>OZ021723.1:54162665-55523489 GCA_963978545.1 Linyphia triangularis | reverse complement strand
CACCGAACGTTCCATGTGTTTGTGAGCACTGATGCGGTAAGACGACCCCTGGAACAGCCCTATAAAGGACCATGGAAAGTTGTATCTCGAGCTGACAAGTTCTTCGTGTTAGAGGTTAACGGGCATCGTAACACGGTGTCGATTGATCGCCTGAAGCCTGCTTTTATGGATAACGACGGGCTCCAGAAAGATCCAGTTCCTTCAACGATTCCAATTCCTTCAACGACTCCAGTTGTCTCAACGACTCCAGTTCCTTCACCGACTCCAGTACCTTCACCGACTTCAGTTCCCTCAACAATAGCAGCTCCCTCAACGATTCCGAACAATTCCTTGTCAAGTTCCTCAACGAGTGCTCCGACGGAAGTAACAGTTACTAAGTCCGGTAGACGGGTGCGGTTCGTCGATCGCTACGGATATTAACTTGGATCGTCCCTTGGACTGGTGGGGGACCCCTGTGGCGGCGCGAGCTTGTTGATATGACATTTTGAACTCCATCGGCGTGAGATGAGATGATGTCTCGTGCGTTTCATAGCGACGGAAAAAATAACTTTCCCGGCCGAGCAGTTTTATTTTTATTACTTGTGTTCCATGAATATTTTCTTAGCATGTTGTATCGTTGGTGTTTATTTAGTTAATTAAAGTATAATAAATTTATGTTAAACTAAAATGGAGTCAGATTACTAATCCAAGGATCACAACATCGCTAAAGTCTCTAAAAACTGTAACCTGTGTTCCTGAATCCAGTATTGCTTCCAATATCTTTTGCCCATATTTAATCTTCACTATATTCACCGGTGCTATCTTTAGTCTTCTACTGCTTGTTTGCTTTGAATTTATTGACACTAATCCCCCACCGACTTTTGCTGTAACTATTTCCGTACTGGCTTGTTTATCTTCTTCTGTATCGCTTCTTTTACTCTCATCTTGGGATCCCCTGTCGTTGCCACCTTTCTGGAAGCAATTCCTGGCTAGGTGTGATGTTCGTCCACATATAAAGCATGCTTGTGGTCTTGTTCCTCTGAAATCTTCACTTCTATAACTGCCCCTACGATGCAAGTGTGGGCTGTATCTTATACTATTACTCTCAAAATTCACCTTATTACGATTTATGTTCATGTGATACTGATTTCCACCACCCATTGATGACTTCCCTCTTGACTCAAAGAATATGTCACACTCCTTACCTAACTTTGAAGGTTTAAACCAATTCTCTCCTTGCTGAATCCTAATGAACGCTGCCATTTCTGGGTCTAGAGTTTTGAAAAGTTTATCTGAAACTATTAAATCATTTACAGTCTGCAACTCTTGTGCTTTTTTCCGTTCACAATAGTACAGCCACAAAGTATTTAACCTTGATGCAAATTGAAAGAACGTTTCATTAGCATATCGCCTAGCCTCTGTAAAGTTCTGCAAACACGCTTGTGGAGACGGTTCGTATTCTCGCAACACCATTTCCTTCACAGTATCATAATCCTTAATATCTTCTCCTTTGAGATAAGTCAGTACATTCAACGCCTTCTCACCTAATAAGGTAATCAAAAGTTCTGAGCGAAATTCTGGTGGTACCTTTTTGGTTTCAAATGCACGTTCTAATGATTGAAAGAATAATACCCAATTTTCCGCTTTTGCCGGAACTGGCATTGTGAATACACGAATACTTTTAACAAAACTTTCAATCGAACTTCTCTCTCCTTCATTGCTAATTCTATTAATATAATCACTCACCCCACCGTCGTTACTTGTCCTTTTACCTTGCTGCAATCGCGCCATCTGCAGTTCATGTTCTCTATGTTTTTCTCCTTCCATTTCGTCCCTTTCCCTCTGTTTCTCTTCCCTTATTCTCTGTTTCTCTTCCATCTGCAGTTCATGTTCTCTGTGTTTTTCTCTTTCCATTTCTTCCCTTTCCCTCTGTTTCTCTTCCCTTATCCTCTGTTTCTCTTCCCTTTCCTCACTTTCAGCAGCTTTCCGTTCTTCTATTATTGTAATCAAAAACTCTTCCCAAAATTCCGGATCTTCAATATAGCGTTGGTTGCTTTCAATATCCTTCCTCAAGTCCACTACTTTCGCGGTAGCATTTGGTGTTTCACCCATTTCTTCCAACACCCGCCTTAAATCTTCTTTCTTACTTCCTTTAATCGCAAACATTTCTCCTCTTCTATCGAAATCGGTTTCCCCGCACAAATGTGAGCCGTTGACTTTTGCTTATGTTAGAAAAATAGAATTCAAGAAACCACCTCCGGTTCTCAACGAACGGCCACTTTACTTTATTTTTCGAAAACTGAAAACGATACAATCCAAATACATTTCATTGCTTATTTTTTTAATTAAAATACTCTCTCGTGCAACAACGTTTACAAAATTATAAAAGCCGTTTGTTATCCCGTGGCTGGAATCTAGCGTAATAAACAAATGCAACCGCATTGTTAATTCAGAAACCTTACAACTTTTCTTTAATTACACTGTTTTATTAGTTCAGTTTTAATTATCAAAGTCACTTCTTAAAATTGAGAGAAAGAATAATATTCTAAATCCGTTGACCCGTTTTAATCACTCATTACCAAGGCAAAAATACATAACTTCCTGGATAATTTCTAGGAGGTACAGACCCTCGTACGTATTAATTCATACAAAAGGCACTTCCTCTAATTCAGCTGAGAGCAATAAAAAAAAGAATGGTATGAATATATTAAAGCGTTTAAGTTGTAAGCCTGACTATAATTCGCAAGTGTATCGAGATCATTTCCGGGAAGGGGGGTACAGACTCTCATACCCATCAAATCATACAAAAGACACTTTCTCTAATCAAGCTGAAAAGAATATTAAAAAAAAAAAAAGAGTGGTAAAAAATCTTCCAATAGTTTTGGCTGTTGCCCTAGATAAAGATTTTGTTACAACCAGATGGAGAAGAAGACTATTCCGGTGATTTCGGTGATTTTTAAATGATTTTTTACATTATCCCTTATTCAATGTTAACATTTATGCTGTTATTTTTCGTCTACTCACTCTGGGAAACACGATGGCAAAAAAATCATGTTTCTAGTTATAATAGAAACTGAACTGTGTGGGGTCGAAAAAGTGCGTAAATTCAGTCAACAAAATATACAGTTACTGTCTGCCACTTTGACATGGGACTTGGTGGCGGAACACTGCCACGTTCCTGGATTTCGAAAATGATATTAAAAATAGAATTTTGACAGAAATCCATTGTATAAGTATTTTGATATTTTCAATGAATTTTTAAGAAAATGGTAATGTGATTATTTTTGCAAAAAATACTTGCAATTCATTTCTAATGTAAGGGTTAGTAAATTACATTCAAATTTTTTACAACATGCATTCATAGACATTACTTTAGGCATCATCAAACAAACTTATGCTGATCGTGTTAACTCCACTTCTTCTGAATAAGAAAAAATTTTGAAGCAATCTTATTTTAACTCACTTATTTGCTTTAGATAAAAGAACATTACAACAATTTTCAATATATATGTATGCGTATAAATATATAAGGATAAACTATAAGATATTATAACTAATACAACATTTACAGATAATTAAAACAATTTTTAATTTAAGAATATTAATGGAAAAAAAAATTGTATTGAAATGGTTTTGTAATTATTGTAGGTTTTGACGTGAATCCTTAAATAATGTTAAGGAATGGCATTAAATTAATTCTATAGTTAGCATCTATTTCATAAGCATATATTATTATCCAAAAAAAAAAAAAAAACTTTTTAGATTTCATGAGATATTAATAGTAACGATACACTTTACTTTTGAAGAAAACGATGAAAAATATGGCTATATCAAGTAATTAAAAAAGAATTTCTTTAAAATCATGGATGATCATTGAACAAAATGATCTCTTTACAAGAATAATGTATAAATGGAAAATCAAAATGCTTATTTTGAAGATTATTAAGGTAATTTTCACAAATATTCATGCTCAAATGAATCTAAATTAAGCCACAAAAAATGTACATTTGCCCGTAGGAAATAAGTTTCTTAAGTTTTAACGCTCAGTTTGAAAACAAACCCAAACTCAAACAAAGGCAGAACTCTCCGAAACCAAACTCTATTAAATCTTTTGAAGCAAATCTATTCATACCTTAAGATTACTTTGATATGTTATTAAAGTTTTAATTCATCGCAAACAACAATTAATTATCGTTTCATATTACAATTTCACCTGAGGGTAAACTATAGGAATTCGCCTTCCATTGTACCTTTGATTAGTTTGTTTTTAGCATAAAAGCACAATGAAACCGCTTGAACAATAACAATTTTAAAATAATTTTTCAATTCTCCTTAAATAACTTCTTTATATTCCTGTAATCAAAACTGTTAAACATCAAAATAGAGACTATAAACTTTATTTTAGAAAAATTTAATAAAATTGCGATATTCTTTGAAGAACGTATTCAAACGTAGCCATTAAACGATAAAAAAAAATTAAAAAGCAACATCCTTATTTTTATAAAATACTGCTTTTTTTAAAAGTTGTTTGGTCTTTGAATATAATGCCAAACCTTTTGAATAAAAACAATTACCTTTCTTAAAAAATAACAATAAAAGACATTCATTAAACAATTTAAGTTATTTAGGTAGAAACATTATTTAATAAACTATTTAAAAAATAAATCATGTTCATCGCCTTCATAAATAATGGAATTTTTACTTTCATGTATTTAGAAAATATCTGTAAAATATTAAAGATGAATAACTATTCTCTTTGATTGATAAGACACACCGTAAAATATCACTTTTTATGATTTTAAAGCTACCTTTAATCGTAAGAATGGATGTAAATTCACCCAATTTGTTTTAGAGAGTGGTTGTTTTTTTTTTTTTTTTTTTTTTTTTTTTTTAACATTTTGAAGAAAGCACCATCTGAAACTGGTACTTGGTGTACTGTATTCGATTAATTGAAACCCGTCTCCTCCAACCTAAATTTTGCATCTTACAACTATATAATTAAGTGATATCTATATTTACAAAAATTTACTTGCTGCACAATCACTCAGATTTATGCCTTTTACAAACACGATCTTCATAGTTGAATGCACACAAATAATGGCCGGTGAAAAAAAATTCATTCTAAACTTAAGTCTTATAATGTAACTCATAAATTTGACATTTAGTGAAAAAACAAACTTGCGTGCGGCATTTAAAACACACGAAACAATATTTCAATGCAAATTTCTTACTCATTAGGCAATACTCCCATTATCCGAATGGAATTCTAACGATATCTCACAACACCAAAAACGCACTGTAGCAAAGGTCCCTCATACTTCATTTAGCATCTCACATATTCCCAGTAGCTCATTCCTCCAGTCAAATTATAATTGGTACTCCTATGCTCCGATGAACACGATGGCATGTCTGGAAACACTCTTTCGTTCGTTTCATAATCTTTCGACCCATATAATCCTATAAACGCAAGCACTTGTTGCCCAATGTTGATGCCAGAAGATTATCCTCCACAGGAACGTACAATTCCGTTTATTGCTGTTGTATATCAATTGCTCTCGAAACGACCTCGTAACTTTATGTGGTTTTCCCAAACCAATTGTAGATTCCAAATCGTAATTAACAATTTTCGATTGAATCGGTAAGCACACAAAAAAAAACAGTAAGATTAGTATACTACAGAGCCACTTCTATGATTTTCCTCGGGTCTTTGATTTAATGGAATTATCACAACTGGTAATCCATTCATTTACAGAAAGGGTTATAATTCATTCGTAGTTAATTACGATTAGATTATTCTTGAAATGACGTTTCTTATTTAGAAAACTATGTCCTTATATATACTAACATCAATAAATGATTCTATTGTTTGAGAAATCCAATAAGTCACTTGCGAGCATCTGTAGGCAAGAAAGAAGAGCTGATCTGCCAAATTCGGTTATTAAAATTAATGCAAATTCTAAGTCTCACTACACTGTATAAAATGTTCCAATTAATTAATCTCTTTTCTTAAACTATGTATGTGTTCAAAATCTGTATAATATTACACATAACTAAATTTCGTCAAATTGTGACATATTGTATCTTAAATTAGTTATGCAAACGTTGTTAGTCCTAATATTTATATTTATAAATTTAAAAAATTTTAAAAAATTGTTGATACATTTTCAGGAAACATAAACTATTACTGCCTCTTAACTCTGAAAGTTAGCATTCTACAAAAGTACAAATACTGCGTTATTAATATGCATTAAGATTATGTAATATTATTTTACACATAAGTCCACAATCAGATATCAGATACAATGATCAAATATTAATCTTTGAAATATGCTTTTTACGAAGAAATTGTAGTGTAGCATTACATAACTGTTCATAGAAGCATCCACTGTCAAACAACTTGAATTGTAAAAATATATAATTTAAATATTTAGGATATGTAGATTACATTCTGTTATCAGAGATACTCTATTTTTGCAAATGAAACTACTGACTGAGAGATTTATAGAAGATCTGAATATAAGTGGTGCTTAGAGAAATTTGATGTTTCTCCTCTACTTGTCCAAAAGAGATTTTGAAAAAAAATATGTTTAAAAAAAAGCTGTTAGAAAAGCTCAGAAAGGTTGTTTTATTCGCAAGACAATAAATTGGGAATTCATGCGTATAAAAGAATGAAAAATTCTACTGTTTTTCCAGTATTTTTTCCAAAATCTTAATGTATCAACAAGTTTTAAAGTGTCCTTTTAATAGTTCCTAATGTATTATAGAACATTCAAGAACATGTTTCGGTTGAATGCCACTAATCCGTTGTTTTGATTAAAAAAAAATTCTAGTTTGTGACCTTTTATAAACTTTGAAATCTTTTCCTTGTTCTAACACATTTTTGAACAGATCCAATAACTACAATTGCATAAAAATTAAGTTTTTATGGAAAAGTCATCGTAGCTGCAATTGCTTCTTCAATGCTACCAACACATTTTTCCCAAGTCGTGTTGTTTGGAATTATCATTCTACTTAAAATGCTAATGACTTAATTTTTTTTTTTTTTTTTTTTTTTTTTTTTTTTTTTTAAATCTCTCTAAATATCTGTTTGATAAACTAAGCATGGAGTTTTGAGTAAAATAGAAGCTTTTTTAAAATATATCAAAATGTCGAAAAATATAATTTTCCGTTTTACTTATTCAAAATCCGATACCTAAAGATTTAAAGTATATGAATAGGAAAAAATGTTTAAAAGAAATAGGTAAAACAAATATTGTAAAATGAAAAAAAAGAAAGCCTTTCTGACTTCTTTTAAAAAAAATAATTTGAAAAGTTAGAATAACAATAATTGAACTTTTTTGTACTGAATTAAGTTTTAGCCTAATAATACTTTCAAATATGTAAAAATTTTAAATTTAGAAGCTTAAATTAAAAAGATTGCTTAAAGGGTACATAATAGTTTTGTACAGATGTTATTAGAAAGAGAATGATCTATAAGCTCTATTTTGAATATATTCCTTGTATTCAACTTTAACATATCTTATCAAAATACAAGTATAAGATATTAGAGGAAAAAAATTGTTAAAATATAAATGAATCGATACATATTCTCATGACAGAGATAAGAATTGACTCGTACGTGTACAATTGGGTTTGTTACTTTTCTAGAAACATCTTTATACTTCAAAATATATTTTAAGTATTTCTTATTTAATGTTTTAAAACATAAAATTAAAAGTTTTAAAATGTACTCTACCATTGCAAAAGTAGGCTTATTCATATCCCTTACAATAGTTACTTTTCAAAAAAAGAAATTAAAATAACAATGTACAATTAAATAACTATTTCAAGTATAGGTTATCAACTATTTTTCCTTGAACTGAAACCACTATAAAATCCAATACAACTTTTCTCATATAACGAAACATTGTATACGAAACAGCAATTCAAAACGAGACAATTCTCGTGAATCAGCATGCCATTATTCTTAACACTTCGCAACTGACTATGAGATATAAAAAATAATCCACATCTAGTACTTGAAGAAGCCCCAAATTGCAATTCAAACCTTATTTCCATAGAAAACATACTGGAATTAAAGTAGTTCGTTACAACACTTCCACATTTTCTTAAGTTGTTGGACACTTGCAATTGTCTTTTAAGCATCGGCTGTAAGGTCACTTTTTACAAGCGTGACTTTTTTTCATTTCCAGGTAATCGCCGCTCCGCCACATTAAACATCGTAATGAGGGGTAATTTCAGTGCAGATACTTTCGAGAACGCGTCCCCTTTGTGATCGTATAACCCTGACCCTCTTCAGGAGTTGATATCCGATCTCAAAAGTAGAATGCAGACAAATAAAACGAGATGAGGGTAGTTTCCCTTTTCTGAGAGTTCTTCTAAACATTTCGCGCATTAGATTACTTTTGCCCTTGATTTACTTTTAAAATTTGCCAATAAAACAAGTTAAGGGCGTAATTTGACTTGAATGATAATGTAACTTATGCCTAATACAAGAGTTTTAATTTTGGTAACTTTCAACAATTTTAAAATGAAATAGTTATTTTATGATATGATAAGAAAAATTAAAATTTTGAGATGCAAAACCGTATGAAAAACATTTTTAAAAAAATTCTTGTATTTAACTTTATGTAGCTTTTTATAACTTTTATCTTGACTGAACAGCGTGCAATTCTGCAAAAGGATTTCAATTAAAAATGTTGTGATTTGGCGTAATTTAGCTCTTATATAATTATATTTGAAATGAAAAGTTAAGTAAAACTTTGCAATCAGTTTCAAATTTAATTTCTGTCAAGAGTTGGAAAATGGTGATACTGGTGAAAATGGGGGTATTTTTAAAAATACCTTTTTTACCATAAATTTTTGATGTTTTTAAAAAAGTTCTTCTGAGATACATTTTGAGGTAATTGAAGTAATTTCTAATAGGATTCCGTTATCTTGAAACATCTTCGTTATCTAGAAACACTATTAGTCTGATAACTATTAACATGTGTTTCTGATAAACTTTCTTGTATTTTCCTTTAAATAAACGTAATCTTTATATTTAAAAAATAGCAGATAATCTTTAAGAAAACAAAATTATAAACAAAACTTTAAAATAAATATATAATTTCTAATTTTATAACTTTTTAAGGAGCGTTGTAAAATAGGAGAATGGTATGCCCCCCACCGAAATATATGTTATACAATTTGATGTGTATCATTGCGTATCAGAATATTTATTGAGCTCGGACTGCTAGAGGACCGCCAGGAACATTTTATGATTGCAAAGACTCTGAATGTTAGTTATGTTTAATGGAAATTTTATATTAAACGGCTCTGGATGGAGGCCCAATACATTATTCAAATCGTGGATGAATCAACTTTTGCGAAGAATAAGAAGAGACCCTATCTTATAAATGAGAAGCAACTGACATACAAGTTGGTAAAGCAAACCATGGGGAATTGTCTCAATACTCTGTCTTTCACCACACTGCAATCATACATTACAATCACTTGCTGTCAGAATATTTTCCCCAGAGAAGAAAGTATGAAAAGAAACAATGGGAAAAAAATTCAGGCGAGCAGATTACAAAATCTTTATAAAACACAATTTCCATAGATAGTTCTAATGAGTTTTACCTTTTAAAGTATAACAAACTCAATATTGTATAACTATTATATTTTCCCGACTTTGCTGATGAAATTTCTATAAGGCGTCCAGTTGTAAGGGAAACCAGTATAAAAGACGGCCAAGAATATTTTCAAAACATAAGTTTGGAATCGATCATTTGGAATTACGTTTAATAATCTGATGGATTTCTTTTTATATGGGACATCTTTTACACTGATCGCACTGTATTTTCCATATGCAGAATGAACCTAAATTCGATAGCCAGGTGAAAACTATTTCTTTATTTAAATATTCTAGTAATAATATATTTTTATTAAAAATATGTTTAAAAATATATTTAAATAAGTTTTTTTTTTTTTATGCTTAGTAAAATACAGTTTTAATCAAATATACAATTACTTTGTAATTGCTATTAAAAGCCATTTTGTCAAAATTCAAGTTATTCCATATATGCAATATGCTTCAAAAGTTTGAATGAAATAAATTTTACTAGTTTTATTTTAAGTAGTTTCTTTTTAAATGCTGCATTTTACTACCCCCCCCCCCATCCAATGACCCTATTAAAACACACAAATTCTGATAAAATATTAATGATAGAGGTTTTTTTTATTAAATGAGTCCCATAGAATAGGTTAATAATTATGAAAATAAATATCAATTACGAGATAATATATATATTTCTAAGAAATTTGAAACTCAGTGAACATTAAATCAACATTATAAAAATAAAAAAGCAAATATGAACACCATTGTTGTCAAAATTTATATACTAATATTTTTCTAATATGGAAAAATGAAAAGAAAAAAATTACAAGTAATATTTTTAATTTTTTTTTAGAAGTTGAAACTTGGTAACTTTAATAATAACGTTAGGCAAAATATGAAAATAAAACCTAAGTTATCGTAACCAGTCTAATTGTTTGTATTAATGACCATACATGCTAGATAATAATCCTAAGGTAGTAGGTGTAATACTATTTGATTTTACATGTATATACTACACTTTAAAAAATAGTTTAAAGTTTAACATCAGTGTTATAAAAAAATTTCAAATCAATGTCAATTCACACAAATCGCATCAAAGAGCCCAATGGTCGTAACTTAGATATTAACATGTCACGCATACTTTTACTACCTTTCTCATGATTTTTATTATCAATAACTTAAAACTAATAGAATCTTTTATTAAACGATGGTCACAAATTCATCTCAAGAATCACGCCATTTTACTTTAGTGCATAATAATCTGTTCGCACGCTCTGCTTACTTTAATAATTACATTTTATGGAAGTACTCCAAGCAGAAAGATAAATTTGAGATGCTTTCCTTATCTTTTATTCTCGTTTTCATCATAATATCTCAATGTGTATCCACTTTGCTATTGTATGACGGCATTAACTTTATTCATGAACATTTTGAATTACTTAATTATTAGACAAAAGGAAGTATTATTTAAAATAACATATAAAAGCTATTAAAGCTTTTCAGGAAGTGCAAAAGAGTGAAAAGGTGTCTAATTATTATTTTAACTCTATTATCTTAGTCATAGTTTCTTATTTAGTACAGAAAAGTAATACTTTTTAACTTAAACAATAACCAGTTTATAATAAAATATCCTTTTCTACATTTGTCAAAGATATTATCAAAATAACTCAAACATTACATGAATTTAAATGACAAATTAGAATAAGTTCCTTATTTTAATTGAATTTATTTATTTAGTATAATAGCGAGAGGGAAGTAATATGTTTTTACTAAAATAATTTTCCATTTACTATAAAATAATGTGTTTTCATATGTCATTCAAGTCATTCAGACATTATTAAAATAATTAGAACACTGCATGGCCTTAAATGACGAGTTAATATAAAAACATTATTTTCTAATTAAACAATTGATACGAGAATAACAAGAATGGTAATTTAATCACTTATTCCACAGTTCATAGTAACCATTATATATTTTTATAATAACATTCAAAATCCCTCATTACGAGTTGTTCTTTATTGTTATGACTATCTTATATTAATTTATAAGTACATTTATAATATATTTAAACATTAATGAAATTTAGAGTAATTATTTGAGTTTACAAAAAAAAATTCAAAAAGGCAGTAAAGAGTTTTATTTCTTAAAATATATTCACAAATGCTCATTATATACATATTTGTTTGGTAAACTACTGTACTATTTAGAATATAACGGGAAATATTTGGTAAATTTTATGAAAATTGTGTGAAAGATGTACAATTTTTTTAGGAAATAACTATAAAAGTTGCAAAAAAATCTCAGATAAATTCTTAGAAAAACTATCTAAAATGTTCTTTCTCAGAATCCTCAGTTAGAGCCTCCAAATCTCATAAAACTTTCGTTTCTAACAATTAAAGCATCAATACCGAACGGTTGTAAGAAAAGAACTAATGAAAGTAAAGACATTTCACAGATCTCTGCAAAAGGGAAGATTGGGTATCAGAATTCAAAGATAGATAACATTTTCAAAATCAATACCTAATAATTTCTAATGCAACTGGTACAAATTCAGAAACCAGAAAACAATTTCAATTAGAACAGCAATTAAAACTTTTGAAACTAATATCGATTTCTATGGCAATTTGCTAATTAAGAGAAAATATAATAAAATGTATAAACACACACACTAAGCCCCCATCCTTCGAAGAAATGAGCTAAATGTGTTGGAAAGAGATAAAAATCATTTTCGCGAAATTAACACTTACGCGCTACCGAAAATTAATTAGAATAACAACGCCAACCTTAGGCTGTAAACTAATAACAATTTCTGAAGATTTGTCATTTCCTCTATTTGTTGAATTGATAGAGTTTTAAATGGAAAAGGTTTTACGTTTATAATTGAAATAAATTAATGAAAAGTATTACGTAATTGATTTGCGTTTAAATTTAAAAATAACATTTTATTGTTTTAACCATTAAAAAGCAACATTCATTATTAGAAACTAATTTGTTAATTTACGATACCCGTGTGAATCCCTAGCATCTTTTAACTCACATATTTTCTAAAATAGTCCTCTATAATTTCGGCATATGATGAAAGAAGGCAAATACAAAACTTGAAAACTAAGTACCATCAAGTGAGATTAATACTTTATATATATTTAAAAAAAAAATTTACTAAACGGCTTTTAATAGGGGTACAGCTCTGAAATATTCAACATAAGTAGTTTTGGCCTTCTGATTTGACTTTTGAAAAGCAGAATTTTAAATTTTTATTTTGTTCTTTTTTAATTAATTAATAAACATTTTACAAAACGACTACTAACAAGGCTACAGCTCTGAAATTTTCAACACAAGTAGTTTTGGCCTTCTAATTGGACTTTTGAAAAACAGAATTTTAAATTTTTATTTAGTTTCCTTTTAATTAATTTTTTTAATTAATTAATATATATTTTACAAAACGTTTTCAAATAGGGCTACAGCTTTGAAATTTTCAACATAAGTAGTTGTGGCCTTCTATTTGGGTTTTGGAAAAAAAGAATTTTAATTTTTTTTTTTTTTTTTTTTTTTTTTTTTTAATTAACTAACAAATATTTTGCAAAACGATTTGTAACTGGGCTACAGTTCTGAAATTTTCAACACAAGTAGTTTTGGCCTTCTAATTGGCCTGACAAAAATAATGCTGAAATTTTAATTGGTTTTTAATTAATTTTTTTAATTAATTTTTTCACAAAAAGCGACTTCTAATAGGCCTAGAGCTCTGAAAGTTTCAACATAAGTAGTTTTGGCCTCTAATTTTGCTTTCCACAAACACGTGTTAAAATAATATTAAAGGGGTGTTGTATTATTGTATTAACGTTTTTTTTTTTTTTCTCGACAAGGGAGAAGCTTCCAATATTAAGGCTTTACGTAGCAATTAGATCTTAGTGAATGAAGTGAGATTATGCTTACGCAACAATGAACCTTTCAGCGAGCGAAGCGAGCCTATGCTTGCATAGTAATGAACCTTTCAACGAGTAAAGTAAGCCTGTGTTTATGCGTCAATGAACTTTTCAACGAACGAAACGAGCTCGATTTTGCGTAGCGATTAACCTTCCTGCGAGCGAAGCGCCATAAACTGGGACCTATACGCGAATGATAGATTTCCGCAACGCGAGGCCTCGCAGCTATCTAAAATACTCCACATGCAAAAATTTCGTAGCGAAGCACGTGTATTCAGCTAGTGTGATATATTTTTGAAACTCCACTGTCTATATTTCGCATTCAGTACCAAACACAAAGTAATTAAATCAACATTTTTTTTCAACTCGAAAAAAAATTCAAAAACATTATCTTTCTAAAAAAAATTTCAACTATAATTAAGTATTGTTATTTCAGCATGGTACTAATCTCGAAATTTAATTTAAACCGTCTAACCAGTGCTCGAGTGATTAAACCTTTAACGTTTCGGACGTTAGACAAGCAAATGAATATTTAAGTGAATTTTTAAGTGTAACGTTTTTAACCTTTGAGAAATGAAACAAAGTATTTTTAATTAAATATTATCAATTCAAACATTTCTAATTATTTATATTTAATTATATTTTAATTAGTAAGAAGTGTTTTGAATTTCTGTGAAAATTGTTCAATTATTTGAAAAAAATATGTAAATTCCATTCGAAAACTTGATAATGCATCTGAGTTTATGAGGAAAGTTTCAGGGTAATTTATTTAATAATAATTGTATTATTTTCTTAGTAATATATGTTAACTCTACTGTACTCATTTCATATGAATTTTGAATCTCATTATGCATAATTAATTTAATGTTTCAATTTCAGATGCAAATTAAGAATTTTAATATATAAGGACTTTTGAAAGCTTGCAGTGGTGATGAAATTTTAATTAAACTTCAAAAAGGTTTAGATTAAAAAATGATCCACTTGTATTAAAAGTGTTTTTCAAATATTAAATAATGATATAAATTTAAAAAATAAAGAGATAATTGGCTTCAAAATGCCCTGAAATCTATTATTGAGTTGCATCTAACACCTAGTTAACAAATAATACTTATTCAACAAAATCTTCAAATAACAATCAAGATTTTTATATCTCATGTATTGTAAGTATTTATTTTACGAATAAATTAGTTATTGTTTATTTAAGTAAAATAAGTAATTTTTTCTGTTTAAATGAAATACTCTTTCATATCTTGATTAATATGCATCTAATTATTAATAACACCCAAGTTCATTTTACTTAATTAAAAGAAACATCTACAACAATTTAAGTCTAATTTATACACTTACGTACGTATGTATTGTAGATGTTACTTTCAGCACACACGTGTAATTAATTCCAGACAAAGTTTCTTAAAGCAATTCAGTTTATAAAGTAACAGGGGAAATGCACGCATAAACGTATTCTTCCCCGCATAAAAACAAAGTCAGTGCACAACTAATCAGGAAAATTAAAGCCATGAAGTGAATAAGTGTCCCAATGAAAAATTTATTAATCAACAAATTAGAAGGCAACTTAATTGAAAATTGTGAGTTGTCACATATTTCAGATAATAACGATCCCCACAATCTTATTTTCTAATCTTATTAAGTTACTTATCATAGAATGTTTGCTTTAGCATAATCTGTGAGTAGGCATCTATTTAACTTAATTTATTTTTTTGTCTGTATAATATGTATATTATGCAAACTTCCTATATATTTGTTAAATTTAATACCGATATATAAAGTTTAATACCAATGTATTTATACCTATATAAAAATAATTTTAATATATATGTATAGATACCTATAAATAAATTTTAATACCTATGTATTATATACCTAGATAACAAGCCATACATATATAACAAGTTTAAAACAAGTAATTATTCTAAAAAACTTGCTAAATTTAACTAGATTTCATAAGCTTTTATTTAAGCATCTATTTTTAACACGATACTTTTGGAAGCATTTTAAGTCAAATTTAACTCAAGGGGATCAGAACACTCAATTTAATCCAAGTTAAAAAGGCTTTTTATGTAGCATTAGTATTTTTATGCATAGCATTCATTTGAAATATTGCTCAGCCAACATTAAAACACTATTACATATACTTTTATTAAAAAAATTCAATTTGAGTTGTTTTTCAATTTTTTTTTAATTTTCACACAAAAATATGCAATTATTTGTAAAAAATAATTTAATTTATATTTCTGAAGGAGCATATGTCTGTTTGTGTCAACGTACAAGGGTTGCTATATATATTTCTGGCATTTGCATCAGTAAATGTTGCTAGTCAACCATACAAACGATAATTTAATAATCTTAATCATAATTTCTTTTGATCTTTTTGTTACTTTAGAGTGATTTGTGTTGTTTACAGTAAATTGAAAAATTCCACTCGGACAAAAAAGGGAATTGACTCGCGAACATTTTCATGCGATTATTTTTTATAACTTTCGGCCTTGGATTATCAAGGCAAGAATACTCGATGAATTTAATTCTTTATACAGCGATAAAGCACCATTCTACAGTACTGTAAAAAACTGGCATAATGGATTCAATCGTGGCTGGCGTTTGCTCCAAGACGAATTCCATGAAGGTCGTCCAAAATCAGTTGTTGTGCCAGAAAATATCGATGCTGTGCATAAACTGATAAATCAAGATCGTCATGTGACATACCATGAGATTAAAACATCTTTGGGCATTAGTATGACAAGTATCAATAACATATTACATGAACATTTGGCCAAAAAAGAATTTGTTAGCGTTGGATCCCGCATAATCTGACAACCGCTCAAAAGAAGGCTCGTGTCGATTGGTGCAAGAAATTGTTGAAAAAACACATTCAAGGTACATCAAAAACTGTGTAAAACATCTACACAGGTGACGAACTATACATCTATGCATATGATCCCGAAACAGAACAGCATTCGATTGTATGAGTCTTCCAAGACGATCCAAATCCAACATAAGTTGTTCGCTGAAGAAGCATACCGAGGCAAATGGTTGCCTGTTTCTTCGGCATTACTAGTCATGTGGTGACAGTGGCGTTAGAACAACGCAGGACGGTAAATTCTGAATGGTACACTACTATTTGTTTTCCAGAAGTCATCGGACAGGGTGTTCACAGAAAATTTATTTTGAAATTAACTGACATTTCCCTGATTATTCCCTGTAACACCCAATTTTTTCCCTGATTATAAGTTATCACCAAAAAATATATTTATAATAAACTTTCAGACAAAAAAACATTCAGACTTATCATCATAAAAAAAAATTATGAGGCATGAACGTACATGTGTAATTATACTTTAAAATCACACTTTTTCTATTGCTTACAGTCTAATTTCAAGAAAGAGGACTCTAGTATTAAATTTCAGATTCAATAAACTACTTTCTAAGTAAAATTTTAAAAATAAAGACAAATCATAAATCATGTCAAAGTGGATGAAACATTCAACAAATATTCAACATTGTATTGTATTAACTATTTTTGTTTTCTAATACTTGCAATTCTAATAAAAATTAAAATAATCAATAACTACTTTTAAAACTTTTCGTAATATATATATATATATATATATATATATATATATATATATAATTTTTTTTTTTTTTTTTTTTTTTTTTTTGTCTGAAATAAAATTGGTAAAAAAATTAAATATCAATTTGTGTATTTTAAAAAAACTGTCTTCGAATGTGGTTGGATTGGCGGAGTTGCACCATTTTCATTTTCTTTTCAGTTTGTATAATTTCACTGGCCAAACTGTTCAATTTCATCATTGGCAATATTCTTTTTTTTTTCATTTGTTTAAATTCAGTTGCAGGCACTGTTTAGGTACACCCAAGCAAAATTTTTACAAAAGTTTTTCATGAGACAATTTTAAACAATTATACAAAGCAAATGGCTTTAACTTTTAAACTATTATTTATATCTATAATTAAAATGTAAAACTTTTTTTCAAGCTAAAATAAACAATTTTACATACAATAGCAATTAAAATTACAATTTAAAATAAGGATATACAGTAAAATTGAGCAATTGGGACAAATTTCTTGCACAAAATTAAATTAAAATTCTAATCATTCTGCACAGATTCAAACCAAACGGTGAAATCGTTCATCACATACAGACTAATCACAAACATAGCGACTATCGCATCAACGGAAGCCTAGGTAAATGACACCAAAACGGCGTTGCAAACTTAGGCAATAGCTGCTTTAAAACGATTTAAACCTAGGTGAAGATTACCACAACTCTAACGTAAATATTGGCGATAGCGACCACCATACCGGCGCAAATTTCGGCAATCATATTAAAGCAACAATCGGTAAACTGACAATTACACCAACGTAAATATCAGCATTAGCACCCAATATATACTCCCGCCTATATAATAGCCTCAAACCTTAGGAATAATGGCTGTTAAATAGGCGGGCGTGATCCGCGGCGAAAATGAACATCACAACAACATAAATCTCGGCGATGGCATTCGCCGTAGTACCGCAAATCCGCAATAGCAGCTCTTACGTCATCGTAAAGCTCAGCGAAAATAATCACGAGGCACCAACGTAAATATTGCCGATAGAGGTTGGCAATTTGCAGTAAAAGTTATCATGACATCGGAGGTATGGGGAAGTCTAAACGTACGTATGTTCCGCTGTTGCGAGAATTGCAAGCAAGCCCAATAAAATTGTAATGCAGATTTATATCAATTTTAGGAAATATCAAAGTTTCAATAATAATATAATAATAATAATAATATAAACATAAATAATGACAATAGAAGCTGTGACAGTACAGAAAAATGCTTATTCCATCAGTGGTTTTTGGGGAAGTCTGAACGTATGCAGGTCCAGCTTTGAATTCTTTGTTAAATGTTGAAAAACATGAACTCAAGTGGAGATTTTTCAGTTAAGACACTACCGTAATTGTCCATAATTGAAAATAAAAAAAATACGGAAATCCTCAAAAATGGTGAAAACTTGTAGCCATGATCAAAGTTTGAACGTAAGCAGGTTCCATAGTCGCGAGTCTTAGAAGTAAATCCAATAAAACTGAATGCAGATTTGAATCGATGTCAGGAATTATCGTAATTTCAGCCTAAAAAAGAGACAAGTCCATGTTTCAGCAAAACTGTATCATGACCAACATGGGCAATCTTTGAAATAGCGTTAGTGACTATAACATCGTAACACCCCAATGAAATGAGCATCACGGAAGAACGTATTTTACGGCTATAGCGCTCGCCATAATCACGAAAATAAAATCGCCGTAACCTTCAGAAAAATCGCCATCACATACCAAAGTTAACTAATGTTGATAGAGGCTATAACATTAGAAAAAAAATGAGGAGGAAAGGTAGTCATTAATCATTTCATCGGTGATTCGGAGAAATCTGAACGTATGCAGATTCAGTGTATGTCAGGAAATTTTAATGCGAGAAGTTACGTAATTGGTCTTGCGGTTCGAATTTTTGCTGGGTTTTTTTTTTTTTTTTTTTTTTTTTTTTTTTGGAAATTGTTTTAGTTGTTTTTGTTAGTAGTCTATCCTCAATAGTCCAAATTAAAAGTTTCAGTTTAATTTCGGAAAATTCCCTGATTTCTTTAAACTTTTTGACAAAATCCCTGATAATTCTCTGATATTTCCCGAAACGTCGAATTCCCTGACTTTTCCCGATATTCCCGGTTTTCCCGATCTGTGGACACCCTGTCGGAGAAATTCGCAAAAAGCAGAAGAAAAGGCGAATAATTCTTCACCACGATAATGGGAGCTCTCACACATCGACTCAAACAAAGGACTTTTTGACCAGCCAAAACATCGAATTGTTGGGTCATCCGCCGTACAGCCCTGATTTGGCACCCAATGACTTTTTTTTATTCCCACACATCAAAAATAAATTACATGGTCAACGATTTTCGACACCTGAAGAAGCGGTTGGCGCATTCAAAACGCATGTTTTGGAGGTACCTCGATCGGAGTGGAAAAAGTGCTTTGAAAATTGGTTCAAACCATACAAAAGTGAATCCGATCTTCATGGAGAATATTTTGAAAAGTAATAAAACCAATTTCGATCATAAATACTTGTTTTTTATTATTAGGCCAGAAATATAAATAGTAAATATATAATCGTATAATATGTAAAGGCAAGAAAATGTTAAAATAAAATATTGTGTAGATTCTGTGAAAAAGGTATATTTGTATGAAAAAAAAAAGTGTTTTGAGGAAACAGCGTTTAAATTGTAAAGAAGTATATGTTTTGATTGAAATGTTTTTTTCCTAAAAATATCAAATAATACTTCTGATGATCCAACAAATCATGCCATTTTGTAGATAACATCTTAAATATTGCAATACACTAAAAATGTTAAAATAATTAGGAGTGAAAATTTGGCCTTCTTATTCCCCTTTTTAAAAAATAATTATATCAGTCACCACCCAAGTTCATTCTTAGAACTATTTTTTTATTATATGACACTGAAACATAATGAAGTTGTGTTAGATTTTCAAAAATTAACGAGATCTGTAAGAATGTGTTTTTAAATGATATTACAATATATTTATATATATTTTCCAAACAGTTTAAAACCAGTGAATCCGTTTCAATATATAAGTTCTATTACGTTTACCTTGTAAAATATTTAATAAATGTATTTTCAGACAAGTAAATAAATTTATAAAATATTATGAATTCCATTCTTTGAAAAGAGGAATCACATGTACTTTTAAAAAATTTATAAATATTTTTAAGGGAAGTCTATTTTTTAAATATTTGCATAAGCTAAATTACATTGTATATGAAAAATAAACGCTATATAATCGTAAAATAAAACTATTAATCTTTTAATCACAAAATAGAAGGTGATGAAATACAAAGAGATTTATTTTAGTTTTTTTTTATTTTGAAATGGGGAACTATCGAGTTTGTACAAAATGATAAATAATCAGTCGCTCAAGGGAGATGCAATTGAAGGAATATTAATCAGTAACAATAACAGTTTTCCTAAATGTTCCTAGTCAAATCACTTTAAAAACTATTCATGTTTGAAATTAGAAGTTTTGCAAAAAGTGGTAGCTCAATCCCTTTTCCAATTCAAACATTCAAAAACGGTTCATTACGAGTTTCTTTAAAAAAAAATCATAATCTTCAACTATCAAATTTTTCCCATTAATTTTGCCTTTTACAATAATTTAAATAGTTACTGTTAATAGGGTATGTTTGTTAAAAAATGTCATTAAAAGTTATCTATTCAAAATTAACAAGATGCAAAGACTTTAAAAATTTTATGTTGAATTTTATGTCACTGAAAAATTGAATAGGAGCTATTTTTTTATTTTTTTTCTAAAATAAGTATTTTTTTTCTAAAATAAGTATTTTTTTAATAAATTAATTATTACAATACAATACTAACTTGAAAAGTACGAAACTAAATAAACTTAGAACATACAAAAGTTATTTTGCTATTATTTAAATAAAGTAAAACCTCACTCTAAACTTTGAAAGATTCTTTTTGAATTTTCAAGCTAAAACAACTCAGTATTTCAGTTAAAAATGTTTTTGCTAACTTTTCTAAAATATTTATTTACATTTTAAGATTAAGTAATACAAAAAAAAAAATCCTTTATTTTTCTAAGGCACCGAAAATTACTATAACATAATATGCATTTATATTGAGTAATTTATTTTATTTAAAAACGTTATAGTTAAGTTTAAATAAAAGCATGCAATTATTACTAAATAAATGTCAAGTTTTTATTAAAACTGTCAAATAAATGTTTATAATATGTAACTCTTTATTCTTTAACAACATAATTCTTCACAAGATATAACTTAAATATTGTTTTTACATGATATTTACTCAAGTAATTTATATATGACATTTAGCTGGAGAATAAAACATTATCATATGATAAAGTTGAATATAAGATAATTAAAAGAAATTACGTGGAAAATGTACTCTTGATCTTTTTTTTTTTTTTTTTTTTTTTTAAGTGTACAGACATTGCCATTGAAAAATACCATCTAATACTACATCTGTGCATAAGGATGAATTTCAATCAAGTGATATAGTCAGGTCCATGATAGTTATTATTATAAACTTTGCACCATTTTTTTAGAGGGGGGGTATGTAATATATACCTTAATATTTGATTAATGTGATTGAACAAATAATAAAAAATAAAAAAAAAATTTTAAAAAAACAGTGTCTCAACTTCTAGTTTATATGTGCAAAATTAATCAAAACTTTCAGTAAAAAAGGTGGCTCCCCTCATAGACTTAATACCATACATTTTTTTTTTTTTTTTTTTTTTTTTTCTACTTTAAAACCCTTGGAAATATTATTGGGACACATTTTATTACCTAGGTAGAACATTGTGAAAATAACTGTGAAAAAACTTTGGATGTTAAACAACAGCCATAGCTTTACGTAGCTAGTAATTTCTGAGATCAAGATCTTTTTGCGGAATTTCATATGAGTAATGATGATAAGGAAAGTATCTGAAATATCTAAAACACACTCATTTAAAGCCCTTGGCAAAACTTTTGTATAGTTTGAGGGGGAAAATGAAATTGCAAAAAATACTGTGGCATTAAATCAGCTCTCAAATTAACATTCTTTGTTACATCATATCTCGTAAGCAAACTAACATATAAAGACACAGATTTCTAGGGAAAATTTTCAATAATAAAGAAGTATTATAAAATAAAACTTGATACCTTTGCATAAAGAAATCTGTTAAGCAACTCACATTTGGTTGATACGAACTTTCAAAACAATACCAAAAGCAGGCACACACTAAATACACTTGTTAAACATATACTGTCACACATATATACAATACACTGTGCAACATATACACTGTTGGTAAATGATTGTTTACTTCATTGATAGATAAATTGTATTTACTCAATAGTTGATGCTAAAAACGGCATGTAGAGCGTATGTCTCAAAAAACGCTTGTGATACAAGTCACCTAGTTTAAAGGTATCATTTACAAAATACATTACATTTAATACTTAACATATGTTTTTGTTTTAAAAATAAATTATTAATTGATTATCATACTATGCTTCTATAATATGTTATTAGATATTTTTCTGTAACCTGTAAGTATTAAAATTGCCCTAACCTTTGACTTTATGTAGAATTGCGTGGCATTATCTTTAAAAGGGAATTTCATTGAAAGAAATAATCTTTTTTCTTTGTTATGTTCTTTTAATAAAGGGGAGAAAAGTAATTTCCTGACGTGATAAATTTATTACTCAATTAGTTCACCTTATTAATGAAATGAGTTGTAAAAAGCTTTCACCTTTTCCTCAACGAAATAGATAATGAAATGGGAATATAAATCTTGAATTATGTATTTCAGAATTATAATCTAATAGAATAAACAAAACATTTTACTTTTGAATAATATAATTATTTACATACAAATTCTTTCTTTTCCAGATAATTGCTGCGTCAAAATTTATAGAAAAAAATTGCATTCAAATTAAAACTTTTTTATACAAATCTTCTAATTAAAACTGTAAATAAAGTATATTTGAATATGTAAAATTATTAGTCTGACTATGTATATTATTTCATTATATAAATCACTTTACGGCAAGTACGGTAAATGCAAAATTTAAAATAAAACAGTTCTTTATGTTTGAACTGAGCAATCGTTTTCTTCGTCTTCTTAAATGTTTTTTGTTATTAAAATGTAATTTACTATAAAATAATGTCTCACAAAGCACCAAAAAAAAAAACCGTGTTCCGGCAAAGATTTCAGGAAGTAACTCATTTCCATTAAAAATATCTACGCTCTGATAAGTGTTTGTCTCGTGTTTCATTCTTACTCTTGTTTGAAAACTCACAATACATTCTCACAAAAAAACATTTACACCTTTCTATTCCTGTGCAATTTAACAAAGTATTTTTTTTTTTTTTAAATGGGAAAAAAAGCTTTTAACATTTGCTTCCTTATGAAAAAATGCCTTCTATTTACAAAACTCAAGAATAAACCTTTAGAACAGACGAAAACTATTTTGCACTCTTTCACGTCATGTACAGAATGCAAGGTCTCAGAATCGTTCAGAAAATACTCTGAAGGGGAGGGGGGGGGGAAACATTGACTGTTGAGTCTTGAGTAAAAGCATGACAAGGTTAAACGACTTTTCTTTTATTTTTACACAACGCCAGCTGTCGCTTGAAGTAAAATCATTTGAAAAAAAAAAAAAACTTCATTCAGGAGTTTAGAAACAGTTTTATAGTGAATGAAACACCGGAACTAAAGAAAATCTAAACAGAAATCGATTTTTTTTTTTATTCTCAGAAAGAAAACTATTTGGAGCAGCTGGAGCTCTAAATTTAATGGTGGGAAATATGAATTTTACAGCTTTGAGTATTTATATTGGACTATAAAACTGTTTTCAGTATCTACAACAGATAGTCGCTGTCACCATACCTGCTTCTCTCTTCTCCCCCCCCCCCCCCTCTCGCCCTCTCTCTTCCTTCCCCATTTCCGCGGGCATTTAATCTCTCTATCAATTTTCTATTCTCTCACTTATTTATATGAGGAATATTGTAATTTAAATACTTATGTGGGAGTCAATTTAAAGTCTGTACTTCACCAAAAAATTTGAGAATAAAGCATCTAACAAAAAGGAAAACAATACAATAAAATTAAAATTTTAAATATCTATCATACAATCTTTGTCATTAAAACATACTTTTCGAAAGTTCTAATCGTTTATTTTTATTTTTAAAAATATGTTTAAAGTTTTTTTTTTTTTTTTTTTTTTTTTGTAAATGATCTCACTGTACACTCAGAAGAACACTGTTAAAAATCTTGTTCCCCTTTGCACCGAAAATTGGTTCCCATTTAGCTGCAACCAACATTTGGTGCTTAATTTCACGATTTAATAGTGCTACCTTGGACCGTAAGCACAATTAAATCGTGAAACTAAGCACCAAATGTTGGTTGCAGCTAAATGGGAACCAATTTTTGTGCAAGATGTAATAAAATTTTTAACTAACAGTGTACATGTGAAAATTTAAATAAAGGTCAGTTGATTTATACAACCTCTAAATAGTTTAAAACAGCGTCAGTATATTTAAAGTATAAGCTGATGTCCGATATAATTCCTTTGTTAAACTAGGAATCAAATATAAATATTTTTCTGAATAAGATGTTTTTCTTCTCAATAATTAAATTCCCCTTACTTTGGGAAATTCTAATTTTTATGAGAAATAAGTAAAATGGTATGGCAACTTAAGCATTCATGTTTCTTCTTCAAACAATTATATTAATTTTCTTAATTTTTTTAATGAAGCTCAAAGGATATTGACCACTTATCGTCATAAACTCCGTATTCATTTTTAAGACAGTATAAAGGTTCTCTAAAATCTGAATGCTATTAAAAATATTTGAAGTATAATTTTAATATCAAATTGTCTAGTAAACAAGTGCAATTATTATTTTCTAAATAAAATTCTAAACCTCTAAATTGATTAAAATGCTTAAAATTATTTATTTTATAACTAGTTAAATTCTTACATTATAGCTGTGTTACGCAGTTGAAAAACCTCTAAAAAACATTAATTTTAAAATTGAAATTTTTAAATATGTTTATAATATTTTAAATCATTGAAATAAAAATTAAATTATTAAATACGGGGCATTATTATTACGTGGAATTATTATGTTGAACAAAAAGAACTTGCATTTTCTGCTTTATTACGCTAAACTTCATTCAAAGAATTTTTAACACTTTGTTATCTTATGTTATTGAATAATATTTTATAACCTAACTCTTCTATCTGAAAATTTCAATAATAAATTTAAAATATAATAAATATATAGCAACTAAAATTGATAAAAATAACTCTTAGTCTGCACGTTTTACCAACATTAACTATTAAAATAGTTAAAATAAAAGATTTAAGGGTCTCTAGAAAGCATAATTACTTCATTTCTGATGGAATTCAAAACATCCTTATAACTTTCTTCCTAAATACACCGTTCTCCATTTGAAAAAAAGGGAGCTAAAGTTATATCTTTGGTCATATTGCCTAGATAAACCACTCCTTTATCATATCATGGCTGAGTTAAAACTTGAAAGCATAAAAGTAATGTATTGATTGAACCACGTATGTAAATATGTGCGCTCTTATTCTGTAAACTTTATGCTGTGCATTCATTATGCACATGTGTATACACATGTGTATTCATTGTGCTGTGCATTCTTATACATGTAACGAAGTGATTAAAATTTAACATTATGAAAAACGTTCTGTTAAAATTCTATGGGCATAGAATAGACCCGTCATACGTTGAAAAAATTCATTAAATATATTGAAGAGTACATATAGTATATGGTGTTCTGAAGAAGTAACAAACGAGAAACTTCAAAGGATAGTAGTAACATCCCTTAATCAAGCAAGAAAGAAATTTATGCTTTAGGGAATTTAAAAGGTACTACCCTCAAACTGCGAAAACTGTGAGTCTTTGATCAATAACGAATACTTAAACTTTTGTAATTCTATTCAGAAAGTGTATCGGAAATAAGGAATTTAAATATGAGAAAGCAGCATTTAAGACGAACTTTCTTATTTTTAAAATGAATTAATTTGCATGATTTCAAGTTCACCGTAAAAATACACTGCTTCATTAAATGTGTAACCCTTAATCCAAAATTTTAACTTTTAAACTAAAATAATAGTAATTATTTTGATAAAAAAATTTTACTCCTTCCGATATGCGTTGTTTATAATTTACTATAAATAAGTATATGTGTTGTACTTTGCTTTTTTTGAATCATGAGTAGTTCGTTAGTATTTGTTTATTAGATAAAAACAAGTTAAATTTTGAAAGGACGTTTGTGCAAAAATTTACATCTTTTAGAGAAAAAAATATATACCTTAGATGCAAGCAAATTACATAACTGTTTCAGGTAATAGTTAACGCATAAACTGGAAAATAGCATATCTTTTATATTATATGCATTAAACTTCAATACTAAAAATCTTATTTTATCAAAAGCATATTTTATATTTTTTTAATAAAAACTTTACTCCATTGCTCTGTTTGAATAAAATAAGTTTGGGCGTATGTACAAAATTTTCAACTCATTGTTTCGGATATTTTTAAGCAAAGCAGTTAGTTGTAATAAATAATGCTAAAAATGCGATTAAGTAATAAGATAAAGTATTTCAACCAACAAATTATACCGATTTAGTCATTTAATGTAGAGTAATGTGATACATATATAAATTGGTGAATTTTTCAAAAATTTTAGGAATGTGAACTAATCACGATTTTTAATCAAAAGTAAGATCTAATATTAAAAAACCCACAAAGGCCTAATATGTACACATTTTTGCAGCAATCTTTAGATAATTATTTCTTACAAATTATAAAAGAATCCTTGCTAAACTAAAATTTGACAAAAATCAGGATAGCTTGAAATTTCTTCCATTTCATAGTAGACAAATTTGTTTTACCATTGTTTAGCTTAGTGAACAAAAGGTTTCCGTTTGAAGTCGAGTTAGTTTTTGTTTTTATGAATTATTTTTGAATTCCATATAATCTTTGCTCAGTCTACTATATTATTAGTCCACCGGACTAACAATATATATATATATATATATATATATATATATATATATATATATACCTTGGATATCAGGGATATCTAAAGTACAGTATTATATATTAATCTTTAGAAAATAGAAAATATATTGGTCTTTAGTTAGAGTTTCTTGACTTTCAGTTTTAAGTCTTATTTGGGTAATTGAACTATTTCGTGTTCTTTCTTTATTTGCTTTACTCAAGTATGCAAGTGTGTATCATTAAGTATAAAAAAGTTATTTGTATAAGAAAGTTATTAGTATCATTTTCTTCTTCCAGTAGATTAATAATATAGCGTTCTACTATATAATCTTGTCTGAATACATTATCAGTTCATATTTATTAAAAGACAAAATATATCATTAACATTAGTGTCTATATTAGTATCATTTTTATTTGTTTGTTTTTGTAAAACTTTATTTATTGAAGGAAAACATTAAGACGCATTTAAATTTGTAGAAATAAAATAAAACTAATAAAGGAAAAACATAAATTAATTTACTTGAATTACCCAAATAAAACTTAAAAGTGAAAGACAAGGAACTAAACCTAAGGATCAATATACTTTCTTTTGAAAGATCTCAACCAGATCAGAAGTTACATAGTAAAAACTTAACACTTATGTATTTAAATACCGTTAAAAAAATCGAATTTCCAGCCTTTTTTTATCAGACAAAACAGTATCAGTCAAAATGCTCTACTACCAAAGCAGTCTTTCATCAAGAGTTCGATTACAATTTTTTTCCGAACAACCGAAAACAATTTACATAGTTTTTTGCTGGGGCGTACTTGGACATTCGTCCCGGTGTTTTTAGATTTATGGCAGCCCAAATTTTCAATAAAATCATTAATCAAATTTTAATAATTATAGTTAAAAATAAAATATTTTTGATAATTAATTTTGATAATATTTCATTTTAATAATTAAATAATTTTAATAATTAACTAATTTTAATAATTAAATAATTTTAATAATTAAATAATTTTAATAATTAAAATAAATATATATATATTGACTTTTTAAAAAAACTTTAAGCAAGGCAACTACTTATATTGAAGAATAAGTGAACTAAAAAAAAAAGGAGCTTCTGTACTGGACCAGTCCATTTTTTGCAGACACTGACCAGACCGGTGATTACATCGGACTACCCTATGGCCACTACACCCCTGGTTTGTTGTTCATAACATAAGCCACTTAACAACTGTGCACAAACTGAAACGTAGAAGTTACTAAAGAAATATATCAATTATGTACAATAGTTGTAACAATATTTTAGAGCATTCTAATTAAATAAATAAACAATAATGACTCAACATTCAACTCAAACATTCCACTGCACAAATGCACCAAGCATAAAAATCTCGTGCGAGCTAGCCCAAATTAAGTATTCGATTAAGTAAGACATCATAACTGACGTTTATCGTCAAATATCATCTCCTTATTAGAGTTATTCCTTTACATATTTTTATTACTATTAACCCATATAATTAATATAAAAAATTACGTCAATTACATTTCGCAAGGGTTACGCGTGGGTGGTTGAGGTTTGAGGGAACACGAAACTCTTCATTCGGGACTACCTTGCGACACAGAGAAATGGCATCGGAATGCTTTAAAAGAATACGGGACACTTCAGATTCTCAGTGTCCGAACCAACAAACCATTGCAGCCTAGATAAGAGGGCAATTGTAGGACTGTCGTCAAATTCGAGGTCTAGTGATCCTCATTAAAAAAAAAAAACTTTTTTATTCTTGACTTCATTTAACTTCTGCGAAGGAGTAGGGGTGGGGGGGTGAGATTTTTTTTTTTGATAACCGGTTTTGTTTGGAATGTAGGAGGAGTTTTTGATGGGGGCTGGGTGTTTGTTTTGTTTTTATTCGTTTTCGGCTTTACGAATCGTTGCCCGCAACGTTATTTAAAAAGCTGCCGCTTCGAAATTGAGAAGTCAGTTGATACCTCGATAGGGAAGTGAAAGGATATATTTTATAAGACTCCTCATTTTCAGGATTAGTTCGGATTGGAAGAGTGAATATTACTTTGCTCAACTATGCCCTCTAAGAAAGTTTTATGGGTGAGTGTTGGTTTTTCAGAATGTTTTTGTACTTATCGGACTTGTAAAATACATTGCTTTAGTAAAGTTTAAATACAATACAATCCTATTTACAAATTACTGTTTCGAATTTATTCACTTAGCTTCCTCTGCAGATTATCTAAAGCTCAGCCTTAATATATTTTGTACTTCAATTACAAAATTTTAAATCTAACTATAGTATATTTCACATGAGAAAATACCTAGTATTTATATCTCTTCAGATTGATGATCAGACCCATTATGAAAAGTACATTATCTAACTAGGACAATATAAGTTTGTTATTAATCACTTAAGAAATTCAAATATTAAATTACTGCAATGCCTTCCATTTCAATCGTTCAAAATACTGGTAGTGTAATTGCAAAATATTAGATTAATTTGATAATAAATATTATAAATATTAATTCATATTTAAATAACTATTGAATTTGCTTCAATGTTTTTAAACAATAAACGTGAAAGTAAAAAGCTCAATACACACTTTGCAAAGCTCGTCCAAATATGAAAGGATTTTCTAAAGTATGATAAATTATGTGAATAAGATTTGGCACAGATAAATAAATATCCAAACATAAATTCAAAATAATTTTCTTTAGAACATAAATTAATAAAATTTGCCCTTCATTTTTAGTTTTAAACAAACAAAAAAATATTTAAATTGCAGAATTCGTTGCAACTTGTTTGTAGGTATAAAATAAAATCTATTAAAATAATTATTTTTAAAATATTGTGTCAATGTTGATTTCTATTATTTGCCACAGCCAAAAAATTGAAGAACATTGTGAAAATCCCTTACTATCTATCTCTTTAATGAATCCCTAGATAAGTTCGGAAAAATAAAACATAAAAAAGACTTTAACTAGGTATTCAAAAAATTGATGCACTTTACTTTAAATAATGAGAAATCTGATTAGACAATCCTTGATATTCCATCATCCGTGACTCGTTGATTAATAGTACTACTTTCTCTAAATACAGAAACCAATAACGCCGCTGCCTCTTTATAATAATTGGGGTGTTCATAGACTCTTACTATCGGTATTTTTGAGTAATTGACAGTCTTTCTTTTAGTGAAGAGTTTCATGCCTCTTTTCTTATTGAAAACGATACGTTAATTTGGGAAATATAGACTATATAGCTAGTAGTAAAAATCAATTAACTATAAATAAAATTTTCTTAACTATAACCAGAAAATAAACCGTTTCGTTACCATAAAATCCTTTCTGAAATATCATTGCTCTTCAAAATTCGTACTTTATAATCCTATCAAATATATCCTTACTATTAGGAAAAATGTTTTTTTCTTGTCAAAAGTAATGATAACTAGATGGATGAAACTTAAACTTCAACAAATCAGAATTTTTATTTTATTTTCTAAAAAAAAATTTGGATTACAAATATCCATCTCAAAAAATGGCTTCCACTAGTTTCTGTTAAATTGACGGAGCATCGGAGTTTTGGTGGATAATGCATTACACTTGGATAAATGGACAAGTCAAAGCTCGACGAATGCTGAGAAAGTAAAAAGGAAAAAAAAAGAAAATGTTCAATTTCGAAAAGCACATTTTAAATCGCTTTGCTTACTTTGTATTTTATACATTCCAGCTTTTAAGAAAAAAACTCAAATATATGCGCAAATAATGTTATGCCAATGATGAAAGAGTTGCTAAATATATAATAAACTTAATTAGAAACTTATACGGCATTAATATTTCTTTTATGTATTTCTATTATATATTAAACGACATTAATATTTCTATTATGTGATAATATCTTGAATTGAAAAGCAATAAAAGGTGTTTTTTTTTTTTTTTCATTTAAGTGTACTTAACCCATAAAGACGACTTTGAAATGGATAAACAGTCATTGTTTATAACTTTTACCTTGTTTTTTAAGATCATTTAAGGTATATTTTGAATTTTTCAGCTTTTTTGGAAAATTATTTTTATAATTTTTAAAAAACACTAAGTGGAAACACAATCACAATTTATTAGCAAATAAAAAAAACTAAAATGTCGATCAGCAAGTTTTCATGCCAACCGTCGTTAAGGGGTTAAGATCAAGATTGTTGCGCATGCTGGTATAGATACTCAAACGATATTTGCATGTTGGCTTTAAATAAGACACATTCAAATTTATTTTAGAATACCTATTAAAGTTTTGTGAATATAACTACTTTTTTTAAAAAAATTAAAGTAACGTATTGGAATTTAATTAAAAACACAAATATTAAGCTCACCATGAATTACCGCATTTCATCGAAACCATTTTACTCCATCCAAATTTGTAATGACAATCGAAGTTAAAAAGACAACCGTAATATTTATTTGCATAAACACAGTGGGCAATTTCTGACTTTTAATTAGGGATTAATTAAGGTAAAACGTTAAAGAAATCGCTAAAATATATTTATACAACAGCTAAGCAATCTCATTAATACATATTTGCATAAAATGGTCATTAATGTCATTCATTGCCATATGGAAAAGAACTCTCACTTTTCGGTGACCAATTTAAGAATTTCATTGACTTTAATAACTTTAAATTAACATAAAAGGATTTATGCAAGAGTAATATATATGACACATTTTCGTTATTTCTGTTGAAATATGTCCTTAAAAATTTATAATTAATACTTATCACATCTTGATAAAAAGGATATTAGAAATATGCATTCGTCTCTATTGTGTTGTATATTGCAGGCTTATAATTCTCTTTCACCGGTGTTCATTTTTCTCATATAGGCTTAAAATTTGTAGGAACAATTAATGCATCATAAAATTATTGCATCATAAAATTGTGAAATAGGTCATTCGAAGTACCCTTTATAAAGTAATAAAAGTGTTTATGTCACTTAATGATTTTATTTGTATTTTATACAAAAAAAAACACAAGTTCCTAACAAGAATAGAATTAAAAACAACTTTTAAAAAAAGTTGAAACAAGACTTATAAAAATTCATATAAAATTGCATTTAAAATGAAGTCAAGAATTTTTATTTTAACAAAATGACTTTTGTGAATGATAAAAAAATGCTTCAGAAATTCTAATTGTTATTTATTAATAGAGCTTTTGAATATAGATGACATATATATTTATAAATGATTTGTTTAAATGATATGTTAGCTTAAATTATTTTTTAAATAGACTTTTGAATAATAATATCAATATTTAAAAAGTTACTTTAAATTTGAACTCTTTTTCTTGGTTTAAATGATGTCTTTCACCTCGATTTATTTAAAAGTTTAACTATCAGGGAAAACACGAAGTAAACCTATATTTTAATCCACTTTGCATCTCCACCACAGCCATAACATTTCAATCTATCTGCATAAAAAGGCTTTATTATTAGCTTAATGCTTCTCAGTGCTTGGTCAAAGAACTTTAAAAGACTTTATCGAACTTTTTCTAACGGTAAAATTACAATGTTCACCAGACTCGAAAGGAAATCTCATTCATGTATAATTTTCGTTTCACTCGCATCATCTTCGTGAAAGACCTATCATGCGTGACATAAAAAATGAGAGCAGGAAATAAAATGATTTGTGTCGCACTCTAGAGATGTTCACGATTTTTTCTGTTCAGCACAATAAGTCTTATTAGATGCGGTAGTATGGGCTTATTGCCCTCCTAACGAAAACAATGAAAGCATCATACTTTTTTCGCACTTCTTCAAATACAGTTCTTTCCTTTCCGGTTTTTTTTTTCAGTAGTTGAATATTAATGTAGGAAAAATTCACGCGACACGAATTGTGTGTTGCTCTTCGCTTTTTTGTTTAAATATTTTCTGGAACATTAATTCGTAACTCATATTTTCATTTACTTTTTCCTATTATTTTTTTATAGTTTACGAATTTACGAAACTCCTTATGCAAATTCTATTACACACTTAAAGAACCATTAAAAATGATTATATAAGTAAATCATTAACTTATTAATTGATTAACTTATGTCATTAATGATATTCAAACTTTAAATTCTGAGAATGTATGCGTATTATTACAGATTTTTTGCAAACAGATTACATTTTGACGTTCGCTGTTTTTAAAAATATGTATGTAACAAACAACAAGGAACTTACTTACGTTTGAAGTGATTGTTATGGTGATAGTAAACTTTTATAGACAATCTAACTTTTATATACATATTTTACACATTTTTTGCAATAAAATATGTTTTGCTGCGCTAAAATCATTCATAAAAAGCATAAATCATCAAATATTATTTCCTTGTCCAACAAAAGTTTTCACTTACAATGAACCACAATATGAGATCTCATTAGCTAAACCCATTAAAATATGTTTAAGAAAACAGAAAAAATTTCATAATATGCAATTTGATCACGAAAGAAATACACATTCAAACTCAGTATACATCTGCAAAAAGTAATTAATGCAACCATTCATTTCAATAGAACTTTTCCGATCGATTTCCTTTATGTAATGAAAAAATTTCATTAAAAATTCATTAAGATATTTAGAAAGAAAAAATCTTTCATTGAAGCACAAACAAAGCAATTTCATTAAACTATTGACAATCCCTTTAATCACATTCTCTTTCCAATGCATTCAGGATTTTTTCCTTTTTTAATGATGTCATTAAGCTACACTAATTTTATCCAATTCAACAGAATTATCAAAGCAATAATTACAAATAACTGTATCGGATGCAGAACCATCAAATATATTCTTTAGGTAACATATACTTTACAAACAGAAATACGTTGGAAAATTGATTTCCAAAGAAGAAAAAAAAACACTTCACAACAAAAGAGTACCTAAATACTTAACTCTTATCTCTTTTTACAATGCCTGTAAATTACTTAAAAGATGTACCGTCATTTGCGAGACCCATTTTTTAGTCAATAAGAATACTATTAAAAAGATTATTTTAAGTAATGGGCAACAAGCAAAAGATTTCAGTAGAAATACCGCATTTGTTAATTGCACTTTTGCAAGCTACATTTAAAATTCTAACTTCCTAATCTTATCACTGAACAAGTTTTTGTGATTTTACAATTTTTGAACTACTAAAACTATTGGAGAGTTTAAAATGTCGGTGATAGTCTCTCGTTAAACGATAACAATTAAAAATTTTAAAACAACATTGATCATTTAACAATGTACACAGCAGGATAGTTTTCATGTGAATCGTTTAAATTTTGCATAAGATGTACTATTAAGTAGATTTTTATTGCTACCCCTCACATAATTAAGAATACAAACAGGAAATTCATTCATTTTATCTATCATTATTAAAATGGTATTTTCTGTCACGATTAATCTGAAACTTTATGCATGTTTAGGAAAGTAATCGGCCTTAGCCTATGACTTCCATTTAATTGCAAACCTTTTAGATCACATTGTTAAAAAAACTTAAACTAATTAAACAAATTCCCATTTTATGCCAATGTATACGTAGACTACTCTCCTATCATTTAATAGTCTACAATGCATTAGTATCTATGCATAATATGTGTAACAGTATGCTAAATATTTTTTTAAAAATGTGTATATTTTCTAAGATCAATTATCACACACCATCTACATATTTAAAATGAAGTGAAACCTCTATTGAGTGGTAATGCCTAATTCATCCAGAAAAAGTGACGTTCTTAGTAAATCGTATACGCTTTTCATTGTCTGTCTAGCTCAAAATGATACCTAATATTTAAACTATCACTGATTACACTCTTTCTCAATAATTTAAGCATGTTGCGTGTAATAGGTTGATTCCAATTTATTAATATATCGCCAAATCTGTAAAAGGACCCAAAAATAGTAAAATCTCTGTGTTCCAATGGATACTCCAGAAAAAAACTGCTAAAAATTTTTCGATAATACTTCCCCTTATGAATACTAAAATGCCCCCCCCCCCCCCTTCTCCTCCCCTTCTAGGATTAAGCTAAAACTTATTTAAATTCTCTTATTTTGGAATAAGTTTGGTTATTTTTGTGTAAATAACGTTTATTAAACAAACCTTAGCCTTTATTTATTTCACTCTATCAAAGCCAAATTACTAACTTCCAATTAATCTCCCTCCAGGTCCTACTCATTGCATTATGTGTAACAGCAACATGGGCCAAAAAAGAGGAACCAGAACCTCTGGAGGAAGATGAAGAATACGAAGACGAAATCGATGAGCCAGAAGGAAAAGAATCCCTTCAGGCAGACGCATCCGTCTACGGTCCACACCTAGTCGGAGGAGGATTCTCCAGTGGAGGTGGAGGAGGCTACTCTGGCCACGGAGGTGAAGGTGGAGGTGGGGAATTCTCAAAACATGGTGGATCTAAGAGCCATCACGACCACCACCACGAAGGAGGATTCAAAGGGTACTCCGGGTACGACGGCCATGGGGGAGAAGTTGGAGAAAAGAAGCACGGAGTACTAGAAGAACACGTGGATGTTGTGGATCATGCCGGACATAAGAAATTTGTAGAAGATCATGGTGCTCACGGTGAGGGAGTTAAGAAAGGAGGAGAAGAGTTTGAGAAGCATCATGATCAAGGAGGACATAAGGAACACTCAGTAGGAGGAGAGTTCTTCGATAAATATGGAAAGGATCAGAAAGGAGTCGTGAATGGAGGATCCTATCAGGATGGAGTGGTTGGATCGGAGAAACATGGAGGTAAGTGTTGTGGCTTTGAATTGTTTATTGATCATTATTAGCTGTGTTAACATTCATTTTGTTAAATGTAAGTTTATTTTACGAAAAAAAAAATTTAAATTGCGGGTTAGTTATTTAATAAGAAAATTTAGTAATTGAAAAAAAAAAAACTTTTCAAAGTTCAGCATTAAAGATACTGAAAAATAACCCCAACTCAATAATAATTTGAAATCTTTATATGAAATCGGAATTGTTGAATGGTAAGGTAAAAGATGTATGTGGTTAAGAAACTTTATTGTTAAACAAATAGTTTAATTAGATTTATTATGAATATGAAGCACCGAAAACAATTATTAATTCTTAGCATAAAAGGTATCAGAAAATTTATATATTTGATATTTAAATAATTATTAAAAGAAAAATAATTTAATGAAAGTACTTGTAAATATCAATTCTTAAGGAGAGGCTGATATCTTTTTTCTTTTGATTACTATGGTACAAATACAATTATAGTACAAAGTTATGTGAAAGTATTTTTAATAGTCCTTTTTCACTTATAGAAGATGGCATTCTTTTATTAATTAAATAGTTCTTTTATTTCTACATGTTAGTAAGAAATTTTCTTCAAAAAATAATTTCTTCACATTCCATATTCATCTTCATGATTGGTTGCTATGAAATTTCTTGAAAATAAACAAATTTTTCATTTGTGAAAACATTTCCTGAAATCTATTTCCCTTATAGGCCATGGTCAGAAAGGCAACAAACTTGGCGGAGAAATCTTCAAAGACAAGGGCCACAAAAGCAGGGGCTTCAAGAACGTGTACCATAAAGAAGAGCATGGTGAACACAAGACCTTCCATGACGACTTCCATGACAGTGACTACAAGAAGAAGTACCAGGACCACCACGACTTCTACGATCATAATGGAGCCAAGTTCCAGAAAGGCTTCGGTGGCAAAAACTACCACGATGAGAAGAAACACGGTGATGACTACCACAAGTTCGGCAAGTCCGGCCACGAGCACCACGAGGACGGCCACCACAAAAAAGGTGGCGCCCACCACAGCGTGGTCGATGCCCAAAAGCAAAAGGGAGGCGCCCACAAAATTGCCCACCACGATGTCGGCCACCACCAGAAGGGACTCGTGTCCAAACACAGTGATGACTATGGAGGCAACTACGGAAAGGGTGGATACCACAAGCAGGTGTATGGTCACGATGACAGACATAAAAAAAGTCATGATATTGGTCATGGTGGGGCGTATGGTGGACAGCATGGAGGACACCAGGGAGGATATGGAGGAGTGTCTGGAGGTGGTCAAGAAGGGTACTATGTGAAGCAAGCTCCTGTGTATTACGGTCACTACTGAAATGTGAGATATGGATCGGTTCTTGTTTGATGACGAAACAAATTATATTGGATGGTAATGGATATTGGAACTTGTATGGTATTGGCTGCCATAAATGATAAAAGCCCAACTTTAAGTTTGCGTTTCAAAGAGATTCAGTGTTTTTACCGTTTCTATGTATGGATTTTGTGTTTTTTCTTGTGTCGCATTTTTATTTAAACTAAATTTCGATATGGTTGAATCAAACAAAGTCGAAATGCCTTTTGTAGAAAAAAGCAATTTAGGTTTTGACGTGGTAAAGCAAAACTCATATTTTATTGGAAATAGTTAGAAGAGCAAAACAATCAAAATTTTGATTGGGAAGTATATAAAATCTCATACTTAAACATTGGAGTTGAGTAACCTATAATAGTACCACTAAAAGAATATAAAATTCAAGATACCATATATATATATATATATATATATATATATATATATATATATATATATATATATATATTGTGAATTTTTACCATAAAATCATCACTCCATAGAGGCATTGCTATTTGATTATGTATCATGATAAATTTTTGTAATTTATTTTAAAGCAGCTCTTGAAAGATGGATGATAAAGTAAGTGAAGCATAATTTATTTAAATTCAACCTATGCGTAAATATCTAGAACAAAAATATTTCATCATATACTAAAATACTATGTTCAATCTACCAAATGAACAGTTGAACTTTTCAAGCATTACTGAAGTTATACTTTGGGGCATTCTGTAAATACTAATGTATTAAGTTTGGAAATTTAGAATTTTTAACGTAAACATATATGATATTTATATATTTTTGTAAATGTCTGTTTTTATTGTATTTGCACATTTCTGTACCACAGTATTTGTATATGCCATTTTTCAAAGTTAAGAATAAAAATATATGTTCCTTGATAACGTACTGAAACTACATTATTTTAACTAAATCCAATTAATTTTAAATAACAAACGAAAATGCCACATTCTACTTTATACATCAATGAAATCTTTTATTTTAAACATACCACGTATAAAATCTCAAAAAAATTATCCAAAACTAATATTTTTATTTTATAATAATTGCACATAATACTACAGATGTACTTCAAAAAATTGCCAATTATGCAAGATTTTAAGAAGAATAAGACTGGACATAACTCAGGGTCAATTAAATGATCAAGTAAAAATTAAATATCAAAATAATTCTTAACTATTTGCTCGATTTATAATTACCATTGAAAGCATAGTACACATGTACTCTTTTGAAATATGCTGAAATCTCTATTAAATCTCTCGCGAGAGTTTTTAGGCAATTTTCTAACTCGAAAATAGTAACTCCAATAGCAACTAACCCTGAGTCTAAATCACTCTAATACATGCGGAGTTAAATGTGAGGTACAATTCTTTAGTAAAATGTTTTAATGAAAAACTTTAAAATTTAAAGTTTACGGAGCACTAACCTTAGAAATGTGAACATGAACCTTGAAAAAAATATTTCTCAAAAAGTTAAATTTGTATTTCATTTAAACATTCAAAATTCCTTACTTGTATTTAAAAAAAATATTTGCATTCGATTGAATTTACTCTATTTATATACAAATTCAATTCAGACAATCGATGACACTAAAAGACCTATTCTATACATGATTCTATTGTAGTACATCAGGTCCAGATACCAACGATTTCAAAACTTGGTAACGTTAAATGGATGAAATATCCCAGCATTAAGGTTGATGGTATATAATTACAAAAATTTCTGCTCATTTGGAGAGGGGATAGGGGGCTATTAAAAAAAAATTGCCAAGTTGGTGAGGTTGGTGAAAAACTTGGACAATAAACTTGTCCCCGAATACTCACAAGTTCTAATCCAATACCTCCTTTTGGATCCAAGATGTGAATTTCACTAGAATTACTATAGAAGCACTCTTCCAATCGAACTTAAAGTCCTTCAACTTCCTAATAAATTTTTAGTTAATCTTGTTAATCTTATTGAGACTCAAACTGATATATGACTCATGTCTGAACTTCCATAGTTTATATTTAGCGAATTAACATCTAGTTGTCATTTCCGCTACTTCCGGTTTTGGTTTGAAAATTCATTTCGGTGGAACATCTCATTTGAAATATCGTTCGTGCCTGTAGTATGTGCAGTTTTGTCTGGAAAGATTGACAATAGATCGATAGACAGATGGAAAAACAGATCTTTTGTATAAGCTTTTCACTATTTTAGCTTAGTGCGGAAGTTCAAAAGTGCCACAAAATGCTCATATGGCTACTCTCTTTATTCGTGAAATCATATAACATTTGGCAGTCACATTTTTCCGGCTTATGTAAACTTAATATTTTTTTTACATGATATTTATCTATGGCAGGATTTTTCTGCATTGAGGGGAAATTAAGAACCCTGGCTGTTGGTGGGATCCCTTACGTGTATCAGCAAACTGCTTTGTTTTAATACTTAGCTTTTAAACTAAAACAAATGAAAAAGTAACAAATGGTCGATCATATGAAAGAAATTCTTCATTTCAAGCAAGTATCATCACACACACATCAACTATGTATGAGTTTTCTAAAAATTTACATATTTTCTCCAATAAATTTTGCCCTTTGTCTCTTTTTAATACCATAGCTGCTTTATTCTTTATATTCTTTATCTATGACTATTTTTTTACTTCGTACAGATCCATTTCAACTTGTGCCTTTTGGAAGTATGAAATATCACATAGGATATATTTTAATGTTTAGCAGTGACGTTTATTTATTGAAAAAAATGTATTAAAAGAAAATGATAAAAAAAAATATTGGAACTAAAGTGAAAACCAAATTTACAAAAACGAAATTTGAAAGTAACATATTTGCAAATAAAACTGATGAAATATGAGTGGAAAACTTGGAACTCTACGCCTGAAACTAATAACCTATTACTTTAATATAACAGAATATACTATTTAAATTTTGTACTCAACTTAGGATTTTGTTAGAGGATTTTATTTTTAATTAATTATGATCATAACAATTTTTTAATTAATTTAAATAAGTTTTTATCTAATATTTAAAAAGTATATGCTTTTATCCAATATCAAACGCATATAATTCCTATTCTTAAAAACAATATTAGGACTGATATGCAAAGTACATAGTATAGAAGTATAGAAGAAAGCATAAATTACAAAACCATGTTAATTAAATTGATCCCAAATTTTTCAGAAGAAATATTGACAAAAACACTTCCTTCTTCGCTGTTCTTCTGTTTTTTAATCTACTGATTTTTTTTTTGAAAAGAAACTATCTGAAATCAATTGTGAGAATCAAAAAAAAAAAACTGAATGCTTCTTTGATAAGAACGTTTGCTAATTATGCAAACTACAATGGTTTTAGTTCCGAATTTCAAAGGATCGGAATATCAAACTTCTTGAAACTTATAGAATATATACTTTCAAATTAAGTTGCTGAATTGTAGAACTCTGGTACAATTATAGATTATAGATCGAGATAACAGATTCTCAGATTATTTTTTTTCTACAAATCAGAGTGTATCAAAAGTTCTAAGCATATTTTTTAAAAAATAATTGAAAACCCAAATATTGTCATGTAAAAGAGAACAGTAGAACTTATCTAAAAAGAGAACAATTTGAGAAAAAAAAATTAAAATATAGCTCCAAACATCAAAAATGGATAGCACTTAATTTGTAGTTAAAATTTTCGAAATTTTGTACTCCTTTGTATATTTTTCAGGAAAATTCAGAACAAAAAGTTTTTAAAAAATTATACATTTCAGCAACTATACGGGGGAAATAAATGAACTAAAAATGTTTTTGTTAAAAAAAAGATTATCTATCTTAAAAGGATTTTACTATTATTAGCACTCACAAAAGCCTATTAAGTTTTTTTTTTTTTTTTTTTTTTTAACTACCGACTCTATAAAGATCTAATAAAATAATATATTTTCAAAAATTAGATAAATTTATGTTAAGTTAGGTAACTTTCGTTAAATTTTCAGTCATATCAAAGTTATCTTGTAAATTTTTCTGACAAGTACAAATAACTATTAAGTTTCTTTTTAAAAAAAAATCCTTTCAGAATAAAATATTGGATAAACCGGTTGTCATTCATCATAAAACATCTTCAACTTCAAAAAATTCATTGATTTTTATTTATTAAATACTATGAGATCATGTAGGTGTTACCATCCTCAGAAATCAGAATGGGCCGTTTGCTTGCGATTTCAAATGACTAGTCTTTGTACATTAACATAACGTTCAAAACGCATCGATCGGTGAAGGAAAAATCCCATGTCACATTTTAAATAATATAAAAGTAATCGACCTAATTAAAAATGTGGTGTAGACTTTCCATGAATTTTCCATTGTCTGAATATGAAAACTATAAGTGATTAAGGGGCACACCTAGTGTGAAATTTTAAAAAAAAATCGATTTTTTTTTTTTTTTTTTTTTTTTTTTTTTTTTGTGTGCATATTTTGATAGTCTATATCTTTAAAAATAACATACTAAAATTTCAAATGAATATTTCAAATAGTTTTTGAGTTAGCTGTAAATATGATTTTTATATCTATTAAAAACAAGGGAATCAATCATTTTATCTTTAAACGTGTTTTTCTCCAAACTATATTTTTTAAATTTGCTGCAGCTGAAACTCGAAGCTTTGATTTTTTGTCTGCTTATTTTGTACATGTTTCTCTGTACAATGACCCTCCAGTTTTTCGATTGTATGAAAAATTTAATTTTGGCGGGCCAAAAATCATCCAATTTTTTAGCAAAATTCGAATTTTTTTTTTTTTTTTTCAAATCTCTGCCATTTTGTTAAATTTCAAAGTTTTTTTCATAATTGTGGGTCATTGTATAAGCAATACCTTCTAGTTTAATAATCATTTTATTTCAGCCATGGTGAAGGCCGCAAGCAATGCAGCAGTAGGTGACCTTTTTTTTTTTTTTCGTGACTTGGGAGATAGCATATAACTCGCTCAAAATTAAACTTTTTCATTTGAAAATTTCAGTGTATATTCATTAATTATGTATAAATATATCCTCAAAATTTTAAAACATTTCATATAGTAGTTAAAAATTCTCAAAAATCATCTTTTTTTAAGGGGGTCACACTAGGTGTGCCCCTTAACATTTAAATTTAACTATATGGAAGGTCGCATATCTAAGTAAGTACCAATAATATCTAACGTCCTTAATAATTTGACCTTTGACCTTTGACCGTCCTTGATTGACCTTTTAATATTTCTGAAGATACACTCACCATTAAAATAAGTTCACTCGCTACTTTTGATGAGGAATTGTTAATTTTTTTAATGACATAGGATAGCTGTTTTCAATAATTTTCAATTTTTAATTCCCAATGTAGCCAATATCACAAATACAATCATCGAAATTATCCAAAAGCATAAAATTCAATAGCCTTTCTGAAAAATAAAAAAGCTCCAAACTTTAACTCCTGTAATCTTGTTAAAATTTTCTAAAAAAGACAATCTTTTATGGAATTGAGTAAAAATGTAAAAGATTTTTTTTTATATTGTAATAAAGAAAACTGCGTCTTTTTAATCATCCTTAGCAATTGGCATATAAGTGTAAGTATTACCCTACTAGTAAACAGGTATATTGTTGTTAGGAAGATATACCTGGGATATCGGTGATACCTAAAGTATGATCATCCGGTTTACTAACAACAAACTACTATAATAAGGTACTCCCATGTGTAGTATGTTAGCTGCATGGGGTGTAGTGGAATCAGTACGGCGTACAATTACTTTTTTGAACTAATTAATAATAATTCATAAATCTTTATGCAAGTATTGTAATATAAGTAAGTGCAAAAATAAATACGTAAATCAAGAGTATTTAACTTTTTTTTTTATGGTAAAATTATTGTGAAATTGCATTTTATTATTAAAAAAATCTTACCGCCACGATCGTGAAGCATGTATACCGGTAAAAAAAATTACCACTACAGTCTTGGTTAACTGTATTATTTTATAACTCATTGAATAATTAAAAAATAGATTTCAGAACTTATTACAATTCTAGCAGTGACGGGCCGACCAAACGGTATAGTGGTTAACGTGCTAGCTTCTAGACCGCGAGGTTGCGGGTTCGAGTCCCGTGTTAGGCATGGGTAAATGTATGTTGGCTTGTGTAATGACGAATGTTTCGGCGCATTAAAGTCTTCGTGTTGCTGACTGAGCCAGATAATCTGAATACAACCAACTAGCAGTGACGGCCCATGGTCGAAAATGCTAGTGCAACCGGAAAAATGCTACTTCCTTATAACCCTTCCCTTCCACCATTCCCCAACCACTCACACACTTTCCACAATCGTTAATGAAAGCAAATTCTTTAATACTCAAATCGAAGTTTCCTTTCCATTTTTACAAAATAATAACATTTGTAACATAACATTATAAAATAAGAGCAATTAATCAATTCATTCTGTATAATTTTGATTTCAAAAAATTATCTTACGTTTTTGCCATTAAATGAAAGTTCTTGTTTAATTAAAAACAATACTGCTTTGATGAGTAATTAATGAAGCGTCTATTCAGAGAACTACCTTTTTGTTAAATTCAACAGTATAAAGTTTAGAGTTTTCCTTAATGCTATTTGAGCTCACTTCTTATCAATTCAAAGTTTTAAGAGTTTTTTAAACGTTCGATTGAGCCCTCGTGTGCTTTAACTGCTCGTGTGATACAGTGTAATGATGTGGTGGATATTGTTGTTAATCCACCAGAACTAGCACTATTCAAAACGCAATTTTTAATTCTGATAATCATAGTCAACAAAACTTTTTTTTTTTTTTTCAAAGTAAAAACTATCACATAACCACAAGAAAAGCACATACCAAGATAACTGAAACTTACGACCATGCTGAGACATATCCCCTTTTTTTACGAATGGAGGACAGTTTTGATGTCGGTCTATCTTTTGTAAGTAGTTGGCGTTTATCATCTTCTTTCCATCTTCTAAAAGGAGTTTCAAACAATACGCACACTTAATAATAAAGGGATTCCACATGTTTCAAAATGGTTGACTTAACAAATAACAAGAAAACAGTGCAAACTTATAGCAACATTTCGTTTAGAGGGAGTTTTAGAAAAATTTCGGTTTCCTACCTCTCAAAATCACTCACGCTGATTCTCAAGCGAAGCCAATCAGTTCATCGAATTTTCAAAGACAGCCGAAGTTGACAACTGCTGAACTGGCTGTCTCGCTGCACATTACATGAAGGGAAAGGCTCTGTTGGGGTTCTATCGGATCGCAACGTCGCAGCAGAAACGCGTTTCAGCAATACTCGGCAGCAGTTCGTAGGGTGATCAGTTTGGGTTGATTGGAATCATTTTTTTTTTCTCGTGAATTTCGTATTGAGGCAACAAGTTTGCTATATATCGGATTTTTTACACTTACCGTAGAAATTGGGCGTTCGTTTTAGAAAATTGTAAAATACATAATTTTAGTTTTGAACTAATAAATTTAGATGCAGCCCGGCTACATCCCACCAGCTGCCACTGAATTTGGGACAATATTAGGAACTTCTAAACATTCGAAAAGTGTCGACTCTTCACGGAAAATCAAAATTTAAACACGATTAGGAAACAACTCAAGTCTGAAATTATTAAATCCCTATGTTTTGCTTTTACTAAAGATAAAACAGAAATATACACCACTATATAAACTTAAGTTGAGATATATTCCACACTTTCATTTCAAAACAGCTGTGCTTATCTAATTATTTGGGTGAAAATAGAAAAGAAAGCATTGTAATAACAAATGAAAATCAATAGATTTATTGAGGAAATGTGGATTTTCACGTATTAACTGATATAAATTCAAACCAGATTCTTCAAAATCTCATATTTTATTTATTCTTTCATTTCAACTTTACTGCCATCTATCTAGGCAAAAAAGAACTAACTACTACGAACACAACTCAGTTTTATGCATTTTTACCAGAGAACTACAAACATGCAAGTCGAAATGCTGCATTTAAACATTTATATAAAAAAAAATATGCATTTAAATTTAACGTTTATGAAAATGTTTTGATAATCTTCACTTTTTTCAAGAGGATATTTTTATTTAATTTCTAAACAAAAATGTATTCATACTTATGCTGATTTTACACAGTGTAAATAATAAATTAGTAAACCTCATTCTCATGAAACTCAAAACATATTCGGTCATGTACTCTATGTCGAATGTATTCCTAGCATTAAAATTAATTTAAGTGTTTTAAAGATAATTTGAAATCTAGATTACGTAAGTTAATTTACCTAGAATTAATTCATTTAACTTTTTTAATTTTTAACCAAATTCCACATGATACTAATTTTATTTCAAATAATTATTTAATAAACTATACTGTGCGAGTTTCTCTCAAAAAATTTGTCAAATCAAAAAAATTTATTTTGCTCCATACTTTTTTACTATTATTATTATTATTATTTGTATTAGTATTATTCTATTTCCAGGATAAAAAACGTTCTAAAAATTCAAACATCAATGAGCTATCGGCTTACTTTCACAATGAGTAATAATAAAGCATTCTTATTTTTCAGTATTTTTTTTTTTAATGTGAGAATGCTCATTTTAATTTGAAACAATAATCTTTTATTTGCTATGAGTATAAGTCTGATTGCATCCTATTATCAATAAGTTTTTTAAATAATTGTTTCTTTGAAATTTACATCTCTTACTTCATAATGTTGTCCAGCACGAAAACAAATATAGAATATAATTTTTTTGCAAAAAAAAAATTAACATTCAATGATTTTGAAAGTACATTTTTCATACAAAATATAATAGTTAAGAATATTTCTTGTACCTTTTTAAAGCACTGTTGCTATTCACAACAAAAAGATTAAAATTCCTTATGATAAAAAAAGACATTTTATCATAATATCGGCCTCTCAGAGTAAGGTGAATAAAAGTTTTAACCATTCATCTATAGATGGCGACACCAAAAGATTAATTTTGAAAAAAAACTCATTTGGTTGTATAACACCATAAAAAAAAATTTTTATTCAAACGTCTGTTACAACGTTCGTTATTGTGAATATATATTGTGGAAATATTTGTGAATTGAATGAATAAAGAGAATGAACAAATGTTATTTTGCTAATCACACACATTTTTGTTACAGATGCTATGATAATATATTTCCATTAATCCATAGATATTTTTTTTTCTTTCTTTTTACGAAGAAATATAAAGTGGGGGGGGGGGGGGAACTCTAATTTCAATATAGAACAATAATTTATTTATTATTATTATTATTATTTTTATGTATTTTTTTTTTGTTTTTTTTTTTAAGTCTATAAAAGAATAATATGTTGACTAGTTTCTTGGTTACATCAAAATATTTCAATTGTTTTTTAAGGAAAGAAATATGTTTAAGTAAATGATTTATCGGTTATCGTTTCGAAGCTTCCAATTTGTAAAGTGATTTTTTAAGCATTCCTCAATCTAATGATATATTCCTTTTACTTTAAGTATGCAGAAATTTTCAACATAAAAGCAAATACGAAATATCAAATACTCTTATAGATATAGGCATAAAGCTGACATATAATTGTAAAAACATCATGTGAAGTATTTTTGACGAAATTTTATTACATCAAGTTTCATAGCATCTTATTTAAACTTCACAAAGGCACAATTAAGGAATAAATATATTTGTTTCACTTTAAGTGTTTCTCTTCTTTGCACAAGGGACTCAATGTGATCCAACCTTATAATCACAAATTTCAGTTATATTTAATTAATAGATTATAGCTAAGTACTGGCCAAACTACGACATATCATGTATCGATTCCATAAACAGTGCGGATGTAATTAAAAGACATTACGCCATTTATAAGTTTAAGTTGAGATTAGATATTAGAGATTGATATACAGATAGTAAAAAAAATAGAATTGGTACTCAGTTTTATTGCATTTCATATAAAACTAAAAGTATATATTTTATTTGAATTCCACTTTGTTTCAAGGACTGTGTATTAGAACACATTTGTGATGCAGCATTTATAAAGTCAATAAAAATAAATTCTGTAAACCCTATTGTATGCAAGAAAAGGGTAATAAGGTTAAGTGGATAAGTAGGCATTAATAGAATATCTTCTCACACATCATAAAAAAAGGAAATAGTTTTAAAAAAGACAGTTTTGACGTGATAAATATCACGAACATTTTGAATACGGAAGATAAATTTTGATTCACTTGCAACTTTGCGCATGCTTTGTGGAGTTAAAAGTTGACAACTTTTACATGCTGGTGTGAAACGAAATTTTTTTTAAAAAAAGGTTATTTTGCTTCGATTCCTATTATCTCTTATGTTCATTAAGTGAAGTATAATATATAATCGAAATAAATCAATGTCTTTTGGTGACTGCAAATATTCCAAAAATTTTATTTCTTATAAAAAATTATTCTCAACAAAAGAAATAAATTGTTTTGGAATTTTCAAACTAAAATATATGCATACTTAACAGTTGTTACAAATTCCAACGTGTCCGAAGCCTCTTAAAAATTAAAAAAAAAAAAAAAATTAAAAATATTTCTAATTAGAAAAAAAAAAATTATTAACCCAATTAAAATTATTCTGTATGGTGTTAATTGTATTTAGTTTCCATTAGTAGCGCATCAAAGTACACGCATCAAAATTAAATCAATATTACTGCAACTTGTTATTAAAAGTATTTATGAGATATTATGTTTTGAATAATATTTAATAGGAAACAATACCTTGGATTTTTCCTCTATAAATATTCATTCGTTTAAAATATTTATATTCCTCTGATAAGACTGGCTTGGTGTAACATTCACAGTAGGACCGTGTTGTTTCTTTACCCACAATCTCAAACTTTTTTTCAACTAGAACACTTCTGCTATTTGGTTGAAATTGGTAATACTTAAATTATTGATACAATTCCACTGCTATTCATTGTTTTAACTAGGGATGGAACGGATATCCGGCAAATATCCGATATCCGGCATATCCGGCTGATTTTTCAATATCCGAAACCCCGTCGGATATCCGATTTGAAATACCAGACATCCGATAATTTCATTCGGATATCCGGCTCTATATCCGGCCACCAGGTATCCACAAGAAATAATTTTTTGCAAAAAATAATGATCTTTTTCGGACAAAGGGGACACTGCATCCTACACTTTTTTTTTAATTTTTTTTTTCTTGGACATAAATTGCAGTCAAGTTAGAAAACGAAAAAGTTCCTTCGTGAGAACTATGCTTTCACACATCCCTAACTTCATTCTAAGGTCATTCTGACGCCGAACCCCAGTGTTTAGTTCCCAAGCATGCATGGTCCTCCTCAGTTTATTTCTTTCAGGTATAAACAGCTAAGTCAACCTTGCCCAGTCCGCGAATCAAACCATGGACCTGTGGCATGCAGTGCGGTGCGCTAACCACTAATTATAATTTACTTGATACTTCATATCATGACCATTTTTTTCGTATAACTATCGTTTTTAGTATATAGACCGAATATCCGGCCGGATATCCGGTGAAATCCGTTTCGGATATCCGTATCCGGTAGACATGGTACCCCGGATATCCGAAATCCGGTATCCGGCAAAACTCACATCCGTTCCATCCCTAGTTTTAACCACTCTGATAACTCAGGAATGCGTACAATTGGATCCTTCTGTTTAAATTTTTTTAATTTTGTTGCTGCAATCGTAATCATGATAGCTTCTATTCGTTTGCTCTTACTCTCGAGCGTGTACTTTGAAAAATGCCTATATATCAAATTACACCCATTTTAATAACCTATTTTTCCTCTATCGGGTAGTATATTGGCATTCTTTTTATATGTACTCTCTTTGTAGTGAACAGCCTGAGTTGAAAAATCATTTATTTTATATTGGATTAAAAAATTACGAGCATATAATATGCTGTTTGAGAATGCACAGTAAAACCATTGAGGGGGTATGCGAATGCTCCGCCTGCTTATATACACTTACTTCCAAAAGCTAAGCACGGAGAGGAAGATGTTAATTCCCGTAAGCCAATCTGAATTAAAGAAGCTGACATTTTCTACAAAGTTAGAAGGAAGTATGCAAATATGTTAGATAACAGCCAATCACGGTTTCGCGTCGAGAAATATGCAAAACAGGCAGTCATATTATAAAAAGCTGGCATTTTTAAGGGTACAGGAGTTGCATGTAAGTGCTGATGAAAGGTATTTAGAACATTCGTACGATTTGTTTTCAAGTTATATGTATTTCTATAACATCTAGAAGACGAATATAAGATTCTGAGCGTTGGCGGGCTGTAGGACCCATTGAAGCAAGTCAGTCTATCACAGATGTTGCACTTTTCTTCGGCGTTCATCATTGCGTCATTTCACGATTATGAAAATATTTCCAAACCAGCCGAACAGTTGTCCGAAGACCTGTAGCCAGACGTCCAAGGGGTACGACCCCCACGGAAGATCGGTATGTTGAAGTTGTGGACAAGCGGAATCAAAGGTCACACATGTGGAAGGCGATATCTGTAGTTACAGCGGCCATTGGTAAGACGATATCTGCCACTACTGTTCGTCGAAGGCTACATGTGAATGATCTGTACGCACGAGTACCACGAGTTTGTGTTCCTTTATCCTTCCAATCCAAAGGGGCACGATTAAAGTGGTGCAGCCAGCATGTGAATTGGACTGTGTCTGATTGGGGCAACGTTATACTCACGGCCCTCCCAGAGTCCATATTTGCCCTGCAACCCAATGATAAGCGTGTAAGAGTCTGAAGGGAACAAGGCACACGCAATTGGTCACAGAACATCACCGAACATCATGCATTCCACGGTGGAAACATCATGATCTGGGATATCGCACTGACCTGCATATCTTCAGACGAAGTTCTGGGAAGGCTGTACGGTATCAAGATGAAGTCTTAGATCCCATTGTGAAACTGTACGTTGCAGCAGTTAGTCCTTTCGTTTTAATCGACGATAAAGGTCATCCCCATAGAGCTGCTATCGTTGACGACTTTCTGGAGAGTTATGGATTGCGCAAATAGAGTGGCAGGCTTACTCACCGGGTCTTGATCAAATTAAAAATATTTGGGATGCCCTCGACCTTGCTGTATGTAGACGTTTCCCACCTCCAGTTACTCTCAGAGATCTAGAATCTGCCATACAGGAGGAATGGCGATTACTGGTCTCTGCTGTGGTTGATCACCTCGTAGCAAGCATGATCACACGCTGTTCACTTTGCATGTAGGTGAGGGGTGCTCTCATACCTTATTAATGTCAGGGTTTTTTTTTTTTTTTTTTTTTTTTTTTTTTTTTAAATTAAACGTTATTATGTTAATGAAGCAAACATGACGCCATCTTATAATTTATGAAAATTCAATATTTTTTTTTTTTTTTTCATCTCTGTTTGTAATTCTTTGTTTTGTTTCATGAATAAACATAGAGTTACTTACTTGCAGCATTTCCTGTCTATCAAAGCTGTACTTGTCAATTTTTTCGCGTTTTACTGCTCCATGCTTAACTTTTGGAAGTGAATGTATAAACTAATATATGCTGGAATTCAGTTATATTTAACGTTTTATAAAACTAAAATAAAAGTAGTGTCTAGACAAGAACTAAACAGGCGCAATTTAAATACTAAATTTTCTTTCGTCATAAAATTAGTCTGAAAAAGAAACGTGCTCAGTTTCAAAAATCATGTAATATTTTGTTTTACCCTAATAATCAATACCATAACAATATTTGTTAAAAGTGATTAATTTGTATCAAAATAAACTTTTTTCTGATGAAATGCTTGAGTAGAGCAAAAATGCTTAACTAGACAAGGAGAAAATTATAAAAATTATGTTATAGTGGGTTTCTACAGAGTACCCTTTTTATAATTTAAGCTGATGAATTGTGAGGACTAGAAATGGAAAACGACTTAAGTACCAAAAAAATCAAAAATCTTTTTTTTTACGGAAAAATTTCCTAAAGACCAAGCTAAACAAAGTTGAGAATGCCCAAAGGGCGAACTCCAGTAGCAATAGTTCAAATTCAATCTGGTACTTAGTCATTGCCTTAAGTACCAGATGCGAATGTTTTTCATTTTTTGGCTCTCCTGAATTTTTTTTTTTTTTTTTTAATTAAACGTTATTATGTTAATGAAGCAAACATGACGCCATCTTATAATTTATGAAAATTCAATATTTTTTTATTTTTTTTTTTCATCTCTGTTTGTAATTCTTTGTTTTGTTTCATGAATAAACATAGAGTTACTTACTTGCAGCATTTCCTGTCTATCAAAGCTGTACTTGTCAATTTTTTCGCGTTTTACTGCTCCATGCTTAACTTTTGGAAGTGAATGTATAAACTAATATATGCTGGAATTCAGTTATATTTAACGTTTTATAAAACTAAAATAAAAGTAGTGTCTAGACAAGAACTAAACAGGCGCAATTTAAATACTAAATTTTCTTTCGTCATAAAATTAGTCTGAAAAAGAAACGTGCTCAGTTTCAAAAATCATGTAATATTTTGTTTTACCCTAATAATCAATACCATAACAATATTTGTTAAAAGTGATTAATTTGTATCAAAATAAACTTTTTTCTGATGAAATGCTTGAGTAGAGCAAAAATGCTTAACTAGACAAGGAGAAAATTATAAAAATTATGTTATAGTGGGTTTCTACAGAGTACCCTTTTTATAATTTAAGCTGATGAATTGTGAGGACTAGAAATGGAAAACGACTTAAGTACCAAAAAAATCAAAAATCTTTTTTTTTACGGAAAAATTTCCTAAAGACCAAGCTAAACAAAGTTGAGAATGCCCAAAGGGCGAACTCCAGTAGCAATAGTTCAAATTCAATCTGGTACTTAGTCATTGCCTTAAGTACCAGATGCGAATGTTTTTCATTTTTTGGCTCTCCTGAATTTTTTTTTTTTTTTTTAAATTAAACGTTATTATGTTAATGAAGCAAACATGACGCCATCTTATAATTTATGAAAATTCAATATTTTTTTATTTTTTTTTTTCATCTCTGTTTGTAATTCTTTGTTTTGTTTCATGAATAAACATAGAGTTACTTACTTGCAGCATTTCCTGTCTATCAAAGCTGTACTTGTCAATTTTTTCGCGTTTTACTGCTCCATGCTTAACTTTTGGAAGTGAATGTATAAACTAATATATGCTGGAATTCAGTTATATTTAACGTTTTATAAAACTAAAATAAAAGTAGTGTCTAGACAAGAACTAAACAGGCGCAATTTAAATACTAAATTTTCTTTCGTCATAAAATTAGTCTGAAAAAGAAACGTGCTCAGTTTCAAAAATCATGTAATATTTTGTTTTACCCTAATAATCAATACCATAACAATATTTGTTAAAAGTGATTAATTTGTATCAAAATAAACTTTTTTCTGATGAAATGCTTGAGTAGAGCAAAAATGCTTAACTAGACAAGGAGAAAATTATAAAAATTATGTTATAGTGGGTTTCTACAGAGTACCCTTTTTATAATTTAAGCTGATGAATTGTGAGGACTAGAAATGGAAAACGACTTAAGTACCAAAAAAATCAAAAATCTTTTTTTTTACGGAAAAATTTCCTAAAGACCAAGCTAAACAAAGTTGAGAATGCCCAAAGGGCGAACTCCAGTAGCAATAGTTCAAATTCAATCTGGTACTTAGTCATTGCCTTAAGTACCAGATGCGAATGTTTTTCATTTTTTGGCTCTCCTGAATTTTTTTTTTTTTTTTTTTAAATTAAACGTTATTATGTTAATGAAGCAAACATGACGCCATCTTATAATTTATGAAAATTCAATATTTTTTTATTTTTTTTTTTCATCTCTGTTTGTAATTCTTTGTTTTGTTTCATGAATAAACATAGAGTTACTTACTTGCAGCATTTCCTGTCTATCAAAGCTGTACTTGTCAATTTTTTCGCGTTTTACTGCTCCATGCTTAACTTTTGGAAGTGAATGTATAAACTAATATATGCTGGAATTCAGTTATATTTAACGTTTTATAAAACTAAAATAAAAGTAGTGTCTAGACAAGAACTAAACAGGCGCAATTTAAATACTAAATTTTCTTTCGTCATAAAATTAGTCTGAAAAAGAAACGTGCTCAGTTTCAAAAATCATGTAATATTTTGTTTTACCCTAATAATCAATACCATAACAATATTTGTTAAAAGTGATTAATTTGTATCAAAATAAACTTTTTTCTGATGAAATGCTTGAGTAGAGCAAAAATGCTTAACTAGACAAGGAGAAAATTATAAAAATTATGTTATAGTGGGTTTCTACAGAGTACCCTTTTTATAATTTAAGCTGATGAATTGTGAGGACTAGAAATGGAAAACGACTTAAGTACCAAAAAAATCAAAAATCTTTTTTTTTACGGAAAAATTTCCTAAAGACCAAGCTAAACAAAGTTGAGAATGCCCAAAGGGCGAACTCCAGTAGCAATAGTTCAAATTCAATCTGGTACTTAGTCATTGCCTTAAGTACCAGATGCGAATGTTTTTCATTTTTTGGCTCTCCTGAATTTTTTTTTTTTTTTTTTTAAATTAAACGTTATTATGTTAATGAAGCAAACATGACGCCATCTTATAATTTATGAAAATTCAATATTTTTTTATTTTTTTTTTCATCTCTGTTTGTAATTCTTTGTTTTGTTTCATGAATAAACATAGAGTTACTTACTTGCAGCATTTCCTGTCTATCAAAGCTGTACTTGTCAATTTTTTCGCGTTTTACTGCTCCATGCTTAACTTTTGGAAGTGAATGTATAAACTAATATATGCTGGAATTCAGTTATATTTAACGTTTTATAAAACTAAAATAAAAGTAGTGTCTAGACAAGAACTAAACAGGCGCAATTTAAATACTAAATTTTCTTTCGTCATAAAATTAGTCTGAAAAAGAAACGTGCTCAGTTTCAAAAATCATGTAATATTTTGTTTTACCCTAATAATCAATACCATAACAATATTTGTTAAAAGTGATTAATTTGTATCAAAATAAACTTTTTTCTGATGAAATGCTTGAGTAGAGCAAAAATGCTTAACTAGACAAGGAGAAAATTATAAAAATTACGTTATAGCCGGTTTCTACAGAGTACCCTTTTTATAATTTAAGCTGATGAATTGTGAGGACTAGAAATGGAAAACGACTTAAGTACCAAAAAAATCAAAAATCTTTTTTTTTACGGAAAAATTTCCTAAAGACCAAGCTAAACAAAGTTGAGAATGCCCAAAGGGCGAACTCCAGTAGCAATAGTTCAAATTCAATCTGGTACTTAGTCATTGCCTTAAGTACCAGATGCGAATGTTTTTCATTTTTTGGCTCTCCTGAATTTTTTTTTTTTTTTTTTTTTTTTTTTTTTTTTTTTTGAAATTAGGTTGTTTTCCATTTTTAATCCTCAATTTCTTTCTAAACTTTTGATAAAAAAAAATAATACCAACCTATTCTGTTTAAAGCATTTATCTAATGCTTGAAAGCTTTCAAAAACTTCCTCCAACCCGAAGTTATCTCGAACCCAGTCTAACTGAGTCAGACCAGGTCAAGGAATCCGTTGACATACAAAAAGCCTCTGACAAGAAAGGGAGAAGAATAAATTTCCTCTCAAAGGAGACCCAAACAGTCCAGGATGTATTCAGCTGAAGACTAGTGTTGGTGACACTTTGGGCAAAAAATTTAATTTTTCTTGCCTTTAGAGAAAGTAAGACATTTTAGATATCCGTTGGCTAAGCGCGAGAGGCTGGTATATATGATTTTCTGTTACATATGAGGGATAAAGGAAGACACAACTTAGTACCTCTATATCAGTAGTGGGTGGGGGGTTCCAGGCAAATATTCATATTTTGGAATTTAATCCGAGAGTAAAGTTCCAGGTAAGAGAGCTCTGAAGAAGAAGGAGTAGGGTGGTGTCAACCCTCCTTTGCGAGTTTGTCTGTTGATTCGTTTCCGTAAAGATCTACATAGGAAAGAATCCATTATATCATATTGAAGGGAAATTAACCTTAAATTGTGTAATATAGATATACTAGATTTGTCTACAAAGGGGGTCCAATTAGTGGGATGTTGTGGTGTACTTCGGCTATCAGGCTATCAGTGAGAACACATAGGTCTCCGTAGTCATTTTTGTTCAGAATAGTCTCAAGACCCACTTTGATTTCTAACAGTTGGCTTCTGTAAATAGAGCAAAAGTCAGGGTTACATTAAGAAAGAGATATTATATCATGTGGAGATTTAATGTCGATGCCACTACCAGCAAGATCTATGATTCTGCTACCGTCAATAAATATCGTAATGTAATTTTTAAGGATTTTATTTATGACCTCCAATGCTAGTTGTCTGAGGTGGTCAGGCAGGAGTTCCTTCTTATTGACAGGAGTAGGAAGGTTGTATTGTGAGTGAACTCTGGAGAAATCCTCCAACGGATTCAAACAACAGTGAAGAGAATGAGGCTCTACATTACCAGACCAACAAATTAAAGCAGAAGTAGTACTCAACACGTGTATATAAAAGCTTATTTTAATAACTATCATTATCAAAATTATTAGGTAATACATTTTGTGTAGATATTTAGGAAATTGTTTTCTGTGAATTATTTATTATAGCTCATATAAAATAATAACCTTTATGCAATGAAATAAGCAAAATATTAAAACATGTTTGAAAAAAATTTAATTTATTCCATTAAATTCAAACCCCTATAATAATGTTGAATGCAACACAAAATCCTCCAGTTTAACGAGGAAGTTGACTGACTCTCCTTTAGGCAAAAAGCTTGTTTTTAATAACTATTTTAAAAAATGCGTGTCTGAGGCAATGAAAAGGAAGGAAGTAATTCTTTCTCAGTCGTTTTTAAGATGCAGCTTAGCAAGGATTAACTCACCAACGGAGTTCTCGTTACTGGTTAATTGTTTACCTGGGGATTTCTGTCCAATTTATTGGGATATTAGCGTCAATTAGTATTTACGATAGCTTGACTCTCTAAATTAAAGTGAAGGATAAATAATTACTTGTTTATCTTAAAATGCCGTTCTTAGATATTTGAAAAGTTCTTTAAGTAAATTTTCCTTTTTCATTTATAACTAAAAATTTAACTAGTTGATATAAGTTGAAATTGAATAAAAATAAGTCTCGCATTCAGTACTTCAAATAAACGAATAAATTGCTATAAATGCGGTATACGTAATTTCTAAATTCTAAAACACAGATACGGCAGAATTGAAAACTTGCAAGTAGAGTGAGATAGATAAGTATCCCAAAAATACCAGAAATGACTGCATTAGAAAATACCATTAAATATTTTTTCGCTGAAAGTAGATAAATTTAGATAATAAACAGTTTTGATTAATTTCATTTTCACAAAAAATTCATCAATAACCGGTTTTTTTTTTTGTTTTTTTTTGTGTGTGTTTTTATTTTGTAGATTTTCGAAATTTGAAAAGTAAAAACAATGTATACATTTTTTACTGAATCATGCATAAAACTTCCATAATATTTTTTTACTTCCTAAAAAAATTACTAACTTTTTTTATAAATATCCGATTGACGATTGAAAAGCTTTATTTTCTCTTCCTGATTCATCTAAGAAATTTCTTATCTTTTAGACATCACCTGTGACAGATTCTAACACGAATTATAATCGGATCAGGCTTTAAAACTTTTAACAAAGGGAACATTTGACATAAGATGTTGCAATTTAACAAGTATTCTATTTCGGAAGTAAAACTTCTTCCGGATAGACAAGATAATACTGTGCTCTTCCTGCTTTCAATATTTCATCAATATCAAAAATCTGCACATTCCCAAACATTACTTTTCTCACATGACAGATATTTTACTATTGAACCTGAGTATGTTAAAATGAGAAAAGAAAAGAAAATGTAAAAAGTATTTATATATTCCCACTAATAAAGAATTTTTGCAACTGTAATATTCGAAACTAAATATTTTCAATAAAATATTTTTTTATTATTTTATAAAATTTTTATAATAAATATTTTTGTTCAATAAAATATTTATTGCTAATAAAATATTTATTTCGCTAACGCTCGCCAACCCCCAAACGCCTCGCTGCGCTCGGATTGAGCGGCTTTGCCGCTCGAATTTGTGGTTAAAACATCTTGCTGCGCTCGAATAGGTTTGCCAGCCGTAAAAAATGTAACCAAATTTTTATAAATTTAATGTAAGGCCTAATAGAGAAAACACCCAAATTGCAAGTTTCATAATAGAAAGTTAAATATACTATCCGCCAACATTCTGACTTAAAACTTCATTAGCTATGCCCTAACATTGAAGTCCCAATATCTTTTATTTATTCTGATAAGTCGCCCCGTTAGAGAACGACGTCCAACGCGAGGCATTTTCTGGATAGAAATACTTCAAAATAATAATTACTCTAATACAAAAATGCTTCAGAAAAACAGAAAAAATCAATTTTGAAACGAAGAGTTTAAAAAGAGCTTTAAAATTAGCAACGGATTTGTTGTTTACATACGTAAGGATGTTGCCATTCATATATTCAAAATCATTGAGGCTTTGTAGTAGCTTAATGATGAAAAATATTGAAATTTAACTAATTAATAGAGTGTTAATAAATTATTTTGGCACGTTTTGGCAAATCTACAGCTTATTTCCTTTAAAATGACACCTTGATCATTGAAATTGGTTGAGCAGTTTAGGCGGACGGACTAACCCCTAAAAACGTATTGCCTATTAAATATATAGATTATAAATATAGAAGAATACTAATAGAGATGGAGGAGGGGAATCAGAATGCTGGTTGTATTTTTGGTTCTAATAGTCGCAAAAAAAAAAAAAAAAAAATACTCTAATTTAATATGTTTATGATTTTCTATAGTTTTTTTTACAAAAAAAGTATTTCAGGTGCTGTTTATTAAATGAATTGGAGTAAAACTTTGAAAAACGTAACATCAATCATTATTTTTTCTTTCTTCATTCGACCCACAACATATTTCATTCTCTAAATATGAAATTTCAATATCGTATGCTTTAAAACATGTTACTTATAAGCAAAGATGACTAGGTACCTGCCCATTGTTTAAGGTTTTCATTGACCCATATTTCTTATATTATATGAATATTTCTTTATTTTTATTCAAATGATGCTCATTTCAAGCTCTAATAACTGAAAATTTGTATCAGAAATTGCTACTAAGTGCGCAAGAGATTTTTGCAGTTTTAATTACCTACTACAATTTCAGTAATCTATGGATATTATTAACACATAATCTCGTCCTTCTGATTAACATAAAAAAATACTTGTGTACTACAAAGAGTAAGAAAATGTTAAAATACGATATACGCTTGAAAAAAAAAAATTATTTGTAATACCGCACTTGCTTCACATTTACCCAGAGCCCACAAAAATCCCTAAACAAGGCCCTGATTATTACCGAAATTTTGTACCAAGCACTGTACCAATACTGAGAAGTACCAATAGTAAAGTGTAAGGTTCAATAGTAAAGCGGTAAAAGGGAGAAACGAAATGACATATTTCAGTGCGTACTACGAAAAGGAGGACTAAATTAAATGAACACAAGGTTTGGTTTTAGTGTATTATACTTAACAAAAAGTTAATAAAAATTAGTCAATTAACTCAATTACAAATGAAGTTAAAAAAACATAATTTATTAAGAAAGTTGAAGATATCTCACAAGTAGTTCCATTAAAAATAGAAAACATTATTAAATAGAAGTATGATGCATGTTCGTGTCGAAAATTAAATATTCAAATATCAAATGTAGGCATTTGAAAATAGTACTCAAATACATATTATGCCCTACTAGAGGTCTAGAGGTACAGTCTTACATAGAGAAATTGTCTCTTAAAAATTGGGAAATTATGAGATTTTAGTGAAAGCATATTGATAACACTTTAACAGATATTTTTAAGTCATCTATGTGTTTTCAACGCAATTACAAGTTAAAGTGAGTAGCTGGAATTATTTTTTTCTGTTTTAATGCTCAAAATTTTGTTGTTAAAATTTTCGATGGTTAATTTTTAATAATTAATAGTAATGAAAAGAGTGGTTAGATTCTTTTACCAATGTATATTGGCCATCATTTTTCAGTTTTGCATCAAACTTTTCTATCAATGTGTACCACGTAAGCCAAGTACCACGTGAAATTCAAAATAGGTAGAAGGCGTACCAAGGGACAATTACCTTATATCTTAATGACTTACTAAAGAACCAAAAATGATACAACCTTTCCTCAAAGCATCACCAAGAAGGCACACCACTGCTGTGAAGGCCAGGAAGGGGAAATCAAGAGTATTGACCTATACTCCAGAGAAAGCCTCTATGGAGGAAGCTCAAAAAAGAGGTAAAAGAAGGAAAAACCAAAATCATACATGGAAACAAAAACTAAAAAGCCATGAAAATAACGATTTTATGAAATCTTCAAAAGCTGAAGAAGAGTTTGGTGACTTCCTTCCTGAAAATAAAACTTGTGACGAGTTTGATTCTTTGAGCCTGCAGTATTTTAATGAGGGATAATACAACCCATAAAAACAAATTTTTTAATATAAATCCTTTATATGCATTGCCAATTTTCTATTCGTTAACACAGCACCGATTCCGTAAACAGCGTGTTCTTTGTGTTTGCATCTAATTTTAAAAATCCAAAAGATTTCTATCAGCAAAATGTGCGGCAAACTACATTGCAAAATTTCTCTATTGAATGTATGAACTCACATCCAAAATATCATTTATTTATTCTGATAAAAGTAATTTTTTGTTTGTTTGTTTGTTTGTTTGTTTGTTTGTTTGTTTGTTTGTTTGTTTGTTTGTTTGTTTGTTTGTTTGTTTGTTTGTTTGTTTGTTTGTTTGTTTGTTTGTTTGTTTGTTTGTTTGTTTGTTTGTTTGTTTGTTTGTTTGTTTGTTTGTTTGTTTGTTTGTTTGTTTGTTCGTTCGTTCGTTCGTTCGTTCGTTCGTTCGTTCGTTCGTTCGTTCGTTCGTTCGTTCATTCATTCATTCATTCATTCATTTATTTATTTATTTATTTATTTATTTATTTATTTATTTATTTATTTATTTATTTATTTATTTATTTATTTATTTATTTATTTATTTATTTATTTATTTATTTATTTAAAAAAAATTGGCAACTGGAAGGAGTTTCTTCAAAGGTCGGTTAAATGCTATTTTAGCGCGATTACTGCAAGTTCGATTGGATCACGGCAGTTTTCCTTTCATTTGGTGAGGATTTCACACTTCTATTTTGTTTTGAGGATATCCTGTGACTGGTCAAAAGTACACCATGACTTAAAGGACACACTGTATTTTAAACATTTACTAAAACTATTTTTTTTTAATAGATTTAATATACTCGTTGTTTATCAGTATAAAATTGTAGATGATGTGCCAGAAAACCTTTAAAACCTAACAACCTACTCAGAACCCTATCAATTATATTTTACTGCACCTGACCACACAACGTCACTCTTTTGCGCCTTGTAATTATTTAAAAAGAAAGCAATAATCAAAATAATCAAATAATAATCAAAATAATAATCAAAATAATAATCAAGGGTAACAATTAAGGTTCCGTAATTGAATGCACTGAACAAGAACAGGTCTTTACTTAACTAAAATATCACGCCCGGTTGCTTGATGAACGGGTTAAAGAAACAATCATCTATTTGTGAAAATGGAACAGTAATGCATTCAAGTAGGCCCTAGAATTGTTTTAATCCATTGTTCGACACGCCTATAAGTCATACCCAAAGACAATCCAATCGAAAGTAATTATTCTAATTGACGTGTGATGCATTAACGAGGGCCGGCGGCGAACAATATGGGGAAGTAAACACATTTATAATATTTGAGTGTGTAATTCCCGAAAGAACTATGAGCAGTTGCATAAGGATGACGTAACAGAGACGTTTAATGGGGACAGAGAGCCACAGCTCGCGCTCTGTTTATAAAAAAAAGGCGAAAGAAAGACTTTTCTAGCTCAAATGGTGTTGTAGTCAATACCAGAAACAGATAAATATGTTGGCGACATAAATAAGGGACACCTCGTTCCTTACGAAGTGTGTCAAAAAGGTCGGACATGAAATTTCTTTACGAAAAGATGAAAGTTTGGAAGCCAAGGGGTGTCTTTAACGTTCGCATGACTTAAAAGTTTGAAACATTGATAAAGCTGTAACTGAATTGTGCAAAATGTTAAATTATACAGATTTCATTTTAAATTACAAAATTACGATCCAGTTTACTTCATTGTTTGTTATGTTTTTAAATGTAGAGTTTGCGAATGAAAGGAGAATTTTTGAAACTGCAGTTATAAAATAATTTCAATTATGATCATACGGATGAAGTGGTTGGATGGGTTGATCGTCTAGAGACATAATTTCTACATTGCCAAATATTGAAGAAACTTATGGTACACGATTGTTTGTAGATGCGTAACAATTCATAAATTCTAATGCATTCTTGCACAAATTCCGATAAGTGTAAGGCCCTATACGATAGTCATTTATCTTAAGAAAAACTTTCTGTTGGATTACATCTACTGACTAGCGTGGATTTAAAATAAAAAAAAATTTAACAAATGATAAATATGCTTCGATAACAATTAACCAATTTGAAGACTGAGATTTCAGATCCCAACGAAACCTCTTTAAACATAAATTAAAATACATTTTAAATGCTTCACAAAAAATATCTCGTTTCCCAAAGGTAAATTCATAGCAACAATCACCATTTAATAGTCCGTGGGACGAACACTAATATCGTTCAGTTCCGTTTGCCATGTTTTGTCACTACTTAATTTTTTATTAAACTATTGTACTTATCTAATTCCATCTGAAATATCAATGTTCCCGCACTTAAATGTGCACATTATTTAGAGAAAAACTATTTTATAGAGGACTATATTTTGGTTTCTGTTTACAGCCATTAGTAAAACTGCTACTAGATAGTGCAGTCAAATTTCAGTTAAAAATTTAACAAACTGTTTTTTTATAATAATTTCCTACTTTTTATTTCATTTTATACTATTCGAAATATTAATTTGGGTCTTCATACACTTAATATTTGTGTTTTATTTTTATTTAGTCCGCATAGAAATGAATTTTGTATTCTTCCGCCGTTTGTTTACCTTTCAATTCAATGTTTACGGTTGTCATCATTTAGTTATTGTCAGTTATTAGTGTTTAGTTAGTCATCATTTTATTGTATTATAAGAATAAGTATAAATTATAAAACATCAGTGTATTTTAAAAATAAAGAAAAACCTTACTGTTTTATCAGTTACAAAAATAATAATTTGGGCAATAAAATAATAATGGTATAGAATGATAAGAGGGTAAAATCCTAGTATACGTTACACACTTGGTGCTATTTTGAAAAATATCGCTACCGCCGAAATGACTTGATGCTTTTATCGCCAAACTGTTGCCAACGCCGAAGTAACGTTTTTATCATTGTCGGCAAGAATTTGCGTAAACAAAAACATAGAAAATCGTAACCTGAAGATGGCAAATGCATAAAACATACCCTGAAAAAAAAGCATATGCATCATCACCAATGTTACCAAATTCATCGTGTAACGTATACTAGGATTAAGCCTGATAAGAATATTAGTATCCCAATTTTGTCACAATTTTCAGTAATTATACCTAGATCGTTTTTCATACATGTATTATGAAATAATTATTTTCTCATTTTTATAATTTTCTATTTTTGATAAGCAAATGATTTCCATAAATAAAGCTTGAAATGCAGTTTTCAGATAGCGATTTGAATTCGTCTATAGTCTCTATGGCAGAATGTAAACAATAACAAATGGCGGAAGGTTACAACGCATGTTTAAATATAGGGAAAATATAATCAAAAAATGGATATAAAACGATGTTTAAGATCGTATTAATACTTTTCATGATAATGGGTGATATAAAAAAATAACTTAAAGTGTTAAAAATGCTATTTTTTAAATCTTGATATAATTTTGACTGCGACATCTCATGGCGATTCTAATAATGTCTGCAAACAAGTTGGGAAAAATAGTTCTCAATATAGTTGTTATTTTATAAGTTATGTGCATATTTAAACGTGGGAACATCGTCATTTTCATTAAAATGTAGTCATTAAAATGCTTAAGTAACAAATTTTTGTAGTTTTGTTTGATGGCAAACGAAATCTTTTTGTAAGCGTATTTTTCTCTCTTGTCCCATAGTCTATTAATCAGTTTAGTAAAAGACACCAATAAAATAATATATCTTTGACGTTTTAGTTACAGATGGGATGAACAAACAAAACAACTGAAATACATGGAGTTTATTCACGTTTTTGAAATTTGAGCAACCTAACAGTGAGTAAGGGTTATTTTGTCTGCTGACTTCAATTAACAATGGTCATTACATTATAAGCGCAGCGGGATATAACGTTGTGGAAGACATAGAAAAAAAACCTCTCGTAATAATCTGGATTTTTATATAAGTGAAATAATCGGGTGTTAAAAATAAATGAAATGCGTACTCACTCACTCACTCACTGACTCACTCATCACTAATTCTCCCACTTTCCACATAGTCACAACTCTGAAAATCGGCACAAATATTAACAATGGTAAAAATAGAAAAAGTAAGCTATTCCGATCTCGATTAAACCACTTTAAGGGGTCGAAAAGGGGTTAAACGTTCCAAACGGGGGACATTCGAATACCCCACTTCCCATTTGGTCACAACTCTGAAAATCGGCACAAATATCAACAATGCTAAAAATAGAAAAAGTAAGCTACTCCGATCTCGATTAAACCACTTTAAGAGGTCGAAAAGGGGTTAAACATTCCAAACGGGGGACATTCGAATATCCCACTTTCCATTTGGTCACAACTCTGAAAATCAGCACAAATATCAACAATGGTAAAAATAGAAAAAGTAAGCTACTCCGATCTCGATTAACCCACTTTAAGGGGTCGAAAAGGGGTTAAACGTTCCACACGGGGGACATTCGAATATCCCACTTCCCATTTGGTCACAACTCTGAAAATCGGCACAAATATCAACAATGGTAATAATAGAAAAAGTAAGCTAAAAGGATCTCGATTAACCCACTTTAAGGTGTCGAAAAGGGGTTAAACGTTCCAAACGAGGGACATTCGAATATCCCTCTTCCCATTTGGTCACAACTCTGAAAATCGGCACAAATATCAACAATGGTAAAAATAGAAAAAACATTCAATTCCGACCTAAGTTAACCCATTTTAAGGGGTGGAAAAGGGGTTAAACGTTCCAAAGGAGGGATATTCGAATGTACCACTTCCCATTTGGTCACAACTCTGAAAATAGGCACAAATGTCAACAAAGACAAACATAGAAAAATTAAGCTATTCCGAGCTTGATTAATCTACTTTAAGGGGTGGAAAAGGAGTTAAACGTTCCAAACTCAAATATCCCACTCCCCATATAGTCACAATTCTGAAAATTGGGGCAAATGTCAACAAAAATAAACATAGAATAAGCAAGCTATTCCGATCTCGGTTAATCCACGCTTAGGGGTCGAAAAGGGGTTAAACGTCCCAAACGAGGGATATTCGAACATTCTACTTCCCATTTCGTCGCAATTCTTAAAATTGGTATGAATGCCAATCAAGATAAACATAGAAAAGTAAGCCATTCCGATCTCGATAACCCACTTAAGGGTTGGAAAAGGCATTAAACGTTCCAAAAGAGAGATATTCTAATGTCCCACTTCCCATTTGGTCACAACTTTGAAAATTGGTACAAATGTCAAAAAATATAAACATAGAAAAAGTAAGCTATTCCGTTCTCGATTAACCTTCTTTATGGAGTCGAAAAGGGGTTAAATGTTCCAAACGAGGGATATCCGAATGTTCCTCTTCCAATGTAGTCATAATTCTGATATTTGGTGCAAATGTTAAAAGGACAAATTTTAAAAAAAAAATAAGTTATTCCAATATCAATTAATGAATTTTTAAGGGATGAAAAGTCGACGCAACATTGAAACTATACGAGGATTATTTGAATGTCTCAATTCCAATACAGCTACTATTTCGAAATTTAGAACAAAGAGCAAACATAAACACAATAAACTATTTCAATCTCGATTACGTAATTAAAAGGGTCCGAAGGGAATTAAACGTTCTAAACGAGGGATATTCAAATGCCTCTTTCCAATATAGTATTCACAATTATAAATTTCGTTAAAATTGTCAACAAAGGAAAGTTTCTATTTTGATAAATCAATTTGTCGGGATCGAAATGGGTGCAAACGTCTGAAATGTAGAATACGTGAATGTCCTTTGATTGCTAAAATGCTAATGGTAAAATTTCGTAGCGCAGCACGGGTATTCAGCTAGTATATAATATTCGTTCAATTTTTCATACTTTAACAATCTTACTTCCACAGTTTGTTAATGATGAAATGCATCCATGTGTGCTTTAAAAAACACAGTTCAGTCAGTTATTAAATGTATTTTAGTAAGTTTAAACAAGATGTTACACACAAGATGATTTTTTTCAAATTAACAACATTGATATTTCTGAAATAAAATAACAATTTGTCAAGCAATTGGTTTGAAAGTTATTTTGCAAAACTAATCGCACTTGTGTTAATTTAGATCAATATCAAGTTGATATTTATTTTCTCTCAAGTTGACATTTATTCTCACTCATTTAAACTTTCGGGTTAAATTTAATTATTTGGTTGATTAAACTAGTTAATTAAAAAATAACACATTTAAAGGTTAATTATTTAGTAATTGTCCAAAAACGTTTCATTATAAAGAAAAAGAAGTACGCTCTACTTCACAAAGGGAGAAAAGAGTTAAAGTGAAAATAAACATTGCAGTACTTGATGTAACCTTCAAACATGTCAAACAAAGGCATTCTCTTACAACTGTGTCAAAAGGTAACGAAATTCCATCAGTCATGTCAATTTATAATCTAATGGTTCTTTGCAAATTGATTTTTAGTACTCGAAACAAATAGTTTGGGGGGAAAAAACTCAAGTATCTATGTTATAATAACAATATTACGGTAAATGCAAAGTTTCCCTATTTTGAGCAATTGAATGTTGCAAACATTAAATATCCAATTTTTGAGTTCTCTAACAGTGGAAAAATAACAACATTATTCATGGGTATTGTGGTAATATAAATCGAGATGCGTTCAAATTTTGGATGTTGTATTTTATCATTTACGTATCCTCAAAAAATCTAAATTATCTTCAGAAATTATGGATACATCTCTACTTAAAATAGGCTTTTAAGAATAGATTGAATTAAGTTAATAAATAAAAATAGCCCTACTAGACTTTTCTTATTAGTTAAAGCAAACAAGTTAGAAAATTTTCATTATATACTATTTTTAAAAACTACGGGTTCAAGATTATATGTAATACACAAAAGTACATTTAAGTAATTTAAAGAAACATATAATTATAAAATTCTCAAGGATTCTCAGGAGTCATCTGAAGACAACTTTAGGGAATCAAAAGAAACCATTTCTGCAGATTTTTTTTAACTGTAGGACAAACTTTAAATTTTATCTCACCCCACGTCGTTCTAATTATAAATATCTCAAGGGAGGTAGTGTTCCTATATCAAGCATCGCTGGGTATATGAAACTTAGGACTAATAGTAATCTCTTAAAAAAACTCGATTTCGTTGGGGTTTTTTTCCAGATGGTAGATTAAGTTTTAAACTAATTGTAAGTAATGTGAATCTTTTAGCTCTAACTTGTCTTTAGCAATGATACTCTATAAAAAAATGCATTTAATTCAGAAACTTGTCTTTTGAATACAGTTTATTTTCTATTTTTTCGTGAAATTTGTTTAAAACCGCCTTTTCAAACAATAACCTCTATACTACTAATATGCAGTTTCTATGAGTGATATTTACCTAATAAATGACATATGAAAGTTTTAAACACAAATCCAATGCTTTATTTAACTGAAGCTTATTTCACGCTTTGCTTCATACCGCTTACAAGAATTAAGTCTTGAACTAAAAAAAAGAAGTGAAACATTCTCGGCTTTTCCATTCCTTAGTGTAAAGTTTATGGAGGGAAGTAGGTTTACCACAAGGATTTTCCCGTCACGGGTTATTTAATTTCTTTTATAATTAGCTTAATGTTGTGAGATTGGAATTAACTCTAACATACATGAGCGTAGTGCAAGAAGAACAATCAGTCACGAAGAGTTAGAGCTTATGCTGACTAACTTTTGTTAATTAATTTACTTTAATTAACAGATACTGTATGTTCTGTTTTATTATAGAGAACAAAATTTTCCATACTACTAATTACTTATATATACGTATTTGTATTAAACAATACTGAGAAAAAACTATTATCTGTATTAACTTTAATATATTTCGCTTGCATTGCTTGTAAAGAATAAAATCGTAGCTGAAGATATGTAAGGATGTCTTTCATTAGCTAAAAAATTATTGAAAAATTTAGAACAAAAAATGATGGAAAGTACACAAATACAGAGTGGACTTTTTCTCTTTGATAACATAAAAAAGGCATAAAATTTTGTGAAGAATTATTTGCCATAGAACTGATTATTTAATTTTTTTTAATGAAATCCGATTTTAAAATATTTCATTAAATTTAAAAGAATTCATTATAATTTTTCAACATTGTTCCACCATTTTCAGAATTTCATATACTTCGGCAAAAAGCAACACTTATAGAATCACATTGACATCTATCCATGTCTATATATGTATATATGCAATATATAATATGCAATATATATATATATATATATATATATATATATATATATATATATATATATATATATATATATATATATATATATATATATATATATATATATATATATATATATATATATATATATATATATATATATATATATATATATATATATATATATATATATATATATATATATATATATATATATATATATATATATATATATATATATATATATATATATATATATATATATATATATATATATATATATATATATATATATATATATATATATATATATATATATATATATATATATATATATATATATATATATATATATATATATATATATATATATATATATATATATATATATATATATATATATATATATATATATATATATATATATATATATATATATATATATATATATATATATATATATATATATATATATATATATATATATATATATATATATATATATAGTATATATATATAATTTTTTGTTTTTGTTTTTTTTGTTTCATAAAGTTGTGTTAGGTTTACATGAGAGGGTTTCAAAAATATATTGCATGTGTGATTTTAATATATATTTAACAAAACATTTACCTCTCTTTTAATTTAAAAACCTGCGGGTAGAAAATATTGACAAAATCAAATTAGATGATAGGTAATTTTAAGGACAATTGTTTTGATCATCAAAATACCTCATATGAAATTAAATGAATTCAAAATATTAATATTCAAGCTAATTGTAATTGGACTACGGTCTAAGAAATAAGCCGTATAATAATTTTTCTCATGCAATCATATTATCTTAGTTGGTAGGGTATAGGATTACTGACCATTCAATTTCTTTTCGAACCCTAGTACATTCATTTAACTCTTTTGTAACCATTAACATCTTCCAAATTTATAACTTTTCGTTACATTTTCTAATTTAATAACAAAAGTAATAGTAATGTGTTTATGTAATGTGTCCGAATCTGATATTGGCTACCAGAAGAAAAAAAATCATGTGTGACTTTTCATATACTAAACGTTTGGGTGCAGAAAACTCGGTATGTGAATATTCGCACTTGAGTATTTCTTTAGAGGAACAATTCATTAAAATTAAACGTTTATAACTCCAGATCTGTCATTAAACATTAAAAAATGCTGTACGTTTTTTTTTATTTATTATTATTATTATTATTATTATTACTATTATTATTATTATTATCCTAAATCGACATTTATCCAGAAGCCAGGGTAAGTTCAAGAAAAATTTATAAACTCGTCAATAAATCAGTAGAAACTAAAAGTATGACTAACAAGTAAGCTTTATAATTCTCATTCAAATTGAAATTCCGTAATCGTGACATTTCCCTCAATGATTTATAGAAAAACATTTAGAAAAAAACCAGAAAAGATTATCACCTTAAGACACTCCCGACTACCTAAGACCATCTGTCACCCACTCTCCAAAATTTTAAATTACAACCTTCGAAGTCTAATTGAATATTAAGGAAGAATACTATTTTATTCTTTTCGCCAAACTCGTGTATTCACATTGAAATAAATAGGTCCAAAGTGTTACTCCACCACACTTGCTACTGAACCGCTTTATTAAAACGCATTTAATTTAATGTAACACTTCCGTCGGCTTTCCTATTTTGACATGCTTTTCATTTACTAGAGCAAAGGTCGGAAACCGGTAAAAAGCGTTTAGCCTGCAGTCTACATCAATCTCCATTTTGATCCAGTCGGTATGTTGTGGGAGAAACCACAGTGCATCGTAATCAGAATGATCTAGTGTTACTTTCATGAACTAAGAATGAGATATCAACGAAGCAGGGGGAAATCTTTAAATGGGTTGATTGAATTGAATCGCATTTTTATATAGATTTTAGAACAAATTATATTTGAGCCTACAAGGAATTTTAAGAACTTGATGTCAAATAAAAATTAAAACCCACGAGGTTTCTACTCAGAATAATTATAAATTGTAATAGTTAAAGTGACCGAATTTTAATCACATTAATGAACATAACTAAGGTAATATTAAAAAAATTTCGTTAATGGGAGAGAAAATGCTATCAATGCTTCCTGAATTTATATTTAAACCAAACGCAACGACATATGAAATTTTACAGTTATATTTGTAACCATACTGATTTTTCTTACTACTGATAAATCAATAAATTCCCATTTTTATGCGTATTTATTTCTCTCAACATCTCATCTCATCGGATAAAAAAAAATTATTTTAATTCCAAAAAATAAAATTCAAAAGTATTCCTACAAACTGAACTCCAAAGCAAATCATCCCTTAAAAGTTTAGGAAATTTCATAAATTGCTTTGGCCCTATCTAAAAAGTGACCATAAAGCATCCCATTGTCGTATTTTATGTCTTGACTTATCAATGATACAAAGTAGTACTCGAAAATAGCTTCAATATCCATTATCCTTAACCAATTACAGCGCTTACCGATCATATCTTCCACAAAAGAACTTAGAATGTAACATAAAAATCCGGCAACGTCTTTAATAATTTCTTTTATCCAGTATTCAACTTTTCAACTGACAATTAGACGCACCAATCATTCAAATCATGTCACTTATGCTTTCCAGCACGTGTTCTTTCTTGTGGTATTACGTCATTTTCTTTAACGGTAGAGTGGGTCACTTATTTAAGCGCGTTTGGCACCGGTTCGACCAGTAATCCCCTACCTAAAACTCCGTGCATTGGAACGCTTGGATTCAGAATAATATTCTGATTTTGCACACATTGTGTGGTGTTTCCTTATCTATTTTCCACACACCTTGGATAATCGCTCTCGTTAACATCAACAACTGTTCAGTTTGTCTATTTTTTATCCATTAATAAAAGTTATTTTCTTCTTGGGTGTTCTACTTGGTGATTACCCTAAGAGAAATGGCTAAAGTTTTATTGGTAAGTAGAAGAATTTTAAAGTCATTTTGTATATCAAAAAATTGGGATGAATATTATGTTCAAATGAGTACATCTTCGCTTTAAATTGTAAAGGGTTGTTTTTATGTAGAGAAAAATTCATGTTTATTATTGCAACAACCCCATAAAATTTGTTTATTAACTATTCTAATAAATACAAATAACTTTTTATTAATATTTTATGTTCCCCCTTACAGCTTTGAGATCACAAATTGAAAAAAAAAAAAAATCTTTAAATTGTATAGAAACAAAATTATGAGAGGTCGTGAATGGTGTTTAATTATAAAAAGTTTGTTGCATTTATTTAACACAGTTAATACCATATTCAAAAACTCAAATCATACATAAGAACTATGTAGGGGTGGAATTTTTTTAACGGGTCAAAAGCTGTCGCCAGCACTTTAAATGTACAAAAATCATATTTTGATAATATATTTTTTCAAAATCCCCTAAAATGCTATTTAATCTTTTATAATTTTGTATCAAAAATATATTTTTTTTTTTATTATTCATTATTTTTATTTTAAATGCAAAAGTGCTGAAATGTATGACATGTCGCCGTATAGAAAACTCATTTTTAAACTACTATTTCAGATAGACCTCAGAAAAAAATATTTTAGCATAGTTATAGATTTAAAAACTTTTTTAATGTGCTTCGTAATATTTTTCAGTTAAAATATATTTTATTTGGCCCTTTTATGCGTGCCGCCGAATTTTCTGTGAACTGAGTGACATCGATTACTGTAATTTTGTAATGACCCTAGAATGCGCTGTTGACTTGTAAACGATATTTGTAATACATTTTATAACTGCTTATCAATAGTTGAGAATATAAATCACAAGTTCAGTTCAAATTGGTATTAAAAGGAAAATAGAGACAAATTCCAGTAAAACCTGTGAATCAACCGACGTCTCATTTTCCAAAAATATTAATAAGGGAAATGTTTTATTCTTTCCTTCTTGTTATCCTCTCTTACTAATTAAGTATAAATCAAAGAAAAAAACATATGCAAACCGTTGATAGCCCACAATAATCTTTTCTTTTGCGTTTTATAATTTGGCTGGTGCATCATCTGGCCGACGCCATCTAAATTTTTTTTTTTTTTTTTTTTTAAGTTTATAAATAAAGTACCAGAAAACCATTTATTATTAGTTTTGTTAAATTTACAGAGTTTGTAAAGAAATTAAAAACATTGCAACTTTTCCCTACAAAAATTGGCAAGTGTGTGTGTCCCCCCCCCCCCATTAAAAATATGCATAACTTCCATACTAAATGAAAAAAAGTTAAATCTATGATAATTCGAATTTTAAACAGTAAATCAAAAAGCGTCAACCAAAATTTCTTACAGTTGCTATATAAAAAAATTCAAATTTTATCATTAGATAAATAATTATCTTAATTTTTTATTTTAAATTATAAATTCTCATTATGGCCTGTTTAAAAAAATTTACCCATACACTAGAAGAAAAAATTTTGTATCAAAGTTTTGTAGAATTTCATATCCTTTCACGAATTATATTACTGAAGCTGTTTTATTTGATCTATATCAACTGAACTTCGAAATGAAGGAAAATAAACTGAAAATTGTATTACTTTTACTGTAACAGTATTCCAGATATTTATTAAGTAAAAGGTTATTTTCACCCTTAACATAGGTATTGAAATTTTATATTAGGTTTCTAACTTTCGCCTCAATAATTAACAAGTTAACTTGTTTAGGATTTAAACCATAGAAACAATTAAAAAAAAACTTTTAAGTGCACCAATGAATTTATTCGTTCATCGCAGTGTATCCTGTAAGACATTTGACATGCATATACCAAATTATCAAGAAATTAATTTTATATAAGATCTGAAGGTATAAAGACGTATGCACTTCACATCATTTGCTTTTCTAAGGATAAAAAAATTATACAACTTTTATTTTAATTACACAAAATTTAAAAAGAGCTTTAATTAACAATGGACAAATGGTTCATCAATTTCATATATCTTTTTTCTGTCAATGGTATCATGAAAATGGAACGGGCAAGGGTTTTTCAGAGTTTGATTTGATAGTGTATTGAAGAAATTCAAATATAATCGCAACGTGTGATATAGTTTTGCATTTTTCTTACCTGAAGCCTTCATTTGATAAGAGATTACGAAACTTTTTAAATGATAATTTTTTGTTATTTTCTTACAATATATTTTAGGTAGTTTTTAAAAAATGTCTAATTTCTTTGTGCAAAATTTAATTTAAAACTTCAAAATGATTATTGCGTTACTCGACTTTTTAAAAGTATAAAGCATTAAAATAATCAATGCGTTTTTCGTTTTCGACCTTAAGAGTACAGTTGCTTCAATTCAAATTTGAATGTAAATTTTTAATTGAAATTTTCAAGTAGTAGCCTGTGGCCGGTAGACACTTTAAGTTTAGTAGCTGCTTCATCGCAAACTTTTTTTTTTCTTTTTTTTTTACCAGTGGCGCCGCCATTGAAGGAGGGGTTGGGATTTTATATTTTACCTGAATGTTTGTAGTCATTAAGATTTTTTTTTTTTTTTTTTATTTTTTTTAAGGAGGAGGATGTTTCAATTCTTTATTTGATTGCATTAAATATACCCTGATTATCAATATATAAACCAAAAACACATATCTAAGTTAATTGTGTTTAATAAAATGTCAATGAAAGTACAAAAAAGAAAAGTACAAAATATGAGCTTTTTCACTTATCAATAGATTATACACTTACTATAGATTTGTTGCACATCTGTAACATAGCGCTGTAAAGGGTTAATCAAAACAAAAAAATCTGACGGAATCAATTTGAAATATTAAGGAATTTAAGTTTCTAATATACTATGTTAACAAAAAACTCAAGACAAGAAAAAAAATGATCATGCATGTAAAGGATGTAGTTAGATAGAAGTTTGAGATTTTTTTAACAATAAAGCGGCGTCAGCCGCAGCATGGGGAATGCAAGATGGGAAACTCAAAAGTTTCAAAATTTCCTGACATTTCCCTGATTTTCTACAAGAGTGAAATTCCCTGACATTTCTCTGATTTACCTGAATTCCCGGTTCTGTCGCCATTCTCTCAACTCATGAATCCATATCGTGGATGAATGGATTTTAACGGCATATATGCACGTGATTACAGAATTTCAAGAAAAGGAAGGGAGAATTTCCTTGATTTGGAAATTTCGGTATATTCGGTAACAATTAAAAAAAAAATCGTAGGAAAGGGGAGAAACGAAATGTGGCAGGTTGATTAGTTTATTTAGTCGCCTCATCACACCGTTCAATCGACCTGTGGTGAGTAGATAATTGCAGGTCTAATTTTTAATAATTTTACATTTTGTAGCTATGATATTAGTCAATTCACCAGAAATTGAGAATTAACATTCAAGTGTTAAAATGACTGACATGAAATGGAGAAAAAATATTATTTGCTCTAACAAATCTTAATATCCATCCATTGTCTAAATAATGCTACAAGGATTCAAAATTATTCTTAAATGCTGCAATACAATGTCATTCAAATCATAAATTATTCCATGTATTTAAGATAACGTGCTATTTATTACTGAAATTTTCGCATAGCAACATGTTTTTACGTGAATCACATAACTTATAAAAGTTTAATGAAATGTTAAGAAAGTTCTAAAAAGCGTACAACCAACAAATACCATATTAGTGCTTTTAAGTATACTGATCAGAATTACATAAATTACGTATAACCTCGATTGAAACGCTTTAAAGTTTAAATTTTTGTAGAGTAACGTTGATTTAATTTTAAATCCACTACAACTCCTGCGTTGTTTTAAATTTTAGATTCATTATGTTCATTTTCAATAATATTCAAATATTGTTATCTTTACATTGAAGCTATATTTTGTTCCGTATCTTCAAGATGATTTAACAGTTATTTTCAAAATAACTCACTGAAAAATTATGAAATCACACACCATCTGGACTGCCACTGACAATAAAGTATATCAAAAGAATTTATAAACTAAAGTAGAAAATCGGCCACTAAAGAGTAAATGAAGCATAATTTAAAAAGTTTCTTAATATTTTCGAAAATTGTTTACGATATAATTTGTTTCATAACAAGTCAAGGGTTAACGATATTCTTTTTAAAACAATATGCAAGAGCTTTCAATTAAAATTTAAATTGAGTAAAAAGTAACAACTCTAATCAACAAACATTAACTTAAAAATTACTTATAATTTTATAATTTTGAAATATTTATATTGATGATTTAGTTTAGTATTTTATATAATTCGAAATTGGTTTTTAATGAAAGCTTAAAACATTAACATTAATGTTATGGATAAATTTTCTTAATTGCATCATTCTTTTGGAGAATAAATATAAATTTCGTTTTTATTATTATTATTATTATTTATTATTATTATTATTATATATATATATATATATATATATATATATATATATATATATATATATATATATATATATATATATATATATATATATATATATATATATATATATATATTTTTTTTTTTTTTTTTTTTTTTTTTAACAAAAAAAGTTTACCGAAGTAATTTTCAATCAAAGAACTTAGTTTTAACCAAAAAACATAGTATAAATAAAAAAAAATTCAATGTAACGAAATTTTACATATTTGAGTTTTTTTACATATCATTAAAAGAAGCACCATACGTATCAACAAACTTGTTTAGGTTCAATTATTTTTTGGCACAAAACATTTAAAATTCGTCAAATTCGACAAAATGCAAAATAGTGATTTGAATAAGTTGTAAATATTTCTAATAGGCAAAACTACACTTCTCGACAAGAAACAAAGTCAAATAATATCACAAAAATACTCAACTTCATTTCATTAAGATACAAAGATTGGTACGCAAAACACAGGCAAAAACCGGAGACTGGTAGTGTTTTGTATTCTAATTGATGTATTGTAGTGATGAAAGAAAAAAAATATAGTTGTTGCATAATCTAGATATTAACACTATTCCAAATTTTTAAATATCCAATAGCAAGCTCATTAAATTATTCCATATTTAGATTTAACATCCAAATAGAAAAACGTCTCAATACTAAGTTTCATATTTTTTCAATGAGTTGTTAGTAATTTAAATGATGTCAAGGAATGATAAAATAATGTTAAAATTAAAAAAAAAAAAATTAACCATAAATTCTAAAAGAATTAATAAATTTTTAGCAATATGTTTGTTTGGAACGAGAGTTTGTTAAAGGCAAAACATAAACAGCATGCATCGTTTAGATTAAAAAGATTTTCAATTATCAATTAATAAAACAAGTTTTTTTAAAAGTTGAATGAATACATAGATATTTTACTTTATATTTCTAACTGAAATAAATAAACAGGATTTGAATTGCAAACATAAATCTCTCTACAAAATTGCATCATAATATTTATTGTCACTCTCAATATAAAGAGTTACTAGGGGGCACCGCCCCCTGCTCGCTGACGCTCGCCAACCCCCTAGATTGCTATGCAATCCACTTGGCTCGCTTTGCTCGCATTAAAGAGAAGCATTTAAAATATGCCCTAGCAAAAAGCTATTTCATCTGCATAATGCCATGAAACTGAACCTTTTATTATTTATGAAGAGTCAGAATACTTGCCACGTCATTATTCTGTTGCTGTCGAGACGCTTTAAGCAGGGACAGTGTGGCAACGTAGTAGAAAGTTCTTGGAAAACAACAAAAATAAACAGTTTTGTAGATATATTTAAAAAAGATCGGTTATTTCATTGAACAATTAAAATTTTCGGGCTGGTTTTGTATGAAGCGCCAAAATAATTAAAGTTGCTTATCGAAATTTCTTAACGAAGCAATCATATGTTCACTTAATCTTTTTTGCGATACTTAGAAAATAAAATAAAACAGTGAAAGGTCAATTATCCAGCATTTAATCAACAGGAATTTTTTGAAAATCAAATTTGGCGAGAAAATTAGCCATATTTCGCCAATAGTTTTTTTTTTAAATTTTCATATGAAATTTTGAAGTTGAGTGGGTTGTTTTATTCGTTATTTTGATAGTTTTTAATTCGTAATAGCTGAATTTGCACTGATTAAAGATGAGTATAGGTTCAGATTTACTGCACAACGCCTCTTAGCGATTTTTTTTAAAATTGACGATTTAGCGCTGAATGCAATCCGGCGACCTCCGGAACATGTTCCATCAGATAACTTTTCCGAAAAGTCTGATTTATCCGGAATTCTAATCTAAAAGAAATGTACACATCTTGGATCTATTTATTCTTACATCATCGTAACTATTAAATCAATACGTTTTAAATAGGCAATAATTTATATCTGTAGATTGTAATAAGAAAAACAAAATATAGCGAATCCAAGTTGTTGCTATTGCCAAATGTATTAGTCAAATTTCAAAAGATATATTGTGATTGGCTGGAAATTCGTACATAAAGTGCATTTAGAAGATTGGTGATTGAAGTCGTTGCCATTCTGCTCACAGAAATACAGCCAAATTTGGACGTTACGCAAGAGAATTATATATATAGATGTGTTAATCTATCGTTGTTGTCACTTGCGCCATTTTGCGTTTGAAGCGAAGATGTGATTATTCACAGTAAAACCTCCATCAACCGTATCTTACTAATTTAGAACATAACAAACGCAACAAAAAGAAAAATCCTAAATAAAAACAACTGGAAGCTGTAAAAAAGCCTCCAAGGATATTGGTCAGCCAAAAAGAGTTTGGAAATCTAATGTTTGCCACCAAGTGGCGGAGTTTAATTTATTTGGGGGTATTTGTATAAGATGAACTAAATTCAGATTATTGGTAGAAAACAACATAGGAAGTTAGTAGTTAGTACTTTAAGGATTCGAGTTTTAATAGAATTATTATCAATTCAGTGCAATGGGTTGTTCAAACATACCAAATGAGATTATTTCGAAGTTATTTTAGCCTGCCAAGTATTGATTGGCAATGCGGTTCCTCTCAATACTCCGAATTTAATTCCCTGTGTACAAGGTGCCAGATATTAGATCTCTCTCTCTCTCTCTCTCTCTCTCTCTCTCTCTCTCTCTCTCTCTCTCTCTCTCTCTCTCTCTCTCTCTCTCTCTCTCTCTCTCTCTCTCTCTCATGAATATACATTTTACAACACACGGAAGTTTTGAAAGGTGTGTATGAAATGTGTTCTGTTCTTAAGTAAGTTCTATCCAGTGATCGAATTAAACTAATGAATCAGAGATCAGAGGCAAAATCTCGATTTTACAAATGAAATAACTCCAGTTTAATTCCAGACGTTGTCTTCTTTTTAGAAGGAGCAGACACAACGGGTATTGTGTAGTGAATTGGAAAGTTCTAAGTAGGAGTTCTCAATTTATGTGGATCACCAGGAAACTTATGATCCCTTCAAAAAGATACATCATTACACCATTGTTACATTAATTACAACTATAAACAAAACAAGAAAAATAGGATTCATTAAATACATTTTTTTAAATAATTATTGAGTTTATATTCGCTATATTAGTGAACCATAGAAATAAGCATGCTCTAATTAACATGAAGTATTTTGTCAATGTGTGATAAAACCTGAAAGTAACAATTTCATATTTGTCAACTTTATAATTAACCCTCATAAACGTTATACTTATTTGATTATTGTTTCCGATTTTTAATTGAAATGCTTTGAACTTAGCACATCTTAACTTGGTTAATAAATTCTATTACATTTAAATTCAATTTTGATTAAATTACTTTTCTTGTTTTGTATTAGCTTGGCTAATTTGTTAAACATGACACAATAAATTGAAGTAGTTTTCGTAGAATTTTAGACTAATTATATTTTTATAATGTGTTGAAACACGCATCCATTCATTTCCCTGCTTTTTACTTGAACCTTAAAAATACACTTTCCAATATTAAGACCTTCTATTTACACGTTTTCGATAATAAGTTACGTACTTTTCAACATAAGGAAACAAAATTTTAAATTTATTTTAAATTTAAAGTAAGCAAAGCGATCGAATGAAAAACTCAAAAATAGGGGCTCATATTAAAAATTTTAAAGTTAAAATGCAATTTATTTTTTTGGAAGACAACCTTAACCCCTCTAGGAAAAACTACATAATAATATGCTCATTTGTATTATAATTTTTAACTAGAATAGAACGTATATAGTTTAATCGAATTCAAATATTCCAATTCAGATTGCTTCACTGATTTAATCATAATCACTTTTGTATTAAATTTTAAAATATAATTTACCCTTTTGAATTTTGTTAAATAGCTACATTACAATTAAATAATACTTATGGAAAAATTAAACTGTTAAGAGAAATTCAAATTTATTTCCGTCAAATTTTTAATTTCTGGCGTTTTTTAATATAACCTAAATGTACTTAGTAAGAAATTCCTACAAAAATTTACAGAGAAAATTAAATCAGGCCCATTCAGTTTTCGGTTCTCTGTTTGAAAAATAATTTTTATCTCCTCAAGTATTTAATATATTGTTATTGTAACCTGCTAATAAGCAATGTCAGAATTCTAATAACATATCCCCAATCTCAAAAATCTAAAACTCTTTTTACATCAGACAAGTAACACTTAAGATGTTTCCAGTATGCTAATGGTTAGATGTCCAATGAATGTTTTTGATGAATATTTTTTTTTTCTTCATTTTTCTACGTTTCGAAACATCCTGATTTCAAAAAATGGTCTAAAAAAATATCTGACTGTATGCCTGTGTGTATGTGGTCAGCATAACTCCCGAATAAATGGACCTACGATGTTCAAATGTGGTGGGCAAGTTAGTGCTAGCCATGAAACCTACCATTAAGGTTTTTGTCAAAATCGCGCATGCGCATAAGGTTGAAATCATAAAAAAATCATGAAAATATCAAGTTTTTCAGCAATTGCTAAAAGACGGCACTATCGATTTTGTGTTAAAATCTCTGTGCTAATGCCTCTTAAGGTGTTCTAATCGTCCCCACATTCGAAATTCTCGTAGAAATGCGATAAAAACGTAAAAAGTTGAAAAACGTGTGAATTTAACACGAATCTCTTTGCCCTTGAGCATCGCCCATCAACGATTGATTGTTTTTCTGTTTCACGCACACAAAAAAAAACAATGCAATGTTCCACCAATCACCAATTTCGCCATCTCAGCGGGTTTTTTTCCCGGGTAAAAAATATTGCCAAACTGTTCATTTTTATTTAAATGAGTGAAAATATGAAAACGGTAAATAACACCATAAGTTTTAATGCAATGACCAATATTATTGTATAGTTGAAAGTTGTGCGATGCTCCACACCCCTAGTTTTAGTTTGTAAGGTATAATCGTCATTAAATGGCATGCACCTTTCATGATAAGGACTTAGAAAACTAATGCCTTTAATAAATATATAATAAAAGTTTTAAGGGGTGATACTTTCTCATGAAAATTAGAGGGAATACAGTTAAAATATCCTTAGGACTTCCCGTACAATTCACGATCATTTGTGCATTTGTGATATTATATCGTCACATCAATGCGACAATTAGATAACTCAAAAAATTTTATTTTTTGAATATGTATATAATGAGTCATTAATTATCCTCCATTAGTGTATGTATGCTACAAGTGGATAATGGAAGCTAAGTCCTATTATATTCTATTTATATAAAGTCATTAGTCTATGGTTCGATTTCAATGCTTTGAAAAAATTTAAAATACTTTTTTCTCAAAACTATAATTTTGCAGTTATCTAGTTGTAGCAGTAGGGTGACAATATGCAAGAGATTAACTACTAAATGGTATGGCCCACAAAATTAATTTGTTTATAAATTTCCAATTTGTTTATTTAAAAAATAAAATAATATGTTTTAAATTATTACAGACCCAAAAAAAAAAAAAAAAAATCTTTATTCGTTTGTTAGCTAAAAAAAAAAATAAAGACACAAATTAAATTTCATGATTTAATTGCAATTCTTTTTTTGGGGGGAGGGGTAGGGGGAAATCCTGATAAATCCCAGATTTTCCATGCTACTGATAACACGATTCTTTAAATAAAATTATTGATTATATATCTCATCTATAAGTATATCTTACACCTACAAAACTTGTCTTTTCAGGTGATCGTGAGTTGCCTTGTACTACTCACTTTCGTAACATCGAATCCAGTCAAAGCCAAGAAGCAGGTCGAAGAGAAAGTTGAGGACGAAGCCGAAGAGTTTGAGGAAGAAGATGAACCTGATCTGGTTCCGGAGGGAGGAGCGCACTTAGGCAGGTATGTGGGAGCCAGGGACAAGGACTACGAAGAATACTATGGAGAGGAGGATGCTTATGAAGGCAAAGCCGGACACGAGAAGGCACACAAAGCGGGTGCTGTACAAGGACACTACGAAAACCACGAAGAAGGTATTTATAGGTTCTCTTATGTTGATTTCCGTATATTTGTTGGGGAGAAAAAATTTAATAAATTACTTAACGTGGCTTGAGTATGGTTTGCTTTGAAATATACTTGGTAATGACAAAATGCTCGACAGATTTTTCAGTTACCGCAAATTTACATATTTCGTCCTTTATATGCTTGGAATAATATCTCAAAAGAATAGAAAGGACTTGGACATATTATAATATAACTAGCGGAATACCCGTGCTTCGCTGCGAAATTTTAACATGCGCAATACTTTAGCTAGCTGTGAGGCCTCACGTTGCGGAAATATGTCATTCGTGTATAAGTCAAAGTTTTTGGCGCTTCGCTAGCAGGAAGGTTAATTGCTACGCAAAATCGAGCTCGCTTCATTCGCTGAAAAGTTCATGGACACATAAACACAGGCTTACTTCACTCGTTGAAAGGTTCATTGCTCTGCAAAGATAGGTTCGCTTCGCTCGATGAAAGGTTCACTGCTGCGTAAGCATAAGCTAGCTTCACTCACTAAAATCTAATTGCTACGTAAAGCCTTAATAATGGAAGCCTCTCCCTTGTTGAGAAAAAAAATTCACCGTTAATACAATAATACAACACCCCTTTAAGATTATTTTAACGTGTTTGTGGAAAGCAAAATTAGAAGGCCAAAACTACGTATGTTGAAACTTTCAGAGCTCTGAGCCTATTAGAAGTCACTTTTTGTGAAAAAATAAATTAAAAAACAAATTTAAATTTTAACATTCTTTTTGTCAATAGTCCAATTAGAATGCTAAAACTATTTCTGTTGAAAATTTCCAAACTGTAGCCCAAGTAGAAATCGTTTTGTAAAATATTTATTACTTAAAAAAAAATTAATTAAAAAAGAAGTAAATAAAAATTTAAAATTCTATTTTTTAAAAGTCCAATTAGAAGGCCAAAAGTACTTATGTTGAAAATTTCAGAGCTGTAGCCCTATTTGAAATCGTTTTGTTAAATATATATTAATTAATTAAAAAATTAATTAAAAAAGGAACTAAATAAAAATGTAATGTTCTGTTTTACAAAAGTCCATTTAAAAAGCCAAAACTACTTACAATGAAAATTTCAGAGTGGTAGCCCTATTAGTAGTCGTTTTGTAAAATGTTTATTAATTAAATAAAAAAATTAATTACAAAAAACAAAATAAAAATTTAAAATTCTGTTTTTCAAAAGTCCTATTAAAAGGCCAAAACTACTTATGTTGAAAATTTCAGAGCTGTAGCCCTATTAAAAATCGTTTTTTAACATATTTATTAACTAATTAAAAAAATTAATAAAAAAAAACTAAATAAAAATTTAAAATTCTGTTTTTCAAAAGTCCAATAAGAAGGCCAAAACTACTTATGTTGAATATTTCAGAGTTGTAGCCCTATTAGAAGTCGTTTTGTAAAAAATTTGTTAAATAATTAAGAAAATTAATAAAAAAAAACTATTCAAAATATTAAAATTCTGTTTTTTAAAACTACAATTAGAAGGCTAAAACTACTTATGTGGAAAATTTCGGAGATGTATCTCTGTTTAAAGTCGCTTTATAAAAAGAAAAATTAACTAAAAAAGAACTAATTAAAATTTTAACTTTCTGTTTGTATTGTATACAATTAGAGGCCTAAATCTACTTATGCTGAAAATTTTAGAGCTCTACTCCAATTTTAAGTAGGTTTATATAGATCCACAGTAGATGTCGGTGATATATCGATACGACGATATTTTTATCGATTTTTTTAAAAAATATCGATAAAAGTCACCGATATATCGATATTTTCAAACATTATTAGTTTTTTTGATGATCGTTTTGTAGTTCCATGTATTTTTTCGATTTTCTTTATTCCCTTTTCAAAAACTTCAAAACTAAAGTTTGGACTTAGCTGAGAAATAGTTAAAATGACGCCATTGTTCAATATTTTACCATACACTTAAAAGCTATTGAAAATTATCTAAATTTTCTGAAAATTACTGCACCAATTAGGCGAAAATATAACTTTCTTTTTCTAATAGATCGATTTTAGTCGGAAAAATAGTCACCTTACAAAAAGCAATCGTGAAAAGAAAAAATATGCCCCGAAAAACTCCGTTTCTGGCAAAATTGAAAATGTAATAAAAAAAAATCATGTATCGATACATCGATGTTTTTTTCTATGCAGAGATATAGTATCGATATTTATTTTGATCGATATTTCCGACCTCTTATCTACAGACAGACTGACACACAGCTTGTTTTATTATTATAGATAACATTTCACTCATAAGGGAAATTTTCATTTACTGAGCCACCACCAAAATTGTACTATCTTTGATTTTCCAAGGAGACGAGATTGTTTTGTTTTTCGCCAATGTTCAGGCAGTACATAGTCAAAAACGGAAGGCCATCCAAAAACAGTGTGAGCAGCAAATTTGTTAGTTTCATTCTCAATTTGTTTTTATACCACTGCTAAAGAAATAATGCCGTCCAATAAAAATGCAACATGCTTGTTTATTCATTTATATATTCCATTCTAAAACTGTAGTTAAGTTGTAAAAATTACCAGTTTGTTTATGCACGTGTATTTTTTGCTTAGAACCAGCATTTCGGTAAAAGGAGAAAAAGTTGTTCGTATTGAACCACCAGTAGTTATTTGTATTTTACCACGAATCCGTATTGTATCACTAGAATGCAACATTAAATCAAGTTGGTCCCACTATTAAATAATCTCCTACATCATTGTTTTATTATTCGTTAATCATGGCAGAAATCTTATCAGTTATCTATTGGGAATGTTATTCATATCTATTTGGCCTGTTTTCCCTATTTCTGACCCTTCATCATTAATACATTTCATCTGCCTGGATGCTTCATAAATTTTTACCTTTTAAAACATTTTATTCTACTGTTGTAGTGATTTAATTAAGTTTAATTTCCTCTCAAATTTAATTTATTAATTAAATGAGGAAGTTTATTTTGTTAATATTTAATTTATTTTAGTTTTGATTAATTTAATTGTATAAGTTAATTTAATAACTCTTAAGTATTAGACATGTAACAGTTTTTGAAAACTTTGAGATGAAAACTAAGTTGATTTATTGCCTTTCAAAAATATATTTTTATGTGTCTGCTACATTTCTTTTAACGTTTCGTAGCTATTTTCTTAAAATATTTATTGCCTTTCAAAAATTTAATTTATTAATTTAATGAAAAAATTTATTTTGTTAATTTAATGAAGAAATTTATTTTGTTAATTTAATTTATTTTAGATTTGATTAATTTAATTGTATAAGTTAATTTAATGACTCGTTAAGTATTAGATATGTTACAGTTTTTGAAAACTTTGAGATGAAAGCTAAGTTGATTTATTGCCTTTCAACATTATTTTTTTATGTGTCTGCTACATTTCTTTTAACGTTTCGTAGCTATTTTTTTAAAAAACTTAAAATTTAAAAATCCATGTTTCTTAATGATTTTAAAATCCATATTATTTAAATGATTTTGAATAGCAATGTTTCAGTGTAGAATTTTAAAAAGTTATATATTTTATATATTTAATACAATTCATAAATAATACAATATTATTGTGGTACAATTTATGATGGCAATGGCTTAGGCGATCATAAACAGTTTAATAGTCTGTATCATTCGGATACTTTTACAAAACTACTATATTTCTGCCGTAATGTCTATCTAAGATGTTGGAAAGATTAAAGTAAGTAAGTGGGTTTTTATGTTATTTCTTAAAAATAACCACTATTTTTTCCAAACAATTATGAAAACAATTAAAATTAAATCAAGGGGTCAAAAAAGTTAAAATGTGAAAAGTGGTACAATATAGGCAACTTTAAAAAGGAAAAAAATCTCCCACGTGAATATTCTGTACAATTGAAATGGGGGGACCATAAAACTTATCGCTTTATAATGCAGAAATTTTAGTTTGAGGGCCGCTGGCTTTCCTGCACGCATAACCTTAATATATAAATGAGGCCAAACATTGTGGAACTACAACTGTCTCTTAAAAAATCATAAAAACTAATGCTTCAAATTGTGATAAAATAAATTTTATGTTTTTGTAAGTTCTAAATGATGTTCATCTCATAACATCAAAGTTCTAATGGTAACCATATTCAGGTGGTTACAAAAAACACAAAGAAGAGCATGACGCCCACGGAGCCCACCAGAAGGAGGGTCATCATCTGTACGACCAGGAACACAAACAAGGTGGACAAAAAGACTACAAGAAGGAGGGAGAAGTGTTCGATAAGCACGGAAGCGACCACAAAGGAAAATTGGAGAAAGGACAACACGTGGAGGGCGTGGAGGAAAGCGAAAAGCACGGAGGGCACGGACAAGCTGGAGGAAAAGTGGGAGCTGAATTTATAAAAGACAAGGGACATAAGAGTCACGGATTCAAGAATGTTTACCACAAAGGTAGGTTTTGACACATTTCGCTTTCGACTTCTTTATAACTTTAAAAACTAACTTAAATAAGTGGTGAACTTATTTTCAATTAACTTCGATTAACTATTTTAAGTTTTAACTTTCCACCAGTTGAAAACCAGACGTGAAAGTAGCAGCGAATCACCAATCGAATAGATAACTTAATCATCTATACAACGTTGAACATTGCGATTGTCAATAAGTCTGCACAGAAGCTGATACCTCCTCAAAATCAATACCACGTAAAAGCCCGATAGCAAAACGCAGCACTCATGGCTTAAGGTTTTCCTTATGAACTGTATGACCTCGGTGTTCAGCCAAATATTTTGTAACTTAAAATTTAGTTATATATTTAATACGTCGTTTATTAATGGAAATACAGTGATTCATTCCACAACTCCCTGGAGAACAATACAAATTATATAGTAGAAAAAAGTTTTAAAAGGTAGCATGATATATTGGATGGAGGGATTGTAAAAAAGTGTTAGACTTTACCTACCTATAGACAGACCTGTTCCCGTAGTTGTTCGCAATTTTTTATTTCATATCCCCTTCCACCAATTTCCCTCACACAAGCCACAATGTATAAATTTTTAATATCACCATCCAACAACCTTCTTTCAGTCGCTTTGCAGAGGAGTATAACAAACACAAGAACTTAGATGAGCAGAGGCGTGTGTATTTGCTTGCAATCTTTGTATTAATTTGTGATACTCTATTTCGTTTACATGACACAATATTACCGAGTGTTTTTAAATATCACCATCCGATAACCTCTCAATTATGTTATAGAGGAGTACGGCGAGCACAAGACCTTCCACGACGAGCACCGTGAGACAGACCACAAGAAGAAATATCAGGACGAACACCAGGACTACCACCACCAAGGCGGCAAGCAGTTTAAACACCACGCCAATAAGGGTCACTACGACGAGAACAAACACGGTAGCGACTTCCACAAGTTCGGCAAGTCAGGACATGACAGCCACCATGAAGGAGGCTACAAGAAGGGCGGACACCATCAGGCAGCCGGGGACTCATTCAAACACGCAGGGGGGCAACATCAGGCAGAACAGCACGACCAGGGCCACCGTTCTGAGGGCAAGAAGGCCTACCATAACGACCAGATTGATGCTGGAAGACAGCAGAAGGCTCACAGGGAGGCTGCCAGGGGACACAGGGAACAGGGTGGACGAAAGAAGTCAGCAGGGTATGAAGGAGCCGGTGGATATGGACATCACCACGGTGGGTATGCCGGTGGGTACGAAGACGTAGGGGATGGACATCATGTTTATTACAGAAGAGGGTAGTTTGAACACGATGAACACATTATGTTTGAAATAGAAAAGGCTAGTTTGAAAACGGTGGATAATTGGAGTTGGAAAATATTATTCAACAAATCTATTAACTTATTGGTAATTAATATGAAAGGAATAAGCATCGTGTTTATTGTGGAAAAAGAGGAGAGGGGGTGTTAATGAAGAAAAGTGTCATTGACTGTGTGTGATGAGTTGTGGATAATACTAATATAGAGAACGGATTTTCTAGGTTCCCACTTAATTGAGAATTCTGCTAAGTCAGTAGAAAGGGAAACAGAAGTTTAGAATTTATCTTCCTCGAGACGTCAGAGAAACTCTTAAGAAATTAGATTAAAATGTTTTTCTGACACTCATGACGTGGTGTCAGAAAAGATGGTGTCATGGGGTTTTTTGTATTTTTATAATTATAGATACGCAACTTTATTTTCGAAGGCGATAGTTTTTATGATTAGTTTAAAAAAATATATAACAGGATTTTATCCCACTAATTATTTTACTTCAGTAAAAATTTTGGTTTGAACTCTTCCCCTTCCCCTTTTCCAAATGAATAATTATGAACTTGAAAATCTTTAAGTTTGAAATGAAATATTTATATACTTCTTACAGATGTACTCTTATATGTGACATAAGCACAGCCAAAAGTCACACAAAAAAAAATTTATTCATATTTCTAAAAATTACATTCAAATCGAAATGAAAAATTGTCCTCCTTTACATTTCAAAATTTATATTAGAAATATTTAAGGATTGGAGGATTTTAAAATCTGCTTTATTTGTCTTGTTCTCAATCATTTCGAACATAAGTTACAAACATAAACAACATTACTTTACTTATCCTACTTTGTTCTTTATAAATGTGATTCAGGTTTTATATTTATTATCATTGAATTTCCTATTCGTCATTATTGTGATTTTTCTGTAAAATGAAGAATGTGCATTAAACCATCATTTTTACATTTTCTTTGATTTTCATGTTTTGTTGAAATTGTGTGTATTTGTTCAAGCTACATAAACCACAATAATAATTAATAAAACTTTGTGATAGTTGTAAAATATGAAGTTAACATCAGTTTTGAGAAGAAAAAACATCTTCTAAAAAGGAACATCATAACTTCTACCAAGAAAAAAATTTGCGTGTATTAAATAATATATAAAATAATTAGATTAAAATCGTACTCTAATGATAATCCTTACAATTTAAATAGTTATAGAGAAGAATATTCTAAAAATAATTTGAAACTTACATACTGAGTATAAGCTATCTTTGAATTTTTGATGCGAACAAAATGAATCAAAAGCATTATTCTAAAAGTTTTCTTAAAATTGGTCACGTTTTTGAATTAAAAAGAAAGTACTGATTTTGCAAAAATTAATAAATCAATTATTCAATGTTTAGTTAGCTATTCACAAATTATTAATAAATCAAAAAATAATTAAAATATATATCTACTTAAAACCTAACCCACAAAAATACAGAACTACACGTACTAATAATACTTAACAAGTCGTGAGAGGTTTTTTTTAAGATACTGTATCTTATTATTTATGGTCAGGTTTTTAACAAAATATTTAACTTCAATATAATACGGAAAAAATCTATATCTCCTAATTAGATAAGAAAATTTACTATCTTTTCTTTCCATTTAAGGATAAAAGTCGTATCTGCAATCTTTAAAAAATCCATTTTGTTCTTTCTTATATGCTCGTACGATTTACCATCAAATAATAGTAATTAATTTATTTCAATAAAATTTTTCCTTCTACACTAATAATTTACAAGTCAATGATAAATCAATAAAATAGATATTTTAACGTTTACGTTAATACTGAATAAGTCAGTATTGCTTTGTGCACACATTTCAAAATTAAAAGAATTCTCTTCCAGACACATTAAAAACTCATCATTTTCTCCAAGTGAAAACAATGACGAAAATTGTTTATTCAAGAAACCGCCTCTTTTTACGAGTATTTTCTTTATGACAAGCATAATTCGCCAGATTATAGGACACGCTCTACTTGTAAACCGCGCAAACAATGTGAATGAAACACTTCCAGACAGAGCTTATCCATTTGACATATTAAACTTTCTCCAGTTGACCTTAAGAGTGGTAGTCAAGGGAAGTAGAAAATACACACACCGCAGTTGTGTATTGTCTGACTTGTATCAGTGTTTCCACTCTTATTGAAGAAAAAATTCAAGCACTTTCAAGGACCTTTTGAAGAAAATTCAAGGACCTTTTAGGAAAATTCAAGGACCATAAAATTACATACTTTCAGGGATGTGAGTGACTGAAAACCCAAAAGACTGAAATCATATGTGAGGGAAAAAATTGCACCATACTTTATACGTGAAGCACGTTTCAAGAAGTAAATCATCAAAAAATGCTACATGACGAAAAAATTACTCAATGACAATTCATAACTTCATTATTTTTTATTCAGTAATTAATAAAAAAGAAAAAGAATATTAAACTATTAAATCATTTGCATTAAAAGTTTAATTAAGAAATAAGTTTAACACATTCTGAAGGCCATCAGAAATCTAAAATTAGGCATTACAATATATTTACGATTTGTTTATACCGAGATGTAACATTCACCCAAAAAAAGAATGAGAAGAATTATATTCAGTAACCTATTCATAAAAATTAGTAGCTAAAAAAAGCATACATCATGAATTTCAAGGCTCATCCCAAAAAGATTTCAAGGATCCATCCCCAATCATCACCCACACTAATCACGGACATAGAGGAAACAGTGTTACGATTCTCGGCAATAGCTGCTTTATAACGGCTTAAACCTAGGTGAAAATTACCACTACTTCAACTTAAATATCGGCAATAGCGGCCACCATAGCGGCGCAAAATTCGACAATCATATTAAAGCAACAATCGGCAAACTGACCATCACACCAACATTAATATCAGGGTTAGCACCCAATCTCTGCAATAGAGGCGATTATATCGGTGTAACATTCTACGAAATTTACAATCACAATTACATAAATTTCTGCGATAGCGACAATTATAGAGGTGCAAATCTTCGGAATAGTGGCTATTATATAGGCGTGATATTCGCCGAAAATGAACATCACAACAACGTAAGACTCAGCGATTGCTTTCGCTGTAGTGGCGCAAATCTCAGCAATAGCAGTCCTTACGTCATCGTAATGCTCAGCGAAAATAATCACTATGCACCAAAGTAAATAATGCCGATAGAGATTGGGAATTTTCAGTAAAAGTGGTCATGACATATGAAGTTTGGGGAAGTCTGGAACGTACGTAGATTCCACCATTGCGAGACTTGCAAGCAAATCCAATAAAATTGTAATGCAGATTTATATCAATCTTAGGAATGATCGAAATTTCATTAAGAAAAGAGTACAAATAAGCGTTTCAGCCGAACTATACCATATCTGACAGGTGCAAATATCTACAACAGCATCACCGGCTATTATATCGGCGTAACACCTGACGAACATGATCATCATGCTAGAACATAATTCTTTGTGACTGCGCCTCAATAATCGCAGATATAGCGGACAGTTCATCACTATACCTCAGCAAAATGGCCATCACATACCAAAGTAAATAATATCAATAGAGGCAGGCAATCTACAGAAAAAGTGGTCAGATGTTTGGGAGATCTGAACGTACGCAAGTTCCGTGGTTGTCAAACTTGCAAGACCAATAAAATTGTAATGCAGATCTGTATCGATCTCGGGAATTGTCAAAATTTTAGTAAAAAAAAAGCTGAAATCCGCGTTTAGTTTAACTGTACCATGTCTGACAAATGCAAATCTTTGCACTAACATCAGCGACTATTATATCTGCGTAACATCCGAAGAAAATGATCATCGCGAACAACGTAATTCTCGACGTTAGCGCCCGCAATAGAAAAATATTCCCCCTTCCGAAGTCAGGCGATTTGATAATTCCATGCATTTTCCGGCGATGATTTAAGAATCCTATGCGTTTTCCGGCGATGATTTGATATTTCTATGCATTTTCTGGCAATGAGGATGAAACAATTGGTTTTCTCGCCAGTAAGAATTATGCTGCGGGGTCGAACATATTTTTCGAGAATTTTCTTTCGAAAACGGAGACTTCTTTTCTTTGGCGGAATTTTCGGAAAGAAAAGTAAAAATGGCAGTGGAAGAAAAAATTAAAATTCGCGGGGAAAAAAAGCTTTAGAATCTTAAGATATAAAAAACAAAACAGAGATTATCGGTGGTCACTTGAAAATTCAAGGACTTTCAAGGACATTATCCTTTTTCCAAGGACTTTCAAGGACCAAATTTTATGAAAAAAATTTCAAGGACTCTTCAGGACTTTCAAGGAGCGTGGGAGCCCTGGTGTATGCGAGTGTACAATTTGAATCATGAAATATTTAAAGATGTAATAACGCAAACTTCAAATTTGAATATTTATGTTGTTTAGAATATTCTAAGCACTTTATCACTGATAAATAATACAAAGTTATTTTTTAAATTCAGTATCTATGGGGAAAAAATTACTGAAACAAACTTTCTGGTTGCACCTTCAAAGCTCAGTACTAAATATCCAGGAACGCCCCAAAATCCGTTAAAAAGAGAGTTTTACTGAAATTAATAAATGAAATTATTTATTTGAAACTAAGAATATTTTTAAAGATCCAGATATTGTGAACTTTATTTTCCGGCACTTCTAGTGAATCCGCTATAATAAAAATAACTATAGTGGTACGTCCTCACCCATGCATCTATGTCCACCATTCCTTAGAGGAATTACTTTTTTTAAAGTTCATCGAAGTTAGATATTATATTCTATGGAGGTTATGCGTAATGACGTCACAATCAATTCAATTGAAAGAATGAAATGCACATTGTGATTGGCTAATGGAATATGAAAATTCAAATTTATTTCCCAAGGTATGTTGCAATTGGTACAGTACGCAAAAAAAAAAAAACAGAACGATGGCTATATCTTCGGTTCTAATTATCGTAGAATCTTACGGTTTGCACCAAAATGTTTTGCTTACGATTTTCTATATATCTGATGCAATTTTTTTCTTGAGGGACCGTTTACTAAGTAAAAGTAACGCTATCTTCGAAAATTTCAATACGAACCCTTATTTTTTATCATTTCATTCGATTCAGAATACATCATTTACCCTGTATACCAAATTTCAATGCATTATGTTGAAAAACACGTCACTTATGAGCGAAAATATTTCGACCATTTTTTGACCGATCTTCAGGGAGAATTTCCATAAAACGAAAGGTATTTTTAAGGTTCTTCTTCACAGCGGGAGAAATAGAACGATCAATGTGGCGCGTTTCACGAAGATTAAAAAATACAAGTATTAGTCTAAAATTGCATAGAAACTACTTGGATTTATAGTGTCATGTTTAAGATTAATACAAAAATAGCAAGTAAACGCAAAAGTAACATAATTTATTTACAACATTAAAGATGTGCATTCTTCACACGAAATAAATAAAATATCGAAAACTGTAATTGCAGAAATATAACGAATACTACTGATTATTAGAAAATTAATAAATATTAAATGTAGGCATTAGTAAACAGTATTTAGCAAAGCATGAATATTTTACAGAAATATTTCACTAAAAACACAAATGTAACTAGATCGTTGAAATTATTTATAAAATGAAAAAGTCACATGATTCAGTAAAATTTTTAAAGGATAACTTATTGAAATTGCTTAAAAAAATGTTGTTTTAAATAAATGGAATTTAAGAAAGAAATTAAAAAAAAAAAAAAAAAAAAAATTATAGTTTACAGAAATAATAATTAATAATTTAAAAAACTAAAAAACACGCTTTAATAGAAAATCAAACTAAAAAGTAGAAAATAATCAATAGATTCAAAAACTAAGAAACACGCTTTAATAGAAAAGTGAACTAAAAAGTAGAAGATAATTTTAAATAAGTTTGAAATAAGAATAGAGTGATTAACAAGAAATATTTATTTTATCGTACAAAAGCGTGGGGTGCTTTTTAAGATATTTTCATAATGGCTCTACTTTTACCAATATCTGTCATTAAATATTTACAAAAATTGATATCAAGCACCCCACGCTTTTTTACGATAAAATAAATATTTCTTGTTAATCACTCTATTCTTATTTCAAACTTATTTAAAATTATCTTCTACTTTTTAGTTCACTTTCCTATTAAAGCGTGTTTCTTAGTTTTTAAACTATCGGTTATACGATAACTGAACGTTATGCGATTTTCCACACCTCTAGTTTACCTTGAATTAATCTTTGATAGTTTTCAAAAGTCGTCTACTATACGGTCCCTTAAAGTGAGCGTTTTTTACATTTTCTCTAAAAAATCGAGAACTAATTGTCAAAATGGAAAGAAAAAAATTATGGGGGGGGTTTTAGACCATGGTAAATCTAATGAAAGCAAAAAAAATATATGTTTCTATTCAAAAAAAAATTTAATTGCTTTATTAATTAATAATTAATTATTAAAAAAGAAATTGATTCAAAAGCTGATTGCTATTTATGTTTGGCCATTTACAAACTACCTTTTGAAAAAAAAATTACTGAAATATATTAATTATTTAAGTATTTATGGCCAAAAAACCAACTTTTTTATTTAACATTAATTTATCATTTAAATTACAAACCATTCATTAGAAAATTACGAATTTTTGAATTTCGTATTCTTTTTTAATGCTGAATCCAAATATGGAATAATATTATGAGGTTGCTATTACACTTTTTAAAGTTTGGTTCTGTTTTAATATGTAGATGACCCCTCATGATAAAAAAAACTACATACTATTATTAAAAACCTTTCACGATTTACAACGGTACCTTTTGTTTGTTATTTCAACAATTAGAACAAAAGATATAGCCATCGTTCTGTGTTTGTTTTTTTGGGTACTGTACAAGCACAGCGCAGGGGTTGCCTATTTGATGTAACCCTATTCCAAATAACAATACGTAAAAAGTCCTTGCTGAGAGAGATATTGTTCTTTAGGTTTCTTCTGCGTGCCTAAATTTCCAATTTCTCTTTTCGATAAGGCTGGGGCTGTCATATACTGTATATTATCACCATTTCCTAAAATGTGTAGACAATTTCACTTTTTTTTTTACTTTGACTTCTACTCAAATAACATAATGTGCAATTACTATTCGTCAGAAGTAAAGGAGCCTTTAAATTGGCACATCATTTATCAATTTTGGTTTTGTAAAAAGGGAGAAAAAGGGTTCGTCAAAAAAAAAAAAAAACACTGTCTAGAATTAATATGTAAAATACTATCATCACCAAAACTTAAAAATTTTAGAAACTTAGACGAAAACTAAAAATTTTACAAATTTGATGTAATTATGTTTAAAGTGGCAGGACGATACAATATCCGATCAAATTCTAATTACACATTTCCAAAAATTCTGGACTTTAGTCGGCCATTTCTTATAGTGGATAGGTTAATTTCTTAAATCTAAAAATACGCATCTCAGTAAGTATTCAGTATTAGCTGAAAGGCCTAACGTTGTCCGGTTTCCGACTTGCCATATCATTCCTTCAAATCTTTATTACTAATACTAACTTCAAATGCACTTGAGTCTCTCTGTGAAGGATGTTCGAGAAACGGTATCCTTAACGATGTCCTAATTACCTTATAAGAACACTTGTGCCAAATTTCAATTATCCCTTTTAGGAAGTATAGAAATAGTGACAAGTAAATCAGTCAGTTTCCACATTTATAGGTACGTATTTTTAGCATGGTATGGTATATTTAAGTTTCGAACTTGGATAATTTTGTGAAGTGTTTAAGCATCGATTCTTCTTGATGTTTACCTAGCGGTAAATTTCCTTAAGATTTTAAGTGTTTTTATTATTATTATTATTTCTTTTGCCTTACGGAATTAAGTGAATTTTTGACTTCGTAATCATACAGTATACCTGAATAGTTACACACAACAATTCACTCAACAAATTTAATACCTAATTTTTTGCATACTAGACCTTGAGCATCTCTTTGAATCTGATCATTTGATCATTCTGAATTCATTAAGAAAAGCCTCAAAATTAACACACTAAACGTAAAAAGTAATATTAAAATTTACTCTCTTAAAAAAAGCAAAAATTATCTCTTTTCAAATGCATGCAAATTAGTTATAATGGAAGTTTTTTATCATTCTTGCAAACATAGAGACACATGAATAAACTTCAGATCTTCTATTTATAAATACACAGTAGGGTTAATACCTAAAGTCCTTTTAAACCCTTTAAATTTGAAACAGCATCTCATATAGCCAGGGAAGTAGATTATAAATATAGTAAAATGACTATGTTAAATATTTTAAGACAATTTACAGCGTTCCTAGTGGCGTTTTATGGAAGTTACATAAAATAATTAAAAAACTAAGATATATGCAAAAAATTCCAATCAGAAAAATGTTTACAATACCATTATAAAAACACCGGAAAAAGTTTCATGCAGTTACCTATAAAATTGGAAGAGATATTCATGATTGAATAACTATTAATGGGACAGTAGAAGAGTTTTTTCCTGAAGTGAGGAGAAACAAACAAAAGCACTGGTATGATTCTGAAAGTATGGAAGCCACCAAATGGAAAAACAAAACATATAAGGCTATGATTCAAGGACATCACACTAGGAGCACTGGAGAGAGGTACAAAGAGCTGAGAATAGAAGAAAAAAGAGTGCACAAAAAAAAAGCACAAAAAAGTTTCTTGGAAGAACAGTTTAAAAAAAAAAAAACACTTAAAACACAGAAAGAAACAAAAAGGTATTATCAACTAATTAACAATATTAGAAAAGAGTTCAACCCAAACGTAAATATTTGTAGAAAAAAGAATGGAGAACTCGCAGGTGAACCAACTGAGGTACTTGAGAGATAGAAACAACTTTTCAAGGACCCGCTGGATGGTGGCAATACTCCAAACCTAGATTATGGTACGTTATATGGTACCAAGTCCAAGAGTCTGACTTGCCTAGTCCACATACGATTGAACAGGCAATTAGGAGGCTCAACAATAACAGATCTGCTGGACCAAATAGAATAACAGCTGAGCTTTTAAAGATCAAGAAGCCAGAACAGATCAAAGCAATCCATGCTATTATATGTAGGATATGGGAAATAGAACAGATGCTCATTAAATGGGAAGATGGAACTATCTGCCCAATCTTTAAAAAAGGAGACAAATTTAATTGTAGTAATTACAGGGGGTTACCCTATTGAACACGGCATTCAAAATCTTCTCTAACGTTCTGTATGAAAGACTTCTACCACATGCTGAGAAAGTTATAGGAAGTTACCAGCGTGGTTTCCAAAAAGGAATGTCCACCATCGATCAAATCCATATTCTAAGACAAATAATTGAGAAAACAAAAGAATTTAACATTGATACTTTTCACCTCTTTTTTGATTTTAAGGCAGTGTACGAAAGCATCAAAAGGGACAGATTGTATGCAGCAATGGAGGAACATGGAATTCCAGTAAAGCTTGTAACTTGACAAAAGCAGCACTCAGAAGAATCAAGTGCAGAGTCAAAGTACAGAATGAACTTTCTGAACCTTTCTACACCAATAAAGGAAGCCAAACTTTTTGTAATCTTATTATGGTTTAGAACACAAATTATGGTTGCACCGGATTTGTTTTTTTTCCTGGCACAAAAAGATCTAATTAAAAGTTATAGTTCAAAATTTTGTAACATCTAAATGTTGTTACATCGAATTATTATTCTTATCTATATACCAAGTTCTTACACGTTTGCTTTAGTAATCTTTCCTGTTACTAAAAAAAATACAAATTTTGTATTTATGTTCCAAAAGAAAGATAAAATTATTAAAAGAAAATTCATCAACTAAATTCATGTTAATTTCTTGTGTGTTCTACATACACTTAAGTAGTTAGAATATAGAAAAGCTTTATCTGTTTAAGGTAAATATTCCAATTAAAACAACAAATGCTATAGACATGTGCAGTGCCATAAATTAAATAGAAAACTGCATTGAGACGAGTTCCCACACAAAAATTGAACTAGAACTTACAACTAGAAGTGAATTCGTAAGTCGTTAAGCCTAAAATATAAATGTGAGAGAAGCGATATACTTTAATTTGAAGGTGACGATAAGATTAATAAGATTACACAACTTTTAGAAGGATTAACTTAGTTTCATTAGAAATCATTTTTTAGTAAGCTAAACATCTGTTTATAAACACATTAGAAGCACAACCAAGCACTTCAGTCTAGAAAGGTTCATTTATTGTAATATTCCCAGAAAAAGTGTTGCCTTTCACACTAAAAGATGTTGAAAATAAAATTGAAATCTACAGCCAGAATCTAATAACAGATGTGACAGTATAAAATTCTTACACATTAAACAGGTAAAATATAGCAAAAAAATATATATTTTATGAACGACCTTTTCTTATCAAATATCGCACGTAAAAGAGACAAAAATTATCTTAATTTTAAACGACACAACATCAATCCCATCATCATTGTTTCTCAGCATTTACACCTAATATGTAAACTGTTACCTTGACTAAACTGGAGTCAGTATATTAAGCAGTAACATCGGTACTCACAATACAGAGTTATTCAAAATGAAAGAGCCTATGTATGTGGCAAAAAAGGAAGTACTGATTCAATATTTAGCTTAGTTTGCATGGTTCCTGATGTTCATTTCAGTGGTTATGAAGTGCTTATCACAGCTCAATATGCCGCATAATTTTGAAAAACAATAAGATTACAAAGTCGAAATCTTATTGCACATACTTCTCTACTAATAACTGAAAACAACAGAGCAATCACCGACTTTGTTAATGATCAAGATGCTATACAAAATTTTGTAGAAAAACAGCTAAGTTAGAAACTTTTGCATTAGAAATAACTTTAAGATATTTTAAAAGATACTGCTGCAAATTTCTTTCAATCAATATTCTAAATGGAAATTTTTTTATAGTAAAATCTTCACACAGTACTTTAATGTCATCACTAATCATAATTTCTTTCCTATAAATAGAGATATGATTCTTTGTCTACTTATAATTTACAGACATGCAATTCTTGACTTAGGTTGTAGAAAGATATTTTTTTCGTTCATTACAGAGCAGTCTTGTTTTTGTCCATGGAGGGGTAATTGCATCAAGGATTTGCACTATATCTTTCATAAAAAGTATAAAAGTATAGTCCCATGTTTTTTACTTAGAAATTAAACAGATTTTAAAATTAAAATATAATAGCTGCACTGCTTTCTTAATATGTACATTATACTGTATTGACTGTGTTTTAACAGAAATCAACTTCATACCAGAAACAAAATTGGTAAAACAAAACTAATTTTATGTACAAAATTTAATAAAATATATTAATATTTACAATTAATTTCTTATATAAAGTGAATGGTCTGCAGGTCCTAAATATCCAGTAGCAATTAGAATTACATCTACCAAAGTCCAAACTCCTAAGCCTCCAAAGCTGAAAAGTTTTCCAATTCCTTCTTGCCACATTCCCAAGTAAAATCGATCAACTCCAAAGCCACCAAACACAATGCTATAATTAGAAATAGAAACATTTACAAATTAAATTTATATACTATTTAAGCTTATTCACAATAAAACTTACAATACATTTATTCATAAATTATTTTTTTTTATCAAACCTTAAAAGTAAAGCTGTTCCCCATCTATAACCTTTGGTCCAGTTACATGGCACATGTTTTGAAAAATTTCTGTTACCTAAAATTGTAAAATAGTAATTGAAAATGTAAATAAGTGACATTAAAATATATAAGGAACAAAATGAAATCAATACTAATAGCTGAGCATGCACACTTTTGTTTGATATTAATTTAACAAGTTCTTTAGTTAGTATTGGTTACTCGAATTAGTTCTCCTCTTAGATTTCCTTAATACTAATGAACGAGTTAGCAAGCTTTTAAAAGCAATTATAAACATGGCATATATTGAACAATTAAGAGTAATGTTTTCTTTTCTGCATTGCAGTAACGAAATATTTTCCAATCACAATGCCTGACAAAACATGACTTCAAAACTCATAAATTTGTAAACAATAATAGATGATTAACTAAATTTTGAAGGGACAAGAAAGTGAAGGCTGTCAAAAAAATTTTTATGTAAAATTTTTATGTATCATTTCAGTTGTCTTTAGCATGCTAGAAAAAAATGCTTTGGGTCTGGGATGCTGTTATGGACTGTCATTCAGCCTTTAAGTACATTAATCTTTTGTAAAGCAAAACCACATATAGGTGTGAAATCAATTAAAATATCTCATGAAAATAATTTTTCAATTTGATGTTTTTCAAAGCCACTACATATAAGTTGCAGGAAGATGATAAAAACCGAGGTTTCAACAAATCCCTAAGGTAGATCAATTCACGGAAGATGTTAAAATTACAACTCTGTTGGGTGATTTCTCTAAAGAAAGTGATTTCATGTGAACTGTTTTGGTGAAAAGATGAAATAAACAAGTCAGGACCTAAGAATTAGTTCAACCTAAAAATTTTAGGTCCAAAAGAATTACTCTTTTTATCGAACCTTTAAGCGATCACCTTACAAAGCATTATTTGTAACAGAACCAAAAACAAGTCTCCAATCTAGTCATATATATAAAGAGTTGCTTGAAAAACTTGTTACTGAAGAGGACTTGGATCTACTTCTTAATCAGCAGGATCATGATATTTTTTAATACCAGAAGACTTACCAGTAGCTTCCTTAGAGTACAACAATGACACTTTAACTTCAAAATATCTACAAGCATCTGAATAAACTTATTACAATGCTTCAACTTCAAGTGATCTATCAATAGTTTAATCAAGCAACAAGAACTCTTCAATGTCACACGATCTACTGACAGCTAATTTATTCATAAAAAATGCTTTAAATTTCGAGGATCTACCAGAAATTTAATTAATTTCTCTATTAACAACAAGACAATTCGAACCAGTTAACAACTCTACTTCAACTCCTGCATGTGACATATGTAAAACTCAGGTGAACGCAATATGTGGGAATACAGTAGGAAGAGAAGGGTATGGATAAAAAATTCTATGATATTTATGCCAAAAAGAAGATAGCATTAAAGATCAAAAGGAAAATGCTGCAAAACACTTGCAAAGATCAGCTGAAAAAATGAAAGAAGTTTCTTTGACGAAATTTAAAGACATGTTAGTGGATTCCATAGTTTTGGTTGATCTACCTAAGGTAGATAGAGGCCCATTAGATGGAAATAACATTGTGGGGATCGTATAATATATAAAAAATGATTTATACCAAATTGGAACTTCACGTGCAATTATAAAAGATTGGTTACATAAAAACATCTTCAAATAGCTACTACAACATTTACCGAAACAGTTCCACAAACTAACCTAAGTCTGTGGGAGATTGCAGGAAAATTATCCTTATTTGGAGGTCAAGGATTTAAGGAGTGTTCATGTGAACAATTCAAAATATAAATTAAATCAAAAAGATGTGCCTTTAAAAAAAGTAACGAACTTCGTAATTCAAGATGCCATAAATCAACTTGTTTTAATAAAAATTAATGAAAATTATTATTTATTAATTACATTCACTAAAAATGTACAAAATTTCACTAAAAATATCCTTTTTGTTTTTAAAAATATCCAAACAATATTATTTCATCTTTTCACTAAAACAGTTCAGAGATTTGACCAAATCACTTTCTCCAGGGAAATCACCCAACAGAGTTGTAATTTTAACATCATTCATAAATTGATCATCTACTTTAGTGATTTGATCAAATCTTGGTTTTTATCATTTCCCTGCGACATATACACAACTTCTACAATAGTGAGCAAAAATACAATTCTTTTTCCAAAGACACATTTTAACTTAATGTTTCATACAATGAATTTGAACTTTAATATAGATATAAATATAGACAAACACTATTAACCCGAAATCGATTAACATGAAATCCTGTGTAACGAGAAGTAAAAGCATTTCTCTGTACTTAAAACTTAATGTTAATTTATTTGTTTAACATGAAATTCGGCTAACACGAACAATTTCGGCGGCCCCATCGACTTCGCGTTAAAGGGGTTTGATGGTAGGCATACATTTTTGCTTTGTGTTGAAACTGTGATATCTATTATCAAATTTCAAGAGATAACTTGAAGAAATATAGCAAACAATTATAAAAATTTACAGAAGAATTACAATTAAATTTTTTTGAAGAGAAAAAAAATTCAGAAATTTTAAAGTACAAATATGCCAGATAAATTTTTTTCTGATAATTGAAGTAGTTAAGCTTTCAATATATTAATAATAGCTTGACTGAAACATTCTTAGCGACAAGTCAAAAAAAAAAAAAAATAATAATAATAATTCTTTAAAAATTATGTTACCTTGGTAAAATCATACAGTCTGTTAGTAACTAAGATTTAGTATACTTGAAAATATAATTTAAAAACACTTACCTAAACATAAAACATGAGATTTTACTGTACATTTTGTAACATATCTCTGACGAGGAGAACTAACTACATGACAAGATGTATTCCTTTGACAATTATGTTCATGCCTTGCTGTTTGGTAACAATACCGACAGTTATGTGTCTTCAGAAATGTCCGATTGCCCTACATAAGAAAATATAATAATTGTGTTAATTAGATAATAAATGCAACATGTAAATAACACAAAAAAATATTTTTCAATAAAAATGCTAACAATTAATCATAATTTTTTTAATTAGTGTAGACTAATGTATACTTCTAATCATACACAAAGAATTCATTAATAAAACTGGAAATAAACAAAAATATATTTTATATAAAGAATTTATGCAACCAAAACTTCACTTAACCTAAAATACCTTTAAATGACTTTCTATTTACATTGTTTTGAAATTTACATTGCCAAAAATACATATAAAGGAGGAAAAATATCTATGGATTTACTATTTTTTCCCCAAAAAGCAAGTTTTTAGGATGGGTGTGTCAATAATTAGTTCTCGCAAAGCAGATTAAAATTACAGAAGATAAATTTCAAAGAACAATACTATTTACTCAATAAAGCCTTCAACTGTTGTCAAAAGATGAATTTTAAATATAAAAAATTGTGAAATTGATTTTGATTTTTTTTTTAACTCACAAAGAGACTTCAACTTTATTATCTATGAAGGTAATGAATCTATATTCAATAATTAATATTTTTATACAACACAAATCACATTTAAAAAGTTATTTGGCATACTTTTTGAAAAAAATAAAAAAATAACACCGAATTATGTCGAAATTAGATTTTTTAATAGCATAATGCATTAAGTTTCAACTTATCTTCAATTTAAATAAAATCAACTAATTGATTTATATTCGAGGAAATGACACTTAAAACACGATACCGCACTCTTGGGCCCAAATCTGTCTACTAGTTTACTTTAAAATTGGTTAAACATTTTTTTAATGTCTTATAGTTTTAAATAATCTCAATTCTCTTGATAAAAACAATTTCTTGAAGTAAAGACAATGTATTGTAGAGAAATAAGTATTTTACAAAGTAGCTATACAGATATTTTAAATGTACAGAAGGATATTTTTTAAAAGTTAAAATTTAAAATTACCTGACATCTCGCAAACTTTATAGCTTCACAGGATATATTGGTATCTTCCCCATAGACACAAGAATAATTAAATGTACACTTGATACAATTTCCACTGAGAGCACTACAAGGTAAAGTTGTATGGCAGATATCAGAACCTACATCTGAAGTAAGGCTAGAAGTAGTTGTATGATTACTCTCAGGTTTAACCACAGCAGAATGCTGTATCAAAGAATCTGAAAAGAGTTTTGTATAGTCCATTGCAAGCGAAGAAGAGTTATCTCCACTTTCAACATGGGCAAGCATGTGCCTCTTAGCAGAATGCCGTAATGCATGGGAAGAGCTGGGAGCAAATATGGTACCTGAAAATAGGAATATCTCGTATATAAAACATAAAATACAACTATACACAAGCAAATTTATTTATGTAGGAATGAAAATCAAATGGCGAAAGAATCAGAAAGTGAAAAAATAATAGTAGAAGTCTACACTGACACAAAAGCAGGTCAATTATAGAAGTTATAACCAGTAAATTACAAAAAGTAAAATTTAAATAATGGAACTGGGGGTCATGATTGGTTTCTTATCAGGGGGTTCAACCAGGTGGAAACCCCCAGGAGGTGTTTCTTGAAAAAGTACGGCCAAAACGGCACAAAATGTAACTCTTCAACCTCGATGCCTCCACACCAGAACAGTGATAAATCGAAGAAACACAGTAAAAAAGTATACAATGCAATAAAATGAGTATGTACAAAATAGTCCTGAGAACTTGCCCCTTTGAATAAAACCCGATAATACAGTAGACAAAATTTTGTAGTTTACAACAACACCTCCAAACCTGTCCCGCAGAAAAATAATCACATATTTGAAAATGTACAATTTTAAGGTACCGTCTATATACCAAAATAAAAATTATAATAAAAAATTAATAACAAAAAATCTTTATTTACAGGGGCTACTCAGTAAAACTTCAATATCACCCTGATTAGTACAAAATCACGAAATATTAAATCCACAAAAGTTTTTAGAAAAATTATATTTAATTAAATTATACTTGAAAATTTGGCAAGCTTTATTAAAATCCTCATCATTACTACAAATATCCTTGATCCTACTAAATTGAGAAGGAAAAATATTTTTCACTCTGTACTCTTTCAAGAAATGCCTCCAGGGGATTTCCGGCTAGTTGAACCCCGTGATGAGAAACCAGTCGGAACCTCCAATTCCGTATTTAATATTTTAATTTTTTGATAATAATATTGTAATAAAATAAAACTAGTAATTTATAAATATCAATGAAGAATACCAAAACAATTTTTTAATTACAGCTAGTTAATCATATTACTGAAGAGTAATCTTTCTTACATTAATTTTTCCACTCATAAGCACTGCTATCCAATTTACAAATAAAAAACAGTTGATTATAGCTATTTCGAACACCAAAGGGAAGTATATAAAAATTTGAGATACCAAAAACTCTAAATATCAAAAATCCCTAAGTAATTGAATTGTACAAAAAGGAACTCAAAATTAACTCCATCCATATTTTAAATGAAATATTTATTGAAAACAGTTAGGTGGGCAATCATTGTTCTGTCAGCATCAAACACATTTTTCCCAGAGGTGCAACTGTGCAATGACTTGAAATGTATTTGTTGCCATGCAGGATTCTGTAAAAGTCCTCATAACATTCATGGCACTCTTAGTTGAAAAGTTATCCTTTTGGGAGGAACAAACTTTTCATAGTCATTACCTTCTTTTGAAAGTGTTCAAAATTCTACAAGGATTTCCTTATTGGTTCAATTTCACCAAATTTTCATGATCCTATTTCAACAAAATCCTGAAATGTTGTTCTAGGATCCAAATACAGAGAATAGGAAATCAAACGTCATTTTTCTTCCAGATTCCTTAGTGGTTTCGATTTTCTCTTCCTCATCAGGTTAGTCGACTTCATCTTCTGAAATTACAAATCTTGCCTTTCTAAAACAATTTGCAATTGTTTTCTGTTCAACACAATTCTAAGCTTTATAGGCCATTCGCATGGTCTCCAATACATTAATAGAGAAGTTGGTTCCTCCCTCGATCTCAGCAATAATTTTTTTTACAACTTCATGCCAATATTTTACCAAAAAGTTATAAGGATAATTCCCTGGTCTAAGGGCTACAATCTTAAAGTTGTATTGCGCAGCATGAATTCCACCCATGCAAACTTCAACTGTGAGATAACAGTGTTGGGATGTGCTGTACAATTATCTATAAACAGCACAATCTTCAAGTTTTAAATGCTTCATTTTCTTCTCAAGTTCCTTCAACCACTTTCAAAGATTTCCATTGTCACCCAAGTCTTTGTTTGACTCATAGTCCATTAAAAACTATTTGTACCAGTGAAGCACCTTGACATTTTTGATTTCTCTATCACAACAGGCTTTAGATCTTCGCTTCCATCCATGTTCCGGCATAAAAGTAAAGTAAACCTTTCTTTACTTCTTTTTCCATGACATGGTTTGCCTCTTATGGAAATTTCTTTGTCAGGCAGACAATTGGAAAAAAGTGCTGTATCATCAGTGTAAAAAATATTTTTTGGATCATATTGTATCAGAATGGGGGGAAATGTTTGGATCCATTCCTGACACACATCTTCTCTCACACTTTCACTACAAATTTTATGAAAAATTACAGTGTCCTCTTTCTTTTTTTAAATTTTCAAACCAGCCGCTGCTTGCTTTGAATTCCAAGTATCCCAATTCTTTCTAAAATTCTCAGCTTTCTCCTTTAAGACATTCCCTTGAAGGGGATGTTCTAGGTCCAGCACTGCATTTTTTTCATCTTGCAGTGGACATGACGTCATGATGAACAGACATTATGCGACGTCGTAATAACTATAACTTCTACTACGGTGCGGTTGGATTAATACTACTTCGGATTCGAACAATCCACCTTTTTTACTTGCTTCTTTTTATTAGCGTGCTAATGAATCCTCGCTGTGTTACTGCTTAACGTAAAAATGCCTGTAAAGTTTTTCCTTAAATAATAGACTTCATTAAGTAACGTGCAACATGTATTGCTTATTTAATATTTATAATTTCATACACTAACTAGCCTCACGACACTGGTGACTTGGAATGACTGATTAACGCAGCAGCAAATAATTACAGGTGAGACATGTTTCTTCTCTATCCCGCATGGCTAGGATGTATTTTGTTCCAAATGGGGTTCTTGTGTCCTGTAATTTGTTTTTAAAAGAATGTTTATTGTGAACGTTTTTCTAGTTTCGTTTTGGCAAGTGAAAGTTTAATGTGTTATCCTAATTTCGTTTTTGAAAATATTCTGAAAGCTAACAACGATGAATAACGGTGATGCAGGATTGAATAATCAGAATAGCAATGGAGGTTAGTCAGAACCAGCAGATTTCAAGGGTGGCAGCTAAACTCCTACCGTTATGGAAGGGTAAAATTAAAATATGGTTCATACAAGTAGAAAGCAATTTTCAGTTGGCTGGAATCGTATGTGATTTAACAAAATACAATCATGTAGTCGCCGCAATAGATCCGGATACTTTATCCACAGTCAGTGACATATTACTATCACCTCCTAATGAAAACAAATATGAAACTTTGAAACAACGCTTAATACAGGAATTTTCGCAATCGGAAATGCAAAAAATCCGGCAGTTAGTATCGGAATTGCAATTAGGTGACGAAAAACCGTCACATCTGTTACGAAAAATGCGAGAATTAGCAGGAACTGCTTTTTCTGATGATTTTCTAAAAACTCTTTTTCTACAGAGACTTCCCTCAGAAATGCAGACTATTTTGTCAATCAGCACTGAAAGTGTAGATAACTTGGCCAAAATGGCCGACAAAATTGCTGAGGTGCGGATTGATGTTATGGCTGTTATGGCTATGAACCAACACATAAATAGAAATTCCCCCAGTGGAGAAATCGGTGCTCTCCGACTAGAAATCGCGGAATTGGCCAAGCAAGTCGAACGTCTCTCTCGTTCAAGAGATAAGAATTATCGAGGACGATATTGTAATAGATCCCAAAGTCGTAATAGGAGACAAAACTCGCAATCAAGGGAAAGACAAAATTTCGAGGATAAATGCTACTATCATTTTAAATTTGGTGACAGGGCCTTTAAATACAAACCGCCATGCAACTTCGATAGCTCTGATCAGCAAAATTCTGCGGTACAGGGAAACTAGATTTGGCTGCCGCTGAGCAAAGAATTCAAGCGACGGAATCGGTAGCCACAACATCTTGTCGCTTACACATTTTCGACAAACGCACGCATTTGAAATTTTTAATTGATTCTGGTTCAGACATTTCATGTATACCGGCACCAAACAATACAAGTAAACTAAAGCCAGAGCCGTTACAACTATTTGCTGCTAATGACACCAAAATTTTTACTTATGGTTCAAAACGACTTAAAATAGACTTAGGGCTAAAACGTTGTTTTGAATGGACATTTTTAATTGCATCAGTTCCCACACCAATCCTCGGGGCTGATTTTTTGAAAAATTTTGGGCTTCTGGTAGATTTAAAAAACAAGAAACTGGTAGACACGACAACAAAGTTAACTCAATCTGGTATAAAAACAGAAAACAACAACGTGTCTTCTGTAAAGTTAGTATCAGGAATGTCAGATTATCACTCTATTTTGTCCGAGTTTCCTGGTATTCTTGAGGTTTCACCAAAACTAAAACAAGTTAAGCATACTACAGTTCACTACATCGAGACCAAAGGTCCACCAATTCACAGTAGTCCGCGCAGACTAAATCCAAAGATGTACGAGGCGGTAAAGGAAGAATTTCAATACATGGTCAATCAGGGCATTTGCCGACCGTCGAAATCTCCATGGGCATCTCCACTTCATGTTGTGCCAAAGGGTACAGATAGTATCAGACCTGTTGGTGATTATCGTCGGCTCAATGCTTGTACAGCGCCAGACAGGTACCCCATCCCTCATATTCAGGATTTTTCGAATGCTCTTAGTGGAAAAAAAATATTCTCTAAGATTGATTTAGTTCGTGCATACTTTAACATACCTGTTCATCCGGAACATATCCCTAAAACTGCAGTATGTACACAATTCGGTTTATTCGAATTTCCATTTTTAAATTTTGGATTGTGTGGGGCCGCCCAAACTTTTCAAAGGTTTATGAATGAGGTGCTAGGCAATTTCAATTTTTGTTTTGTGTACTTGGATGATATTTTGATTTTTAGCGACAATGTAATTGAACACAGGAAACATATCGGCATGGTCTGTAGAAAACTAAGCGAGTACGGTTTAACCATCAATGCTTCAAAATGTGTTTTTGGAGTTAAAGAGATTTCTTTTTTGGGTCATTTAATTACAAAAGATGGCACTCAGCCGCTGCCAGACAAGGTGGAACCAATCTTAAAATACCCGTTGCCAAAAACAGTTAAGGAACTCAGACGATTTCTTGGCTTACTAAACTTTTTCCGCAGGTTTTTGCCTCGAGCAGCATATTTCCAAAATGAGTTAAATAACTTTCTTAAAGGTTCAAAAAAGAATGATAACTCGCCCCTTAATTGGACTACGTCGTCTGAAGAACAATTTAAAAATTGTAAAAAACTTATGTCCGAAGCAACGCTTTTAGCTCATCCACAAACGGATGCAAAACTCATTGTGCAGGTAGACGCCTCAGATTTCGCGATAGGCGGGGCACTTTTCCAAATTGTTGAGGAAGAATCACAACCACTAGCATTCTTTACACGCAAACTCTCGCCTGCCGAATGTAAATACAGTGCGTACGATCGGGAGCTACTAGCAGCTTACGCCACAATTAAACATTTTCGATATATGTTAGAGGCAAGGGAATTCGCTGTTTATACGGACCATAAGCCATTGACTTTTGCGTTTCAACAACGGCCAGAGAAGGCATCACCTCGACAGTTTCGTCAGCTGGATTTTATTTCCCAGTTTACAACTACCATTTTGCATATAAAAGGGACGGACAATATAATGGCAGACGCTCTGTCGCGAATAGCTACGATCAAAATGCCTTCACCAATCGATTATGGAGAAATCGCAAAAAGTCAGGAAAACGATATTGAGTTGCTTAAGCTTTTGAAGGATTTTAAAAACGGTTTGGAACTAAAAAAAGTAACTTTACCTGGAACTGATATCCCGCTCTTTTGCGATATTTCCACCGGAAATGTGCGCCCTTATATACCAGAAAAATTCCGTAAGGTGATTTTCGATTCAATTCACAAATTATCACACCCAGGAATAAAAGCAACATCAAAATTGGTACGTTCTCGTTTCACTTGGCCTTCAATTAATTCCGATTGCAATCAATGGGCAAGAACATGCATAGCTTGCCAAAAATGTAAGGTCACGAAACACACCAGAATCCCGTTGGGCAAATTCCCTGGCCAGGCGGATAGATTTGGCCATGTCCACTTGGATTTGGTTGGGCCCTTGCCCCCATCAAATGGAAAATCTTATTGCTTGACCATGATCGACAGATTTACACGCTGGCCGGAAGCTGTCCCTGTAGCTGACATCACAGCAGAGACTGTCGCTATTGCTTTTTTCAGCACATGGATATCCAGATTCGGAGTACCTTCTCGCATAACCACTGATCAGGGCCGGCAGTTCGAAAGTCGACTTTTCCAGAGCCTCACTAACCTACTTGGTATCCAGCGAATCCGGTCTTCACCGTACCACCCCCAAGCTAACGGACTCATCGAGCAGTTGCACCGACCCCTGAAGGCAGCCATAAAAGCCTACGATACTCCTAACTGGTCATCGGCATTGCCAACCATACTCCTGGGATTCCGGACAGCGCTGAAGGATGACTTACAAGCATCAACAGCAGAGCTGGTCTACGAAACGACGCTGCGCCTGCCGGGAGAGTTCTTCGACCCAACACCAACAGAAACTGACCCCAAACAGGTAATGGAGGATCTAAGGAACCATTTTGCACAGATCAGACTGGTGCCAAAATCAAGCCATGGAAGGAGATCAGTCTTCGTCCATCCACACTTGAAAGACTGCACACACGTCTTCGTTCGCCAGGACTTTGTCCGAGGACCTCTGCAGGCCCCCTACAATGGACCGTACAAGGTCCTGCAAAGGTCGAATAAGACGTTTGACATCAACATCAAGGGTAGCAGGCGAACCATATCCTTAGACAGGCTGAAACCAGCATTTTTTTTCACAAGAGTCTGACGCGGTGAACCCTGCAACACCCAGTGCTCCAGCCATGCTCAATGCGCCAGCAACACCCAGTGCTCCGGCCACGGTCAATGCGCCAGCAACGCCCAGTGCTCCAGCCACAGCCAATGCACCAGCAACGCACAATACTTCAGCCTCAAGTGATCTAGAAAGCTCCAGGGTACTATTGAGCAAGCCTGTGACAACTCGGTCAGGTAGACGAGTGCACTTCCCAAGACATCTCGTGTCATACGTTTGACACTGGGGAGGGAGTGTGCAGTGGACATGACATCATGATGAACAGACATTATGCGACGTCGTAATAACTATAACTTCTACTACGGTGCGGTTGGATTAATACTACTTCGGATTCGAACAATCCACCTTTTTTACTTGCTTCTTTTTATTAGCGTGCTAATGAATCCTCGCTGTGTTACTGCTTAACGTAAAAATGCCTGTAAAGTTTTTCCTTAAATAATAGACTTCATTAAGTAACGTGCAACATGTATTGCTTATTTAATATTTATAATTTCATACACTAACTAGCCTCACGACAATCTCATAAGGCATTTTTTAACTTCTGATTCTTCTGAAAAAAAAAATTTCTTCATGATGATTGCCAAAGTTCTTGAGAATTGTTTCTTTTTTTTCTTTTCTTTTCTTTTTTCCTTCAAAATTGTAGATAATGTGCTGTGCAATCTCCCTGCCAATTTCGCTCTTTTTATTTCCTCCCTTTTCTACAGCATCTATGACTCTTATTTTTCTACTATTGAAAGTGTAGTGCATTTACCTTTTGTAGCCATCTCCACAAAAAATTAGCATATGATGGTCGAACCAAAATTCAGGTAGTCGGTGAGGTGTTAACTAGCAACTCTCTCTTACATATTTATGTTCAAAGTGAGGCATTCTGGATCTGGAATGTTGACCATCGACAAAAGAATACGAGTTCCGAGCTGAAGACCCCATCTGCTATGAATAGCGATTAATCGTTTTTTCTACCCTTAACTGGAACACGGACAGGAAGGGGGGGGGGACTACATAAATCCAGACTGGTGACATCCAAACGATGGATTGTGCCAGAGGACACATTCTCCTTTTCAATAATGTGCAACATTAGAAGAGTAAAATGAAAGAATGTGGAAATGAGATTTGGTAAAAGTTTTTGAAAATCCTAGTTTTGAAAAGAAAAAATATTTTGAGTGAAGAAAAAATTTCGAAATATCAAAAACATGAAAGTAAAATTCGAAATACAATGATTAATCTACCCAAAAAAAGAAATAAAGTGTAGGGAAACATAATTTTTCAAAATATCAAAAAATTTGAGAAATTAAAGTTTGAAATATCGCGAGTCAAATGTATTTCAATTTTTTTACTAGGTTATCAATATAGTGCTCAAAATAAATAAATGCACTTACAAGGTTTATAATTTGAACAATCATTCATTAACAACACATTATTCATATAATTTAAAAAATACTATACGTAATTAATGAAATGAAACAGCACACTAATGTTAAATATTCATACAAAAAGTCAATTTTTTGTATTTCGTTAAAGTGTTTAATAAATATTCAGCTGGTGCAGGTACACTGAAATATAAAATGATACAAATAAAGACTCTTGTGATTATGAATAAAGCAATAAAAAATAAATATAAATGCTTTTTAAGACTTATGTTTTGTCCCATTGAATTGGAATACTTAAAAGCAATAAAATATAATACAGTATTTAATACGGAGAATAAATGAATCTTTGCTGAAACTGCACCCTTTGCTTAAATGCTTTTATTTAAAGATATTAATAAAATCAAAAAAATAATTATAGCATAAAACAGTCCATAATTTTTCTTCACATTAACACAAAAATCTTTTCGGATACTTTGTCAGTAACTAAAATGTGGAATAATGATGAGTTCTAGAAATTATTGTCAACTTTAATACAACAAAAGCCTTAAGCATCATCTATCAACAATCAATCTAATTTCTCAATGTTCTATCAACAATATCCTGCGAGTTGTTGAAAAAACTGACATTTAACATGAAGTCAATTAAAACCTTTTTTTATTTTAGTAAATTATAATCCATCAGTTATCAGGAAATGCTTAATGCTCGGACTTTTTAGTACTTAGACATGAAGAAAGCTATACTTTTTCTCTGCGTAAAAATTAATGTGAAAAAAAATTAATACAGGGCAAAATGTTTTACATGGGGTTAATAACTCACCAAACCTATGCCACTAGTAAAATTTATTATTTCACCATCATTAGCAGTGTTCCTAAGCCACGATTGGTCAGAATCATTGTTGCTTGTGAATTAACATAAAAACATCACTTTTAGCCAAAAAGCGCTCAATCTTATCTAATGCCAATGATATCATTTAAAATCGGGTAAACTGTGTAAATTCTCTCCATTCCAGTCATTTTTATTGTTTGTCACAAGCTGAATAATTAAAGAGATATATGGTGTTTTTATAGTTGGAACTGAAGAAAACATGTATTAAAGACAGCGTGTAGGTTTTTTTAGAGCTTTTGCCAAAAAAGAGAAGATTTATAATGGAAGAATTGTTTTATTGAAAAGACACACAAAATCATATAATTATTGGGAATTTTGTCTGTAATTAATAAATTGAATACCCGTAAGATCTTAAGAATTTAAATAGACCAATTTTCAAATTCTTTTTCAGGTAAGCGCTGGGAACAGATGCAGTATGGACCCCATTGGCGACTTTTCCCGATTTGAACTGGTCAGATTGGCGCTTTTACACACTGCTGGCTAGATTTACTATTTAATCAAGAGGATATCCAATCCAGACGGGGTGCAAGAGCTGTTTACCCCTTGGCGACTCTATTTGGTTGGTGCTTAAATTTAGTCACCAAACAATTGAGTGGCTGAATGGGTACAGTACACAACCAAAACTCAATTGGCCACTTTTGCTTAACGCTTTCTAGTAGTAGCCAAGCAAAAAGTTGCCAATGTGGTCCTTATATTGCTTCTATACATAGCACTGTTATTGTATGACCTGAAAGTCTTTTTCCCCCTTAGGAGGTGAAAAGTCAGAATCTCTAACTTTGGAGTTTGCCGTTGTTTATGTTCCGTAAAAAAATCTGAAAAGAGCTATCATATATCACATTTTAACAGGACAAATGAAAAGAAAAACTTAATGAAATGTATGCCTTTTCCCGACATTCGAGACTAAAAATTCAAAAAAGTGCCAACATAAACAAACCACAAAATTCAAAATAGCCTCCATTTGAAGGATAACGAATTGTAAGAAAAACTTAATGAAATTTATGCATTTTCTAATATTCGAAGTGATGCAATTCCTATAGAAAATTCTTTTACTGACGATGAATAAGCTACAATAAACTGCGATGATAAAGCTACACTTAGGGCAATGAAAGATTTTTAAGGAAGTTACAGCTTTGTTTAAATGATAAATATTTTATGAATACTACTCCTTTCCTAAATAGTTTCATATCAACCACAAATAACTTGACTCTACTTTTGTATCCAAATTAATCCGAAATCTTCAAGTGCCTAAATATACGCTATATTTTAAATACTTAACTAAAATATCAAAAATATACTAACGTTTCCTTGAACTTCTCTCGCCTATTCCCCCAATGCACAGAACAAATAAGAATATAAAAGTGACTTCGCTACCTCTGCTCATTTGTAAAAAACCCTTAACAACATGAAATAAATTAAGATTTTGATTTCTGAATTTCTGCACACAAACTTAACAGAATTGTAGGAAACAAACAAATATTCATCATGTTATAAATTGCATAACTTTTCGAACCAAGCAAGCGAAAGAAAACAAAAATTGTTGTGGTACGATATGATATTTAATATTTACATAAGCACAGGTTACAGTGAAGAAAAATCTTTCAGCTTTCTTAGAAGAAAAAAAAATTGCACTTTACATTTTAGATAATTTTTATTCTAATATTATAAAATGAATTTCAAAGACATTTTGCCTTTTCGACAGGGTCTTTGTTTTTGTAAAAGTAGCAACTTCTACTTGTATTGCTTTGTTTACAATCAGCAGAACAGAACCAAAAGGTATATTTGGTAAGGGTGTGTCTTTTTCTTATATTAATCAATGTACTTTGCCTTTTTATAATATTCAGCGATTGTGTTTAGTTTTCTTATTTCCTTCGCCTTTCATTTGACCTGATGCACATTTTGTGATCTAATAAAATAATTCGGAGTGCATTAAAAAGTCACTCTACAACGGTCTCTCAAGAATTTTGTAAACCAGTGTTGCAAACGAATCAATGCTGTTTTATTTAAAAAGATTATTCTTTGTAAGGAATAATATGATTCATTTCAGAGTTTTCCCCTAAACTTAAATTGCACTTTTACTGTAGATGATTGTAAATTTTACAAGTTTGTAAAAGGATTACAACTTCTTCAAATGTCTACCAAATATTAACTTTTTGCATTCCTTTTATTAAAATTTCGTAAAAAGTGTTGCAAGTTCTTCACCATAAATATTTACTTAAAATAGGCAAAATGTCCTTCAAATCATTGAAAATCCTTTTATTATACAAAATGTTATTGAAAGAATGTCACAGTGCTTGTCATATTAAATTTTTTTAAATTGTATCCTTTTTAATTCTTATACTTCAATTTTTTTCTTGTACTTTTCATTTCCTCTATTAGCAATTTTTCTTACAATCTGAATCTGTGCTCTCTATTAAAAGAATTTTAGGAATCATGCTTTTGGTGTTCCTACAAATAGTAGTTTCAAGAATGAAACAAAACTTTCTTACCAAAATATTTACTGGTATACTCAAATCCAGTAGCTGCAAATGAGTGCCAAAAAAGGCCAAAAGTGAAGTTTGAAATTATATTATCCAGACAAAGGCAGCATGGCATCCCAATCTCTACCACTGTTCTTATTGCTAAATTATTGCTTTAATTGAAGAATAAAACATTAAAAATTATTTTGCGTAAAAACTATAAGAAGTATAATTATTAAACTTTAAAAAATTCTATTTCAAAAAAATTAAAAAAGATAAAATTAAATTTTTTGTACTACTTTGAATTCAATTTATAATTTACAGTTACATTACCAACATTAGTAAAAGTTGGAATTTAAGTCGATCACATGTTTTAAACAGGTTTGGTATTTTACTTAGAATTCTTCAAATCAGCGCCTTGCCCATTAACACTTATAGTAGGGGAGCCCAAGATACTAAATGGGGATTTACTCGAGCGTCGTGGGGCCTTTTGGATTGTGAAGATTAGATGCTAAAAAAAAAAAAAATTACATTTATAAAGGTTTCACTGTTGAGGGGAGCCTGTACAGATTTTCAAAAATATTAAAAAAAATCGTGACATTGAAATACTTGAGCGCGTCAGATAATAATATTGTATGCGCCCCACGTGTTTCTGATAACGGAGGAATATTAATCTGCTGGTTTGCATGATGGGGGTGGCTGTACAAAGGGGTTAAAAATCGGGGGGGGGGGGGGGAATTATTTGAGCCCATCAGCCCATCAGATATTCAGAAGGGTTGTTAAGTAAACCCTAAAGTAGCTCATATTCAAAAGACTGACCATTTGGACGCGACCAACATTCATGGCCGATTTTCGAAAATGCAAAAAACATGACATTGAAATACTCGAGCGCGTCAGATTAATATACAGACGGTTCAGCTTGATGTCCTTGTCGTGCTGACCCATAATCTGACAATTATGTGAAGGAATTACCTTAATCTGACGGTTTGAAAAAAAAAATCATTTTTTTTTTAATCTCTGAATGTTATAAATACAATTAACAAAAAATAATCTATAATATATATATTTATTTAGAAGAAAATGGTGTAATGAAAAAAAAAAATGTTGAGAATAATTTTTTAATCTTCATCATCAGTGGAATCATCTTTATATTGGAAGTTCGGTTCGATTTGGTAGTTTTCATCTACATCTTACATATTTGCAACAAAAAATTGTTATGATACTTAACAATCTTTTATTTATTTCATGATATTATTACAGTATTGAAAAGAAAACATACCTGAATTTGGAGCATCTCCTAGAATATCAGTTGTTATGAAAACATCTTCATACGCTTCTGGAAGTTGATTACCAACGAACCATGTCATCTCCAATTTTCCATCCACATTTGTCCAACCGAAATCTGGCCGACCAAACGGTATAGTGGTTAGCGTGCTAGTTTCTAGACCGCGAGATTGCAGGTTCGAGTCCTGTGTTAGGCATGGGTGTTTGTAAATGTATTTTGGCTTGTCTAATGACGAATGTTTCGGCGCATTGTAGCCCTCGTGTTGCTGATGGCGCCAGATAATCTGAATACAACCAACCAACCGAAATCTGTTGGTGACATGTCAGTGATGATTCGATTGTGTAACTGACTTGAAACTTGGGGTGCATTATCACATTCCGCTGCACTTTTCTGTTGCTTTTGAAAATCAGGAGGTATTTTAAAAGTGCATGATAACCGTCGTATAATGATGTTTCATGTGAAAATTCTACATCATCATAGGAACTGCGTGATTTTCTTCCAACTGGTTTGCTTCGACGATACTCCAAAACCGTCTTTCATTTTTTATTGTTTCGGACGTAAATTTAATAACTTTTTCAACTGTTTTTTGTCCACAAAATACACAGTTCGCACTATTATCACTCATTATCGTAGAACATATAAAACTCTCTGCATTTAAGTCACTAAACTTATTTTAAAGCACAATAATCAAACCGAAGCGTTGTACACATACACAAACGCATTGTGATCAACTGTGAATAGCATAATGGAGACGACTCATGCGCAGAGTGGTATTTACATAGTTCTTAGCAAGCACCACACTTTATTAATGAATTTAACTACATTGGCTTGTGGATTGGTTGGACTGTAATCTGGCTCTATATCTAGCTTAAAAAACTCCTAAATTTGGCAATCTTTAAGCTATTTATGCTCAGGAAAGTATGAAATGAATAAAAGGAATGTATGAAACTAATCAATTTCATACATTCTTTTTGCATAATAATTTTTTTCGGAAATGACAGCTTTCCCTCTCTATTTCTTAATAGTTTTTAAAATATCTTTAAAATTTAAATCACCCTACTCTTGAACATTATCCAATTTCATTTTTCTATTTTTAGACAAGTTTTTGTTTATTAAGATTCAGTCACAGATTGTTCATATATATTTTTAGTTCAAAGCAGAAGTGTGCTTCTCAATGCTGAATAGAAACACAAGAATATTTACTTTAATGTATTAAAGTGATAATTTTCAATTTTATTTCAAACACCCTTGTACATGTATAATAAATTATTGATATTATGTACAATTTTAATTTAAATTGTTTATTCTTGATTTTTATAGATTGATTTCAAAAAGAAAAGCTCAACTGCATGATCTATGGCCATGGTTGAAACTCCTCCACCGAAATCCCGGTCATCGTGGTACCTTCTTATAGGTGGCATATTTGCTTTTCTTGCTGCTCTGCTTCTTTTTATTTCCTTTTGCAGTCCGTACTGGTTGGAATCTTATCCTCAGACATATACATCATTCATACGTATGGGTCTGTGGAATTTTTGCTTTAAGAATTATCGACATCCTTCGTACCAGTACGATGAACTTTTCGATGGATGCCACTGGGTTTTTAGTTACAAATATCAAAACATCAGGGACTGGATGCAACCAGGTAAATTCTTCTACTTGTTGAAAATAATTAGTGTAAAATTGTTTTGTTCATTGTTTTCCTTGGTAATGTCAATATACTTAATGCAATGATATATTTTGGTGTGAATTTGTGCCTTCTCACTCTAAACCAGCGAATACATAATACAATCTTTTAAATATAAATTTTAATTTTTACCTAATCACAAAGACATATTTATATATTTTTTCCTTTCGCGCAAGTGTTGTCTTTGAACGTAAGGTCCAGCAAAATGAGAAAATACAAGAAATTTTGACAAATATCAGGGAATTATAGAAAAATTGCAATGAAATCAGAGAATTGTTTGCTTCATTTGTATATATATTTTTTTTTAAAGAAATTCCATGAGATGTAGAATTCAAATTTTCCACTTATAACTTTTTAAATAACTCTTTATCAAATAAATTCTTATCAAATAAAGAAAAAAAAAACTCAATTTTCGGCTTTAATAGTTTGTATTTGAATTGTTGTTCTACTTAGTGCCATCAGTAATGTCAGAAAAATTAAAATAGTTTTTTCCTCTGGACACCCTGATCTAGAAAAAATAGCTAGTTACCTCAACACAAAACACTCTGATTTCATCTTAGTACTTAAGAAATTAGTGCATTTTTAAAATTAGTGTGTATAAGGCTAAATACTGTCTCAAATAAAATGATTTTATTCTAATTCTTATTTTTAAGTAAAACCTGTGCTAAGCCTAAGTTAATCAAGATTTTATTATTTTTTAATTCAATTTTAGCATGGCTAATCTTCGTGCAAGCTGTTATGTCTCTATCGATAATATTCTCCTTGCTATCATTATGCTTTGTCAGTGTTGTTCTCATGAGATTTCTCCTTAAATTGGAAGTTTATCTGATTGCAGCATCTTTCGTCTGTGAATCATGCATCTGTAAGTAGCATTTATTACAAGTAGTTCATTTTAATTGTTATATGTATAGAATGGAACTTATTTTTCCCACTTTAAAATTTCTTTTTTTATGGATTATCAGATTAAACTTGCCAAAAACCTCCCTCAAAAAAAAATTCTGGCTGCACCACTGTTCTGTACACACATTAATACACAAATTAATTCTTATTCAGCTATTTTTTACTTCAAAATAACACTGCATATATATTTTCCTCTTTTTTACATTTTGACTGCTTTCAACCCTGATTATAATATTTGTAAAATGCAAATACAAACTTGAGAACATTCTTATTTTTTTTAATCAAAGATTGAAATCGTATCTGAAAAAATTTTATTTTTAAAAAAATTCTTCAATTTGTGTTGTCTTTTTAACAACTTTGGGTTCAAAGCGGCATCTAGATTAATATTAATTTATTGGAAAGAAATTTTATATACTTTCAAAATAGATCAAAAGGAAAAATATGAGAGGGTGATAGTAAAAATATGAGATTTCATTTTCGACCCCAAATAAAGAGCACCCTAATGTACACATTTTTAACTCTGCTATTTATATTTATCATACTAAATAAGTTTCTTAGGATTAAATTTATCAACTGTGAATTTTCCAGTTATTATTGGTTCTTACTTAAACATAGAAATGTTATGGTAATCAGTATTTTTGTCCTATGTGTTATTATGTGCAAGTTTTTTAAAACAAAATAAAATTTTGGTATTTAAGAAAATATTCATGGGTAATATTCCCTCACTTATACACATTAAATAGCTTACCATACTTTTACTTATTTTTATGATTTAGTGTATTTTTAATAGCATATTATAGTTATTCTTCTTGCTTTATTCCTTGACTATTTATCAGAAGAAAAAAAGTTTATCAGATCACAAAATAAGATTTTGGTATTTAAGAAAATATTCGTGTGTAATATTCATTTGTGTCGCTTGATTTTTGCTGTCAAATATTGCAAATTTCTGATCACAAAGGTCAGAACCAGTTTAATGATTTGCATTCACCCAAGATTTAGATTTTAAATTCACTGAGTTCCCTTCAACTTAAACAATCTTGATTCTTAGGAGCATTATCATTGCATACTAAAATGCTAAAACGTAATTAATTTAATAACCTAACTTAAAATTAATACAAATATGCTTAGCAGTCAAATTGGTCAAAAACATATTCTGCCAATGATGCCTTAAAATTTATAATTTATTTCAACTTTATTATACATATTTTCCAATTTAAAAGCAATTAACTTTTTTAATTGGAACACTTGTTTAAATATAAGTTTTGCTTTTTTAATGTATGAACTATGTAAAATTAAAAATAACATCTTTCCTTTAAATTCTTCAGCTATTATAATGTTCCTGGGAGTGAGTGTTTTTGGAGGCATGTGCTACGACAGATCCTGGTTACAGTATCCATCATTCAACCACCTGTCTTGGTCTTACGGGCTTGCTATTGTATCCATGTTCTTTCATATTTTTGCTGCTTTGTATCTATATGCCGATACAAAAAGAGCTCAAGAGTACAGACGTCGTACTAGTAATTTGGTATATAATATGCAGCCAAGATTTTAAACACGAAACTTGACTGTTATGGTGTACCAAGACATTACAATGTCTTACAAAACATTCCAGAAGTCATTTCATTAATCACTTTTATAAAATGTTCAGCATTTTCACAATCATTTCATTTGTGATTTATTTTTATGGTGGTTGCTTATTAGGTTGGCAGTAGTCTGACTCGCCGGTGAGCATAATTAAAAATTTTAACTCATCATGAAAGAAATTTTTAATATATTTAATTAATACATATAAAAAAAGACCAATGTTTTATAATATAAATGTGGTTTTAGATTTTACTAATAAAAATTGTATACTGCATTATTAGCATGGTTTTAAAAATAAGCATTTTTTATACATGTTAGGCATGTTTTTGTTGCCTTCTTTATAAACTTATTCATATATTTAACAGGAAACTGCTTGTTTGTATCTTATTTCTTTTATTTAATCAGGCTTTAAGATTGAGGATTTAGTCAAATGCATTACATGATATATAACTATCAAGTCAATTTGACATGCATTTATGATAAACCGTCCATTTACTGAATTTGTTTTTCTCTTGTTTATTATTATAATTGGTTGATGGTTTTTATGCTGTAACTCCAGGCATTGCACAATAAATCTTTTGTTTGCAACTTCGGAATGATTTTTTTAAGTATTCTAATATTTTACACAGCTACATAATTAAGATATATTAGATATATAATAATGAATAAGATATATTACTAATCAATATTAAGGACAAATAACGGGTATATTTGAAAAATTCTAATGTCAAATATCAATATGATATGCATCTTTGAATATTTGTGTTTTCATTTGTATTTGAACCAAAAATATAAAATTTTTATGAAAGATATTTAATTTTATTTAACATTTATTAATGATACAAAGGTATTCATTTTGTTTGTTTAGATATTTTGTGGTGCAAGACCTATATAATTATACTGCATCAAAAAGTAACCGATTATTCAAAGGGGAATACCTTTCAAAGTAGTTTGACCATCAATGTGAGATTCGTAATAAACTTAGTGCCTACCCATTTTTAAAGCAGTGTTAACTAAAGCTTAAAGTATTAGGCATAAAAAAATATTTAAAGCTTAGTTACGTTTATTTTTTCACAGCAAAACTATGACTAAGCCCTGTTATTTCTAATGTTAAAACATTTTGCAGTGATTTTCAATATGTAACATGATATACAAACAAAATTTTAAAGCTCACCTTTATACATAAAGTGAAATTTATTTTTGATATATACATGTAGAATCGTTAAGGAAAAGGCATTCGTCAAGAGTTTTTCACTAATGCAAATTTCAAACTGGGAAACTTTTTCACTACTTTTCTAATGTAAGCGTTATCTGAAATAAAGTAAAAAGTAGTTTTAAATATTTTAAAATGGTTTTAATAATCATATTTGAAGAATGAAGTCAAAAATAATAATTTTTGATAAAAACATTCAAATGTGAAAGCTTATATAGCAGTCTTGCTGTTTGCTTTGGTATGAGTGATAAATTTAAATATGCATTCAGTCCATAAAGTAAAAAACAAAGTAATTTATGTTATCACCCTATACATATAATATGCTGTATGTATAGTTTGAGCCTTAATTAGAAATTATTTTAATACATTATTTTACATTTTCTGTAAAAAAAAAAGTTTTATCCAGTCAAATCCTGTTAATGCAAAATAGAAGGAACCGCCAGCAGTATTCGTGTAGACCTTCTAAAAACTTTTTTCTTCTAATTAATACAGATTTAAACTATTATCTATATGAGTATTTAATCCTGTTGTTTTTAATTCACGTCTTCTATTTTGCCAGTACACATACTTTTCTGAGCAGGTTCAAATTGATTAACAGCATAGGAACTTCAATCTCTTCCTATTTTTTTTTTTATTTTTTTTAATCATAGATAGAGTGCATTTGGTGATTCGTGACAATTTCTGTGTTTTTTTGTTTTTTTTTAATTAATCATCAATTTCATTTCAATTTTTTTGCTTCGTTTCTAGCGATAATGATTGCCGACTCATATTTAAAAGATTTAACATGCAAATGTGACCGAGTTTAGTTTCTAAACTTATTATTGGATACAGAAGAGGCACTAAACATTGCAAAACTAGTTTCTGGAGGGATGCCAACTTACACCTTTAAATTTTGGTTCAAATAATAAAAGACTATCTAAAAAAAGGTAGTTAAAAGAGCAATTTTTTTTTTTTTTTTTTTTTGTCTTGAGCGTGATTTCCTGTTAAACGAATAAATTAACGTTAAGTTTAAGCTTCATACAGAAAACTGCTTATATATCTCGTGTTAACAGGGTTTGCTTGTACTACCTTTACCTACAAGGTGCAAAAATGTTATTCTTACATTTAACTTTCTCTTTATAACATAGGGATTCCAGTAAAAGCATACATTTTTATAAAGTGTCAAAGTATTAGGCAAGCAGTAAAATTGTATATTTACCCTTATCAAAATATGATAAAACATTTATTTTAGTGGCCATAAGTTGCAAATCACATTCATTTAGATAATGTACTTGTGAAGGATGGAAGTACAACCAATACCAGCATTTATATCTTGATTTCCAATAAGAATGAGTTTTCTTTAACTCTTTATCATGCCCTCTAATAAAAAGTAAAAGAAATGTGGAATTAAAATCTTTATAAAAAATATAAAATAATTTAATCATACATCAAATGTTAAACCCATTCAAAAAATGGATTGAAAATATTGTGTTTCCACATTATCTGAAATGAAATAAGACACTGAGAATTAAATTGTGCAACCCCAACTGTCACATTCTGTCTCTTTATAAAAAATTATTTTTGCTTTGAAAGAAGAAAATGGAACAACAAATTTTGTCTTACATATTGCCACTAGATACACAAAGTAGATTTAAGTTTTCTAGTTATATTATTGAAATTGCAAGTGCAATAGAAAATAATGTTTTTAAGTTAGGGACTTTTGAAATATTTATCACATTAAAAATTTCTTACTAATCATTTTCCTTAAAGTTATTTCATATTCATATTTGTGCAGCTATTTAAACTTACTAATCCTTTTCCTTGAAGTTATTTCATATTCATGGTTACAACATTTTCACAAAAATTTTAAGTTTAATTTAAATTGAAAGTATTAAATTATGTTGAAGAAATTATATTGAAAGTTTTAATAATGATGAATAGCAAATTCCTGTGAAATGACAAATACAGCAGTAATTTTTACTTAAAAAAATTATGGTTATTTTTGTAAATAGACTAACAAGTTGATTGTTAAGTCAACTAAGTAAAAAAACTTCATAATAAAAGTGATAGTTACGCATAACTGAAAGCTAACTTTTGACAAATCTATTATTCGTATCGATATCATATCGGGCTATGAAAACTGAAAAAATATAAACAAATATTGAATTGTAAACAATTTTAACAACCCTATATTTGTTCATATTTTTTTAACAGTGAGAAGTTTGTGACTTTATGATAGTATTAGAAAAACATTACCTCAATTTGACTTCCAATAAAAAATTCATAAGCATCTGCCATGCATGAATTTTCCCCTCATTAGATGGATAATCCAGGAATGTGAAATTTAGTTTTAAACATTGCATTAATTTCTTTTCTGTAATAAAAAACACAATTATATAACCTTTCTTTAAGTATTTAATATCTTTACATAAGTTAAAATGAACTATATGGCGCACAAACAATGTTTGAAGAATTCCTAAAATGCCAAAATTAAATATGAAGTTGGCATTATTTCAAGTTACTTTTTACATTGACTTAAACATACCCTATTTATATTGAATACCTTTTCTTCAAGTATAAATTATAGTTACAATGGTTTCATTCTAATTTCAAACTATTGAGTAGTTTACCCTTAACCCTTACAGGACCATAAGATGTCCAAGACTAAATATGCCAATACAACACAATATTTTAGGCATTGTGGGTGTAAAGTAAGAGAATATCACCAGAAAAACATAGCAGGGTGTATAGGTTTCCTATAATTTCATGGGAAATATTTTTCCCTATGGACCATAAAAGTAAATAAACGAAGAGTTAGGTTTATTATATCGGTATTTTATTATTGCTTTGTAATACAAAAAATATAATAAAAATTATCAGAAAAGTAAAATTAATAGTTAGTTATGATATTCTACAAAACAATTTCGTTTACTTGTGAAGCACAAGTGGACATAGCACATAACACATTTATTATGTGTCCTATTTTCTATACGTTTTTTTTATTCGTTCAGAAACACATTTGTCGCCTTGGACATACGTTTTATTTTGACCATTCAGTAAAAAAAATATTGATTCAATAATAATTGAACAATCGATAACGATTTTTGTAGAAGGGAAAAATATTTCCCTTGAGCGTCAAAGGGTTAAGAAAATAATATTCTGAATATGCATGTTCAGCACTGCAAAATAAAAGGAGTTAATTGCCTAAATTAAGATTTTGAGGGTGTAGTGACTTATACAGGTTGTAAAGTCTGGAAGCACTGGAATAACTTTTAAATGGATAAAGCTAGAATTGAGAAGCAAGCGTATATAGTAAAACAAGAATAAATCACCAATAGGGGCACTGCAGTTGCTCTCTACAACTACTAAAAGTCAATTACTATAGTAAAAATTTATTTATGTATGGCATTTATTTATAAATGGCATTTTACATGTAAAACCCAATATGAAATGAAATCTGATGACTAACAAGAAGTTGTAGCTTGTGTGCAGATATCAGTTACAATTGATGGTGATGAAATAAAGATTACTTAGTATTCTTATTAAAATGAATTGCACTATGCTCTCAGGTGTTACTTTTATTAAAAAGTATGCAATATAATTGTTAATCTGTCTTATAAAGTTATACTTCTGACATCAATTAGTGATGAATTTGAGAAGACGATAGAATATATTTCAGTGCACCTAATGCAGTGATTTTTACAAGTGAAACATTTTATTCAAAATTGGGGATGTTTTACACTTTTGAAATAGACTTTTTTTCACTATCTTTCATAGTTTTTAACATAGAATTAATAATTTCAAGAAATCATCAGTACTAATGGGCTAAGCACAGAAGTCATACCTGCAACTGAGCTCAAGAAAAATGATGGTCAAAAGTTTAACAATTTTATGCACTTGATGCCAACTTATTAACTTTTCAAATATTTTCCATTCACAGACTTGTAGAAATAAAATATTTACCTGTTTTGGACCACTTTTCTAGTAGCAGCAAAACTCTGTCATCTGATGGGCTTAATTTAGCTAAAACCTAAAAAAAAAAATAATAATCAGTCATTAAGTGTAACATGTCATGTATTCAATTTTGTATCATTTACAAAAAAAAAAATTCAATAAAATTATAACACAAAAGGTTTTGTACAAATAAAAATTCTAAGAAATTGTGTGCAAGAAAAATAATTCAATTTATCTTGGAAATTAAATAAAAAAAATTAAATTAAAAGTAAATACCTAAAACAATTTCTCTAGTAATTAAATAGTGTAGTACTTCAAATATTCATAAATGAACATATATCAATTAATTCAAGTTCCTTACATATTTAGCGCAATTATTGAGAAAATTTTAATTTACTAACTGAGAATAATTTTTACAATACTCGTTCATATTATTTCAATATAAAATACTTAATAAGTATACATTAATTTACCAAACGCAAAAAGAAGTACATTTTCTACATCAAGTCAAAATTCTGTGAAGAACTTTTTTCTAAAATGACTGAATATAGACATCTGTTTGCAACTGGACAAATTCATTTTATTTTACAAATAATTTAAATAAGTAAAAAATCTCTAAATAATGAATCAATGACTCAGAATCCGGAGAATACTTGTGTTACTAAATTAAATAAAAAGAAAACCTCTAAATAATGAATTAAGGATTCAGAGTCCGGAGAATAGTTGTGTAAGTATAAGCAAATATATATGTAAGCATTAAGATTGTTTGGATTGCACTCGACATATTTCAGAAGTATATCTTCAATTTCAGCATTATGATCACAGAAATCCAGCATCTAAAATAAATATAGAAAAGCATTTTCAACTTTAATAATAAATTTAAAATGAAGTACTAAGTTGTATTTTTTAAATGCCATTATAAACTTACTTTAATTAAATTAATAACAAATATATCCCAGTCACCTGGGCTAGCAACAACTTTCTTAAAATCCAAAATAACACTTTCTGCTGAGAGTTTTGCTTGAGACGGTTGAATAGCACCTGAAAGTAGAAGTTCTACAAATCACAGTCTTTGAAAATACTCAACAATTGAATAAAAAAGAGATTGAAAGCTCACCAAGGTTACTGAAACACCACTCAATATAAGTAACAAAATAGTAATAAGCTTCAAAGATAGGATCTATAACGTCAAATTTCAAACATCTGTGAAAGGATTTTAATTTCTAAAAGAAAAGTACATTCCTTGTTTAGAATCAAAATTAGTCTGTAAAGTTCTACATACTTGAATTTTGGAAAAAGTAATATTTACAAATGTTAAGACCAGCTTATTTTAGCTTTAATATTTTTTAGAACAATTATAGTGGGTACAGAGTACTAGTGAATTTTTTTTTAAATTTAAAACATAAAGTAATAAGTTACAAGAATAAAAACAACTAATAAGGTAATATACCTAAGATCCTAGAATAGCTTCTCTGGTTCTAGCAATTCATACAAATATTCATTTTTAAGATTTTTTTCTTCAACGTGACAATAAATGAAGTTATATTTAAAAGTTACATTAAAAACTCATTTTAGTATTGACAGTGATTTATTATTTTGTGACAGTATATATTTTGATTTTTTTCTTCAGAGATGGATATACATTTCGGTAAGAAAGGTAAGTTACAAATACTTTATTATTTTTTTTTAAGATTTCAACAAAAATTTAAAAAAAAAGAAACATTATTATAGAAAGCCTGTCCATTACTAATATAAAAAAAAATACATGAACTTTAAATACTTTAAAGAATTCACTATCAGAGATAATATACAGCATGGTTATAGAAAAAAATTAATCTTTGTATAATGTGATTATTGTTCTAGAGACGTCTTGTACTACTGCATCATTCAATGAAGACAAAGGCCTCGAGTGTGTTCCACTAAAAGCATTCAAAACAAAAATATCAACCTAAATCAAGAAAATACAAATGCTTTTTAATGTCCCACTTACTTGAAAGATCAGAGGGAAATGTGTCATGCATATTTGTTAATAAATATTCTGGCATCAAAATAGACAATGGTATATTTAATTCGACTAATCTTCCATGCTTTTGGGAGAGAATCTATGGGTATTTTCACTATTGAAGAAAATAATTTTTTCTTCTACATTGTTTAAATATTGGTTTATCATCAGTCACTGTGTGTTAGTACATAGCATTCATTATCAAGATGATGTAATGGTAAAAGTTTAAGTACATGCATGGGTAGGAAATTAATATGATATTATAGTTTATTTTAAAATTTACAGATGGTGGTTTGTAAGTGTGATAAGCTTCCCAAAAGCACCACTTGTTATTTAAAAATAGTGGTCCAAACTTAGCAATTATGATTCAATAAGTTTGATGATTGACACTACTGAGCTCAGATAACCAGTAATAGTCCCCAAAACTATTGCAGGCATGACACTTTTATCCCCATTTTTATAAATCTCATAAATATTCATAAAGTATAAGGATTTCTATTGCATTAAACTAAAGGGCAAAGCTTCCACATTGTAAACGAAAAAATATTGACAAAATTCTTCCACTGGGTTTTCTGAAGAATTCTCATTTTGTTAGGTAGATATAAGAGCAAACATAAAATCTGGAGAACAAATTAATTTTAAGTGCTAAGTATAAATGTCAAACTTAATATTTACAATGCGTAATCAATACATGATTGCAACTTAAAGGAGTTCTTTAACTTTCTCTTTTAATTATGTTTCTTTCAGTTCCATAACTATATGTATGGGATAATAATTACTTTTCAAATTAATTATAGCAGAATCACAAATGAAATAGTTTTTTGAAGTGATCAAAAAAGAATCAGTGATCTCTATTTTAATATTAAAGTTCAATGAAGTATTTACATTAGAAAAAGAGTAATCTCTTGAAGCATTTAAAATCAGGATACATGATTTCAATAGAACTAAATAGAGGTACATTTGTGTAATAGAAAAACTATGTATAGCAGATTGTGAATATCATACTTTAAAGCGCAGTGTAGTTAATTGGAAAAGTCAAACTTCTATTTTCCAAATCAATAATTTTAAACAATACTTCTGTTTTCTCTTAATTTTTAAAGCTTTAAATGCTTTTATTTTGTACACTGTGCTATTTTAAGCTAGTAAGTACTAAAACTAACAATAATCAGGTAGTTTTATTGTTTTTTAAAAAAACTTTAATAATAAAAACAAATTGAATATAAAATGTAGAAGATATGTAAGTAGTATCAATGTAGAAATGTCATTTTAAGAGATTAGTTGATAATTAAATTTAATGTTATCAAAACTCAATTAATATTTAAAATCCCCAACAAGCTGCTTGGTACAGAATTCATTCAATATATAAAATTTAAGAAATAAAGCTTAATTTACCGTTGTTTTTTGTTGAAGGCCTGGTACATTATTCCGAATTCCATAAATTAAATATTCCAACTGCACTTCTCTTTTACTCTGGTATCCTATTTTAACTACTTTTCTATGATAATGATAAAATAAACTATAGCATTAGAAAATGTATAAGTAAAATAATTTTTTAAGATAGCATTTTATTTAGTGATGCTAAAGTTATTTCAAAGATCCAACATTATTATTGTATGCAAGATAATATCATTGAGTGCAAGAAATATATTACTGTGTGTACTTATTTATTCCTAATCAGTCATCCCTAAATTAAAAAATTAGTAGTTTTCTATCTTTTAAAAAATTCTTTATGGACTAGTAACTCGTACACTAGTGAACAGATTTTGAAGTCTTTATTTTTATCTCCAAAAGTAACTTTTTTTTAATAAAGTTTTAAGGTAAGAGACATACTTGTAATTGCCTTAAAGTTTCCTTTTAGTTTAATAGAAAGATATTATTAAAAATATTTAATTACTGTCTAAAAATATCTTTGTTTCTAGTTTTAGAAAAATTCTAAGCCAATTTTTATTTAACATAATTTATATCAAAATAAATATGGCCTATTTCAACTATACAGAAAACACACAAATTACCTTAGTAAGTCCCAAATAACTTCGTCTTTGTTATCCAAGTCAAGATTAACTAGAATAAGCATAGCTGCCTGAAAATAAATAAAAATATTTTTAATTTTTATACAAAAATATGAAAAATTTGATATTAATATCTAAATAAAAGTAAAAAACTTATGACATATAATACAGTGTAAAAGTGAAAAAAGACAAGCTTGTTAAATAAGTTATAAAAAAGAAATCGCCTACTTTAAATATAAGCCTATCAAAAACAGACACATCTTGAGAAACTATCCACAGTAGTTTGGCAGCTTCTTCATATCGATGACTGCAAAGACTTTTATTTAAGAGATCAACACATCGCTTTCCAATACTCTTTACTATAAAGAATGAATTAAAAAGATACTAGAATGCCTATTGCTAAAATTAACAAATTGTATCTTCATTAAAAATTTATTAGGATCGTGATAAAAAATCATGCAATAAACTTTGAAAGAAGGATTTTTAAATTTAGCAAGTACTTTAGAATATAGACTATTTTTATATTTTTTGCTTTGTCAAAGCCTGACTTAAAGAAAAAAAACTTTTAAAATTAATAATTTTTAAAAAATTTCAAAAATTAATTTATTTTGGTAAAAGTGATTAACGATGTTAACAAGTTTAGACTTTATCCTCTCAAGCAAGAACAGTCAATCTTATTCAAAAATGCAAAGACATTTTTTTCCTACCTACGAAGCTAAAATAGTTAATTAAAATTTAGCCAAATACTTAATTAATATACATACATATTGGGAAGGCTCTGGCCAGAGATCCTAATTCAGGTCTATGTCTTCAAATAGAATATATTGGTATTCTAGATTTATTTTGGTATTAAGAAAATATCTATGATGTAAAGATAATTTTATGTATAGCACTTATCTAGAGCTTTTGTAGTTTTAGCGAAATATATTACCTCAACAGCCAACAATGAAACAGGCTTTATACATAGATTTTTACTAGAGTGCAGTGAGGAAGCAAGAAATCATGCCTGTAATCAGTATATTACCTATCTTGTGGGGTTATGTATATTTCTAATTTGTGTGTCAAACTTGACAGGAACTTTAAATAAAACTTCTATGTTAAGGCAGAAATTGAAGCGGCTTTTAAAAAGATTTTACTCGTAATTCCGCAGTTGCAAGTTTTAATGCAGATATAACAAGTACATTTTGCTTTCCAGTAAAAAGCAAATTTTATTTTGTCAGCATCAACTGCCATGGGAATACAAAAGAATTTATTTCCTTTCATATAATTTTATTGACTAGACAAACCAGAACCACCAGTTTCTAAAACCAGACAAAATCAATTTTTTTTAACTTTTCAAACCTAGAAAAAAGCTAAAAAGAAAAAAGTTGTACATTAAATTTCCTATCATTGAACAGATATTATGATTTACAACATCCTGAGATGCTTACCATCCACATATGAAAAGGTAAAAATAAGTTTTTAATACATTTGATTGAAATTGTTTATCTATTCCACGCTAGTGGTACCTCATAAGGCTTTGAAGTTGTTTTTTTATAAGTCTTAGTTCTATAATTTTTACTGTTTGATTGTCTAAAGATTGAGAAAACATTGTTATAGATTATTTTTGGGAAAGGACACATTTATGGTGGAACAAAGTTGACAGACAATTTTCCGTTGCACACTATTATAGACCTCCAAATTTAAAAAAGGAATGCGAGGTGGTGATAAACCAAATAATTATAATACTGGGAGGGGAAAAGGAAATATTAAAAAGAGAGAAAACTATTTCCTCCTGATTTTTATGATACAACTACTTCATTTCAATAAGAGAGAATCCTACACTATACATGCATTTTAAAATGTATATTTTATTCAGACAAAAAAAAATGTATTGAATTTTTGAACATTTATTGAAATTCTTAAATTAAGAAATAGCACTTCACAGTTTATGAATAATCAAGTTTACCTCGTATTTCATTATATAGGTGCCTATCATCTTTTACTTTATAATAAGAATAGACATCTTGAATCTGCTTGAAATTTTTCCTTTTATTTGGAGAGTGTAAATTCAGTAGAATCAAATCCAACACATTCAACTAGAAGAAAATTAGATAACTTTTATTTAAGAACGATACTAGATAAATTTAATACAAAACAAGACCATTGTTTGTTTACAGTTAAAGTTTAAATGAAACACTTAGAGTAAATAAATAGTATATCTAAGATTATGCAAAGTCAGCTATTTTTGGCATAAAGTTTTTTTGTGAATTGCGTACACAGGGTAAGCATGAAGTACGAGAAACTTTTTGTTGTTATTTTTTAATTACCAGGAAAAATGTGTAATACTCGAATTTATTTTAGAGACGAAAACCTGTTGAATTCAACACAAGAGAGTAAAAAATTAATGGAAAGAAACAATTTTTAAATAAAGCTTTTGAGTCATAACATATTCATAATTTGTACGTTAACCTTGATAAGTGCTTGAAAAATCTTTCATTTTCAAGTGGTTGAAAACCTTGAATTTTTTTAAATATGTTTAAAGTGCTTGAATTATTATTTTCTAAAAATATAGCCTCTTAAAATTTTTTGGTAAACAAAATGAGCAAAATTCCTTGAATTTAGTTTAGCCAGTAAGCAACCAGGAAAACAGCATAGTAAAGCCAGAGTTCATCCTAGGCATTTTTCGAGGGGCGGCGCGCCCTGCCTGCCTTTTTTCTATAAAAATAGCGCCCCTCTTGCCCTTTTTCTATAAAAATAGCGCCCCTCTTGCCCTTTTTCTATAAAAATAGCGCCCTTCCTGCCCTTTTTCAGAAAAAATTGCATCCTGAAAGAATTCGAAAAACTTTTGTTTTTTTCTCTCCCAACAGTACGCAGTATGTGGATCACTCCTACTGAAATCGGCTGTCGCGCATGCGCATTCATGTTCAAACGCGCAACGTATATATCAGGGACTGAAACCATTGAGTAGATGTCTATATAACGTGCTTCATTAGTAGGTGGATTGTAGGGCGCCGTCTTACAATTTCCCAAGTGCACATTAGTAAACTCTGATGGCCATTTCGTACGTGTTTTGATTAAGTGTATTTCGCTGGATTTTTACCATGCCTCCTTCAAAATAGTGAAGAAAGGAATTTGAAAGACTTGAATAACTTAGTTAAAGGTTTATAACTATCAAATATTTACACTAAGAATTTAAAAAAGAATATTTCCATTAGGACACGCGTAATCGCGATGTCCTCCTGTTAAATTTAGGGGGTGTTTTTGGTGATTTGCCTGTTACCAATTAATTTCTAAATATCCGTTTCATATTTAGAATTAAACATAACAGGAATGCAACCAAAACCCCAGATTATTTCCGATTTTTAAAAAAATAAAACTTCTATTATAGCTTAGCCGACCAAACGGTATAGTGGTTAGCGTGCTAGCTTCTAGGTTGCGTGTTCGAGTCCCGTGTTGGGCATGGATGTTTGTAAATATATGTTGGCTTGTCTAATGACGAATGTTTAGGCGCATTATAGCCCTCGTGTTGCTGACGGCGCCAGATAATCTGAAAACAACCAATCTATTAGAGCTTACATAATAGCGGCAGGCACTGCAAAAAAATCGCTGTTTTGAAGCAAAATTTGATCCGATTTTGAAAATAAAAAAATGCAAAAATTTCAGGACATAGTTCAAGTTCTTTAGTCGGAATACTTCTTGTGATATCCCACAGTGAATAATGTTAAATTTGGAGAAACTCTATTCTCTCTGACAATAGCAAAACTAAGAGATGAAGTTCAAGGTTGATTCATTCAAACTTTAGAAAATTTTGAAAGAGTGAAAAGTTCTTATCTTAACACATTTTCATTATACTAAAACATTCTTATCTTAATTTTACTGTATTATAAATTGATGATTTTATAAAAATTACTATTTGATGAAAATTTTACGGTGTATATTGCACTTTAATTTTAATAATTTTCTCAGTCTCATTCCAGCAGAATTAGGACTGAAGCATTTTATCAGTATTTTGATATCTTTTAAGTTTCTGAGCGAGTTTTTGATTCACAGATTTTTGCATTATAATTTTTTTTCTTCAGAATATTGAAAATTATTTATCGTGGTAGAAAAGTATAACAATATTGAAATTGTGGCAGAAAACGCGCATTTCTGCAATTTGCCATAAAAGTGCCCTCGTAAACAGGAAGTGCCCTTTTTTTTTAAAATAGCACCCTGCCCTTTTTCATTTCTAGGATGAACTCTGGTAAAGCATACGAGATTGTCAATGAGTATAGCGCTGCGCAACACATTTGGAAATTGGTTTACTCAGATTAAATCACAGAATCGCCTGTTTCGTTTTTGTACTGTGTGTGCTGTCACCTAATTTTTTGAGCACTGCTTAAAAAATGGAAAAGATATGCCTTTTCAATTCAAACTGGTTAGAAAAGCAAGAATGTAATTTATGATTGCAAGCCTATATGTTGGATCTGAATTTTGAATGATGTAAGTGGGCCAACAATTTCAACATAGCATCAGGGTTGTAAAGCTAAAAAAAAATTCCTGATACGCACACTTGTCAATCGTGGCAGTTACCCTAAATGTAGATTGTAATTTTTTTATTATAAAATGTAAATTCACAATATTTTTTATAACTTAGTACCATATAAAAAAAGTTCAATACTCTTAATTTACGTATTTATTTTCTCATTAATTTAAGTCATAATACATGCATAAAGATTTATGAGTTATAACCAGTTAGTTAATAAAAAATTGATAAAAGATTAATCCATTGAAATTATTTAAAAAAAAATTATTAAAATTGCCACAGAGGGTTTTCATTGACATTTTCTGTTTTGGCTCTCTTTGTTTGTCCATAGCTAATCTCTGGTGTCTTAAGCAGCTGATGACATATTCGTTCGGTTTCCACTTTTGTATAGGTGGACCATTGATTTTAGCAAACATAAGGTTTGCCAAGTGTGGAATTATTAGTCGTGATTTTGATTGTGCAAATGATAAACGGAATCGTCCTAGTGAACTGATCTCATGCACACTTAAACCTGAACGTACTAGTATTTTAGAGAGCAGGTATGCCATACTGGCTCTCAAAAAAGTATCGGTATGACGTACCGGCCTCACTACATCCCTGCATAGCATCAATGTGAAAAGCCATGCATAGAGCAAAAAGCGTGTGGAATTACTTTCTATAAAAGAAATACAATGAGCACTGTTAGAACTATTTCTAATGATAAACAATTTCATGAAAGTGGATATTGAACACAGAGTTCATCCTAGGCATTTTTCGAGGGGCGGCGCGCCCTGCCTGCCTTTTTTCTATAAAAATAGCGCCCTTCTTGCCCTTTTTCTATAAAAATAGCGCCCTTCCTGCCCTTTTTCAGAAAAAATTTCATCTTGAAAGAATTCGAAAAACTTTCGTTTATCCCCCTCCCAACAGTACGCAATATGTGGATCACCCCTACTGAAATCGGCTGTCGCGCATGCGCATTCATGTTCAAACGCGCAACGTATATATCGGGGACTGAAACCATTGAGTAGATGTCTATAGGTGGATTGTAAGGCACCGTCTTACAATTTCCCAAGTGCACATTAGTAAACTCCGATGGCCATTTCGTACGTGTTTTGATTACGTGTATTTCGCTGGATTTTTACCATGCCTCCTTCAAAATAGTGAAGAAAGGAATTTGAAAGACTTGAATAACTTAGTTAAAGGTTTATAACTATCAAATGTTTAAACTAAGAATTTAAAAAGAATATTGCCGTTTGGACACGCGTAATCGCGATGTCCTCCTGTTAAATTTAGGGGTGTTTTTGGTAATTTTCCTGTTACCAATTAATTTCTAAACATCCGTTTCATATTTAAAATTAAACCTAACAGGAATGCAACCAAAATCCCAGATTATTTCCGATTTAAAAAAAAAAAAAAAAACTTCTATTATAGCTTACATAATAGCAGCATGCACGGCAAAAAAATCGCCGTTTTGACGCTAAATTTGATCCGATTTTGAAAATAAAAAAATGCAAAAATTTCAGGACATAGTCCAAGTTCTTTAGTCGGAATACTCCTTGTGATATCTCACAATGAATAATGTTAAATCTGGAGAAACTATTCTCTATCTGACAATAGCAAAACTAAGAGATGAAGTTTAAGGTTGATTCATTCAAACTTTAGAAAATATTGAAAGAGTGAAAAGTTCTTATCTTAACACATTTTCATTATACTAAAATATTCTTATCTTAATTTTACTGTATTATAAATTGATAATTTTATAAAAATTACTATTTGATGAAAATTTTACTGTGTATATTGCACTTTAATTTTAATAATTTTCTCAGTCTCATTCCAGCAGAATTAGGACTGAAGCATTTTATCAGTATTTTGATATCTTTTAAGTTTCTGAGCGAGTTTTTGATTCACAGATTTTTGCATTATAATTTTTTTTTTCAGAATATTGAAAATTATTTATCGTGGTAGAAAAGTACAACAATATTGAAATTGTGGCAGAAAACGCGTATTTCTGCAATTTGCCATAAAAGTGCCCTCGTAAACAGGAAGTGCCCTTTTTTTGGAAAATAGCACCCTGCCCTTTTTCATTTCTAGGATGAACTCTGTTGAACACAACAACTAATGCCGTCATTGATATCATTTCAAGCGAGCATGATGAACATAGCCTGACAATGTTAAGAATTACATACCATAAAATGTAAATTAAAAAACTTTTTATTAATGACCCCGATTCACGCTGGTCAGGGTAACTCCAGGTGTCATCAGGCTAGAATCTTGCATTCAATAACCCTCGTTATATGTTGGCGTTTCCAACTGACCAGCACAGTTGTAGATTTAAATTTTGGAACGGGGAGAATATAGGTAAAAAATTTTAAGGTTTCAGATTGTATAACGAAAAAAGCATTTTTTTGTATTTACTCGATTTGAACATGCATCGTTTGCGAATAAAAACAAATTTTTTCAATGTATTTGTGATGATAACGCATCCTTGGATTTTTTCTTCTACAAGTGTACAAGTCATATCAGACAAATATTTTACAGGGTACAATATTTTGTGACAAGAAATGTCAAATATAATATTGTCTAAAATATAGATATAGTAACCTCTATAACATCCTAAATTAGCAGATTCATCTGATTAAATATCTTGAACGTTTAATAAATGAATTGCTAACAAATCATAAGTGTCCACATGGTAGGCAATCTTAGGGTATGAAACTGAGAGGGTAATCTTAACGAGTCCATCTTATCTATATGACCTGATACTATAAACACTTAACAGAGACCTGATACTACAGTGACGCATGTATGTAAAGACACTGCCTACAACCAGGGTCAGATAAAATGAACGTACACGTGTACAATGTAGGCAGGAAATCACCAGACATGGGTGTTCTAATTATTTTGCCATAAACCTGTACCTATCTCCAGATATTTTATATCTTGGAATATAAAACAATATTCAATCCCTCTCAACCAGCTTTTGTTTCAATGTTACCAAATGTTTCAGATGTGATCATGTTAGAGGGACACAAACATATGTACGTGTATGCAATTGATGTTTGCATCAGCAAGTAAACTGCCATAATTTGTGTAAAGTGACTTTACACAAATCACATGACATTAAAAAAAAGCCCGTTGACCTCTTTCCTAACAGAATAAGTTATAATTGCCAAAAATTATCTTGAACAATAAAAAAATATATAACATTTGAAAATTTCTATCTTTATTACCGCATTCCACAAAAGATCTACTGGACATAATACGATAGACGGTCTCTCTGCCATTGAGATAAAATCCTTTAAAATGCAATAGTATTATGGAGAGAAAAAATTTATTTTTCTATAAATTCTTCAGGCAACAGGAACGACAGAGATTACAATTAAAGTCTTTTAAATTTAAGGAATTACGGTATGGCATGTGCCAGCGCCGACATCGCAGTTTCAAGTTTTCCCAAAATCCTAATAAACAAAGATATATTTCAGTTCAGTTTATATATTTCTCATTTGAAAATACTACTTTCTAAAAGCAAAGTATTGTGCATCTAAATTTTGAATGCTTGAGACTAATCTATTCATTCAAAAAAATATATTCTTTGTGCTCTAAAATTATATATATTTTATTAATTATTTTAACACTTTCAGTAATGAACATGTGTAATTAGGAATGGAGTTACATCGAATGGCAACAATTGTAATGTGCTTATGACCAATCACATTGCACATTTAAAAACAAATTCGAATATTCTCATTTTATTAGCCAATCACAAGGCAAAATTTATTTATTAGGCGCAAACAAGTAACCATGACGTCTGACACATAACGTATCTTACTAAACCTGGCAACAGTATTCACGTCTTAAACTTGTCGCCATCGCCATTTGCTTCGCCTGCTGTCGAAATTCTCTAAAGTTACACGTGCTACGTGTTAGGTTAGTATTTATTTAAAATTTTATAATTTTTTTATCCATTTCCTTATTAAAAAACATATTTATGTTTTTTTTTTATAGAAATACATGACTATTGACTAGAAACATTTTAAATCAACATGCTTCCTATAATGATACGTAGCATTCATATGCTCAAACAGTAATTTTTTTTGCTCACAGTTCACAAGAAAATTATTACCTTGTACGTACAAAATTATCATAAAATCCTAATTTGCCGAATAGAAAATTTTTACTGTTGAGTAAATGATTGTGATATCGATATTCGGAACATGCAATGAATTTCTTCCCAGTTACTGTTTTATTACTTTATAAAACCTATGCATACCATATCAAAATGCAAACCATAAAATATGATCGCTCGCCATAAATTATATTACGTTTGCTGCTGCAACCTAAAGGAAATATAATAAGGGTCCCTTGAATTTCTGCCGACCAAACGGTATAGTGGTTAGCTTCTAGACCGCGAGGTTGCGGGTTCGAGTCCCGTGTTTGGCATGGGTGTTTGTAAATGTATGTTGGCTTGTCTAATGACGAATGTTTCGGCGCATTATAGCCCTCTTGTTGCTGACGGCGCCAGATAATCTGAAAACAACCAGCCCTTGCATTTCTAAGGTACTATTTGATTGGGGATCCGGACAACTCATCCCCCGGACATCGTTCCACCGGACAAGTCACCACCAAAGAAGGGGGGGGGGGGGAACGTTAGGGTAAGCGGTTTTCTTCGGTGGGAGGTGCGTAGTTGAACAGTGGGACTTGCGTACATATTTAAGAAGGCACAAACACAACATAGTAGATGCCTTCCCCCGACTCCCCACCACCACTGTTGAGCATTGTAGATGTCGAAAATATATAGACACTTCGTGTATTTGGTACGGCAAGGCTGATGCATGTGTAAGATGAATGTCAGGCACTGATCTAGAGATATATATTGGGGAGGAGGGGGGGAAAAATACGAAGTATAACAATTCCATATTTTAATAACTCATATAATATTAATACCTTGAATTAATATTAATTTAATCAAGACTGTTATAAAATATTTCGTTAATATTTGAATAAACCAACAATGTTCAGCAGGGAGGAGGGGTTAAAAGATAACTTCAACGTTGTGCCTTCTTGAATACGTACGCAAGTCCCACCGTTCAGCTTCGACAGTTCCTCGTAAGAAAATCGTTTTCCCCACACAACACCCTCGATCCGCGCCTTCTTGGTGGTGACTTGTCCGAGGGATGAGATGTCCGGCATCCATTTGATTGAAATGGCCTTCCAGACCGGACAACTTAAGAATGTATTATTTCATGGAGTTAGTTTAAAATTGTCACTATAGTCATTTTATATTCTAAAATTGTGTTCATAATACATAGTCTTGCTTAATGTATAAATAATATGCAACATCCTAATTGTGTTTTTGTTCCAGAAAACATAAAGATGTCTAATCACTTGCAGTGGATGATCATCCGAAACTGTTCCAGTTTCTTAATAAAGAAACGAAACATCAAGAAACATTTTAGCACTGTAAGTTTTTATGTTACGAGTTTTGAGAAATGTTTTGGTGCTTTTAAATAGTGCTTAGTTAATTATGATTACTACTTGGTTAGTGTTAACTAAAATGCATCCGTTTTACTTAAATAGGATAAAAAAATAAGGATGTACAAATTCATGCTACTGTTGCGTTAGATTGGTATATGATAAAAATCGCCACATTGCAGCAATAACTCATCATAATTAACAACCTTCAAATCATTATTCCTATATTGAACTGTTATAAGTTTGCTATAGCAATATTATAATAAACTAAACATTTAAGGTTTTGCAATACATTTATGCATCACTTAAACATGTAAGTCATTAAGATCTGTTCCTAGTTTCTGTGGAAGTATGGTCAAGTGAATTTGGCTCAAATTGGTAGGGGAAGAAGTTTCATATTTAACAGCTCTGTTTCTTAAGAAGATTTTTGCCATAAGGGTAGTTCATCAAAAATTGTGCTGAAGTCTAAGATATCCTTATTTTTTTTATATTTACCATATTATTACTCTTTAAATTTCAGCTTCTTAACTCATAGGAAGATGAAGATTCCATTTTTATACTTTTTGTAATTTTATGCTGATTATAACTCGTGTCTGGTTTTTAAAAAAAAAAATTATGGTTTTAAATATACAATTTAGTGTTCTTTTATTTACTGCATATGTCAAAATTATAAAAGCAACCATTAACAGAATATCTTGTCATGAAGCACTTTGTTTAATTACCGAAGCTTTGAGACATGATCCCAGAATGCTTCTTCTTGGAAGAAATACAATATAAAAAGCTAGAAAATAATAAGCTGTGTTTGCTATGAGTAAATTTAATCATAACTGCTAATTCTTTCATTGGGACTGCAAACTTCTGCTACAATCTTTTGAATTAAGAAAAGTTGGATCGCTTGTCTCTGCTTTTCGAGAAATAGTTATGAAAAATAGCGTAAATAACTTATTAATGCTAGAAAAGCAATGGAGAAAAGCATACAGGATTAAAGTTTAGATACCACGAGCGCAAATACTATATGGGTCACATACGCCCTAAAGTTCCTAACAGTCGAACCCCGTTAAAACAAACTTCAAGGGTCTTAACTGTAGTTTGATTTATACAGGGGAAAAATAAGATACATTTTTTTTAAACTTAGAATTTCGCCCTATTTTCTAAAACACAGTTTTAATTCCTAGTGCATATTTAAGTAAAAGCCATAAATTTCAAATATAATCATTATATAGGTATATAATATAAAAAGTTTTCAAAGTAAAGCTTTATAAGTTTCAATGTTTATTAATTGAGATTACATGAGAAATTCTTTGAAAAATATTGTATGTTAACAGGGTAGGATACATACCTCATTGTTTCTTAAACAACTCTGTTATTACACATAGTTTCCTATTCTTTTCTGAGCAATTTGTCCAGGAGTCTTCAATTAAATCCAAACTATTCAGGCATTCTGATGAATTACTTTTTCCTTTTCCTAAGAGAAATCGATTCAAAGTGTTAAGGGCTCCGGATATTTCGATTAAAGATGGTGTTTGGCTTCAAATTAGTTTTTTGCATAAGCTACTTCAGTTTTTTCACGGTTCTTTAAAATTGTGACAATGTGCTTTTGGTAATTCCAAAATTAGTAGCAATTTCAGTTTAAATCTCCAGAAAGAATTCCGTTTTTTCAAAGAAAGTTCTGCTTTTCCAATTCCCAAAAAAGTTTTCACACGTTTTTAATAATGAGAGTCCACAACTTTTCCTCTCTACTGCTAAAAGATCCAAGATACTTCGACTTTTTCGGCCCGACCTAGTTTAAATGCTATTTTTTTGTTCACGGCCTGACAGACTTTGCAGTGTTATAAATGCACATGGAAAAATACAATTTTTTTTAATATAGGGTGATTCTCCAGTAATTGACCACATGCTAATAGTTGACCAAAATGACACAAAAAGGAAGTAAACAAGGATTGTTGTGATGGCATTCTAATTTTTTATTAAAATTAGAATAAATTGGATTTAAATATATCCAATTACTAATGAAAGCCACTGCCAAAAGTTATAGGGGTAACCAAGCTCCCAATTGGATGATAAAAATTAACAAACACAAAAGTATATCACAGGGCCTCATATGAGTGACTGACACTATTAGTGAAGGGTGATTTAGCTTATCTGTGATTTTTTAGCATTAACATGTCATAATTCCTAAATGGTTTAGTACAAATAATGTATGTAAATCATTTATGTTTGTTTTATATTAATATACGAGTAATTTTTCTTTAAACTAATTAACAAATTATGAATTGTCTGCCCTTTTTTATAAAAAAAAATGGTGCCCTTCCTGCATTTTTCTCCCTGACAGTACGCAATATGTGGATCACCCCTATTGATGATGTCAATTGTTGTAAATATTTAATGACAGATATTGGTAAAAGTAGAACCATTATGAAAATATCTTAAAAAAGCACCCCACGCTTTTTTACGATAAAATAAATGTTTCTTGTTAATCACTCTATTCTTATTTTAAAATTATTTTCTACTTTTTAGTTCACTTTTCTATTAAAGCGTGTTTTTTAAACTATTAATTTATTTCAAATATAGCATGTTTGTATTGCAGGATCCTTTGAACATGAAGAAAGTCCACTCGCCTAGGTTTACTGGTACCATCCAAAACAATGCTATCATGATTGAGCCCCATTCAAGTAAGAAGGGTGTCAACTTTATTGTCAAGAAGAAGCACTGTAAGTATATTGCTTATTTGTAGGGTTGTTAAATCTTTAATGGCAATTAAGTGAATCCTACCATTGTGTTTGGGCCAGATTTTCTTACTAGTTTTTCCCTTGCCAACAACAAGGCTTATTCACTTAAGTCAAAACATTATCAGATTTTAAAATGCTGTTCTCTTAATTAACCTTCTTTAGCCTATTATGTCAGAACAAAGAAATTGTGATACTCTTACGTTACACGGTACCAGATAAAAAGTGCCAAATTGAATCGATAACTCATCCAAAATTAACAAACTTTAGAATCATTTATAATTCCTAGAACAAACCATTATATGGTTACTCTAGCAATTAAAAAGCATTTTGCATAGCTGCCAACTTATACAGATTATCTATGCAATATAAAAAATTTTACTACTTTGTACGGTTGTACAGCTAAAAAAAACATACGGATTTCACTATTTTTCTAGGTTTTTTATATTTTTTCACCAATAAAACTGAAACAATTTAAGCTGCCGCTTCAGTCAAAATGTTCACACTCCAATGTTGCTCAATAGCACTAAAATGTGATGCAGCGGCTGCATTTTCATTTGTGTTGTCAACAAGATTTGGCTACACCAACAACTCTTGTCTCTGTCTTTAGATAGTAATTAGCAAAGAAACTGAAGTACTTTAGTCTTAATTATTTATTTTAAAATATCCCAAATTTAACAGTATTCTCAAGTCTTCGATTCTTATACTATTCAACAGTGTCCTTGCATCATAAATTCAGTCAAAGGAACAAATTTTTCATTCTGCTATACGAGATTTCATCGTAAAGTTTCAATTTTATATATTTTTAAATCCTGATTAGTATTTTGTAATTTCTATTCTGATAAAATGTAATAATTTATTATATTTTAAAGTTATGCATGTGTTTTTTGTAAGTGAATTAGCATTATTTCTATATTGCATTCATAAGTATTGACTATTTGACTTTCCATGAGTCATAAGTTTATGTATAGTGAAAGCTGGCAAAATAAAAACTAATGGCCAAGAATGGTAGTGTGATAACTTGAATGCATAGAACCCTAGAATTGAATTTTTTTTACAAACCGCAATTTATTTCTGGTAGTTTGCATCATTATTAGCTAGTTTGTTTCTTGTCGGTTGATAGTAAAATTTAATCGTCGAAATATTACAAACGGGTGCGTGAAATTTTAAACAGTGTAGTTACACAAAAAAGTGGATCGTACTGCATTTATGGAATTGGGTGGCGCCAATTTAAAATTCTGGTACAAAATTTCGACTTTTTACGATTTTTCCGCCAAATGCTGCACCATTTTTATTTATTTTTTGATTTGGTATCTGTGTCTGTTGGCTGAAAATCACTACCATTTCTATGGTGATTCATCGGCAGTTCTTTCGTCATTGTCTCCATACCGCATGTCAGCTATTTCAGGAAGTTTTTATAGTTATATTTTCCCAAATTTCAAAGAAAATTACTGTTTTTCTGCAATTTTTCTCGAGAGTATAGTATTTTTCTTTCTCAGTAAAGTTTTCTCTCTTATTTCAAATACGGTTTAATTCCGCGAATTTCGGGTTTTTTGGCCAAAATTTTGATCAGAAATTAGCAGAATAATGCTTTTAATGTTTTAGCCTCATTACTCATGTTGATATGATTGACAATTTACTGAAAGTAACGCTTATGTAATGGCCACAATTGGCAAGATTTGCTTCGCTTTGGCGATTGCTATTGCCTAGATAGACATTGTTGTGAGCCCAATCGCTGAGATTTACGTTATGTGATCCTTTTCGTCGCTTGTTATGCTGATGTAATTGCTGCTATTGTAGAAATTTGCACCTGTATATTGGGCATTTACACTGACTCTTCCATTGGTGTCAAGACATTTTCATTTAGCGCTCCCGGTAATACCTGGGAACGCTTAAGATACCCGATATTACTGGGGGTTGCGCTGATAATAGTACCAAGATTCGCACCGCTGTGGTGGATTTTTTGGCGAGATTTATGCTGAAGTAATACCAGCTATTTCCGAGATGCGTGATGCCGTTTTGGTGAGATTCGACTTGGATATCGCTGATGTGATAGTCTGTGATTAGTGCTTGTGTATGAGGTCTTTATTTAAATGATTCAGAATTGCTAAAATTTTAATATAATATTATGCAAAAAAAAATCGTATTGTAAAATTATCGTGTATAATTGATGTTTAAAATTGTTTGTTTTTGTTAGATTGAGAAACAGTTTTACATTTTAGCTATAACTATAAATAATATTTTAAAAGTTTAAGTAATTTTATTTTATTGTTTAACTTGAGCACCAGTGAATTGTCCATTAACTATTTATAGTTACCAATGTGTAATATTAATTTTTTATTTTATTCATGTATTTCTTAATTTTTTTATCTTTTAATTTGTTTACTGTTTGAGTAGTAGTAATTGATATGAACATTATTCTAATATAACTTAAGAAATTAAATGTTCTTATAAAGACGAAATGTATATTAGTTGTGCAGTGGTAATTAATTGCAATAAATGCTATCCTTCTTAACATAATACAAATCTGGATTTTAACTTGTACAAGACGTTATTATTCCTGATTTTAACTGATACCAAAATTATACATACAAAATTTGATTTGGGCTGATATGAAACAAAGTTGATACAAAATCTGATTTCAACTGATACAAGTGGGACGTGAAGCTGTACCATCCCTGAACCTTCCTCCCCCATACACAAGACATTGCATTTGCCCCAGTTATAATCTGAAAGTTGTTCAATCCTAGGCTATTGGCAATTCAAGTGGCCAAATGAACTGTGTTCAAATCATGCAAAAAAAAAACTAGAAATTTTATGTGCAAGGTTGAAACTAAATGCAATGAAGAGAAAAGAAATTGCTTTTGCCTCGCAGGCAAGAGCAGCTGTAAACAATATTTCTGGTAGCTCATCGGACACAGTAAACATGTGGGGTTTTTTTTACACTAAAATTTCCATCATTCTTGTATACAGGTCTATCTGTGTGTGTTCTGACTTTCCCAAACCTTCCTGTGTAATGTTAATTTTTGCTACAGCTAATGTGATAATTGCTATCGATATTTACTTTAGTATGCTAAGTCTTCCCCCCCCCCCCCCCCCCCCAAGATTTGTGTATGGCTGATTTAACAGCTGTAGTACAGGATAGTATCTCCAATCCGATATCACCAGGATTTGCGATTCTGGAAGTCTGAAAATTCTGCATTTTAGAACATATCAATATTCGTAGACAAAATCAATAAAATATATAAATGAAATAAACTAAGCAGAGGCCTTATGTAATTTTATTTGGTTTCAAAAAACATTTGTTTGAAGGTTACCTGTTTTAATAATTTTGAATTTAAACTAAACTTTTCTTGTATTTTGTAGATTGCCATTATTTCCTATTCTGAAATAAGTCTTTTCTCTAGTCCTTTAATTGCAGAGCCTTATACTTCCACTAACTGGTCAATGATAATTTTATCCTCAACCACTTCGTCTTTGAATGTTGCTTAAAAACATGAATAACTCAGTTTAATTATATTTGCATTTCACTAGTTATTCAGATTTTAAGTGAGATTGCATTCTGGACGCTCTGAAATGTACTAAGAAAGTAAGTGAAACTGGGTAGCATAGTTCTTGCAAAGCAAAATTTTAGTTGCAAGAAAATTAATATTTTTCAAGATTAAATTACCCCAAAAAATTCTATGTTTATTCAAATTGGTGTTCTTTTTCACGTCTTCGTTTTTCAAAACATATGATAATTGTTGGTACTTTTTATTTCAGATCACAGGAAACCTGCTAGAACTTTGCAAACAGTTCCACTGACCAAAAATGCTCGAAGGACAATGACTAACATCAAGAAGTTTATCAGAACTCATAAATACAGAAGGGATTTGAAAATGGTAATTTTTTTAATATTGCTCAACTTGCTATATCTGGGCCATTCTCTTAATGATGTGCAAGGCATTTTAGCTCTTCTTTCTTCTCTTAAACGGATTAGAATTGCAAAATTATGATCTGTTTGTGAGTGGAAAAAAAGTGTCAAAATGTCTTGTGCATACAACGGAGAATTGTCCACCTAATTAACTGTCAAAATTTATGTTATGGGACATTTTCCAGTACTATTCCAAAGATAAATTGGTACTTGATTTTTACAAAAACTTTACTAAAGGGTAGCATGTTGTACTGAGTGTATGAATTGGTGTTCTTCCTGTTTAATTTTCCTGATAATTTATGGTCTAGCCCACATTCATAGTATGCAATTTCCAATGCGGTTTGGTATTGTTCTTGCTTTGAAGCAATATTTAATATTGCCACTTTGGTGGAGCAATGATATAACCACAAAAATTTGGATTTTTCAAGAAACGCGGGGGGGGAGGGGGAATTGATTTCCCTATGAACTTAGCCTATCAACTGAAAAGTGCCATGATATTGTTAGAATTCAGTCTTTGTCCTCCTCAATACATTAAATCAGCAATTACGACTAACTGTTGAAGGCAGGCTATGATTAACTTATGTTAAATCTTTTCCCGGGCCGGAGATTTACACTGAATATACCAATATGTATCTTTAATTATTATAAATTTAACAGTATATAACCAACATGACTTAATTTTAATAAAGGTATTTAAACCGTACTTCCATATTACCTCATTTTAGTCGATAGCAAGACGATAACAATCGAAATCATTCAATTTATTTTACGATAAAGTCACTGTCTGTAACAGTATTTATTGCAGCCAATCTTAGTAAGTTGCCCAAATGCTATTCAGAAGTTATTCCTGTATTCTTAATGAAACCCATTTTGCTGAAAGTTTCTTTAGGGATGTGGTGTGGAGTACTCTGTTCTACATACAGGGTTCCCACAGTCATTAAAAGTGCTTAATATTTTTGAACTTGTTCAAGTCCTTGAAAAGGCTTAAAAGTCCTTAATTTTTGGAGATATTGTGTTGCTCAACTGCAAAATTTATAAAAATACGACTTGGACTAGCTATCCCCGCGTGACCGCCACTTATCTGTACCGTATCGGAATTCTCCGACGTATATGCATTACGCATCTACCATTTTTGGTAGATTATACTTTATTAGAAATTTATATATAGACATGATGCTGATTTCCATTCGGTAATTTGAGTGGGAACCCTGCACATAGTTCTAACGCATACTATTTTGTGCAAATTAAAATTGTGGTTTGAAGAAGTCTACAATGAATCTTTTTCTGTGCTGCCTGTGAACAACAGGAAAATGTTGCGAACAGCAAGGTGGCTAATTCCTCGACGCAATAGACTTGTACTATGTTTTGACAAATTTTGCAGTTGTGTCATTGTTCCGCCGTGGCAGCAACATGATCAAATGAATGTTGTATTTTAATTATATTTTTTTAATTTTTCAGCTTGCGTTGAGAAGGGCCAGTGCTATCTTGAAAAGCCAGAGACCAGTTGTTATCAAGAAGAAAACCTTTAAAAAGAAGGCTGAATGATTGTATTAATAAAATAAAATTCCTTTAAAAGTAGTCAAAGCTTGTGGTAAAGTGCTTACTATTGATGAAGAAAAAGTACAATTTTTTCTTGTTTTATTTTGTACACTCTAGTTTAATAAGTTAATACAGGTAAGAAACGCAACCTGTCAGTATTGTTCGGATGTGTGTGTTTTTTTATGAAAGTGATTAAGGATTTAACTTATTTTGGATCAGTGCACTATTAAAATACTAATGTAATATCTAGAGAAATATGAACGGCCGCAAAGTGTTTAGCTTATGCTAAACAAAATATTTTTGTTGTAATTGTTTTATTTACTTCAGGTATTCACTTCAAAGTTTTGAATAAATACAAAAAATACCTTTTTTCCAACAATTTGTAGAGTATACTACACCAATCACTAAATTATCGAGGCACATTTGTACTTTGTGGAATGAAATAGATAGAACTTGGAAAACAATCAAATTAGTAATTATTCAATAATCGTTCGTGGATAACTTTGGAAAAATTAATTAATAAAAACTGTTTTGGCGGGTCGATACCTCCCTAAATATTAACTGGAAGTTTTATCTTCGGTTACTGGACGAAATGCTTCCTTCCCTCGCCCAAAAAATGTGATTTTGTCAATGATTTTGTACGTAATGAGAGATGTAAGAACTGGGTCGTCGGGTTATGAAATCTCGAGAACTTTCTTGGAGAAATTCAATTGGGCATTTCAAGTTAACCAAACTTAACTTTGTTGCCACTGATTACGCGGAGACAATTGGAATGCTCATAAGCTTAACTAGAGTTGTTAAATGGGGGGGGGGGGTGAAAAATGCAGACTCATTTCACCAATGAAAAAAGAGAGGGAGGGAAAAAAATGATTTCATCTTATTGAAAAAAAATTCAAATCTACGGGATAAGGAAAATTTCTTAAGAATTCTATTTATAAAAAAAAATATATGGATGCAATATTTTCAGAGAAACTTTTCAGGCATGGCAAACAAGATAGGATCTATTTTAGTGGCGGGATCCCCTCAAAATATTTCAAACATACACTGCCAAAAATAAGTATTAAAGGAACTTCTATAACATTTCAACGTATTTTTTCCTAAATAGCTGGGTCTCTTAATGTTTATAATACATTATTGTTTTTATATACATAATGATACCAACACCATCTAAATCTACGGAGAAAATGTTTATTTTTTCGTCTTCATCGGACGATTCTTTCAGTTATCTGGCGTTTCTTTTTCAACTTGAACAGTCTTTTCATCTTTTGCAAAATAAAAACTATCTCGCTTTGTGTTCGGCACCTAAACTCGTTTTAATCACTTTCAATTACCCATTTGTTAACATAGGGTAATCAAAGTACTGTTTTCGATCAACAAAAAAATCGATTTTTTTTTTTTGCATTTCTCTACGTTTTGGAATATCCAACAACAAAAAAATTTCTGCCTGTGTGTTCGGGATCAGCACAAATCCTGTGCGATTTGATCTACGATGTTCAAATTTGGAGTACAGGTTAGTGGGGGGCCATAGAACCTGCCATTAAGGTTTTCGTCAATATTGCGCCTGCGCAAAACATTTAAAAAAATCGCGTTCTTTAGCTATCACTAAACAGAGGCTCTAATGATTTTGATCAAAATCTCGGATAATACTTCCCAATATGTTTTAAACATCCGCATCTATGAAATTCCCATTAAAATGTAATAAAGGTGTAAAAGGATGAAAAACGAGTGTCTTCAACATAGAGTTCTCTTCCCTTGAGAATCGCTCATCAACCGTTTTTCTCCTCGCCTCTGGTTTACTAACAAGAAAGGATATTGCAAGAATTTTCAGAAAGTACATATTGTTATGAATTTTTCCACTGAGGCAATGATGGCACAGTTTTCACGGTTTAAAAATATTTATTCTCTCTTCAGAAAACTCACAAAATTTATTCACAGGCAACAGTTTAATTACTCTCAAGCTTCAACAAAAATAACTTCGAATTCAGCGATTATACAAGCTCACTCCAATAGGTAAACAAAGCGATCAGCTTTCAACGAACTCCGAAGTCAATCTGAAAACTTTCCCGTTCTCCAGTCTTTTATATACAAGCGCGTGAGACATTCTCGAAATTTCAAGCCAATTAATCGGAAACGAAATATCTCGATTGCTTTAGGTGTTGCCACCTTTTTCTAACTTGTATAATCCCTATTAATAAATAAGATAAAAATAAATTACAATAGAATTTTGAAATAATACGTCACTATTTACAATATATACAGACAATTTGTGCAACATTTCCCCCTTCTTAAAGACTGCACGTCCCGGGCAGTGAAGTCCTTAAGAGGAAAGGCAATTCAATCACTTCTACTATAATATGGGGCTAGTCTATTGTTATGTACAACTCTAGGTTTACAGGAGGGTGTCCGTTGAATCCTTACCACGACGTCGTTGATCTTCTTAAGGACCACATACGGCCCTTCCCAGTTCGTCTGGAGCTTAGGGGAGAGTCCTTTCCGACGTTTAGGATTCCATAACCACACCTTGTCACCTTCCTGGAATGAACGTTCCGTGACCTTGGCATCGTAGCGGACCTTCATGCGCTCCGTCATGATGTTGATTCTTTCTCTGGCGAACCGATGTACGGCTTCCAAACGTGCCTGGAGATCATCTAGATACTGGACAGGCGAGGAAGGAGTGTCCGGTGGTCGTCCAAAGAGGAGATCGCAGGGTAGTCTAAGGTCTCTTCCAAAAATCATTTGAGATGGTGTATAGCCGGTGGTCTCGTGAGTAGCACTTCTGTAGGCCAAAAGGAACAGTGGAAGGTTCTGATCCCAATCTTGCTGGTTCTTGGAAACAAACAAGGAGAGATGATTCAGAATTGTTCTATTAAAGCGTTCGACCATTCCATCGGATTGTGGGTGCAGGGGAGTTGTACGAGTCTTTTCCATGTCGAGCAAGTCACACAGCCCAGTGAAGACAGCAGAGTTAAAGTTCGTCCCCTGGTCAGAATGTATCAGCAGGGGTACGCCAAATCGGGAGATCCAGTTCTGTACGAGAACTTCTGCTACGGTTGTGGCTTCCTGGTCCGGAATCGCGTATGCTTCTGGCCACTTGCTAAAGTAGTCCATGACAACTAGGATGTATTTGTTGCCATTAGTTGTGTGAGGTAGGGGGCCTAAGACGTCCAAAGCAATTCTTTCGAATGGTGCTCCTACGTTGTAACGTTGCAACTTTCCACGAGTTCGGGTCTTCGGTCCTTTCCGTGAATTGCATGCATCACAGGACTTGCACCACTTCTCCACGTCGGATTTTGCTTTGTCCCATAAAAATCTCTCCCTGACTTTCTGAAGAGTTTTCGTGACACCAAAATGTCCTCCAGTAGAACTGCTGTAAAGTTCTTCTAGAACGTTGGTAACTCTAGAACTTGGAAGGATTAATTGCCACCGGAAGCTTTTGCCATCATCGGACTCCCATCGACGGTAGAGTACTCCCTTCTTCAAGTGCAAAGAGTCCCACATAGCCCAATATCTCTTCATTGTTGGGCTATAGCGTGCAATTTCCTGCCAACTGGGTTTTCCTGTAGCTGCTTCCATGAATTCAATTAGAGGTTTCAAGTCTTGATCTTCGACCTGACTTTTTCGGACATTCTGGTCACTCCAAGGGTCCAAGTCTGAAGTAGTTGAGTTGGTAGTTATTTTCCGAACGGCCGATGTGTTAACCCCAAACTTAGACTCGGCATTGGAACAAAATCGACAGTTCTCCGGACAAGGTCTTCTAGAAAGAGCGTCTGCATTCCCATGGAACGTTCCTTTTCTGTGATGGATATCCATGTCGTATTCCTGCAGGCGCTGAATCCACCTTGCTATTTGTCCCTCTGTATTCTTGAAATTCAGCAACCAAGTCAGAGACGCATGATCAGTTCTTAAAAGGAATTTTCGGCCGTACAAGTAATGATGAAAGTGCTCAACGGCTTTTACTATTGCCAGTAACTCCTTTCTTGTGACGCAGTAGTTCCGCTCGGATCTTGACAGGCTCTTACTAAAATAAGCGATGACTTTCTCCTGTCCTTCAATTTCCTGCGAAAGAACGGCGCCCACTCCCTCATTGCTGGCATCTGTATCCAAAATAAAGTCCTTGTTAACATCGGGAAAAGCCAAAACAGGCGCGGATGTTAAAGCGTTCTTCAGTTGATTGAAGGAGTCAGCAGTCCACAGGAACTTCTGCTTGCTCTCTGTTAGTCGATGCAAGGGTCTGGCGATCTTGGAGAAACCTTTCACGAATTTACGGTAATACGTGCACAGGCCTAGGAAGCTTCGCAATTGATGAACGTCTTGCGGTCGAGAACAAATTTGCACAGCATGGATCTTGGCTGGATCTGTGCTTACTCCATCGGATGAGATGATGTGTCCGAGATAACTGACTTTCCGCCTAAAGAGCTTACATTTTGATGGGCTAAGTTTCAAGTGGGCTTCCCTAAGCTTCAAGAACACGTTCTTCACATTTTGCAAGTGTTGATCAAAACTCCGCCCGGTGATAATGATATCGTCCAAATATACCAGACAGGTCTCGTAGGAAAGTCCTCTAAGCACAGTCTCCATTAGTCGCTCGAACGTGTGCATTACACAAGCCAAACGGCATAACTTGAAACTGCCATAATCCTTGACCGGTAGTGAAGGCAGTCTTCTCACGATCGTCGGGATGTATCTCCACTTGCCAGTATCCACTCTTCAAATCCAAAGTCGAAAACCACTGGTTCCCTGATAGAGTGTCCAAAGTGTCATCAATTCTTGGCAGAGGGTAGCTGTCCTTTTTCGTAATTTCGTTCAGTTTCCTGTAATCCACACAAAACCTGGTGGAACCATCCTTCTTTCGAACGAGTACGATTGGAGAGGCCCATGGACTTGAGGAGGGTTCGATAACTCCATTATCTTCCATTTCATGTAACAGTTTCCCGACCTCCTCTTGTTTTGCGAAAGGAAGTCTTCGAGGATGTTGTTTAATAGGTAAATTGGTCCCAGTATCGATTCGATGTTGAGTAAGCTCTGCTCTTCCTACATCTTTCGATGACATGGAGAAAATGTCTTGAAATTCTTTTATAAGGTTTCCGACAATCTTCTCTTGCCTTCTTTCCAACCGAGAGTCCTCGAGAAGCTGGTCCACTAAATCCGCGGGTGGTGCGGTCGGAAGCTCCTTCGATCCTCGTTCGATGCTTGTAACAGGTGTGCAAGTGGCAATTTCTTCTCCTTTCTTGATAACTCTCTTAGAATCACCGATGTTGGCCATTCTCACATGCACCACCTCTTGAGAGAGATCCACAAGCGTCGCTCCTACTAGCACTCCTCTCGGGACGCTATTCGCTGATGGGAATTCCGTTACTCCAAATCGGAAGGCCTTCGGGAGCTCTGTTGAACCTTTTACAACCAAATCTGTCATGGAGGGGATGGTGATGTCTTCAAGAGCTACTATTCGATATGCACACGGCTCTTCCGAGTCCAAACCGAACAATGGAACTTCTTCTTTCCCTGTTTGAAGCTCGCCTTTCTCGAAATTCAAAGTAATTCCATTTTTCTTTAAAAAGTCCAATCCCAGAATACATGAGTCAATAATTTCAGCGACGTAAACGGTGTGAGTGTAGGTGTGAAATCCAAAAGAGATGTTGACATTTAATTTCCCATGCACAGAAATTTTGTCACCAGTCACAGTTTGTAGTGAAACTGAAGACGCCGTGTAAAGAGGTTGGCTGTCCAGGCGCCGGGCTACATCCGTCCGTAAGATGGTTACATTTGCCCCTGAGTCAACTATTAGACGACAGGGAGTTCCATTGATCTTGCCCTCCACGAATAAACCATGGTTTCCTCCTTGTAGGGATGAGATGTGATAGAGGCTGAGTGGGGCACCACCTGCTCTACACGGCGACCTCCGCCTCGCGAGATAGCCGCTCTTTAGTTTAAATGCTGAGGTTCGGACGAGGGTCTGTCCCCTCTCCTGTCCAATTCAGGGCAATCACGTCTGAAATGTCCTTCCTGGTTGCAGAGCTAACAAACCACTCTAGTTTTTCGATCCCTTGAGCCAGGAATATTTCTCATAATTCGCTCCATCTTGTTTTCCTGTTCTTGAAACTTCTTCGTGAAAAGTTCAGAGGAATCGTCTGCCAATGTTCCACGTACGAAACGCCGATCTTTTCTAGAAGCTTGCTGTGCAGCTTCTACTCTCATGGCATAGACGAGGGTGGACTTCAGATCTTTGCTGTCTGACATCCTGGTAGCTTGCTGTATGTCGGGATCTTTGATGGCATCCACGAAATACTGAAGAGACAGGTTATCTCGTACGTCCGAGGGACAGTCTGGGAAAGCGAGGAGCGACAGTCTTTCTATATCCGATGCCAATTCTTGAAGAGTTTCATTGGCCTTTTGCTGTCTCACTTTCAATTGCAGTCTGTTGTAATCCTTTAGATGCTGCTCCCCAAACCTTAACTCCAACGCACTTGTCAGCACCACGAATTCTCCCCGCTTCTCTTCAGGTAGCGTCTGTAAAATGTCAGCAGCTTCACCTCGAAGAGATGCCGCGAGATGGAATGCTTTTGAAGTATCGTCCCATCCATTTGCAGAAGCAATCATTTCAAACTGCGTTTGATAAACGCGCCAAGACGACCTCCCATCAAAAGTTGCCACTTTGATGTTGGAACGTGGCGCAATGAATGGAGTGGAAACATTATCCCAATTAGGCGTTGCAAAGGTTACAGCTTCGCGAGCTTCCATTTTCCGTAGTCTTTCTTCTACAGCGTCATGAAACTTTGTCTGCTCCTCCTTCAAGGTGGAAACTTTGTCTCCTAAGTTGTTCACTTTGCCGTTAAACTCCTCAAACTTTTCATCAACTTCCTTCCTTACTGCATTGAACACTTCTTCTTTCACGGATTGCAGAACATTTGAGGTAGTTTCTATTATGGTTGATTCCACCATTGAGGCTAGCTCTATCTTCATTTCTTCTTTGATTTCATTCACTGCTGCAGATGTTGTTTCACACTTGGCGGCTAAAGATTTAATGTCCGACGATGTTGCTTCTTGGCTGGCGGCGATTGCGGCGGCAAGTTCGGCGTTAGTCGTTTCTTGGCGGGCTTGTCCGGCTTTTATTTCGGCGGCGGTGGACTCTTGGCTGGCTTTTATTTCGGCGGCGGTGGTTTCCTGTTGGGCCTTCATTCCAGCAATCATTTCCATCAACTGCTTCATTTGGTCTTCCATCATTCCTCTAGTTGTCGGCATTCAAAATTACAATACCCCACTTCTGACACCACTGTTATGAATTTTTCCACTGAGGCAATGATGGCACAGTTTTCACGGTTTAAAAATATTTATTCTCTCTTCAGAAAACTCACAAAATTTATTCACAGGCAACAGTTTAATTACTCTCAAGCTTCAACAAAAATAACTTCGAATTCAGCGATTATACAAGCTCACTCCAATAGGTAAACAAAGCGATCAGCTTTCAACGAACTCCGAAGTCAATCTGAAAACTTTCCCGTTCTCCATTCTTTTATATACAAGCGCGTGAGACATTCTCGAAATTTCCAGCCAATTAATCGGAAACGAAATATCTCGAAACTTCTCGATTGCTTTAGGTGTTGCCACCTTTTTCTAACTTGTATAATCCCTATTAATTAATAAATAAAATAAGATAAAAATAAATTACAATAGAATTTTGAAATAATACGTCACTATTTACAATATATACAGACAATTTGTGCAACACACCCGGGTCTCGCATCGTAGTGTTTTTTTTTGGCTCTTGTAAGAGTTATCTGTAAAAATATCACTAAGGGCCATTATTTCAAATAATTAAAATAGTAATAACACTATTCCACGTCAAATTTATATGTGCTGACGATTATTATAGTATAATTGAAAGTTGTGCGATGTATCAGAGGTCGCAGACGTCCTATAAATCCTATATTTTTTTAAAAATCGGTAAAAACGTCCTATATTTTACAATTGTCCTATATTTCTACATTGATTCGATCTATATTTTCGTCGAATTCGTAATAACGGCTCCGTTTGTTGCCATTTTTTAATAGTTCGGATTCTTTGGCGCGATCGTAGGTGAAAAAGACCTGACAAAAACGATGTTTGTAACGGCGGCGCGGTGTTTTATCTCTTGTGACGTCACGTGCTGCATAACCTACAACTCAACTCTACTGGACCGGCGGGAGTTGTAAACAGTGCTAGAAGTGTGGGTAGACGCGAGGTGACGCGTCCCCCCACTTTTCAAGAAAATACCCATGCATCCCCCACTTTTAAAACCACTTAAATCCATCCCCCCACTTTTAAAATCATTCAATAATCCGTCTAAAAAACATTAATGAAAAATAACTTTAACCTATTTAAATGTAGTGACAGTGAGAAAAGGTGATTTTTTTTAACATTTTGACAACTTACAAATTACTTATGGAACTGATCATACAACTCTAAAAATGTGTTATACTACTTTGTATAAAGATATAGATATTTTTCATTAACATCTGTTAGACTTGGTCAACTTTTAAAATTGGAGGAACTTTCTTTTAAGTTAAATTTCTATTCTTCTTCCATAAAAGGGCAAGCTATTTTTTAAAAAAGCATTTTAGAATTCTCTATTAATTTAATTTTATGAAATAATGCACATTTATAAGCACTATAAAAATCTAAATAAGCAGTTAATGTATAAAACGTTGAATTATAATTTTATCCCTTACTCAAAGTCAAAGAATAGTCATTTTAAAATAACAAGAAACTTAGGATTCTTGTTCAATGTTAGTGTTTGAAAGTATAAATTATTTTCTACTAGTTATAATGTTTTTATTATAAGTTACGAAATTACAAAATTTATCGTTGAAGATGGGGGATGCACTTGTCACCAACTTTTGGGCATCCCCCCACCTTTTTTTCACCACTTCTACCACTGGTTGTAAACATGTGAACATTTCCATAACAATCGGTCTTGAATTTCTGATCTGATTTCTCCTCCAACGTAATAAATTAATTGGCCATAATGCAGAGAGAGATGCAACAAAACTCTGCCTCGGGAAAAACGGATAAAAACAACTAGGGATTAACTTGTAGGACTACTAAAGAACATTTTGAGTGCTCAGTCAATATAATTGATGAAGGAAACAAAAGGGTTAAGATTTACTGTATGATGATGTCAAAAGGCGATTTTTTTTATTCCGAATCCTGTACGGATTCTGCGCCACGAATTGTTTATATCAAACGGCTCCAAATTATGGCAACCATAACCATTTAGTTATCTTGCTCTTAAAAAAAGGCAGGGCTGCCATTTTTTGGCGAAAATTGCCTTGGTGCAGAATTCGTACCGGATTCGGAATATTAGCCACGATTTTTTCATAAAAGTCTCCAAAATTGAAAACTACGTCAATACGTTGTGTTGTCAAATCCAAACGATCACTAGGGTTGCTTTAAAACCAAGTGCCAGGTTCGCCACATTCGGCGATAAATCTCCCACTTTTCGCCGCCAATCCAGCCACGACACTGAACAGTAAATCTGAATCAACAAAGGACTGCAAACAGGGATAAAAAGAAAATACTTAAAGAAATTGGAACAGTTAAAAATGCTGGAAGCAAAAGACTCATGATTGCAAATAATGTAATTAATAAAACTTGATTTAGGGATGGAATATTGAGGCAATAACTGATCACGTATTCAGGATCAGGCGATTTCTTTTTTTTTTTTTAAAGTATTTTCTATTCTCTTAAATTCAATATAACGAGTATATAAATGTATAAAGAGTTAATTTTGAAGTTCAGTAGCAACTGTGTGCAGTTATTTGATGTTTTATATTGCCCTATATTTTTTTTGAAAAAATCCTATATATTATTTGTCACTTTGACCCCTGGATGTTCCACTCCCCTAATTTACATTCAGTTACGGCCGTATTCACGAAAATCCTTACCCTCGCGCCGAACCCCTGGGTTGATAAGCGCTGGGGTAAGACCTTTCACCCCAGGGTTAAGAAAGCGGTATTCACAGAGCTTTTTCCGACCTGTGTTTGTCAAACCAGTGTTCCTCACCCTGCGTTTGACCCCAAGGGTGAAATACAGCTTGCTATTAGTTGAAAAATATGTCATGTGACTTTTTCCCAGACTGCTTTGCGTTTGCTCTCGTAATGTTTTAATTATATTATTGAACTATAGTTTTTCAATGCGTTTTTAAACTTGATGTTTTATTTATCTTCAATTTGTGATGATTGAGGGGAAAAAAAGATTAAAAAAAATATTCATATTGTACTTTATTTATCATTAATTTTTTTATATATATACACATTTCATAATTTCAGGCTGAACATAGGTATAGCTAGTGTAACTTTTGCGAGGTTATAAATCCAATGCCACTAATCAGGAGGAAATGCAAGAATTATTCGACATAATTTAACAATAAGTATGTAACACTATAACTGCTATTAGAAGGGGGTCCCTGGGAATAAACTCTAATTTCTATGTCAAGTTTCGAAATATTTTATGTAGGCTGAAACTTAACCATGTGAGAATTCTTTTTAATATCCTAACATGGTTTTCATTGCAGTTATCATATTCAACAGAACAAAATTGTTGTCTATTTTTTCACATAGATTTATATAATTGAAATTAACTTTCTTGTTTACACAAATGAAGAAATTTACAAAAAAATAAATTTCAAAGCATCAGCACCTTTTTTCAGAAATGCAGATTGTTGCAATTTTAAAATATCAACCAAAGAAATGCATGGAAATTAATACCAAACAACATGTCCCTTTTTTGTTCCAATATTAACAGAAATGTAAGATATTAGTTTAAAATCCATTACAGAAAAAAAAAGTCGCATAAAATAGACACAAATTTTCCCTGTGACATAAAATAAATGATGACATTTCATGTTGTAGGCAAGACGTATCTGTAGTAAATTTTTGTAGCAGCCCCTTGTTAAAATTATCTCGGTAACAAGTTCAAAGTTACAGCCTGCATAAAAAATTTCAAAATACATAGTAATCAGAATTTAATCCCTGGGACCCTTAACATGTGAACTACTTTAAAAAAAATCAGATGGTTCATGCATTTCTTCTTAATTTGTTGCATTGTATATCTAATGGCGCAAAAGTTACACGAGATCTATATTGCAGCGAGTTTTTGTAGCAGAGCCTCGTTAAAATCATTTCGGTTACAAGTTCAAAGTTATACAGCCAGTGTAAAAATTACAAGACATACAAAATTAAACTTTGATCCCTGGGACCCCCTCCCATCAAGAAAATTTGCATAATGGCACTTAAAATGTTAGCTACTTTAAAAAAAATCAAATAGTTCATGCATTTCTTCTGGATTTGTTGCATTGTATTTCTAATGGCGCAAAAGTTACATGATATCTATACTGCGGTGAGTATTTGTAGCAGCGTCTTAAAAATTATATCGGCAACAAGTTTCCAGTTACACCCTGCGTAAAAAATTACAAAACACATAAAAAATAAAACTTTGATCTCTGGGCCCCTACCATCAAGAAAATTGGCATAAGGGTACTTAACATGTTAGCTACTTTTAAAAGAAATCAAATAGTTCATCCATTTCTTCTGGATTTGTTGCATTGTATTTATAATGGAACAAAAGTTACACGAAATCTATAATACTGAAGTGAGCTTTTGTAGTAGCGCCTCGATAAAGTTATCTCGGTGACAAGCTTCACAAGTATCTGCGTAAAAAATTTCAAAACACATAAAAATTAGAATTTGATACCTGGGACCCTCCCCCCTCTCATTAAGAAAATTGCCATAATGGCACTTAAAATGTTAGTTACTTTTAAAAAATCAAATAGTTCATGCATTTCTTCTTGATTTGTTGCATTGTATTTATAATGGCGTAAAAGTTACACGAGATCTATTATTACGGCGAGTATTTGTAGCAGCGCCTCGTTAAAATTATATCGGCAACAAGTTTCCAGTCACAGTCTGCGTAAAAAATTACAAAACACATACAAAATAAAACTTTGATCCCTGGGCCACCTACCATCAAGAAAATTGGTATTAGGGTACTTAACAAGTTAGCTACTTTTAAAAAAATCAAATAGTTCATGCATTTCTTCTGGATTTGTTGCATTGTATTTCTAATGGCGCAAAAGTTACATGATATCTATACTGCGGTGAGTATTTGTAGCAGCGTCTTAAAAATTATATCGGCAACAAGTTTCCAGTTACACCCTGCGTAAAAAATTACAAAACACATAAAAAATAAAACTTTGATCTCTGGGCCCCTACCATCAAGAAAATTGGCATAAGGGTACTTAACATGTTAGCTACTTTTAAAAAAATCAAATAGTTCATCCATTTCTTCTGGATTTGTTGCATTGTATTTATAATGGAACAAAAGTTACACGAAATCTATAATACTGAAGTGAGCTTTTGTAGTAGCGCCTCGATAAAGTTATCTCGGTGACAAGCTTCACAAGCATCTGCGTAAAAAATTTCAAAACACATAAAAATTAGAATTTGATACCTGGGACCCTCCCCCCTCTCATTAAGAAAATTGCCATAATGGCACTTAAAATGTTAGTTACTTTTAAAAAATCAAATAGTTCATGCATTTCTTCTTGATTTGTTGCATTGTATTTATAATGGCGTAAAAGTTACACGAGATCTATTATTACGGCGAGTATTTGTAGCAGCGCCTCGTTAAAATTATATCGGCAACAAGTTTCCAGTCACAGTCTGCGTAAAAAATTACAAAACACATACAAAATAAAACTTTGATCCCTGGGCCACCTACCATCAAGAAAATTGGTATTAGGGTACTTAACAAGTTAGCTACTTTTAAAAAAATCAAATAGTTCATGCATTTCTTCTTGATTTGTTGGATTGTATTTATAATGCAACAAAAGTTACACAAGATCTAAACTGGAGTGAGCTTTTATAGTAGCGCTTCGTTAAAATGATCTCGATAACAAGCTTCAAGCTACAGCCTGCGTAAAAAATTTCCAAATACATAGAAATTAGAATTTGATTCCATCGACCTTCTCTCATGAAGAAAATTTGTATAATGGCAGTTAACATGTTAGCTACTTTAAAAAAATAAATATTATTCTTGTATTTCTTCTTGATTTTTTGCGTTGAATTTATAATAGCGCAAAAGTTACACAATATCTATATTGAAGCCATTTTTGGTCGCAAAGTCTTTGCTACTGAAAGTACTATAAATTTCTATTACTATTACGAAACAGCTTCAAATCGAACACTGTTACGTTTAATTCACGTTTCAACGGAAGTAACCTGAAAAAAAGAAAACTTGATAGCCTGACAATTCACAAAGCTATTTTTCACAACTTATATTCATAGTTAAATTCTTTATATTAATTTTGAAGGGTTTGTTTGTAGCGGGCAAATCTCAGGAGCCACTTACCATCATCCAATTGGGCTGAAACTTGACACATATAAGCGTTGTCGAAGACAATGCAATCTACCAAGTTTGTAGGTGTGTGTCTCTAATAAGACGCTTTTGCTCGTGTTTCTATTGGCGTTTCGGAGGAATAATTAATCCACTTGTCCCATGTCTACCAAAGGACACTTTTGGTAGACATGGGTTACGAAAGGGCTACAGTTTATTGGTTTTTTTTAATCGCAGCGTGTTGCACAAAAACAGTACTTAAAATAAAGTAACACTTGCCACAAATTATAAACGATTATGAACTTGTACTTACATCTGCAGCACAATGAAACGAAACAAATTTCATAATCTACATGCCATTTTTATTTTCTTTATAGCTTTGTGCATCTTTACTTTCCTTTTGTATTTATCAACCACACAAAATGTTCTCAATTAATTTTTTAGAACCGAAAATTTAAAAACTTCACACACAATCATAATAACAATGGCTAAAAGTTTAACTAATGAAAGTCCACTTTGTAAATTTTTGGAATATGCAAAAAAAGAGGTCCAAATTGATATTTTCTTAAACCTTCTCCGCTAAATTATTATTTGGAAGGGGAAAATACTATTTGTGACAGAACAAAAATCAATGACACGAAGAATTGTAAATTTGGTCACCGATAAGTGAAATATAGGATTATTTGCAAAGTTCTTTATATACTAAAATATAGTCAGTATTTTGAAAGTTGGTATACTATTCCATTGGCCGGATACATAGAAACTGCAAAATTGCAGACAGAAATCAAACAATCTTCAAACCATTTTTAATTTCTATAACAAGCCATAACATTTAGGATTGGGGTCATTCCACGTCAGATCGACCAGGCCATGACACCCACCCCCTCCGATTTTGATGAAATTTGGTGTAAACCTTCTATTTATGGTTATTAAGAAGAATCTCAAATATTTTTTGGATATTCCTATTGGTTAAAATTTTACAGCCCTTTAAAATTTGTGATTTTAGGAAAATTTCGATTTCTGAAATTTTTGAAAAAAAAGACATGTGTTAGGAAAATAATTTTTTTCTCAATAACTACTGAATATATCTTTACGAATTTTTTTTCCCAATACCATGAAACTATAACAAATCCATAAAAAAATATCAAATCGTTCCAAGTTTGTATAAAATTTCACAAAAAATTAATAAATTGTTCTAACTCGTTTTTTTTCTGCAAAAAACGTGTTTTTTTGTAATTAAAAAAACTCAAAATACGTCATTCAAAAATTAATTTTTTTGTACATGAAAAGTTTTGCAAGAACATATATTATCTTTCTAAAAAATAAACTCGGTGGGACCCGACCTTTTTATAGTAAAATTTTTCACTTTTGTCAATTTTTCTGAAAAAAAACGTGTTTTCTTAAATTTCAATTTGAAGCATGAAAATATTACTAAGTCTAAAGATGATACACATGTAAAGAACTCTTAATATATATACTATCTTAATAATTAACAAAAAAAAATTGAATTTAACAACCTTATATTTTTAAATTGCAAATTTTTCGTAGTAAATTTGGTTTTTAAGAATTGAAATGTTCATCACAAGGGTCTGACTTATCCTAAAATAATAAGACACTAAAATTATTATGAGAAGATTTACTTTTTGATAAGTTAAAATAATAGTTTTTCCACACTTTTGGTTGAAATTTTGTAAGTTTGCCAAAAGAATTAGAAAAATTTCGTTTCTTGAAATCTCTGAACTTTCAATATAAATGTAATTCCTTGCAATTGAATATTTTAAAAAAGTATATAAAGAATAATAAACATATATATAATTGCTTTATATTCATATGAAAACTAAATGATTGTGGGAAAATTGTATTTTGCAATGATCAGAATTAATGTTAGCTTCATTCATTTTACAAATAATTACTATAATATGCCGTTTAGAAAAACAACTTTAATCATAGTTTAATAACTAATCAATTAAACTTATGTTTGACATTTTACAGTTAACAAAAAAGTTGTTTTTGACATTTTAAAGTTAACAAAGAAATGCCTGGTTCATTAACTGTTTGAGAATGTTAAAATATTTAATTTAAAAAAAAAGTTTTGTGGTATAAACAAATAGTTTTTAAAGTTTCGACTTCGACATCAGCTCTTAACTTCAGCAGAACTCTTTCTTCTTCACTTAAACTTTCAATTGTCTTTATGCCTCTTTTACAACCATGACTAAGTTTATGACACTCATTATCAGTTAATTCTCCTACACTGCAATTGGGATACTCCATGCTGAGTATAAAACCAATATATAATCAATTTAATAGCGAATATACTTCATCAATCCCCGAAACACTTTCAGTCTTTGCAGTTCTGCTTCACATTCTTCAACTAACTCGATGTGAGAATGAGTTTCGAGTCATGTTGTACTAACCAATGAAACTCAAGCTTGGTGTAAACAACCCACTCCTTCTTAGAACCCCCCCCCCGCTCCCCTCTTTCTCCTTCCTTCCGCTCAAAAGCAATAAATATTCTCTAGTCAAACGTTGGCCGTGACATTTATTGCTCGCGTACCGATGGTACCGGCCCGACAAAAGTCAGACCTTTTTTACCTTTGACTTGAAACTTACCAGTAGAAAGAGTAAAACAGAAGTATCCATTAAAAATGACATTTAAGTATTTATTCATTAGCGCTATGAAGAGTAAAGTTTAGTTTCCTCCAAAATTGAACATATTAGCAGTAGAGGTATAATTTAGATAATAAGAATGTTTTCCGTTGAAGAGTTCTTAACGCATAAACCCATAATTAATTTACAAAAATTAAACTCAAAACTTGCAAATATTTAATTTAACTATCCTACTTAAAAAATTCTTACAAGATGTATTTCAGGGCGCTCAAAAATAAATTGCAAAGTTTGCATTATATGGATCACTGGATTATTAAAAAAATTTCGATTACACGAAGAGAAAATTGTGAAAATTTTTTGACAAATTTCCAAAATTTCAACCACAAGGGTAAAATACCATTACATTTTACTTTTCAAAAAGTAAATTTTACAACAATAATTTTAGTGTCTTATTACTTTAGGATTAGTGAGAACCTTATGATGAACATTTAAATTCATAAAAACAAAATGTACTACGAAAAATTTGCAATTTAAAAATATAAGGTTGTGAAATTCATTTTTTTTGTTGATTATTAAGATAGTACATATATTAAGAGTTCTTTACATGTGTATCATCTTTAGACTTAGTAATATTTTCATGCTTCAAATTGAAATTTAAGAAAACACGTTTTTTTTTCAGAAAAATTGACAAAAGTGAAAAATTTTACTATAAAAAGGTCGGGTCCCACCGAGTTTATTTTTTAGAAAGATAATATATGTTCTTGCAAAACTTTTCATGTACAAAAAAATTAATTTCTGAATGACGTATTTTGAGTTTTTTTAATTACAAAAAAACACGTTTTTTGCAGAAAAAAAACGAGTTAGAACAATTTATTAATTTATTGTGAAATTTTATACAAACTTGGAACGATTTGATATTTTTTTATGGATTTGTTATAGTTTCATGGTATTGGGAAAAAAAATTCGTAAAGATATATTCAGTAGTTATTGAGAAAAAAATTATTTTCCTAACACATGTCTTTTTTTTCGAAAATTTCAGAAATCGAAATTTTCCTAAAATCACAAATTTTAAAGGGCTGTAAAATTTTAACCAATAGGAATATCCAAAAAATATTTGAGATTCTTCTTAATAACCATAAATAGAAGGTTCACACCAAATTTCATCAAAATCGGAAGGGGTGGGTGTCGAAATCCATTTTTTCTGGTCGATTTGACGTGGAATGACCCATTGATGATACATTAATGCATCATTTAAACATTTAGGCTTGGTGACTAATATTATTCGGCTAACAGAAGAGTACAAAAAAGTTTATTCAATACTAAAATATAGGACAATAGTATATCCAAAAACATTATCAAATGAAATACTTTATTTTCAAAACAATCTTTTTAATAAAAACAGTTACTTAACAGCCAAAGTACATTCATTTTGGTATGGATGCACTATAATCCCCTGTCGATAAACCTTGAACTCATTTCCAGAATTCTTTATTGCGAAAGAAGTTTTCAATATAACAGTGGGTGGAAACTTATCACAGAATTAAAAAATATGTTCAAATGTTTTCTGTAGTATAACAATACTTTAGTTCCTCTGTGCATTGTGACATCCTAAATTACTAATGAAGAAAGGTTAAATTCCTAGTTCACGTTTATGGGTTGTCGCACTTTTGAAAAATTGGCGACAAAGCCAGAATGTCGCCAATTCGGAATTCCAATATGAAAAATTGAGAAACGAACCAGCTCCATGATTTGTGGTATAGAAAGGTTGAATCCAAAGCACGTCAATAAAAATAATGGGGTTGCCAAATTTAGAACTGTATCGCCTACAAAACAGCGCCAAATCGGCTTGGCGATATTTTAACGTCAACTAGGAATAGACCTAGTAGCGTTTTAGTCTTGCTCTATAAACACTTTATATCTATAATTGTGTATTTTAGCTTGAAAACAAAGTTAACAGGTCTGTGCAGTACCTCTGTCACAAATGCATCTTGGGAACTGTAACGGAACTGCAAAATAATCCCAGAGGAATTTCCCGACAATTTATTGTTGCGTAGAAACAAAGTGCTATTCGCAAGGAAACCAAGTTGTTCCACAGAATCCAGGACATTGTTGGTATTTTTCAGCAGCTCTAATTTTACATGAAGTCATTTGTAAATTTCAAAACCACCTCTTCTTCGTAAAGCAGCATGTGACACTTGTGTCATTCAGTTCCGAAAAAAAAATATTTTATGTTTGCGCACAGTTTTCTATCACATTCAACTATCTCCAATAATTCGAGATAGTCCCACAACTTTAGATTATCCATGATTGAAATTTAAAAGTACGATGCATTTCTCTTGTGATCGTCAGAAGGTTGCATTGAGTCTCGATTCTAGCGAAAATCAAAACCAACGATTCAAATTCATCATCTGCGCATGGGCGGGTTAAGAAATTCTGCCTTGCCCTAGCTTCACTTCACCCCACCTTCCGAGGTGGGGTGGAATTAGCGGTGTTTATCAACACCGTGTTAAGTTGGCCCGAGGTCGAAACTAGTCCGTGACGTAAATACCACTTTTACTTGCCCTCGTGTAGTCGTGTTGAGCTTGAGACTTGAGACCGGTTTTTCGAGGGGCGAGATTCGTTAGCGCTGGGGTGAAAAAATTTGTGAATACAGCCGTACGTGTTTTGGAATTTCTATACAGCGCTATGTCCACTCAGAACTGGCCGTTTCCCGCAATGGAGAGTCCATTTCTTCAATCTCTGTGTAGCGTGTAGTTATCATTAAATGGCTAATTTGCTCTTCGGGTGAAAAATCCATGCATAGTCTTGCAATTTGGTTTAGCTTTTGATTAAATTAGTAAAACACTGATCACTGAATAACCTCAATTAATGGATAATTTGAGTAATAATCAACAAAGAGTTGATTAATGCAGTATATTTGTTTAATTCTTTCTTGTTGGGACACGCACGGAGGTTTTTAAGTAAATTGTAAACTTACGGTTTCGTGGGGTTCCGATTATACTTCGCGTTAAATTTTTTCCCGATATCTTACCGAAGTTCTTACGGCGTGCTAGTTTCTAGACCGCGAGGTTGCGGGTTCGAGTCCCGTGTTCGGCATGGGTGTTTGTAAATGTATGTTGGCTTGTCTAATGACGAATGTTTCGGCGCATTATAGCCCTCGTGTTGCTGACGGCGCCAGATAATCTGAATACAACCAACCGAATTTCTTATGACATCAACAAATCGGATCGGATGAATTCACTTCACTCACTTTGTGATTTGATTTGATCCGAGTTGTATTTTGAGATATTGAAACTGGTTTGGTAGGGTGATCTAATATTTATGCTAATTTTTGTTGCCCTGTCATGTGACCGTTGTTTCAAGTATTTAATTTATATACTGTATTGATCGAGTACTGATTGTCTTTTCTTTTCGGTCTGAAGTAGCCGAATTTCGTGTGCAAGTTACTTTTTCTTTTCATGTAAATAAATTTTCCATAGTATTTTTAAATAACGTCTCAAAGCCTCTTTCATCCAAAGTCGTTCCACTGCGCATAAAGATTTGGTTTTGTTGAGAAATTTTAAGCCCTCAACTAACCACAACATTTCTCAACTTAATGAGTTGGGGGTTGAACCCCCAATACCTCCCTCGTTACGCCTATGGTCTTTACATCAACGGTCGATGACCAGTGGCGGCTCGTGGGTATTAAAAGTGAGGGGGCCCAAATTAACAATTGCATGTCATGGGGGGAAGGAAACATGCAAATATCAAGACACATGAATTTTATGTAATTTTGTAAATGTTACTTAAATATATATGGGAAAAGACAACAATATTAAACAGTTAAATTATCTAAGCATACTGATATCTGATAAAGTAAATATTTCAATAAAAGGAATTATTATTACGAAAACGACGCGATGTTTCGTTTGAGAATGGACGACGTCAGGACGTGAATGTACTTGCACCTTTTGCTTTTGAAAATTAAAAATGAAGCGAAGAATTCCTAGGCAAAAAAGTAAAGTACAGGCCTCAAATTATTCAATTGAACGTAAAATTACGGCATATCTATTTATAAATTGTTCCGTAAGAAATCCGATACTCATTCAAGATTGAAAATTCCTGATTTGAAGCTGTAGCCTTGCCTTTGTCTATGCGTTTGAGGGTTTAAATTTTTTATTTATGGAGATTATTTTAAGGATCTTCTGGTCTTCCGGGAAGCCTACCAAGAGCTGGACGCTATCTCAATGACCAGTGGTCAGTGATTAGGAACAGCCATAAGTACAATATTATCGGGACTCACTGTAAGATTAAAAAAAAAAAAAAAAAATTTAAATTAAAAAAAAAAAAAAAAAAGTGTTAAAGTTTACCTTTTTGCTCCCCCCCTCCCCCCTCGTTAAATATAAATAGTTACTCCTAATCATATAATGAAAAGCATGTTATAATTAATAATTTTATTAAATTAAGAATAGAGAACACATTAAAATGAACTCATGTCGATTGGACGAAGTGTAAAAGCTAAACAGCTTTGAAGATAAAACTTTTTTAATATAAGAAAAGTTACCAATATTTTCAACAGTATAAAACATTTTATGTACAATACAGGTGGCTGGATTAGATACCAAGAGAGTAGGAAGCAAAAGCTTTTTTATTTTGTTTGACATAATAATAAATTAAAATACTAATCACAAAAAAATAAGTTAAAGTATGAAAACCGATGTCACTCAATTTCTATTCTGTATTTAAGAAAAAGAAAACAAAGAGTTAGGGAAGAGTTATAAAAAAAATAAAGTCAAAACCGTGGTTAAAAATTCTGTAGAAATCACAGGGGAAAATTTTTCATCAAATATTACATGAATCATAGAAAAAAGAAACTAGAAAAAAAAATGCCGACAGCAACAATTTCACTTTTCGTAACTTTAGAGTAAATACTTAAATAAATAATTTTATAATATTTTAAAATAATTTAAATAAATCCTTTTAAAGACATCGGTATTGCACCTAATATTCAAGTAAATGATATTTTATGAATCAATTCATGCAAAATAATTTTGGCTTAACATTAGAACTAATGAAAAATGCCATTAACTTAGAATGGGCAATATTTATAAATTTGCAACCAAAGTCAGAGGTATTGTTATATTGACCAGTTCAACAGTTTTAATTTAAATTCATGAAAAAATGAATAATTACTTGATTTGAGGATGAATAATTACTTGAAAAATGCATTGCATATGCATCTCAAATTTGAGATGTCTACTTACATTGAAACCAACCTGCAAAACATCCGATGGGGCTCGATTCGACGACATTTCACATGCGAATTGAATATATTGCCTCTGGTCAATGAGTTTTGACATAGCGATAGTTGAAAATAGGTATTTTACCATGATTCTTGATATTTTGAAAAGAAGTTGAGCAAACATGGAACTCGCTTCAAATTTTAATATTTTATTTAATTCAAAATTTATTTTGAGAATTGGATCCTACCTGAATTAAGAATAAACATCGTTTCTTCAATTTTAAGAATGCCCAAATTTTATTTGACAATTTCAAATTGCTTGTATCATTTTGCTTTTTTAAGGTTCATTGTAGGTTCATGACTCAGATTCTTTACTAAACGCTCATGAAATTTTTTTCTGGTAACAGTAACTAGGTTTGCTTTATCTACATTTTACATATTATTTGGGAGAGAGGGGAGGGGAGTTTTGAAAATTCTGTAACTGTGACGTTTATCTTTTAACTTTAACATAGCATTATACGATGGCTTAGTTCTAGTGGAGCCACTTATTTAGAGAAGAACATTTTTTATTCTCTGTATAGAAATTCTTCCGTTGATGGCATCGGATTGTAAGTTACGTTAATAGTTTAATAGGATATCAAATATTAATGTGAGACAAATCACTTCTTCCGATCATATGGACGACATTTAAATACTCAAACATTTTTCGGGAAAAAATTAAATTTCTAAATAAAAACAATTTGCAGAGAAAATCTTACTCTTACATTTTGAAAAACAAAGTGCGAAAATGAATGCAATGGATATTTATTGTAGCCACTTTTTTCGCACCGTCATACTAGAGGACCAACGTGCAATCGCCGTCTCTACAAAAAATGGCCATTCCTTTACAGAGATGTCCACCCAGAGCAGAGTTATCAGGGATGTTTTAGAAATTTTGTATTTATGCTTTGGCAAAACAGGATGTCACGTGAAAGTTGCAATCTTATATGCCCTATCGGTTTCAAATTCAAGGTCGTCCGAAGAAGGGGTCATTTTGTACCCAGGAAAACAAGCATCTTTAAGTCTTTAAGAGAAGGGTAGCTTTTTTGTAGTAATGATTGTGATTGATTAACATTTTTTCGGGTTTATTGCAAGAGCTCGCCCTGCTCCCTTCACAATAATGACAGAATAAATAAGTTTAAAGCTTTTTTTTTTTAAATATTAAAAAAATCCTACAACAAAACAATATTAACAAGCATATATGTAAGTGGGGCCAGGGTCCAAAAAAGTGAGGGGGCCCAGGCCCCCCCTGGCCCCCTGCACCAGCCGCCACTGTCGATGACTAAACTCATGTCTGTAGCACTTACGTTCCCGATATAAAGACTCCATTTCTCCAACCTGTGTAGCGCTTATGGTTGTCTGCGAACAGCATACAGTTTGTAAGTTTAATATGATACATTAGTTGTATGAATGTCTTTCACTTTGGTATAGCTTTTGATTACCTTTGCAAAACACTGAATAATTATTAGTAATGAAATTTAATGGATACTTTGAGTAATAACCAACAAAGAGATGGTTTGGCGAAACTACGTAGTAAATTTGCTTAATTTTTCTCAACCCAATGGGGGGGGGGTTCGAACTCCCAAAACCCCTCCCTCGTTACGCCTATGGATAATGCTTTTAATAAGACTGGGTAGTAAAAAAACGAACATTTGTTTGTTTGTAAAGACTGGCGCACCCGAGGTAGCACAGCTGAGGAAACAGGGAAGACTAAAAGATTGGCTAATTCTGGCCTAGCATAGTTCCAAAAATAAACAACTCAAAACCGCCACATAGTTTTGTTTCTCATAAATACATCATCCCAAGTTTAAAACTGTGCATAGACATTTCAAAAAGTCTTCTCTATTTATCCAGAATTGGGCGAGATTGGCTAATATTGTTTCCAACGACCTATATTCACAAGGTTCCACATCGGGATTGGCCTATGTCTGACGAAATTGGCCCAGTGCTTCTATGCTACTAGGGACCACTGAAATCAGACTTCAACTCGTTTCCTTGTCACTCGCAAGCTGTGGAACGCTTGCGTAAAGAGAGAAGACAAAAAGTGGGTGGCGCTGACGCAAGGGCGTACTGGGACATATAATCCGCCCGGTGATTTTAGATTCATACCGGCCCAGATTTTCAATATAATTATTAATCAGATTTTAATAATCGTTGTTAATAATAAAATAATTCCAATAATTAATAATAATAATTCCAATAATTAATTATAATAATTCTAATAATTATAATAATTCAATATTTTTAATAATTAATGCATCTTATTATTTAAATATTTATATTTAATAATTTCAATGAATAATTAGTTTTATTTATTAATATTTATAGTTGGATTGTTTTAATAATTAGTTTAATTAAGGAGTTCAGGACTCAAAATTCTAAAATCTTTATTTTTAGAATTATTTTTCCGAAATTTTTGATGCGCTATTGTATTATGCTTTGAAACTAAAATAACTATTTTAAACTTTCACATTAAATTTTTTTTTTTTTAAATTAAACAATTTCAAAATTTTGATGTTACCTAAATTTGATATATTTGAAAAATCACTTCATTTTTGCATTAAATTACTTCTTATAATTCATATCAAAAACTGTCTTCATGAGTTTTTCAATAAAATATTTAGAAAAAACTATAAAAAATATTTTGTGCAAAAACTGTTTAAAACTCATAGTATGCTAAGATCCAAACACTTAAACAACAGTTAAATCAAAATACACAATTCCTGGAGACAAATTAAAGAAATATATATGAAAAATAATTGTGGAAAGTTTTATATATTTATAACAAGTAGTTTTTTAGTTTATATCAATTTATGCCCAAAAACCCTAGAAAAACAGTTTCAAGGTAGCATGTCCGAGATATAGTTGTCATGTAACAAAAACTTAAATATTTCAAGTTCTATTAAAGACAGAAAAAAATTGGATTTTTTTTAAATTTTGAGTCCTGGACCCTGTTAAATCAAATTTTCTGTCTCTACTATTTATAACCCCTTTGGGTGAAGTTGGTTTTATAGTATGATAAACCTTTCCTAATTTGTTACAAAAAATAAAACAAATATATTTAAATTAAAAAATAAAGAATGTTCAGGTATATAAATGCAAGTAAGTTCACTAGAAAATGACATTCGAAATGATAATATAAACTTATCTTTAAAAGTTATAAAATAAGTAAAAAGTTGTTATACTATAAAATATTTAAAAGTTATAAAATAAGTAAAAAGTTGTTATGCTATAATATATAAATTTTAATGTATCTATTTTCTAAGTACAACATAATCTATAAAATAAAAATTATGTAAAATTTTAAGCAATTCTTAAAATGCAAACTATATCTTTCAAACAAAAGTAATAGTTTAATTTGTAACTACTATGGCTACCAGTGGAAACAAAACATTAATTTAAGTACATAACTAAAAATGCTACCTTTTAGAGAATACAAATGTATAAAAAATTTCAACAAACTTAATTAGTCCAATTTATCGTCATCTTAGCATCTGTAGCATTTCCTCATTGCACATATTAAACATCATTATCATAGCGCATATATATTTTTTATTAGAAAAGCACAAACTAATTCAAATTTTAAAATACATTGAGCTAGCATTTAATTTTAGGTAGACGAGTCAATGCAAATAAATATTTAAAAATTTTTAAGTTGAAAATTAAGTACGATAATAGTAGCACAATTCAATGAATCATAGAAACTCTTAGTCAATATTGAATTATGTCAAAAATAGTAGTATTATACACAACACGGACTTAAATTAAAAAAAAAATATCTTCCTATATATACTGCTCTTTTTGCGCATCACATTTATATCTTGCGATGAAATGTTTTTCAAAATGGCACTCTCAATTGCCATTAACATGAACGCTTCCACAGATGTTCTTGGGTAATCGTCCTAAGTAATCGATTTAAAATTAACTTCAATTTTGAAAATGACAGTTCACAAAAAGCTTGCGAAATGTGGAGGGGTATATAACATATAAATAAGAAGACTTTCGTTACATAACATAAATTTCGTATGAATTCGATTAGTTCATCTAAAGTTTCCAAGAATTAAGAGCCATTATGTATAAATAATTTAAAATAATGACACTTACTTGAAATGTAATAGTTGAAGTCAATTCGAAGAGATCCAAGAACACTCGCATCAAATCAGCTGAGCTCATGTGAGATAACAGCACGTATATATAATTTCAAAAACATAAACAGCACAGTATAATTTTTTTTTATCTAAAGAATAATAACATTTTAGTTTGGAGTTGATTATCGAATCTAATTGTCAATTGCATCATTAGATATTAACACATAAACACTAATTACGCAGATAATCTTTTTAGTTTCTTGATTGTCTAAAGCATACTTTGTTTATGTTGACCTGAAAACATCCAGTGTTTAGCTTTGTATGGCGAGCCATACCAATTTGGAAAATGAAATGGCCGTTCAATTTAGCAAAACAACGGTCACTCTCTCTTTTTTTTTTTTTTTTTTTTTTTGCTTTTGCGTAGTGTTCTTATATTTGTCAATTTCATTCGACTAGTCAATATACAACAACTGATACAGCAATAGTTACTACCCACCACTTTTTCGCCTTAGAACCTCTTGACACCCCTGAGAAGTTTCTCTGTCGCCAACAATCTTAGCGAGTGGTCCTCAAACCATCTTGGTCCCTTCCTTACCTCAGGCATTGAGCAGTTGTCGGCCTCTTTTCTACAACTGTCTACAATAACAGCCGTACTTTTCTTAGAATTTCTTATCATCCGTACTAAACGAAAAAGTGAGGAACATGAGTGAACGATTGGGATTTAAATGCATTGGGCTTTAAAAAAAAAAAAAAAAAAAAAACGAACTTATATACCGGACCGGCCCATTTTTCGCAGACACTTGCTGGCCAGGTGATTGCACCGGACAACCCTATGGCCAATACGCCCCTGCGCTGCGCCAAAGACGTTAGGACAACACCTTTTTCTTAAAAAAAGATCCATAATGTCCGACTTTTCTACAAAAATTTCCTTCAAAGTGTATCACTGGGATAGAAAGATCGAGAAACAAGGGGACAAAATGATAAAAGCATGTTTTTTTTTAAATGTAAGAGATAATGTTAGTACCCATTTTACAGAAAAATCATTATTTTTTACAAAATTTTTTACTTTTGAGTATTTTTCGATTTCTTTTAGTTCTCCACGTTTTGGAACATCCTGATTTCAAAAAAGTGATTTAGAAAAAATGGATGCCGGACATCTCATCCGTCGGACAAGTCGCCACCGGACAAGTCACCACCAAGAAAGCGCGGATCGAGGGTGTTGTGTGGGGAAAACGATTTTCTTACGAGGAACTGTCGAAGCTGAATGGTGGGACTTGCGTACGTATTCAAGAAGGCACAACATTGAAGTTATCTTTTAACCCCTCCTCCCGGCTGAACATTATTGGTGTTATTTAAATATTAACGAAATATTTTATTACAGTCTTGATTAAATTAATGTTAATTCAAGGTATTAATATTTTTAATAATATATGAGTTATTAAAATATGGAATTGTTATACTTCGGATCCCCCCCCCCCTCCCCCCTCCTTCTAGAGACGTTTCTTTTTGACGAAAGAGATGTAATAGTATCGAGAATATATAGAAACTTCGTATATTTAATATGATGCAGGGTAACACTGATGAGTCAGATGGTTATCAGGCGCGGATCTAGAGATATATATTAGGAGAGACGGAGGTGCGTGTTGCATATGGAGAAAGTTTTTATTAATATCTTTTTGTTTTCTTTCTTTTTTTTGATTTAGATGAAAGGAGATTTAATAGTATCGAGAATATATAGCCACATCATGTATTAGATATGATAAAGGGTAAGACTGATGTCTCACAGGTGACTGTCAGGCGCGGATCTAGAGAGGCGGAGGTGCGCGTTGCATACATATGGGGAAAGTTTTTATAAAAATATATGTATTAAGTTATTAAAATATGGAATTGTTATATTTAAGATTTTCTTTTTCTTTCTTGACGTATAGACGTTTCTTTTTGACGAAAGAGATTTGATAGTATCGAGAATATAAAGACACTTCGTACGTTTGATATGATGCTGGGTAAGAGTGAGGTGTCAGATGGTTGTCAGGCGCGGATCTAGAGATATATATTAGGAGGGGCGGGGTGCATGTTGCGTACATATGGGGAAAGTTTTTATTAATATATTTAATAAGTTATTAAAATATGGAATTGTTATATTTCGGATTTTTTTTTTTTTTTTTTTTTTTTTTTTGACGTATAGATGTTTCTTTTTGACGAAAGAGATTTGGTAGTATCGAGAATATATAGACACTTTGCATATTTGATATGATGCAGGGTAATAGTGATGTGTCAGATGGTTGTCAGGCGCGGATCTAGAGAGATATATTAGGAGAGGTGGGGGTGCGGGTAGCGTACATATGGGGAAAGTTTTTATTAATATCTTTAATAAGTAAAAAGTCATTAAATTATGGAATTTTTATACTCTGGATATTTCTTTTTCTTTTTGGAACGTAGATGCAAAGACATTTAATAGTATCGAGAATATATAGATACGAGTGAGTTATAACACTTGGTATATCTGATATGATGAGAACCAAGTTGATGTATGTGTAAGATGATTGTCAGGCGCGGATCTAGAGAGAGATATTGGGGAGAAGGGGGGGGTTGCGTATTGCTTATATGTGTTTTTATTAATATTTTTAATAACTAATGGAGTATGGTCTAATAAATATGGAATTATTATATTTCGGGGATTTTTTTTTTTTTTTTTTTGAATTAGATGAAAAGACATTTTATAAAATCGAGAATATATAGACATGAGTGAGTTATAACATTTCGTAAATCTGATATAATGCAAAGCAAGTTGATGTATGTGTAAGATGATTGTCAGGCGCGGATCTAGAGAGATATAGTAGGGGAGGGGTGCGTATTGCGTAGGTATGGGGTAAGTTTTTATTAATATTTTTTATTATAATTAGTATTTAAATTATGAAATTTTTATATTTCGAAGATTTTTTCCCCTTTTTGACTTAGAGGAAAAGACATTTTATAGTATCGAGAATATATAGACATGAGTGAGTTATGATACTTCAAGGATCCAGTGAGGTATAACCAGGCAAGAATCTTGGGAGGATTTATTAGGAAGAATATGCGAGCTGCTTACGTGAATTAAAAAATGGTGATGCACCAACTGTTACAAGCCTATAATTAGGTATTGCATAACGCCAACGGGATTCAATCGTGAGACTAATTGCACGCTAGGCACGCAACATGGTCAGTAAGAGCTTTGAAAATTTTACCTTCGACGACGTTTTCTCGCCAACGCGGTATGTTGAAAAAATAATAAATTGTTTTTGGTATTCGATGATATGGCTTAAAATCGCAATGAGGAAAGGTTACGGCGTTTTCATGCTATAATGAGAAAATTTAGCCATTTTCATTTCAACCCTTTCAATTCCTTCTATTTTCAGCCTAGTTGATGGCTGTGTTGTTGACGTTCTTGCATGCCATAGGTTAACGCAAAAGCTCTTGCAATGTGTTTAAAAGAGTACTAAATCCTTTCCCTCCCAGGCATTCCAACACCTTCTCGGGCACAACCTTTAACTAGATTCCTTTTATCGTAACTGGTGTGAAGTTCAGCACAGTTAAACATACAAAGCGGGTACTGAAAAAGAGTTGTCCGACAATGGACAACCCATTGTATCTTAAGGCAGATTGGCACCAATGTCATTTGCACCTTTTCCTCATAGATGGCACTGATTTTCACTTGGGCGATTAACATCATGGTATGGTAAACCCCCCCCACCCCGAAGCGGTTTGTTTCCTCTATTTCCGTCAAGTGTCCGAATGGTGAGGGGAAGGAGGATCACTTCCCCTTTCTAAGAAATAGTGTGGGGGAAATAGGGGTCGACCCTAACCAGTGTTTATTTCTTTTTTTCTTTTTTTTCTCATGGACTTTCACAGAGAATTCGTATTTCGTTTGTTTGGAATGGCATGATGTAGTTATAGTGGTTGACTGCATTGAAACTTGTCTTCCTTAGGAAAACATCAGTTCGTTTTCCAAGATTGAATAATTTAGAAGAAATATACTAATCTATATTTAAGGAAATTAGTGAAATAAATAATCAAAGTTGACTAGTAATTAGTAAACTTTAATTTTAAGCGAATATAGATGCAGCCCGGCTGTACTTGCTGCACCCCACGATTCGCCACTGTTGTAGAGAATATTCCTGGCTTTTCAATTATTATTCCTAGGATGGGTTTGGAAAACGTACATTTGTTGTTCGTTAAATTTATTTGCATTCAAACACATCGAAATAAATTTTCAATATACATTTTGTTAAATGCATATTTTATAAGTATTATACATAGACAATTCTCCACGGGGCATTTTGACTCTTTTTTTTTTCTCTTGTTAGTGAACAGATTAGAATCATAAAATTATGATGAATCTAGTAGTTTTTACATTATATTAGTTGGTGGCAAAGTTATATGGAAAAATAATTATTTTGATTGTGTGAAATATTTCTTTATAACCACTGACGCACACGACATTTTCGTTCATCAGTGGGTTATAAATATATATTTGAAAAAGTAAGAATAATTATAATTCCTTGTAATTTTGTAACCAACTTAATCTATAATAGTAAAACATAGTTTATGTGTCTGTCTGTTCAGAGTGGCCACAGAACTGGGAAAACCTGGAAATCAGGGAAATGTCAGGGAGTTTTCTGATTCTGTAAAAAATCAGGGAAATGTCAGGGAGTTTTCTGATTCTGTAAAAAATCAGGGAAATGTCAGGGAACTTTTTTAAATTTCATGAAAATCAGGGAAATTTTGTATCGTTTAAGGTACGTTCATCCATATTTTGGCACTATTTACCCGAAGATTTGTGGTGATAAGCCATTAGAAGTTTAATGTTACGGAATAATTTAAACTTTTCATTACCAGCAAAACTATTTTTAAAAAATTTGCATCGTATCTCTTTAGTATTCATGTTCTATTTTATCAGGGTGTCTAGACATCTGGAAAACCGAAGAAAATTGGGGAAATTTGAAAAAAAGTTTGCCCTAAAATCAGGGAATTTTTTAGAAATCTGTCAGGGAATTATCAGGGAACTTTTTTCCTGGTATTTTGTGGCCTCCCTACCCTGCTGTTGATCTATAGAAATCTACTTAAAATAGGTTAAGATCTCAGAAATTTCCAACATTAATAGTTTAGACTTCAAATTGTACCTTTGACAAGTAGAATGTTAAAAATTTACTTAATGTTTTTATAACATAAGTAGTCTCCGCAGCACGGTTCCGCCGTACAGCTAGAATTATATTAAACAAAAACACAACTCCTAGACGAGCCGTCTAGGAGTTGAAATATTGTGATATGTCCTTAGCTCATGAATATTGAAAGGAAACTTTGACTTGCTATCATCTATAATCGAGCCGAAACTTAGCAGATAAATTCGTTGTGGATGACAATGTATTCAATCAAGTTTTGAGGGTAAAAAAAGTTAGTAAACAGTTTGGAATACATGTTTTCTTCGTAGTGGTGAAGTGGTTTTTAACACTACGAAAACTCGATTGAGCGTAATAAGTTGCGATTTCACATAAAAATTGGCAATGCGTATAAAGAATTTATTTTACATTTGAACACATGTAACGAATATATTTAATGAAATAATAAATGGTACAAACAGAAAAATATGTTAGCATACAATGCATACAAAGGATTTATAATAAAATTTTTGCTTTTTATAAATAATAATAAAACAAGTTGTCAGTGTGTCTATGGATCTATAGAAAGCTACTTAAAATTGGAGTAGAGCTCTGAAATTTTCAACATAAGTAGTTTTGTCCTTCTATTTGTACCTATGACATGCAGAATGTTAAAATTTTAGTTAGTTCTTTTTTAATTAATTTTTTTTAATTATTATCATTATTATTATTATTACTACTTTTTTTTTTTTTAGAAAATGATTTCAAATAAAGCACAGCTATGAAGCATATGAGCATATGTACAGCTATGAAATTTTCAACAAAAGTAGTTTTAGCCTTCTAATTGGACTTTTAACAAACAGAATTTTAAAATTTTGATCAGTTTTTTAATTAATTAATAAATATTGCACAAAACGATTTCTAATAGGGCTACAGCTCTAAAGATGAATATTATAAACTATTCATAAAAACAATTAAACGAATTATTTACGTTACTATTGAAATTACTAAAAAAATACATTTGCATACAGGGGAAAACATTTAAGGACATTTAAATTTTTAACCGTAACCCCCCCCCCCCCCCCGTGTTCCATATATGTTTCGTCCAATTCTTGAGACAGTTAAGAAATTTTAATTTTCTCAGTTTCATAAGACAACGATAAAAGAAATTTCTTCAATCAATTTCAGTTATCAAAAATCATAAGATTCATATTTAATCTTGTAGTTATTTCATTTCGGGGAGGTCCAAGTCACTAAAAATGACAACCGCTCACCTCACTCTGAATTTTTTTTACTAATACATTAATTTCTTCATCAGTATCAAAATCAGTTATAATCTTTTGCTATATTTTTTTCTTTTTTGAGTTATTAATAAAAGTCTGTGGTACACACTATTTTAAGACAATATCAAGTGTTCATAAAGCTCTTTCAGTTCGTAACGATAAACGTAAAAAAAGTTAAATGATCATTAAAAATCTGCATCAACAGTAAATTATAAATATATCGCGTTTTAACTCTCTGTTAGTTTGCGCGGTTGACAAATGTCCCCTACAATCAATTTATAAATCTATTGATAAATTGATTGTAGGGCAGCACATAATCAAAGCATTCGTACAATTTTTTTTCAAGTTATTTCAAAAATATTTTTTAATTCTTACTTTTTTCTGCTCATTAATGTTGTGTTTTTAATTAAAATACCACTTACTTTGATATTTGGTCACGAATTGAATGGTATGCACGAAAATTTGAATTTGGGGGAAATTTGTCCCCCACGCGACTAACCGCAAGACAAAAGATTGCGCGTCTAACCAAGGGTTAATTTGGAAAAAAAAATATTCATTATAATATTCTGCTCTCTCTCCTCTCTAGAGAGAGAGAGAGAGATCTTGTATCTTTCTTAGTCATCATATGAGAAATTTGTGTTTTGTATTGTAACTTGAAATTTAATACATAAAAACAAAAGCTTTCACTCAATTCTGTTCATTTCTATACGTCTGGGAATGTGCCACATTGCGGCATCACGGGTAGTCCTAATTAACAGTAATGCCGCAGTGGCTCATGCAAAATGTGTGAATTTATTCATTGGTGAGGGACAAGGCCGCAGACAGGAGGGTTCCCCCCCCCCCCCCGCGAAATTGTGGGAAATCTTATTTTACCACTTCCCCTTCTTTTTTATTTGTGTAACTTGTTATGAGTATGTAATCAAATCTTCGACCATAACCTCCTCCCCCGCCCCCGAAAAGAAAACCTGACTGCTAGCTTGGTGAGAGAAGGCAACGCGCATTGGTAAAGCGCCCTCTCGAATGTTGGTACACCGCCCTCAGAGGTGACCCAGGCCGACCCTGACTCTATGTCAGGAGAGATATTGTTCAGCGCCCCTCTCAAGCTAATAAACATGAAGTTGTGGACTTTACAATACTTGGAAGTCACATCTTTATGAAAAAGATATCACATTTATAACATAGACTTCTACTGCATGAAGTAAACTTGATTGAAAGAAGCATTTAATTATATATTTTTTTTACTTTTAAAAATTTATAATTAAAATTTTGTCTAATATTCGTTTTACGGAATCTAATATTCGTATATGGGAAATCTTAAATTATCTTTTTTGGCAATGCAATTCATAAAGAATTTGATTTCAGGATCAATTAGATTTTTGTCCCGCGGAGGGGTCCAATAGACCCCATTGTAATATATATTCCCATAGAAACACACCAGCGCGTGATCTCGAGGGTTAAGATGTAAATAAAATGTAGAACTTATTTTTCTGTCTTCAATATTGAAAATATACTATAAAAATCCTTCGATCTTTTAAAATATTTTAAATAATATTGTTACTATTTACATTTGAACTACTAAATTAATTTCAATTTTAAATGAGTAGTTAATTATTAGTGCTAAAAATTGCAATTAATATTAGTGTTTATTTATAACAGAACAGTAAGTAAATTGTGCTTAAGTTTCATCTATATCAGAATAAATAAAATTAAAGTATAAAATATAAATTAGCAATTATAAAGGTATATATTCGTAATTATCAAGGTAGAAAGTTTTTACATAAAGGTTACAAATTCACTCTGGTTAAAAATAAATATTTGTTAAATAATTAAAAAGGACTCATTTTATAACAATCTCAAATTTTTAACATAACATACTCTTAATGACCAATTAAAAAATCATACATCTTTAAATTGTTATACTTTCTGTAGGAAAAGTTATTTATCAAAATTGTGCGAAGCAAAGTAATAACATATACAAAGTCTTTATTCAATTGAAATTTTGTTTCAATATGAATAGAATGAAGTAGTAAACATGATTGTATTTTTAAGATATTTTTTTTTATGATTTTATAGAGGATAATGTCCTAATATGTGCTTGTAGAGTGTAGGAATTTGAAAGATCACTTTTCTTCTGACAGGAAATATTGCCGTATGTTTAATGTAAAAGAACACCAATACGTTCTGATAACAGAAAATGTAAACAATAATATTGTTCCGTTGCGAAATTATTTGCTGTTTCTATTTTTAGTTATGTTTACTACTTAATTATGTTTTGGTAGCCGGCCAGATAAAAGATGCGGCTATCTTTTTAAAATCAAGCAGTATTATATCTTCAAAACATCACATTAAAAAACAATGTGCTACTATAACAAGTACTAATGGCGATTGCTGCCTGTTGTCAGATCCCGTTCATACAGACCCCGTTCGTAACATTTCCAGAAGGTAGGATCGGGCCCGGTGAAAAACGTTAGAAACGTGAAATGCGCTCTCGACTAGGTTTCTGCCCCTCCCCGGGCAATAAAATGCAATTAACTTCTTGTCAGTGTGACCTTTGGGGTCAAATGGGGACCATCTCTTCACTATGTACCCCTTTTGCTGACCATGTAAATCAACCACTGCTGTCCACAAAAGCCTTGTCAAGAGCTTCACGCTTCAGACAATTGCCACAGGGTGGGTAAGGGCGTCTTGGGACTTGTGTTTCTTGACTTATCCTCCTATAGGGTTGCTATATTCTGAACAACGATCTTCGTTTTGCCATGGAAAAACCCAAGAATATAACTAAATATAGGTTTGATCAAAGAAATATTGTTAAGATATGTTTAAATAGTAATAGATGAATTTATTAACACTAAAGAATTGGGAATAATTAGCCCAAAATTAAGGAATTAGTCGAAAATAAACCACTTCTGAAGTGATCCAGGAGATAATGGTGCTAGTGACGCCATCTGGTTTTAGCTAGGGAACTAAATGAGCAAAAAATATCAAAGTTTAAAATTAAATTTAAAAAAATTGAAAATGAATATCAATAAATAAATTACGTAGCATAAAAGAACGAAGTAATATATATTATAGAAAAAAATAGGGTAAAGATCTGTGCGATAGGAAATTCTGTGGAATGATTTTGGTGGAGTGCTAATAAACAAAATGAATAAAAAATGCGAAAGTTTAAAATTAAATTAAAAAAAATAGAAAACAAATATCACAAAAAAAATTACGTAGCGTAAGAGAAACAAGTCATATCTATTATAGAAAAAAATATGGAAAAGATCCGAGCAATAGCAAATTCGATAGAGTGATTTTTAAATTTAACATTAGGAGCATAGGCCAAGGAATGACTGCCGATCACTCTTAAGTAACCTGACTAAAATGGATTTTTCAAACATAATTCATACATCTGCCTCTGTTCTTAGTTTTTGACTTTTAAAGGATTTTATCAGATTTTAAACAAAAATAAAAGACAGAAATACTAAATATAAAAATAGCAATTTAAAAAAATGAAATATTTATAAGATTTTATTCTGGCATGTTTATACGGATATGTTGGTACTTATAATGAACAACAGGTCTTCAACTAAAACTAAAGTTGTATTGAAAAAAAGTTTTATTTCCATTTAATACAAATTTCTTTATCTACCCACTCAATCTTCAGTGATGTGATTCTACATATATCTACAGTAAATGTAAGACTTCCAAAGTTTTAAGTTAACATTTCTTAATTACTAAAATAAATTCTTCCAGCCCCACATCTTAGATTACTTTATCATCATTGTAAGTTTTAATAACTAGAATTTGACAGAAAAATTAAAATGTTTTTCTATGCTTCTGTATAAACTTCTCAATAAATAATTATGTTATGAAAGCTGAGTCTACTGTTTCATAGTATTATTACACTGATGATTATATTATTTATAATTTTGCATGAATTACACATGAAATGGTTCTATATAGATATCTATTAAAAATATAGTTCCTACTTATAAGTGTTTCAATTTTAGAGACGCCATGTTCAATGGAAAGTTCTAAAAGATATTTCTAAACCTTTAGTCTTTGCACACACTTCTTAGAAAGTCGATCTTTTATGACTCCTACGCTGACATATTGAACTTTTAATGTTACTACAATATACTTGACGGTAATATTGTCAAAAGTTATTCTCCACTCCTTTCGTTGTATACATAATTATTTATTTAAATTTGATTTATTTTACTTTATATATTTTGTGTTAATCAATATCTTCCATTTGATGGTCAAATCAGAATTGAAACAGCATTTTTTATAATCTAATTATTTCTAATTTTATATTTTAATAAAAATTCCAACTACAAAGTAGATTTTACAACATTAATAGTTCATTGTCGCCCGACAATGGACACCACTGCACAGAAAATATGGTTTTCTTTTCTCAGAAAAAAACTAATTTGTTTTTCCACGTGTTTTCGCACATGTCCACCAACTTAACCCTAAGGATACAAAATAGCAGTCCTTGGTAGAGAGTAGTTCCCGAAAATCATTTACACTCATCAGGGATTCTTTTGTATTTTCCCCCACCCTATTAGCTGCAGGCACATACAGCTTGATATTTTATTCCGAAGCCCTTGTGTGAAAAAGAAAGACCCCCTTCAAACGCGATAGTCCATCAATTAAAACCATGGGGGGGGGGGGGGGACTTGCGCCAAATTCTTGATCTACCTTTTCACTTACAGCTGAAGGGATTTATTCAACAGTAAGATGTACAAGATGGATATTCGAACAAAAAAGTGTGAAAAAAAAAAAAAAACAGTCGAATGAGCAAATGCACATAATATGCATAACGAAAATATGCGCATTACTCAAAGTGAAGTTATGCAGTTACTATTATTAAGTTATGCATTTTGCTCAAATAGTAGCACAATTATGGAGTAGAGAAAAGATAAAAAAAAAAAGGGGAGAAAAAAAAAAAGAAAAAAAATGCCTTCTTAAATTAGGAAAAATAAATATTTTATGTTGTGAAAAATGGCAACTTTTGGATGCGCGAAGTATATTATTTTTTAAAAAATAATTTTAAATGCATATTAGGTAAAAGAAATGGTCAATTGTTTGAAATAGAGAGTTTATTTGCATTTGGTCATATTTTTATATAAATTTATTCTATGTTTACTCTGAAAAGTGTATTTAACCAAAGGTTGCCTTATAATAATTTTAAAATTCAAAGTCTCAAATATAGACATAATACATAAAGTAAAAATTAAATTTCAAAAAATTATCAGAGTAATAATCATAGTAAATATATTATTATTAACTATGTCAAAAAATAAATTAAATATATTGCATTTTAAATAATTTAGAGCAATAGGAAGTTGTATAAAAATACGATTGATCTGGTTACCTAAGACTTTTGTCTCCCCTTAAATGCTTGCTTAAGTTATTATTTTTTAAATTTTAACTTTCAAAATCCATCTTTTACAGTAGTTATATATTTTTTAGTAGGTAGAAATCTGAATTTCGAAACTGTTTAATTTAATAATAAGATATAAACACCCTTTTTAGGCAATGAAAAATCCTATTAATATTATTTTTAAATACACTTCCATTTGACAATCATTCTTCATGTTTGTATCTTCATTTAAATTTCTAGATAAAATAGCTTTTTCTCACATTTTCATAAAGTAACCATGAAAAAATATAAAGTAAAATTTATAAAATGTACCATTTAGAAATTAATTTCTTAACCAATTTATATTATTAAGTTTTCATCATTCAAAAAATTATGGGAACTACTGTAAATAATGATTCATAATACTGAAATATTTTATATTCGTGATGTGTTTTTGTATTAAAAAATGAACTTTTGTTAAATAAATTTGTTTTATTTTTCGATGTTTCAAAAGCATTTTTTATTTTTTTCGATTTGCGACCAACGCATGGAGAAGCAGCATCTAATGATGTATTCTTCACTTAGTCACTTTTAGTTAATAACTAAAAACTTTCTTAATATTATATGCTGTTATTAAAGTTATTTAAATTTCAAAACACTTACCATTAGGAAAAAAAAGGAAATATCTTTGCAGTTTTAATGAGTTAATATTGATTGAGTACTTAATTAACTCATATTAATTTTGTGTTAGTGTTATCTGAAAGAAAAGAAAAAAACAGGATGTTGTTTTTTACGCTTAACGATCTATTTTTATGCACAATGACGGCTCATCAAGCGACAACTACAGCTTAAAGTAGAATCCAAGCCAAAAAGAACATATGTGCCTAACCTGTGATTCGAACTCGACACCTTTGGCATGCAAGGCCAGATCCCTAACAATACAGCCATCAACTAAGCTAAAAACCGAAGGAATTGAAAGGGTTGAAATGAAACTGGCTAAATATTCCATATCTCGCTATAGTATGAAAACGCAGTAACCTTTCCTCATTGCGATTTTAAATCATGTCGCCGAATACCAAAAACAATTTATAATTTTGTCAACATACCACGTTGGCGAGAAAACGTCGTCAATGATGAAACTTTCAAAGCTTTTATTAACAACATTGTGTGCCTAGCATGCAATTAGCCTCATGATTGAATCCCATAGGCGTTATGCAATTTCTACTTTAAAATCGATGATAGACGTGTACGTTAGTGCTACACCATTTCTAAATGTTCTTAATGGGGGTCGGAAGGCTTTATCGAGTCCATCTTAAAAAGGCCTTTTTTATGTACCTTTACTCAGAATTACTCGTAGCATCAGCTTAAGATTTTGTACAGCCAATATTAAAACACTTTGACATAGACTAAGATATCCTCTTGTAAAACAAAAAAAAGTTTTGTTTAGGATTTATGATGTTTTGTAATTTTTTAATAAATTTTCCAAAAAAATCCAACATGGTTAGGATTTTTTTTTTTTTTTAAATCTAATCAACATTTCTGTAAAAGCATATGTCTGTTTGTGTAAAAATAGAATATGTACGAGGAAAAAAAATTTCAAAGCAAAATATCGAGTAGATCCTGAGAAAAAGGTACATTGGTATGAAAAAACAGCATTTTGAGAAAACAGCGTTTAAAGTACAAAGCAGACGGGCTTTTTTTTTCAGTGATGTTATTGTTTCAAAAAAATATTTGAAAATACTTCGGATGTGCGCATTGCCCACCAAGTTAAACTATTTTGTAGATAACATTTCAAATATTGTGATGTGCTAAAAACTTCAAAATGGGTTCCGAGAAAAAAAATTGCCTTCCGACCCCTCTAAACTTATAATGCACGCTACATGTGATCAATTCGCATATTCCTTTTAATAAAACCTCCCTAGATTCTTGCCTGGTCATAGTGTGCACATAATCTTAAACATACATCAGTATTGTCTATATGAAATATTCGAAGTGGCATAACAAACTCATGTCCATATATTTTTGATACTATTAAATGTCTTTTCATCCATATCAAAAAAAGAAGGAAAAAACTCCGAAATACAAAAACTCCATATTTTAATAACTCATTACTTATAAAAGATATTAATAAAAATTTCCACACATGGTACTCAACACGAACCCCCCTCTCCTAAAATATACCGCTAGAGTCTAGATCCTCGCCTTACAACCATCTGACACATACATCAGTCTTATCTGGCATCATATCAAATATATACGAAGTGTTTATATATTCTCGATATTATTTTCTTTCATCTACGTCAAAAAGGGGAAAAAAATAAAATCGAAGTATAAAAACTCCATATTTTAATAACTCATTACTTATTAAAGATATTAATAAAAACTTTCCCCATATGTACACAACGCGCATCCCCGCGTCTCCTAATATATATCTCTAGATCCTCGCCTGACAATTATCTGACACATCAGTCTTACCCTGCATCATGTCTTATATTCTCGATACTATTAAATCTCTTTCGTCAAAAAGAAATATCTCTACGCCAAAAAAGAAAAGAAAAAAAAAAAAAAAAACATCCGAAATATAAAAATTCCATATTTTAATAACTTATTACTTATTAAAGATATTAATAAAAAGTTTGACCATATGTACGCAATACGAACCCTCGCCTCTCTAGATCCACGCATGACAGTAATCTGACACATCACTCTTACCCTTTATCCTATCTAATATACGATGCGTCTATATATTCTCGATACTATAAAATGTCTTTTCATCTGCGTCAAAAAGGAAAATAAATTCGAAATATAAAAATTCCACAATTTAATTACTCATTAGTAATAAAAATATTAATAAAAACTTACATCATATGTACGCAATACGCACCCCTCACCTACTATATCTCTCTAGATCCGCGCCTGACAATCATCTTACACATACATCAACTTGCTTTGCATCATATCAGATTTACGAAATGTTATAACTCATTTATGTCTTTATATTCTCGATTCTATAAAATGTCTTTTCATCTGCGTCAAAAAAAAAAAAAAAAAAAAAAAAATCCTCGAAATATAATAATTCCATATTTATTAGACCATATTCCATTAGTTATTAAAAATATTAATAAAAACCTTCCTCACATATAAGCATTACGCAACCCCCCCCCCCTACCTTCTCCCCAATATATATCTCTAGATCCGTGCCTGACATTCATCTTACACATGCATCAGTCTTCCCGTACCAAATGTACGAAGTGTCTATATATTTTCGACATCAACAGTGGTGGTGGGGAGTCGGGGCAAGGCATCTACTATGTTGTGGTTGTGCCTTCTTAAATATGTACGCAAGTTCCACTATTCAACTATGCACCTCCCTAACGTCCCCCCCCCCCTTTCTTTGGTGGTGACTTGTCCGGTGGCGAGATGTCCTGTGGTGAGATGTCCGGGGTCGAGATGACCGGGGTCGAGTTGTCCGGGGGATGAGTTGTCCGGATCCCACGCACGCTACATATGATCAATTCGTATATTGTATATTTCTTTTAATAAAACCTCCCTAGATTCTTGCCTGGTCATAGTGTGCACATAATCTTAAACATACATCAGTCTTGTCTATATGAAATATTCGAAGTGGCATAACTCACTCATGTCCATATATTTTCGATACTATTAAATGTCTTTTCATCCACATAAAAAAAAGAAAGAAAACACTCCGAAATACAAAAACACCATATTTTAATAACTCATTACTTATAAAAGATATTAATAAAAAGTTTCCACACATGTACTCAACACGAACCCGCCTCTCCTAAAATATATCTCTAGATCCTCGCCTTACAATCATCTGACACATTCATCAGTTTTATCTGGCATCATATCAAATATATACGAAGTGTTTATATATTCTCGATACTATTTTCTTTCATCTACGTAAAAAAGAGAGAGAGGGGAAAAAAAAAAATCGAAGTATAAAAACTCCATATTATAATAACTCATTACTTATTAAAGATATTAATAAAAAGTTTGACCATATGTACGCAATACGAACCCTCGCCTCTCTAGATCCACGCATAACAGTAATCTGACACATCACTCTTACCCTTTATCATATCTAATATACGATGTGTCTATATATTCTCGATACTATAAAATGTCTTTTCATCTACGTCAAAAAGGAAAATAAATTCGAAACATAGAAATTCCATAATTTAATTACTCATTAGTAATAAAAAATATTAATAAAAACTTACCCCTTATGTACGCAATACGCACCCCTCTTCTACTATATCTCTCTAGATCCGCTCCTGACAATCATCTTACACATACATCAACTTGCTTTGCATCATATCAGATTTACGAAATGTTATAACTCATTCATGTCTATATATTCTCGATTCTATAAAATGTCTTTTCATCTGCGTCAAAAAAAAAAAAAAAAAAAAAAAAATCCTCGAAATATAATAATTCCATATTTATTAGACCATATTCCATTAGTTATTAAAAATATTAATAAAAACCTTCCTCACATATAAGCATTACGCAACCCCCCCCCCCTACCTTCTCCCCAATATATATCTCTAGATCCGTGCCTGACATTCATCTTACACATGCATCTGTTTTCCCGTACCAAATATACAAAGTGTCTATATATTTTCGACATCTACAATGGTCAACAGTGGTGGTGGGGAGTCGGGGGAAGGCATCTACTATGTTGTGGTTGTGCCTTCTTAAATATGTACGCAAGTTCCACTATTCAACTATGCACCTCCCTAACGTCCCCCCCCCCCTTCTTTGGTGGTGAATTGTCCGGTGGCGAGATGTCCTGTGGTGAGATGTCCGAGGGATGAGATGTCCGGGGTCGAGATGACCGGGGTCGACTTGTCCGGGGGATGAGTTGTCCGGATCCCAGAAAGGATGTTTGCCTGTGGTCAGCATAACTCCCGAACAAATTGGCCTACAATGTTCAAATTTGGTATGAGGGTTAGTGTCGGCCATGAGACCTACCTCTAAGGTTCTTGTCAAAATCGCGCCTAGGGTAGCTGCCATTGAAAACATAATATTTTTCAATGGTTGCTAAAAACTGACTCTAACGATTTTGATAAAAATCGCTGCGGTAATGCCTCTTAAGGTGTTCTAAAAATCCTCACCTCCGAAATTCCCGTAAAAATGTTTTAATGGCGTAAAAAGTTGAAAAATGAATGCCTTCAACACAGAGTTCTCTTTCCTTGAGCATACCTCATCAACGATCGTTTTTTCTTCTCCTCTCAGTTTCTCTTATAAAAAAAGATTTTTGAAAAGTATATCGCCAAAATCACCATTTTGGAATTATTTTTTCTTTAGACCTATACAAGAATTATCGCAAAAAAATATCGCCAAACTGGTCATTTATTCTAAATGAAGGATGAAAATATACAAACGGTAAATGACACAAATCCACGTCCGTATTATAGTGTAATTGAAAGTTGTGCTATGTTCCACACCCCTTGTTAGTTATTATTATATGTTTTAAAAATGCACAGAATAGAGCTTTCCGGTGTTATACTACCCTTTTCACTACACATTGCAAACAATTGCCTTTTAAATATATAACGTTTAGAAATTTAAAAAAATTTAGGGAAAAGAGTTATTTTTTGTATTTTCTTCAAACTTTGAGTTGAATGCGCGATCGGAAGATTTTTTTTTTTTTTTTTTTATCAAGATATGTAACAACTTTTTTCACCTCATGCGTTTCAAAAATAAAAAATTATTTTAATTTCGAACCACCCTATTATTGAGTTGAGCCAGGGAGGAGTTTTTTCCCGCCTTGCAGCAGCATTCCGCTTTTCTAATTCCTGCAAAAATAATCCTTTTTTTCTGTTCCAGGGAAAAGGAATATCTTTTTTTCTAAGGCCAAATCCCATATATGCCGATGCAGCTTCACTCTCTCTCTTTACGTCAGTGAATACGTCACAAGGTTTATAAGTGAAAACTCTCTCTTTGGCTACTCCAGGTTGTAGTTGTCCTTTGACGGTCAGCTTTGAAGCGATACGATGCGACTCAAGGAATCTAAAGCCGGAAATTATATTTTTCTGCTTTTTCAAAGAAAATTCTGTTTATCTTAATCTCGGACAAATAATCCGTTTTCCTGCTTTTTCTATCCCACAAAAAAATAACTTTTTTTCTTAGGCTGATTGTTGAATCGCGAGACAGCTTCACTTCCGCCCGACCGGGATTGCGCCCACGTTTCGGCCCAAAAAGTTTTCTGCTATCGTATATGTTCTTCCGCGTAGAAAAGTGATAGTTTCGTCATATCAATGAACAGATCACGTCCTCAGGCTTTTTTCGCGAATGTGTCTACATAGGAATATGAGTAAGATTACTTTTCTAAGTTGTTTTCCCTTAAATGCTATGAGCCGAATGAGATGAAGTACGAGACACGTGCTAGAGACTTATTCAATACTGGCGGAAATTGTATAAACGAAAAAATGAAATTATAAACGAGAAAGGACACTTCTTTTTATTTCTAGTGAACATGGTTAATAGACAATAGCATAGCTCTGGTGACCATTTGAACAGGTTGGAGAATCAACCGAATGCATCAATGCATGTTTTTTTATAAATAAAAATTCAGTCAGGTCACGGACAACGGCTCTATTACACACCACACAACTAGTTTACAATGAAACCGATTTTTTTTTTTTTGCTGTTTTTTTTCACAAAATGATTCAGAGATAGTAGATAATTTTTATTAAATATAGTTAGAAGATAATTACTTCAGAATAGTGAATGAGCTCAAAGTTGTGCATTTATATATTCGAATGTGGTTTAGTATGTAAGCTAAGCATGGAATAGAGGGGTAATTACTTAGCGCTGAACTTTCGATTAGCAGCTTGACAAAAAGCATGACGTTTAAATTTATAACAACCAGGATCGTTTGATCCAGGGATAGTTTTGTGAGCTGTTTATTGCTATTGTGGTTATGAAGATGAATATAAAAAATTATTTGCTTGAAAATTAAAAACATAAAATTTTATATCAATCCAAGGTTTGGATTTTTTTAAATTCAAAACACTTGATATCTTTAATTTTTAAATTAAGATTTCTAAGGTCGTAAAACTATAATGTAAGGTTCTCATGACCACAACTTGGGGGGGGGGGGAGGGGGGGGGACGCCAGAATGATGAAACAAAGACTGTTGCTGCTTGACACTGAGGTAATTACCACGATGAATTTGATTCTCCTACCATACAAAATTGCTTTGTAACTCTCGCTCCCCTCTAGATAGCGCCACCACATTGGTGACATTTCACTGGACCTACTTTATACACGATCGCTGTAAATGAGTCGGATAACGAATAAGTGCAACTTCCAACGCCAAAAATTCTAGTTGATATTTCCTTATAAATGAAATAATTATTTTTTAGTTTCATTAAAGTTCTAAAGTGTTGCTAATCTAATTTTACCAAAAAAAGTTGTTATTATATCTCAATTACCTTAGTTGGAGTTTAATTATCAAAGTTTTATGTATATCAAAATTTAATTTAATTTTTTTTTTTTTTAATTTATCACCTAAACGTTCAAAGCTACGCTGAACCGTTGACCACAAATGATATTTTTGAAATTATAGTAAGTATAGTAAATCAAATTTAAAATTTTGGGATAAATAAAATTTGTATAACAGGATAAACCTTTAAGATTAACATATTGCATCAGTAAAATTTTTTAAACAAAAAATAATAAAAAATAAAAAGTGCAAAATATTGAAAATTGCTCAAGTATATTCCCTTACAATTTTCGATTTTCTCCCCCCTCCCCATTTCTATACGTTTTCTACGCTTTGAGTTCAAAAAAGTGGTCTAGAAAAAATATCTGTCAGGGGCAGTGGCGGCTGGTGCAGGAGGCCTGGGGGGTTCTGGGCACCCTCACTTTTTGGGACCCTGGTCCCACTTATATATACTTGATAATGTTGTTTTGGAATTTCTGTAAAATATTTTTAAAATGCAAGACAAATGAAAGCAGATATTAACTTCACAATATTAACTATTGTGCTTGGAGCAATAGCTCTCTTGTCACAAACTCGTGAAAATATCAGTCAACCGCAACCATTTCAATAAAAACACACTTCGTCCATCCCTTCTCTTAAAGACTCCGTATATAATGACCTTGAAGTCTATCCACAGGGACGCAATTCTTGAGGGATAAACGACCCCTTTCTCGGAGACCTTGAGAAGAACAAAGATTTAAGCTTGTAGCCAGGTCCTTCACTTCCTGTGTTTTTAGGGGGAGGGGAGTACTGAGGTTTGTTGACCGTAGTTAGTCGAAGCTGAGTATTGTTCTTTTAAATCACACTGTTAGAACTACCATATTATCTTATATACCAATACACATGTGCACCATAGGTAAGGGAATGTTCACTCAAAGAAATAGTCTCGTTTCTTAACGAACACTTTTAATTCAAAATCACACTCACACAACGTCAACACATGACAAGCTACGAAAACAAGAGGTTATATTATTAGAAAAATTATATATTTCACTATGTCCATTTATCTGCTTAGTTCTGAAAGCCGGCGACACACCAAGCTTCACACTTCCACCATCCGTCTCGTTCGTCCTCCCCGTCTCTATTAATGGGGATTTTCCATTCACTGTTCGTTTTGGACCACTTGGCGATAGTTATCTCCTTGGCGGTCGCCAAGTTTAGACATGCCTAGAGTCTTACATGTCCCTCCTTAAAGAGCACATAGCTCTCCTTAGAGACTATGCTGCTAAAGAAGAATGTTTAAGTAATATAAAACACTTTAGTAGAAGAAAGAGCCTGTTCGCCAGCCCAAATTTTAGTACTTAAAGATTCAAAAATACTAATATAACAGAAAATACTAATGTAATATATACACTTTTGCAACCATTACAAAGCTATAAAAATTAATTTTCTATCTAAGGAAATCTAGAAAGTGCATCTGCATTTCCATGCCTGCTTCCTTTCCGATAGGTAATTTTTAAATTATATCTTTGCAATGCCAAAGACCAACGTGCAAGTTTAGCACCATGTGGTAATCCCTGGGTAAGGTAAGAAAGTGGGTTATGATCAGACACCACCTCGATATCAGTCCCAAAAATCCAGGTGTCAAACTTCTGGAGTGCGGCTAGGACGCTGTAGGCTTCTCTCTCTATGGTAGACCATCTGGTTTGGCACGGAGTAAGCTTCTTGCTGTAGAAAGCTATTGGATGTTCTTTTCCATTTTCGTCAAGTTGGGACAAACAGGCTCCGACTGCATTAGCGGACGCATCAGTGTAAAGCTGAAATGGTTTGTCAAACTGTGGCGTATACAAGGAAGGCATTTTGACTAAATGGTTTTTCAAATTTTGAAAGGCTTCTTCTTCTGGTTGGTTCCATGGAATTTCCTTGGGAACTCTCTTCTTAGTCAAGTTAGTTAAGGGTAACACAATGCTTGCAAAATTTGGAATATAGTCCCTGTAATAACTTGCTATTCCCAACACTGTTCTCAACTCCTTCTTGTTAGTTGGTGCCGACAGTTTCTTCATAGCTTCTACCTTTTCTGGATCAGGGGAATGTCTTCCTGAACCCACCACGTGTCCTAAAAATTTCACTTCTGTTTTCCCGAAATCACACTTTTCCAGATTTACAGTGAGACCCACTTGACGCAAAGTCTGGAACACTTTATCGATATGCTTCAAATGATCAGACCATGATCCCGAAAAAATTGCAACATCGTCAATATAAGACTGACAATAGTCCTTATGAGGAGCTAACACTTTGTCCATGGATTTTTGAAAAGTGCTGCCAGCGTTTTTCATTCCGAATGGCATAACTCTCCATTGATAGTGTCCAGTATGAGTTACGAAAGCAGTATAATGTCTATCTTTCTCACTCATAGGAATCTGCCAATATCCTTTCGTGAGGTCAAGCACAGTGATCACTTGTGCATTCCCTATTTGATATAAAAGTTCATTAGCATGTCTCATCGGATATGCATCAGGAATAGTGTAACTGTTCAAAAGTCGAAAATCTACACACAGACGCACACTACCGTTCTTTTTAGCCACGCACACTAAAGGGTGTGCCCATTCACTATCACTTTGTTCAATAAGACCAAGTTCCAAAAGTTCTCGAATTTGACGATCCACTTCATTTTGAAGAGTCACTGGAATACGATACGGACGAAGTCTTTTGGGTGAACAGTCATTTGTAACCTTAATAACATGTCCATCTACTTTGGCTATTCCAGGCTTAGTACTGAATACATCATTGTATTTACAAAGTAAGGAACTCAGTTCATAACGTTGTCTGGCGTTTAATGGGGTTGTCATTTCCCTGATGATATGTTGTTCCACGTCACTTTTTGTGGTAGTAACTCGCTCGGTTGGAGCCACATGTAACTGTCCAAAATCTTCGTCTTGTTCAAAAACAAGCCCTATGTGTTGAACACGTGTCACATATGGTCGAATTTTATTGAAGTGTAGTTCTCGCCTTGAACCATCATCAAGTTCGACAATAGCTGAATGGGGTCGACTAAGTTGCACTACAGTCGCTGGTCCAGACCACGTATTCAATAGTTTATGAGAAGATGTGGGTATCAATATCAAAACTTTATCTCCTATTTGATATGTTTTTTCTCGTGATCTCAAGTTATACCTGTGAGCATAACTTTGCTGGTTTAGTTCAGCATTCTCATTTGCAATTTTATGAGCATTCTTAAGTTTGTCTTGCAATTCTTCGACATACCTTTCCACAGATGGGGAAACATTCATTGGAACAGCTTTCTCTCCTGTCCAAACTTCCTTCAGCAATGCAGTTGGTCCTTTGGGTATCCGTCCGTATACTAACTGATAAGGTGAAATACCCGTTGTGCAATGTGGGACCTCTCTATATGCAAACAAAAGATGTGGAAGATGAACATCCCATTCGTTTCCATATTCCTGGATGTTTTTATTCATCATGTCTTTTAAAGTTCTGTTCCACCTTTCCACTGCTCCCATACTTTCGGGATGACCCGGTGTTGAGAATCTTGGAGACACTCCTATTAGATTCATAAAAGCACCAGTCAGTTTTGAAGTAAAGTTCGTTCCTTGGTCTGTACATATCACTTTTGGAAATCCAGTACGAGCGAAAATTTGCATCAACACGTCACACGTAGTTTTGGCTTTTATATTTTTGGTTGGAATAGCTTCAACCCATCGAGTGCACAAGTCAACTGCACAAATTATATATTTATGTCCTCTCCGGGACGGGGGTTCTAACGGTCCTATGCAGTCAACGCTCCAAACCTCGAACGGGTTGTCTGGTCTGGTAATTGGCTGGATTGGGATCCTATCTCTGTAAGTTACAGTCCGTCTGACTTGACATGGTTTGCAACTTCCACAAAACTTCCTTACGTCAATTTTTATGGTTGGCCAAAAGAATGAATATTTTATTCGCTCCTTTGTTTTCTTTTCTCCAAGATGTCCTGCCAACGGAATTTCATGGGCCGTCTTCAATACAAACTCACGCTTAACAGTTGGCAGAACAACTTGCTGGATTCTTTCTCCACACACCCACTCAGAGTGTACTAGTAGTCCATCGTCCACGTCATAGCCGTTTCTACGTGCTTTTGCAAACTCCCAAATATTTGCCAAAGATTCATCTTCCTGCTGTAGTTTTATAAACTCTGCTCTATTTTCTTTGCATCCTTCCTTTACTTCACTGGACGGAATAAAACTATTTACCTCGGATGACTCTTCCTTTTCATTTACGGTAACTTTATTTAGACTGCACTTCTTTTCTAGTTCGTTTTCTTGCACTATGTGAGGGACAACTGATTGATGATATTGGATATTTTCGTTCAGAGCCACGTATGCTGTAGGACATATCAGCATATCACTCAATAATTTTTTGGAAACTGCACAGATCACGGGAACTTCGCAGTGTTGTGAATCATTCACTTTCATGTTGAAAACCACTAATGGTGCTGTTTCAGCTAAACCAAAAGCACATACGAGCTTCACGGACCCTTGCCCTTCACCATCTTCAATTGGAATCAGGTCATGTCTGATGACTGAGATTTGTGCACCTGTATCCAAAATGCCATCGAATATAGCAGAACCGCATTTCAGTTCTATTCTTGTCAGTTTATCGCACTTTACTGAACTCGTTTTGACCGGAGTCAATGCTGGCACCGTAACTCGAGCCGATAATACTTCTTTGTCTTCTAAAGTTTCTTCTGTAGTGACCAAATTACTACAAATGTTCTCAGTTTTGTTCCGCGTCCCTTGGTTATTATTATTAGTAGGACAAGCTCGTGCAAAATGTGATGAATCTCCACATGTAAAACAGGTAGGTTTAGATCCTCTGGCCCCTTTATCCCTCTGATAATATCCTTGATTCTTCGTTTTGTCAAAGGGTTTGTCCTTCTCCTTATACTTGGTAGTACTAGTAACTTGCTGGTTTCTGGTATTTTCAAACTTTCCGTTCGGCTTATATTTATTTTTATCATCTTGATGCCATTTAAAACTATCCTTTGCTTTATTATGGAATGCATTTTTCTTTAATCCGTCTCTCAAACTTTCATATTCATCAACTTTTTCTGCGACTTCTAGAGGGTCGATCATCTTATTCCATTTGTCCAAAAAATGCTCCTTTACTTCATTTGGCACTCTGCGCTTGAGTTGATCCGCCACCATTAAATTTTTCAGCTGGTCGAAATTCTGTACTTCCAGTTCATTGACCCATTCATTAAAGTAATTATTCAGTGCATGTGTATAACTTCTCCAGGATTCTTCTGGGTCTTTCTGATGTCGGAAAAATAACTGCCTTAATTTTTCAGGATTTAACTTGTAACGTTTCAACAGCATTTCTTTAATGAAGTCATAGTTATTTGCTTTTTCAGGAGGTTCTCGAGCTATGTTATTAGCTATCTCTGTTGGTAACAATCCCAGTAGATAAGCTACCCATTCCGATTTAATTACACCCGCCATCTCTGCCCGACGTTCAAAATTTACTAGGTATAACTGCATTTCATCTTTCTTTTCATCATATTTCGGAGTAATCTGCATAAGTTGCACCCTGGATCTAGTTTCGTTCGATCGTTCGGCCACTTCATCCACGGGAGAATAGCTACGTCGTAATTCCAGTCTTTTCATTTCAAGCTCGAAGTCTCTTTCTTCTTTTCTGATTCTGGCCTCTCGTTCTTCTTTACGAATCCGTTCTTCTTCTTCTTTTGCTTCCCGACGAAGTCGTTCTTCGTATTCTTTTGCTTCCCGCCGAATTCTTTCTTCGATAATTCTGCCCAGAGAAACTTTGGCATCATCTTCGTCGAAGTTTTCACTTTCAAGGATTAACCCTTTTATTTCAATCACTTTATTCATTGTACTAACGTCTATTCCCAGTTCTTCCGCCAGTTCGATCAAGTCCTCCTTCCTACCCTTACCCAAGAACGACATGGCAAAAGAATTTTGAAAATAAATTCAAACTACTATTCAAATACAATGAGGTATGACTAATATTTTTCAAAAATTCAAACCATTCACAATTCTTATATTCAATTCGATAACATACAGTAGAAGCAGAATTAATCTTAAACTCCGCCACTATATTTTGACTTGCAACAAAATATTGTAGGAGATAAAACTTCAGTTTTAGTTATTGTTGCAATCACCCTTAGAATAAACAATTCTGAATAATACTTAAAATAACATGTATTTCTAAAATATCATAACTCGCAAGGTTATACACAAATCAATACTCATGAAATGTTTTAAACAATAAACTCAATCAAATATTTATTACAAAATATTTCCTAAGTTCAACATACTCATTATTGACCTATTTTAACCTTGGCTTTTCTCCTTATATTTCCTTTACGGCAAGGACCTATATACTTATACAATAATAAAAGGCTTATCTGTTAGTTATATATATATATAAACTCACTAATAGCAAATATGTATATTTTCTAAACCCTTTTTAAACGCCTTACCAAAATCAAATTATATCAATTTATAATGATGATTTTTTTTATTTCAACAAAGATATAAAAATATTACTGTTCACAAAAGAAACAAACCAAAACATCGGATTCCAAATGAATATATAATAAAAATACATCACCAATTCACTATTTCTGGGAAAGAAAGAAGAAGAAAAAAAAAACATAGAGGATCATTCCAACCATTTCTCCTCCTTTTTTTTTTTTTTTTATTTATTTATTTATTTATTTATTACCTCTCTTTATGTTGCGTAATCCTCAGAACACATTTCAAATCTGCATTAAGTTTTTATTTTTTGTTTTGTTTTGACAATGGCACTTTCTGACGCCAGCTCTATTCCAAAACCAAAACAATTTTTAGCAACTCATATTAATAGCTTTCACAGATAGCAAATTATTACAAATTATTAATCCGTAATCACAATAATTATAATCATAATAATTATGTTTAAACACAATCTATAATAACATTTTTGTTCGCTCTTCGGATCTGACACATAGCTTGAATCAGTTTCACAACAAAACCAAATTTGTTTTCATTACACCCAATACCACTTTCACGTCAGATCACAATTCTTATTGTGTAAACACTATCATTATTTTATAAGCATGATATATAATTAAACTAATTAAACAGATATTTGGGCTTAACGAACAAAGCTCTTACCTCGTGCTCTGTAACTTCTGCGTACAGGAACCATCGTACACGACTGCGCCACTGAGGTTTGTTGACCGTAGTTAGTCGAAGCTGAGTATTGTTCTTTTAAATCACACTGTTAGAACTACCATATTATCTTATATACCAATACACATGTGCACCATAGGTAAGGGAATGTTCACTCAAAGAAATAGTCTCGTTTCTTAACGAACACTTTTAATTCAAAATCACACTCACACAACGTCAACACATGACAAGCTACGAAAACAAGAGGTTATATTATTAGAAAAATTATATATTTCACTATGTCCATTTATCTGCTTAGTTCTGAAAGCCGGCGACACACCAAGCTTCACACTTCCACCATCCGTCTCGTTCGTCCTCCCCGTCTCTATTAATGGGGATTTTCCATTCACTGTTCGTTTTGGACCACTTGGCGATAGTTATCTCCTTGGCGGTCGCCAAGTTTAGACATGCCTAGAGTCTTACAGGAGTTCTTTCTCCTACAAAAGGGTATCAATTTACTGCAATTCTATTAAGGAATGGTCCACTTTGTGAGTTGGGCAAAAGTAGTCGAGCTCGAATTTGAACTATCGAAAGAAGTGAATTAAATTTTCAATAAAAAACTCGGTAAGATCATTTAATTTTACCCTTTATATTTCAAATATAAGCGTAAGCTTTTCTTAATAAATAAATTTTTAAACAGAATCGTGATTTTTCAAAAAAATATTTAGAGACGCATTTTGTCCGGGTAATTCCAGGTCCCTTCGCATAGATGAGCTGAATTGGTTATGTATTTCATTATCTTAATTATCATAAAATTATCATTTTTCTTTTTAATTCATTCGATTTTAGAAGTGATTAGGTAAATGAGTTATACGGCAAGTAAAATTAGGCTGTCCTTATCTCCCTCCTCCCATCCTATTTCACCACTTAATTGCTGCTATAATAGATAACAATGGTCATCGTAGCAACCTCATTGACTTGACTGACGTCTAAATCAGCTTCTGAGTAAGCAGACATAGGACCCACTATACCTTCAGTATTTTTTTACTTTGGTATAGCAATGAAATTTCATTTTATGGATAGCAAAAAACAAGATTTTTTTTTGTGCTATCGAAACATTATTTTAATATATATAAATGTGTTTGACATTCCCAACACAGAATATTAGCTATCTTTAGATCATTCGGTTGCCTTAAATATCTATTTATAAGGATAAAAATAAACGAATTTTTTATGATACATTCCACAAAAGGGCTCTGACTGAACAGTAAACAACCAAAAATTTTGAAAAGTAAACATATAAGTAGTTAGAAATTGGGCATCCGGGGCCATGGCGCAGCGCGCAGAAGGACGAGGGACGATGACGTCACCGGAAGGGGCGTGGTCGGATATGACGTCACCGGAAGTCACGTGACCGGAAGTGGAGTGGAGTTGTTTCCCTCCTGCTGCTGTTTTAGTTTCGGTTTCGTTATAAGCTGTTTGTGTATGACGTCACAGTAGGTATGACGTCATAATGTGTTTTATATCAAAGTTTTGAGTGGTGGCAACACTTTTTAGTTTCGATTTATCTAACAGACGGAGTTGAGTTGTTCTATGGCTGCTTCTTAATAAGAACGTTATGGTGATAGGCTTTTATTGCGTGACGTCACAGTAGATATGACGTCATAATGTGTTTTATATCAAAGTTTTGAGCGGTGGCAACACTTTTTAGTTTCGATTTACCTTTAAGATGGAGTTGAGTTGTTCTAGGACTGCTTGTAAATGAATAAGCTAGAGTGATAGGTATTTTTACTAATGACGTCACAGTAGGTATGACGTCATAATGTGTTTTATATCAAAGTTTTGAGCGTTGGCAACACTTTTTAGTTTCAATTTACCTTTCAGACGGAGTTGAGTTGTTCTAGGGCTGCTTCTAAGTGAATAAGTTAGAGTGATAGATATTTTTACTAATGACGTCACAGTGGGTATGACGTCATTCTATGTTAAGATTTACGTTTTAAGTGGTGATAACATTGGATATATACCAAATTTAGTTTTCAGGTGTTGGCAACGAGTTCTGATCGGTCAGCTAAATGCTCGCTTGTGACTGATAAGTTTTAAACATGTGATCAAAAGTTAACTCCTGATTGACTGTTTGGTTTTCTAGCGAGTTACTTACATATCCTTTAGCCAAGTTAAAATACCTGCAACAAAGTTACACAAAAAAAAAAATGTTAAATTTGAAAAGTTAATAAAAGGAAGGCCATTTGCTAAGGGTCTAAAGAACCCTAACCCCGAGCTACACGTGACATTTCAATATTTTACCAAACAATTGTTAAAATATCGACTATCGGACGTTGCCTTCATGGTAACTCATCTACCCACCCCCCTTCCTTAACTAATTTTGAATAAGTTAAGACTTTAGAATTACAATTAATAAATTTTGAAAAATTATTTATTAAAGGTGAGGACCCACCTCCAGCCCGATACCTCTTTTAGGAAGAATTGGTACCGCCTCACTCCACCCTAACAAAAAAAAAAAATCTGTGAAAAAAAAAAACACGAAGTATTAAACACGCCTTTCACACTCAGATATCTAAGTAGAAATGGCGAGACGGCAACCGGTAGCGTCTATATATGAGGGGTGATCACGTGACTTCACCGACCAATCAGATTTCACGGTAGAGGGTGCTACTGACTATCGACCCGTCAGAAGGGAGGGGAGCGTGACTAGGGATGTTTCAACACGCTTCAACGCGTTTGCGAGTTGAGTTGTTGTGTAACGATCTTGCTTGAAACAGTTAAAGTGATAGATAATTTGTTCGTGACGTCATAGTGTAGCGAATGGGTTTTTAGCGTAGACAGTTGTTGCAATTGGAGTAATTATGAAATTTATTAAATATAAAGATAATATTTAGTAATAATTATCAGATTTTATTATTATTATTATAAAAAATAAACTTATAAAAAAAGTGAACGTGAAAATTTACTTTACGAATAAAAATCATGTCTTTAAAATGTGTACGAATATCACTAAATAAGAGAAAAAAGTAACATACTTAAACTCTTTAAAATAAATAACTTTAACATTAATGTAAAAAATTTACTTTTCACATAAAAATCACTTTAAAATGAGTAAAAATATCGCTAAATAAGAGAAAAAAAGTAACTTACTTAAAATTTCTAAGATAAATATTTAACCTTTACTCGAAAATTCCCTTCATATATAAAAATCACGACTTTAAAATATGACATGCAAGAGAAAAGTAACGTACTTAAACTTTCTACGACAAATAACTTTAACATTAACGTAACATTTTACTTTACACATAAAAATCCCGACTTTAAAATATGTAGAAATATCGCTAAATAAAAGAAGAAAAAAAAAGTAACATACTTAAACTTTGTACGACAAATAACTTTGACATTAACGTAAAAAATTTTCTTCACATATAAAAATCACGACTTTAAAATGTGACGTGTAAGAAGAATTAGCATACTTAAAATTTCTACGACAAATAAATTTAACCTTTACGCGAAAATTTACTATATACATAAAAATCATGTCTTTAAAATATGTAAAAATATTGCTAAATAAAAGAAAAAAAAACTAACATACTTAAACTTTGCACGACAAATAACTTTAGCATTAACGTAAAAATTTACTTCACATATAAAAATCACGACATTAAAATGTGACATGTAAGAAGAATTAGCATACTTAAAATTTCTACGATAAATAATTTTAACATTTGAGTGAAAATTTACTACATATATAAAAATCATGTATTTAAAATATCGCTGAATAAAAGAAAAAAGTAACATACTTAAACTTTCTACGACAAATAACTTTAACATTAACGCAAAAATTTACTTTACACATAAAAATCACGACTTTAAATTTGACATGCAGGAGGAAAGTATAACATACCTATAATTTCTACGACAAAGAATTCAAACATTGCCATTCATGTCTTTAAAATGTAAAATGACAACTCTAACATTTAGAAAAAAGAAACACTAAAAATTTACAAGGCAAAGAATTTAAAATTGAACGTGAAAATTAACTTCACATGTACAATCATACTCTTATATCAACGATAAATAAGATAAAAAAGAAGCTCTAAAAATTTATAAGGCAAATAATTTAAATAATACGCGAAATTTTACCACACATATAAAAATTATGTCTTTCAAATGTGTAAGAATAACGCTAAATTAGAGAAAAAGAAATACTAAAAATTTATAAGGTAAGGAATTGAAACAATATGCGAAAATTTATTTCACGCATAAAATTTTTATCTTTAAAATGTGTAAGAATAATGCTAAATTAGAGAAGAAAAAAAAATAACATACTTAAACTTTCTTCGACAACAATTTAAACAATACGCGACATTTTCATACACAATTATTTTCTTAGGTTAATGTTAAATAATGGGAAATTTAACAGAATAAAAATTTCAAAGATAAAGAATTTTAACCTTTACACGAAAATTTACCTCACAAAAATATCATATCCTTAAACTTTAACGTGACAATTTACTCTTCATATACAATTAAACTCTTAGGTTAATGTTAAATAAGAAAAAAAATAATATACTTAAAATTTCTAAGATAAACATAACGTAAAAATTTCGTATCATGTGTTTAAAATGTAACATATAAGAGAAAAAAAATAACATACTTGAACTTTCTATAGCAAAGAATTTAAGCATTAGCGTAAAAATTCACTTTACATATAAAATTCACATCTTTAAATGGGAAGATAAGCAGGTGACGGTAATTAGCCAATCAGGGTAGCGGTAGGTGATACGCCATTCGCCGGCATTTTTAGATCGGAGGATGAGTCACGCTAAAACTTGTTGGAACAGGTCGGGAGATTTGTACAGCAAGAACAACAGCATCGACGCGCAAGCAGCGGGTGATGCTGTGATGTGTCAGCAGGTCTTTGAGATTATCGTTTTCCTACTTTGCCGTTTTCATAATGAAATGTTTGTGAAAACTTGGAATGAATAAAGTGGATTTCAAAGACATATTAGTAAGTGAAGATAGAATTCGCATGGACTTTCTTCCAAAAAGTATGATTCACTTGGAGAATTTAAGATCATTTCTACTTGAAAACTTTTCTATTATTTAAAACATTGAATATTGTTCAAACTCAGTGGGATTATATGCTACAATACGGGTAAAACTTAACAAAATTGTTACATAGAAGAAAAATAGTAAGAGATTTAAAATAAATATTAGTTATAGATACTCCAAAGAAAAAATTTCACCTCTACTTTTCAATCGGAAAATCAATACAAGTTGGAAATTTATGTTACTTCAAGAAAGACTTAGACAATTTACTTTGTAATAATATACGTTAAGGTGTCGTATTAACTCGTGCAATACATGCTGACTAAGGTTTATTTTACTTGAAAGGTGAATTGGGGGAAAATATTAAATAAATTGTAGATATTAAATACATTGTAGATATGCATTCAAGTTTTGAAAATCACCTGCAAGACTTTTAAAACATCTTAAGATAAATTGAAAGAAACTTTTTATACTCTGAAAGGAAATCACAAGTAATTTAGTTTACTTTTTTCATGGTAACACTCATATTCAACGACATGTTTTTAAAATTTAACCTTCTTTACATGATAATAGTTATAAATTTTTTCAATCTCAGATGCGATATACTATTATTTCTAACATATATGTTACGAATTGTGTAAAGTTTTTAAAAGAGTATATGCAAATCACCAATCAGAAACATAAAAATCTAACATCAATCAAACACACTAAAATAATAAGATATTTTCCTTAGTGGAAATAGTTAACTACTCATGTGATGGAATGTACTTAGAAAATTTAAATACTGAAAAAAGTTTGCTAGGCAAACTTAAAGAATATATATTTTTTTTTCTTGTGAAAAACTAGCATAAATTTGAAAAATATAGAGTTTGTTACTACGTAAAATTGAACATCATCTGGACAAACTAAATTATACATGAATTTTTTTTTATTTGATAGGTGCTGACAATATATCATTAATACAGAGATTTTTAACTTCCACCCATAATTTCTAAATAACTTATACATAAATTTCAGAAAACTGAAACGGAATGTGTTTTACAAGACGCTTATTTTGTAAGATGAATATTCAATATTAATATAACTGAGCAAAGTTCATTACGGAAAAAACTTGTAAAAGATACTTATATTTTGAAAATAGTTTGAAATATCCTTTTAAATTTATGAATGCTCGCTTTCGAAAGACACAAATAAAACTGATATTACACATGATAATTAACACATGCATAACATTAATCAAACAAAGTGGAATTTTTATTGCTTGTGACCGATAACTTTTCAGTGAAGCAGAACTTACATAGGAAATTTGTGCAAACTTTTTCAACTTTTAAACCAAGTATTATGTAAAATTATAAATTACGATAGGAAATAGCACACTTCAGAATCGGAACAAGTCTTCTAGTTAAGCTAAATTTATTTCTCAAGGAATTGAAAGCATACCAGACAAGTCCTTATCATTTCGCATCTTTTTTCATGTTGCAAGAAGACATACTTTGTAAAAGATCGTCGTTGCACTTAACAAAAATCAGTAAAAATAAATGTATTTTCTATGGCAAAGATAAAACTTCACAACTTAATTACTGAAATTTAGCTAAGTTGCATATGGTTTATTCACATAACTCGCATATGCTTCGAATGTTGAAATATATTTGTCAGTTGAAATCAAACTAATCGAAAATAAATGCTACCTACATTTTCAAGTCGGAAATTACTATTAAATAAACTTTACATGTAAAACATTGTCATGTTAAAAAGAAAAATCTACAAAAATGTAAATGATAATTTTACTGTTGGTACATAAATGATGAATAATTTATTATTTTATTCTAGGCAAACGTTTTATTGTCTAACAGAGAACTTAAACTTTAGCAGAAAAACGAAAAAATACAATTTTTATATCCTATCATACTTGTCGAAAATTGAATTTATTAGCTGTTGTAATAGATTTTTATTGTCCAAATTTCTATAGTTTTTCTTCCCGGTGCAATAAAATTAAGTTCATGTGTAATAAGTAGGTTTTTTGATGAATCTTATAAATTTAATGAAATTATTATGACCTAAGAGATTGAGTGAACTGAATAAATCAATGATGTAAATTTAAACAGTGACTTGAACTGATACATACTATAACTGTAAAGAAGTATGACAAAGTGATAGATGAAGTAAAAATAGAAGTTGAATGAAATGTGTTGAAAAAAGTTGAAGACGACAAGAAATTCGTAATTGAGAATTATCATTGACTTATATTAACTTCGTTTTTCTTGCTTATGACAAGAAAATACACTCTTTCTTATTAAGAACCAACTTGATATCTTATCATAGAATGACAATGATGAAATATCTATACATTAAAAAAAAAAAAAAATACCAAACTTAGACATAGCAAATTTCTTGAAATTCATGTATAATGCGAGAAGTTTTACTGGAAATATAGAAGATACAACATTGAAAGATGTGAATGTTTCGAAGTACTTTATCAGAAATAAAAAAAAAATGCGCTGAGATTCGCTATAAAAAATTTTAGGAGAAAGTTTAAACAAAATTTAAAATCAAACATGCTTTTAAATGGGAACACAAATATTAAAACTATAGCACATTAAACAATTTATATTACGTCATCTCAGTTGTATCAAACTGAATAACATGAAAAACAACCACAAACTGAATAAACATGAAAATTATCAATATATGTGGAAAAGTTTCCTTTTTTCACATATAAAAAAAATAACACATTGACGTACGTTAAGATCACGAAACATGCATAATCATATACCGATAAGAGCAACCAATGTTGCGGGGAGATATTCACATGATGGTCAATATCCCATGAATAAATTGATTGATTGAATTTATAATGCTAATTCCAATAGTATTCCACGTAACTTCAACTTCATATGTTACACTATAGATATATTTATTTTTCAAATATATTGACTTTCGAAAAATCATCCTTCAATACAAGAATGATCATAGTAAGAATAAAAGAAAAAATACTAAGCATTGATTTAAAGTGTATTTATTTCAACTTAGCAACAAATCATATGCTTGAAACGAAAATTGCTTCGAACCAAAGTATAACCATCCAATTTCATTGATTCCTACAAGGACATTTTTCTCATCTAGTAATTGAATTTTTTTTTTTCTCATACACATTATAAGTGATGTCCAATCAGGTGTAGAATAGTTGAAGATATCCGACCTCTTTCTAAATATTAATAAGTCACTGTTGAAAAACTTATAAAAATTTCAATTTACACTTAAAGTTTTTTTTTTTTATATATATTTCAAAGAATTTTTTCAAATCAATATGTATATTTAAATACTGAAACTTATTCACTTCAATAAATGTATGTTTAAGTTATAAAACTCTTCGTATGTATTGAAAAATTGTAACTTTTCGTCTTCTTCGTATAAATCGATAACTTATACACTAGTTCTTCATCAATTAATCTTCTAAGTAAATCTTTCAAAGGTAAAAACATACTTATAGCTTTGCATTTGTAACAAGTTAAATTGTACATGTTTCATGTGAAAGTTACAAAATTTCAGATATTTTCATGGAAAACATATAAAATTTTAATTTCACGAGAAACATGTACAATTAAACATGTTACAAATGCAAAGCTATAAGTATGTTTTTAGCTTTGAAAGATTTACTTAGAAGATTAATTGATGAAGAACTAGTGTATAAGTTATCGATTTATACGAAGAAGACGAAAAGTTACAATTTTTCAATACATACGAAGAGTTTTATAACTTAAACATACATTTATTGAAGTGAATAAGTTTCAGTATTTAAATATACATATTGATTTGAAAAAATTCTTTGAAATATATATAAAAAAAAAAAACTTTAAGTGTAAATTGAAATTTTTATAAGTTTTTCAACAGTGACTTATTAATATTTAGAAAGAGGTCGGATATCTTCAACTATTCTACACCTGATTGGACATCACTTATAATGTGTATGAGAAAAAAAAAATTCAATTACTAGATGAGAAAAATGTCCTTGTAGGAATCAATGAAATTGGATGGTTATACTTTGGTTCGAAGCAATTTTCGTTTCAAGCATATGATTTGTTGCTAAGTTGAAATAAATACACTTTAAATCAATGCTTAGTATTTTTTCTTTTATTCTTACTATGATCATTCTTGTATTGAAGGATGATTTTTCGAAAGTCAATATATTTGAAAAATAAATATATCTATAGTGTAACATATGAAGTTGAAGTTACGTGGAATACTATTGGAATTAGCATTATAAATTCAATCAATCAATTTATTCATGGGATATTGACCATCATGTGAATATCTCCCCGCAACATTGGTTGCTCTTATCGGTATATGATTATGCATGTTTCGTGATCTTAACGTACGTCAATGTGTTATTTTTTTTATATGTGAAAAAAGGAAACTTTTCCACATATATTGATAATTTTCATGTTTATTCAGTTTGTGGTTGTTTTTCATGTTATTCAGTTTGATACAACTGAGATGACGTAATATAAATTGTTTAATGTGCTATAGTTTTAATATTTGTGTTCCCATTTAAAAGCATGTTTGATTTTAAATTTTGTTTAAACTTTCTCCTAAAATTTTTTATAGCGAATCTCAGCGCATTTTTTTTTTTATTTCTGATAAAGTACTTCGAAACATTCACATCTTTCAATGTTGTATCTTCTATATTTCCAGTAAAACTTCTCGCATTATACATGAATTTCAAGAAATTTGCTATGTCTAAGTTTGGTATTTTTTTTTTTTTTTAATGTATAGATATTTCATCATTGTCATTCTATGATAAGATATCAAGTTGGTTCTTAATAAGAAAGAGTGTATTTTCTTGTCATAAGCAAGAAAAACGAAGTTAATATAAGTCAATGATAATTCTCAATTACGAATTTCTTGTCGTCTTCAACTTTTTTCAACACATTTCATTCAACTTCTATTTTTACTTCATCTATCACTTTGTCATACTTCTTTACAGTTATAGTATGTATCAGTTCAAGTCACTGTTTAAATTTACATCATTGATTTATTCAGTTCACTCAATCTCTTAGGTCATAATAATTTCATTAAATTTATAAGATTCATCAAAAAACCTACTTATTACACATGAACTTAATTTTATTGCACCGGGAAGAAAAACTATAGAAATTTGGACAATAAAAATCTATTACAACAGCTAATAAATTCAATTTTCGACAAGTATGATAGGATATAAAAATTGTATTTTTTCGTTTTTCTGCTAAAGTTTAAGTTCTCTGTTAGACAATAAAACGTTTGCCTAGAATAAAATAATAAATTATTCATCATTTATGTACCAACAGTAAAATTATCATTTACATTTTTGTAGATTTTTCTTTTTAACATGACAATGTTTTACATGTAAAGTTTATTTAATAGTAATTTCCGACTTGAAAATGTAGGTAGCATTTATTTTCGATTAGTTTGATTTCAACTGACAAATATATTTCAACATTCGAAGCATATGCGAGTTATGTGAATAAACCATATGCAACTTAGCTAAATTTCAGTAATTAAGTTGTGAAGTTTTATCTTTGCCATAGAAAATACATTTATTTTTACTGATTTTTGTTAAGTGCAACGACGATCTTTTACAAAGTATGTCTTCTTGCAACATGAAAAAAGATGCGAAATGATAAGGACTTGTCTGGTATGCTTTCAATTCCTTGAGAAATAAATTTAGCTTAACTAGAAGACTTGTTCCGATTCTGAAGTGTGCTATTTCCTATCGTAATTTATAATTTTACATAATACTTGGTTTAAAAGTTGAAAAAGTTTGCACAAATTTCCTATGTAAGTTCTGCTTCACTGAAAAGTTATCGGTCACAAGCAATAAAAATTCCACTTTGTTTGATTAATGTTATGCATGTGTTAATTATCATGTGTAATATCAGTTTTATTTGTGTCTTTCGAAAGCGAGCATTCATAAATTTAAAAGGATATTTCAAACTATTTTCAAAATATAAGTATCTTTTACAAGTTTTTTCCGTAATGAACTTTGCTCAGTTATATTAATATTGAATATTCATCTTACAAAATAAGCGTCTTGTAAAACACATTCCGTTTCAGTTTTCTGAAATTTATGTATAAGTTATTTAGAAATTATGGGTGGAAGTTAAAAATCTCTGTATTAATGATATATTGTCAGCACCTATCAAATAAAAAAAAATTCATGTATAATTTAGTTTGTCCAGATGATGTTCAATTTTACGTAGTAACAAACTCTATATTTTTCAAATTTATGCTAGTTTTTCACAAGAAAAAAAAATATATATTCTTTAAGTTTGCCTAGCAAACTTTTTTCAGTATTTAAATTTTCTAAGTACATTCCATCACATGAGTAGTTAACTATTTCCACTAAGGAAAATATCTTATTATTTTAGTGTGTTTGATTGATGTTAGATTTTTATGTTTCTGATTGGTGATTTGCATATACTCTTTTAAAAACTTTACACAATTCGTAACATATATGTTAGAAATAATAGTATATCGCATCTGAGATTGAAAAAATTTATAACTATTATCATGTAAAGAAGGTTAAATTTTAAAAACATGTCGTTGAATATGAGTGTTACCATGAAAAAAGTAAACTAAATTACTTGTGATTTCCTTTCAGAGTATAAAAAGTTTCTTTCAATTTATCTTAAGATGTTTTAAAAGTCTTGCAGGTGATTTTCAAAACTTGAATGCATATCTACAATGTATTTAATATCTACAATTTATTTAATATTTTCCCCCAATTCACCTTTCAAGTAAAATAAACCTTAGTCAGCATGTATTGCACGAGTTAATACGACACCTTAACGTATATTATTACAAAGTAAATTGTCTAAGTCTTTCTTGAAGTAACATAAATTTCCAACTTGTATTGATTTTCCGATTGAAAAGTAGAGGTGAAATTTTTTCTTTGGAGTATCTATAACTAATATTTATTTTAAATCTCTTACTATTTTTCTTCTATGTAACAATTTTGTTAAGTTTTACCCGTATTGTAGCATATAATCCCACTGAGTTTGAACAATATTCAATGTTTTAAATAATAGAAAAGTTTTCAAGTAGAAATGATCTTAAATTCTCCAAGTGAATCATACTTTTTGGAAGAAAGTCCATGCGAATTCTATCTTCACTTACTAATATGTCTTTGAAATCCACTTTATTCATTCCAAGTTTTCACAAACATTTCATTATGAAAACGGCAAAGTAGGAAAACGATAATCTCAAAGACCTGCTGACACATCACAGCATCACCCGCTGCTTGCGCGTCGATGCTGTTGTTCTTGCTGTACAAATCTCCCGACCTGTTCCAACAAGTTTTAGCGTGACTCATCCTCCGATCTAAAAATGCCGGCGAATGGCGTATCACCTACCGCTACCCTGATTGGCTAATTACCGTCACCTGCTTATCTTCCCATTTAAAGATGTGAATTTTATATGTAAAGTGAATTTTTACGCTAATGCTTAAATTCTTTGCTATAGAAAGTTCAAGTATGTTATTTTTTTTCTCTTATATGTTACATTTTAAACACATGATACGAAATTTTTACGTTATGTTTATCTTAGAAATTTTAAGTATATTATTTTTTTTCTTATTTAACATTAACCTAAGAGTTTAATTGTATATGAAGAGTAAATTGTCACGTTAAAGTTTAAGGATATGATATTTTTGTGAGGTAAATTTTCGTGTAAAGGTTAAAATTCTTTATCTTTGAAATTTTTATTCTGTTAAATTTCCCATTATTTAACATTAACCTAAGAAAATAATTGTGTATGAAAATGTCGCGTATTGTTTAAATTGTTGTCGAAGAAAGTTTAAGTATGTTATTTTTTTTCTTCTCTAATTTAGCATTATTCTTACACATTTTAAAGATAAAAATTTTATGCGTGAAATAAATTTTCGCATATTGTTTCAATTCCTTACCTTATAAATTTTTAGTATTTCTTTTTCTCTAATTTAGCGTTATTCTTACACATTTGAAAGACATAATTTTTATATGTGTGGTAAAATTTCGCGTATTATTTAAATTATTTGCCTTATAAATTTTTAGAGCTTCTTTTTTATCTTATTTATCGTTGATATAAGAGTATGATTGTACATGTGAAGTTAATTTTCACGTTCAATTTTAAATTCTTTGCCTTGTAAATTTTTAGTGTTTCTTTTTTCTAAATGTTAGAGTTGTCATTTTACATTTTAAAGACATGAATGGCAATGTTTGAATTCTTTGTCGTAGAAATTATAGGTATGTTATACTTTCCTCCTGCATGTCAAATTTAAAGTCGTGATTTTTATGTGTAAAGTAAATTTTTGCGTTAATGTTAAAGTTATTTGTCGTAGAAAGTTTAAGTATGTTACTTTTTTCTTTTATTCAGCGATATTTTAAATACATGATTTTTATATATGTAGTAAATTTTCACTCAAATGTTAAAATTATTTATCGTAGAAATTTTAAGTATGCTAATTCTTCTTACATGTCACATTTTAATGTCGTGATTTTTATATGTGAAGTAAATTTTTACGTTAATGCTAAAGTTATTTGTCGTGCAAAGTTTAAGTATGTTAGTTTTTTTTTCTTTTATTTAGCAATATTTTTACATATTTTAAAGACATGATTTTTATGTATATAGTAAATTTTCGCGTAAAGGTTAAATTTATTTGTCGTAGAAATTTTAAGTATGCTAATTCTTCTTACACGTCACATTTTAAAGTCGTGATTTTTATATGTGAAGAAAATTTTTTACGTTAATGTCAAAGTTATTTGTCGTACAAAGTTTAAGTATGTTACTTTTTTTTTCTTCTTTTATTTAGCGATATTTCTACATATTTTAAAGTCGGGATTTTTATGTGTAAAGTAAAATGTTACGTTAATGTTAAAGTTATTTGTCGTAGAAAGTTTAAGTACGTTACTTTTCTCTTGCATGTCATATTTTAAAGTCGTGATTTTTATATATGAAGGGAATTTTCGAGTAAAGGTTAAATATTTATCTTAGAAATTTTAAGTAAGTTACTTTTTTCTCTTATTTAGCGATATTTTTACTCATTTTAAAGTGATTTTTATGTGAAAAGTAAATTTTTTACGTTAATGTTAAAGTTATTTATTTTAAAGAGTTTAAGTATGTTACTTTTTTCTCTTATTTAGTGATATTCGTACACATTTTAAAGACATGATTTTTATTCGTAAAGTAAATTTTCACGTTCACTTTTTTTATAAGTTTATTTTTTATAATAATAATAATAAAATCTGATAATTATTACTAAATATTATCTTTATATTTAATAAATTTCATAATTACTCCAATTGCAACAACTGTCTACGCTAAAAACCCATTCGCTACACTATGACGTCACGAACAAATTATCTATCACTTTAACTGTTTCAAGCAAGATCGTTACACAACAACTCAACTCGCAAACGCGTTGAAGCGTGTTGAAACATCCCTAGTCACGCTCCCCTCCCTTCTGACGGGTCGATAGTCAGTAGCACCCTCTACCGTGAAATCTGATTGGTCGGTGAAGTCACGTGATCACCCCTCATATATAGACGCTACCGGTTGCCGTCTCGCCATTTCTACTTAGATATCTGAGTGTGAAAGGCGTGTTTAATACTTCGTGATTTTTTTTTTTCACAGATTTTTTTTTTGTTAGGGTGGAGTGAGGCGGTACCAATTCTTCCTAAAAGAGGTATCGGGCTGGAGGTGGGTCCTCACCTTTAATAAATAATTTTTCAAAATTTATTAATTGTAATTCTAAAGTCTTAACTTATTCAAAATTAGTTAAGGAAGGGGGGTGGGTAGATGAGTTACCATGAAGGCAACGTCCGATAGTCGATATTTTAACAATTGTTTGGTAAAATATTGAAATGTCACGTGTAGCTCGGGGTTAGGGTTCTTTAGACCCTTAGCAAATGGCCTTCCTTTTATTAACTTTTCAAATTTAACATTTTTTTTTTTTGTGTAACTTTGTTGCAGGTATTTTAACTTGGCTAAAGGATATGTAAGTAACTCGCTAGAAAACCAAACAGTCAATCAGGAGTTAACTTTTGATCACATGTTTAAAACTTATCAGTCACAAGCGAGCATTTAGCTGACCGATCAGAACTCGTTGCCAACACCTGAAAACTAAATTTGGTATATATCCAATGTTATCACCACTTAAAACGTAAATCTTAACATAGAATGACGTCATACCCACTGTGACGTCATTAGTAAAAATATCTATCACTCTAACTTATTCACTTAGAAGCAGCCCTAGAACAACTCAACTCCGTCTGAAAGGTAAATTGAAACTAAAAAGTGTTGCCAACGCTCAAAACTTTGATATAAAACACATTATGACGTCATACCTACTGTGACGTCATTAGTAAAAATACCTATCACTCTAGCTTATTCATTTACAAGCAGTCCTAGAACAACTCAACTCCATCTTAAAGGTAAATCGAAACTAAAAAGTGTTGCCACCGCTCAAAACTTTGATATAAAACACATTATGACGTCATATCTACTGTGACGTCACGCAATAAAAGCCTATCACCATAACGTTCTTATTAAGAAGCAGCCATAGAACAACTCAACTCCGTCTGTTAGATAAATCGAAACTAAAAAGTGTTGCCACCACTCAAAACTTTGATATAAAACACATTATGACGTCATACCTACTGTGACGTCATACACAAACAGCTTATAACGAAACCGAAACTAAAACAGCAGCAGGAGGGAAACAACTCCACTCCACTTCCGGTCACGTGACTTCCGGTGACGTCATATCCGACCACGCCCCTTCCGGTGACGTCATATCCGACCACGCCCCTTCCGGTGACGTCATCGTCCCTCGTCCTTCTGCGCGCTGCGCCATGGCCCCGGATGCCCAATTTCTAACTACTCATATAATATGGAAAATATTTTTTTGTTGGGTAATGAAATTTTGAATTGAAATATTAATGATCAATATGCAATAATTTTATGTTTAAATGAATAATTTAAAATTCATACTTTTCCTAAAAATCTCAGCACTTTCTTCTCTTCATTTTTAAATTTTCAAAAGCCATGAACCATAAAGTTCATGGGACATGGGAATAATTTTCATAAGCCATTGGCTCAAACGAAATGCTGCAGTGTTGAATTTGTGGTATAATCATTCATTTTATTAAAATATATATTTTATTAAAATTTATTTGGATAATTTGTTTAAGGGGACTTGACAAACTTTTTTTTTATTTATCCTTTCAAATTATAATTTTTACATGTTTGGAAGTATTACTAAGTAAAAACTAAATTTTATTAAAAAAAAAAAAAAAAGTTAACATAGTGCTCTAAATTTTAAAAAAAATTTAAAAATTCATCAAATTTAAAATTCTATTTTCTTTTTCATTTTTCAATATTTTTTCCTCATTTTTAAAAAAAAAAAATTCTAGTAATATAGTCTAACTTTTTAGGCATCGGATTTAGAATAAGTAAAACAGTTTTATAGTTAATAGTTTCAATTAATAGTAATAATATAAAATAGCAAATTTGTTTCGATAATTACTGGACCTATATGTAAAAGAAAAGGTATTTTTCAACATTGAAATTTGTAAAAAAAATAAAAAAATATTTAATAATCCATGCCTATTTTTGTGAAATAGATATTAAGAATGGGGTAAAAGTGAAGAGGCCAATTAAATGGACAGCAGGTTTATTCGTGCATAAGATAGAAATAGGTTCTTAAACCTAAACTAGGAGAGGCTACTTCCACGTCCGTTCACCTTCACTCCTTCAATCATACTCTCTCTCTGGCGACGAAGTCGCCGCTAGGGGATTACATTAGCAGCGCCCTCTACATCAATGGGGATAAGACACTCCGCCATCTTGATTGAGGAGGACCACCGACTCATTGATATATACTAAACCTGTAAATAAAGATATTGAAAAATACAGCACAATAATAAAATTTAAACAACATTAATGTCTTGAAGATCACAACCGTGTAGTTCTTAAAAATTTAAAGTCTGTGCAAAAAGTTCTTGCACCATGAAAAGTTTGTAGAAAGGGAAAAAAAAGTCTCCTCTTCAAAAAGTTTGTGTGAAAGAAAAAAAATATCTTCTTTCAAAAGTTCATAAAAAGAAAAAAAAAGTATCTTCTTTAAAAAGTTTGAATAATGGAAAAAAAGTCTCTTCTTTCAAAAGTTCATAAAAAGAAAAAAAAGTCTCTTCATTCAAAAGTTCATAAAAAGAAAAAAAAAGGTCTCTTCTGTAAAAAGTTCTTGTAGAAGAAAATTGAAGAAACTTAAGTATCTTCCCAGCACTTCATCATATCAGCTGATGTAGATGTGAGAAATGGTCCTTCAGTTGTCCCCAGTTTACGGACATCATATCGGTCATTTGGCCGAATCTTTACCACCTCGTATGGGCCGAAAAACTTTTGACGAAGTTTTAAACCAGTACCAAACTGCGTTCTTTTGATGGCTACTTTGTCGTGGAGTTTGTACTTGTTTGCTGTCTTGCGTCGAGTATTATAGTTGTGCTTGCTTCTTTCTTGCAGCTGTAGTATATTGGTTTTTGCTTGTTCGCGCATTTGTCGTTTATTTTGGACGAAGGTATGTATGTGTTCTTCTTCGAGGATTTTCTTGATGTTAAGGTCTTCCTTGTTTTTCATTTTAATCCCTATTAAGAGCTCGAAAGGTGTGTACTTTGTTGCTGAAGAAACGGTGCTGTTGATTACGCGTTGGACTGCTGACACATGTTTAAACCATTTATTGGGGTCATCGAGGGATAACTTTGTGATGACAGGGATAAGTGTTCCATGAAACTTCTCTACTTGTCCATTTCCACGAGGCTGACCAGTGGTGATTGTGACATGTTCAATTTCCTCATCTTCGCAGTATTTCTTAAATTCTATTGCTGTAAAGGCTGATCCGCGGTCTGATATTATTCGTTTAGGATTTCCGAAGGTAATTTGTTGGAGTTGAAGTTTATCCAAAGCATCTTTTGTTGACGTTGACTTAACAGGGTATATCCATATGAATTTGCTAAAGGCACATACCACGGTAAAGATGTATTTGTAATTTTTATTTGTACTTGGAAGTGGGCCGAGAAAATCGACATGGTAAGTGTCCAACGGGACGTCGCCTTTTGGGATTGGGTGTAGAAATCCTTCTTGTTTTCCAACTTTACGCGAAGAAAGTATGCATGGAATGCAGTTGGATATTACGCTTTCGACGGTTTTTCTTATATGCGGGAACCAGAATTGTTGTTTCACCAATGCTTCAGTTTTATTGATCCCGAAATGGCCTTTATTGTGTTCGATTTGGACTATTTGTTTTTGCATGTCTTGTGGTATAACTAACAGTTCTTGGTCATTGACCAGTTTGTAAAGAATGTTGTTTTTGTATTTGTATTCTGTAGTTGAAGAGTGATCGATTAGATTTTTAATGCCTTGTGTGAATTCGTCCTTTGACTGAGCATCGCAGATTTTCTGGGTTGTTGCATCAACTTGGATTGACATGACTGGGTAACGACTGAGAGCATCAACATGTGTCATCTGCTTGCCTGGTCTGTGTATTATCTCGTAGTCAAAATCCTCTAACAACATTGCCCATCTGGCAATTTTTGGTGGAACTTCTTTCCTTGACATGGTCTTTTGGAAGGCTTGGCAGTCTTTAATAATTTTGAACTTGGTACCTACAAGGTAGTGTCTGAATTTCTTTAGTGCTTGAACTATGGCAAGAACTTCTAATTCGTACGATGAATATTTCTCTTCTTGTGGTGATGTCTTATGGCTCATATAATGTATAGGATGGAAGATGTTATCCGAGTCTGCTTGAAGAAGAATAGCACCAAATCCTTTTGAGGATGCATCACAATGTAACTGTAAAGGCGAGCCTTGTTTATACAGGTGTAGCACAGGCTCTGTTGACAGTGCCTGTTTCAGTGTTAGAAAAGCTTGTTTTTGGTCTGTACCAAAATAAAAAGGAGTATTGTTCCGTAAAAGATCACTCAAGGGTCTTGCAATGGCAGCATAATCCCTTATAAACTTCCTAAAAAATCCACTTAGACACAAGAATGATTGAACATCTTTTGTTGTTTTGGGCTGTGGAAAACCTAAAACAGCGTTTGTTTTGGCTGTCGAGGGACGAATTGTACCTTTTTCTAAAATGTGCCCGAGAAAGTTGATTTTTCTTTGTAGAAAATTGCATTTTTTAAAGTTAAACTCAAGTCCATAGTCGGAAGATACTTTGAAGACTTGCTTGAGTTTTTCGACACCCTCTAACTCATTGACTGACTCATTGACATTTTTCTAAAATGTGCCCGAGAAAGTTGATTTTTCTTTGTAGAAAATTGCATTTTTTAAAGTTAAACTCAAGTCCAAAGTCGGAAGATACTTTGAAGACTTGCTTGAGTTTTTCGACACCCTCTAACTCATTGACTGATGGGATGATCAAATCGTCTAAATACAAGATCAGTGTATTAGTTTCTAAAAGTTCTCGAAAAACAATCTGTATGAATCTTTGAAAAGCAGACGGCGAGTTGCAAAGTCCAAACGGGACTTTATTAAATTGATACTGATTATCTGGTGTAATAAAGCTAGTATACTTGCGGCTTGCAGGATCAACGTCTACTTGGTAAAACGAATTTTTGAGATCTAAATTTGTGTACACGGTAGCCCCTTGTAGCCTGTCGAAGACGTCGTCTATAATAGGAATTGGAAATCGTTCTTTGATTACCACTTTATTCAAACGTCTGTAATCAATACACATGCGTGTTGAGCCATCTTGTTTTTTGCACAAAACTATTGGTGAGCAAAAGTCAGAAGTACTTTCTGAAATAATTCCGTCGTTCAATAGTTGTTTGATTTGCCTGTTAACTTCCAATTTCTCGGTGGTTGATAAACGGCGTGCCCGCTGAAAGATTGGCGTTTCATCCGATAAAAAAATCTTCATTTGAAAATTTGTACTTTTTATTTTATTTGGTTTATAAAATTTTACCATATTCGTAACAGTATCCCGCAAGTTATCGTCGTTAATGTGCAAGAAATCCGCTTCGTTTAAACTCACGCTATCCCCAATCGTAAACAGAAAAGGTAAACAGTCAACGTGTGTTTCTGTTTGTTTACATTCTGGACCATGAGCTTCTGGTTTTGAGCCTTTTCCTCCGTCTTCTGTTCTAACACAAACTTCGCCTACTTCATCAGGATCTTCCAATGACCACTCGTCTATTCTCATGGGGACATTAAGCCCCGCCTCCATCAACGAAGAGCCGATATTTTCCGTTGAGTTATCCTTTGTATGACCTTGACACGTGCCTTCTTTTTGAGTTTCCGGAATCGTAAGGATTTCAGAAGCATTTAAAATTTCGTTATTGTTGTCAGCAGGAAAAGTGATATATTCAGAGTTCTTTTTTGAAGCAACATTGCATTTTTTTTCCGCGCGGGTTTCGAATTGGTTTTCAATCGGAAGTGGGTCTCGTGTTTTTATTTTTTCGTATACGTTAGGTGGAATTATTAAATTTGAACATAAGTCGTCACAAGCTGCTGCAGTAACTAGAATTGGATTTTTGTTTTTTGGATGAGCTAGATTTATTTTTGTCAACTTCGCTTTTTGTGTGGAACCGAAAGCTCCTGTGAGGGTTATTGATCCGTCATAGACTGTTGAGGGTGGTAATGCACTGGTTTTTACACAAGTTATATTTGTACCTCCATCGATCAAAGTTTTTATTTTTTTATCATCGATAAGAACATCTTCGTACTGTAGCTTATTGAAATATTTATCGCGGTTGTAATTTCTTCCGATTTCTATTTCGCAGACGTGATTATTTGGTGCATTTGGCCTAAAATTATCGTTGTTGTTACGGTGATTGTAAGAACCCCTTGGCGGTCTGTTAAATGACCCTCTGTATTGGTTTTGCGTATTTTTGTTTTGGAAATTCTGCCCGCTGTTGTATGTTTGTTGCTGATGATTTGTTTCGCTTAGAGATTTACGTTTTGACGTAAAGTAAATATCACACTCTTTTGCAAGTTCTTTAGGTTCTAGCCAATCTTCCCCTTGGCGAACGGCGATGTGTGCTTGTGTTTGGCGGTCAAGTGTGCTGAAAAGTTTATCCGACACCATTAATTTACATAGTGTTTCGTAGTCAGTGGCGTTGCGTATCTTACAGTAATATGCGAATGATTGTGATAGCCTTGACCCAAATTGTGTATGCGACTCGTTCGGCATGCGTTGGCTCCTTCGAAAATTAAGAAGACATTCTTGTGGCGTGGGTTGAAATTGGCGCAGGACAATACTTTTGACTTGTTCGTAATTTTTTAGATCGTTCTCCGAAATATTTAGTAAAATGTAACTAGCCTGTTCGCCCAGTATACTAATCAAAATTTCCGATTTTGCATCATCTGGGACATTTTTTGTCGTAAACGCGCGTTCTAGAGACTGAAAGAATAAATTGTAGTTTTCTGGTCTCGACGGGACTGGCATGCTTAGCGTTCGAACACTGCGAAGAAGACTTTCGATATTTGGACTTGCTTCGGTTGCTGTGGTACTTCTAGTACTAGTTTGGCTTAATGCAGAAGTATTTTTAAGAGTTGTGAGCTCTAGTTCTCGTTCTATCTGTGCAAGTTTAACTTCTTCGATTTCTTTTTGTTTTTCTAACTTGACTTTTTCGATTTCTTTTTGTTTTTCAAACTTATCATTATCGATTTTTTTTTGCTTTTCATTAGCCTCTTGGGTTTTTCTATCAGCCTCCTGGGCTTTTCTATCAGCCTCTTGGGCTTTTCTATCAGCTATAACTGTTGTTATTAAATCTTTAACGAAATCTGGATCTTTAACGAAAATTTCACTTTTTTCAATTAAGTCTTTTAATTTTAGAATTGTGGTACCATCCGATACAATGATATCTAACTCAGCGGCGACAAATGCGAGATCTTGTTTTCTGATATTTTTAAACATAATTAATAATAAGATGGATCCTACCTGCGTTTCTTGATTTTACTTCGCTTTTGGAGTTGTGTCCGTTTTATGTTGTTGCTCTTTCGAAGAGTACTCGTTGCTTCTGGTTTCTGGTTCGTAGTAGTTGGTCGATGTGGAATAACTTAGCTGACTTCGTTGAACTTCTGCTTGACGGCTGAAGTGGGACTTGTTCGGCGAAGCGACAGTGTTGTGGTTGCAGGTTCGAGTTGGCTCAGGATTCTGTATTCTTGCTGGCTATGTGGAATAACGATGCTAGCTTCGTTTAACTTCTGCTTGACGGCTGAAGTGGGACTTGTTCGGCGAAGCGAGTGTTATGCAGTTGTATAATGACGACGCTGGTTGGTGAGTTTTCCTTTTATTTGTAGATTCCACTGGTGGTCGCTGACTGCTGCGGTAATTCGTGAAGAGGATTTTGGTTTGACCTCTGGATGCGTAGAAGTGCAGTTTTTTTATTTCGTGAAGAGGATTTTGGTTTGACCTCTGTATGCGTGAAAGTAAAGTTTTTGTTTCGTGAAGAGGATTTTGGTTTGACCTCTGGATGCGTGGAAGTGCCGTTTTTAAATATTTTTTTTATCGTATTCTCGCGGGTAAAAAGCACGGCGAGCCCCCATGTTGTATGATGAAGGGGTAAAAGTGAAGAGGCCAATTAAATGGACAGCAGGTTTATTCGTGCATAAGATAGAAATAGGTTCTTAATCCTAAACTAGGAGAGGCTACTTCCACGTCCGTTCACCTTCACTCCTTCAATCATACTCTCTCTCTGGCGACGAAGTCGCCGCTAGGGGATTACATTAGCAGCGCCCTCTACATCAATGGGGATAAGACATTTATATTTGCTGAAGTTTTAGCATTTTGAGTAAGGTGGGAATTTCAAAAGTCACGAACTGAGAAAAATGCGTTCGAAATATCGAAGGAGCTGTTGCAGCAATGCTAAATTCTCCATAAAATATAGTTTTTCTGCAATTGCAGTTATCGGACCAGCTCAAAAACTTGCCAGAATAAAAAGGTTTCAAAGATTATAAACAAGCAAAAATTAGAAAATTCATATTTTTATAATTTTTTGTGAAAACAAGTGGTACCAAGTCCCCTTAACTGCTCTTATAGGTTTGTTTTATGTGCATTTGAATAACATTTAGTTGCATATGACACTTGTTAATTTTGAAATTTGCCCTCATCCCCCCCCCCCCCTTAAAAAAACCATGCCATTGTTAATTTTGGCCCCCTCACTTTTACTACTCACGAACCGCCACTGGTCAGGGATCAGCATAACTCCCGAGCAGATTGTCTTACGCAGGTCATCCGTTCATCCATTCAAATGAGATTCAGTTTTGTTACTCTTGTATTTATTCTTGATGAAAACCACCTTACTGAAAGTTACTTCCTATAGATTTTTTGGACCACATAGTGGAAGAACTCTGTACCGTATAGTAATCAAATACTATTTTGGACAAAATAAATTATGTAAAAAAATTCCATATAAGAAAGTTTGATTTTTGTTATAAATTCACGATCTTTCTCACTAATTTTCCTTTTGAGTGAAATCGAAGCCATGTTTTCCAGTGTAAGTCAGAAGTCAAAAGGCATTTATTTTAACAGTGCGCGCAACCACTGAGAAAGGTGCTATCTACCTCAGTCGGAGACAAGAGAACAACGAAATCAACAGAAGTTCGATGCAACAAAAAATGCGACGCCCTGCGCTTTCTAATTGTTCCGTATTTCGACTGAGAAGATGCAAGGGGAATTTTAAGTTGGTATTTGAGAACAGTGTGGCAGGTCCACCCTACTCATCTCTCTGTTTTTTGCCGTGTTTTCTCGGATTTTAGATTATGCAGTGTTTATAATGAGCTTCGGTTTACTCAAACAAAGCACAAATGTATCAGGTTATTCTTAGGTTGAGTAAGAGCTAGAGGAGTCACAAACATCCGTGTGAAGAGACACATGCCATTCGCAAAGGGGATTTTAACTAGAGCTTTCAGTTAGAACGGGCTTTAACTGCGATAAACCAGTTCCTCTATTCATGACTTGAAGTGAGAAGCGGTGCATAGATAGCGCTGTAAACCGGACGAGACCACAGAGACTTTTCGCAACTTCCGGTTGGCGTGTGATCTCCGTGTTAGTAGATACAAACTGTGTCTTTCTAAAGGGGGGGGGGGTCTTAGTATTGTTGCACAAATTGTCTGTATATATTGTAAATAGTGACGTATTATTTTAAAATTCTATTGTAATTTTTTTTTTCTTATTTTATTTATTAATAGCGATTATACAGGGTAGAAAAAGGTGGCAACACCTAAAGCAATCGAGAAGTTACGAGATGTTTCTTTTCCGACGAATTGGCTGGAAATTTCTCGATTATTCTCTCGCGCTAGTATTTAAAGACAGGGAGATCGGGAAAGTTTTCAGATTGACTTTGGACTTCGATGAAAGCGTATCGCTTTGTTTACCTATTGGAGTGAGCTTGTATAATCGCTGTATTCGAAGTTGTTTTTGCTAAAGCTTGTGTTGAAGCTTGTGAGCGATTACACTGTTGCCTGTGGATAAATTTTGTGAGTTTTCTGAAGAGAGAATAAATATTTTTATACTGTAAAAACTGTGCCATCATTGCCTCAGTGGAAAAATTCATAACAGTGGTGTCAGAAGTGGGATCTCGTAATTTTGAATGCCGACAACTAGAGGAATGGTGGAAGACCAAATGAAGCAGTTGATGAAAATGATTGCTGGAATAAAAGCCGGACAAGATTCAACCGCCGCTACAATCGCCGCTGGTCAAGCCCGTCAAGAAACGACAAATGCCGAACTCGCCGCTACAATCGCCGCTGGTCAAGCCCGTCAAGAAACGACAAATGCCGAACTCGCCGCTACAATCGCCGCTGGTCAAGCCCGCCAAGAAACGACTAACGCCGAACTTGCCGCCGCAGTCGCCGCCAGCCAAGAAGCAACATCATCGGAGATTAAAGCTTTAGCCGCCAAGTGTGAAACAACATCTGCAGCAGTGAATGAAATCAAAGAAGAAATGAAGATAGAGCTAGCCTCAATGGTGGAATCAACCATAGTAGAAACTACCTCAAATGTTCTGCAATCCGTGAAAGAAGAAGTATTCAATGCAGTAAGAAAGGAAGTTGATGAAAAGTTTGAAGAGTTCAACGGAAAAGTGAACAACTTAGGTGACAAAGTTTCCACCATGAAAGAGAAACAGGAAAAGTTTCAAGACGCTGTTGAAGAAAGGTTTGAAAAGTTTCATAATGCTGTAGAAGAAAGACTACGGGAAATGGAAACTCGCGAAGCTGCGACCATTGCAACTCCTAAATGGGATAATGTTTCCACTCCCTTCATTGCGCCACGTTCCAACATCAAAGTGGCCACTTTTGATGGGAGGTCGTCTTGGCGCGTTTATCAAACGCAGTTTGAAATTATTGCTTCTGCGAATGGTTGGGACGATACTTCGAAGGCATTCTATCTCGCAGCATCTCTTCGAGGTGAAGCTGCTGACATTTTACAGACACTACCTGAAGAGAAGCGGGGAGAATTCGTGGCGCTGGCAAGTGCGTTGGAGTTAAGGTTTGGGGAGCAGCATCTAAAGGATTACAACAGACTGCAATTGAAAGTGAGACAGCAGAAGGCCAATGAAACTCTTCAAGAATTGGCATTGGATATAGAAAGACTGTCGCTCCTCGCTTTCCCAGACTGTCCCTCGGATGTACGAGATAACCTGTCTCTTCAGTATTTCGTGGATGCCATCAAAGATCCCGACATACAGCAAGCTACCAGGATGTCAGACAGCAAAGATCTGAAGTCCACCCTCGTCTATGCCATGAGAGTAGAAGCCGCACAGCAAGCTTCTAGAAAAGATCGGCGTTTCGTACGTGGAACATTGGCAGACGATTCCTCTGAACTTTTCACGAAGAAGTTTCAAGAACTGGAAAACAAGATGGAGCGAATTATGAGAAATATTCCTGGCTCGAGGGATCGAAAAACTAGAGTGCTTTGTTGGCTCTGCAACCGGGAAGGACATTTCAGACGTGATTGCCCTGAATTGGACAGGAGAGGGGACAGACCCTCGTCCGAGTTTCAGCAGTTAAACTAAAGAGCGGCTATCTCGCGAGGCGGAGGTCGCCGTGTAGAGCAGGTGGTGCTCCACTCAGCCTCTATCACATCTCATCCTTTCAAAGAGGAAACCATGGTTTATTCGTGGAGGGCAAGATCAATGGAACTCCCTGTCGTCTAATAGTTGACTCAGGGGCAAATGTAACCATCTTACGGACGGATGTAGCCCGGCGCCTGGACAGCCAACCTCTTTACACGGCGCCTTCAGTTTCACTACAGACTGTGACTGGTGACAAAATTTCTGTGCATGGGAAATTAAATGTCAACATCTCTTTTGGATTTCACACCTACACTCACACCGTTTACGTCGCTGAAATTATTGACCCATGTATTCTTGGATTGGACTTTTTAAAGAGAAATGGAATTACTTTGAATTTCGAGAAAGGCGAGCTTCAAACAGGGAAAGAAGAAGTTCCATTGTTCGGTTTGGACTCGGAAGAGCCGTGTGCATATCGAATAGTAGCTCTTGAAGACTTCACCATCCCCTCCATGACAGATTTGGTTGTAAAAGGTTCAACAGAGCTCCCGAAGGCCTTCCGATTTGGAGTAACGGACTTCCCCTCATCGAATAGCGTCCCGAAAGGAGTGGTAGTAGGAGCGACGCTTGTGGATCTCTCTCAAGAGGTGGTGCATGTGAGAATGGCCAACATCGGTGATTCTAAGAGAGTTATCAAGAAAGGAGAAGAAATTGCCACTTGCACACCTGTTACAAGCATCGAAGGAGCTTCCGACAGCACCACCCGCGAATTTAGTGGACCAGCTTCTCGAAGACTCTCGGTTGGAAAGAAGGCAAGAGAAGATTGTCGGAAACCTTATAAAAGAATTTCAAGACATTTTCTCCATGTCATCGAAAGATGTAGGAAGAACAGAGCTTACTCAACATCGAATCGATACTGGGACCCATTTACCTATTAACAACATCCTCGAAGACTTCCTTTCGCAAAACAAGAGGAGGTCGGGAAACTGTTACAGGAAATGGAAGATAATAGAGTTATCGAACCCTCTTCAAGTCCATGGGCCTCTCCAATCGTACTCGTTCGAAAGAAGGATGGTTCCACCAGGTTTTGTGTGGATTACAGGAAGCTGAACAAAATTACGAAAAAGGACAGCTACCCTCTGCCAAGGATTGATGACACTTTGGACACTCTATCGGGGAACCAGTGGTTTTCAACTTTGGATTTGAAGAGTGGATACTGGCAAGTGGAGATACATCCCGACGATCGTGAGAAGACGGCCTTCACTACCGGACAAGGATTATGGCAGTTTCAAGCTATGCCGTTTGGCTTGTGTAATGCACCGGCTACGTTTGAGCGACTAATGGAGACTGTGCTTAGAGGACTTTCCTACGAGACCTGTCTGATATATTTGGACGATATCATTATCACCGGGCGGAGTTTTGATCAGCACTTGCAAAACGTAAAGAACGTGTTCTTGAAGCTTAGGGAAGCCCACTTGAAACTTAGCCCATCAAAATGTAAGCTCTTTAGGCGGAAAGTCAGTTATCTCGGACACATCATCTCATCCGATGGAGTGAGCACAGATCCAGCCAAGATCCATGCTGTGCAAATTTGGTCTCGACCGCAAGACGTTCATCAATTGCGAAGCTTCCTAGGCCTGTGCACGTATTACCGTAGATTTGTGAAGGGATTCTCCAAGATCGCCAGACCTTTGCATCGACTAACAGAGAGCAAGCAGAAGTTCCTGTGGACTGCCGACTGTGACGACTCTTTCAATCAACTGAAGAACGCTTTAACATCCGCGCCTGTTTTGGCTTTTCCCGATGTTAACCAGGACTTTATTCTGGATACAGATGCCAGCAATGAGGGAGTGGGCGCCGTTCTGTCCCAGGAAATTGAAGGACAGGAGAAAGTCATCGCTTATTTTAGTAAGAGCCTGTCAAGATCCGAGAGGAACTACTGAGTCACAAGAAAGGAGTTACTGGCAATAGTAAAGGCCGTTGAACACTTTCATCATTACTTGTACAGCCGAAAATTCCTTTTAAGAACTGATCATGCGTCTCTGACTTGGTTGCTAAATTTCAGGAATACAGAGAGACAAATAGCAAGGCGGATTCAGCGCCTGCAGGAATACGACATGGATATCCATCACAGAAAAGGAACGCTCCATGGGAATGCAGACGCCCTTTCTAAAAGACCATGTCCGGAGAACTGTCGATTTTGTTCCAATGCCGAGTCTAAGTTTGGGGTTAACACATCGGCCGTTCGGAAAATAACTACCAAGTCAATTACTTCAGACGTGGACTCTTGGAGTGACCAGAATGTTCGAAAGAGTCAGGTTGAAGATCAAGACTTGAAACCTCTAATCGAATTCATGGAAGCAGCTTCCGGAAAACCCAGTTGGCAGGAAATTGCATGCTATAGCCCAACAATGAAGAGATATTGGGCTATGTGGGACTCTTTGCACTTGAAGAATGGAGTACTCTACCGTCGATGGGAATCCGATGATGGCAAAAGCTTCCGGTGGCAATTGATCCTTCCAAGTTCTAGAGTTACCAACGTTCTAGAAGAACTTCACAGCAGTTCTACTGGAGGACATTTTGGTGTCACGAAAACTCTTCAGAAAGTCAGGGAGAGATTTTTCTGGGACAAAGCAAAATCCGACGTGGAGAAGTGGTGCAAGTCCTGTGATGCATGCAATTCGTGGAAGGGACCGAAGACCCGAACTCGTGGGAAGTTGCAACGTTACAACGTAGGAGCACCATTCGAAAGAATTGCTTTGGACGTCTTGGGCCCCCTACCTCACACAACTAATGGCAACAAATACATCCTAGTTGTCATGGACTACTTTAGCAAGTGGCCAGAAGCATACGCGTTTCCGGACCAGGAAGCCACAACCGTAGCAGAAGTTCTCGTACAAAATTGGATCTCCCGATTTGGCGTACCCCAGTAGTATGTAAACGTAGGAGTCTGCCTCAAAAAAGGAAGCTTACCGCTGGTTAGTCAGGGCAGCAGTCGGATGCTAGCTTGAAAGTCAGTTTGGGCTATTCCTCGCACAATATTAGATTTTAAATGAGTACTAATATAATGCGTGAAATGGCAAAACTAGTTTCACAGGTTTTGAAACGACCAGGAGACGGCATAGGAGTTTGGCTCATGGTAGTAGACTATTTGAAAATAGAAGCTTACCGCTGGTTAGTCAGGGCAGCAGGCAGATGCTAGCTTGAAAGTCAGCTTGGGCCATTCCTCGCACAATATTAGATTTTAAATGAGTACTAATATTATGCGTGAAATGGCAAAACTAGTTTCACAGGTTTTGAAACGACCAGGAGACGGCATAGGAGTTTGGCTCATGGTAGGAGACTATTTGAAAATAGAAGCTTACCGCTGGTTAGTCAGGGCAGCAGGCAGATGCTAGCTTGAAAGTCAGCTTGGGCCATTCCTCGCACAATATTAGATTTTAAATGAGTACTAATATTATGCGTGAAATGGCAAAACTAGTTTCACAGGTTTTGAAACGATCAGGAGACGGCATAGGAGTTTGGCTCATGGTAGGAGACTATTTGAAAATAGAAGGAAGCTTACGGCTGGTTAGTCACTTGGAAAAAAAGCTTGCAGGCAGATGCTAGTGTGAAAGTCAGCCTGGGCTATTTCCGCACAATATTAGATTTTAAATTAGTACTAAAATCATGCGTGAAATGGCCATGGCTGACGAGTTTCACTGCTTCGATACGAAGTCCTCGAGACGAAAGCACATGTGGGGGGGCGAGATCAGGCTTGATTTAAAAAAAAAAAAAAACTTACCTTGGTATATAAGCGAGATAGTGACTAGTAGACATCATTCGACTGAGAAAGTAGATGGATTTTAAAATAGTTGTCATTGTATCGCTTGCGATCGCATGCGTTCTTGAATTGGGTATCATTATAGTAAAAAAACCAGCATGCGGAGGGGAAATAAATGTGCATAATGCGAGTTGTACGCATTCGGAGAATATTGGGAGACGTATATTTTTGCATATTTGCGAAAAAGATGGTGAAAAGGTTTATGATCTTCGTCGATTTTGGAGAGACGATAGCGATTATTTAAAGCCTAGCATAAACGGAGTACAATTATTACAGATAGAATTTGATAAACTATGCAAGCAATGCTCAAACTGAAATTTCCTTCGAGTTGCATGGTGACGGGTCCTTCTCAGAGCGGGAAAACAGAACTCGTTAGAAGAATGATTGCAGCACGAGTTTACGATTATGATATCACCAAGGTCGTATGGTGTTATTCCGCTTGGCAGCCTTGGTTTACGAGTGAAAAACATTTTAAATTTATATGCGGACTACCATCGGACGAAGAATGCTTTGACTTGTTAGTATTAGATGATATGATGAATTCGTTAACGAATGAAATCGCGCATATGTTTACTGTAGGTTCTCATCATAAGAATTTTAGTGTGATTTTAATTACGCAGAATTTATTTCCCAGAGTGAAAGTAATGCGTGATATTAGTTTGAATACGCATTATATAATTTTTTTTCGCAACAGTCGCGATCAATCGCAGGCGTCTTGTTTTGCTAGACAAGCGTTTCCATCGAAATCAAAATATTTCATGGATGCTTATAAGAAGGCAACTTCTAAACCGTTTAGTTATTTACTCGTAGACGTGCATCCGAGAACGCCCGAAATAGAGCGGTTACGCGAGTCTATATTTCCCGATCAGAATATGATAAACTGGGTTTATATTCCAGTAGAAAAATGAAAAGAGTGAAACGACATGTACACTTGCTGCATGTTTTAGCAAATGCGAATCCTCTGCAGAGAAAAGCAATTTTGAAAACGGCTTCAGAAGATCAGATAAAATCTCTTTGTGAGATTTGCGCGAACTTACTTTCGGGAAATATTCCAATTTCAAACGGCAAAAAGCTGCATTCTTATAAAAGAGTGATTCGCCAGCTGGCCGATAAAAAAATTTCCATTGCAAAGAAAAAGAAAATATTTAACAATCAAAGCGGCAGCGGATTTTTGCCTCTGATTATTCCAGCCGTGTTGAAATTAGTTTCTGGATTGCTAGGCGAATAATGGCACGAAAAATGGCTTTAGTACCTCCAGAACTCGTGTCTGAATATTATCAGATTAACAAACCAGAAATTCGAATCGAAGACACTATTATGAAGCTCCTGCAACAGACAGAAATGCCAGATGATTTAAGAGGAAAACTGCTATCTCAGCTGATTCCGAAATATCAGCGAAGCATGCAGCCTAAAAAACAATTCGAATTCCCCGCTGAATTAAAGAATATTATGGAGCCTCCAGAAGAGATGAAACAAGAATCTGCGGCTGTTAGTATAACGCCTATGATTGCAAAATATTTATCGCATGCAGTTCCAAAATCGAGAAAAAAATATATATTGCCTATTTTGGAAAGTTTGAAAAATGCTAATTACGTCTTTAACGATATGGGTGAATTAGAAGTAGACGGAAAACTGCAACACAGGAGCAATGCTATAGATTTATTCAGTTATGTAATGAGAGATTTAAGAAGCACAGAAATACCTCCAAAAGGATATCAACAATTTTTGCGTGGTATCTATGCTGCTAATATACCAAAGCAATGGATAGGTAATAAGAATGTGCGCGATCAATTGGATTTGACACAAGTTGATTCGATGATGCAAAGTTCGTCAGACGAAACGACTTCTATCAAAGATGAATCATCTGTCGAATCAAGTCCAATCAAGTCAGAATTTATAACTCCCACGCCGAAGAAAGTAAAATGGAAGCAGTGGACCGAATGAAGAGTCTATATTACGATCCACAGAAGCCGGGTTCGTTTGGAGGTGTGAAACGTCTTGCGCATCATAGCAAAGTAACAGAAGATGATGCTCGAAAGTGGCTTTCACAAGAAGACGCGTATACGCTTCATTTTCCAGTGCGCTATAAGTTTAAGCGGCGAAAAACTATCGCCTATGGCATAAATGAATTATGGCAAGCCGATTTGGTCGACATGCAAAAACATGCAAAATATAACAAAGGTTATAGATATCTATTGACAATCATCGATGTCATGTCGCGTTTTCTAAGAGCGATTCCAATAAAAAATAAAAAAGCCCTGACTATCGCAAGCGCTTTTAAAAAAGTGTTTAAACAAGCGAAACCAGTAAACCTTCAAACGGATGATGGAAGTGAATTTTTCAATAGGATTGTTCGAAGATTATTTAAAGAATATAATGTGCATCATTACTCGACGAAGAGCGGTCAAAAATGTGCAATTTTGGAAAGGGCACATAGAACTCTTAGAAGTCGCATGTATCGGCTATTTACATATCGAAATACGTATAAATATATAGATGTTTTGTCGTCATTACTTACATCATACAATGATACAGTGCATAGCAGTCACGGTTTTAAACCGGCTAGCGTGACTTCGGCAAACGAAGCGGAAATCTATAAAAGATTATATGGATATGCCAAGATCGGTAAATTTCGTTTCGAAGTAAATGATTTCGTACGAATTTCAAAAGCTAATAGAATTTTTCGGAAAGGATATCTTCCTGGATGGACAGAGGAAGTTTTTAAAATTTGCGCGAGATATCCAACAGATCCGCATACGTATATGTTATGCGACTTGAATGGAAAAGAAATTGACGGACGCTTTTACGCTGAAGAATTGCAGAAAATTCAAAAGAACTTTTGGGCTATTGAGAAAATTATTAGAACGAAAGGAAAAGGATCTTCTCGCCAGCTATTCGTCAAGTGGGTCGGCTTTGACAAGTCTTTTAATTCGTGGATAAATGCAAAATGGATCAAATTATAGAAAACGATTTTAACGTATTTTTACCGTCTAACGCTAGCATGGATTTGTTCAGAAATACACCTGATAATTATCGAACGAAACTGGCTCAGCCTATTACATTGCGCGGATATTACGAAGTAGCTCTCTCGGAAATCACGCTACCTGGAAGATTTTTTACTGTTCAAAAAGATTATAACGATAGCTATAGCATTGAGAAAAATACTGTCATTTCCGAAATATCTACACTGCCAGAAATATTATTAAATATCAGCGATACGAGCGATTTAGTAGAAGGAATTAACAATGCAGTGGAAAAAGCGATAGACGATATAATACCCCTCAAAGTTGAACAATTAGCTAATAATCTAATACAATGGAATTTAATGGCTCATTGGCGTATGAATATAGATAAAGAATCAGCTCCAGAAATCATGCAATCGCTTGCTCGAACCAGAGCGCTAAATATAGCTGCCAAAGACAAACCGAGTAAGTTCCCGTATCATTATTCGAAACCGAAAAAAACATATAAAAATCAGATTATCAAATTGACATCTACAAAACCTATTGAAAAATATCGAAAAACAATCACAATCACGCACGATATCGATAGAGATGTTTTTGATATTATAAATGAAAATATTCTGAAAATAGATGGAGAAAACTATGCTATATTCGAATATATATCAAGTGAAAATGTAGTTTTAGTATCAACGCTAAAACATGTAGATATTTTCCTAGAAAGTAAAACATGTCCAAAATTAATGAACATGTTAAATATTCGAACAGACTCTCATATAATTCGAGGAGAAACAAAATTTCCTTATACTCGAATAGATAATTTAACGAATGAAACATTTCAAATTATTGTTAACAGTATCTTCATAAGAGAAAAATACGAAAAAACTCGAGCGAATTATCGAATACCGCAAGGAATGTATCGAAATTCAAAGGATTTGTTTTTAGAATTCAAGTCGATTAAATTAAAAGAGCTTCCCGATCAGAAAACGCTATTAATAGTACCGCCTGATATGATTATCACATTCGGAGATAAATTAAAAGATCTCTTAGGATTTGTAAAGGATAAATTCGAGAGTGGAACATATGCTTCTGAATATAATCTCGAATTATCAGCTGGAATTACCGAAGTTTATGTTTATACAGATATAATAAATCCATCGCTTGTAGGCAATGCATATGCTTCGATATTAAAAATCGTCCCTATTGCAAATGAAAAATCAGAGCAAATCGTGAAACATTTTGCAGTGCCTCTCTACTTTACTGTTAAAAAACATCATTTCGATACGATACATATCGAATTGCGAACTAGTCAAGGCACGCCGATAAAATTCATTAGCGGAAAAACTTCATTAGTGCTAAGTTTCCGAAAAAGAAATTAGTATAAATAACTAAAAACATTTTCGAATTTCATTTCATTATCCAAGATGAGGAGAATAGGATTAGATACGAAGGCTTGCGTGGACCACTATTGTGCTGCTCAAACTGGAGGATATTTTGCATCTGCATATCCGATACAACGTGGCTATGGATTTTTTAGTGCATTGCGAAGATTTGCGATTCCTATATTGAAAAAAACTGGAAAATATTTCGGTAAACGATTACTGGCTACGGGACAAAACATTTTAGAAGACATTGATCAAGGCCAATCGTTCAAAGAAGCAGCTCGCAATAGATTTTTAGAATCTGCGCATAATATTAAAGACGATGTGATTCGAAAAATTCAGACAGGAGGAAATAAAAGGAAGCGTCATTCTCGAAAAACTCAGAAGAAGTCTCGAAAGAAGAGGAAGAAAGACGTATTTTCATAAAAAAAAAAAATGGATCGGTGTTTTTGTACTAAAAGCGAATTAGAACTATTCGCTAGTCCTCCTATTCAAATGGCTGTTGACAAATCATCGTTTCTGGAGATCCACCCCGTTGCATCAATTTCAGACAATCCAACAATCGAATTCAACATTCCTGGCTTAGGCGAATCGTATTACGATCTATCTCATCTCTATTTGAAGGTTCAAGCAAAAATTATCAAGGCAGACGGAACAGCGTTTGCAGCTGCCGACAAGTGCGGTCCCATCAATTATCTGATTAACACTATGTTTGCGGAATGTCACATGTCGCTTAATGATCGGCAAATTTCTTCAGAAAATAATTATGCTTACAAGTCTATCATTCAAGCCTTGCTGTTTCATCCTGAGAGATCTCAAAAAAATATATTAAGCGCAGGCTTATTTGAAAAAGATACGGCAAATAAATATAATGATCTCGATATCGCGCAGGGAGCCAATGCCGGCTTGAAAAAAAGATATGCTTATACTAAAGATGGAAAAATATTTGAACTGTTTGGCATGTTGCATCTTGATTTAAGCCAGCAAAGTAAATTATTAGTAAACGGTGTATCTATTCGCATTAAACTCGAAAAAGCGAAGCATGCATTTGTTTTACTAGCGACTAATGGAGACTATCAATTGCAAATCGAAAATGCTAGTTTATTTATTCGACGATGTGAAATTGCAGGCTCTATTTTAGTAGCACACGAGAAAGCTCTGGAATCACAGTTAATCCAATTACCGTTTACGCGTGTGGAATTGAAAACATTTACAATTAGTAGCGGAATAAAAAGCATAACTATCCCCAATGCTGTAAATGGCATTTTACCGAGTCGTATAATTTTAGCATTATGCTCGAATGCCGCGTATAATGGCGATATGCAGAAAAACCCTTTCGCATTTCGCAATTATTCACTCAATCATTTATCGCTGACTGAAAATGGAATTCAAATTCCAGCAACGGCATATTCTCCGTCTTATGTTAAAGATTGGTATTCGAGAAATTATCTCAGTTTGTTTACCGATTTAGGAAAAGAGGATACGAATGTCAGCTACGAGGAATATAAAGATTCCTTATGTTTTTATATATTCGACTTGACTCAGGACTATTCGGCCTCGGCTGAACATTTAAATATTGGCAGGACAGGAGAAATATCCATTCATCTCAAATTCGAGTCCGATTTGAACGAAACGATTACTTTAATTTCATATCTCGAATTCCAATCGCTCATAGAAATTGACAAAAGCCGTAGCGTGTTTACGGATTACTAAAAAAAAAAAAAAAAAAAAAAAAACATGGACACGATAACATTGAGGAGATTGGCGATGGCAGATTCAAGGATTAAAATAGGTTTTGGTGGTGTTTATGCAAAAGATCGGCTTCCATATAGCAAGAAACATTTTCGTAGTTTCATAGTCAACACGGATTTATCAACTGCACCTGGTGAACATTGGCAAGCTATTTTTTTTGAACCGAATGGTAAAGCAAGTTTCTTTTGCTCTTACGGAAGACCACCATGCGATTATGTCAATAAATTTATCATGCGAAATTCGAAATGTATGTCTTATAATCGTTGCCAATTTCAACATTGGAATTCGAGAACATGTGGCTTGTTTTGTCTATATTTTCTTTGGCATAAATCGCGAGGATTAAAAATTAATCGATTGCATGCGACGGATACGTGTGCCAATGAGCGATTATTAGAAGTGTTCACACAGCGCCATTTCAGGCGAGTTAGCGAGGTGAAAGTTAATTTTAAAAATCAAAACTGCAAACCGCTAACGTTTTGATTGGCTTAAAATTTTATTCGAGATATTGCATCTCATATATAATGACAGATCGCTTTTTAAAATTTTAAAAAAAAGCTTCGAAAAAATGGCTGAGCAGCAATATGGATTTTTGCTTTTGGAACGAGAAAATTCTGGTAAAGCGTTTCAGATTCGCGGAATTTGTGAAACTCTTCATGTAAATATGCTAAAATGCGTGGAAGAAGCTAGCATGTGCTATGCAAATAATCGCAATATGAAAATTGGCTATTTCCAAATTCTCTCGAATGGGCAGTTAGTGAAAGCTTTGCATAGCGCTCCTGCAAACTGCCGATTGGAAGAAATGACTCGCCATAGCCAATGAATCTAAGTAAAATTATTTCGATCTGTGATAAACAACATGAAATGTTCTGATGTGAAATGTCATGTTCTGATGTTATATTATATGAAATATTGTATTGAAATGTCATGCTGATGTGAAATGTTATATTATGTCTTGCTGCTCAAACTGATGTTAAAAAAAAAAATGTATATGCAATAATAAGATTAAATAAATATATTTCAATTAAATCTTTTTTTCTGTCATTCTTTTTTCAAGTGCAATCCAAGAGGATAAATGCAGAGAGGTTTCGCATATTCTATTCAAATAATCTTTTAAAAAAAAAAAAATTAATGAATAGAATACGTCTCTAGAAAAATATATTAAAAAATAGCATGTTAAATGCATTTTTTTTTTTATCATTTTTCCATGTGCAACCCAGGAGGACAAATGACATGCACTCGTTTTTTTTATTAAAGAGACGTTTCACATATTCTTATTCAAATAATCTTTTTAAAAAATTACTGAATAGAATACGTCCTACTCGTCTCTAGAAATATATATATATTTTTTTTTTAACTCGATAATTTCATATAATAGTTATAACATTCATCATAATATATGCATAGTAAATTCACAGCATAGAACATATTAGCAAAAAATTAATCTTTTGATTATTTAATAGATAAATTCAGAAGTTTTTTTTTCACATATATGACTAAACATTAGCAATAATTAATCTTTTGATTATAGCTTTTTAAAAAGCTCTATGATACATATATGACTAGTAATTTTTAAAACATAGAATATTTACATTTTAACATAGAATGCAACGTATATGACTAGTAGTCATAGAACATATTAGCAAAAATTAATCTTTTGATTATTTAATAGATAAATTTAGAAGTTTTTTTTTTCACATATATGACTAAACATTAGCAATAATTAATCTTTTGATTATAGCTTTTTAAAAAGCTCTATGATACATATATGACTAGTAATTTTTAAAACATAGAATATTTACATTTTAACATAGAATGCAACGTATATGACTAGTAGTCATAGAATATATTAGCAAAAAATTAATCTTTTGATTATTTAATAGATAAATTCAGAAGTTTTTTTTTTTTTTCACATATATGACTAAACATTAGCAATAATTAATCTTTTGATTATAGCTTTTTAAAAAGCTCTATGATACATATATGACTAGTAATTTTTAAAACATAGAATATTTACATTTTAACATAGAATGCAACGTATATGACTAGTAGTTTTTAAAAACATGCAATATTTTACATTTTAACATAGAATACAATATATGTGACTAGTAATTTTTTTAAACATAGACATGCTCCATTCACATTTTTTTTTTTTTTTTTGAAGGAGGATTTTTTTTTTTTAAAAAGTTTAATATATAGAAAATTTGCTTGATAGAAATTTTTTTAGAGGATTCGAACTCGCGATGGTAAAATAGAATGATAGCTTAGTAATCTATCGTTTTGACCACTAAGCTATCATTCTATAATCAAAAACGTTGTTAAAATAAATCCATCCTTCATTTTTTTTTTTGCTTTTAGAGCAGCAACAATTTTTGCGAATTTCCTTAGGATATATTTTAATTTAAAAAGTATGGAATTGTTCTTTGCATTTCTTTTAGACAAGTATGATAACAAACTATGCAACATTCAGGCGGTTTACAATTTTTACAATGTATTCTAAAGTGAAAATTATATGAATTACAGCATTCGTCTTCTGTTAAAATGCTTTTTATGGGAGTTCGCAAGCAATTATGGCATAATAGACTAGTAACATCATAACTTCGAATGAGTTGAAATACGGACATGGGACTGTGCTTGCAAATTCGATAAACAGAAAAATTTGGATTTGTAAAAAGTTCGTCTTTAGCACATTTTATACAAAAATAAAACTTCTCTTCTGAATTTTGATGATTGGTTTTAATCCAGTGATAAGAGATAATATGTTTCCATTCCATAGATTCGCCAAGGTAAAGAAAGCTTCTTTTATAGTGAGATATCATAAAAAATGTTTCAGCATTCAAAGGCAAATCGGCGATTATTTTTAGCTTTGTAGTTTGATATTTATTATAATAGGCAGCAATTTTTCCATATGTCAATTCGCTTGTTTGATTTAAATGTATGCTTCTGTAATTATTATTTAAATCTAGTTGCAGTTGTAAAGGCAAAGGAAGTTTCTTAATCTCACATTTTAAAACGTTGCTAACAATTTTTTTTGAAGCTGCTTGATAAAGTGACAATGGCTGATTGCAAACAGGCCATATTGAAAAAATTGAACTCGATCCTAAAAAAAAAAAAAAATGTTTTTGATTTGCAAAAACATGAATATATTTTTTTTTTAAAAAAAATTAAATATTCTAAGGAAATTCGCAAGCCTACAAAAAAAAAAAACGATCTTAATTCACATTTCTTTAAAAAAAAAAAACCAATCATTTTAAGAATGCAATGTGTTCATATTTTGTTTGAGAATTTCTTAAAGGATGCGTGCATTTCGAAATAGTAATCAGAGGACATCTTAAGCAATGTCGACAAAAGTATATGGATAACCATTTTAAACGTTCTGAATGCCATTTAAATTCTAGTGTATTACTATCTTCATATACAATCTCAGTGACTAGAAATGTTGACCATCCCATTTGTAATCTTTCCTTGGCGCATGATATACATAGAAATACACTTTCGTCAGAAGCATAACAATGAAATATTTTAAAATACTTCAAGGAAATTTTTAAAATGCCATTTAAAAAAGGATGGGCTTGATAGAGCAATGTTTCGAAGCTTTCCCTATCCAGAGATCTTTGGCTGATAATTGAAACTTTGCTCGCAGCTTGCGTTTTATTTTTTCTATGCACGCATAAAAATGGAAAAAGATCTTTTAATCGTTTCACAAGCAACGGAGGAATCGGCAATTCATTCAAACTTTTATATGATATCATTGCATTAATAATCACATTTGAACAGGAATCAAATAAATTCATTTTTTTTTTAAAAAAAAATGCGCAAATTTTTAAAAAAAAAATAGTTTAAATTTCATAATGTCCATATGACAATGTATTTATTCCGTCATCGAGCACGTATTTTTTATCATAATATGCAGATAATGCAACTTTGTTCTGAATGCACGTTTTTAAGATATGATGTTTCGACTGGATGCAAAACTGTTCCTTTCTCATTAAGCTCTCTTCCTCCAGTACATTTTTATAAGTTTCATGCGTAATGGAAGCCATTGCGCTTTTTCGAACTCCTTTTGCGGTCTGTTTTAAAAGTCCATCTTGTGTAAGAACAGAATACATTTTTGGTTTAAGACCGATGAATTCCGAAATAGGTTCTGTTATTTCATGTTTTAGTAAGCCTAGTTTGCCCTTATTTCTATTCGAATATAATGTATGAGTTTTATTAAAATTAGATGTGTCTAAAATATCTAAAAAATGTTCTTTTAAATCCTTATATATATCATTAGTTTCTATATGCAAATACAATGAATCCGTATCGCTATATACCATTTCGCATTTTTCTTTATAATAATTTTTAAAATAATTATAATATAATTGATATAAATTTAATTTTGATAATTCTAAAATACAAAATCCTACATAAATAGGCTTGTTCAATAAAAGATTAGGCTTTGTCATTTTGAATAACGAAAAATTTTCATTTACAGGTTGAAAGTATTTCAATAATGGACTATTTAAAAATTTTTTGCATTGTTCGCTATTTAAAGCGCCTTTGACATCAATTCTGCGACGTACGCTTTCCAAACATTTTCCGTAAAATGAATTTGATAATTTCTTAAAAAGAAATCGCTCGCATTCTGCTTGCGCTAAATTTCTTTGTTTATTATTGAATTCAATATATTCCTTCAACCATGGTTTTTGAGCAAATACTAAAATTCTATGAATTTTTTTTAATACTAATCCTTGACTAAGATAAAACTTTAAATTTCTATAGTGTACAATATAATTAGTTTTTTCTAATAGCGTAGGAACTAATTTTTTGCTTGGCAATGTATTTTTTAAGTTAAATTTTCTACATAAGCGTTTGCTATAATCAGATAATATTTCATAGTCGATTGTAAAATGTTCGGGTGCAAGAGGCATATCATTAAATCTATCATGTTCTGATGGATTAACGCTTAGATCGACTTCTAAAATATATCCTTGTGGGCTATTATCACTCGTATTAAATATGTTAAAATTCTCAATTTCATCAGACGTGAGCCAGGAAAATTTTCCATAGCATAAAGGTTGACACATTGAATGACCGAATGAATTTATTATATCTAAAGAAATGATATAACTATGAGGCTTTAATTTATCATAAGTCGATGAAACATACGGATTATTTGCTTTAGCGAAACGCTTAGATAATAAGCACAAACCTCCTCGAAGCTGACTTTCGAACCAGATATAGAGATTAACATCGCTAATTAGCTCTAATTCCATTTTTGTAAACTTTAGACCAGCAGAAAAAGTCATATCACTGATAGTCACAAAATGTAAGGGTTCCAATTCATAGAATTTTAATGACATGCGTCTGAATGAATTAAAAACCTCTGCTAGCAATAAAACATCAGTATTTTGATATAATTCTAAGTAGTCTGCTAATTTTTTACATTCAAACGTTCGATATACCAGCAATGCATGTTTATAATCATCTTCTGAAATATCACTTTGAGTTAAAACATTAAAAAAATCTTTACGCGATGGGAATTCAACGGTTTCCAATTTTTCTTTGCAATCGACAAATGAAAAAGGATAGCTGCCTTTTTTTTTTAACAAAAAGCGATTTTTTTCATTTTTAAAAAAATTATTAAATAATGCAAAATCGTGATTTGATAAAATTAAATTATTTACTAAATTATTCAAAGAAGAGTCCAAGAAAGCATAACTATCGATGAAACGCATATGATCAATGGTAAACATTAATAATTTCTCTAAATTTATTGGAATTATGGATATGTCTATTCCGTAGTTCGGAGGTATGTGTTTTACTAATAAATGAGTGTCATAATTTTTGCTGTTATGTATTACAATTGGAATGAAATATCTCTTTTTATAATTCAAATTGCAAATTTGATGAGCTAGTCCAAACACATTTTTTTCATAGTGATTATGGTGTCTCACGCGTATTTCTTTTAATTTAAAGGTTTGGCGACAAATCACACATCGAAGAGGGTCATACGAAAACGGATCATCGATTTCAATTTTATCTATTCTTTTCATATTCTGAATTAAAACTTTTGTTATATTTTTTAATGCAAAGAAGAAATGTCGAATAGGGTTTTCCCCCGCATAATAAATATGCTTAATGCATCTATCATACTGGTCAGTGACTATAAGTGCATAACTAATAGCTTCATGCTTTTCTAAACCGCAAGTATAGCTTTTTAAATTATTTGGGAGAGCAGTAAGTTCTTTTTTAAGAATACATTCAAAGTCAGCATAAATTACATATTCATGTCGCACCATCTTACTTAAATTTGTAAATTTCAAAGTTAAATTTTGAGGCATCGATACACGCTGTGATTTTATTGTATTATTGCAGAAACCCTTATGTCTTTCTAAAGACTCACGTTTTACAAAACCGCTTAAACACCTTCGACAAAAGTGACATTCATTATGCTTTGTTTTTAAAAGTCTATTAAAATTTTTTATCAAATAAAAATGTTCATCATAGAGGAATAAATCTATTTCGCGATTGCTCGTTATATTCTTGGAATGATAAACTGGGAAAATTAATTTTTCTGCATAAGAAAAAATATTTAATTTTAACTTATTTACTCTTTCGAATTTTTTGATTGCAGAAAGTTTAACAGGAAAAGTCAGATTCTTGCAATTTAAATGTTTCATATATTTTTGATAAGTCTTATGACGACCTGCATTCTTTGTAACGGGATATAGTTTTGCTAGAATACAATAAATCAAGCATTGGCCGTTTACAGAATCAATGCTAAGTAACGCTTTTTTATTTTTTAATATAGTCGGTAGCTTTGAAATCTTACATCCTCCTCTCATTTCCCTATAATTGCCTACATGCAAATCTAAATGTGAAAATTGATCAATAGTCCAATTCGAACCATTCTTAATAAACGATTCAATAGAATTCTTTATTTTTTCGAATGCAATGTCGATTGCTTCTCTAAGCTGATATAAACTCAATATTCTCATAGCATTAGAGCAAAAATAAAACGTCTGTCTTAATGTTTCCCCTTCCGTTATTTTTTTAAAAATGACATTTAAACAAATTACGAGCCTTTGCCTCAAAACAGGCGAATTACTGAGCAGCTCGAAAATAGCTATTTGCCCATCTCTGATCAGGATATCGATATCAATATGACTTATAGCAGCTCGATAACTTCGTAAAAATCCCCTAAAACTACTAGCTATTCTTATAAAATTTAAAGTCATTTTTTTTAAAAAATTTGCATGTCAAATTAAAAACTTTACTGTATTCACGATTTTTTTTTTTTTGCAAGCGTTGCCCCCCCGCCTATTTAAATGATTTTTCATTTGATTTTATAAAATGTTAGAGAACTTCTAAGGATGTGCCTAAGTAAACGCTATTCTTATAAAATGTAAACTCATTTTTTTTTAAAAAATTTGCGCATCGATTTGAAGTTTTACTGTTTAATGTATTCTTGAATTTTTTCTAATCCTTGCATAAGAACAGGAATTAAATCTAGTGGTATATTCAAACGATTTTTAATTTCATTTTTTTCGTTTGATTTTATAAATGTTAGGTAATTTACTTTCCTATATTCTTTAACTTCTAACGAGGTGCCTTTGCCCAAATAAACGCTGTATGGTGCGATGGTTTTTGACGAAGTTTCTAATTCATTGCTCAAATTAAGGTCGAATTTGCGTTTTTTAGTTGTGGCTTTAGATGAGATTTCATAATCCGCCTCTTCAAATGGACTGTTTCTATCTAAACAGCAAAAAGCGTGCTTTTAATTTTTTTTTTAAATAATCATTATTATTAAAAGAGAATATGTTTAAAGACTCACCACTTTCCATTCTTCTTTATTCCGACACACGGCACAATCGGTGGGAAAGAACGCCGCAACAGCGAGAATACACAAACAGCCACAAACGAAAACACGAACGCACACAGAAGCAAAAAACACGAACACACACACAACCTAACAGCACAGTACGAATGCACAAGTACATAACCCTTCCATTTCCAGACTCTATATACGATTAAACATATCAATCAAATCAGTGAAACATAGACTTTTTTCCTCACCGCGCTAGCTCATTAGACCTTTTTTCCTTGTCATTCGATCGCATTAGCTCACTGAACTTTTTTTCTTCATCACGCCATCGCATTTGACGTCTTAGTTTTTTCGAAAATAGCGGCAAGCTTCCTTCTTTTTACAAACACTTTCCTTCTCCTATTATGCACATTTTTTACTATAATAATATCGCAATTCAGGGAACGCCCTTCGTATCGAAGCAATGAAACTCGTCAGCCATCTCTCTCATGATGTTATTGTCATTCGAAATGTAACATTTTGAGCGAGACGAACTGATTTACTTTCATACTACCATGTCAGCTTCCTTTTTTTGAGGCAGACTCCTACGTTTACATACTACTTACCCCTGCTGATACATTCCGATCAGGGGACGAACTTCAACTCTGCCGTCTTCACTGGGCTGTGTGACTTGCTCGACATGGAAAAGACTCGTACAACTCCCCTGCACCCACAATCCGATGGAATGGTCGAACGATTTAATAGAACGATTCTGAATCATCTCTCCTTGTTTGTTTCGAAGAACCAGCAAGATTGGGATCAGAAACTTCCACTGTTCCTTTTGGCCTACAGAAGTGCTACTCACGAGATCACCGGCTATACACCATCTCAAATTATTTTTGGAAGAGACCTTAGACTACCCTGCGACCTCCTCTTTGGACGACCACCGGACACTCCTTCCTCGCCTGTCCAGTATCTAGATGATCTCCAGGCACGTTTGGAAGCCGTACATCGGTTCGCCAGAGAAAGAATCAACATCATGACGGAGCGCATGAAGGTCCGCTACGATGCCAAGGCCACGGAATGTTCATTCCAGGAAGGTGACAAGGTGTGGTTATGGAATCCTAAACGTCGGAAAGGACTCTCTCCTAAGCTCCAGACGAACTGGGAAGGGCCGTATGTGGTCCTTAAGAAGATCAACAACGTCGTGGTAAGGATTCAACGGACACCCTCCTGTAAACCTAGAGTTGTACATCACAATAGGCTAGCCCCATATTGTGATAGAAGTGATTGAATGACCTTTCCTCTTAAAGACTTCACTGCCCGGGACGGGCAGTCTTTAAGAAGGGGGAAATGTTGCACAAATTGTCTGTATATATTGTAAATAGTGACGTATTATTTTAAAATTCTATTGTAATTTATATTTTTATCTTATTTTATTCATTAATAGCGATTATACAGGTTAGAAAAAGGCGGCAACACCTAAAGCAATCGAGAAGTTACGAGATGTTTCTTTTCCGACGAATTGGCTGGAAATTTCTCGATTACTCTCTCGCGCTAGTATTTAAAGACAGGGAGATCGGGAAAGTTTTCAGATTGACTTTGGACTTCGATGAAAGCGTATCGCTTTGTTTACCTATTGGAGTGAGCTTGTATAATCGCTGTATTCGAAGTTGTTTTTGCTAAAGCTTGTGTTGAAGCTTGTGAGCGATTACACTGTTGCCTGTGGATAAATTTTGTGAGTTTTCTGAAGAGAGAATAAATATTTTTATACTGTAAAAACTGTGCCATCATTGCCTCAGCGGAAAAATTCATAGCAGTATTTATCCATAGTTATAAATTTTAATATGAATAAAGTGTAGTCAAGAAGGAAGTACGGGCGATGTCGCTTCGTTACGCAATGTGGTATAAAATATAGGTATGAAATGTGATATGAAATATAGACTGAGAGGCGACTGCAATTTTTGGATCCCATTGAACAACATTCTAAATTTTTTATAGAAATTAGAGAAAAGTTAGTAGATTACGAATCCACTGGTCTGCCGTAGCAAAAATGGCCGAAACTGATCAAAAATCGACTTTTAATAAGTTGAACTAAATCCATTTGCCAAATGCGCCATAACTTGCCAAATAATAAGCATTTTTTTTATTTGGTAACCCTCACTCTTTAATTTTAAATTAAAAGGTTGCAGACGATTCGGATGTGTGGCTATGGCTTACTTGCATCTTTCACAAATGAGCCAAATTGGCAATAAACATTACGTCACTGATAACGTATTTGATGTCGCTAATTTGGCTTACTTTTAAAGGATACAAGTTTTTCGAGCCAGAGATCAGAAATCGTTTGCGCTTTATTTCATTGAAAATCAAAATACAGTGGGTTGCCAGACGAAAAAGTTTGTTCTCTTTTTGGCACGTTATGACATATTTGGCAATCTGATTTTAGTTGAACTCATTCCAAGTCGATTTCTGATCAGTTTCAGCCATTTTTGCAACGGCAGACCAGTGAATTCATAATCTACTCACTTTTCTCCAAATTTTATAAAAAATTCAGAATGATGTTCGATGAGGTCCAAAAATTGCAGTCGCCTGTCGGACTAATAGAATAAATTTTGTTTGTACACATTGAATGAATTAAAAATGTGCCTTTTCCCATTTTACCAGGTATCAGCTTTTAAGATGGGTTTGCAAGAACCACCACAATTGATATCAAAATATTGAAATCAATATTAGTACATAATATAATATTAAAAATTTCTAAATTGATATCCTTAGGCTTGATTAGAAAAATTGTAAGTCTTTAATGACATTGCAACCAAAACTGACAACAAAGCACGTATCAAAAACTAAGAAAAATTTATGCTAACAAATATGTGTTAAATTTTTTTTTAATATCGTATGAAAGTAAACACATTTCCGGTAACTTATGTTACCCAAAATTATCCATTTTAAAATCAATGAAATACTTGTTTCAATCATTTTTAATATTGAAGTAATATAGTAATTAAAAAATCCTTAATATAACTGTCGGCAAAAAATAAATTATTTTATACGTTTTTTTTTAATCGCACCACCCACTTCTATCAAAATTGAACAAACTCAACCGGAATTCGAGTGTTGCCCACTTTTAGAAATTAATTTATTAAAAAAAGGAACTACCAGGAATGAACTTTGAATCTTTTTGTACAAAAAATTCTATAAATTCGATTCTTTATTAAAATTTGTTCCTCTTTGCACGGAATGACCCTTAAATATTTTAGTAGACACCATTTGAAATTATAATACACCTTTTATAATGACCTACACAAATAATTCACTCTAACACCTTTAAAAAAATAAACTATTAAAAACATGGCATTTAATTTAAAGTACTGTATAAATTTGTGTAGCGTTACAAGAAATACAGCCTAATCTGTAAAAATACAAACCTGTCAAGCAAAGGAAATTAATATTAAATAAATTATTTATGTCTTAAAATGTAAAATTATATCATATGAGCTGAAACTTTTGAGGAAAAGAAAATCTTTATTTCATCAAATTGGGTATCTAAAACAAAATTTGGTACATATAAATGTATCCAAACGAGACTTCTGGCCTATGTCTGGTATCGTCAACACACAGTTTGCTTTAAAAAAACATCCAATGAATCGGATAAATTGATCCCTCCATCTATAATTAATTTCTCTTTATCTCATCTGAGCTAAAAGCTCCAATTTTTGAAAATAGTCGCTGCTCATTTGAGTTTTAAAAGCAAAGCAAACCTTGAATCGAAATGACGAATGCATTGAAAACTAACGGAGAGACTCTGCCGGAAGTGAGTAACCGGAAGACGCGGAAAGTCTGCCAATCAGAGACGACTTGGGATTTGTTTCCAAACATCAACCCATGAATAGTTAATTCGGGTTTTGACTGATTTCGGGCTTTCACTGTAACATATATATTGATTACAATAAACAAATAATTGTCCAAATAATGATTTTGACCCACTTGATTTAAATATGATTTTGTAAAGATAGTGTAACACTTTTTTTTTCTCTCTTTTACGTGTTTTTTTTTTTTTTTTAATTTTTTTTTACTGATATTGATGCAGTTGAATAATTTTGAAATTTGACCTTTTTATAGTTGCAATTTATTTTTTCATGCTTTTTACTAATTTTTCTCTTTTATGTTATTTACCAACATTTTGGATATGTTTTAAAATAGACATTATATATTTTCGAATTTGCTTACAGGCTTTTGAATAAGTTTTTAGTAGCATGCACAGAAGTTTTTCTTTCTGTCATTTTACTAACTGATTGATTTGGTGTATGACCATCTGTAATTTATATTCCATGTACTATTGAATTTCACAATTTTAGTCCTCAGTTTGTCTACCATGAATTGAAATCTCTATTTTGCACTTGAATATCTCACGTCTGAGTTAGTTTGTAGCACTTAACATACGTAGTGAACAAAAAACGTAAGTACGATTTCAAAAAGAATTATTTCCTGTTTAATATTCACCGCTCGTTTCACCTTAATGCCGTAAAAACAACGATAATAATTTACTGTTTTGAAGGCAACTTCATTTTTGCGAAAGAAAGCGGTATATAGCTCTAAGCTTACTAAAGCAAGCTGAATGCAATTTCTACGTTCTCCTTTTCGACCAGAAATTATTAAACATTCCTCAGGCTATAATTCGAAAGAAGGGGGGGGGGGGGAAGAGTAAGAAAATTGAGGTTAGACACTCTATATTTCAAGGTGAACGAGTTAGAGAACATTTGCTGGATCACTTTCTCTACAGTTTTAACCTTAGGGTCACATTATTTTTTTTAATTTTTTTTTATCATCATGTTAAGCTCATTGGCTTATTCAGAGACATTTTCGAACTTGACAGTGGTCATGATGCCTGTTGTGGTGTACGATGATCTTGCAAAATATAACTGTCTTTAAGCTAGGAAGAACTTCACTTTAGAGTTACAATTCGTTCGTTTTTGATTTCTGGATTACTTACAATAAATTGAAGTGGTTTTCGTAGTGATTTGTTTCTTCTGTTAGTACCATGATAATTGGACATGAACGTTTTGTTTTACAGATAATTTTAAGTACTGAAGATAATCATTTCCTTGGTGTGTGATTGTTTGATTTACTAACTAGGAAAACTGTAACGAAATCGTCTTTTATTTTCAGCAATTATTTGTTTACAAATGATAGTACTTTGAAAGTGATTTTTGAAATAATTAAAAAAAAATGAAATTACGTTTCGTAAAGTAATATGAACCTTTAGGATATAAAATAGAGTGCAATTTTTACAATTTGAAACAAAATCAAAAGGATTTAAAGGAACCTTATCAACAGAAGAATCTACAATGAAAATGAATTTAAAAATATTTCTAGCATGTTTTTGTATATTATTGTCTTTCGCAGTTTGCGAAGAGCGTTTAGATTCAATGGACAATGTTACAACAAGCACTATAGATAATAAAAAGTCAAATCACGGAAGATATATAGATATAGAAACCTATCGCAGAAGACTGGACAATAAAACTGATGCTTTTGAAAAGGGACTCAAGAAATTCATCAAAGAAACTGTTAAAAGTTTCCTCCCAAATTTGATGAAATACAATGTAGATAATTCTATATCGACCAAGTGCACTAGCTCATTACTGAAGTATATTTCCGGATTAACAAGTGTCAAAGTATGGGCAATAAGAAGTAAGTGCAAATGCTTTTTTTTTTTTTTTTTTCAAATTTTATTATCTGAAAAAATTGTAATTAGAAATTTTGAATTTTTTACTTTACTGTCTGTAAAATACTTTTTCTTACTCTCTACTTTACTATTACTTTTGTAGTGAAATTTATACTAGCCTTTCAATAGTTGTTGTGATTTTCCTTTAAATCGTGAATCCACATATTTAAACTAATTCTTATATTTAATTGGAAAACAAATGATTGCCTAGCTGTCAAATGATGTAATTTAGTTTTCAAAAAATTTTCCTTTTGTAAATTTCTTTAAATGCATCCTCTCTTTTCAAAATCAGGTAAATAAAACGCTATGCTATTATGGAGTTATGCTTTTGTATTCAAATGAAAATGCATACCTTGCACTTTGGTCGCTATTTTAAGGTGCATCTTAGTATAGGAACTCGTTTCGATAAAAGCTTCCTATCGGTATAACTCACGTGTTGTTAATATTTGAAGTTTTTATGGGATATTGCCTTGACCTCGGACAGATAAATGGATAGGCAAAACTTTTGTATAAGCTACCCACTATAGTACAGTAGCTAAAACTGCTAAAACATAAAGGTCTTTTTAAATAATTATAAATATTTTTTAATATTTATAATAATTTTATAGTAGTTATAATCATTATTATTGATAATAATAGTAATAAAATAATAATTATTGGTAATAATAGTAATAATAATAATAATAATAATAATTATTATTATAGTAGTAGATTATAATTATTATTACTACTACTACTAATAATAATGCTGATAATGGTAATAATAATAATTATTATTATTATGAATATTATTGCAAGTAGAGTAGTTGCTTACTATTATTACTTCTATTACTGTGACACTAATTAGTTTATCGTTTGATAATTTTTTTTTTTTTTTAAAGTAGTTGCTTAGTTTAGTTTTCGGCTGTCTTGTCTATTTTTGCCACCACTATGAAGTTCTTATCACAGCTAAATACGCCTCGTAATTTTGAATTACGATAAGATTACGAGGTCGAAACCTTATCGTGCTTACCTCCCTACCATCCCTACCACACCAACGAGATACGCTATCCCGAAGAAAATCACAGACGACATGGATTTTCTGAACTAATAGAACTAGTCCAATATTGCAGCGCAAGATCGGCTTCCACTGGAACATTCATGGAAAACTTTCCGATAACTACGTTTTAAATTTAAGAAAAATCCGAAAACCACCAGATAGCTCCGCATGAGATCCAATAAAATTTCAGAAAATTTCTTTAATAGCCTTAGCCACCACCTATATATTATGTGCCTATATATTTGTTTAAAAAGCACCTGTGCCGTCTCCGTCTGAAATACGTGTCTCAGTTGACTGGATCTCCTGTCATGCCCTATACTGCTTGCTTGTCCCTTAGCCATCGGTTGGGGTGTTATTGGTCAGATGTTCGAGCAATATATAGAGCACATTATTCATATCATGAACAAGTTGTCTAACTTTCTTTTTGGTAACTAGGAAATGCAAGTCTACTTAAAAAATATTTTTATTCTTTTATTGTAATTCATGATAAACAATATATGATCTATGATATTTAAGCCAACACTTTTAAAAGTTCAACTCAATTTCACTGTAGAAACTTGTCAGTTATTCTTTTATTGCATATCGTGTGGTTAGTAGGCTTGGGCAATGTATCGATACTTCGTCTAAAACCGGTGTGAAATCAGCATCATCAAACCGGTGTCACTATTTTCCCTAACCCGATACATCACGATCTTTTTTGACGAGAGCGCGATACACTCAATCCCTAGCACTTCAAGGACAAAGAACCGATGATGCCATGATTCATGCGCGGTGTTTCTAAAATACTATAGAAACGTATTGAAACCGTCGACACAGCGCCGTTTGAGACACGATACTTCACAACATCGCAGTAATCCTCCCTGCATATGCGCGGTGTATCCAAGACTATATAGAAACGTAGTGTAACAGCTAAACCGCTCCGTTTGAGACGATTTCCATTTGCTTTTGCTGTATCGGCATCGTGGTAATCGTATCCGGTATGTGCGATGTTTCCATGATTGAATAGAAACAAAACGCCACAGATGGCATCTCGCACTTAATCACTTAATACATGTTGCATTCGCTATTGCATCCCTTGGCTTTTGGAATTTAAAATAAAGTTGGAAAAAAGTGCACATTTCAAGGGGAAAAAAACACTTATGACATGTTGAAATTATTATTCAATTTTACGTTGTATTTTTTTTTTTTTTTTTTTTTTAAGTCTCGCGTTTATTTCCTATTTCGTTTTTACAGCTGAGTACTGAAATTACGAGGTGGTTTTCAGGCGCCAGTTAGTCTAGTAATATTGGAGATTCGATTAAAGAAGTATTCCTTTTATTGTTTGAACTTTTCTTTTTGTTGTTTTCTCAACTCATGAAAAACGTTTTGATTTTTATGTAATTTGTCATCAGATGTAAAAGAACTTGATATTCTATTTTTGGAATTCAATTGAGTATTTCCTAAACTTTTTGTGTTTCATTTTTGATTTTTTTCTCTCTAACTTGGAAGAAATAAAATATTACATTTTTGTATTTTTAAATCTTTTACATTAACTTCAGGATTTTTTAATCTAACATTTTTACCCTTTGAGAGCTTTGCTTTATTTATTAACTCAAAAGGGGATTGCGGTATTCTTGCGTGGTAATTTCTGTCTGATTCTTACACAGTTAAGATAATCAGGTTGTTTATTACTATGATGGTTTGTTATATCTGCCAAAGTCAGTATGAACTAGTGCATGAACTGATCACCGTTGTTTCTCTAGTTTGATTGATTAAATACTTATAAACGATTTTTTTCACATTTAAGTTGAAGGATTTTCTCTTCTGACTCGTAAGTAAATAAATGTTTTATACTTTTTTTTCCAGTTTGTACGATTTGAATAAAGTTTATTTCCATAAGATTAATTACTCAATCCAACATTGCTTCTTAAAAATACTGAAATGCAGATTTTTTTGGCACAAAATAAAGATCATTAGAATTTTAAATGTTATGCATTAATTTTATTTTTATTGTTTACTAGTTATATTGTATATAGTAAGTTATACAATATTCATTATAAAGTATGTTTTTGATTTAATAATTAAGAATATCCAATAACTAAAGAAACATGTGCACCGCCAGGAAGGAAGTGCACTTGTCCTCGCCCCCACACCCTCTCCTCTCCTTCCGTGGATAACAACAAAGTAAAATTTCATTAAGATAGAGAAATTAAAAAATCCGGATTAAACCAAAAAAAATATTAAAAAAATAGCTGGCTTATACCCCTTGGGTGCCTTGTGTATCCCTCTGAAAGTAATTCGGTCGCTGCTCATGTTATTTAAAATAAACTTCCATACATGAATTCAATAAAATGTTGCAAAGCTAAGAAAGCATAACTTTCGGCTACATAGCGTGTTATGAAAACGTTGTTTTATAGTATTTTGTAAAAAAATATATATAGTTAACATCGTGATGTTTGCTTCCCGATATATCGCGATGCAGAAATGTTAACATCGTCCAAGCCTAATGGTTAGTGGGGTGGTTTAATGATGAAACCACTACCTTATGCAATACTTTTACCTACACTTTAACACGAATTTCGAATTACAATACATATCCAAACTTTCATTCATTTAGCACTTCAAACGATCAAACTCATCATCTTTATAACTAGTGCTGAGAGAGTATCATATGATTAAAAAATTAAATTTTTATAACAATGCGTGAAAAATTAAACTTTTCTTACTCTTAAATCGTAGCGAAAATAACACTTTATCGCGAGGAGTGCCGTAAAATTAGTGTGAAATGGTTATTTTTATAATCACGTGCCAAAAATTAAACTCTATTTAATAATTTTTAATCAGAAATCGTGGCGAAAGTCGCACTTTTCAGCGAGGAGTGCGAGAAAGACACTAGTGTGAAAAAGTACTTTCCACACACCTCGTGCTCAAATTTTATGTATAATTTTAGTAAAAAAAATTACATTTTTAGAAGAGATTCATTGCCAGAATCGGTTTATATATGTATTAAAGATATTTTTTACACGTGATTATAAAAAATATCGTACGCAACATGTGAGAAGACACTTTTTCAAACTCGGCAAATTATTTGACTCGTGCTATCGAACTCGTCAAATAAGCAGTTTGCCTCGTTTGAAAAAGTATTATTTTCCCAACTAGTTGCATAAATAACTATTATGCTACTAATTGAGAAGATATTACCTTTTCAAACGAGGCAAAATGCTTATTTCACGAGTATTGATAGCATGAGTCAAATAATTTGTAGAGTTTGAAAAAGTGATTTCTCACATGTTTCATGCAATACTTTTTATAACCACTTCCAAAAATATTTTTAATAGAAATATAAACTAAAGTTGACAACTCCAGTCTATGTTTTTGTACCAAAACTATTTAAAATTTGAATATGAGGCGCATGCGGGAAAGTAACTTTACCACGCCAATATGAAAAAATACTTTCTCATACGACTCGTGCTCAAGTTTTATATAATTTTGGTACAGAAATGACATTTTTAAAAGAGATTCATCGTACGGAGTTGCCAGAGTTTATATATGTATTAAAGATATTTATTGCGCGTGATTATAAAAAAATATTGTATGCAACATGTGGGAAATCACTTTTTCAAACTCTCAAATTATTTTACTCGTGCTATTGCACTCATCACATAAGCATTTTGCATAAATAACTATTAAATGTGCTAATTTAATCGGATTTCAATGATTAAGCACGTTTTAATTGACGGCGAAGGACACTCCAAATTAAAAGGATTGTCTTACTTCTTCCTTCTTGTCAGTCGATTCAAGATCACTTTCTTCATTCCCCGGGGATAGTCAGGTGAAGGCTAAAGGTGACATGAAGGAGGTTCCCACACTTTATTGCTCCAGGTAGTACCAAGAGCATGCTTGTTGGAAAAGCCGAAAAAGTATAAACCAGTTACAAATTAAGTTTCCTTGTACATACATGCGCTCATAGTTATTTATATAGGGGAAAAAAAGATGAATAGTAATTATGAGTGACAAGGGTTTATAAATTAGTATTTACGATATCAAATATGCACCACCAGATCTCCGAATGTTTTATTAGAAGCTATTCAAAACTATACGAATTTTTTTACTATTATCGGACAAAAAAAATCTCATAGAAATGCTCTAACAACTTGTAATTGAATTACGTCCCCTAAGGAAAAGGTTACTCAATTACAACGCTTTTGCTTGAAGCAAATAGATAAATCTTGAAACTTGTAGGTCAAGCACAAAAGCCTCTTGGCAGTTCAAGAACTAAAAACACAAACAAGGGTTTTATTTTTTATCACATTTTTGTGTTAAATTGAAAACTCACTGTAACTCCTACTGTAGGTAGTATTTTATGAAATGTCATTTTCGATGACCTTTACCATTCCACCGTACCCAGAAACTTCAAACTTATTAATCAAGAGTGTGCAAAAAAAAAAAAAAAAAAATTAGAAATGGAGCAAGATTTGACTGAATAAAATGTCGCCATCATTTCAAAACTATCACAACCACAACACATAGGGTTCGATTTATAAGAAAGGGCGAAGTTGTCTGAAATTTGTCGCAATGTTGATAGCTCTACCTTGCTTCACAATATTCGTCATAAAACAATTGTTATTAATGCTCAACGAAAAAAATATTGGGGACTAATTGATATTCATACAATATAATAGATATATGAAGAGCGGATCGCAGCATCCACGTTTAATAAATTAAAAAATATTTCAGAATAAATTTAAGATGTGTGTACCAATAAAAACTAGGGGTTTGGAACATCACACAACTTTCTATTACACTATAATACTGATATATGTATCATTTACCGATTGCATATTTTCAACCTTCATTTAGAATAGATGGCCAGTTTGGAAGTATTTTTTTCGATAATTCTTTAATTATTCTTAAATTTAAAAAAAAAAAAATACTTCGCCAAAATGGTGATTTTGGCGATATACTTTTCGATAATCCTTATAATATCCTTTGTTATAAGTGAAACTGAGAGGAGAAGAGAAAACGATCGTTGACGAAGTATGCTCAAGGAAAGAGAATTAAGTGTTGAAGGCATTCCTTTTTCAACTTTTTACGCCTTTAAAACATTTTTAAGGGAATTTCGGAGGTGGGGATGTTTAGAACACCTTAAGAGGCATTACCACAGCGATTTTTCTCAAAATCGTTAGAGCCGTTTTTTAGCAATCATTGAGAAACAGGATTTTTTCAATGGCAGCTACCTTATGCGCATGCGCGATTTTGACAAAAACCATAATAGTAGGTCCCATGGCCGCCACTAACCCTCATACCAAATTTGAACATCGTAGGTCAATTTGTTCGGGAGTTATGCTGACTACAGACACACACACATTTTTCTAGATCACTTTTTAAAAGCAAGATGTTCCAATACTTGGAGAAATGCAAAATTTTTTTTGACCGAATGCTATACTTTTATTACCCTATGTATGTAGATATATATATATACATATGGGTATTTGAAAGTAAAAAATTACTTTTGAACGGGAAAAAAAAATTTGAAGGAGGGAAACAAAACAATCAACAAACAATGAAGTAATTACCACAATGTGAACAATTATATGAAAAACTAGGGTGTGGAACATCGCACAACTTTCATTTACACTTTATTACTGATGTAGATTTGTGTCATTTACCGTTTTTAAATTTCCAGCATTAGTTTAGAAAAAATGGCCAACTCCTCTATCTGATTAGATTTAAACTATTTATTACTACGATTCATCAGTTTTTATATTATATGATTTTAGTTTAATAATGTTAGAGCATTCTATTCAATCAACACAGTCAGATTGATCTTTTATCCATTTTTTATTTCATTTTGCATTTCAACAAAATGCATTAATAATAAATTTTTTGTAAAATATATTAAAATTATTTAGATACTTATTTTTACAATTATAATAAACAAGTGGCTATAATTAGTATTATTAGATTTAAAGTATTTATAATGGAACTATTGCATTGGAAGAGTAATGACTGTTAACGAACGTTTTATAATTTTCATAAACAAAAATATTTATTAGCAACCTAATACTTATCAGTTCTAGGAATTAAAATTGTATAATGTTTTGCTTCATAATTTTAAAACTTTTAATTTCAAGTAATATGTTTTTAACTATTTTTATATTTGAATTTTTACTCAATTTGTTTACATTATCTATAATAATAAGACAAGCTGTGTGTCTGTCTGTGGATCTATAGAAACCTACTTAAAATTGGAATAGAGATCTGAAATTTTCAACACAAGAAGTTTTTGCCTTCTAATTGTATACTTGTCAAACATAATGTTAAAATTTTAATTAGTTCTTTTTTAATGATTTTTTTTTTTTTTTTTTTACAAAGTGACTTCAAATAGAGATTTAGCTCTGACATTTTCAACATAAGTAGCTTTAGCTTTCTAATTGGACTTTTGAAAAACAGAATATTAAAATTTAAATTAGTTATTTTTTAATTAATTTTCTTAATTTATTAACACATTTTTTTACAAAACGACTTCTAATAGGGCTACAGCTTTAAAATTTTCAACTTAAGTTGTTTTTGGCCTTCTTATTGGACTTTTGAAACACAGAATTTTAAATTTTTTTATAGTTCTTTTTTAATTAATTAATATATATTTTACAAAATGATTTCAATAGGGTTACAGCTCTGAAATTTTCAACATAAGTAGTTTTGGCCTTTTAATTGGACTTTTGAATAACAGAATTTTAAAATTTCAGTTAATTTTTAATAAATTTTCTTAATTAACAATTTTTTTTGCAAAACGACTTCGCTAATAGGATTACAGCTCTGAAATTTTCAACGTAAGTAGTTTTGGCTATTTAATTGGACTTTTGAAAAACCAAATTTAAAATTTTTATTTAGTTCTTTTTTAATTAATTTTTTTAATTAATTAATATATATTTTACAAAACAATTTCTAATAGGGCTACAGCTTTGAAATTTTCAACATAAATAGTTTTGGCCTCATCAAACAGCATTATATCTCAGTGGAACTTCGTGGCTGGATGCCCGATATTTGATTGTATTTTGGCAGTAACACGATGATTGTTGAGTTCGGATCTGCAGATTTTTTTATTATTATTTATTATTTTTTTTTTAATTTTCCGGATTGCTTTTTCAGATTCTTATTTTACATTTTTTACTTTCTTCCTTGTTTGAATTTAATTTCTTGTTGCTTAACTCAGTAAAAATTGTATGTTAAAACCAAGACACGTTATTTCAATTTCAAGAAGAACCCTTTTCAGAAGTCACGAATAATTCATAATTTCAAATGGGAATATTTCTGACAATTTTACAGATCATGAAACTTGTTCCTGTGCTGAAACTTGTTCCTGCACTTTTATCAGGCAAATGTGTAAATTATTCCAGCTGGACTTTTTTTGCTAACCTCCTTTAGCTTTTTTTTCTTCTTTTTTTCCCCGTAACTTCCTAAAATTGGCACTGTATGCTGTCTAAAAAAATTAGCGTGGTCACTTTACTATTAGTTTACGTTGGCTATACTAGACGGTAGACCTATTTAACCTAATTATTCTATAGACTAGTTTTTAGAACTAAGGGGAAAATTAAAATATTTTGCGGTGAAATATGCTACACTAGGGGCTCAGCCCCAAGCTCGCTAACGCTCGCCAACGTTGTTGTAAATATACGTGCATCTCTAAATATTTTCTTACTTCTCCAGTGCTTGACGCTACGTCTAAACCCCCAGCTGGAATATTCGATGGCACGTTTTCGGACTTTGGAGGATTCGACCAGTGTTTGGACATAGTCCTTCCAAAGAGAAATGGGGAAATCGAGTTCCAAGGTGAGTATTGCGCCATAGAAGCATCTCCTCGAATGCCACCACCACCAAAGAACTTTTCTATGTCTAAACAACAGTATGCAAAGCCACTGGATAACGTAAGTAATATTATTTTAAAGTACATAAAACGAAGAAATTGACATGAAATTCAACTTTTATCTCAAATATTCAAAATAGTGTCAATGTTTTTTCACTTACGTCATATAATTTTCTGGGTAATTCTCAGATTTGTAATATGTAGAGAATTCTACAGTTACAAAGGTATATATTTTTATAGAGTTGGATGAACTTCTTCAAGGCAAGCATTTTATTTGACATAATTTTATGTGGTTCTTAGACTATTTTTTTATTTATTATTATTATTATTTTTCGGTTTATAATAGTTTGATTAAGCAATTATGATAAACTTTTAGACTAACATATCAAAATGAGGTAATTTGTAAATAGCAGGGGACTTGCACCCTGTATATATGGAAATAACTTGTGTATTTTTTATCTTTAATTTTATCTGTTTGCACAGAAACAAATGTTGGTTGTGCATTTTCATAATTTTTCTGGAGAAAGACATTTTTGAATTAATTACCTTCAAACCTGTCTTTAGTCCCAAAAAATATTACTACAGACTCAGCAAAAATTTAAATATTATGACTTTCAAAAATAGACACCCGAATTTTGGCTTCCATAAAAAACAGTTTTGAGTATTTCCCATCAAAATTCTATTAGCAACATCTAAGTTAATCGCAACATATTAATTTATCCCATGAGGTTATGGAAAAGAATATGCGTTATAATATCTAACCTTATGCACTGCTCATAAGGCAGACTCATACGTTTGGGGGTTAATTTATCACATAAGTACGAGTTGAACTAATAACTTTATGGTATTTAACCCTTTCACGAAAAACCTTGGATTTATATGTTCCAACTGCCTAATTTTCAACCGTTGCAACATTTAAATCCTGCAAAAGAGGACATGATGCTTATTAAGCTTCTGCTTTAGAGGAAATATGGCTGTACGGTCAGATGCTCCAGAAAAAGAGTAAATTTTCCGGCAGCCCTTGTTTCACTGAAATAATTGAACTTTCTTGCTTTTCCCATGGTAAAAGCATTTTACTATCCAAATACACTTTCATCCCTCAAACGCTGTGACATTGAATAATTTTCAATAACGTTACCTTAATATCTCAAACCTAGGATCTCTGTTGGTGGGGAACTCTAAGGTCGTGCAGAAGTAATATGACTTGATACTTGAGTGTAGTGGTCGCCCTTTCATACAATGTTATTCCAAATATTTCGAAACGCTGTACTACTATACCTAGACTTTAAATAAAATAGCAAAAATGGACTTAAAGAATTGGTTGAAATTTGAAAAATTTGCTCATTGTGGTAACAAAAAAATAAGGTTTTCATGTAAATTCTGAAAGACCTAAATGTTACATGACAGATATAATTTATTTTACAGTTAATTAATATTCTAAACTTTACACTTTTCTATTTGAAAACAAAAATTGGCTTTATGTTTATTTTTTTATAAAGGTAAAAATCTTCGTTTTTGAAAAAAAAAAATCAAACTTTACGTCCATTCCGGGAGACCTAAATATGGTTCAAGTGGACTAAAATTTTTTTTTGCTAAATATGTGACCACAGTGACATTTTTTTTATAGACTTGAAATTTTGAATTTCTAGAAAAAGTTTACGTGATACATTATATTACACAACTAACAAGGTTGGTTGGTTGGTTGTTTTCAGATTATCTGGCGCCGTCAGCAACACGAGGGCTATAATGCGCCGAAACATTCGTCATTAGACAAGCCAACATACATTTACAAACACCCATGCCAACACGGGACTCGAACCCGCAACCTCGCGGTCTAGAAGCTAGCACGCTAACCACTATACCGTTTGGTCGGCACACAACTAACAAGGAACACATATTTCATAGCTCATACCATGTCATTAGAAATCAAATCTGTTTTACTAATTCAGTCTTTCATCTCACAAACGTTTTTACGTACGATATATAAAACTGCCTATGCTTCTTCAATCGTTACTTTTAGATCGGGGAGGAGATGCGGATAGCAGGGGCGGCCTTCTTCTACCTGAAGTTCCGGCTTGGGGTGTGTGTACCCTCGCTTTGTACTCTGCAAGATATGCAGGCCATCGCCAATAAAGGTAAGCTATTTTTCGTATACAACAGAAAAACATTTAAAAATAAGAACAAATAGTTTTTGATTAATAGAATACTGTTAATCTAGAGGTTCTAGATAAGTAACAAAATATTATAATTTTATAATTCGAAAAAATCGACGTTTTTTAAATTCATTCCATGTTAAAAAAAAAATTCATAAATTAACGTAAATTATATAAACAATTTTGGTGACCAATACATTGCCATCTTCGATTCGATCGGGTGTCCCCCCCCCCCCCCCCGAAAAAAATGAGATACGAACATTTAGCCCTTGAATTCTGTAAAAAGATGTTGCTACGGTTTGGCCGGGAGTTTTCCTTCGCTTTTTGTAATTTTGTACATATGACGGCAAAATCGTGATAATCTTGTAGTTTCACTGATGGTTTGAATTCGTGTGCTTATTTGTATGATAATCTAACCCTATATATAATATTATTTTCTCTTAAACTATACAGCAATTGCGTAGACAGGTTTTTTTTTTGGAGGGGGGATTATGGTTGAAGATTTAGTTAAATGCATATAACAAGTTACACAAAAAAAGAAGGGCAAGTGGTGAAACAATATTTCACACAATTTCTGGGGGTGGGGGGGGGGGGAGTCCCCTCCCCCTGTGTACGGCCCTGCTGTAGGGCACAGAGAAGTTTCACTTTTCCAATATCAAGTAGGAGAGCGACTACGCTGATGTCTTTAATTACATTTATTTTAATATATTTTCTAGTCAGCAGCATCATTGAGATGGATGTTACTATCCCACAGTGTTATGTCAAGGAAGGACTTCACTTCAGGCCCATTCACATTGCTGTCATGTAAGTCCACTGATTTCAATTTCTCGTATATATTAAGTTTCTTCAATGAAAATAAATTAAGGTCACTAGAATGCTAAATGAAGTCTTATCATAGAAGATATGACTGTTAATTTAGTTACAGGAAACAAGGAAGTCCTTTGCCATCTCTTAATTTTAATACATCGAAGCATTTTGTCATAAGTTGTGACTAGGTTAAAAAAAAAAAAATTCTACCTTGTACCAAAAATTGGTTCGTATGTAACTGCAACCAACATTTGGTGCTTAGTTTTACAATTTAATGGTCTTTACGGTTCGAGGTAGCACCATTAAATCGTGAAAGTGATCCCCAAATGTTAGTTGCAGCTAAATGGAAACCAATTTTTGTGCAAGGTTGAATAACATTTTTTACAGAGTATAATAAAAGTGGTCACACGCTATCTGATGATAACTCGGTAAATTCAGGCGTAAATTCAGGAGTTAGTCTAGCGGTAATTCAGAAGTTAGTACACCTATCTCGAAAAATATACAAAATTCTTGAAAGCAATCGAATACAAAGTTGGAGAGCAACATGTTTGGAATCGAAAGCCGTCTGTTTCTTCGCGTTTACCAATATACGTCGCAAAAAGTCTCAGAAATGATCAAGTTAGTCGTTCTTATACCATACCGGTACTTCACCAACACCTATGGAACTCTCACATCTCTTGCTCTTGGCGAGAGATATGAGAGTTCCATAGGTGTTGGCGAAGTACCGGTATGGTATAAGAGCGACTAACTCGATCATTTCTGAGACTTTTTGCGACGTATATTGGTCTTGCTCTTGGCGAGAGATATGAGAGATTTCAAATGTTTTGGATGTACCAGTATTGGTAAACATGAACAAATAAGCATTGTCCGAGTTCTTTTGAAAACACTCATGTGCAAAGGTATCTTTTCATATTAAACTCATGCTGATTACCAACCTCGTATTTGACTATTTTTATAAATTTTGTTTACTTTTTAAGATGTGTGCCTTAACTCATAACTTTGTCGCTAGGAAAGGAGTTAAAACCAGGCACATTGGATATCGCATGACTATTTTACTATACCTAGACACAACTTATATGAAAATAGCTATAAAATATTCATAAAAGTTAAAATAAGGATAAAAAGTCATGTCGGACACTTTTTTTTTTTTGCCTCAACTAAATTAAATTTGTCGTATATATACAAGTTGAAAAGTCGAATTCAGATTTCCTCAACTGTAGTCCTATTTATGAAGCATTTTGATCTCCATTTGTCAAAACTTTATAAAAGGAATAAAGCATTGGAAAGAAAGTTGACAATGTGCAGAAGTTTTAATTTTGACATTATTCCCATATGTGTCCCAATATATTTTCCAATAGATAAAAAAAATATTCTTTGAACAGCATTTATTACTGCAAAACTCACAATTCTAACTATTAACTAACTTTCTAGCACATTAAGTATCGCATTATTCGGTCTTTCAATTAGAGAACTTTTTTAGATAGTATGTGCTTATTAAATGCAGTGGAAATTGGCTAGACTTATTATTGAATATTATCATTTGCCAATTCGGTCACTTTTTTACTGCTCAATTGATTAAAATTAATAACGTTGAAGTAAAAAAATTCCACGCTGGAGGTCGGTTTTCAGTGGGTCTGTTGTTTTAGTGGAAAATAAGCAAACCATCATTAAAATATACAACCCGACTTATGTTGGTAACTTATCTATCACATCAAGTGGCACATTTTGTGCTGGTCTGCCTGTTCTTAGGTCAACCAATCATTTTATTCAATTGGCATAGTAATTTTAAAAAAGCCTTTTTCTTGTAGGCCATTGCAGTTTCAAAATCAACAATATATTGAATATTCGACAAATAAAAAATCATAGTTTTATAATAGAAAAGTTGATACAGATGGGTATGAAAATAGTTATCTAGGTACATATTTTTTTATGATATTTTATAAAACAATAATTAATTTCATTCGAACCGTAAACACCACTGTAAACACGAACCGTAACAAGGTTGTAAATTGAAATAGAAAAAGTAAATAAGATATTTCATAGTTTAATGGATTTTTGGAAATTGATTAAAACCTAGAAATAGGAATTTATTGATAAAAAAAAAAAAAAAAAACCTTTAAAAATACTTCATATCAGAACTTGAATAATACTAAAATTTTGTTTGTAGCCCAACTAAACATTTATATTTTTTACTAATTTTATTTAGAATTGAAAACGTGCCTCAACTACTTCTTTAACGTCACTTCTAAAAGCTTTGTTTTTAAATTTAGGCTATCATTCTAATTATAATTATTATTATTTTCATTTTGAAAACGAATGTTTTTTTGTTTTTTTTGTGGAAATATAAGGATGTGTTCCATTTGAGGATATAATTGTTTTTAAGAATTTCGTGTTTAGTTAAAACGTCAAAACTAAACTAACAGTGTCATCTTCGTACTTTCATGCTACACTGCATTTATATGTGCAATAAATAACCATACCAAAAGCAATTTTTTTAATTAAAAAAAATTGAATATGGTATCGGATTCCTTAAATGAACAAAGAATTTTTTAAAAGAGCAATTCAAGCACATTTTAATTTTATAAATAACCATTTTATTGATACTCATATTCAATTTTAAATAACACAAAAATAAATCTATAACTTATAGATATATTTAATTTTTGCAGATGTGTAGTAAGTCTACTATTTTTTGCGTGCCTCGTAGGATCGTTCATTGACTGTCAATCTGAAAATACGCCACAAGTGAAGTTAAGTAAGTTATCCTAAAAGTAATTTCATCAAAATTAACAAGTGAAATATTTAACATCTAACATTTTAACAGACATCATCAAGCAGTCCATGACTAATTTAATAGTGCAACGAATCAGATAGTCTCACAACTTAACATATAGCTTTTCTTTTCGAAGCTTCTTAATAAGAAGGGGTGCAAAGTTTTACAGCGAAACAGGTATTTGTTTTTAAGATGAAAAATTGAACGGAAAAATCACTGATCGAAGTCAAGCTGGGGAATTTAGGTACCGAGAAAGTTAAGATACAGATTAAGGTAAGGTATGGAAATTAAGGTTGGTTGTATTCAGATTATCTGGCGCCGTCAGCAACACGAGGGCTATAATGCGCCGAAACATTCGTCATTAGACAAACCAACATACATTTACAAACACCCATGCCTAACACGGGACTCGAACCCGCAACCTCGCGGTCTAGAATCTAGCACGCTAACCACTATACCGTTTGGTCGGCTGGAAATTAAGGAATTTGAATTCTGAGAAGATATGAAAAATTAAGGAATAAGTCTATATTCGCGGAGATGCAATCTTGTAATAAAACATACAAAAATAAAGTAATTGGAAGTGCAGGATATTTAACAACGAAAACTAATTTCTCCCTTTGTTTCGTTTCTAGAAAAAAAATTAAAAGGTCAGACATTCTATAGAATTTTCAAAAGTTGTCAGTTTTGGTGGCAATAAAACTGTATAAAATCTTTAATTTCAAAAATATTAAAATATGCTACCCTCAAATTATGCATTATTCTTACCAATAATATACGTTAAATTTTTTAGGCATTTATCTTTAATAGTTTTTTTGCTAATGTTCCTTATGTCTCCAAAATTGCATTTGAAGATATGGGCATTAAAGTTGTAAACGACAATACAAATTTATCCACAAAACTTTTTTTTTAAATAAATATGTATATATATAAATACTTCTAATTTAACGAGAATAAAACATTTTGCGGCCGTCGGATTCAATTTTTTTTTTTTTTTTTTTTTTTTTTTTTACAATATTGATTTTTTAATGTTTTTACGCTCCGACTCCCCTTACTCTGGTGAACTTCAAAAAAAAAAAAAAAATATTTCCTTTAAGAATTTGAAATATGCAGTCTGTGAACTGTCCCGCCAGGCTTTTTTTTTTTTTTTTTTTAATATAATTTAAAAGTTTTTTTTTATCGGAAAAATAGTTTAATTTTATATTTAATTTGGTTGGTTGGTTGTTTTCAGATTATCTGGCGCCGTCAGCAACACGAGGGCTATAATGCGCCGAAACATTCGTCATTAGACAAACCAACATACATTTACAAACACCCATGCCTAACACGGGACTCGAACCCGCAACCTCGCGGTCTAGAATCTAGCACGCTAACCACTATACCGTTTGGTCGGCTGGAAATTAAGGAATTTGAATTCTGAGAAGATATGAAAAATTAAGGAATAAGTCTATATTCGCGGAGATGCAATCTTGTAATAAAACATACAAAAATAAAGTAATTGGAAGTGCAGGATATTTAACAACGAAAACTAATTTCTCCCTTTGTTTCGTTTCTAGAAAAAAAATTAAAAGGTCAGACATTCTATAGAATTTTCAAAAGTTGTCAGTTTTGGTGGCAATAAAACTGTATAAAATCTTTAATTTCAAAAATATTAAAATATGCTACCCTCAAATTATGCATTATTCTTACCAATAATATACGTTAAATTTTTTAGGCATTTATCTTTAATAGTTTTTTTGCTAATGTTCCTTATGTCTCCAAAATTGCATTTGAAGATATGGGCATTAAAGTTGTAAACGACAATACAAATTTATCCACAAAACTTTTTTTTTAAATAAATATGTATATATATAAATACTTCTAATTTAACGAGAATAAAACATTTTGCGGCCGTCGGATTCAATTTTTTTTTTTTTTTTTTTTTTTTTTTTTTTACAATATTGATTTTTTAATGTTTTTACGCTCCGACTCCCCTTACTCTGGTGAACTTCAAAAAAAAAAAAAAAAATATTTCCTTTAAGAATTTGAAATATGCAGTCTGTGAACTGTCCCGCCAGGCTTTTTTTTTTTTTTTTTTTTTAATATAATTTAAAAGTTTTTTTTTATCGGAAAAATAGTTTAATTTTATATTTAATTTGGTTGGTTGGTTGTTTTCAGATTATCTGGCGCCGTCAGCAACACGAGGGCTATAATGCGCCGAAACATTCGTCATTAGACAAACCAACATACATTTACAAACACCCATGCCTAACACGGGACTCGAACCCGCAACCTCGCGGTCTAGAATCTAGCACGCTAACCACTATACCGTTTGGTCGGCTGGAAATTAAGGAATTTGAATTCTGAGAAGATATGAAAAATTAAGGAATAAGTCTATATTCGCGGAGATGCAATCTTGTAATAAAACATACAAAAATAAAGTAATTGGAAGTGCAGGATATTTAACAACGAAAACTAATTTCTCCCTTTGTTTCGTTTCTAGAAAAAAAATTAAAAGGTCAGACATTCTATAGAATTTTCAAAAGTTGTCAGTTTTGGTGGCAATAAAACTGTATAAAATCTTTAATTTCAAAAATATTAAAATATGCTACCCTCAAATTATGCATTATTCTTACCAATAATATACGTTAAATTTTTTAGGCATTTATCTTTAATAGTTTTTTTGCTAATGTTCCTTATGTCTTCAAAATTGCATTTGAAGATATGGGCATTAAAGTTGTAAACGACAATACAAATTTATCCACAAAACTTTTTTTTTAAATAAATATGTATATATATAAATACTTCTAATTTAACGAGAATAAAACATTTTGCGGCCGTCGGATTCAATTTTTTTTTTTTTTTTTTTTTTTTTTTTTTACAATATTGATTTTTTAATGTTTTTACGCTCCGACTCCCCTTACTCTGGTGAACTTCAAAAAAAAAAAAAAATATTTCCTTTAAGAATTTGAAATATGCAGTCTGTGAACTGTCCCGCCAGGCTTTTTTTTTTTTTTTTTTTAATATAATTTAAAAGTTTTTTTTTATCGGAAAAATAGTTTAATTTTATATTTAATTTGGTTGGTTGGTTGTTTTCAGATTATCTGGCGCCGTCAGCAACACGAGGGCTATAATGCTCCGAAACTTTCGTCATTAGACAAGCCAACATACATTTACAAACACCCATGCCAACACGGGACTCGAACCCGCAACCTCGCGGTCTATATTTAATTTGGAAACCATACTGTTGGTCTTATACATACAATGTGGCCATTTAAGTCTTTTGAAAAGGTAATTTAAATATCCTCAGGCGAATAAATATGTTAATATATACTTTCGTTTAGTTTAATTGTCACCTTAGTGTATATCAAGTTGAAGCACATTAATTGTGTGGTTCCAGAAAGAAAAAATCTCAAGCTTAGGTTTGTCTTATTTGGTTCCCATACCTTAGATTGGGAATCTCGCCACGAACTTTACTATGGCCTGTGTTATTGTTAAGCAGTAATAACGCAATGCTGAAATGATTTGGATTGTAACTTATAATCATAAATCACAATAAAAAAACCTGTTTAGATAATTATCAAATGCTGATTCGGTTGTCCACGAGTGAATTAGCAAAAGTAGGTTAACTAAGGCGACAGATATGCGTTTTGATAATTATTATACAGGAAACTATTTTGTTCGTTAAAATGATTGGACTTTTCAAGTTTATGAAAAGTGTTTTGTAATCATATAGGGAAATATCAGGTCTATTCAGTGACAAAATTTCAAATTTCGGTAAACAGGTTAACATTTGACACTGATGGTTTTGATTCTAGGTACTCTTCGCCGTATCTTCAAGTGCTTTTCAATACCTTCTAATTTTGTCCGATTGGTTTCTTCATCGAAGGGATCTGAAGAACTGAAGGCTCTTCATGGACTTCGGGCACTCAGCATGGCCTGGGTCCTTTTGGGACACACATACGTGTGGACAAACTTCCAGTTACTGAGTGAGTTATTGTTTCTTACAAAGTTCTATTTTGCTATGAAATTAAACAGCCATTGCAATTCCCACTGCCCCACTTTCTGAAGAAATTTTTATAGTTTGAAATTGAATTTTAATTAATCAGATTAAAAACAATATTTTTATCTACATTTAATGGTATAAATAATAACATTACGAACATTGTGGCATTTATCTATTTCAACAGAAAATAGAGGTTTAAGTATATTTGTGGGAAAATCTGTTCCGATGCAATCCGCTTGATCTTTAAAGCTATTCTTAATTTCTACCATACAAACGAAATTTGCGATTTCCGAACCTCTAGATCCTTTTCTTTTCCCAAATATTTGTTATAACCTCAATTGTCTCCTAATCAAAAACACCTTTCCAGTTTTATTAAAATCAACTCGGTATTTTTTTTTCCTTTTTTTTTTTTTCCTTTTTTTTTTCTAAATGATTATCATGTTTTCTACATGTGAGGTATAAGGAATTTAAAAAGCTTAAATATATATAAAACACTTTCATTTTTTCCCTATTTTATACATTTATTTTTTTATGTATTTTTTTTTTCTTTAACAGGAGGTGCCAGTATAGTTCCAAAGTGGTTCAATACTTTTGCATTTGAACTTTTTATGAATACCTGGATTGCTGTAGAAATATTTTTCTTTCTCAGGTAGTATTCAAGCGAGCTCTTAAAAAAAATTTCAATTTAAAAATGGCATCAAAGCATATTTTCCTAGCTGAGATTGAATATACTTTTTAAGTAAATATCAATTCATTTTGTTCTCTTTTATTGAAATTGAAAATAAGTATATCATACGTTTTATAAAATAAAGTGCGTAAGACATTTTAGTTTTCCACATCTTACATAACGAATTCATAATGAAACATATGAAATGTAGCGAAATATATCATCATAATGAAAATATTATTAATTTATCTGAAGTCTCTATATATATAAGGCAAAGCCCTCACTCACTCACTCACTCACTCACTCACTCACTCACTGACTCACTGACTCACTCATCACTAATTCTCCCACTTCCCACATAGTCACAACTCTGAAAATCGGCACAAATATCAACAATGGTAAAAATAGAAAAAGTAAACTATTCCGATCTCGATTAACACACTTTAAGGGGTCGAAAAGGGGTCAAACGTTCCAAACGGGGGACATTCGAAAATCCTACTTCCCACATAGTCACAACTCTGAAAATCGGCACAAATATCAACAATGGAAAAATAGAAAAAGTAAACTATTCCGATCTCGATTAACACACTTTAAGGGGTCGAAAAGGGGTCAAACGTTCCAAACGGGGGACATTCGAAAATCCTACTTCCCACATAGTCACAACTCTGAAAATCGGCACAAATATCAACAATGGTAAAAATAGAAAAAGTAAACTATTCCGATCTCGATTAACACACTTTAAGGGGTCGAAAAGGGGTCAAACGTTCCAAACGGGGGACATTCGAAAATCCTACTTCCCACATAGTCACAACTCTGAAAATCGGCACAAATATCAACAATGGTAAAAATAGAAAAAGTAAACTATTCCGATCTCGATTAACACACTTTAAGGGGTCGAAAAGGGGTCAAACGTTCCAAACGGGGGACATTCGAAAATCCTACTTCCCACATAGTCACAACTCTGAAAATCGGCACAAATATCAACAATGGTAAAAATAGAAAAAGTAAACTATTCCGATCTCGATTAACACACTTTAAGGGGTCGAAAAGGGGTCAAACGTTCCAAACGGGGGACATTCGAAAATCCTACTTCCCACATAGTCACAACTCTGAAAATCGGCACAAATATCAACAATGGTAAAAATAGAAAAAGTAAACTATTCCGATCTCGATTAACACACTTTAAGGGGTCGAAAAGGGGTCAAACGTTCCAAACGGGGGACATTCGAAAATCCTACTTCCCACATAGTCACAACTCTGAAAATCGGCACAAATATCAACAATGGTAAAAATAGAAAAAGTAAACTATTCCGATCTCGATTAACACACTTTAAGGGGTCGAAAAGGGGTCAAACGTTCCAAACGGGGGACATTCGAAAATCCTACTTCCCACATAGTCACAACTCTGAAAATCGGCACAAATATCAACAATGGTAAAAATAGAAAAAGTAAACTATTCCGATCTCGATTAACACACTTTAAGGGGTCGAAAAGGGGTCAAACGTTCCAAACGGGGGACATTCGAAAATCCTACTTCCCACATAGTCACAACTCTGAAAATCGGCACAAATATCAACATTGGTAAAAATAGAAAAAGTAAACTATTCCGATCTCGATTAACACACTTTAAGGGGTCGAAAAGGGGTTAAACGTTCCAAACGGGGGACATTCGAAAATCCTACTTCCCACATAGTCACAACTCTGAAAATCGGCACAAATATCAACAATGGTAAAAATAGAAAAAGTAAACTATTCCGATCTCGATTAACCCACTTTAAGGGGTCGAAAAGGGGTTAAACGTTCCAAACGGGGGACATTCGAAGATCCTACTTCCCACATAGTCACAACTCTGAAAATCGGCACAAATATCAACAATGGTAAAAATAGAAAAAGTAAACTATTCCGATCTCGATTAACACACTTTAAGTGGTCGAAAAGGGGTTAAATGTTCCAAACGAGGGATATCCGAATGTTCCTCTTCCAATGTAGTCATTTTTCTGATATTTTTTTGCAAATGTTAAAAAAAATAAGTCATTCCAATATCGATTAACGAATTTTTAAGGGATGAAAAGACGACGCAACATTGAAACTATACGAGGATTAACTTAATGTCTAATTAACTTAATTCCAATACAGCTACTACTTTGAAATTTAGAACTAAGAGCAAACATAAACACAATAAACTATTCCAGTTTACTATTCACAATTATAAATTTCGTTTAAAATGTCAACAAAGGAAAGTTCCTATTTTGATAAATCAATTTGTCGGGATCGAAAAGGGAGCAAACGTCTGAAGTGTAGAATACATGAATGTCTTTTGATCGCTAAAATGCTAATGGTAAAATTTCGTAGCGCAGCACGGGTATTCAGCTAGTATTCTTATATAAGAAGCATAGTCATTTCTGCTGGTGGCAGTTTTACATAACTATTTTGATCTGAACAATTAACAAGATATGAGATTTCTTCTATCTCTACTCGGAGGATTGCTTTGCATTACATGTTTTCTGTCGAAAGAACTACCTGATGATAATGTAGCTATGTATTCACTACAGTAAATGTTTTTTATTTCATTCATATTTTTGTTACAAATTAGCATAGTTTTTTTTTATCGAACTATCTTTGGCGGCGCTTTTCTTAATCTTACTATTTCCCGTTCTTGGTTCTCTCGTGATGATGCGACTTATGGAAGAAAACTCGAGCTCCCGTTCCTTTTCTCAAATACTTCTTTTTGTGACTATTAGTTTCTAAATAGATACCACTATATTTATGGAACATACTTTATCAATAAAAGAAGGAAAACGCGAAGAAAATTATGATGAAAAAATAATGAGGTTTTACAAATAAAAGGAATGAGTTTTATAAAGTAATATTAATTATAAAGTGAAAAACAGCATATTAATAGTGAAATTATTGTTTTTAAGTTTACTCTTTTAACAGGGATTGCCAGGCTGTCCCTATTAAATAGACTTAATGCTTTATGTTTTTTTGTCCCAATATCTTATTTAAAGCATGGGAACTTTTACACAAGGTATAGCAACAGTAATAAAAGAACATTAATAAAATTTGAAGAAAAATAACAGGGTATTTGTTAATTACATTTTAAAAATTTTGCAAAAGTGAACTTGAATTTTTTTTTAATTAAAAGCACGAGATCCTCTTGTTATTTTCTCATCAAATTTTGTTAATGATCTCTTTTATTAATATTGTTATACCAGATGTAAAAGTTTACTTATTTTAAAATAATACTTAATCAAATATTGTGGCCAAAAATAGTAATCCTTAGGTTTATGGGGCAGTGACAGGCTGATGTTTCTTTCTAATAGGAAGTCTTGATAACTTTATCATTTAAAGTGTTTGCGTAATTAATTTTTTGTAAAACCTCTTTACTTTGTAAAACTACTTGATCCTTTGAAAGTAATTAATTTAAAAATGTCTTTAATAATTCAATTAATTTTTGTTCTAGTGGTTTGTTGACGAGTTTCGCAGTTTTGAAGATAATGGCCAAGACAAACGGCAAAATAAGTATTCCTATGTATATATTGCGACGATACATCCGGTAATTCGAATACTCAGTTTTCTCAAATATTTATATCTTCTAAACTATATCTGTCTGGTCAATTCACAAAACCTTTTTACTCTCTTAAATGTGAAATAAAGTTTCAGTTTTTGATTGTTAAACTAACAGTAAAATTGCTATTTGAAGTGGGGCTTCATATTAGATTTTGCCCCAGTTATTTAACACTGCCTCATCATAATATTGCATACACATATTATAGCTACTTTTTAAAAGTAATCTCTGAAGGAAAACTCAGAAATTTTTTCTACGTTTCAAAAAGTATCGCCATGTTCTAAAAACTGATGTACAATGTTAACCTGGTGCAAGCGCCTGTTGGTATTGTGGCTCAAGCCCAAGTACTAAAAATGTGCATTCATTCATTATTATAAGTCACTGGCTCACCAGTGATATCTCAATGAAATTTAATGCACTCGAATAAATTTTATATTTGAAAGAGTTTATACTATTATCTTTAAATGTCATTTCAATATGATTGTACAGAATAATGTAGTTAGAGGACGGTGGTATGCTTGGTGATTTTAACATGGAATATCTTTCCACTGATTGTAAAGTTGACATTAAATTTCGTTTCGCTGCAGACTCGCCCCTCCTCTGCTTCTGACCATGGGTCTTGTGTTCTTCCTTCCCCTCATAAGTTCAGGACCCTTCTGGTATGAGAGGGTGGACCCGGAACTGGAAGCTTGTACTCATTACTGGTGGACAAACATTCTCTTCATCAGCAACTGGTCCTCGCTCAGGAACATTGTGAGTACTATCTACTTCCTCTTTCAACAGATTGAAAGGAGAACTCTTAGATAAAGATTGTAAAAAAATATGAAGGATAATATAAATCCTCTACTATATTTCTCATTCTCATTTTTATACTTGTCATTTGTTAATAGTTAACTTTACCGTTAATGATATATAACTTGCTTCATCTAACTAAAATGATTTTTTATGCCAATTGTTTTTGAATAACTTTTATATATATAAGTACATATTGTTACGAATTTCTGTATATTTGTAAATATTTCGTAGTATTAATTATGTAAAAAGAAAAATTTATGTACATTTCGCTTAAGGCAGTGCAAGAGTTTTTTTACTTCGCTTTCCTGCAATACGTCTCTTAATGCTGGAAAACGAGTTTTACAAGGAGAAGGCCATTTAACATATGGCAATCTTATGATCTAATGGCAATCTTATGATCTAATGGCAATCTTATGATCTAATGGCAATCCTATGATCTAATGGCAATCTTATGATCTAATGGCAATCTTATGATCTAATGGCAATCTTATGATCTAATGGCAATCTCGCCAAGTTGGCGACAGTTTTGGCTACTTAATTTTGGTCACCAGATTTGGCAAGAAATTGACAAATGTCGGCAATCTTGGCGACCATGTAGCGACACTATCGGTCCCCATGTATCTGTATAGGGCTTTTTAACTGTGATCTGGAAAATTCTCCAAATTTCTATCTCTAGAAGATTCGCGAAGGATTAACTTTCCTATATATGCCTAAGAGAGCGGGTAATGAGGGAGTGAGTTAGTTAGTTGTCTCTCAGTGAGCATTCAGAGTAGTTCCGAAAGTGAACTGTATTGCATTGTCTTTTGCGTCGATTTTAGCAGTTGAGTATCAAGTTTTTAACTGCTGTTTGTTCTCCATTGTTGTGTAAAGAGCTGTATTGAGTCGATTAGAACGGAAAGTTCTGGAGTTGTAAAATAACCTGCGACGAGTTATATCGTTATAAATTTCTTCAAATTTTAATCTGCTTTGGCTTCAAGTCTTTCGAACCCTTCCTCGCAACAATATATATATGTGAATGAGGAATGTTAACGGATCAACCAGTTAAGTGATTAAGCTGATTTACGCATACATATATGACTTGTTTTGTCTGATATTAAAGAAGTAGTGTTATTTGGGCATAGATTGGACACAATGATCAAAAGACCAAACTCGTCTAATGATTACACGTCTTTTATATCCAACACTGTCGAATTCTATTAACCCGACTGATCGCATTCATATAAGGTTCTCTCTTCTTTTAGACGTCATTAGAGTTGAAGTCAGGTTTCAACTATTTACTGGTGGACGCAGCAAACGTCTGTCCTGCTCCTCCTTTTTCGTTAATTAGTAAAAATGTTTTTATCATATATATTATTTCTGGATTTTTTTTTTTTTTTTTTTTTTTTTGTGACGATCCCCTTTTCTTTCTTATACAAAGCCAAAACTAATAAATTATCTATCAATTTAAAATCTTAAGATCTACTAACTTGGATCTTCCTGACGAATTTATAATTTACAATTCAGGAAACGCAAGGAATCTTATATCCCTTAATGTAATACAATGCCTTACTCTGATAAATTTTTCAAATATGCCGATTGGACACAATGATCAAAAGACCAAACTCGTCTAATGATTACACGTCTTTTATATCCAACACTGTCGAATTCTATTAACCCGACTGATCGCATTCATATAAGGTTCTCTCTTCTTTTAGACGTCATTAGAGTTGAAGTCAGGTTTCAACTATTTACTGGTGGACGCAGCAAACGTCTGTCCTGCTCCTCCTTTTTCGTTAATTAGTAAAAATGTTTTTATCATATATATTATTTCTGGATTTTTTTTTTTTTTTTTTTTTTTTTTGTGACGATCCCCTTTTCTTTCTTATACAAAGCCAAAACTAATAAATTATCTATCAATTTAAAATCTTAAGATCTACTAACTTGGATCTTCCTGACGAATTTATAATTTACAATTCAGGAAACGCAAGGAATCTTATATCCCTTAATGTAATACAATGCCTTACTCTGATAAATTTTTCAAATATGCCGAAAACTAATAACACGATAACAAGTTATCAAAAACATACAATTTTGCCTGCTTAGTATTTGGTACACGCTGGTAATAATTTGACAAACACTATTGTTTAAAAAGGAATTACAAGTTCCCTACAAGATTTGTTTAAAGACAACATTTTAGTTTTGAGAGTCTACTTCATTCACAAATGTTCATGCCCACAAAAATCTATTCAAAACCCTGGGTGGATGCTTCAGATTGTGAACTACAATTCACAACAATTTTAAATTAATGAATTCAGAATTCACTTCTGTCAATGGAATTACTCTTTTTAATACAACTCTTGTTTAACATTTAATTGTGATTGTTAATAAAGATTGCATATACTATAAGGATAATGAGGGTTAGCAGTAGAATACTTCCCTACCAGACACATATTAGACAGGGAATATTATTTATTGATGAAGATCAGTATATCACTGATTTAACTTAGAATAAAAATTATTTCAGAAAAATATAGGGTGATTCCTAATATCTATTTAAGCCCTTTAAATTTGAAACGGCGTCTCGTAAAACGAAGGAAGTAACGCATACCTATAGTAAAGTGACTATGCTAAATATTTTGAGACAGCTTTCAGCGCACCTAGCAGCGATTTATAGAAATAACGAAAAATAACTAAAAAGCTAAAGGAGATAGGCAAAAAAGTTAAATTAGAAAAAATGTTCACATTAATATGATCAAACAACAAAAAAAGTTTCATTAGGTTATCTGTAAAGTTAGCGAAGATATTTATGGTGGAAATTATGGACAGTTCGCGACTCGAAAAAGAGCTCGCCCTGAATTGAAAAACGTGTTCTCCGGTTATCATACTGAAGATAATTTATAAAACTTTTTCCTGTGGTTTTGTCATATTATTGTGCACATTTTTCTATCTGAACTTTTTTGCCTATCTCCTTTAGTTTTTTTTTTTTTTTTTTTTTCTTCTTCTTTTTTTCTCTCCATAATTTCCATAAATCGCCTAACCGCTATAGGTGCTGTAAGCTATCTCAAAATATTTAATATAGTCATTTTACTACAGGTACACGTTACTCTCCTGACTATATGAGACGCCGTTCCAAATTTAAAGAACTTAAAAGTATAGAAGGAATCACCCTGCACATTTGGTAGGATATGAACTTAGAGATATTATACGGACATGAGTAGAAGTGAGAAAAATGAAAAACATTCGAACTTTCTATAACATGTTTATTACAACATTATTATACTAGTTTCATAATTAGGGGGGGGGGGGGAGGTTCGATGTGAGAGATAATATCTTTTATATTTTATCTGTTATCTAAGGAAACTGTTTGTTTTTTTTTCTTCTTTTTTTTCTTGGTTTTTTTTCCCCCTCCTCCTCCAGCGTTATTGTCATTCAAACTTTTGAAATAACTAACTTTTGATATTAAAAATGTAGAAATTAAATTTATTTCTAGTGCGTACATCCTACCTGGTACCTTGCAGCAGACTTCCAGTTATATGTTGTCTCAATTGTGTTTATTTACCTTTTATACAGGTGAGTTTTTTTAAAAAAATAACTACAAAAAATAATGTTTTGATATAAAATATTGGCATAAATATTTTATAAAACATTTAGAATCTATTATAATATTTCATTTAATGAGAGAAAACTTTGAAGTTTTTTTACATTAAATTCTTGATTTTGAAAAAGAAATAAGTACTAAGAGCTATTTTCAATTGAACATTCCTTATAATCTTGTAAGGATAAAATAAAAATTACTTGGAAACTTTTTCTCATTAATGAAGTATCTAGTAAGTTCAAATAGCACTATAACAAATCAAAAAGATACATTATACGATACAGAAAGATACACTTTATAAACCTATAATTAGGGTAAGCGAGATTCCACATACATTTTTACGGCTGTTTCATGAAGATATAGTCTGTTGAAAAAAGTGTCGAACACAATTGTATGTTTCCAATTGCTTTAGGTTGGCGCATCAGTATGGTCCATGTGTTGCCCTTGCGCTGTTAAACTCCAATCAGCCAATTGTTTTAGGAATGTATTTGTTATATATACTTATTTTAATATCGAAACAATTTTCAGATGTCCAAAGTTAGGTCTCAGCCTAATTTCTGCTGTTGTAATAATGTGCAGTGTTGTCGTTGGTGTTTTCACATACCAATGGGAATTGCCGCCAATTATTCAGATCTCATCTGGAAATAACGAGTAAGTGAAAAAAATTTCTAAGCATTGAAAATTAAGTTTATTAGAATTATATTAAACTTATGCATTGCATTATATGAAGATGTTCTAAATCTTCGCTTAATTACTTCTCCTATCAAAGTTTCCGTATCACTTAAAAATATTTTCAAATATACTTTTCTCGTCTCAGACTATCAAATTATAATATATTAAATTTTATGATAAAAAAGTAAATCTAATTCTACTCTGATGCAGATTTACTCTAGGACTTATTTAGTTAAATAAATACATTCGCCGTAATTTTTTTACTTTCAATCACTCATATGTATACATATGTTTTTTTTTTGCATTTCTCCACGTTTTGGAACATCCTGATTTCAAAAAAGTGATATAGAAAAAAATGTGTGTGTGTGTCTGTGGTCAGCATAACTCCCGAACAAATTGACCTACGATGTTCAAATTTGGTGTGCGGGTTAGTGGTAGCCATGGGACCTAACGTTAAGGTTTTCGTCAAAATCGCGCATGCGCATAAGGTTGCTGCCATTGAAAAAATCATGTTTTTCAGTAACTGCTAAAAAACGTCTCTAACGATTTTGTTAAAAATCACTGTGGTAATGCCTCTTAAGGTGTTCTAAACATCCTCACCTCCGAAATCCCCGTAACGGCGTATTAATTAATTAACGGCGTAAAAAGTTGAAAAACGAATGTCTTCAACACAGAGTCTTTTTTTCTTGAGCATACCTCATTATTGATCGTATTTTCTTATCTAGTCAGTTTCACTTATAATAAAGGATACTATAAGGATTATCGTGAAGTATATCGCCAAAATCCCCAGACTGTAAATTACACAATTCCCTGTCTGTATTATAGTGTAATTAAAAGTTGTGCGATGTTCCACATCCCTAGTTTAATATCCAATATAGAGGGGGGGGGGGGCGTAATCGCTTGGGACGTAACAATTTCACTTTTGTGGGAAACATTCAACAAACATTTTTTTTTTTTTTTCATTTCAAGTTTTAAAAATATTAGTTTCTATCATTACTTGAATAGATCACTTGATCAAAAATCGCATTAATAAAAGTTAATCTGCTATTAATTGGACTTCGTTCTATCAGGGTAAATTTCAAAACTACAAATTATATAGCTATGCATTTTTTAAAACTTTACAAACAGAAGGGTTAGTAAAATTGCATTTTTAAGGGGGTGATAGTAGCAAAGTGACGTAATTTTAAGGGAATGGTCAATCAAACTTGACTGATCGAGACATGGGGGGAATAGGGGGCTCAAAAAAGTCGAATCTTTGAGTGATGTAATTTATGTACGTTACCTTTTCAGGCGTAGGCCGTGTATTTCTTTTATCCACTAAACTATCAAATGCACAGGTTTGCTTCCCTTAGGAAGTAACCACAAAAGAAACATTTTCAATTGCCTTTCCAATGGCTGAGGAGCAGAGTTCGTCAAAATGCGGGAAATCTGCCTAGACAAGGATTGAAAATCAAAATCACTCCATAGAATTAAACTTTTGCGTTAACTCACGCATCGGCACATCAACATCATGGTTATTTTTTTTTTATAAATATAATTCTTCATTTCATAAAATCAGAGATCATACTAGTAGGCGTTTTTCGAAGGCAGCGCTACCTTCCTGCCCTTTTTCTAAAAAAAAAAAAAAAAGCGCTCTTTTCTGAAAAAAGCAGATTTTTGATTTATTTTCCAATGGAATGAAATACGTACGTTCCTACGTTTCTTGATTAATAGTATTTCGCTGGCTTTTTAGCATATCTTCTTGCACAAAGTAAATGAAAAGGAAAACGTAAATTAATTGTTGGTTTTAAGTTTATAAACATCAAGTGTTTTTAGAAATCATTTAAAAAGCATAATTCCGCTCTGATACGCGAAATCTTGATCATGCATCACTCTTATTGTTGGAGCTATTAATTTTGCTAAAAAACTTATTTTGTTTCATTTTTAAAAAAATTAGGAGTGTGGAACATTCCACAACTCTCAACACTATAACAATTACATGGATTTGTGTCATTTACCGTTTGCATATTTTCATCCTCCATTTGGAATAAAAGGCCAGTTTGGAAGTATTTTTTTTGCAATAATTCTTGTATGGTTCTTTATTAAAAAAAAAAAAAAAAAAAAAAAAAAAAAAAATGTACATTTTGGCGATATACTTTTCAATAATCCTTATATTAACCTTTATTATAAGGAAAACTGAGAGGAGAAGAAAAAACAATCGTTGATGAGGTATGCTCAAGGAAAGAGGACTCTGTGTTGAAAGCATTCGTTTTTCATCTTTTCGCCATTAAAACATTTTTACGAGAATTTCAGAGGTTGGGATATTTAGAACACCTTAAGAGGCATTACCACAGCGATTTTTATCAAAATCGTTAGAGCCGTTTATTAGCAATCATTGAAAAACCAAATTTGAACATCGCAGCTCAATTTGTTCGGGAGTTATGCTGACCACATACACACACAGAGACAGACATTTTTTTTTCTAGATCTCTTTTTTGAAATCAGGATGTTCCAAAATGTGGAGTCCAAATTGACCGAATGCTATACTTTCATTACCCTATGTATATCTATACATATGGGTAATTGAAAGTAAAAAATTGTTTACAAAACACCCTTTGGATTTTAAAAATACCCCTTAAAATATAGAGAGGGGGTGAAAATACCCTTTGTAAATATTTATCTGGCAAACACTGCTGTGGAGGTTCACATGGTTCATAAGAAACTATAGCATTGACTATGTGTGCACTTGTAGATTTCATTATGCATAACGTGATATACTACAGGATTAAATTTTATTTTATTTATTTATAGGAAAATTCGAGACACCATAGACATTGTCCACACAAAGACTTTCACTCACGCTGGTCCCTATTTTATCGGTATTGTAGTCGGATTCCTGATGATAAAATACAAAGACTTGAAGATACCCAGGGTGAGATTTTTACTAATTAGTCAACTAAAATTTTAGGAAAATATTTATTAATCAAAACTGTTGAATGTCGAATTTTTATCTTTGTTTGTATGCTTTGGAAATGCTTGAAATCGTGCAGATGTTCATTTGAAAGAATGTCATAATTTAAATTTTAGTTTCTAATTTACAAGTAGAAGTTGGCGGTACAAGCGAATAGTCTGAAATCGGCCTTTTCACATTACATGTCTCTTCTTCAAACGAATATGTTGACCGGCTTAAGAAGACCTTTCAGTACACAAGAGCTGCAAACACGATAGTTGAAAGGTTAACCTCTAAGTCACACCACTCTTCTGACTCATGTTAGGTGTTTCGGATGATTCATAGTAGTATTATATAACTGTCCCATAATAGGTCACTCCCTAGTGGTAACTTCCTTTTTAAATTCTTGACGTATATCAGGCTCGAGTAAATTTTGTTTGTTATTTTAAATTGCAAAAAGTTTATTTGTATTCTGCTGAAGACGACGTATATAGAAAAATAATCTGAGCTAGGTACTGTTCCCTTTTATAGTCGTTAAGACACTACATTAAACTGCAAATCGAAAGGAAATACGTACCTATGCTTGTTTCCCCTAAATAACTTTTTACAATTGTATATGTTAAAAGCATTGTGGTATTATGTAATTTAGAAGATTGCTTGATCATTGTAGGTGGTAAATACGTGTGGTTGGTTTACTTCTACTGTCCTCGTACTGTGCTCCATTTACGGGGGGCATAAGTGGAACATTGGTGAGCCCCATGGTCCTCTATTGACGTCACTTTTCGCGGCTGTTCACAGGACTACCTACACGATGGGGATCGCTTGGGTGACATTTGTCTGTGTGACTGGAAACGGAGGTGAGTGAAATTTACTCTAAGTATTAACTGGTTAAGGAATAAAATGTATTAAAAAAAAAATTCAAACGTCACCTAACGTCTCATCATCCCTACGGCAGTTTAATTTCTTTCCCCCTTACCTTTTCATTCACATGGCAATGATCCTGGTGGACAATCCCGATGTGAACCTTGTAGATTAACCGTTGCTACAGATCTTAATCTCGCCCAGTGCTGGGTAAAATATACTGGAAGTTTCGAAATTGAAATATAGTGTTATAAAAAAGGATGGAGAGGTAAAATATATATTTTGTGATGATTTCAACTTGTTCATTAAAAAAAAAGAAGGGAAAAAAAAATCAGTATTTTTTTAACTATGCTTGATTTTCGTCATGAACTGGTCAATCTTCCCAGAACACCTGTTTCTGACATGGACCAATTCCACTGTGCTACCTATGAAGTATCTAAGCTGGTAATGGATATTGGCTAACTAGGAATCTGGAAAATTCACTCATAGTTGTGTGTGAAACTCATCGAATATTTCATCTTTATTTTAGGTCTCATTAATAGATTCCTGTCACTCTCCGTGTTGGCACCTTTCGGACGCCTGACGTTCTCAATGTATCTTCTGCACAGTTTCGTCATTTGGACTAAAGTAGCCTCGCAAAGGGAGCGATTTACTATGAGCCACTATACCCTGGTGAGTATTTGATTGGATTCACTAATTTTAGGATTCACTAATGAAATTATAAAAATGACAATGAACTTCGCATAGTTGTATTGTAGAATCTCTTACATTTTCCTTCTTATAGCTGCTGATGCATTTTAAACTTAAGATATTTAGTTTTAAGGTATTAACTATTTTATTCGACAAGTGGCATTTGTCAAAAGTCCTATGGCAAATGTAACATTTTCTAATTTATATTATGGAATGTTTTTCATATTAAACATATATTATTGAACAAACAGTTTTTCCATATTTTTAACATATATTATGGAACAAATATTTGTTCAGCTTTCCGATTTAAATCATAATTCTTGAGACATGAAATTTTAGATTGTTAGATTTCTTGAGTAATAAAGGGACACTAGGTGATTGTAATTATATTATTATTATTGAAAATGAATTAGTCATAGAGTTTTAAATTATTTTGTGATTAAATTATGATTAAATATGAAGTGCTTTTATTTTCGCATATCTCAATAATATTAATTTCTGCATGTACAAAAATATACTCAAACATTATGGTTTAATACAGTTATCTGTTCGTACCTCATACAGGTAACTGCAGTCTGTGGCCCCTGATCTATCCCGATGGTTAACAGGTTACTGGCCACAGGCGGGTCAAAGGTTAATACATGCGTTACGTGTCCCGTGCTTTTCCTTACTTTCTTCCAAAACAAAGACTAGTAAAAAACTCTAATGCAATGTAAATCAATGAATAAAAATTGTATACGCAACTACAACCCAAATTCAAAGTAATAGAATAACAGAACTTTCTAAACAAAACTTGGCAATGCGTATATTAGGGTGTAGCGTAAAATGAACATATGAAAATCAAAAGAGTGATGCATGTTATTTTGGAATCAGCAAAATAATTTTCAACAACTATACAGATATTATTTTAACAATTTAAGAGTCGTTATCACATTTAAAAATTATATTGATTTTTATATATTGGTAAAAAATTTAGAATAAATTCATTCAATATGAATTTGAAAAGCAGACAAAATATTTGCATACCTGTTAACCGATAGGTTGCGACAAATATATAGCTTGGTGCTCGGAAAATCTTACGTTAGTCTTTTGCTGAAAATGGTTCCTCAAAATGATATTTCTGAAACAAAGAAATCGTGTGTTTTATCATTGTTCAAAGTTGGAAAGAAACAACAATTTATCTCAGATCAAATGAATGTTTCACAATCTACTGTTTTAAATATAGAAGAACCGGCCGACTAAAAAGTAACCCAAGTAAATGTGGTAGAAAACTTGTATCAACAGCCAGAGATGATCGCAAATTAAAATGAATCGTCCAAAATAATCGCTTTAAAACTGTTTTTTACATCAATAAGTGTTGGAAAGAATCTGGATTTGTGCTAAAGTCAACTACACTTATGCGATGGCATAAATTTGAGTTTCAACCGCGGGTCCTCAAAGTAAAACCAGAGATGAACATGAAGTAGAGACGTGCACGAGACTGGCAACAAGACTGGGAAAGTGTTTTATTCAGATATGAAATTTTATTTCAAATATTTGTTGACGAAGGAAATGTTCGGGTTTGACGTTTAAAACATGATGTCATTTATAAATCTTCTAATCTTGTTTTAAACTCCAGATAAGCTTCTCCAAAATCCAGATGAGCTTCTCTTTGCAGCAGAAGAGTCGTTCACGTCTCTCCTTCATGTTCATCTTTGGTTTTTCTTTGGGGACCCACAATAGAAACTCAAATTTGTGCAATCGCCTAAGTGCAGTTCACCTTCAACCAGATTCTTTCCAGCACTTCTTGATGTAAAAATGTTGTAATGCTAATATTTAATTTTATATGTATGTTTTTTTGATTTAAGTGTACTTTTCCTTCCTCTAAAATTTTTGGTACTTTGATCATCTTGACTTTTGCTCTCCACTAATATATTTCCTTTCTGGCGAATCTGTGGGTAGTCGGATTGCCTTTCCAATTGCGGATTTGACTTGCTTAAACTCTAACGGGGATTGGAGAACTGCTACGTCAGCTACCTGAGGGAGAAAACGTCTTTCTGGTGGCGAGCGGTGAGTGCCGCGATTTTTGTTTGTGTGAAAAGGAAGTGAAGGGAGAAAAAGCGAGACGGCGGTAGGAAAAAATAAGAATCTACGGGGGCCAAAGGAGTGAGAAAAAAAGAAAAGAAACGGGGTAGCGGTGAGAGAGGTTTTTGGGAGCTTGGAGATAAGAGATGAACGAACCGTGTGGCGGCTAGGATGGTTGGAAGACTTTGAAAACTCGAGATCGTGCAAGACTACTAAAGTAATCCCCGCCAACGCCTGAGACATCGTTGCATTATGCGGAGCCGGTACCTTCATCGGAAGCCGTGACTACCTGTCGCCGGGACCTTCATCGGAAGCTGCGTTAATTCCTGACGCCGGAGCCGGTACCTTCATCGGAAGCCGTGACTACCTGTCGCCGGGACCTTCATCGGAATCTGCGTTAATTCCTGACGCCGGAGCCTGTACCTTCATCGGAAGCCGTGTTAATTCCTGACCCTGGAGCCTGCAACTTCTCCCGACGCTAGGACTTTACCTGATCCAGGAGCCTGAATCTTCATGTGCCGGTCAAACGCGCCTGGAATCTGAGACTCTCACAGATAAGCATTTCTAAAATTAACTAATACAAAATGTTCTTACTTCTCTGAATAATTACTATTTATCAAGCATTTAGTTAAAATCCTATGCCATTGCCATTTCCCCGCTCTGTATAAAATTTTGTTGTGTGCTCTGCGTGCAGGTGATATATATAATATATATCCTTGCTAAGCCATTACTAGGTTAATTTGAGTGTTTAGACGTTTTGCTAGACTTGAATATTTGTTGTTGTTAATTTTAATTAAATTCCTTTACTCAGCAAATCTACATGCTTGTCTTCTTTAACACATGTGACACATCATTAACACATCTGACTGCATCCATTATACCACAGTAGGGATGTAGCTGAATTTTGGGTCATGAATTAATGTTTAACACAGGCCTTTAACCTTTAGATTATTTTTGTTTGAAAGCTCTCAGGTGAATTTCACCACATAAATATTGGTGCCGTGACCAGGATGCATCTAATTTAAAAAACTTGGTATAATGGTGGGTTGTTGATGATGTGTTATTTGTGGGATTGAATGTACAATATTTTAGTGACTTAGTCCATGTTGTGTAACCACGCATATATATTCGGGTGATTGCGTTCCCTAACACAGAGTCAGTAGTAAAAATGGATGACGAGCTGGGAGAACCACCTATAGGGGTAAATATGGATTTTAATCCACAAAACCTAGCAAATCCCTTTTTTCTCGCAAGTTTGCCTTCTCTAAATGGAAATAATTGTACTACTTTTTTCGAAAGTCTTGAGGCCATGGGTCAGTTGTCAAATTGGTCTCACCCACAAATGCTGGTAATTACAAAACTCAAAATTGAAGGACAGGCTAGGGAACTTGTAAAGAATACCCAAAATGGTATAAGCATAACATACACTGAGCTAAAAACCGTTATAGTACAACACTTTTCACACACTGACACAGCGTCTACAAGCATTGCAAATTTAACTTCAGCTGTGCAAGGTCAAAATGAATCTTGCAGGGATTTTTCAGTTAGATTGGAGGGTCTTGCAAACAAAACTAATGCACCTGCAGAATTCAGGACACAATTAAAACTGTCTCAATTTATCATGGGTTTGAAACCTTCTATTAAGTCGCAGGTACAGATTCAAAACCCTCCCTCTTTTGTAGAGGCGGTTCAATTGGCTCAGAGAGTGGAATTGTCTCTGGAATCCCTCCACTCAACTGTCAACACAGTCTCAACTCATACACAAATACAGGATTCTGCAAATGCTCATTTTGTCAAAGAGCTGGAAATTACCAGAGATACATATTTAAAATCATTCGAATTGTTGACAAAGCGAATTGAAGAACTCGCGGTAAGGGTGGACAACGCTCAGCAAATTAGACAAATTGATCGCAGTACAAACAGGGACATTACCTGTTTTTACTGTAATATTAGAGGTCATAGAATGAACGATTGCAGGAAAAGAGTGTCTGATCAGTCCAGGCAACTTAATGGACAGAACTGGATGACCAATCAAAGAGGTCCTCGCCCACAAACAAACTGGAATAGGAATAACGGGGGTCAAACACAGAATCAAAACTTTCAGGGGTCTCGTCCACAACAAAACCGCGTTTTTAGAAATGGTTTTCCAGGCAACCATTTCAGTGCTAACTTTGTGGATCAAGAGCCATGGAGCTCAGCACAAACACAGCAGTTTGGTGGGCAAAATTGTCAAACCGCAGATCATGGGGAATTTTCAGGGGCTCAAAATACATACAATCATTTAAACTAATGCAGGGTGGAGACACACAGGGATCCATGTCCTCCATAAATACCCAGTCTGATCCTACACTTCCAATATGGTCACTGCAAAACTTTCAGCGAATAGACTTGCCTGTAATTGAGACACATTTAGGCAACATTCCTATTCTCAACCTGCTCGATTCAGGTGCTGCTATTAATATGATGTCTGTGCATACTTTAAATAGGTTAAGCGATTACAGAAAGCTAGAAAATCCAAACTTTTCTATTAAAACGATAACGGGAATTGAGTTATCTACCCAGAAAGCAATCCAATGTGAGGTAAAAATACAAAATCAAGTTTTCACAACAAATTTTGTTATTTCAAACACTACCTTATCTTCTTCTTTTGACATTATTTTGGGTATTCAATTCTTATGCTCTAACAATTTGACTCTGGACTGTGCAAATAAATTGTTGAGAGGTCCTGGAATTTCTTTACCCTGGAAAAGTTGCACAAATTTCTCAAACTTTCAATTACCTGAGGTACAAAGGGATAACTTGCAACACAAAGTTGAAGAAATTCATAACATAAATCTTGGTATTCTAATTGATAAAGTTAAGATCCCCCCATTCTCACAACAAGTGGTCAGGATAAGAATTAAAAATCCTGGACAGGTTGAGCCAGGACAAATTGTGCTAACACAACCAAACACGTATGCTGGAGACACAAAATATTTTGTAGCGAATGCTATTAGCCAAGTTTCAGATTTGCACTCTTGTAATGCACAGGTGTTAAACACTACAAGTGAAACTTTGACTTTAAATAAAGGAGCAAAACTTGTATCTGTCGAAATTCTCGACATGTCTAATATACCGACAAACAATGTGGACATTAATACTTTAACGAGGGAAAAGAGCCATAATCTCATTGACAAATTTGATTTGTCTCACTTACATAATGATGACAGACTAAGGGTACAAAATTTAATTGAAAATTATAGTGATGTCTTCGCTAATGACATTGGTCAACTGGGAAATTGTGAACTAATTAAACATAGAATACACCTGACCGATGACATTCCTACCCGCCAAAAGCCCTATCGTGTTCCATACAATCTTAAACAAGAAATGAAGAAACAGATAAATGATCACCTAGATGCTGGTATTATACAACATTCTACCTCTAGTTATGCTGCACCTGTTCTTTTAGTTCGTAAAGCAGATAACACATACAGACTCGTAGCCGATCTGAGGAAGTTAAATGAAAAAACACTCCCAGACAATTTTCCTATACCAAATCTCACAGAAATGATAGACATGCTTAATGGAGCCAAATTCTTCAGTAGCTTAGATTTAACTAGTGGGTTTAATCAAATGAGTTTGCATCCTGATGACGCTCATTTCACAGGCATTGCAACTGAGGAAGGTGTCTTTGAATATAGACGCCTACCTTTTGGATTACGGAATGCGAGTTCAAGTTTTCAGAGACTCATGAGTATAGTCCTTACAGGACTTTCTGACCTACAAATAGCTGTGTATATTGACGATGTAGTAATCGCAAGCAAAACAATTGGGGAACACATTGAGAGGTTAGAGCTTGTTTTCGAAAGGCTCAGACAAGCAAATTTAAAATTAAAACCCAAGAAGTGCTCACTGCTAAAGGATGAAATAACATATTTAGGACACCGTGTAAGTGAAGGTAAGGTTATGCCTGATCTGAAAAACATACAAGCCATTACACTAACTCAACCACCTAAGAACAGGAAACAAGTTAGAGGATTCTTGGGATTAACAGGGTTTTATAGGAGATTCATTCCCCAATATGCAAAAACAGCACTTCCCCTTACGAATCTCACTAAGGAAAGCAATCCTTTTGCCTGGACACACGTTGAACAGGAGGCATTTGATCAACTTAAACAGAGTTTGGTTAGGGAACCGTGCCTTAAACTTCCAGATTTTGATAGGCCCTTTGCTATTTGCACTGATGCAAGCAAATTCTCTTTGGGGGCTGTCCTCGTTCAAGATGATGAACAGGGATTTCAGCATCCAATCAGTTTTGCGGCTCGGAAATTAAATGACACCGAGGTTAAGTACTCTGTTTTTGAAAAGGAAGCTTTGGGTGTGGTGTTTGGCATACAGCAATTTAAACAATATTTGTATGGGAGAGAATTTAAAGTTTATTGTGACCAAAAGAGTATGTCACAGATTTTCAAACTCAAGGACCCCACATCTAGAATTGCCAGGTGGATCATGACCCTACAGGAGTTTTCATATGAGATCATACACAAACCAGGTAGGTTAAATCAAATGGCAGATTATTTGTCTAGAGCTAAGTACATACCCTCCCATGAACACCCAGAAACCACACCCAAACACATTTATAACATTAATATGGACACTCAAAATTTTGGTTTTGGTGTTATGTCAGAAGCCATTATTATATCGAAACAAAAGCAAGATGATATGTGTAGGGAGATTGTGAAAAAAATAAACTCTAATTTCAAGTTCCCCCCTTCCTCACCACACTTCTACATACACAAGGGTATTTTGGTTTGTAAAAACTTAAACAATGGGAGACACAATGGCCCAAGACTGGTTGTCCCAAAATCATTGGTACACCTGGTATTGCAATATTGTCATGACAACAATGCTGTTGCACATTCGGGTCTAAGTAGAACATTACATAGAGTTAAACAAAATTTTTTTTGGATTGGTATGTATAAAATGTCAAAACAATATGTGGGTTCATGTCACTCATGTGTACAACGAAGGGGATTTTGCAAACCTACAAAGGCCCCCTTACAGAAAATTCCCGTCCCTAGTCGACCCTTTGAGAAATGTAGTATTGATGCCGTTGGACCACTTGTCACTTCTAGACATGGAAACAAGTGGATTTTGGTGATTTGCGATTATTTTACAAGGTATCCAGAAGCTTACCCTGTTTCAGATATACAGAGTAACACTGTGGCAAGGGTTTTGATTGATTTTATTTCCAGACATGGGCTAATGCAGGTCCTGTATTCTGACAGAGGCTCCAATTTTTTGTCGCAGGCCATGACACAGGTTTATAATATTTTGGGCATTGATAAACAACACACTGTTAGCTATAATCCAGGTGGAAATGGCATGTTGGAGCGTCTAAACAAAACTCTGATTGATACACTCAGTCATCTTGTTAGTGAAACCCAAGATGACTGGTGTGAACACATACCTTTAGCCTTGATGGCATTTAGAACAGCGTTTCATAGGACAATTCAGGAAACTCCAGCTTTCCTACTTTATGGTAGAGACATTGCCATGCCTTATGATCTAATTTTCTCTTCAAAATTTCGCACGTACAATGACACTCCAACATATGCCCAGAACTTGGTGTCAAGGTTACAAACTACATTTGAAATCGTTAAGAAAAACCTGGAGAAGGCTGCTGACACACAGGTTGAGCAAAGCTTAGAGAAGCACTCATATAGAAAAATAGACGTAGGGGACACTGTATATTTACACACACCAAAAATAAAAATACACACGTCAAAGAAACTATCTAAACAGAACCAGGGTCCCTATAGAGTTATGAGGAAATCATCCCCTGTTCTGTTTGAAATTGTGTTGATTGCTGATCCCACAAAAATTCAAAAGGTGCATATGAATAGGTTGATAAAAGTTGAAATGCGCCAACCATTCCCATATCAAAATGATAACAATGAGGTTGATCTCCAGATTGCTGACTCTGTGGCTGGTGAACATGAGGAACAATGTAAAATATTATATCCTCCATTAATGTTGCCCATTGATTTGAACCATCCATATTTATGGCATTGTATTGGGTCACATGTGAACGGGGTTGGCAACATAAGTAGTTATGATACATGTGGCTCCTTAAGTGAATCTCCAAACATGCTTGGATTAAACCCTGAAAATGCACAGGTGACTGATGAAATTATAAACTTAAATGTCTCGCCTCAAGGAACTCTCCCACAAGCAAACCAAGCTTGTACTTCGAGTAGGGAACAAATTGGTGCCTCTGAAATTCCTGCGTCAAAACATGGTTATAATCTTAGAAGCAGGGATAACTGTGGTTTTGTTACCAAAATGTAAAATGCTGAGTTGATTATGTTGTGTTACTAAACTATATACTCTGGAAATTGCATAAATAATCCAAAATATTGTAAATGTGAAATTTTGTCTCTGTAATGTATTTATATCACTTTTTGGAGTGGGGATTTTGGGAAAATGGGGTGAAGTGTTTAACTGCATTTTTCAGAAATGTTTTACTTTGGAAAAGGGTTGGTAAAATTGTATTTGAATTAAGGTAATTTATAATTGCTTGGTGGTAAAATTACACGAATCTTGGGGTCTCTTTTGAATCCTTCTGTTGTTACCTCACAAAGCTTCAGAATCATCTGATTGATATCGATATGTTATTCTTATTGTTTTGAGATTGGGTGTAATATGTGATTGTATGGATAAGTTTTTTTTTTTACTGGTGATTAATTTCTCACATGAACCTGGAAAATTGTTTATAAACAGGCTCAGAGAAGTTGTTTTCTGGTAGTGTTTCGAATATGAAAATTTAGCTGCATTTGAATGTTTTATAAATTTGTGTCTGTAAAAGGAAAAAAAAAAAAAAAAAATTCTTTGAAATTTTTTTTTTACAGGTACCAGGAAGGATATGTTGTAATGCTAATATTTAATTTTATATGTATGTTTTTTTGATTTAAGTGTACTTTTCCTTCCTCTAAAATTTTTGGTACTTTGATCATCTTGACTTTTGCTCTCCACTAATATATTTCCTTTCTGGCGAATCTGTGGGTAGTCGGATTGCCTTTCCAATTGCGGATTTGACTTGCTTAAACTCTAACGGGGATTGGAGAACTGCTACGTCAGCTACCTGAGGGAGAAAACGTCTTTCTGGTGGCGAGCGGTGAGTGCCGCGATTTTTGTTTGTGTGAAAAGGAAGTGAAGGGAGAAAAAGCGAGACGGCGGTAGGAAAAAATAAGAATCTACGGGGGCCAAAGGAGTGAGAAAAAAAGAAAAGAAACGGGGTAGCGGGGAGAGAGGTTTTTGGGAGCTTGGAGATAAGAGATGAACGAACCGTGTGGCGGCTAGGATGGTTGGAAGACTTTGAAAACTCGAGATCGTGCAAGACTACTAAAGTAATCCCCGCCAACGCCTGAGACATCGTTGCATTATGCGGAGCCGGTACCTTCATCGGAAGCCGTGACTACCTGTCGCCGGGACCTTCATCGGAAGCTGCGTTAATTCCTGACGCCGGAGCCGGTACCTTCATCGGAAGCCGTGACTACCTGTCGCCGGGACCTTCATCGGAATCTGCGTTAATTCCTGACGCCGGAGCCTGTACCTTCATCGGAAGCCGTGTTAATTCCTGACCCTGGAGCCTGCAACTTCTCCCGACGCTAGGACTTTACCTGATCCAGGAGCCTGAATCTTCATGTGCCGGTCAAACGCGCCTGGAATCTGAGACTCTCACAGATAAGCATTTCTAAAATTAACTAATACAAAATGTTCTTACTTCTCTGAATAATTACTATTTATCAAGCATTTAGTTAAAATCCTATGCCATTGCCATTTCCCCGCTCTGTATAAAATTTTGTTGTGTGCTCTGCGTGCAGGTGATATATATAATATATAACCTTGCTAAGCCATTACTAGGTTAATTTGAGTGTTTAGACGTTTCGCTAGACTTGAATATTTGTTGTTGTTAATTTTAATTAAATTCCTTTACTCAGCAAATCTACATGCTTGTCTTCTTTAACACATGTGACACATCATTAACACATCTGACTGCATCCATTATACCACAGTAGGGATGTAGCTGAATTTTGGGTCATGAATTAATGTTTAACACAGGCCTTTAACCTTTAGATTATTTTTGTTTGAAAGCTCTCAGGTGAATTTCACCACAAAAAGCAGTTTTAAAGCGATAATTTTGGACGATTCGTTTTAATTTGCGCTCACCTCTGGCAGTTGTTACAAACTTTCTACCACATTTACTTCGGTTACTTAGTTCAGTTCCAGTTCCAGTTGACCAGTTCTTCTATATTTAAAACCGTAGATTGTGAAACATTCATTTGATCTGAGATAAATTGTTGGTTCTTTCCAACTTTAAACAATGATAAAATACACAATTTCGTTGTTTCAGAAATATTACGTTGAGGACCCATTTTCAGCAAAAGACTAGCGCAAGATTTTCCGAGCGCCAAGCTTTATACTTATCGCAACCTATCGGTTAACAGGTATGCAAATATTTTGTCTGCTTTTCAAATTCATATTGAATGAATTAATTATTCTAATATTTTGAACCGCATAAAAATCTACATAATATTTAAATGTGCTAACGACCCTTAAATTGTTAAAATAATATCTGCCTGGTTGTTCAAAATTATTTCGCCAATTCCTGTATAGCACGTGTCACTCTTTAAATTTGCAAATGTTCATTTTGCACGATGCATTTTCAACTTTTGTTTAGATAGTTCTGTCATTCTATTATTTTGAATTTGGATTGTTCATACTATTATGCAAACTAATAAAACTATACCAAGCTAACATATTTCTCTGTTCATAGCTCTACGACTGGGTTGGAAACATTGTGGTCACTTTGTTGCTAACGATTCCCTTTTATCTCATCTTGGAAGCTCCAATGTCGAACCTGGAACGTCTGTTGTTATCGGGGGTGAAACAACCGTCCAAAGACGAAGTTTTATCCCATCAAAAGTCCAACGGTCACTTCACAAACAATGTCAAGCCCTTTGCCAAGGACTTGGAATCGAAGAAAGTTGATATCATATCAAGCGTTCAGCTGACAGGTGTAAAAAACTTCGGCTTCTTGCAAGACGCCACGTTACCAGACGTCACAAGAGCAGAACCTTAATCGCCGCCTGCTATTGTGACCCATTATATTTTGCCATTTTCACTGTTTTTAAAATCGGTTTGTACATTTCACATCAATGCCCGAGCAATTTTTGTGCCAATAAAGCATCTTAATTATTTAGTATCTTGTATCTATTAGCACATTGAAAGGTACAATGCACTGTTTTGTAAGTTACCAAAGCCAGACAATCGAATACCCTTGTAAGGCTAATGGGGTGGGGATACTTGTTATGCTCTAAATTTCAAAAAATATATTAAGGAATCTGGGTAATTTGCTTTTGTTCTTTTGATGTAAGAGCGTGATGTAATGATCCTTAGAATAAACTCTTGATTTTGCATCTTTATCCAAATGTATTTGTCAAACTCGAATAATAATAAATTTGTAAGGATTTAAATGTAGTTTTCAAAATGTAATTCAAAAAATTAAAACTGAGCTAAAAAGTTCTTTGAAGCCTGCTACAGAGTGAAAAAAGAGTGGTACGGAGTGAAAAGAAAGTGGTAGATTACAAAAGAAAAAATTACCAGGGTTAACTTCGAGATTTTAGACTAGATTAGAACGAAAGAACGGAGAATACATTGAATAATTCTTATAGGTTCTTAATATCATTCCGGTTTTTATATTGTTACGAATTTCTGTATATTTGTAAATATTCCGTAGTATTGATTATGTAAATAGGAAAATTTATGCACATTTCGCATAAGGCAGTGCAAGGGTTTGCTTTCTTGCAATGTGTCTCTTAATGCTTGAAAACGAGTTTTACAGAGATAATGCTGGGAAGCGAGTTTTACAAAGAGAAGGCCATTTAACATTATGGTTAATGGCAATCTCGCCAAATTGGCGAGAAATCGCCAAATGTCACCAAGATTGGCGACCATTTGGCTACATATTTGGTCCCCATGTGCATGTATATGCCTTTTCGACTGCGATCTGGGAAGTTCTTCAAATTTCTATTTCTGGAAGATTCGCGAAAGAATTGACTTTCCTATATAAGTCCAAGAGAACGGGTGATGGAGTTAGTTGATTTGAGTTACTGAGTTAGTTGACTGGAGTTACTGAGTGAGTTGTCTCTCAGTGAGCATTCAGAGTAGTTCTAAAAGCGAACTGTATTGCATTGACTTGTGCGACGATTTTAGTAGTTGTGTAGTTTTTAACTGCTGTTGTGCTCTATTGTCGTGTAAAGAGCTGTATTGAGTCTATTAGAACGAGAAGTTCTGGATTTGTAAAATAATCTGTAAAGAGTTATATCGGGATAAATTTCTGCAAGTTTTGATCTACTTTGGCTTCAAATATTTCGAACCCATCCACGCAACAACTGGTGTCAGAAGTGGGATTTAAATGCCGATAACCAGAGCAATGGTGGAACAAGATGAAAAATTTCAACAGCTTTTTGCTTTCATGCAAGAAATGAAGAAAGGCCAAGACGAGATGAAGAATGGCTAAGATAAGATGAAGAAAGAGATTTTCTCTTGCCAAGAAGATATGAAGAAAGGCCAAGAAGAGATGAAGAAAGATAATTTCCCTGGCCAAGAGGAAATGCAGAAGAATATTGCTGCGATCTCTGCCGGACAGGAAGAATTAAAGGTTCATCTTTTAGCAACTATGGAAGAAAGCGTGAAACAAATAGAAGAAAAATTTGATGGAAAATTCGAGAATGTCGAAAAGAAATGTAATAGTTTAGAAGGGAAATTCGAGAATGTCGAATTTCAGTTTAATGATTTGGGGGAAAAGATAGAGATTCTGGAAAAGAAGAATCTAGAAGTAAATTTGGGTGAGATAGAAGAAATGATAGACCAAATGTTACTGAAGAAACTGTCGAGCAGAACTATTTCGGAAGATTTGAAATGTGTACCAGTTACCACCCGACCTTCAATTAAGCTTTCGACATACGATGGAAAACCTTCATGGCAAGTGTATAAGACCCAATTCGCAATTGTCGCCAACGCCAACGGATGGGACTCTGTGACAAAAGCCTGCCAGTTAGCTGCATCTCTGCGAGCTGAAGCTGCAGATATACTACAAACGCTTTTCGAAGAGTAACTCTTGGACTTCAACGCACTCTCAAGTGCATTAGAACTGCGGTTTGGTGAGAAATGTGTGATAGACTACAGCAGGCTGCAGTTGAAATATCGCCAACAGAAGGCTACCGAAACACTCCAGGAGCTCGCCACGGATGTTGAGAAGCTCTCCCATCTCGCCTTTTCAGACTGCCCTGCTGAAACGAGAGAAATCCTGTCTCTACAGTACTTCGTTGATGCCATCAGGGATGTAGAGATACAGAAGGCCCTACGAATGTCCTCTCGTTGGTGTTGTGGGGTCGGAGAGAGGGGTTTACACTAGAAGATTTCGATCTCGTATTCTTCTAGATGCTCAAAATTACGAGACGTATTTGGCTGTGTTAAGCACTTTATAAGTGGCAGAAATAGACAGTCGGTGGTTTCAAAACAAAACAAATAGAATAAAGTCTTTTTTACTTCAACAGCGCAAGTTTTTAGTTTCATTTTCTGGATTTTTCTGTTCATTAAAACCTGAAGGACAGAATAAGTGATATTTTTCTTTTCATGCTGAAGCTTGACTGCTCCAAGATCTCTGTCTTTTTTTTTTACTTTTTTTTATTACTATTATTATTATTATAAATTAAACCTCGGATAGATTTGGCCCACATCTCAAAGTGGCGAAAAGTATTCTAAAACCTCCAATCATAAATCTTAAATCGGATGATGCTTCAATAAGGAATATGGATCCCACTGGAGTGTTCTCTTAACTCGCGGTTTATAATTTCTGAGGCAGCAAAATATGGATGCCATAGATTTGTTGTCTGCATATCTAACAAAATTGGAACTGGATTACCTCGTAACAAACCAAAGTCACTTGGATCTGAAATAAACAAGCTAATCCCTGATCATAAAAGCATAGACAACTTAAAATTCACCAGAGACAATAACATCGAGATTACAACGTCTAACCCAATTTGTGCTGAGCAAGTATGTGCCATTACAAATCTACTTGGTTTGGCTGTAGTCACATCTCTCCAATCGGACAATGTTACTACGAAATTCATCCTAAGAGATATTCCAACAGATATTAACCTAAAAGAAGTTGCCCTTGAGATCGAAGAATGCAATGACATCTATGTTACCAAAATTCGACGCTTCACTAAGCAACAAGACAACAGCCGCGTCTCCTCTGAAGCGATTCTAGTATCTGTACTTGGGGTTAATCTCCCCTCCAAGAAAAAATTTCGTACACCATTCAAAATATTACCACCTTTGTTAATCGTCCTCGTCAGTACAGACGGTGCTTTTTATTCAATCACTCGACGAAAAAATTTACAAAAGACCCTGTCTGTCTTCGCTGTGGCTCATCTCCGAAAGTTTTGTGTGCTCAGCCATTGACATGCGTTCTCCTGCTGCAGACTACAAAGAATGACCAAAACGCATTGAAGAAGCTGAATTCCTTAAATTCAAATGTTTAAACCACTTTTCTTTTGCTGAAGCTCGGCGTTTGTTTAAACCGAAGGCAATCGCAAGAGAACTGCTAGTATTGTTACAAAGAGCTTGTCTGACGAAACATCTACCCTTAAACCTGAAGTGATCAGGCTCATAAAAGAAACTTTTCAATCCTCTCTAATAGATTTCTCTTCTACTTTTGCAACTCTCCAAGCTCAACAGTCCAAAACCACTGATGTTTTAAACTCCATCTCGACCCAAGTCAGTCAGATTGCAACGTGTTTGGCTTCAGTATTACCGAGTTTAAGCGCTTTTCCAGCAATCTTCACCCAAGCTACTCCAAGAAAAAGGAAATAACTCACTAATACAACCCTTCAATCTAAAAAACCTGGTCTTATTAACCCAAATTCGGTTAACTTCTCCCTCTCTACCGCTTCTAATTCTACCCAACAGGTTCCCAAAGTTTGCTGCGAAACTAACAAAACTTCAAGAATTACCGCCAAATCAACCAAAATTGAAGAGTCGGAAGAAATGGAGACAGCTTTGACTACAGAAGTCTCTAACTTACCTAGTTTGAATCGTCATACATAGCTTTTCTAGATTTCGAAATCGTTTTTTGGTCTTTCATACCATGTGTTTCTTTTCCCCAGCTTTTTTCATCCAATAATTTAAGATTTCCAGTTCAACAAGTTAGAAATAGTTCAATGGAACTGCAGAAGTATCCAGCCCCGGGCTGGGCCGCCGGGACGTATCCCGGTGCGTCCTCCAGCCTGGAAATTGTTGCGCCCTCCTATTTCGAAACTGACTAGTTTTAAGACGAGGCTTATCTTCGATATTGCCGAGAGGCCGGGTTGAGTGTTGCGACTGTAGGCTACCTTTGAATGGACATGACTGACTGACTGATTTGGGATGTTGGAGTTCCGACGGCCGGAACGGCCGTGCAACCTCCAAGATAAAAGTAAAAACAACATAACTGCTATTAAAATCACATAAGTTTAAAGGGAAAAATTTAAAGGGAAACAAGTTAAAACAGAAAGTCAGAAAACATTCCGACTAAGCCAAACAACCAACCGCAGTTGGAGAGGGCGGAGCTAAGGGCGAGTCGCCTTAGTGTCAGGATTAAGCAAACTTTGCATCCATTTATTGTGTTTAGCTGTTTGACGATCAAAACCATCAAGGACCAGTGATCTATGAATCTCAATATCAAACATTGTTGAGTTGTCAATCATCTGGGGTCGTGTGGTGTTGGTAGCCTTGTCCACCATAACCCTATCAACATCCATGAAGATGGGGGTGTCTGGAATGCTAACTTCAGTATTTGTTCCTTGGTGCTTTACTAAAGTAGGTCCAGAAGAATTTGTTGCTTGAGATGCCACACTCGCATAAGTGGGCTTGGATTTGGAATTTAAATTTAAAGAAATAGGTCTTGGGATAAATAGTGGCTTTGTGGCGGGGGTCGCCTTCTTGACCCCGGAACCACTAGGCCGTCGTTTACTAAGTTGGTCAATATAAAATTTGCAGGAGTGGACAGAAGAAGCATGGTTTCCTTTACAATTAATGCACCGCCGCACACTGCTCTTATTAGGACAATCCCGACTGGGATGCTGTTCGGAGCAGTGGCGACATCTGGTGGGATAGGGGCAAGTTAAAGCAAGATGGCCATTCCATCGTTGGCATTGTTTGATAGCGTTTGGTTTCTTGCCAAGGAGGGGTTCGATTTTAATATGGAGAAAGCCGAGGTTTTTCCACAAAAGGATAGCAGGTTTAGAAAATGAGTTGGGAAATTCAACAATGAAAAGTGGAACCATGGTTCCGAAACGGTTTTTCATTTGAAGAATTGAAGTGGGGGAAAAGTTAGGATGGGAATAATTGATCCATTCTTCAATTTCTTGGTTAGCGGTATCAAGGGGCAAGCCCCTGATAACCACCTTGAAAGTATTAGCCGACTTGGGCAAAGATCTTGGAATTGGGCTATTGGTCTTGGTCAAATTTTTTGAAATGAGCTTCTCCTCAGTCAAGTTTTGAGGGGTGACAATGTATTTTCCCTTTGAAAAACGGGCAAAAACCTCACAGCCTTGGTCGAGCAATGACCTGGTCATGGCTTGCAGTGAGGTTTTTCCCTTTGAATTGTTTGGAAAGCTAACAGATTTTGGAGAGAAGCAGTCAGTCCGGGGCACGTGGTTAGGCTTACCAATATCAAGAACGAGGGTAGAAGGCAGGTCGAGGCAAGCAGGTTCATCAGCTACAGCAGCTGGAGCAGTGGCAAGCCGCACACCGCCGAAAAAGCCATCATGGCATATCGTAGTCTTCAAAGGCATCATAGCATAAACCCAAGCAACTGGTCTCTAAGCCACGGTTGCAAGGGTTAAGCGTCAGGATAGGATCGGCAACAGGAGCAGATGATCAGAGCGACTGGTCTCTAAGCCGGCGGTCGTCTGAAAGTCTGTTTGAATGGACATCTATTACTATACTTCCAGTACCTGCACGGCTCGCTCTTGGCTAATCTAATGAGGGAGAGGGGGTGGAAGGATGGAACGAGACGTCTGCCAAGGCCGTCTCAAAATCTGTCGTGGCAAATGAAATTAAATCAGCCGGCAAATTCTCAGTTTTGATGGACACGACAATAGACATATGTAGCAACGATCAATGTTCAATAGTAGTCAGGTATGTTAAAGGACATAAAATTAGCAAGAGACTATTGGCATTAAAAAGTGTGGTTTCTACTACAGGAGAATCACTATTTGACACTCTCTCTGGAGCATTGACAGACCTTGAAATACCTTTGAGTGATTGCTTCGCAAATGCGTTTGATGGCGCGTCTAACCTGAGCGGCCAGTATAAAGGTTTGACTGCACACATGGCCAGCAAAATATCAAATCACATTCACACGTGGTGCTACGCGTACGTTTTAAATCTTGTAATATCTGATACAGCTCAGTGCCTCACTGCATCAATCTAATTTTTCAGCATAATGCAAGAGACCCAAGTTTTTTTTTGAAGGATTCAATTAAAATATTGAATAGGTTCAGGGAGTAAATTCCTGAGTACAAGTTGGAAGCCATTGGGGCTACATGGCGAATCCGCAGCAAAGAAAATATTCGGCAGAATAGATGAGTGGACCTCTTCTGAAGAAAAGTCTTCAAACACAGCTAAACCTAAACACATTTATCTGGAGTTGGTATTGGCTCTGTTCAAAATTTCACATTTAACTGATTTCCACGCCAAAGTGAGAAATGAAGCAACTGCTTTACTTAAAAAGTATCTGGATTTCGAAACAATAGTTGTTCGCATGGTATTCTTGCAAGTGTTCAAAATCACTACGCCACTATCGGATTTTCTCCAAACAAAGAATCTAGACTATGCCCAAGCGTAGAGGAATATTGAGTCTTCACTTAGTAGACTAAAACGCCTACGAGACAAGCTATCTGAAACTTTGAAAGCAGCACAAAGCTTTGTTCTAAAAATGAGCAGAAACTTGAAGAAAGAGGAAAGACCGATGAAACTCTTAATGACATCGTTATTGGCAAAGCAATAACTGAGAAAAGAAAGAAGAAAATAAAGAAATTGGCAGGAGAACTTGCTGAAGACGACAGTGCTGGAACTTCGCCCGAAGAAGAATACAAATAAAGATCTTCTTCGTAATTGTGGATAGAGCTGCTGAAATTATGGAGAGCCGTTTTGTGCAGCACAAATCGCTCTATTTGGATCTGGCCTGTTTCGACCCAAAAAGATTCAAATACCAAGAATTTCTTCCTCCTAAAGCATTGAAGAAAATAGAATTACTTTTGAACGTGGATGAAGAAAAGCTTAAAGAGAACTTATCTCGTTCATGAAAGTATGGCCCCAGATTTCAAATGCAAGTATGAAAGCTGACTATGAGTATGAAGATGTCTCAGACGAGAAAATCGATGATCACAGTGATGAGATGACGATGATCAAGAAGAAGATGATGATGAAGACCACGAGATCCAGTGCAAAGCGTCAGCATCATGCAACAGTTGTATCAAGTGTTCATATAAAATTATATTAGAATATAACATGTACTGTTTACAAAACCCAGAACTTTCAAAAGTAAATAAATTTCTTCTAACCATCCCATTGACTCAAGTTTCTTAAGAACGAGCATTTTCTAAATTGAAACTTATTAAAACCAGATTGAGATCGTCTTTCACAAACGAAAATTTAGAATCTGTACTGTTAATGCACCCTGAAGCTGATATTTTGAACTCCATAGATCCAGACACCGTTATTTATTTTCTTTGCTACTCCAGGTCCGAATTAAAAAGACTTCTTCAGGTTTAGTTTGTAAATTCAATCAAAGAACATTACATTTGTGAGCATATTTGTTTTTGTTACTTTCCTTAAGAAATTAAATAGTAAATGCAGGTAACTTTTTTTGAAATGTATGTAATGTAAAATTGTCTCGTCTTAATTTTCTATGTGTGTTAGTTTACCAAAACTACACTAATTATGTTTCAACTACTACTTTGGCTTTTATTTTGCCCTAAGACATTGCAAATATTTGAAATGGATCAAATAAACATTAGAATTTAGCAAACAATACATGGTCATTTTGTTTGACAAATACCGGTACTATATGTGTAAGTGTGATGGTCCGTTCGTACCGTGACCTGCTGCCAGAAAAGCATATTGAACCCAGCATCATGAGCGATTAACGCTTTAGTTATTATATTCCATACACCCCGGTAGTCCTCCCCCCGCATAGTACTGGCGCCCTCTAGCCAAGGCCGTCCACCGCCCTAACAAGGGGTCCAGCACGGGCCTGGAAGTATCACAAGCAAGAAACACTGGATTAACTACCCTATTTTTCCTTACTTTGACATTTTAATTTGCCAAGAAACTTTTCTCAAGCCAAGCTCCCATTTTCACATCGGTGGTCATATCATCTTCATTCAAGATAGATCTGCTAATTCTCATAGAGGAGGTGGTTTTTTAATTGCTCACAAATCAAAGTACTCCAGCCAAATTCTAAATTTTCAAAATCTTTCTGACCCTGAAGAGGAACTCTTAGCAATTAAACTTCAAACAAAAGGTTTAAACCTCACTATTGTCAATATTTATTCTCCTAGTGGCAAATTTAACGAAAACTGGCTTTTGAATCTAATAGACCAAATTGAAAAACCTTTTGTTATAGTGGGTGATTTTAACATTAAACACCCTGCCTTGGGCTCTCAAAGTAAACAAGGTGACAGTGAGAAAATTTTAGACTGGATTATTGGAAATAATATCAATATTCTGAACACACATCTTTCTACTCGGATATCTGCAACCTCCTTCTCTCTTATTGATCTCAGTTTAACTTCATCTGACCTGTTTTGTCATTCAAGCTTCAAGATCTGCCCTGATCAGTTTGATAGTGATCATTTCCCTGTACAAATTTCAATTGATTTAAAGGATAACATTTCTAAGAATCAAAGACAAATAGTTTGTAGGAAAGAAATTGAACAAGCTTTTAATAATCTTCCATTCTCAACAAATCATTTTAAATCGTACGAGGATTTCCATTTTTATGCGTCTAACCTTATTAAAGAAAAAACAAAGGAAATCAATATAAATAATAAAAAATTTGGCCCATGGTGGAATAGTAAATGCAGCTACTGGCATGGACAGAAAAGCAAACACCTAAGAAAATCTAGAAAATTTCTGGACTTAAACTCTTGGATTATGTACAAGAAATGCTCAACAAAATTAAAAAACTTGGTGAAATCTCTTAAAAGAAAATACTGGAATGATGTATGTGAAAATGGAGCTAGTACAGGCAAAATCTATAGAATTATCAAATGTATTTATAATAGAAATATTTCTCCCTCTACAAGTAACAATACTCTATCAGTTGGAATTAACAAGGTAACTGATCCAGTCATGCAAGCTAAATTGTTTGCAGAGAGCTTTGCTTCTGAAGGTATTTTTGAATTCATCTCATTCATTTTCTCAGGAGATGAGGATTCTTCGTACAATAGAAATTTCTTCCTCTCGGAAATCCAGAGTTGTATCAAAGGGCTTAGGACAACCTCCCGTGGTCAACCTCCCTGGAATTAGCTCTAAAGCTCTCAAACTTCTGCAACCTCACAAAGTAGAAAATCTTCTTAATCTTTTTAATCTCATTTGGAACTCAGATCACTTCCCCGAAGAGTGGAGTATTTCTAAAATTTTACCCATCCTAAAACCTGGAAAGTCGCTTCTGGACATTGCATCATACAGGCCAATTGCTCTTACATCAGTTATATGCAAGTTATTTGAAAAAAAAAAAAAAAAAGATTCTTAATCGCATTATAAAATTTACCTCTTCTAACAATTTTAACTCTAATCACTGCGGTTTTATTCCTCTTAAAGATTGTATATATGCTCTCTCCACTATTCACCACAAAATTATTCAAGCAAAGAATGAGAAAAAATACTGTTTCCTAATTAAACTAGACGTTTCTGCTGCATACGACTCAGTTTGGAGAGATGGCCTTATTTATAAAATTTTACAATTAGGCACCTCAGGAAAAGCGGTTTGCTGGATCTTTAGATTCTTGACCAACAGAAAGTTTTTCGTTCATTGGAGAAATTGCTCTTCTAACTTATTCTCATCTTCTCGGGGCGTACCATAAAGGAACGTTTTGAGTCCCTTTCTATTTACCATTTACATGATGGACATTTTTTATGTCATTCCCAATAACATAGATTGTGTTATCTATGCTGATGACATTTTCATCTGTGGGCAAGGAAAAGATCGTGACAAACTTGTCGACAAATTACAACTAACCCTACATAAAATAAACGCATGGTGTACCACTTGGAAAATGGACATTCGCCCAGAAAAATGTGAAAGTATAAACTTTTCAAATTTAAAAGTTAACAATAATCGGCCATTTCATCTCAATGGAAAATTTATTCCTATTGTAAACAATATTAAAATACTTGGTTTATTTTTCTCAAGCAATCTAACTTTTAAATATCATTTTGAATACCTCAAGAAGAAAATCTTAAAGAAACTTAACTCTGTTAAAGTTATAGCCTCTAATTCTTGGGGAGCTCGATCCCCTCATCTGATTCAAATTGTAAATTCATCAATCCGTGGCCCGCTTGATTATGGCTGTCAAATTTTTTCTTTCTCATGTAAATTAGGCTTACAAAAGTTAGAAATACTCTACCACCAAGCTCTCAAAATAGCCATGGGTCTGCCAGGTCTGCCCTGATGGACACCTGTACCAGTTTTATTGGCTGAAGCAAATGAATCACCTCTTGCGCTTCGTCATCAATATCTCTCCAAAAAATTCTATATAAAGCAATATGCTTTGACTGTTTTTCATCTACCAAATGTTTTCCTCTCTGTATCCTTTAAACCCAGACTTAAAAGACCTATTTCTTTAGGCAGAAGATTTAGAAATCTTTCAGTTGATCTCAATTTCGACAAAAATCACATAATCCCACAAGCCTTTCCTAACATGATCTGAAATAATATCAAGATTCATCTTAAAGACTTTCCTTTTCAAACCAACATCTTTCAGATAGTGTCATACAAAATCTTTTCTTGGAGTTTAAAAACCAAAATGATCCAAACACAATCGTTATTGCAACAGATGCGTCAAGAATAAATGGTTTAAATAAAATTGCTGCAATTAACTGTAATACTAATATTGCCTTATCTGGTAGTATTTCTTCTATCAACAGCATATTTACCGGTGAAGCCCTTGCTATTTTTTTGGACATTAAAAACTTTGTTATCTTAGATCATCACTACATTATTTTGTCCGACAGCCTATCAACTTTAACAGCTCTCAATCAAGTGAATAATAAATCATCTAGTGTCATCAATCTAATTGCTAACCAAATTCAATCAGCTTCAAACAAAATTAAAAGTATTTCTCTAATATGGACTCCAGGACATAAAGGTATAATCGAAAATGAAAAAGCAGACTTTTCAGCCAAGAATGCACTTGAAAATGTTATCACAAACTTTGTTTCATTAGAAGATATTAATAGATTACTCAAATATAAATTCTTAGAAGAAAAAGCTTCTGCATGATCTGCAAGTAAATACGCCGGACCTTTTGACCACCTCAGAACTATTAAACCAGGCCATCGTCTTTTTCCACCCAATAGAAGAATTGACGTTTTGCTCTCTAGACTACGCACGAAATCTTATCCCTCAAATTCCATACTTTTCAAATTCAATCTCGTTTCTTCTCCAGATTGCCCTTTTTGCAGTAGTGAACAATCTATCGAACATATCGTTTTAACGTGCCATCGCTTCGAAGATGCAAGAGAAAAACTCAGAAACTCTCTTGGTCCAGTTCCCATTTCATTCTCTTGGATTTTCAATCTCTCAAAAGATATTTTAAATAAAACTAGAGCTCTAGTGAAATTCATAAGTTCTATAATGAAAGATTTGTGATACTCTTTGTTTTCTAATATAGAAGTTGTTTCAACTCAGGAATAATGAGATAAAGCAGCCAGTAGGCGAGCAAAAATCTCATATCAATCAATCAATCAATCAATCAATCAATCAATCAATCAATCAATCAATCAATCAATCAATCAATCAATCAATACGATTGAATGACGGCATGTTGGTTTATTAGTATTCCGTAAAAGCGACCTTTTAATGACAGTAACAGCCATAAAATTTGATAGAATGCATTGTCATCGACATCGAACGTATCTGCCAAGTTTCAGTCCGATTGGGTGATGGCAAAGGGGTTAATTAGGCCGTCGCAGATTTTGCTTTCATCGATAAACAAACATACATACAAAAGCGAAGTTAATATAAACGTTTTAAAAATACAGTTAAACATGAGTGTTTTTTTTTCACCAGAAGTATATTTTACTTGTTGTTTGTGTAGTCATTCATTAGGTGAAATTTTTTTTTATTTCAACACAAAACTTTTTAAGGTTGCCATTCGGAACTATAAAAAAAATCAGTGGCGGCTCGTGCACTCACTAAAAAGAAAAGACTACCTTCAAAACCAAATCAACGTGTCCGAGCAAAAAGTCAAAATTTAAAAATAATATGCTTTTAAAAAATAATTTTTAAATCGCTCATGGCAAATTTAAAATTAAATATATATATATATCAAAAACTATTCAAACGATAAAAATCGTGTCACAGCTTGTCGTGACTGGTTTTTTGCGACTCCATACATGTTCCGGCAAATTAAAACACACGGTAAAAAATTCTTGTACAGCACTTTGTATGTGAGTCCATTTATTTAAATTACTAGCTAAATACCCGTGCTTCGCCACGAAATTTTAAAATGTGCAATATTGTAGCCAGCTGTGAGGCCCCGCGTTGTGGAAATCCATCGTTGGTGTATAGACCCCAATTTTTGGAGCTTCGGTCGCAATAAGGTTCATCGCAACGCAAAATCGAGCTCACTTCGCTCGCTGGAAAAGTCATTGACACATAAGCACAGGCTTACTTAACTCATTGAAAGGTTCATTGCTATGCAAACATGAGCTCGCTTATTTGCTCGATGAAAGATTCATTGCTGCGTAAGCATAAGGTCGCTTTACACACTAAAAACTAATTTCTACGTAAAGCCTAAATATTAAAAGCCCTTCTCTTGACGAGAAACAATAAAAAAATTCTCCGTTAATAACTATAATACAACACCCCTTTAAGAGTATTTTAACACGTGAAGTTTGTAAAAAGCAAAATTAGAAGGTCAAAATTACTTATGTTGAATTTTTCAGAGCTGTAGGCTTATTAAAAGTTGCTTTTTGTGAAAATATTAATTAAAAATTCATTAAAAAACAAATTAAAATTTTGATGTTCTTAGTAGTTAGAAATTGAGCATCCGGAGCCATGGCGGAGCAGCGGAACAGGGATGGGGATGATTGTGACCGGAAATGACGTCATAGGAAGTGACATCACCGGATATGCCGCCACCGGAAGTCACGTGACCGGAAGTGGGGTTGAGTTGTTTCCCTGCTGTTGTTGTTTTAGTTTAGGTTTCGTTATAAGATGTTTATATATGACGTCCCAGTGGGAATGACGTCATAATTTGTTTTATATCAAAGTTTTGAGCGGTGGCAACACTTTTTAGTATCGGTTTATCTTTAAGATGGAGTTGAGTTGTTCTAGGACTGCTTCTTAGCGAATAAGTTAGAGTGATAGGCTTTTATTGCGTGACGTCACAGTGTCGGTATGACGTCATAATTTGTTTTATATCAAAGTTTTGAGCGGTGGCAACACTTTTTAGTTTTGGTTTCCAGTTAAATGCGGTTGAGTTGTTCTAGGGCTGCTTATAAACGAATAAATTAGAGTGTTAGGCTGTTATTGCGTGACGTCACAAAGGGTATGACGTCATAATTTGTTTTATATCAAAGTTTTGAGTGGTGGCAACACTTTTTAGTTTCGATTTACCTTTCAGACGGAGTTGAGTTGTTCTAATGCTGCTTCTAAGGGAATAAGTTAGAGTTATAGATATTTTTACTAGTGACGTCACAGTGAGTATGACGTCATAATTTTGTTTTATATCAAAGTTTTGAGCGGTGGCAACACTTTTTAGTTTTTGTTTCCAGTTAAATGGGGTTGAGTTGTTCTAGGGCTGTTTGTAAACGAATAAGTTAGAGTGATAGGCTTTTTTGACTAGTGACGTCACAGTGGGTATGACGTCATTATATGTTAAAATTTACGTTTTAAGTGGTGATAACACTGGATATATACTAAATTTAGTTTTCAGGTGTTTTGGCAACGAGTTCTGATCGGTCAGCTAAATACTCGCTTGTGATTGGTAAGTTTTAAACATGTGACCAAAAGCTAACTCCTGATTGACTGTTTGGTTTTCTAGCGAGTTACTTACATATCCTTTAACCAAGTTAAAATACCTGCAACAAAGTTACACAAATAAAAAATGTTAAATTTGAAAAGTTAATAAAAGGAAGGCCATTTGATAAGGGTCTAAAGAACCCTAACACCGAGCTACACGTGACATTTCAATATTTTACCAAACAATTGTTAAAATATCGACTATCGGACGTTGCCTTCATGGTAACTCATCTACCCACCCCCCTTCCCTAACTAATTTTGAATAAGTTAAGACTTTAGTTTTACAATTAATAAATTTTGAAAAATTAATTATTAAAGGTGAGGACCCACCACCAGCCCGATACCTCTTTTAGGAAGAATCGGTACCGCCTCACTCCACCCTAACAAAAAAAAAAAAATCTTATTCCAAAGAACGTATATTTCTTTGAAACTTGAGGTCACTAATCAACCATCCGATGATATCCTTTAAGAAGATATCTTCACCTCTTAAAATTTTTAAAGTTTTAGTCTAAAAGATTAATGTTGGAAACAAACTATTTCTAAAATAGAGTTACATTAAAAATTAAATTTAAGAGTGTCCAGTTTTTTGAAGAAGACTTGTGGGAACGTATATTTCCCAAAATTAAATTTAATGGTCACTAACAAAATCCTGAAAAAAATTAACGTTAAATGAGTTTTTATAAAAATTAAGTTAATGTAATATTTTAGTAAAAATAATGACTAAAGTTAATGAATTATGAAAAATTAAGTTAGAAGAATTAAATTTAAGGAATTTTGTAGTGACCATACGTATAACTAGTTATGCCATCCTCCAACCGGCATCGCTTGTCATCAAATGCCGAGAGCGCTCGCTTTCTTTGCTGGATGGAGAAAATGTGATGTTTTTCACTACCGATCCGATGCTGAACCACAGACGAAGGTTGTCGATTGAGAAGACAGTCTCAATAGGTCTGATGTTTTAGCTGTCTTTGAGCTGCTCTTGTGATTCCTTTGGCCGTTTGTTTCTCACCACACTCGCTTAAAATGGAATACATTTTGGAACGAAGTCCTATGAACTCCAAAGCAGATTTTCCGTTAAGTTCATCCTTAAAGTAACCGATCTTCTTCTTGTTAGACACATCGTGTAGAGGATGATCTGATGGGTAGTCAGAAAAGTCAAATAATCCCTTTAACTGCTGTAAGTCAGCAGTCAGATCTGGGGTGGCGAGTCCATAAGTGAATAGTAAGCGGGCATTACTTCCATACTTCTTCACGATGACATTATAGTGGAAATCATACATTAAAACCTTGCTCAGTTCTAAGATGGTGAAACCAGCATAAATGGGTCTATTAAGTGTGAGACTTTTAACTTTTCTTTGTACTGCTGCCAAGCTGTTATCAAACTCTGTAAAGGCGTGGAAGGCAGGAGACGCGACCAGTTTCTTGGCTTTATGCGGGTTGTTCACCAACTGAACATCCACTCTATTCCTCAGATTTTCCATAGTTTTCCCGAACACCGCGTTGTTGAGAAGTTTGAAGAAATCTTTTTCAAACGATGTTTTGGCCAGTTTTCTCTACTCCGTATTAAATGCTATGTAGTCCTTCAACCAAGGTTGTTGGTAGAATTTTAGAATTCTATGGACTTTAGTTAGCTTCAGTCCCAAGGAAAGGTATAGCTTCAAATTACGATAGTGTATAACATAATTCTTCTTTGACTGAAGATTCGGAACGAGTTTCACGCTGGAGGAAGCTGGCTTCATCTGCATTTCTTCCAAAATGTCGAGGGCGGTAGGAGACAGCATATTTGGTTTTATGGTGAGGCGTTCGGGAGCCAGGGGATAATCATTATGGAGATCGTGGAGTTCAGCAGGATAATCGAGATCCACTTCTAGGATGAAACACTCATCCGCATCATCTGCTTGGTCCAGGATGGTTTGAGTAGAGATGTTTTCTGGGTCCACCCACTGAAAATCACCAACAGGTAAATATTGAGACATGGCCCAACCTGAAAGAAAAATTCAATTAAATCATTCAATATTAACAAAGAAGCTAAATAATAAATGACAGTTTTAAAGTAAATTCAAGCTTACCATAGAGGTTATTGGCATCCAGGTACAATATATGTCTCTTCTTCTCAGCAGCATTATATTCAGGACAGCCTGGATGGTTTGCCTGGCTATGACGATGGGTGATGACGGAGACTCCTCCCCGAATGCCCTTCTCTATGAAGAGGTGCATGTCAATGTCGGTGAATAAATCCAAACCGACATCTGACATCTTGAGAGCGGCTTGCCACGCTAACCCCGGAGACGTCATCATGCGGGCGGCGTCTAGCTGGTAAAAGTCCAGAGTTAGGCGGCGGAAATTCTCAAAAACATCAGAGAGGAGGAGCACATCCGTCTTCACGTACAGGTCGTGATATTCGCCAAGGTCTTTGATGCCGAAAGCTTCCCAAACAGCTTGAGCGTGGTCATAATCTGCATCGGTGATGGAGGAGTTTGTAAGGGTGCTATAGAAGGCTTGCTGAGGTGGCAGAGATGTTTCTTGGAATTTTCTGAACGAGTCCATGTACTCATAAGGGTACACTCCCTTCTTCAGCAAGAGATCTAAGGAAAAAAATAAAAAATTAATTGATATTGTTAAGAGAACATTTATATAATATTAACTTTGACTATATTACTTACCATGGTTAGATGTGATAGAAATCTTCAAAATGTGAAACTTGTCTCTCTCCAGATTATCGACAAGTTTCTGAAGCGATGCGTTCAGAAACTGGAGACTGTCAATAAACTGGAGAGTCACCGGGATCTTGTTAAGTTTCTTGGTGATGGAGAAAGAGATGTATTTCTCCATCGTTGTAGGGATGACTCCAATGTCATGGTCAGCCACTTTCCCTAGCCCCTGCATAATCAAATGCGAATCATAATTCTTCAGGTTGTGGAAGACGCAGGGAATCATTTTCCGCAACCTGAAGGCAAGGTTGCATTCATTGTGGAGCACTTGACGGAACTGACCGGTCAAGTGATCGTGGTCGTTCACCGATCAGTTCCTAGTCGGCCCTTGCAGAGGCCACAGTGTGTTGCAGCATTGATGGTTTGTTGGTCTTGGGGAGTGAGTTTCATCGGGACATTGTGGTGAGCTTAATTGTTAACTCGTCCTTTTCATCAATGATGCTCTTGATAAAATGATCCACCGCATCCGATCCCCTGTAAGCCACAATAGGTTTTGTAGGCTTCCCATCAGGACCTATAATGACATAAGCATATCCGCAGGGAATGTGGGTGGCCGTCTTCACAGTGCTGGAGGGGGTGGTGACGTCCAACTTCTCTACCAAGGCCTCAAAATCTGCGTAGATCACGTAGGGTATCTTCTGCTGGAATTTGTACTGACTGAATTTCAGCACACAATCCTTTGGAGTCGGCATCTTAATGCGTTGGGGTGAATGCTCGTTACAGTACGGGACATGCGCTTTAAGAGTCTCCTCCTTGGCAAAACGATGCAGACAGGAGAAACAATAGAAGCTCGTGCCGTGATGTTTAGTGAGAAGCCTGGACATACTCTTAATTAGGCAGTAATGCTGCCTCTCTCCTTCTATGATGTAGAGGAGGTACCTCAGGATCCTCCCTCTTAGAGATGTATAGAGGTAATATATCATCATCTTCATAGCCGTAGATGTTTATCCTCAAGTTGTTGAGATTTTCAACTATCCGGACTTTGCAGGGTTGGACGGGACAGCTTACATTTCCCATTTTGAGCTCCTGCTCGTATTCTGCATAGTGGTCGACCCTATATGGATGATTACCATGGGCAATGGGATGAAGGGCAGCCAGGACAGACCAGATGAAAAATTTAGTGTCTTCATTCTGGATGTTGAGAACTGCTTGCTTCGCTGTTAACTTGTTGGGTAACTTGAAGTGGCTAGCAGGGGCTAGAGGTTGATACGTGGCAGTCTTCACCTCCAAATGGATGATTTCATCGAGGACCCATCCAGATCCCCGCTCGATAAATTCATCGAAGGAGGACTTGATTTTGGCGAAGGCTTGGTCGATGTGTTCAGGGAGGACGCTGTCATCCAGCTCCATCTGCACCTTACTCCGGAAATAGGGTGTGGCAAATTCCTCGTCTCCATCATCATTCTTACGAACGAACCGGATCTTGGAGACCGCGTACCACTTGATGGCCCTCTTCTCTCCCAACTCCTCCTGCAGCAGATCCTGAACTTGGGGAGTGCTTTCCCTAATGAAGAGAAGCAGGTCTCCAACTGCCTCTTCACTTGGGAATAAATGGCGGGTGGCAAAGACATCGGACGTCTTCACCTCAACTCTCCTCCTTGTAGGAGCAGGGGGTGCAGGTTGATTTCCTCCTACTTGAGCAACTCGAAGGTGGGTGAGCAGATGTTGCGTCATGACATCTTTACAGCCAAAACTCTTTCCACAATCAGGACAGGCATGAGGGGTGGCGGATTGATGACTCTCTATGTGACGGATTAAGTCTGCATTACGTGTGAAAGACTTCTGGCATATCCCACAGGTGAAATCCTTCCTGCCAGTGTGAATCTTGAGATGGCGAGTTAAATTCCGCTTCTCCGTAAAGGACTTGTTGCAGATGTGACACATCTGTTGAAAAAATAAAACTATGATGAGTTTCAGGGGGAAAAAGAAAAAGCAGATTTACATTTTATTCTTCTATATCGACAAAACTTTATTTCAATTTTTTTTTCTCCCCAAAACTTTATTTAAAAATATCTTCTTCTGAAAAGCTCTCCTGAAAACACATTATTTGCAGAAATATCTAAAAACTTTATTACAAAAATGGATTGAAAATCTTCAAATATATTAACTGAAAACATTTTACAAAATATGCCTTCTCTAAAAATTACTTGATCTGCAAAATATCTGAAAACATTTTTTATTAAAAATACTTTATTTCTATAAACTATCAATATCTGTGAAGCATGCTTTATTTTAAATTAAAGTATCTAAAAACTCTCTCTACGAAACATAATTTAAAAACTAATACTTACATGAGGTTCAACATTGGAATTCCTAGCATTGGAAGGTCCAGCAATTGAGGATGCAGCATGTTGTGAGGGTCCAGCAGCAAGTACCTGAAAAATTTATTTAACATTTAAATAAGCTATTTTAACATATTCTAAACAATAGTTTATCCTTCGAATGTAATACTTACAGTTTTCTGATGGATTTTCAAATGTCTTGTCAAATGACATTTCTGTACGAAACCCTTCTGACAGATGGTACAGACCTGTTGAAAATAGAAATTTTGAGTAACATGTTTTTAAAGTTAATATTCTTTCACCTAAATGATAAAAATAATACTTACATGCAACTCATGTGAGGTGGACGGGGCATTAGAAGGTCCAGCAGCAGTAGATTCAAAAACAATCTCCTAAAATAAGATATTGAGAAATTATTCTAAGTTTTTTACGTCAGAGAAAAAATCGGGCGTGAATTTGGGGCGACTTTGAATAGTTACTGCACTGACAATTACTAAGTATAGAATCAATAAAAAATTTGGCGTGAATTTGGGGCGACTTTGAATAGTTACAGCATTGAAAATTACTAAGTACAAAAGCAATAAAAATTTTGGAGTCAATTTAGGGTGACTTTGAATAGTTACAATATTGAAAATTGCTAAGTACAAAAAGTAATGAAAATTTCAGCGTGAATTTGGGGCGACTTTGAATAGTTACAACATTGAAAATTACTAAGTACAAAAACAATAAAAATTTTGGCGTGAATCTTTTACTAATATTCAAGTGAATGACATTTAGAAAAAAAATACTAAGTACAAAAGTAATACAAATTTTGGCGTGAATCTTATACTAATGAATAACATTTAGAAAAAGTTTTAAAGAACATATTATTGACGAATTTCAAATAAAATTGAGAAAGTTTCAAGTAAAAAAAAAAAAAATCAATTATGCGACGTTAAATAACACAATTTAAAATTTATATTAGACATTAAACATTCATCTACTTAAAAGCAACTAGTTTAATCTTATTTAAAGAATATTCTTTAAGATACATAGTAAGTAGTTTTGGAGGTTTAAAATAAATACAATCTATAAGCACTCAAACATAATTTAAAAATACATTACTAAAAGAACACTTACTTGGGCATTAGGCCTAGCGTCATCAACTTCCATAACGATATCCATGGTAGAATTCATGTTCAAGTAGCTGGAATTAGAAAGCATTATATTAACACATTTTCAATACAAATAATTTAAGTCAAAATTATTTCTACTTATATTAAATGATATACATTTCAATACATGTGATACTTAACCCTAACATTAGTGTGCAATACTTAATCCTATTTTTACACGAGATACTTAAGCCTATTTTTTTTTTTTACACGTGATACTTTAACTAACTAAACGCGATACTTAACCCTAACATTAGTGCGCAATACTTAATCTATTTTTACACGAGTTACTTAAGCCTATTTTTTTTTACACGTGATACTTAAACTAATTAAATGAAATTTACAAACGGTAAATAATTCCAATAATACACTTCTAAATAAAATTTACACACATAGTAAGTAACTTAAATTTTTTTTTATTTAAAAAAAAAAAAAAAAAAAAAAAAAAAAAACTTAACGATACTAAATAATATTTACACGCGCTAAGTTTCAGTTAAAATAATTTGTCTACTAATATTAAATAATATACATACATCTTAAGCTTACTGAAAGGATAACTTAAACCTTTAACATGTAATACAGAAAATATTTGAATGCACGCGATTCTTAACCCCTAATACATATAGTAAAATAATTTAACATTTAAATACACATGTTACTTAAAACATATGAATACACATATTACTTAAAAGATACTAACATTTCACAAATAATAAAAATTCACTTACCGAATAATTCAGTTGAAACCAGCAAAAAGCTAAAGTATCAGCAAATACGATAAGCAAGCACTATAAGCAAATACTAAGCAAACACAATAAACGTCTTTCGCACTCAGGAATCTAAGTAGAAATGACGAGACGACAACCGGAACCGGTAGCGTCTATATATGGGGGATGATCACGTGAGTAGATAGAAAATAGGGCTCCGAAGCCATGGCGGAGCAGGGATGAGGGATGATGACGTCACCGGAAGTGGACGTGACCGGATATGACGTCACATGAAGTGACATCATAGGATATGACGTCATCGGAAGTCACGTGACCGGAAGTGGGGTTGAGTTGTTCCCCTCCTGCTGCTGTTTTAGTTTCGGTTTCGTTATAAGCTGTTTGTGTATGACGTCACAGTGGGTATGACGTCATAATGTGTTTTATATCAAAGTTTTGAGTGGTGGCAACACTTTTTTAGTTTCGGTTTATCTAGCAGACGGAGTTGAGTTGTTCTAGGACTGCTTCTTAGCGAATAAGTTAGAGTGATAGGCTTTTATTGCGTGACGTCACAGCGGGTATGACGTCATAATTTGTTTTATATCAAAGTTTTGAGCGGTGGCAACACTTTTTAGTTTCGATTTACCTTTCAGGTGGAGTTGAGTTGTTTTAGGGCTGCTTCTAAACGAATAACTTAGAGTTATAGATATTTTTACTAGTGCATCACAGTGGGAATGACGGCCATAACTTGCTTTGTGTTAGAGATCGGCAAAATACTTGCTTGCGATTGGTCGGTTTTAGACACATCACCAAATACTCTCTTCTCATTGGTTGAAATGTGTCACGTGATTTCATTGGCTATACAGTTTATGGTGCTTTGAAAGATTATTTGAAATTGTAAATAAAAATTATTCAATGGAAATATGTGTGTGTGATTTTCTTATGTGAAATAATAATAATAAAAAAATGTTAAAGCAATATCACTTTATTGAATCATAAATTTTCCCACTTTTTAGGTGGTTTTACATTTCGTCTCAACTTTGTTTGGACAATTTTTATAGGTGACTTTAGCAACTTCTTATTTCCGATAAACTGCTTCGGAACATTTAAATCTTTCAAAACAGTATTAAATAAACTTTTCCGTGATACATTACTTTTGGTATTGTACATATAATTGAAAAAGTCGATAATGTTAGAGTTTGGTATTTTTTCTCCGTGAATGGAGATTTGACCCTTGGAATTCCATGATAAGATATCAGGTTGATTCTTGATGAGAGCAAGTGTATTTTCAGCTTTTCTTCGCATGGGTTTAGAAAGTGATGCTAATATAAGTTCTTGATAATTATCATCTTTTTGAAGTTTCTTTATTTCTTCTACTTTCACAGATTCTTCAACTTTCCTCTTATCTTCTATTTTCTCCACTTCTTCTTTCTTCTTCTCTTCAGCTGTCTTACTACTTTGTTCATTCGGACGTGAATTATTAAATTCTTGCAGATTTAAACTTTTCTTCAACAGTTCATGATAGAGGACCAATTTTTCATGATCAGGTAAGTCACTATGTAAAATTTGTATCATTGCCTTATCAAGCTCACTAAGCCTTTTATTGGAAACAGTATGTTTTGTCACCAATTCTTCGGGTATAAGAGCAAACTTCTTAATTTGAGCCATGAAATAATGTAGTTAAAACACTCAAGGCTGCAGGAATAAGTATGTTGAGGAAACCTCCTTTCTGTAAAATGACTTGACGTTTTTTCGGTAAAGACACTTTACGATTACTTAAATGACGCAATATCTTCTTATGTTTAGAGAGCGTTTTCTTCTGTCGTGCAGTCAATGGGATATTTCCATTCAATGTGTTGATGCAACATTCGCATATGGCTTTTATACAGTTCTTATTGAGTTTACTTAATAAAGTTTTTCGTAACCTTAAAGGACAAATTTGCAACAGTCGTAATTGATTGAGTTGCTCCTTCTTAAGCGTCATCTTGCTAAATGATACTTATCTTCAAAGTCATTCACTTTTATATCATTTAAATTGATACACGATCTGTCTTTCAGTAGGTAAAATTTTGGTACGTAATCGTAACTCTTCTGGTGTTTCGGCACGTAAATCTATAAATAAATAGGAATAGGGGTTTTTCGTTGCATCTTCAAAGACTTCTTGAAATAACTTGACATGTCGATTAAATAATTGTCTTCCTAGATGTGAAATTTGACTCACGTCTCGTCTATTTTTACACAGTACTAAATAGTGTGCATTCAATGTAATGTCACGCATTTCTTTCCCTTTGTAGAAAAAATTTTGTGTTATGAAGATAACACTCAGGTTTAAATGATGACTACCTTTTGTAAAAAGAGCAGTTAAATGACTGTTAGCATTTGACATTAAATCATCAATTACGAAGAGTGTATTCGAGTGCCCGAAAATTCTTTAAATGTCGTAGGTAGACCTTCTACAAATGTCACATTATCAATTTCATCATATAAGGGTTGATGTATTCCATAAAACCAAACAATCTTATCGGGAACAATTGAAAACATCCCCTGTTTTTCACTTATCAAATCCCGCACAAAATAACTTTTACCGCATCCTGTTGGACCGGCGATTACCATCGTAAAAGGATGTTGCAACTTTGGAAATTCCATGTTGAATGAGAGACGAGACATAGTGCTACTGTTTAAATACTTTCTTTATTGATAAAATGGTGCTACAATTCTAAAGTGCTTGATTACAAAATGATGCACTTTGATATCATTACATATTTGATTGGGTACAAAAGACAAGAGAATATCGTTCATAGAACGTCCATTACATTTAGAATATAAATAAAAAATACAATATTGTCCACACACGGAACTGGCATTCGATTGAAGTATCATAGGATTAAACTCTACATGTCGATAACGCTTTACATAACTTGATATTCCTCCGGGAAAATAAGACGGTGGGTTTCCGAACGAATCAAAGAAGCATATTTCTGTAGGTGATTCTATATAAAAAGCCACCCAATGGGTACCTTCTTGATTGGACTTGTCAGTGTTGGCAATAAAACAGGCTGGAAAGTTTCGAACATATGTTGGTAATCGATCACTTAAGAAAACACCCAAGAATATATTCTTGGTTTTTGCATTTCCAGAAAGAATTCTAGTTATTTGTAGGGTATCCATTAATTCGGAAAGTCACACACCACGTGACGTGATTTGGATATTTCAATCACGTTTTGAAACTCTGCATAAATGAGCACTGATAAAGTTTCAGTAATAGCCTCGGAAAATTTAATTTCCACACGTAAATTTCCTTGGTGTTGCAGATTAAAATGTTCTCCGTCGCAAAGATCAGGATTTAGATCAAATGCGTAAAGTACATGACCTCTGGCATATTCTTCTTGAGATAAGTAAATTCCCTTATCACGATTAAATCCGGAAAATAAGCTATGATAAGCCCGAACGTAGTTGTTGGAATCAAAATTAAGCTCTAAAGGCTTGCAGGGAACCGGTTGTCCATCTACATAAATAGATACAAAGTTTGCACTATGGTGAGAAAAGAGAAATGGGTTCTTTGAATATTGCCCATTCATTGCAGCATTTCCTAAACAGGTGAGAATGACACGTTTTGGCATGAGTCCAAGAAACATATTATCTTGTAAAAAAGGACCAACTCCCTTTGGCAATGCTATAAGTTTTGCAAATCACACGATCAATTGGATATTTGCACGATGTCTTCTCCAAAGCTTTAGCATGCCCAATAGCAACGGCAGGGCTAACCTTCACTTTTCTTATAAATATAGAAGCATGCTCTAGAACTATCTTATAATCCCCATCCACTTTGGTTGAAATTAAGCAAAATGAGGATTTGCTGCGTATCATTTTAATTTTGATATCTACCAAGTTAATCATGAGACGATTTTGTTGAAAAATGTCACAGTGGAGTTGACCAATCATTTCTACGGTCTGGCTGTCTTTGATAAGATTGTAACGCGTCTTCAATCCAGCATCAGCTTTCTCATCTATGGGGTCTATGATATCAGGTTGCGTATCTTTGTAGAATCCTTCACAGGTCAGCAAACTTTTCTTGGCATCTTCCCCATAATTTAACAATGTCTCTATATAGGCTCTAAAAGGATAAGTGTTGCTTGCAGAAGAAATATTTCTCTCGTTTAAACTAACGTCTACTTGACTGAAAAGCGAATGAAGGAAAAGGTTGACGGGAGCAACTGGTTCCTTTTCTGGTAGTTTAGTTCCATCTGCTTTCATCACTTTCACTTTCACGTGTAGATAGGAAGCAGCTAAGTCCACATATTCTTCACTACTTCCTGATATTGAAAATTCAATCGGTCCACCATCTCGTACACTTGAAAGGGGATGAAATTCGACAAATTGTCCTTTTTCGATAACGGTCTGGGTTGGGGGAATTGAAAATAAATCTAATTCCGACTTGACGCAAGGAGCAGAGTCTTTGTAGATGAAGGAAGCCATTAGGAGAAAATATCATGCGATGTGCACTTCTTCTTGGCTGAACGTGGAATGATGGTTTTTTTCTTCTGCATACGCTTTTTATGTCTTTTTCCACTACCAATCATAGTCTTGACTTTGGTGGCGGCTTTATCTGTTAACACATTTCCAGCTTCTTTAAGTCTTCGTTTGGCGGCCATTTTAAAATCTTGACCTTGAGAAACATCATTCATCAGGTTGACACCGCTGTGAAACATTTGTTTCCCAATAGCTTTAGCACCTGATTTCAGTAGCGGAGCTGCGGCACGAAAAAATGATCTGAATAGACCTCCTAATCCATATCCTCTCTGATAAGAACTTCCTTGGTAATAATTCAAGCCTTTTCCCGTCTGCTGCACATAATAATCTTCGAAAGATTTTTGACAACACTGGTAAGGGACATACATTATGAGAGAGACTTCTGACGAAAGTGTAACTTCACGTATGAGCGCCCACGTTCAAATGGCGTTAAACATCCCGAGTGCGTCCTTATAACGATTTCCAAAGTCTCAATAATTTTCCGGTTTACAGGTAAGTAGTGCGGTCTATCATACTGTTCGCTAATCATCTCACCATCTTGTCCTCTCACTCTAACCACTCGAAGGAGAGGTGCTAAGACATCTCCCACAATTTGTGGTTCCACTATATCCGTATAAATCATCAATACGCGATAATGTGCAGAGGGGTCGGCTACGAATGGACCCACAACAGTTGTTTCTATACTTGCGTCAAACGAAGTTATTTCCATAGGTTCAAATCCAAGCATTTCAGCAAGTCCTTGATATAATATGAGTTTCGCATTATTTTTCACAGTTATCTGAACACGCTTAGTTATCGCATTATAACTTGTGACAATTTTATCATCATGTTCTTTCACATAAATAGCCTTTAAAATATCAGGAACTGTCTCATAACAACCCGGAGGTAATCTTCTTCCTACCTCTAACTTTCCACTCGTCTCGAATCCAATTAAATTATTTTGATGATTCACATTATACCAAGTATGCGGATATAAAAACTCTACCGTTCCAACTTCCCATTCTCCTTTCAGTTCAATTGGTATGGGTAAGCGAGTAATAAAATGGGAAATTTTATTTTCAGGAAAATAGGACATGGAACTATCCGAGATGAGTGTTATGTAGAAACTCATGATAGCAAATGAGTCTTGCAACATGTGCTAGTAGTATTTATAGGGCTAGTAAGTTTGAAGTGGGGATCCATTGATTAAACTTGTCGGGGTATCCTCGATATTTCACAAAATATTCCATTTTCTTTTTACGCATGCGTTTTCTTAAAACTTCTTCAACAGGAAATTCGTCTTTCATTGTTACTTTTTGTAACTCTTGTGCGTAAAACGTTCCTTGTATAGGCTCTCCTAATAAATCATTCACTCTATACACTGCAGGTTGTCTCTTGACACACTCTGTTATGACAAACAATTCTTCCGTCCAATTCGTTTCATACCCCTTTTCAAAGGTTAATTTCTTCTTTGAAATGCGAACTACATCATCTACATTAAGTACGCATTTGGGTTTAGGTAAATTCTCCATATCTCCATAGAGAGCGAACCAAACATCTTGTTCATTTTCGGCATTCACTTCCACGGGAGCTCTTTTTATACTTGAATGGTAAGTATGATTATAATGTCTTGTAATACGTCAATGTATCTATGCGTATTTTTAGCAGTAAAGTACTTCCACATTTTAGTTTTAATACTTCTATTCCAACGCTTGACTATGTTTGCTTTCGACAAATTATATGTCGTGAAAAATCTAATCCCCTTCTTTTTTAACAAGGTCTGAAATAGATTATTCTTAAATTCCGTTCCCTGATCAGTCTGAAGTGATTTCGGAGTTCGTTGATCGAATATTATTTGAAAAGCCTCAACAATATCTATACCTCTCTTTCGTTTCAGAGGAATTAGCCATCCAAACTTTGATAGCACATCAATACAACTCAAAATAAAGCGATAACCATCATTAAACTTTTGAAGACTTGACATATCCACCAAATCCGCTTGCCATTGCTGATCAATGTTATAAACAATCACCCGATTCGTAGGAAATTTATGACGAATGGGCTTGTGTAGAGTGTACGCATCCACCCCCTTTAGCCATTTCTGTATCGTTTTCTTGGGAATCTTTCTTCCTGAGGCACGGTATAATTCATCGATACCACCGAAACTTGCTACATGACCCGGGTCTTGATACGTCGCATTCATTACAGCAAGAAATTTTATTAACTCTTATCTGTATCCTAAGTCTTAACATTTTCACATTGAAATAGATAAGTTTCCAGTTTCATTGAGACGAAGCGTAAAATCGATAGCGAATCGATCACTACCACTTAAAAAATAAATAAATAATAATGCAACACATAAACAAATACACAAGTATGCAGTATTCACAACCTCACTCGATAGAACCATACTTGCAACTAACACATTCAACTATAAACTTTACCTTATAAAGAACAAAACTTGATAAAATTAATATCCTTAAGATCATACCAATACCTTAAAATTCCTTGAAACTCCGTTTAAATGCAAAATTCCCACTATATCCCCTCTGTGACGTAACATAAATATTTTTCAAGCAAGAACGCTATCTTCAATTCCCACCACGTGGTAATTTTTCTGCAAGTTTTAAAATTAGTTTAAATTATATTTTATAATTATTCATCAACTATTACTTAAATCTTTCCATTTCAACAAGTATCAACGTTAAAAACCCACGTGATAACTTTTCTATAAATAAATATTCATTTAATAAATAAGCGCCAATACCTTATCTGTTTAAATGCTAGATTCCAGCCATATCATCATTATGACGTCATGTGTTAAAAGCCAATGAGTTTATATTTTGCAATCGTTATCAACAACTCAACTCGCAAACGCGTTGAAGCGTGTTGAAACATGCCTAGTCTCGCTCCCCACCCACTCTGATCGGTTAGAACCAAGCAGCGCCCTCTACCGTGAAATCTGATTGGTCGGTGAAGTCACGTGATCACCCCCCATATATATACGCTACCGGTTGCCGTCTCTCCATTTCTACTTAGATTCCTGAGTGCGAAAGACGTTTATTGTGTTTGCTTAGTATTTGCTTATCGTATTTGCTGCTACTTTAGCTTTTTGCTGATTTCAACTGAATTATTCGGTAAGTGAATTTTTATTATTTGTGAAATGTTAGTATCTTTTAAGTAATATATGTATTCAAATGTTTTAAGTACATGTGTATTTAAATGTTAAATTATTTTACCAAGCATTAAAATACTTAGCGCGTGTAAATTTTATTTAGTATTGTTAAGTTTTTGTTTTTTTTAAATTTAAGTTACTTACTATGCGTGTAAATTTTATTTAGAAGTGTGTTATTGGAATTATTTACCGCTTGTAAATTACATTTAGTTAGTTTAAGTATCACGTGTAAAAAAAAAAATAGGCTTAAGTATCTCGTGTAAAAATAGGATTAAGTATCGCACACTAATGTTAGGGTTAAGTATCGCGTGTATTGAAATGCATATCATTTAATATAGGTAGAGAATTAATAATGCTTTCTAATTCCAGCTACTTGAACATGAAATCTACCATGGATATCGTTATAGAAATTGCTGAAGCTATGGAAGTTGATGACGCTATGCCTAATGCCCAAGTAAGTGTTCTTGTATTAGTATAATGTTAATTTATATATGTTTTTGTGTTTTGAGTTAAGATTAAGAAGAGTGTTTAGTTTAGATAATGTTTTACTTGCTTTTTAAGTAAAGGAATTTGTATATACATGACTTTAAAATTACACAAGATTCTTTAATTAGATGAATTTATTGACATTTTTATTACTTTTGTACTTGGTAATTTTCAATGTTGTAACTATTTAAAGTTGTCCCAAACTCACGCCAAATTTTTTATTACTTTTGTATTTAGTAAGTTTCAACGTTGCAACTATTTAAAGTTGTTCCAAATTCATGCCGAAATTTTTATTACTTTTGTATTTAGTAAGTTTCAATGTTGTAACTGTTTAAAGTCGTCCCAAATTCACGCCAAAATTTTTATTGCTTTTATACTTAGTAATTTTCAATGTTGTAACTATTCAAATTCATGCCGAAATTTTTATTACTTTTGTATTTAGTAAGTTTCAATGTTGTAACTGTTTAAAGTCGTCCCAAATTCACGCCAAATTTTTTATTGCTTTTATACTTAGTAATTTTCAATGTTGTAACTATTCAAATTCACGCCAAAATTTTTATTGTTTTTATACTTAGTAATTTTCAATGTTATAACTATTCAAAGTCGCCCCGAATTCACGCCCGATTTCTTAAAAGTTTATTTCTTAGTTATAGATGATTTAAAAATATTCATTTTACCCAAAATCCATGCCCGATTTTTCTCTGACGTAAAACACTTAAGAGTAATTTTTCAATATCTTACTTTAGGAGGTTGTTATTGAACCTACTGCTGCTGAACCTTCTAATGCTGCATCCACCTCACGCGGTTTACATGTAAGTATTATTTCAATCATTTAGGTGAAAGAATATTAACTTATAAAACATGTTACTCAAAATTTCTATTTTTAACAGGTCTGTACCATCTGTAAGAAGGGTTTCGTACAGAAATGTCATTTGACAAGACATTTGAAAATCCATCAGAAAACTGTAAGTATTACATTCAAAGGACAAACTATTATTAAGAATATGTTAAAATACCTTATTTAAATGTTAAATAATTTCTTCAGGTACTTGCTGCTGGACCCTCACAACATGCTGCATCCTCAATTGCTGGACCTTCCATTGCTAGGAATTCCAATGTTGAACCTCATGTAAGTATTAGTTTTTAAATTATGTTTCGCAGAGAGAGTTTTTAGATACTTTAATTTAAAATAAAGCATGTTTCACAGATATAGATAGTTTATAGAAATAAAGTATTTTTAATAAAAAATGTTTTCTGATATTTTGCAGATTAAGTAAATTTTAGAGAAGGCATATTTTGTAAAATGTTTTCAGTTAATATATTTGAAGATTTTCAATCCATTTTTGTAATAAAGTTTTTAGATATTTCTGCAAATAATGTGTTTTCAGGAGAGCTTTTCAGAAGAAGATATTTTTAAATAAAGTTTTGGGGAAAAAAAAAATTGAAATAAAGTTTTGTCGATAAAGAAAAATAAAATGTAAATCTGCTTCCCCCCCCCCCGAAACTCATCATAGTTTTATTTTTTCCACAGGTGTGTCACATCTGCAACAAGTCCTTTACGGAGAAGCGGAATTTAACTCGCCATCTCAAGATTCATACTGACACGAAGAATTTCACCTGTGAGATATGCCAGAAGTCCTTCACACGTAATGCAGACTTAATCCGTCACATGGAGAGTCATCAATCCGCCACCCCTCATGCCTGTCCTGATTGTGGAAAGTGTTTCGGTCGTAAGGATGTCATGATGCAAGATCTTCTCACCCACCTTCGAGTTGCCCAAGTAGGAGGAATTCAACCTGCACCCTCTGTGCCCAGAAGGAGGAGAGTTGAGGTGAAGACGTCAGATGTCTTTGCCACTCGCCATTTGTTCCCGAGTGAAGAGGCAGTTGGAGACCTGCTTCTCTTCATTAGGGAAAGTCATCCTCAAGTGGATGCTGTATTGAAGGAGGAGTTGGGAGAGAAGAGGGCCATCAAGTGGTATGTTGTCTCTAAAATCCGCTTCGTTCGTAAGAGTGATGAGGGAGATGAAGAATTTGCCACACCCTATTTCCGGAGCAAGGTGCAAATGGAGCTGGATGACAGCGTCCTCCCTGAACACATCGACCAAGCCTTCGCCAAAATCAAGTCCTCCTTCGATGAATTCATCGAGCGGGGATCTGGATGGGTCCTCGATGAAATTATTCATTTGGAGGTGAAGACTGCCACGTACCAACCTCTAGCCCCTGCTAGCCACTTCAAGTTACCCAACAAGTTAGCAGCGAAGCAAGCAGTTCTCAACATCCAGAATGAAGACAATAAATGTTTCATCTGGTCTGTCCTGGCTGCCCTCCACCCCATGAGCTATACAGATCATCCATACAGAGTTTCTCACTATGCAGAATACGAGCAGGAGCTCAAAATGGGAAGTGTAAGCTGTCCCGTCCAACCGTGCAAAGTCCGGATAATTGAAAGCCTGAATAATCTGAGAATAAACATCTACGGGTATGAAGATGATGAGATATTACCTCTATATATCTCTAAGAGGGAGGATTCTGAGGTAATCAACCTCCTCTACATCATAGATGGGGAGAGGCAGCACTACTGCCTCATCAAGAGTATGAGTCGTCTTCTCACCAACTTCACTAAGTATAAAGGCAAGTGTTTCTATTGTTATAGCTGTCTGCATCGTTTTGCCAAGGAGGAGACTCTCAAAGCACATGTCCCGTACTGTAACGAGCACTCACCCCAACGCATCAAGATGCCGACTCCAAAGGACTGTGTGCTGAAATTTAGTCAGTACAAGTTCACCCAGAAAGTCCCGTATATCATATACGCGGACTTTGAGGCCCTTGTAGAGAAGTTGGATGACACCACCTCCACTTCCACTATGAAGACAGCTACCCACGTCCCCTGTGGATACGCGTACGTTATAGTAGGTCCAGATAGTAAGCCGACCAAACCCATCTCTGTCTACAGGGGAGAAGATGCAGTGGACCACTTCATCAGTAGTATTATTGCAGAGAAGGACGAGCTGGCGGTGAAGCTGACCACCATCATCCCCATGAAGATCACTGCACAGGATCAAATTACTATCAACGCAACGACTCATTGCGGCCTCTGCAAAGGACGACTAGGAACTGATCGGGTGAACGCCTACGATCACTTGACCGGTCAGTTCCGTCAAGTGCTCCACAATGAATGCAACCTTGCCTTCAGGTTGCGGAAAATGATTCCCTGCGTCTTCCACAACCTGAAGAATTATGATGCGCATTTGATCATGCAGGGGCTAGGGAAAGTAGCTGATCATGACATTGGAGTCATCCCTACAACGATGGAGAAATACATCTCTTTCTCCATCACCAAGAAACTTGACAAGATCCCGGTGACTCTCCAGTTTATTGACAGTCTCCAGTTTCTGAACGCATCGCTTCAGAAACTTGTCGATAATCTGGAGAGAGACAAGTTTCACATTTTGAAGAGTTCTATCGCATCTAACCATGGTAAGTAATATAGTCAATGTTAATATTATATAAATGTTCTCTTAACAATATCAATTAATTTTTTATTTTTTTCCTTAGATCTCTTGCTGAAGAAGGGAGTGTACCCTTATGAGTACATGGACTCGTTCATAAAATTCCAAGAAACATCTCTGCCACCTCAGCAAGCCTTCTATAGCACCCTTACAAACTCCTCCATCACCGATGCAGATTATGACCACGCTCAAGCTGTTTGGGAAGCTTTCGGCATCAAAGACCTTGGCGAATATCACGACCTGTACGTGAAGACGGATGTGCTCCTCCTCTCTGATGTTTTTGAGAATTTCCGCCGCTTAACTCTGGACTTTTACCAGCTAGACGTAGCTCACATGATGACGTCTCCGGGGTTAGCGTGGCAAGCCGCTCTCAAGATGTCAGATGTCGGTTTGGATTTATTCACCGACATTGACATGCACCTCTTCATAGAGAAGGGTATTCGGGGAGGAGTCTCCGTCATCACCCATCGTCATAGCCAGGCAAACCATCCAGGCTGTCCTGAATATAATGCTGCTGAGAAGAAGAGACATATATTGTACCTGGATGCCAATAACCTCTATGGTAAGCATGAATTTACTTTAAAACTGTCATTTTTTATTTAGCTTCTATGTTAATATTGAATGATTTAATTGGATTTTTCTTTCAGGTTGGGCCATGTCTCAATATTTACCTGTTGGGGATTTTCAGTGGGTGGACCCTGAAAACATCTCTACTCAAACCATCTTGGACCAAGCAGATGATGCAGATGAGGGTTTCATCCTAGAAGTGGATCTCGACTATCCTGCTGAACTCCACGATCTCCATAATGATTATCCTCTGGCTCCCGAACGCTTCACCATAAAGCCAAATATGCTGTCTCCTACCGCCCTCGAGATTTTGGAAGAAATGCAGATGAAGCCAGCTTCTTCCAGCGAGAAACTCGTTCCGAATCTTCAGTCAAAGAAGAATTATGTTATACACTATCGTAATCTGAAGCTATATCTTTCCTTGGGACTGAAACTAACTAAAGTTCATAGAATTCTAAAATTCTACCAACAACCTTGGCTGAAGGACTATATAGCATTTAATACGGAGCAGAGAAAACTGGCCAAAACATCGTTTGAAAAAGATTTCTTCAAACTTCTCAACAATGCAGTGTTCGGGAAAACTATGGAAAATCTGAGGAATAGAGTGGATGTTCAGTTGGTGAACAACCCGCATAAAGCCAAGAAACTGGTCGCGTCTCCTGCCTTCCACGCCTTTACAGAGTTTGATAACAGCTTGGCAGCAGTACAAAGAAAAGTTAAAATTCTCACACTTAATAGACCCATTTATGCTCTTTTCACCATCTTAGAACTGAGCAAGGTTTTAATGTATGATTTCCACTATAATGTCATCGTGAAGAAGTATGGAAGTAATGCCCGCCTACTATTCACCGACACAGATTCACTCACTTATGGACTCACCACCCCAAATCTCACTGCTGACTTACAGCAGTTAAAGGGATTTTTTGACTTTTCTGACTACCCATCAGATCATCCCCTACACGATGTGTCTAACAAGAAGAAGATCGGTTTACTTTAAGGATGAACTTAACGGAAAATCTGCTTTGGAGTTCATAGGACTTCGTTCCAAAATGTATTCCATTTTAAGCGAGTGTGGTGAGAAACAAACGGCCAAAGGAATCACAAGAGCAGCTCAAAGACAGCTAAAACATCAGACCTATAGAGACTGTCTTCTCAATCGACAACCTTCGTCTGTGGTTCAGCATCGGATCGGTAGTGAAAAACATCACATTTTCTCCATCCAGCAAAGAAAGCGAGCGCTCTCGGCATTTGATGACAAGCGATACCTGTTGGAGGATGGTATAACTAGTTATGCCTATGGTCACTTCAAAATTCCTTAAATCATTAATTTAATCCTTAATTTTTTTTTATCTCTTTACACCTTAATTTAACTAAAATATTACTTTAACTAAATTTTTAAAAAGCTCATTTAACGTTAATTTTTTCAGGATTTTGTATGTGACCATTAAATTTAATTCATGAGAGAAATATACGTTCTCACAAATCTTCTTTTCAGATTTCCTAAATTTCAAAATTGATTAGGATTTGAGGTGATGGTGTCTTCTTAAAAGATATTATTGGATGGTTGGTTAGTGACCTCATATTTCAAGGAAATATACGTTCTTTGGAATAAGTTTTTTTTTTTTTTTTTTTTTTTTTTGATAGGGTGGAGTGAGGCGGTACCAATTCTTCCTAAAAGAGGTATCGGGCTGGAGGTGGGTCCTCACTTTTAAAATTTAACTTCAAAATAATTAACATTTTCTAAAGTCTTTCAAATTAACTTATTCAAAATTTGTTAGGGAAGGGGGGTGGGTAGATGAGTTACCATGAAGGCAACGTCCGATAGTCGATATTTTAACAATTGTTTGGTAAAATATTGAAATGTCACGTGTAGCTCGGGGTTAGGGTTCTTTTAGACCCTTAGCAAATGGCCTTCACTTTTATTAAATTTAAAAGTCGTGTTAAGATTTTTTTTTTATTTGCATGTATCTCTGATCTTAGAAATTTAATGTAAATAACTCTTAAATTCATCCCTAGATGGTGCCACTACCTTAAATTTTGTAGAAAACTATCTTACTAAACTGTATAGCCAATGAAATCACGTGACACATTTCAACCAATGAGAAGAGAGTATTTGGTGATGTGTCTAAAACCGACCAATCGCAAGCAAGTATTTTGCCGATCTCTAACACAAAGCAAGTTATGACGTCATTCCCACTGTGATGCACTAGTAAAAATATCTATAACTCTAAGTTATTCGTTTAGAAGCAGCCCTAAAACAATTCAACTCCACCTGAAAGGTAAATCGAAACTAAAAAGTATTGCCACTGCTCAAAACTTTTAACGTTAAGCAAGTTATGACGTCATACTCACTGTGACGTCACTAGTAAAAATATCTATAACTCTAACTCATTCGTTAAGAAGCAGCCCTAGAACAACTCAACTCCACCTGAAAGGTAAATCGAAACTAAAAAGTATTGCCACTGCTCAAAACTTTTAACGTTAAGCAAGTTATGACGTCATACTCACTGTGACGTCACTAGTAAAAATATCTATAACTCTAACTTATTCGTTAAGAAGCAGCCCTAGAACAACTCAACTCCAGTTAACTGGAAACAAAAACTAAAAAGTGTTGCCACCGCTCAAAACTTTGATATAAAACAAATTATGACGTCATATCCGCTGTGACGTCACGCAATAAAAGCCTATCACTCTAACTTATTCGCTAAGAAGCAGTCCTAGAACAACTCAACTCCGTCTGCTAGATAAACCGAAACTAAAAAAGTGTTGCCACCACTCAAAACTTTGATATAAAACACATTATGACGTCATACCCCCTGTGACGTCATACACAAACAGCTTATAACGAAACCGAAACTAAAACAGCAGCAGGAGGGGAACAACTCAACTCCACTTCCGGTCACGTGACTTCCGGTGACGTCATATCCTATGATATCACTTCATGTGACGTCATATCCGTTCACTCCCACTTCCGGTCACGTCATCATCCCTCATCCCTGCTCCGCTGCTCCGCCATGGCTTCGGAGCCCTATTTTCTATCTACTCACGTGACTTCACCGACCAATCAGGTTTCACGGTAGAGGGCGCTGCTTGGTTCTAACCGATCAGAGCGGGTGGGGAGCGAGACTAGGCATGTTTCAACACGCTTCAACGCGTTTGCGAGTTGAGTTGTAGTGTCACGATCTTGCTTGAAACAGTTAAAGTGATAGATAATTTGTTCGTGACGTCATAGTGTAGCGAATGGGTTTTTAGCGTAGACAGTTGTTGCAATTGAAGTAATTATTAAATTTATTAAATATAAAGATAATATTTAGTAATAATTATCAGATTTTATTATTATTATTATTATAAAAGATAACTTGTAGAAAAAAGTTACGGCATGAAAATATTTTTTTTTTTTTTATATATAATGCTATTATCTGTATTGTGTTAACATTTGACATTTAAGATGCTTTAAGGTAATGACGGTTTTAAATATGAGAAATTGAATTTTTTTATAAGTTTTTCAAGGGTGACTTGTTAATATTTAGAAAGAGTCCGGATATTTTCTTCAACTATTCTACACCTGATTGGACAACATTTATAATGTGTTTGAGAAAAGTATGAAATATAAGTATCCTCTATTAATTTATTCATGGGATACTGACCATCACGTGAATATCTCCCCGCAACATTGGTTGCTCTTATCGGTATATGATTAAACAAGTTTCGTGATCTTAACGTATCTCAATGTTATATGTATTTTTTTTTTACATGTGAAAAAAGGAAACTTTTCCACATATGTTGATAATTTTTATGTTTTTTCAGTTTGTGGTTGTTTTCATGGTATTCAGTTTGATACAACTGAGAGGACATAATATAAATTGATTATTGTGTTATAGTTTTAATATATGTGTTATAGTTTTAATATATGTGTTATAGTTTTAATATATGTGTTCCCACTTAAAAGCATGTCTGATTTTAAATTTTGTTTAAACTTTATCCTAAAATTTTTTAAAGTGGACCTTAACTCATTTTTATTTCTGATAAAGTACTTAGAAACATTCACATCTTTCAATGTTGTATCTTCTATACTTTCAGTAAAACTTCTCACATTATACATGAATTTCAAGAAATTTACTATGCCTAAGTTTGGTATTTTTTTTTAATGTATAGAGATTTCAACTTTATCATTCTATGATAAGACATCAAGTTGGTTCTTAATAAGAAAGTATATTTTCTTGTCATAAACTAGAAAACCGAAGTTAATAGAAGTTAATGATAATTCTCATTCACGAATTTCTTGTCGTCTTTAACTTTTTTCAAAACATTTCTATCAACTTCTATTTTCTCTTCATCTATCACTTTGTCAAACTTCTTTTCAGTTATAGTACGTATCAGTTCAAGTCACTGTTTAAATTTACATCATTGATTTATTCAGTTCACTCAATCTCTTAGTTCATAATAATTTCATTAAATTTATAAGATTCATAAAAATAAAAAAAAAAAAATAAAAAAAAAAAAAAATAAACATACTCATTACACATGAACTTAATTTTATTGCACTGGGAAGAAAAACTATAGAAATTTGGACAATAGAAATCTATTACAACAGCTAATAAATTCAATTTTCGACAAGCACGATAGGATATAAAAATGTATTTTTTCGTTTTTCTGCTAAAGTTGAAGTTCTCTGTTAGACAATAAAACGTTTGCCTAGAATAAAATAATAAATTATTCATCATTTATGCACCAACAGTAAAATTATCATTTACATTTTTGTAGATTTTTCTTTTTAACATGACAATGTTTTAAATGTAAAGTTTATTTAATAGTAATTTCCGACTTGAAAATGTAGATAGCATTTATTTTCGATGAGTTTGATTTCAACTGACAAATGCATTTCAACATTCGAAGCATATGCGAGTTATGTGAATAAACCATATGCAACTTGTCTAAGTTTCAGTAATTAAGTTGTGAAGTTTTATCTTTGCCATAGAAAATATATTTATTTTTACTGATTTTTGTTAAGTGTTATGACGATCTTTTACAAAGTATATCTTCTTGCAACATGAGAAAAGATGCGAAATGATAAGAACTTCTATGCTATGCTTTCAATTCCTTGAGAAATAAATTTAACTTAACTACAAGACTTGTTCTGATTCTGAAGATTATGAAGTATGCTATTTCCTATCGTAATTTATAGTTTTACATGATACTTGGTTTAAAAGTTGAAAAAAGTTTGTACAAATTTCCTATGTAAATTTTACTTTATTGAAAAGTTATCGGTCACAAGCAATAAAAATTTCACTTTGTTTGACTAATGTTATGCATGTGTTTATTATCATGAGTAATATCAGTTTTATTTGTGTCTTTCGAAAGCGAGCATTCATAAATTTAAAAGGATATTTCAAACTATTTTCAAAAATATAAGTATCTTTTACAATTTTTTTCTGGAATTAACTTTGCTCAGTTATATTAATATTGAATATTCATCTTACAAATTAAGCGTCTTGTAAAACACATTCCGTTTCAGTTTTCTGAAATTTATGTATTTATGTATAAGTTATTTAGAAATTATGGGTCGAAGTTAAAAATCTCTATATTAATGATATATTGTCAGCACACCTCAAATAAAAAAAAAAATTCACGTATAATTTAGTTTGTCCAGATGATGTTCAATTTTACGTAGTAACAAACTCTACATTTTTCAAATTTATGCTAGTTTTTCACAAGAAAAAATATATATATTCTTTAAGTTTGCCTAGCAAACATTTTTCAGTATTTAAATTTTCTAAGTATATTCCATCACATGAGTAGTTAACTATTTCCACTAAGGAAAATATCTTATTATTTTAGTTTGTTTGAATGATGTTAGATTTTTATGTTTCTGATTGGTGATTTGCATATACTCTTTTAAAAACTTTACACAATTCGTAACATATATGTTAGAAATAATAGTATATCGCATCTGAGATTGAAAACTATTATCATGTAAATATGGTTAAATTTTAAAAACATGTCGTTGAATATGAGTGTTACCATGAAAAAAGTTAACTAAATTACTTGTGATTTCCTTTCAGAGAATAAAAAGTTATGTAGTTTATATATAATTCGCAAGTTTCTTTCAAATTATCTTAAGATGTTTTAAAAGTCTTGCAGGCGATTTTCAAAACTTGAATGCATATCTACAATGTATTTAATATCTACAATTTATTTAATATTTTCCCCTAATTCACCTTTCTTAGATTGATAAGTAAAATAAACCTTAGTCAGTATATATTGCACGAGTTAATACGACACTTTAGCGTATATTATTACAAAGTAAATTGTCTTTCTTGAAGTAACATACATTTCCAACTTGTATTGATTTTCCGATTGAAAAGTAGAGATGAAATTTTTTCTTTGGAGTATCTATAACTAGTATTTATTTTAAATCTCTTACTATTTTTCTTCTATGTAACAATTTTGTTAAGTTTTACCCGTATTGTAGCATATAATCCCACTGAGTTTGAACAATATTCAATATTTTAGATAATAGAAAAGTTTTCAAGTAGAAATGATCTTAAATTCTCCAAGTGAATCATACTTTTTGGAAGAAAGTCCATGCGAATTCTACCTTCACTTACTAATGTGTCTTTGAAATCCACTTCATTCATTCCAAGTTTTCACAAACATTTCATTATGAAAGCGGCAAAGTAGGAAAACGATAATCTCAAAGACCTGCTGATACATCACAGCATCACCCGCTGCTTGCGCGTCGTTGCTGCTGTTCTTGCTGTACAAATCTCCCGACCTGTTCCAACAAGTTTTAGCGTGACTCATCCTCCGGTCTAAAAATGCCGGCAAATGGCGTATCACCTACCGCTACCCTGATTGGCTAATTACCGTTACTTGCTTATCTTCCCATTTAAAGACGTGAATTTTATATGTAAAGTGAATTTTTACGCTAATGCTTAAATTCTTTGCTATAGAAAGTTCAAGTATGTTAGTTTTTTTTCTCTTATATGTTACATTTTAAACACATGATACGAAATTGTTACGTTATGTTTATCTTAGAAATTTTAAGTATATTATTTTTTTCTTTCTTATTTAACATTAACCTAAGAGTTTAATTGTATATGAAGAGTAAATTGTCACGTTAAAGTTTAAGGATATGATATTTATATGTGAAGTAAATTTTCGTGTAAAGGTTAAAATTCTTTATCTTTGAAATTTTTATTCTGTTAAATTTCCCATTATTTAACATTAACCTAAGAAAATAATTGTGTATGAAAATTTCGCGTATTGTTTAAATTTTTGTCGAAGAAAGTTTAAGTATGTTATTTTTTTTTCTTCTCTAATTTAGCATTATTTTTACACATTTTAAAGATAAAAATTTTATGCGTGAAATAAATTTTCGCATATTTGTTTCCATTCCTTACATTATAAAATTTTCGTATTTCTTTTTCTCTAATTTAGCGTTATTCTTACACATTTGAAAGACATAATTTTTATATGTGAGGTAAATTTTCGCGTATTATTTAAATTCTTTGCCTTATAAATTTTTAGAGCTTCTTTTTTTATCTTATTTATCGTTGATATAAGAGTATGATTGTACATGTAAAGTTAATTTTCACGTTCAATTTTAAATTTTTTGCTTTGTAAATTTTTAGTGTTTCTTTTTTCTAAAAGTTAGAGTTGTCATTATACATTTTAAAGACATGAATGGCAATGTTTGAATTCTTTGTCGTAGAAATTATAGGTATGTTATACTTTTCTCCTACATGTCAAATTTAAAGTCGTGATTTTTATGTGTAAAGTAAATTTTTGCGTTAATGTTAAAGTTATTTGTCGTAGAAAGTTTAAGTATGTTACCTTTTTCTTTTATTTAGAGATATTTTAAAGACATGATTTTTATTCGTAAAGTAAATTTTCACGTTAACTTTTGAATTCTTAGTTGTAAGATGTTCAAGTATGTTACTTTTTCTTTCTTATTTAGGAATTAGAGTATCCAAAATCAGTTATCACATCTCAATTCAGCTTTAGCAGCTAGTTCTGTGTTGCCATCCATCAACTTAAGTAAGTATCCTTGTACAATAAAAACTATCTTGATTAATATAACTAACATAGACATATTAATTTCTAACAAGTTTATTGGTAATATAAATTTTAACATAGACAGTAAGTAGCTAAGATATATAATATCGCTCGCATAGTACAGTATAGCTTTGAATTACAACCGGTTGTAACAAATAGAATCATTTTCAAAGTATTTGAAGGTTGATATATCGAAAAGTTATGTATTTCCATCTCTTTGAAAACATTGTTCTGACTAAAATGAAATGTTTTTCCTAAACCATTCTGAAAAAAAGAAAAAAAAAAAATATATAGATTCCTCAATAAAATATGGATAATACATTTAAAATTTACAAAATTGAGAATAATATTTATATAAATAAAAAAATTTCATTTTTCTATTCAAAGTGATAAATATTTCGTTTTTGGAAATGTATATTACTAATATGGTATTGCAAACTCACGTGTGAACACACTACAACTACTAATTCCTTCAATAGGGTCAGACTAACTCAACCTAAAAATAATTGTAAAATCATTGCTTTAACTTCCATAATGGGTTTCAGTTGCTGAATATTAAAAATTAATTCAACTCTAAGTTCTTTTGTTGTGTATTCAATCCCTCAAAAAACTATGACAATAAAAGAAAAAAAAACTTTTTAATGACATGTTAAGCTCTGTAAAAAGAAATTTTTACGTTAAGATTGCAAAGTTTAAATTTTTTTATCTCACAAATTTTAATTTATATTTACATTTCATACTGTTATTGGGAAAATAATGAGACTTTATGTGTCTAACATTAATTAATTCTAATTCCTTAAAAGTGTCTTGCGATTATATCTCTCAACATTAGTTTAAATGTGTTAAGTACTTATAGAAGAAGAAAAAAAAATCAACTCAATCCGAAACTGTACGCATTTGTGTTAATATATTATCTTTGCATGTATTTGAAGTTTTTAATGGTGAAGCATGAAAAGTTATGAACTGTGTAATTTATATTCCTTCCTACCACTAGCTTACACTTAACCACAACTTAGCTATATCAGGATATAAGATGTTGCCATTCCTTAAACTTTAATATAAAGCAAATCGTGACGTCCTCCCAGCTACATTAACACTGTGACGTCACTGGTAAAACAGTCTATCACTCTCAGTTATTCACTTAAAAGTAGCCCTAGAACAACTCAACTCCATCCCGCCTAAAACTTAGCATATTCCTACTGCTGCCATCGTCTTAAAGGTAAATTTTGTAAAATCATGAATGACGTCATACCCACTGTGACGTTACTAGTCAAAAAGCCTATCACTATAATGTTTTAGTTTAGATGCATCCCTAGAACAACTCAACTCCGTCTGAAAGGTAAATCGAAACTAAAAAGTGTTGCCACCGCTCAAAACTTTGATATAAAACAAAATTATGACGTCATACCCACTGTGACGTCACTAGTCAAAAAGCCTATCACTCTAAGTTATTCACTTAGAAGCAGTCCTAGAACAACTCAACTCCATCTTAAAGATAAACCGAAACTAAAAAGTGTTGCCACCGCTCAAAACTTTGATATAAAACACATTATGACGTCATTCCCAATGTGACATCATACACAAACAGCTAATAACGAAACCTAAACTAAAACAACAGCAAGAGGGAAACAACTCAACCTCACTTCCGGTCACGCCCCTTCCGGTGACGTCATCACCCCCATCCCTGCTCCGCCATGGCCCCGGATTAGGGTAGTTCAAAAATATATGGGTAAAAATTTTTTTTTACCTAGAGACCAAGACACCCCCTCATTTTTTTACATCTACCCATACAAATGTTCTAGCAAAATTTCAGAATCCTACTCCAATTAAAAGATGGCGCTCAATGAACAGTAAAATTTCGTATTTTGTGCGTTTTTGGGTATTTGTAGTGGATTTGGTAATAAGTATAATTGAAAGCAATTTTCTTAAAGAAAGTTTTTATTTACACCATAACTAAAATTTTTTTAAATAAGTTTGTTAAAGTTTATGAAATAATTAAACTGTAGAGGGCTCTACCCCTGCTCACAAACGCTCGTTAATCCCCCGTGCTACTGCATTATCTTTTGAAATTCTGATAAAATTGCCCCTATAAATTAGGCGGTATAAAATCCTGAAAAACATTCAAAATAAGCTATTAATACACCTAAATACGAAATGAATAATTAGTGTGGTGTTATGTAGATCAGTAGTGGTGTTTATTTCATCATTTAACCAAGCATTACAGTACCACTTGGCTACATTTTTTGTAAACCGAAAATGGTCGATCGGAAATTATCTAAATACCAAAATATCATTTCAAATCATAAAATTATCACTCAATAAATAGTGGACTAGCTAGTATAAATAGTTTCTAACTTTCAGATCTATTCAAAGTTTCTAAATGTATAGCTGTACTTAATGAACATTTTCAAACGACACTCAATCTCCTACCAAGAACAACATCTAATTGAAATCAATCGAATGAATAGTTAATAACATCTAAATAATATGGGTTGGGTATGGACATTGTAAACAAAATAAATCCTGTAGATGGTGCCATTCAGATTATCGTAACCCAATGTCATTATAGAGACATGTTCGATAACGAAACATTGAAAAATTACCATATCAAGAGTTCTTTTTGTTACAAATTCTCCAAGACTGGCGTTATCTTTCAACATTTTTAATAGCTCGCACCCTTTTATATTTCTGGAATCTTTTGTGTTATTCATATCTGAAATACTTTTTAATTTTTCCTTTGCTGTAATTCTAAGTGAAAATATGGCTTAACCAACCAATTCATTTGAAAGATACCACATAAGCTTTTCCAGCGGCAATTCCAATTTTAAAATCCATTATCTTATACTTTTTAACGTTTTTCCACAAGTTCAGGTCACCACCAGAAGCAAGTGGGGCTTCTATCCATGTCTTTACTATACAAAAAAGCATTGAACAGTACAAATAGCTGGAGCTGCATTTCTTCTTTCTATTAGTTATACGGAAAATCTCTTGCTGGTCTCTGAATAGAAGGATTTAAAAATGTACAGGAGTTTAGCTATCCACTGTGCGTAATGAATTGATGAAACTGCTCTGCAATTGATTTTCTTTGGTATATTGCCCAAAACGATTACTTTCAACTCGATTACTTCTTTATAATCATCTCTAACTATTATAGATTTATACACAGATGAAAGAAAGGCTACAGTTGAAACTTTAAACTTTTTAACGTCTTTTTTCAGTTCTAAATCCTGAAAGTTTGTGCAATTCTTTTTCAAACGACTTTAAATCTCTGTGAAACATGATGGTCCATAGCACAACTAAAATAACTTTGCCAATATTAATTACATGACATGGTGTCAACAGGCTAGCCACAATAGTTCACGTCCGATTTTTTCTCCAAATTAATGCATTCCTCTTATACACAATCAATAGTCATACTTGTAGTATCAAAACTTAGTCCAAATTTAATTCTCAACTTGCCAATGTCTAGCATAAAAACAGTTTTTGGAAATATATTTCGCTGTTCTTCCACCACTCAACTTTGAGACACTAAGAAGGTTTTCAATACCATCTCTCGAAACATATAGAGACAAACGGCCAATCTTTCTTAATCCAAAAGATTTTAGCAGAAGTTTGCCGTTCCAATAAAGGGCTACAGGACAGTCAGATTTGAATTTACCCATTGCTTAAATCAGCGTATTATTTTCTAGGTTTTGATTTTTGACCCCTCTTTACAGAAGAAAAGCTCGAGGAACATGCACAAAGCTGCGACTACTGGAACAATCAAACGAAATGCTTCACGATCATACGTTGTTTTTGATAATATGGATGTTGCCAGATACAGTAGATAACTGTTGCCAAACTATATCACATATATTTAAAACCCATAAAAACTTTTTTTTGTAAAAATGTAGCCATGCGTTCTTATCAGCATAAAACTCGAAAATTATGCGAAATTACAAAAAGTACAAAAAGGAATGGTCATTGAGCGCCATCTTCTTATAGGAGTAGGAAGCTAAAATTTTAGGAGAATAATACTATTTGTAAATGTAAAAAAATTAGGGGGTGTCTTGGTCTGTAAAAAAAAGCTGAAAAAAAAGTTTTTTGAACCACCCTACCCCGCGGATGCCCAATTTCTAACTACTGTTCTTTTTGTCTAAAGTCCAATTAGAAGGGCCGACCAAACAGTATAGTGGTTAGCATGCTAGCCTCTAGACCACGAGGTTGCGGGTTCGAGTCCCGTGTTAGGCATGGGTGTTTGTAAATGTATGTTGGCTTGTCTAATGACGAATGTTTCGGCATATTATAGCCCTCGTGTTGCTGACGGCGCCAGATAATCTGAATACAACCAACCAACCAATTAGAAGCAGGGACGGAACTAGATCACTTTTTACCCGGGGCAAGAATTCATTTTGGCGCCCCCACACAATAATTTTTTAGATTTGAAGCTAACTATATATACATTGAAAATTAACAAAGGTTTTTCCTTTGTAAAATTCTGTTTTGAAACAAACAATAAAAAAATTAATTAATTGAAATTTTAAATAAATATATTTGACAAGCCCTTATTAATGACCAGGGTTCATTCTGCTTGCATAAAGATTTGCATAAAGACAAAAAAAAAAAAAACTAATGAATCAATACAAATAATGTCAGTTACAATGAAATAAAAGAACATAGTTGAATGATATGTAACACTTTTTAACACAAAATCTGGTTAACCTGGTTTCAAAACGTCTTAGATCATAAACAATTAAGCTGTTTTACATTTCAAAAAATATTTTCTATTGTAAAATACTAATACAAAAATTTAAAAAGCTTCCGAATATTACCAGAACTCATTGAACACAAAAGCAAATTAATTTAATGACTTGTCTACAAAAATCATTGACTAGTTGGTAAACACATAAATGTTTATTTTAGAACAATTAATTTAAACTTATTGAAACTCATTTTAATAATAGAATGAATAATATATTACTTACTGTGCTATGTGTGAGTTCTCCATTTTCTTGGAGAATTTAAAATTCTCACCAATGCAATGGACAAAATTTGACGAACATGACATCTGTTTGGTGAAAAATATTGCCGTCAAAATGACAATATAACTCACGCTGAAAATTGGCGCCTTTTTCTCGTAGCCTGGAGACTGGATTCTTTTTATTTTATTTATCACTTCCTGGAAAATACTTTCTTTTTCGTTATTTTTAATGAAAAATAAGGCCTTGAGATCTATTTTTAGAATTCATGCCTTGATGTTTTATTATTTTTTCATTATTTAGGAATAGATAAAATGTCACACTTAGGCACTTTTATGCTTCCGTTTTCTCTTTTTACGAAACATGTTTGAATGCTTGTGTATGATCAAAAAAGAAAAGTAGGAGTGTTATAATTTAACCTGTAAAAAACAAACTTTTTAATCAAATCCCTTATAAGAATTATCAATTTATTAACAATAAAAGTATTTTTTTTTAAATGATTTATTAAAATGCTTTCGAAACTCCGCGTCGATTAAAAAAAAAAAAACTTAATATGGGATTTATCCCCGAACAATTATTTATCTTAATTGAAAAAATACTGGCAACAAGACTTCATCCAGTGGTAAATTCCTAGTTCACGTTTATGGGTTGGCGCACTTTTGAAAAGTTGGCGACAAAGCCAGAATGTCGCCAATTCGGAATTCCAATATGAAAAATTGAGAAACGAACCAGCTCCATGATTTGTAGTATAGGAAGGTTGAAGCCAAAGCGCGTCAATAAAAAAAATGGGATTGCCAAATTTAGAACTGTATCGCCTACAAAACAGCGCCAAATCGGCTTGGCGATATTTTAACGTCAACTAGGAATAGACCCAATGTATTGTCATGGGCTTTAAGCTAATTGGCCAAGTTTCAGGACGATAGGATGATGGGAAGGGGGTTAATTAAGCATCCGCAGATTTGTACGCCAGGCTCAAACGCACACTCAAACAAAAGTGAAGTTAATATAAGGGATTTAAAAATATATAGTAAAATATATTGTTAAAAATATATAGTCACATATTTAGTCAGTGCATTTAAATTGAGATTTGGATAGGATGTAATTTACTGTTTTCGTTTTTATTTTTAAAAAATCGATATGTTTTGCGATAAATAGGAATTCTTGTGCTCAATAGGAATTCTTGTGTCAACTTTTTATCGCATAATTTTTTTGCATTTCTTCACGTTTCAGAACATTCTGAATCAAAAAAGTGTTCTAGAAAAAAAGTTTGTGGGTCCGTGTGTTGTCTGTGGTCAGCATTACTTTCAAACGGATTGACCTACTTTGGCCATTACACCTGGCGTTACGGTTTTTGTCAAAATCGTGCTTGCGCTGTCATTCTTACAGCCAAAATAATTGCTAAATTAAATGAAGGAAACAGTGGGAATTGAAAGTTGTTCAAAGTTCAACACCCCCAGTTTTTTTAAACTCAGCACGATTCAAAATGTGTAAAATGAAAAAAAATCTGTTTTTAGCTGAAGAAATACTAAATTATTCTCTTAAAGAAAACGTTTCAATCGTTAATTATTTCAATTTTTAATTAACTTTTTGCTAATTAATTTTCATTAGGAATCGCAATGAACCTTTAAAGTTAATGATAATCAACCTCAAAAACAAAAGTAAACGATTTCTAAACAATTCAACATCTTGCAGCCCCCTGTAAAAATTCCTGCGGACTCCTAGAGAACAATAAATATATTTGGCAAGAGATATATCCCAAACGTAACCCTTGTCCTTAATACACATCTTCCGAAGTTTATTAGGTTACAAATTTAAAAAAAATCTTACCTTCATTGGTTTCAGTCTCGTGAACTAGCCAAGATGATAAAAGGTTGGGATATTCTTGCAGTTTCTTTTGCTTTTCTGCGATTCTGCGCCCCAGATAATTTCTTCGACATATTTTAATTTACGAAAATTTCAACAGCATTAAATTGTTGTAATGCTAAATTTTATCTAACTACATTGCGACTATATTACCAATGCGATTTTAAATTAGCATTTCTGGCAGCCTGCCATGTAGCACAAACCTATTCTTCATCAGGGGGTAGGGAGAATTCGTTGTCATTCTTTTGTAAAAGGATAGATTATTACTTTCTTTGTACAGAAATGTATTATTTTTTTTTTCTAGTGGATTTTTTCTTCTGTTGGATATCTTAAAGATCATCCAGAATTTTAAGAAAAAATGAAAATTTATTTATGAAAAATTATCCTTTCGTCCAAATATTAAAATTTATACAACAAATAGTGCTTTGTTGGCTTTTCGGCGCCCCCTCTGGTTAGCGCCCGGGGCAGCTGCCCCGCCTGCCCCCCCCCCTAGTTCCGGCACTGATTAGAAGGCCAAACTTGTTTGTGTTGAAAATTTCAGAAATGTAGCCCAGTTAGAAATCGTTAACTACTTTTACTTATGTTGAAAATTTCAGGACTGTAGCCCTGTTAGATATCGTTTTGTAAAATATATTAAAAAACATATTAAAATTTCAAAATTCGGTTTTTCAAAAGTCTAAATAGAAGGCTAAAACTACTTATGTTGAAAATTTCAGAGCTGTAGCCCTATTAGAAATAGTTTTGTAAAATATTTATGAATTAATTAAAAATATTAATTAAAAAAGAACTAAATAAAAATTTTAAATTCTGTTTTTCAAAAGACAAATTAGAAGGCCAAAACTACTTATGTTGAAAATTTCAGAACTGTAGCCATATTAGAAATCGTTTTGTAACAAATTTGTTAATTAAGAAAATTAATTAAAAAATAACTAATTGAAATTTTAACATTCTGTTTTTCAAAAGTTCAATTAGAAGGGTAAAACTGCTTATGTTGAAAATATCAGAGCTGTATCTCTATTTGAAGTCACTTTGTAAAAAATAAATTAATTAAAAAAATTAATTAAAAAAGAACTAGTTAAAATTTTAACATTCTGTTTGACATACATAAAATTAAAACTTCTTATGTTGAAAATTTCAGAGCTCTACTCCAATTTTAAGTAGGTTTCTACAGATCCACAGAGCCACATACAGGCAGACACACAGCTTGTTTTATTATAATAGATAATAACTAGGGGTGTGGAACATCGCACAACTTTCAATTGCACTATAATACAGACGTGGATTTGTGTCATTTACCGTTTGTATATTTTCACCCTTCATTTAGAATGAATGTCCAGTTTGGCGATATTTTTTGCGAAAATTCTTGTATGGGTCTAAAAAAAAATCTCCAAAATGGTGACTTTGGCGATATACTTTTCGATAATCCTTATATTATCCTTTATTATAAGCGAAACTGAGAAGAGAAGAAAAAACGATGAAAAATGATGTATGCTCAAGGAAAGAGAACTCTGTGTTGAAGGCATTCATTTTTCAACTTTTTACACCATTAAAACATTTTTACGGGAATTTCGGAGGTGGGGATGTTTAGAACACTTTGCTTACGAAGCATTACCACAGCGATTTTTATCAAAATCGTTAGAGCCGTTTCTTAGCAATCTTTGAAAAACATGATTTTTTTAATGGCAGCTACCTTATGCGCATGGCGTCCCATGGCCGCCACTAACCCTCATACTAAATTTGAACATCGTAGGACAATTTGTTAGCGAGTTATACTGACCACAGACACACATACATTTTTTCTAGATCACTTTTTAAAATCAGGAAGTTCCAAAACGTAGAAAAATCAAAAAAAAAAAAAAAAAAAAATCGATTTTTTTTTTTTTTTTTAATATTTTTTTTACCAAATGCTATACTTCCATTACCCTATGTATACATACGTATGGATAATTGAAAGTAAAAAAGGCCATTTTTCATTTTATGCATTTTTAAGCGGGAGTTTATTATGCTTGTGAGCAGTTTCCTTGAAATATTTTGATATTTTATCGATATTGCTCTGTCCTTTTGGTTCGGTTTTGGATTTGGTACACGAAAACTCTATTCATCTTTCAAAACGTGTTTTTATTTAAAAACTATATTCCTCATCCTTCTTATGTCGCTCTCATGGTTGAGGATTTTTAAGTGAGTGCTGGGTACCTATACTTAAAAGTTCGTAAAACATACTAAAAGCACATTTTATTAAATGTCCATCTATTAATTTTTCGTAAGTATTCAAATGAATCTTAGTTCAATAGTTTTCTTCATTAACTAGTTAATTTTACAGCCCATTTGCCGCCTCCTAAGGTTGCCGCCCCGGGTCAGGGGCCCGCAGCTTGCCCCCCTTCCCTTAGCGCCGACCCTATAATTCCAAGATACAGCACTTTTTCTACGAATTTTTAAAGAGTACGAAGACTTTTGGGAGCCACTGTATAACATTATCAAAATCTATTTTACGAATATCGACTAATCATAATTGATATGCAGAAACTACAAAATAAAATTTACTTTTACTTGGCGCACGATACTCACAAGCATTAAAATGCTTCGAACAAACTTACATTCTGGCCGATACAGCTTTTCCAATACAGAATAACCTATCGCCTCTCCTGTTAAAACTTAAAGTTTTGTTTTGAGAGAGCTCCGGGAAAGAAGGCAAGCTTAGCCGATACGTAAGAGATTTGAATAGCTGAACAAAAATGGAGGATTCTACTTCGCAAAGTAACATATTATTTATTCCAGTTTGTTCAAATTGTTCGCTTTCGTGCTTAATAAATTTGGGTAATGTTCTGAAGATTATAAAATTTTCGTTAGAGAATTTTAATAGAAGGACATTTTTTGCAGTGTAATAAAACTTGATGGTTTGTGTTCTTAATAATTTGTTTTTATTTTTTCGTTTCATTCAGTAGGCTAGTTTTTATGTTAAATATAGTTTTTTTTTTTTTTTTTTTTTTTTCATGAACTTTTTTTTTTACTTTGACATCCCTTGAAAGAATGTTTATCGCTTGTTAGTTGTACAAATGCACTAAATTATTATGTGTTTATTACGATTTTTTGATATTTGACGCCAATCTCAATTGTCATTGAGGTTTTTTATTTGATGAATTAATAAAGCTAAATTATTATTTTCAACTGTTAGTAAATTCTTCTAAACTAGTAACTTTTGTAGCTGCAAGTCAATTTTAAATCGCACTCAATAACTAGATATTTTTTAGTTTCCTGATGTACTGCTTCGAAGAATGCAAGGAAACTTTATCGAAAACATGTTCTTCTATAATGTGTTTCAATAAATTTTTAATTAGTAATTTTAATTTTGTTAATTCTTGATGTTCATATTTCTTACGAAAACTTACTAAAAGTTCATCAATACTGGAATATGCTGTAAAAAACCCAAATCTAATACTATTAGGATTCGTATTTCATTACAGGATGGAACTTTGGCTATAGAGTGGTTCAATTTGTTAAAAAAGTATTCAATTATTTTAGTTAAAAATATAAATTAACACCAATCTGGTTGGGTGTGTAAAATTTTTAAGTGAAAGTTTAATGAGCTAGGCAGATTTTTTTTTTTTTTTTTTTTTGGATAAAAGATTTCTGGGAAACCATAAAATTTAATCGCCCAGTGAAACCAAAAAGAGCGATAAGCTTATCAATTCCTGTTTTCGTGATCCTTTACTATTACACTGTTAGAACACAGCAAAAAGGTATGGACGCTATTTCTGTGCCAACAATGACAAACCCAGCCAAGAACTTGAGAATGAACTCGTACTTACGGTTAATGAGAATCGAATGGAACTTCCGGTGATTTCAATACCTTTTTTCAATTTTTTTTATATTTTATAAAATGTTTAAATGAACAATTTTTCGTCAATCATCTTCATTCTTAAAATTGTTACAGACTGTTGGAGTAATATTTCTTATCCCACAAAAAAGCACTTTTGAAAAGTAGAAGAACCACCAACCTCAAAAACACAAAAAACTTTTTTGCAATAAAAAAATCATAAACATGAAGAACATTTTCAGCCACAAACACAGTGATATAACAAATGGCCAACCTCTGATTACAACTCTCGGTTGTGACTCGCTTAAGAATGTCTGCTTACTTAGTTTATTTTTAAAATTTAAGTTCCGCTCCCATAAAAATTTGAGCTGCTTGAGGTTGTCACCCGTCATAGGATTATTAACAATGCTTGAGTTTAAACTAATTTATGGCTGTTTGCACGAATATTCGAGTTTATGATTTCATTTGGATGGGTAGGAAATACAAAGTGGGGTAAATATTCATGTTCGTGTAATTTTCAAAATAGTACAGAGAAACTGTGCTCAAACGCTTGCATTTGAATCGTTATTAAGAATTTTTTAAGTTGGAAACTGAAGTGTTTCTGGTAAGCTTTTGTTTGGTTGATACATACATTTTGGAAAGTTTTTATTGTGTGGGGGTTTTAAAGGTTAGTAATTAAGACGGGCGCCAACCTCAAGCAGCGTAAATTGTTATGGGAGCGGAACTTAAATTTTAAAAATAAACTAAGTAAGCATACATTCTTAAGCGAGTCACAACCGAGAGTTGTAATTAGAGGTTGGCCATTTGTTATATCACTGTGTTTGTGGCTGAAAATGTTCATCATGTTTATGATTTTTTTATTTTAAGAAAGAATTTGTGTTTTTGAGGTTGGTGGTTCTTCTACTTTTCAAAAGTGCTTTTTTGTGGGATATCATCAGAATTTTTTTTAAACACTGGCACTATCCGTTTCATCGTTTTTCTCCTTATCACCTATGGTACACCTGGTACCAGAAATATTCATAATCCTTCAAACTGAGTTCGACGATACCTTACATGCAATAATTATCTTTAAAATTGATAAACCGGAAGTGGTACCAATAGCATACCTGGTACTTTAAACATTCATAATTCGTCAAAACAGGAGTCCAACATGCCATATTTATCTTGGAACTTTAATAATCGAAAATGGTACTACCTATACTCTACCTGATACCTTAAACGTTCATAATTTTTCAAGACAAGCCCAATGACACCCAACATGACATATTTATCTTCAAAATTGATAAACCAGAAGTAGTGCCACCTATGGTACACCTGGTACCATGAATATTCATAATTCTTCAAGTTGAGTTGAATGATATCTTACATGCCAAAATCTACTTGAAAATTGACAAATTGGTTGAATGCGGACGGCAGTAACCATCAAAATCTACCACGAACAAGTACTAGAAACTTGTGTATGGCAACTCAACTCCCAAAACTTAAAGAAATACTTTGCCATTGACAAAGAGCCTGTCTGCCAAGTTTCAACTCGATTGGTTAGTTTGTACGCACAACGACCTATTTTAGTGCATAATAACGACTAATCAGTCCGGGACCCACAGCTTATCGTGGATTCCGAATCACAACGAACATCCACACCTAACCCAGGAATCAAATCCGACACCTTCAACATACAAGGCCAGAGCGTTCATCCCATTGAAAGTTTATTCTAATAAATTGTTACAAATAATTATTACAAGTTTTTACAGTCTAAATATTGCAGTATAAATTATTTTTACTATGCCAAGCATTATTTTGGTTCACATAATAACCCATTGATATTTGACAAAATTTAAAATATTTTCTTAACAACAATTTTAAAATTCACTGTGAAATTACAATTTTGATGATATATGATTCTAAAATTTCATTTTAGAAAGGAAAGTAAACAAAATCAACGCATCTTTAAAAACGAATGACATTTTTGCAAATTCCATTAGCCAATCGCAATGCGTAGTTCATTTAGTCCTCTGTGGTCTGTAATGAATTGACTGTGACGTCAGCTCGCATAACCTCCACATTTATACTTTGTATTCAGCCCATAGTATCTTGTAACAAAAAGTGATTGTTTTCATTTTTCAATGGAGATTTCCCGAAATTAAAATGTTTTTGAAAGTTAACTCTCTCTAAATTGTCATGCAGTTCAAATAACACATGCAACTTAAAGAGCAAATATTTCTCTTTAATTCTGTCTCTTCAAAAATTAAATTATTTCAATTTTAAATATGTTATAAGCCATATAATTATAGTCCAATTCGTTCTGCCTATACTTTAACGCTACGTTCATTCTCACTTAAGCCTAACATGTCGGAAAAACTAATCTCGAAAGTAGTTAGAAAATGACAGTCCGGGGCCATAAAGGCGGAGCGTGGAGCAGCCTTGATGGAATGAGACCCCAGTTGTGGCCATTTCGCGTTAAAATGCCCGTTACACCCTAGTTATTACTTAAATTTTGTACCTAGAGAGTATTCATGTTGTTTATAAGTAAAATTACATAATAACTTTCAAAATTGGGAGGAAATTGTATTAATCTAGGAATGAAAAATAGAAATAATCTGATATTCTAGTTTAAAAAATGGTTCACTTTTCGACATTGAAGCTTATTGCAAACACTTATCTAATAAAAAAAAAATCAAGTTTTAAAAAAACAGGGGGTGAATACTGATAGTTTAGGAAATTGAAGTTATGTTCAGCTAGTTGTTAGTCTTTTTAGTAATTAAAAAGTTAGTTTTATAGTTTAAGACGGTGTACGAATCTCAATACCTGTTAAATGCTCCCTAACTGCTCTCAATACCTGCTAAATGCTCCCTAACTGCTCCCAATACCTGTTAAATGCTCTCAATACCTGTTAAATGCTCTCAATACCTGTTAAATGCTCCTTAACTGCTCCCAATACCTGCTAAATACTTCCTAACTGCTCTCAAAACCTGTTAAATGCTCTCAATACCTGTTAAATGCTCCCTAACTGCTCTCAATACCTGCTAAATGCTCCCTAGCTGCTCCCAATACCTGTTAAATGCTCCCTAACTGCTCCCAAAACCTGCTAAATGCTCCCAATACCAGCTAAATGCTCCCAATACTTGCTAAATGCTCCTTAAATGCTCTCAATACCTGTTAAATGCTCCCAATACCTGCTAAAAATGCTCCCTAACTGCTCTCTATACCTGCTAAATGCTCCCTAACTACTCCCAATGACTCCTGAGTCCCGATAGTTGAGCTTTACCCTTTATCTAGCAGTTCATTGGTTGTTTCCACGCATGCGCATGTGTCAAACATTCTATGATTGGTTCATTTATTGACGGGGCGTGTATAAAAACTAGATACTTGGAGACAATAATCACTTTTATTCAAGTTCCTGCTTTTAGTTAGCTTGTTTGGTCTAGACTTGCTTATCAAGAGCATTTTACATTCATTTTGTCTTGTTGCAATAATCTCCTCAAGTGTGTAATTAGATGATTGAAGAAAATTCTACGATGTCTTTTAACGATGAAGCTGTAAACAATACTGATTTTAAAGATGTGTCAGCCACGCAACAAATGCATCTTTAAATGTGTTTTCATAGCATCCGATCTTTCAAGTGTAACTCCACATATTCCACACTTTAAAATATATCCGTGTTGCTTCCTGATATGACGACTTCAAAATTGTACCAAATTATAGTCATCTAGTGGTAAACATAGAAATAAGTGGTTTAGTTATAAGAATAAATGAAAAAAAGTTCTTCTTTCGGTTAAAAATTACCATTGCCTTCTCTCATTTAGTCTTATAGTATTCATATCCTTTTACTAATAATTGTTGAATTAACGGTAAGGCTACTTCTAAAGGTTTGTAGCGAGTATCATCAATACTAAAGTTTTCCTTCGAAATAATAAAAAATCAGATAGTTAAAATTCTAATTAAAGTTAAGAGAATGCATACATACTTCCTCTTTTATCAAAATTGTAATAAAATTCTACTTTTTCAATGATGAAGTAAGTTCTCTTGTTACAAAAATAATAATTCATGGCAAAAATTCAAATGAATATACAAGTTTTGGAACATCTATCTTTATTTGCAACATTTTCTAACAAATAACGCTTTCCATCAAAGCTAGATAAAAATAACCTTATTCACTGCAGTGGTAAATATTTCATGGTTTTCATTTAAAAAAAAAAGAACTTGCTTTGCCCGTGTAAAGCTATTGTTCAACAAACAATCCTTATAATGTTGATGTCTAATGTGCTTCTGTACTATATGACGACAAATTCCCTTTAATGATTTTCTTCTCTTTATCATTAGTTGTTCTAAGACTGTACATTTTGGTAGAAGACAGACAAACTCTGAATTCATTTTATCCTTAAAACAACCCAATTTCTTCTTATTTACCACACTGTGGCAGGGATGGGTTGGTGGATAATTAGAAGTATCATACAGGGGAGCATCCGTCTTCATATCTTCATAAAAGTCCTCTGTTTCAATGTGATAAGTCAGTGAATCAGTATCAGTGAATAAAAAGTTTGCTCGTTCATCATACAACTTCTTGATATAGTTGAAGTGAAATTCATACATTACTTAGCTCCAAAATAACAAACTTAGGATGGATAGACTTCATATGTTGTGTTAAGTTTTGCTTGCTAGCAAAGATTTGGTCGCATTGACAACAAGGAAAAGTTCGAAGGTGAGTGGCCTGATGAGTTATCAGATTATCTTTTCTTCCAAATACCTTACCACACTTTAGACATTCAAATGTAGTATTCTTATCATTGTTGTGGATCACTGAATGTCGGATTAATGAGTCCTTACGACTAAAAATCTTCTGACAAATTTCACAACTCAATTCCTTAGAATGAATTTGCAAATGTCTCACAAAATTACTCTTTTCAGTAAAATTCTTATTACAAATCTGACAAACCTATATAAAAAAAAGCACAGTTCAGGAAAATTCACAACAAATCGCAAAAGAAAAAAAAATAATGATAAAGTACGTTTCAACATTAAATTAAAAATAAAAAATAATTTTTTTTTTAAAAAAAAACGAGTAATGTAAATAAATGCATATAACTTTTCATCCATTTAAAAAAAAAATAAAAGAGCGCTTAAAATCGCTACAGAAATTAATTTTTTTCTATATTAAGCACAATCTATCCATGCAAAGAAAAAAAGTTTCATACAATTTTTTTTTTTATAAGATATTGAAGTCATGAAATAAAATTTTCAAAAAGTAATTTTCAATAACACTTACAACAACCTAATAAAATGCACTCTTTCATTTTTAAAGTATTATCCAATTACTAAAATATTTCACGCACTATCTTTAATCAATAAGAAAAACTTACATGCTTATCTTTCTTCCCATTTGAAATCATGTTTAAACTAGATGCAGAATCAGCATTTTCCTAAAAAATGAAACTTCAACTATACAAAAGTTTAAAAAATAATGCACAATCAGTAAAATTGGCCCCTCATTTACATTAAAAATATTTCCAATAAAATATATCATAAGAATATATACTGTAATGAAGAAACATTAAAGACTTACCACAATATCACATTCATTCTCACTATTCAATTCCATATGTAAAAATACACCAAATATCAGGATAAAGCAAGAGAACCCACCTAATTCACCAATTTCTGTGTTAAAATGAAACTCGCGTTGCATACTGAGACTTTATACCCGGGGTTAAATGACTCAAGTGTCTCAACTATCTTCTGATTGGCTGAAATATGTAACGTGACTTCAAACTCTCTCCTGATTGGTCGAAATATATCACGTGACTTCTAGCGCTCTTCTGATTGGTCGAAACTCATACAGCACCCTCTATCGAGAGCTTTGATAACTTATGAACAATATTTATATCACTACATCATATTAGATTGAACCAACGCAAAATTGCAATGCTTAAAAAAAACATGTCCCAAACAACTAAAATTTATGAAGTATAAATCCTACTGCATTTATATAATAACAAAATATTATTAACACGAAGTAAAAAATTTCAAAGTCCAGAAAACAGTTCAATAATCAAACACCAGTGGACCCCATCAGACAGGAACGTTAGATTCTAACGATGCAAATTTTAAACAAAGAACTCATCTAAATTTAAAATCATTAAATGTTGAAAATAAATTATTAAAATCAAACAGCATTTTCTATTTTTAAATCTAAAATTAGAAAAAATAAACACCTAAAATTTCATTAATACTCTTAAAAAGCATTAAAAATTCGGTTTTCAAACCAATTTTAAACAAAATTAAAATAACCTATTCGTGAAAAAATTATTAAAATCATCAATATCCTCTATTTTTTAAATCTAAAATTAGAAAAAATATACACCTAAACTTGTATTAATACTCTTAAAAAGCATTAAAAATTATAATTATTATTAAATCACACAAAGAAATTTATTAAAATACAATTAATGCACGTCAACTATGAGAATACTTATGAAAAAACACCTTCGAAACACAAATTCGGGAAATTTCTAAATCCAAACTATTCAAATAATAAATAATCTAAAAAAAAACTAAAAAAAAAACGCCACCAGATGACACTATGAACAATCCTTAATACATTCAAATAATAAATAGTCTCAAACACACCCACCAGAGGACTCCACCTTAGTAGATAGAAAGTGGGCATCCGGATACATCCCCACTATCCCCCAACAGCGACGTTACGTACTAAAAGCTTATAACAAAACCAAAACTAAAGCAGGACCGGAACTACTTAACTCCATTCCATCCTAAACTTAGCATATTCCTACTGCTGCCAACACCTAAGAGTTAAACTTTATAAAACAAATTGTGACGTCATACCCATTGTAACGTCATACACAAACAGCTTATAACAAAACCAAAACTAAAACAGCAGCAGGAGGGAAACAACTCAACTCCATTTCCAGTCACGTGACTTCTGGTGACGTCACCATCCCTCATCCCATCCCGCATCCCGCCATGGCTTCGGATCGGCACTTTCTATCTACTACGGTGGAGTCCTCTGGTGGGTGTGTTTGAGACTATTTATTATTTGAATGTATTAAGGATTGTTCATAGTGTCATCTGGTGGTGTTTTTTTTTTTTTTCTTTCTTTTTTTTGGATTATTTATTATTTGAATAGTTTGGATTTAGAAATTTCCCGAATTTGTGTTTGGAAGGTATTTTTTCATAAGTATTCTCATAATTGACGTGCATTAATTGTATTTTAAAAAATTTCTTTGTGTGATTTAATAATAATTATAATTTTTAATGCTTTTTAAGAGTATTAATACAATTTTATTTGTATATTTTTTCTAATTTTATATTTAAAAAATAGAGGATATTGATGATTTTAATAATTTTTTCACGAATAGGTTATTTTAATTTTGTTTAAAATTGGTTTGAAAACCGAATTTTTAATGCTTTTTAAGAGTATTAATGAAATTTTAGGTGTTTATTTTTTCTAATTTTAGATTTAAAAATAGAAAATGCTGTTTGATTTTAATAATTTATTTTCAACATTTAATGATTTTAAATTTAGATGAGTTCTTTGTTTAAAATTTGCATTGTTAGAATCTAATGTTCCTGTCTGATGGGGTCCACTGGTGTTTGATTATTGAACTATTTTCTGGATTGATGACATGATTTCAAATGGGAAGAAAGATAAGCATGTAAGTTTTTCTTATTGATTAAAGATAGTGCGTGAAATATATTAGTAATTGGATAATACTTTAAAAATGAAAGAGTGCATTTTATTAGGTTGTTGTAAGTGTTAATGAAAATTACTTTTTGAAAATTTTATTTCATGACTTCAATATTTTATAAAAAAAAAATTGTATGAAACTTTTTTTCTTTGCATGGATAGATTGTGCTTAATATAGAAAAAAATTAATTTCTGTAGCGATTTTAAACGCTCTTTTTTTTTTTTTAAATGGATGAAAAGTTATATGCATTTATTTACATTACTCGTTTTTTTTTAATTTTTTTATTTTTTTTATTTTTTATTTTTAATTTAATGTTGAAACGTACTTTATCATTATTTTTTTTTCTTTTGCGATTTGTTGTGAATTTTCCTGAACTGTGCTTTTTTTTATATAGGTTTGTCAGATTTGTAATAAGAATTTTACTGAAAAGAGTAATTTTGTGAGACATTTGCAAATTCATTCTAAGGAATTGAGTTGTGAAATTTGTCAGAAGATTTTTAGTCGTAAGGACTCATTAATCCGACATTCAGTGATCCACAACAATGATAAGAATACTACATTTGAATGTCTAAAGTGTGGTAAGGTATTTGGAAGAAAAGATAATCTGATAACTCATCAGGCCACTCACCTTCGAACTTTTCCTTGTTGTCAATGCGACCAAAACTTTGCTAGCAAGCAAAACTTAACACAACATATGAAGTCTATCCATCCTAAGCAGAAAATTGGTGTCCGGTCCTCCACGCCGAAGAGGCAGAAGGTAGAGACCATATCAGATGTCTTTACTACGCTTTATATCGTACCAAGTGCAGTTGCTGCTTGGGATCTGCTTGTTTTCCTGCGGGAGTCGAACGACTCATTGAGTACCATGCTGCAAGGAGAATTGGAGATGAAACGTGCCATGAAATGGTATATTGTTACCAAGGTCCGATTTTGTCGAATTAATCCTGATGGAGAGGAAGAATATGCAACTCCCTAGTTTCGAAGTTTGATGGAGGTTGAACTGGATACTTCTATGATTAACCAGCACATCGACGAAGCTTTCTCCAAAATCATGTTGGCCTTCGATGAATTTATTGAACGAGGGTCCGGATGGTCTCTTGATAAGATTTTACATATGGAAGTGAAGATGATTATGTATCATCCCCTAGCCCCTTATTAGTTTGATATGTGTAGTTGGCAATGAAAAGAACTCACAGTCGTATTTTATTGGAAAAGCAGCATGATGTGTGAACCCTTATGAATATGCAATGAGATCAATCCTATACTGCTTCAACGGAATGTGAACCCCATATATGAACAATACTGCATATTTTATATATTTTTCTAAAAAAAAAATGCACTGGTTATTCTCTTATCTTTTATACCTAATCAACACTGTCATGATATCAAAGTGCATCATTTTGTAACCAAACACTTTAGAATTGTAACTCCATTTTATCAATAAAGAAAGAATTTAAACAGTAACACTTTGCTTCGCCTCTCATTTGTCTAGAAGGATGCAGCAAAAACTATTTTGTGCGGGGTTTGATAAGGGAAATACTTTAATCGCTTCCGATAAGATTGTTTGGTGTTATAGAATACATCAACTCCTATATGATGAAATTGAAAACGTAACATTTATAGAAGGTCTATAGTTTTAAAGAATTTTTGGGAGACAATACACTCTTCGTAATTGATTATTTAATGTCAAATGCTAGCAGTCATTTAACTGACCTTTTTAGCAGTCATCATTTAAACCTGAATGTTATCTTCATAACACAAAAAATGTTCTACAAAGTTAAAGAAATGCGTGACATTACATTGAATACACACTATTTAGTACTGTGTAAAAATAGACGAAACTTGAGTCAAATTTCACACCTCGGAAGACAATTATTTCCTCGACATGTCAAGTTGTTTCAAGAAGTCTTTGAAGATGCAACGAAAAAACCCCTATTCCTATTTATTTATAGATTTACGTGTCGAAACATCAGAAGAGTTACGATTACGTACCAAAATTTTACCTACTCAAACACAGTTAGTGTATCAATTTAAATTATATGAAAGTGAATGACTTTGAAGAAAAGTATCATTTAGCAAGATGACGCTTAGGAAGGAGCAACTCAATCAATTTCAACTGTTGCAAATTTGTCCATTTAGGTTACGAAAAACGTTATTAAGTAAACTCAATAAGAATTGTATAAATTATAATAATAGTCAGCATGTATTTATAAAGTTTTTTTACATTCATATGGGAAAATAGAGGTTAATTTTTCTTTAAATATTTCTTTGAAATCTCTTAAAGTTGTGGTATTCAACACTTTTTAAAGAAATTACATAACGCGGATGTGTCAATATGGGACATCAATTTTATAATTTTTTTTCTGTTAAAGTACTATTGGATGCCATATGAAATTAGTTAAATGTATCTAAATATTCGATAACTACCGACCTGCTTTATTAAATTGTTTAAATATGTTATAGAATGTGAGTCTTAACTTTTATGTGTCATAATTAGAATTTTTTTCAATAAATATTGATACATTTCAGCTATATTTAGAAAATTTTCAATATTATAAATCTGTTTAAGATTCAATAATTTTTTTTTTTACCTTTGTATATTTTAAAAGTTAATTGAAGATAGTTACCTTTTGACATTACTTAAAATAAAGAAAGTGTACACTTAGAATTTTTCCAATTGTTGTCAGTAAATTAACTTCCTTGAAGATAACTGATACTTTGACTTAATCATATAAGTTTTTATGGTTAGGGTATGTAATACATTTATATCAAGTTTTTGATAGATATTAGAAGTTTATGGGTTGAATATAATTCAGATAACACGGAAGTGTATTCTTATTGATTAATACCTATCGCGTTATTATAACTTCCTTCGTAAAACCTGTTCTTAAGTGGCAATTCAGTTGATACAATAAGTTGATAGTGTTTACACTATTCTTTTATTGAAATCACATAGACACAAATGATTCAATGCAACACATTTCCTCTTTTAAATCATAAGAAATAGAGTAAAACATTACACAGCTAACTAACATTTCATTGTAACGATTCAATTTTTTCAATCAGCATAAGGAAAGTATCATTTTCAATACAGCTATACAGTTCGTCTTGTAATGAAACAATTCTCACACTTCACTAAGAAATGATAGTGAAGGTTACATTTTAGGGGTTTACTTAAGTATGATATTCCTACAGTATTTGAGAAAATACAATTAAGAAGACCTCTCCCCCTACGCATTAAATTCCCTTGAGATATAAATTTATCTCTACTACAAAACTTTTTCCGAATTTGAATGATAAGAAGAATTATGTTATATACCATCGAAATTTGCAATTTTACATATCACTACTGTTTGAAAGTTGTGAAAGTTCGCAAAAAATTAGTCAGAAACCTTGGCTTAAAACCTATGTCAATTTTAATGTTGAACAGAGAAAGATGTCAAAAACAACTTTTGAGAAGAACTTTCTCAAGTTGATGAATAATTCTGTGTATGGAAAGACTATGGAATATGTCCGTGGGCATGTCGATCTGCATTTTGTGAACACGAAAAAAAAAGAAAAAAAAAAAAATGCGCATAAAAGTTAGTTGCTACTCCTATATACGTTCAAGCTCTTCAATCATGAACTTGTAGCTGTGCAGAGGATGAAGAGTGAAATTCTTCTCAACAAACCCATTTATGCAGGATTTGTTATTTTGGAGCTAAGTAATGTATGAATTTCACTTCAACTATATCAAGAAGTTGTATGATGAACGAGCAAACTTTTTATTCACTGATACTGATTCACTGACTTATCACATTGAAACAGAGGACTTTTATGAAGATATGAAGAAGGATGCTCCCCTGTATGATACTTCTAATTATCCACCAACCCATCCCTGCCACAGTGTGGTAAATAAGAAGAAATTGGGCTGTTTTAAGGATAAAATGAATTCAGAGTTTGTCTGTCTTCTACCAAAATGTACAGTCTTAGAACAACTAATGATAAAGAGAAGAAAAACATTAAAGGGAATTTGTCGTCATATAGTACAGAAGCACATTAGACATCAACATTATAAGGATTGTTTGTTGAACAATAGCTTTACACGGGCAAAGCAAGTTCTTTTTTTTTTAAATGAAAACCATGAAATATTTACCACTGCAGTGAATAAGGTTATTTTTATCTAGCTTTGATGGAAAGCGTTATTTGTTAGAAAATGTTGCAAATAAAGATAGATGTTCCAAAACTTGTATATTCATTTGAATTTTTGCCATGAATTATTATTTTTGTAACAAGAGAACTTACTTCATCATTGAAAAAGTAGAATTTTATTACAATTTTGATAAAAGAGGAAGTATGTATGCATTCTCTTAACTTTAATTAGAATTTTAACTATCTGATTTTTTATTATTTCGAAGGAAAACTTTAGTATTGATGATACTCGCTACAAACCTTTAGAAGTAGCCTTACCGTTAATTCAACAATTATTAGTAAAAGGATATGAATACTATAAGACTAAATGAGAGAAGGCAATGGTAATTTTTAACCGAAAGAAGAACTTTTTTAAATTTATTCTTATAACTAAACCACTTATTTCTATGTTTACCACTAGATGACTATAATTTGGTACAATTTTGAAGTCGTCATATCAGGAAGCAACACGGATATATTTTAAAGTGTGGAATATGTGGAGTTACACTTGAAAGATCGGATGCTATGAAAACACATTTAAAGATGCATTTGTTGCGTGGCTGACACATCTTTAAAATCAGTATTGTTTACAGCTTCATCGTTAAAAGACATCGTAAAATTTTCTTCAATCATCTAATTACACACTTGAGGAGATTATTGCAACAAGACAAAATGAATGTAAAATGCTCTTGATAAGCAAGTCTAGACCAAACAAGCTAACTAAAAGCAGGAACTTGAATAAAAGTGATTATTGTACTACTTTACTTTAATACTGATTTATAGTGGCTCCAGCCCGAAGGCACTATACCACTAGTCGTAAAAGAGCCCGTAGGGCGATCGTCGAATGTAAAAAGGTCGAATTGGCATAAAAATCAAAGACGGGACGGACAGGACAACACAGTAGGCGAAAAAACAGTTCAAATGAAGAAATCTTGACTTGACTTTGATGTGGTGTTGTACGAGGTACCTATTGCCCGTTAGGGCGAAAACCTCTTCATCTGAAATGGGCCGCAAGGCAGTGAATTAGTCAGATCGAAAATGGGGCAGCATCAGCAGATAGAGACAGGATGGTGGGGAAGCATCAGCAATGACAAGTCATTACGTCTGCTTCTGAAAAGGATAACATCTAAAATGAGCAGTGGCAGTCCGGCATCCGGCTATATGGGCTTGGGTCATCCACCAATGGGGAAGCAGGATCCATCCATGGGTGGAGCTTACTGGGAATTTGGAGTAGAGCATCTGGACGATGAAGGAGTCGAAGCGCTTGGAAACACAGAGTATCGGATTGGAGTCAAGGGTCCAAGTTTAGAGATGTCTTTCACCCTGAGTATCATGTAGTCACTGCGAGCTTGCGATACGATATGGGCAGTGAGTTCTCTGAATTCCTCGTTCGTGAGCGAGGAGTCGGTGACATATCTTCCAATGCCATCGAGAACGTTCTGATAGAGCCGATAGCATTTACTCTCTTCAGTAGGTAGGAAGGCAACCACCCCTTTGTCGGACATCACAATGGGGTCAGCTTTGCTCTCCGCAGTTGGTGAGCTAACATCAGTTTGGGTGAGGGCATCCATGCATACTGGGGCAGGGAGGGTACACACTTCCGAGAAAATCGCCATGTTGATGATCTCGTCAGTGCTAGTCTGTTGGTCAGTGTGATCCGAAATGGATTGGCATGCTGCCTCAGCATATGTTTTTTGAAGTTTCCTAATGATCAGAGGTCTTGGGACCATAGGCTTCAACACAGGAGGAGAGGGAGTGGAAGGAATGATCGCCTTCTTGACCATAGGACCTCCACTCCTTTTATGAATGAAATCTCTGCGAGCAGGGCAGGACAGGGAGCTGCTACAATGCTCCAAATTGCAGTTGCAGCAGCGTTTTTGACTACCTTTAGTTGGGCAATCTCGGCTGAGATGGTTTTTCGCACAGTGGCGACATCTAGTGGGAGCATTGCAATCTGCGGCTAAGTGGGCTCCCCAGTGTTGGCATTTGTAACATTGTTGGGGACCTCTCCTTTTGTTGCCTTTGAGTAGCTCCATTTTGATATTAACGTAAAGCATAGACTTCCAGGAAAGTATGTTTACTTTATCCAAAGCAAGTGGGAAAGTGAGAACAAAAAGTGGCAGCTTTTGCCCTGTTCGTCTCTTCATCTGATAAATATTGAAAGTAGGAAAATCGGGCTTTTCCAGTAAAAGCCATTCCCGAATTTCCTCAATGCTAGTGTTAATAGGTAAACCCCGTACAACGGTCCTAAATAAGGAGGTAGGTCGAGACCCTTTGATTTCGAAAGGACAATCAGTATCCTTAAGGTGCTTGGAAATCAGGGACTCTTCCTTTTCATTGTGGGGTGTTACGCAGTATTTGGATTTGGTAATTCTGGCATCCAGAAATAAGTTATGCTCCAGCAAAAACTTGTGCAGGAGTTTAATACAGGATTTTCCAGCTTCATCAGTTGGGAAGGAAAAGATAGTGGGATTGAAGGGGGCGCCATTCAGGTTGGCTTTATCCACCGCATCAAAATCCACATTGGCAGCAGGTAGGTTAAGGACAGTGCTATCCTCAATAGCAGGTTGGGAATCAACATCTGTCAGCTCATCCATGGCTATGGGAACTTCACTAACGTTCTGCTCTTCCATAATAACAAGAATGGGAACTTCATTAGGAATAGGAACCTCAGTAGTGTTATCGTCAATGACTTTAACAACTGGGTCTAAATCAACAGGATCAGGGCAGCTTGCCGAGGCAAGTGCGGGTTTGGACTTAACGGTTTTACGTCTCGTCATATCAGGAGCAAAAGAAAAAACGACTACTCTCTCAGTGAGCTAGCAATGAAGAAATCCAGAGCGCTCTTTTATAAAAAGGAGCAGGCTAATCGAAACGTCCAATCAGGATCGAGGAAATGGCAGGTGGGAGGAGCTTATCAGGAAGCTAGAATAAACGATCTTTAAGGAGATGTGAGTGCTTGAATCCAAAATTCAAGATGGGAATCATGAATTTAAGTCCTTTAGAGTCGTTAATGAGTTTTTTCTTGGTAGAGTAAGATGATGCAATGACATCAAAGGCTTGGAAAATGGCATCAGCAGCTTCAGCATCGACTTCTGATGAGAGAGAGCTGTCGAGTGTCATAGTTCCTTTGGAGCATAGGGGGATAGTTTGTGATGCAACATCTGAGGTAGTTTGCGATGCAACTTCTGCATAGGTAGGTTTCTTGGGCTCATTAAAGTGCAGGGGTCTTGGCAAAAAATGGGTTTTTTGCGCCTGCTTGCGGGAAGAAGTAGAAGAAGGAATGGTCGCCTTCTTGACCAAAGGAGCTTCTCTACCTCTTGAAGTGATATTTCTGCGAGCAGGACAGATGAGAGAGCTACTGCAATGCGCCTGGTTGCAATTACAGCATAATTTAGGACCATCTTTGGTCGGGCAGTCACTGGAGCGGTGTTCTGCTGCACAGTGGCGACATCTAGTAGGTAACGAACATGAAGAGGCCAAGTGCGAACCCCAGCTTTGACAATTAAAGCATTGTTGGATTCTGTGGGCTTGTTTCCCCTTCAGTGGTTCCATCGAAATTTGAAGAAAGAGCAGCATCTTCCAGGTAAGAATGCTCTCTTTGTTGAGGTGGCCGGGGAACTCCAGAATGAAGAGAGGCATCTTTATGCCTCGACTTCTCTTCATCTGGGTGACTGATTTAGGTTGGAAGTCAGGCTTCTCAGAGGTAAACCAGACAATAATCTCCGCTGGAGAAGTAGTTGCAGGCAATCCCCTGACAACTACTTTAAATGAAGTAAGCTTGCCAGGATCATTTTGCGTAAAAACAACACCACGTTCCTTGAGCCATGTGTAGATAAGCGCCTCCTCAATCTCTTTTTGAGGGGTGACACATATCAGTTCTTTGGTGACACGGGCGTTCAAAGTACTATTTTGCTCAAGCAGCTTCTTGTGCAGATAGCTAATGGCACTCTTCCCGTCCGCATCTGATGGAAGGTAGAAACAGGTAGACACGTAAGAGGGGCTAACATTGTTAGCAAGATTTGCCTCTTCGATCTGTAAAACCTCATTTGCCGCTGCCAGATTTTTACAACACTCAACGTCATGTTGAGTTAATTCCTTAGAATTTTCCGGGGTTGTTAAATCTGGGGCGGGGAAATTACTATCATTACTAGAATCGTCATCTACTTCAGGTGCAGAGTCCTTCGTTGAGGCAAGTTTAGTTTGTCTCGTCTTGCGAGGCATATCAGCGATCAGAACAGGTCTGATTCAATGAATGATATTCATATTGAAATGTGATTATTGTCTCCAAGTATCTAGTTTTTATACACGCCCCGTCAATAAATGAACCAATCATAGAATGTTTGACACATGCGCATGCGTGGAAACAACCAATGAACTGCTAGATAAAGGGTAAAGCTCAACTATCGGGACTCAGGAGTCATTGGAAGTAGTTAGGGAGCATTTAGCAGGTATAGAGAGCAGTTAGGGAGCATTTAGCAGGTATTGGGAGCATTTAACAGGTATTGAGAGCATTTAAGGAGCATTTAGCTGGTATTGGGAGCATTTAGCAGGTTTTGGGAGCAGTTAGGGAGCATTTAACAGGTATTGAGAGCATTTAACAGGTTTTGAGAGCAGTTAGGAAGTATTTAGCAGGTATTGGGAGCAGTTAGGGAGCATTTAACAGGTATTGAGAGCATTTAACAGGTATTGGGAGCAGTTAGGGAGCATTTAGCAGGTATTGGGAGCAGTTAGGGAGCATTTAACAGGTATTGAGATTCGTACACCGTCTTAAACTATAAAACTAACTTTTTAATTACTAAAAAGACTAACAACTAGCTGAACATAACTTCAATTTCCTAAACTATCAGTATTCACCCCCTGTTTTTTTAAAACTTGAATTTTTTTTATTAGATAAGTGTTTGCAATAAGCTTCAATGTCGAAAAGTGAGCCATTTTTTAAAGTAGAATATCAGATTATTTCTATTTTTCATTCCTAGATTAATACAATTTCCTCCCAATTTTGAAAGTTATTATGTAATTTTACTTATAAACAACATGAATACTCTCTAGGTACAAAATTTAAGTAATAACTAGGGTGTAACGGGCATTTTAAAGCGAAATGGCCCTAACTGATGGGGTCTCATTCCATCAAGGCTGCTCCACGCTCCGCTTTTATGGCCCCGGACAGTCATTTTCTAACTACTTTCGAAATTATAGCAAACCTGTTTGGCAACTTTTAGCATATATATCTGAACCTCAATTACAAGCTGATCGCCTTTATCTGTCGCCAAATTATGAAATGAAAAAAAGTGGTTTTAAATTAATTAAAAATAGAAAGAATTATTTAATGAAGTTCAAATCAGCGTAGGATTTTAAGTTGAAACATTCCGCATCCTATAATTCAATCCGTTTGAAGATCTATAGCTTAGTTAGGGCTGGACGTTTGTCTAAATTTTTACATCAAAATAGGGCTAGAACTCGTTTTTTTTATTTCGTTTTGGAAATTTCAATATTTTTTTTTAGTTGTCTTTTATCCTAGGTACTCAATTTTTTTTTCTTTGAAAGACCCTAATTGAATTTGAAGAACCCTAATTATCACCTAATTGAATCTATGGTATTTTTTATATAATTATGTGAAGTTTCGTAAGCGCGCTAGAAAATAGTCAATTTCGGCTTTTTCGCTAGAAGTTGTGCAGAGAATAGATACTTACTGTCGTTTCTGCCTTTTTTAAGGTTGGCGGCGAAACGACCGTTTCGTCTGATCTTTCCCATTTAATGTCTGTTTCAAAATCAACATTATTAAGTTTGGCGAAATTTGGCATCAATGGGTTACCAGATACTTGCATAATTGCCTTTTTTAGGTATATTGCAATAAAATTTCGTCGCGTTGTAATTGATTTCAGTATTTGAACATTTTGCACGTTGTTGTTGTTGCTTATTTCAGGCCTGGTCTGACGAAGTCAGATCAGGTCCATGAATCCGTTGACAAGAAGGAAGTCAATGACCAGAAGAGGGGTAGAATAGATGTCATCCCTAACCAGTCCCAAACAGTCCAGGATATGCTGAGGTGAGGCCTGATGTTGGAGGCATTTTGGGCAGGGAGGGAAGGTTTTCACGCCTTCTGAAAAGCTTAGACATTTCAGGTGGCCACTGGCAAGTCGCGAAAGGCAGGTGCTGGATTTTCTGTCACATGTGATGGTTAGTGACAGGCCTGGCTTGTTACCTGAATACCAGTGGTGGGAGGGGGGTACCAGCCAGTCTTTCTTAATTTGGGATTTTTTTCTCCAGAAAAGTTCCAGGTATATGAGGTTTGAAGAGGAAGGGGTTGGATAGTAGCAGCCCTTCTTTGCAAGACCGTCAGCTAGTTCATTGCCATGTAGGTCGACATGAGATGGTATATCCACTGGAAGTGAATGTCATGATTTCGGGAGATGGTCTTCAGTTTATGGAGGATGGAGATACTGGCCCTGTCACCTATGTGAGTCCAGTTTTCGAGATGTTGGATCTTGCACGTTGTTTTCAATGCAAGTCTCCTAATGAAATATCACGTGAGAGCAATAATAAGTTTCTAAATAAATCAGCTAGATGACGAGCATTTCGTTACAAATGCCATTAGTTTGTCGTCATTTTTGTATTTGTAATTTGTTATAGTAACAGTTTTACATGGTTTTGACTAATCACAAATCTTTTTTAAAAAATTAAAATTTTCACACTCTATCAGCCAATCAGAATATAAGTTTTTTTTTTTTTTTTTATATACATTCCATGTATCAAGTTTATTAACTAAATGTGAAGTGTAACGGAACTGAAGCCACTGTGTTCTAAAAAGGCGCGTTGTTTTGTTTGTATCTTCCAGATGATTTGTTGATGTTAAATTAAATGTCATTGAGGTTGTGTTTGATTTATTTATGTCGCCTTGTTCTTGAATGAATGATTCTACCTCAGAACTTGCGAAATTAGAAAACCAGAGCCATGTGGAGAGACATAAAATGCTCAGTGCAAAACTGGAGTTCACCGCTTAAAACAGAAAATACTGAAGTGTTTTCTCCCTTTGAAGTGAAAACAATATCTCTTGCAACCACCTGCAAAGTAAGAACTTGTCTTTCTGATATTAAAATGTTTTATTTAGTTTGTAGTTGTTAAGTTTTTATTATGTATTCTGCAAATTCGGTATTTAATTTTTGTCTGGACCGATCCTGTTGGGCCTTTAGCCTGTTCTTGGCAATCAATTTTGTAAGTGAACCAATTTTACATTGAGGTTTAGACGACGTTCTCATGTTTGGTTGGAAATTTAGTGAACCAATTTTATATTGAGGTTTAGACGATGTTCTCATGTTTGGTTGGAAATTTATTATTTCAAATGTAGTTTGTAAATTTTTTTTTTTTTGTATTCAATATTTTCTTATCTCTACAATTTATTTTTGAAATAAAATTTGGAACATTGACTTCAACATAGATCAAACCAGTAGGTTTAGCAAGAGTACAATTAATGTATTGTTTTGAAGGCAAGACCACACTCAAAATTTGAACTAAATTTAAGTGTTAATTTTGAATTTTTTCTACTTTCGCAGCATTGGTTTCTACCACATCTTTTCTTTGCAATATGAAAATTCTGACTTATTAAAATTCTGATGATATTATGAAGAGCTTAAATACTTTTCTTCACGTAATTGATTTTCAAATTTTAAAAAAGGCTTCCCTTATATATTTTCACAATATGCCCTCTTTAGCTTTTTTAGCTCAGTTCTTAGGCCGTTGTTTCAGGGTTTATACGGTCAAGAGGGAAATCTCAGAGAATTAATTATGAGGGAAAAAAGAAAAATCCTCCCTATAACCTGGAAAAAAATCCTACTCTTCGGTGCTATTTGTTTAATCTGGACTCGAGAAATTAAAGTTGCAGAATTATTTGACTTGCAGAAAGATATTCTTAAAGAAAAAATTACTTTTTACCAGTGGAAGAAGTGAGGGAAAAAAAGTGGGGGGATGCCCAAAAGTTGGTGACAAGCTCCCCCCCCCCCTCCCAAAACGATAAATTTTATAATTTCCTGGTCTTATAATGAAAATATTAACTAGGAAGGATATAATTTATACTTCCTAACACTTTATAGTAGTATGATATATACCATAAATTGATTAAATTTTTACATTTGAAAACTTTAAATCACTTTTCCTCAGTGTCACTGCATTTAAAGGTTAATGTTATTTTTCTTTAGTAGTTCTTAGACAGATTGAGTGTTTTTAAAAGTCGGAGGATGGATTTGAGTTGTTTTAGAAATGAAGGGACGCATGGGTATTTTCTTGAAAAGTGAGGGGACACGTCATCCCGCTTCTACCCATACTTCTAGCACTGCTTTTTACATGTTAGTGCAGAATTTGTGTAATCGAGGTTTGACAATATTTGACTTCCTAAAATAAATAAATAATAAATTATTACTAAAAATAATTATCTCTGCGATGGAAAACTCAGGGAATTTTTTTTCTGGAAATGAGTATGAGTGTTTAATATAGACCTGAAAATATCTCTTCGCTACAGTTTGATTAAATGGTGTGATGAGACGAATAAACAAATTTATCAACCAGCCACCTTTTTTTTTCGTATAATTTTTTGTACATGTTACAAGAATGGAATCAAATTTCTGTAAAATTTTAAATTGATGAAAATCTCACTTTCTAAAAAGGATATTCTCTCCTTGCTGTACCGATGCATAATGTGACCCGTGAGCTATCTGATAACTATCATAAACAGATTACGACTCCAAGAAACTATCCTGAGTCGAGATTCTACCTTATCGCTCTAGCGTGTACAGTGCTTCGGCACCAACTAGCAGAAAACATAACAAAAAGTTATAATAAATAATTTTTTTAATTGCAATGTAAAGAATTTGAACCATTTATAAAGTTATTTTAAAATACAGATTTCAGAGTTCATCCTAGAAATGAAAAAGGGCAGGGTGCTATTTTCCAAAAAAAGGGCACTTCCTGTTTACGAGGGCACTTTTATGGCAAATTGCAGAAATACGCGTTTTCTGCCACAATTTCAATATTGTTATACTTTTCTACAACAATAAATAATTTTCAATATTCTGAAAAAAAAATTATAATGTAAAAATCCGTGAATCAAAAACTCGCTCAGAAACTTAAAAGATATCAAAATACTGATAAAATGCTTCAGTACTAATTCTGCTGGAATGAGACTGAGAAAATTATTAAAATTAAAGTGCAATATACACAGTGAAATTTTCATCTAATAGTAATTTTTATAAAATTATCAATTTATAATACAGTAAAATTAAGATAAGAATGTTTTAGTATAATAAAAATGTGTTAAGATAAGAACTTTTCACTCTTTCAAAATTTTCTAAAGTTTGAATGAATTAACCTTAAACCTCATCTCTTAGTTTTACTATTGTCAGATAGAGAATAGAGTTTCTCCAAATTTAACATTATTCATGTGGGATATCACAAGGAGTATTCCGACTAAAGAACTTGGCCTATGTCCTGAAATTAGTGCATTTTTTTATTTTCCAAATCGGATCAAATTTAGAGTCAAAACGGCGATTTTTTTGTCGTGCGTATTACGTAAGCTATAATAGAAGTTTTATGTTTTTTTAAATCGGAAATAATCTGGGATTTTGGTTGCATTCCTGTTATGTTTAATTTTAAATATGAAACGGATGTTTAGAAATTAATTGGTAATAAGCAAATTACCAAAAACATCCCCTAAATTTAACAGGACATCGCGATTACGCTTGTCCAAACGGAAATATTCTTTTTAAATTCTTAGTGTAAACATTTGATAGTTATAAACCTTTAACTAAGTCATTCAAGTCTTTCAAATTCCTTTCTTCACTATTTTGAAGGAGGCATGGTAAAAATTCAGCGAAATACACTTAATCAAAACACCGCCCTACAATCCACCTACTAATGAAGCACGTTATATAGACATCTACTCAATGGTTTCAGTCTCCGATATATACGTTGCGCGTTTGAACATGAATGCACATTCGCGACAGCCGATTTCTGTAGGGATGATCCACATATTGCGTACTGTTGGGAGGGGAAAAAACGAAAGTTTTTCGAATTCTTTCAGGATGAAATTTTTTCTGAAAAAGGGCAGGAAGGGCGCTATTTTTATAAAAAAAGGGCAAGAAGGGCGCTATTTTTATAGAAAAAGGGCAGGCAGGGCGCGCCGCCCTTCGAAAAATGCCTAGGATGAACTCTGCAGATTTCTTGCGATGCATAATAGGCACCAACGCTTGCACAACATTATATCGTCGTTGGCAGTTTTTGCAAGTGTAGCGAACAACAAGATACCGTTGTTCGTTATTAAAAGGGTTAATGATTGAAAATGGCTTCGTTTTAGTTTACATAGTGGATGATGTCCTTTAATGCACCATACATTTTATGTAGCATTGTGTACAGATGTCAATGAAGACTTTAAGTAACAAATATTTCGGATGTATTTTTACCTATTTGTAGAGTACATAAACAATACTTTGAATTATCTAAGAAACCGATACCAAAAGTGTTCTTTATATTCCTTTAATACACTGTTTCATTAATAAACCCATCAAAAAGGATCAATCTTGTGTAAAACTAACAGTTTTATTTCCTGACACATTTTCATTCAAAGAAATCATTTTAGTATTTTGAATGTAACATAATAATTGACAGTTACAGAAAAAATTTCCCTCAACATTTGAACTATTTGAAAGGGGTTAAGTTTTCTGCCGCCTGTAAAAATCCAAAATGATCCCCTTTAAAATTTCTAATTAAATTGAAAATATTGATGTTTTTTTATTGTTTAACAATAAAACCATTAACCAGGATGGTCTGTGAGGGGTGATTGGCTTAGTTGGAAAGTGCAATACAAACATATATGTTAAATGTTGGTATTTGGGTATTTACATATCATCTCGTCGACCATTAGTGAGACATAACGTTAGTTTAAAGGTTTCCCTTAGACCGTTAAATTGGGTGGTCCACATGGATGCCTGTCTCTCTGTACAGTTGAGATATTCCATGGGAAGGTGAAGCTGGTCCAAGCCAGTTTTTGTTTAGCCAACAAAAAGTTTGGCAACCGTCAACAGGACAATCTGTAAGTACCGATTTTTATGTATAGATTAAAATTGTTGTATGTTTTCATGTTGATATGGTAATACTTGCATATACAGGGCATTTAGTTCCTAGCAAATAAATATGAGCTAAAATTCAGGAATAGGTAAAGATACTTCCGTACATGACAAAGAATTTTTTAGTATTGAACATTGTAGAAAAGATGTGGTTGTGGCATTTGAACATTTTGCAAGCTTTCTTTGCTATTGAACATATAAGAAATTATGTTATCGTGATTTTTTTTGTACAGCAATAGATTTCCTCTATTGTTCCATCTACCCTCTGTTATTTACCTCAATCGGGTTTTTGACAAGACAAATGCAGCCCAAGTTCAAACTTTTTACTTTCTTTCTGAACAGATTTCACTGATATCGTTGGGATATTTTATTTTGACTTTGCAGCAATTCACATTATTCCTAGTCAAACCTATTAGTCCAAGTGTATCTCTGAAATAGTATGTAATATTTCATATAATTTTTTTTACTGTAGGTTCATGACGAGGCACCAGTATGTTGTGCTTCTTCACCTTTGTATGTAGTGGTAGCTGTTGCCAATCAAGTAACAATTTATAAAGAGGATTCCTTTGATGTGGTTTGGCAGATTCCAGCTGGTATTTCTATTTTTTTATTTATTATTATTTTAATAAGGGAGTTAAGAAATAAAACCCACTGAAGTTTAATTTAAAAAATATTTTTATTGTTGTATTCAAATTTCTTACTTTTCATAGATAGTCCCAGTTCTATTTCGTTATCTGATGATTCCTGCCTTCTGCTTGTTGCCGAAAATTCTGGATTGCTTCAACTATATTATATCCCTACAAAAATATATCTTTGGAGTCATGTAAGTTTTGTTTTATTAGTTTTATGAAATAAACTTTAGCTAATTACTTTTCACTGTCTAAATATGTTCATTTATTGAAATTTTGATCTGTTCTAAAGTAACAACACATAAAATATCTTTTAAGTACTAATATTGATTATAAAACTTCAATTGTATGAATGAGAAAACTAATGTAAAAATTTTTGTGCTGTTTAAATTGTAAAGTTTATATAAATCAAAGTTTCTGCACTTTAGTTGCAGATTCAAATTCTGTATAACCACATTTTTATTTAGTATCTACAATTAGCATTTGCAAAGTTTCAGAGTTCATCCTAGGTGGTTTTTGGCAGGCAGTGTGCCATGCCTGCCCTTTTATTTAAAAATAGTGCCCTTCCTGCCCTTTTCAGAAAAAATACCATCCTGCAGGAATTTGCAAAACTTGTGTTTTTTCCTCTAACAATACGCAATATGTGGATCACCCCTACTGATATCACCTGTCACGCATGTGCATTCATGTTCTAATGTGCAATGCACAGAATGCACGTGAAATTGCGATGCCTTCTCTTTGAATTTAGGGGAATGTTTTTTGTAATTTGCCTGTTGCCAATTTGTGTTTATACAGCAGTTTTATATTTAAAATTAAATATCACAAGAGTGCATTAAAAATCTCGGATTATTTCTGATTTTTTTATAAAAAAACCTTCTATTATAGCCTTATTAGTGGCGGCAAGAAAGGCGAAAAATCACCGTTTTGACTCGGAATTTAATCCGATTTGTAAAATAAGAAAATGCACAAATTTTAGATAATAGACTACGTTCTTCAGTCAGAATACTCTTTTTGATATCCCAGGCGCTTAACCAGGGGGAGGGGTATGGGGATCAATCTCCCCCCCGAAATTTTTCTGTTGGCTATTAGAGCAGAAAAATCAAAAGATTTGTTTTGTTTAAAATTCCAACTTTAAATGGCATTATTTTAATTTTGTAATTTTCATATCCCCTCCCGAAATAAATTTTTGGCTATGCCCCTGTGATATCGCGCAACGAATATTGTTAAATTTGGACAACGCTATTTCTTGTCTGGTAATGGTAAAGCCTAAAAAGCAAAGTTTAAGGTTGATTTATTCAAATTTAGAATATTTAGCAGGGATGGGGGGGGGGGGGGTTGTAGGTTGGTTCAGGGTGGCTACAAAACCTGGAATTCAGGGATATTCAGGGAATTTCACTCTTTTGGAAAATTCAGGGAAATGTCAGGGAATTTCGTAAAATTACTCTTTAATCAGGGAATTTTGAATTTCCCCCCCCATTCTCGCATTCTTGGTGTGGATGCCATTTAACCAAAAAAAATTCTTGTGCTTTTGTGAAAGCCCCTCAATATCTGGTTAGTTGGCCGATTTGGGAGTACTACGATTCTGACCTTTTTCTATTCTTAGCTACAAAACCTAACCGGCTAATCCCCTTCCTCACTTCTGTTGATTTTCCTCTTTTTATTTTTTTACTATCTGTGATCATTGTTATGCCTGGAACAATTATTTGTGTAATATTTCTGTTAGATTTTGGGTTATTCTCTTAACTTAGAATCATGGATGCTGGCACCTTATTGTTAAAACAATCCTAGAACTTCAATCTGACTGCTTCCTTTACAGACATGATTATTTTTCTTCTTACCTTGCATTTGTTTTCAACAGAATATATTAGAAACCTTATTATTTCTATTAGATTTTTAGTTATCCTTTAACTTAGAAGCGCGGCCGCCGGCAGCCTTAGTGTTAAAAAAAATCCCCAACTTCAATCTGACTCCATCCTTTACGGACATAATTATTTTTCTTCTTGTCTTGTGCTTTTTGTCAAACAAATACATGAGAACCCTAAATTCCTTAATATTTCAAATTGATTCTATCAGATTTTTTCGTTTTTATTAACCCTCTACAGGGCTATGTTACAGATGTGTAACAAATCTGTAGGCGTCAAATATATATTGTTGCGTGGATGGGTTCGAAAGATTTGAAGCCAAAGCAGATCAAAACTTGCAGATATTTATTCCAATATCACTCTTCACAGATTCCTTTACAACTCCAGAACTTCTCGTTCTAGTAGACATAATATAGCTCTTTTCACAACAATAGAGCACAAAACAGCAGTTAAAAACTTGACAACACAACTGCTAAAATAACTGCAAAAGACAATGCAATACAGTTCTCTTTCGGAACTCTCTGATTTCTCACTGAGACTCAGTATCTCAATACAGTAATTCCAGTCAACTCGCTGACTCAACTCAGTCAACTAACTCAGTGACTCAAAATCAACTAACTCAGTGACTCAAAATCAACTAACTCAACTCACGGCCGGCCTTATATAGGGGAAGCAAACATTCTTGAAAATTCTAGAGGTAGATATTTGGTGAACTTTCCAGATCGTAGTCGAAAAGTCCTATACATGTACATGGGGACCGAAAATGTTGCCAAGTTTGACGACATTTGGTGATTTCTCGACGAATTTGGCGACAAAAATTAGTCGCCAAAACCATCGCCAACTTGGCTCTATCTCGCCAATTTGACGAGATTGCCATTACCATAATGTTAAATGCCCTGCTCCTTGTAAAACTCTCTTCCCAGTGTTATCTCTGTAAAACTCGTTATCAAGCATTAAGACATACATTGCGGGGAAGCAAACTAACGACGAACTATTGCACTGCTTTATGTGAAATGTACATAAATTTTACTATTTACAAAATTACCACTAGGAAATATTTACAAATATACAAAAATTCTTAACAATATCTATAAGTGAGAAAGTTTAAATCCTGTACTTAATTTTTTTTTATATATTCTCATTTTGAGATTTTATTTTTAATGTAAATCAAATAAAGAACTGAAATATCCTCCTACAAAAATCAATGTGCTACTGCAAACATTTAGGTAAAGGGTCATGGAATTTTTTTTCAAGAAGTCCTTGCATTTTTTTTTATTGCCAATATAGTATGAACCCTGTGCTTGTCGTGTTTTATGAAAACGATTTTTTGCCTCATTTAATATGTAGTTTTGTGGTTTAAGATAATATTCTTATTGTACAAAATTTTTATTTCTATGCATCTATGAGCAATTACTTTTATTAGAGCTGTTAATTTCAGGCCCTTTCATTCATACATTATATGTTGTTTATCTTTTGTCAACTATAAAATCCAAACGATGTATATCATGAAAGATATGTACCTAGTGAAATTTGTGACCGAATAGCAAAATGCTGACTATTTAAGTTTCATGCTCATGCATGCCCAAGTTTAGTAAATATTTAGGACAGTGTTTGAAATTTATGCTATGAACAGGATACAACCTACGACATATATTAACAAAAATAACATGTTTTATTTGCGCTTTTTTTAAATTAAAAAAAAAAAAAGTATTGCATTAGCTTTGTTTTTCCTTGAAGTTAGGGGTGTAGTTTGTGAATTGTTTAAAGTGAATTTTGTATTTTTAATTAATATTTTCCATTCTTTTTCATGCTCTCAAGATGCCTGTTTTGCTTTTTAGCCTAAATTTTTTGTATTGATGCAATTATACTTTGACTATTTAGAATTTTATTTACTTATTAAATTTATATATTTTTAAATTTGCCATCATTATATTTTTCATTGTTTTTTTAATGTTAACGTCAGCAGAAATGCATATCGGGGAATTTTTTAGAGAATTTTCTGGAAATCAGGGAAATGTCCAGGAATTTTGTTTCTCAAATTCTGTAGTCACCCTGTTGGTAGTGTAAAGTTCTTAACATTCATTATATCAAAACTCCTCATTCATTATATTAATTTTACAGTATTATAAATTGATATTTTTATAAAAATGAATATTTGCAGAAGTAAGACTGTAGCACTTTATATGTATTTTGATATTGTTTGAGTTTCTGAGCAAGTTTATGATTCGTGGCCAGTGGATTATTAATTAAAAAAAAAATTTAAAACTTTATCGTGGTTAGGGTTCTGAAAAGTAAAACAATTCAGAAATTATGGCAGGAATCGTTTTAAATTTCTCTTAATTGCTATAAAAGTGCCCTCGGCAAAAGGAGTTGCCCTTTTTTTTAAAAAATAGCACCCTGCCCTTTTCCATTTCTTGGATGAACTTTGAAGTTCATCTAGTATAATTAAAATAAACAAATTATTTAAATTGTTTTTATTACTGAGATAATAAATGCCTTAACTATTAATTTTTGCTTGAGTTTAATAAATCAAATTTTATTTACTAAATGTATATAAATATATATATTTTTTTAGATTTTTGAAAAGGATTCTCTTCCACTTTCATTAACAGACACATACTTATCAATTGACAATTCAGGTGTGTTCTTTTATTCAGTTTCATAATGTTATTATAACAAAAATTGATTTTATGATTTTCATTTAACTATTATGTTTATTTTAGGGTCCTTGAAAATATATGTGTTTTCAAAAGAGCATATCATATTTGAATTTTCAAACATTTCCGTTTCAACACTGTATAATGGTAAGAAGGTTTCCTTTTTACAAAATTAAAATCTAATTTGATTGAATTATATTAAAACTAAAATGTGTGAAGTTATTTTTTCAAGAAATGGTTGAGTAATGTTACATATTGTCTTGAATACAACACAATTAAATTTTCAACTCCTGCAAATTCATAGTTATTTCTATTATTTGATAATGTGAAAAACAATTAGTGTATATATTTTTTTTATTACTTTTCAGCGATTGAAGATGGAAGTTTCAATGAAGTTTTTTGTGTAAGTTTTGAAACTTTTTTTTTTTTACTTAGGTTCCAATTTTAACATGTTTTTGTTTTAAAGTTTAAAAAGTCCACCAACTTTTCTGTGTTTTGTTACCTTTATTTTTTACTTCATTACCCCACATGTTGGAAATCTCTAAACTTTCAATTCCATTATTGTGCACTGTTCTTATTGAACCCCACCATCTGATATCTAGCATTTGTAATTTTTGTAATGTCTGTTGCACAGCTTTAGCCGCACAGTTATTTATAGATACTTAAGATAATACATATTTCTTATAGTTCATTTACATTAAAATGTTAAACAATGTTAATGTGTGGTTTAATTGATTTTTTAGCTCTTAAATATCTGTTTATAATTAGAGGGAATTTTTACATGAATTTATTTTTAATTTTAGGGCACTCACATGGAAGAACTGGATATGTTTACCTTATGTCCAGGATACACATTGGCAAATACTTTTCAAATATTTTGTAACACCCTAGCTATTGGTTTAGTTACACAACAGTCCGAGACCTTAATGCCAAACACAGAATTTTTCACTATTGATGACATGATTGATGGTGATATGGAAGTGAGTTGTATAAGTCTCTCTAATTATAGTTTTAAATTATAATCCTCAAAGTTCAGCATTTATTAATTTTATTTAAATTTATTTTTTCATTTGGAACATCTTTTCATCATGAATTTTTTTTTTAAAGTGAAAAACAGTTTTTTTCCTCCTTAAGCATAATATAATTTTTTTTTATCAATGATTGGAATTTTTGTTTAAATTAATGTTTTTTGCATTATTTTAGGCTGACTGGGAGTGGAATTCACATGAAAAAACAATTTTTAAATGTTATAACTTTTCTTGTAAGTATTACACTTATACATAGAAAAAGTAATGTGCAAATTTCAATTATTTTCTGAATAAACTTATTGTCATTGCATTGTCTGCTATTTCTAGATCATAGCAAAAAAAAAAAAAAAAAAAAAAAAAAAATTATTTAGGGTTTATGTTATTCCATGCTACTTTATTTATACATTAAAATCTAAATGAATGCTGCTGTGTATGGCATTAGTTCATATTTTGTAAAATATAGTGTTTAATTTAAAATCAAGTCTTCGAATATTTTTGTTTTCCTTATATTATGTGGATGGGCAACCACAAGTATAATTAAGGCGTTGAACGCAAGAACGAACCATCCCACAATTGGATTTCTTTTGTTTCTACCCCATTTTTTTTCAAAACCATTCATGTTAAAATGAGTTAAATGTGGTATATCTAATGGTTAACTAAGTTAGCCATTACATAAACCATATTTGACTCGTCCTGGCATAAATGATTTTGAAAAGCGGGGTATAAAAAAAAAAAAAAAATTGTGAGGTGGTCCGTTCTGCCACTCAACACCTCAGTTGTAAATTAGTTAACTGCAGCATTTGTCCTTTTATTCTCTTGATATATTGCTCAATAATATGAATTCCTAGCTGCTGCAGTAGCATAGGTTTATTGTATTGGTAAAGCTTAAAATTCTGTCATTTTGAAATCATATAAGAATAACATATCACATTGCATTGACCATTAGTGTGTTTTGTAGTAAAGTTTATTTAACTGAATACTCTGGATTTGTATGTACTAATCTCAGAGTTCATCCTGGAAATGAAAAAGGGCAGGGTGCTATTTTCCAAAAAAGGGCAACTCCTATTTCTAAGGGCACTTTTATGGCAAATTGCAGAAATTTGTATTCGGTTTTCTGCCATAATTTTTGTATTGTTTTACTTTTCCACCACAATTAAGTTTTAAATTATTGATTTTTTTAAACAAATTAATAATGCTTAAAAGGCTGTGAATCAAAATCTTGCTCAAAAACTCTAACAATATTAAAATACTGATAAAATGCTACAGTCCTACTTCTGCTGGAATGAGACTGAGAAAATTATTTAAAAAAAAATATCTACACTGTAAAATTTTCATCAAATATTTATTTTTATAAAAACATCAATTTATAATGCTGTAAAATTGATATAATGAATGATAAGTTTTGATATAATGAATGTTAAGATAAGAACTTTTCACAACCTATCCCCGTAGCCAAATTTTCTAAAATTTGAATGAATCTACTTTAAACTGGATTTTTAAAGCCTTACTATTCCCAGATAGGAAATAGTGTTTCTCCAAGTTAAACAATACTCATTGTGGAATATCGTGTGGAGTATTATGACTTAAGAATTAAGTATATGTTCTAAAATTTATGCATTTTGTTATTTTTCAAATCGAATGAAATTCTGCAGCAAAGCAGCGATTTTTTTTTTTTTTTTTGCCATACATGCCACTAATATAAAGGCTATAATAAAAGTTAAAAAAAAAAAAAGAAAAGAAAAAAAATCAGAAATTATCCAGGATTCTCAATGCATTCCTGTGATATTTAATTTTAAACTTAAAACTGCCGTTTGAAAACAAGGCAACTGGTACATTACAAAAACATTCCACTAAATTTAATAAGAAAGCATCACAATTTCCCATGTCTAAACGGAAATTTCCTTTTTAAATGCTTAATGTAAACATTTGATGGTCATACACCTTTAACTAACTTAACCAATCATTTCAAATTCCTTCCTTCTCTGTTCTGAGGAAGAAGGTATGGTAAAAATTAGGCAAAATATGCTTTATCAAAGTACATACAAAATGGCCTTTCATGCTAGTTAACTAGCACTCAGAAATTTTAAGACGGCCGCCTACAAAGACTAATAATGCTTGTTGACTAATTGGCTCAAAGACTAATTGGCGTATTTAAACTTGAATATGCATGTGTGACAGGCAATTTCAGTAAGGGTGATCCACATATCCTCCTGAAACACTGCATACACTTAAATGCACATCGGATTTTGGGCGCATAATTTTTCTTTGCATGAAATAGCCGAATTCAGTCCTACAGCTGATGATAGTTCCATCGATTGTGACGAAGTAGAGCCTGTAAAGAAACGGTAAAAAACCGTTCCTCTGCCAGTAGAGGTGTCACAAAAATTTGATGCGAAGCACATGCCAGTAATGAACACTAAGACTTTTTCCTCACGTTGTCGGTTGTCTTGATGGATGTTCAGCGCGAACACATTTTTTTTGCACTAACTGTAAAGTATTTTTTATGTACCACGTCCACACAAAATTGTTTTGCAGCCTTTCATGGTTAAATTTCACATGTGCACTAAAATGCACATACACTTAAGTGTACTTAAAATGCATGGATCAGTTCTGAACTTTAAAAGTATGTTACATAGACCCAAAAGAATAATATGCATAAAAATTAGCTTTAAATCATGTTTAAAATATTTGTGGGTCTCAAGAGTATATTGCGTGCTGTTCAAGGAAAAACAAAAGTTTTTCGAATTTGTGCCGGATAACACTTTTTCTGATAAAGGCAGGAAGGGCGCTATTTTCAGCGAAAAAGGGCAAGAAGTGCGCTATTTTTAAAGAAAAAAGGGCAGGCAGGGTGTGCCTTCCTCCAAAAAATGCCTAGAATGAACTCTGCTAATCTTTCTTGCAACCACTTGCATTATTAAATTTATTCTCAAGTCAATTTCAGTACATATAGAGCACACAAAAAGTCTTACCTGGGTTAAAAATATTTATTGTATGAAACTATTATATTAATTGATAAATAAATCTTTGGAAATAGTTGGTGCAGTATTGAAGTTTTTTTTATTACTATCAATTTAGTCAAATTTTGCACCTCAAATTACCTGAGTTGGTAATCCAGTTCTTGCTTTGTGTTTGGCAAAATTTGCTCTGTAACACTTGACACAGTATTTGTTTTCTTGGCTAACGCATAACAAGAACTGGTTTATCAATTTTATAGTAACAGGGGGGGGGGGGGGCTAACATGGATTTTGATTAAGGTCCAAAATAGATTTGATTAAGGTCCAAAAAAAAAAAAAAAAAACTGTACATCAACCATAATTTTGTGCAGATTAGTTGTTTTAGCAAAACTTTTTGCTTACTCTGTACATTTCAATTTCATATTTAAAGTGCAATTTTGGAATTGCATTATTTTTTTAACAATAGTATTTTGACATAATTAGCTTCCTTTTGTATAAAAATGTATTTTGTTATTTGAAGCACATGACCCTATTATAAAGGCATTTAATACAAGAGATGGAAGATATATTGTGTTCCTAAGTGAAAAGGTGAGCTTATGTTGTTTAATTTTTTAAATGCATCAGTAATTTAATATTTGTTTCATGTAAGCTTATTAATTATTGAGAATGGGAAAGAATTATTCAAGATTACTTTCTAGGTGTCTGTTCTTCAATGCAAATAAATCCAAGTTTTTTTTTTATATTTGAGGGCTAAGAATTCTTGGTATGTAACTAAGAATTAAAATAAGTTATAGAGCAAAAGTAATTGAATTCGAGCAGCTAAAAATGCATTGATCTTTAAACAAATTTATAATTAAACCTTAATTTTGTGTACAATTTTAGGCAGTTTTGTTTTATCTATTTTTGTTACAAGAAGTGCATCACTTTTAGTCTTTCTAGTTGAGTAGTTAATTTTTCAGTTTTTGTTACATGCTTGTTTTTAAATTATTGCTTTGTTCTACAAGCAAGAATTAAAAAAGCTGCATTTGAGAAAATATCCAACAGATTTCCTGTTTTTTTTTTTATTAGTCTTTATACTATTTTTTTTTAATTTATTGCATGTTTTTATTTTTAGCATGTTTTGAGTGTTATGTGTTCATTTACGCATAGTATTTTAAAAACTTGGGTTCATAGTGGAAGTGGAAGTTGCATAAAAAGTTTTGTTATTAATGAGACTGTTGACCCTAGCAGGTAATTTTTTCTTTATTTAAATTTTACATTTCTGAAATGATTGATAGAATATTTTTTATTACAAGCATATCTCCACCATATTTGCATTTTAGATTTGAGTTTTTTTATGCTAAAAGTAAGAGTTAATGTTCATTAAAAAATATATATATATATTTCTATTGTTTTCCTTGAAGGATATTTTGGGTTTTTAATAACCAAGAGAGAACCATACATGAACAAATATTTAGTATTTTTATAAAACGATTTTAAAATTATGTTTTTTTGAAATCTTGCCCTTTAAAATGAAACAACAAATTTGTGAAATATAAATTAAAAACTGTTAACATTTCTTTTTTCTTCAAATCAATGAATAATCTTGGTATAAGGATAAATTAGAAGTGATCTCTATTACCAGTAAAATAAAAAGCAGCTAAAAGTAAACTTCTGCACTTTAACAATAATTTATTAATTGATAATGTTATAAAGTGTATTAACTAATTACTTTCCTTTACAACTTAGCTTTCTTGTTGTTGAGCGTAAAATTGGTTTGGTTGTTGAAACTTCAATATCGCCATCTGGACCTCTAAACCATGTATTTGAAATACGTCAATTTTCATCTTTTCAACTAATTTACAGTGTTCATCTCTCCCACTTTGTGCAATTAATAGAATGTAAACCAAACCAAGTAAGTGTTTTGTCAATTTTTAATTCAAAAATTCCAGAAAGTGACTGTATATCATTGATTTCTTTTTTACTCATTTTAGGATTTCTATTACATAATTGATGGAGAACTTATTGAAAACTCAAGGTAGGTTTTTTACCTTAAAGCTAAGTTTGTGAAAATTGAGAGCTTTTTTTATCAACAATTTATCTGGTACATGACATCCATATTTCTGAAGTTTTTTAAATCACCATATTTATCTTGAAAGTTACCCCCCCCCCCCACAACCATTTTAATATTTGAGTTTTGAGAACATGCTTTGATGATTTTTTTTAATTACTTTTGAAATTGTTATGCTTTATTGATAAATCATGTGACATGGCATAAAACGTTCAATAGGATAATATCTTTTTGAACAAGAATCATTGTATAAGTTTAATTGTTTAAAAAAATTAATATAATTTTTGTTTACGCCTTGTATGGTGTTTATTTTATGTACACTTTGTGTTTCAAGTATTACTCGGACCTCTTACTGGTAAAAATCTCACTGTTATGAGATTAATAATTTATTGAGTTAACTTCTAATATAACTTTTTCCTTCTATTTTATTTCTAAAGTTTTAACATACAATTAAACTGCTTTATTTATACAGTCTTCAGTGTATTTATGCTTTTGCTAAACTTTTTGTGCCATGTAGTTTAATTTAAATTTTTATTTCAGGGATATGGGTTTTAGTCATTTTAATCTCAAAGCTGTTTTTGAGTCTTTACCCGAAGCAAGGTATATGATCAATATTTATATTAGTTTTATATACAGAAACTAAGTTATTAGTTTTATATACAGAAACTAAGTTATTAGTTTTATATACAGAAATTTTATTTACAGATATTAATTACTATAGTTTGTACGTTTTTAAAAATTCTTAAAAGGTGCTTGAAAAAAAAACTTTCATTTTTAAGTGCTTGAAAACCTTAAATATTTGAAAAATGTGTTTATAGTGCTTGAAATTTATTTTCTAAAAATATAGCCTCTTTAAAAATGTTGATTTTCAAAAAGAGCAAAATCTTTCAAGACACCAGAAAAGAACGAGAAGATTGCGTCTTTCTTCCTGCCAGTTTGTTTTCCCCCTTACAGTGCAGTGTGTGCTGTGAAACATGGCGTAATCTATAGGCATAACATATTTGAAAACTGGTTTACTCTGATCAAATCACTTCAAGCTGGTTAGAAAAGCAGGGACTTAATTCATGGGCATGGTTGGAAGCCTATGTGTTGTATCCGTATCTTGGGCGCAGGCAGGATTATTTCCAGGGGGGTGCAGATCCATTTTATTGGTTGCTAGTCAACTTTTTATTGATCATATGAGACAACATGAATTAATTGATCAGTTCTTTAAAAATTTAAATTGGAGGAAGAATTATTTAAAATCAAAAGCATTTTAATTACAATTAATAATGAAATTTTTTGAAACTAAACGTCACAATAAATTTATTGCTATTGGTTCAAAAACTGAATAAAAGTTATTGCATCTAAAGAGTAAATGTTACTGCAGAATTTTTTTTTAAGTCTGCAAATCGCAAACAATATAAATTTAGAACATATTTACATATAGAAACATTGAAAATGGAAAATACTTTTTATTCTGGAAATGTTAAAATCAAAGCTTATCTCTGTTTTCCAAAGTAAAAATTTCATGCTAATATATTCGAGATTCTGAAATTGAACTGAAGATATTAGCCTGGGGTGTATTCAAGTCAAGAAAACTTCGAAAGTCTGAATCGGACAAATTTTCTTATTAAATCCGTGATGAAGACACTTTTTTTTATAAATAATTTTTTTTTGCTTTCACTGTTTTAAATCTGTTCATGTAAGGTCATGTCATTAAATACGTGCCACTACCCTATGGCTCAATGGCTTCTAAAATAAAATTCAGATCTATCATTTCCAAAAGCAATATATTTCTGGGAATTTACGACCTGCAAATAATCTCAGATCATCCTACTATTCAATGATTTAGTACCTCATTCCCCCTTTATTTCCCTAAGTTTTCTAATTGTAACTGTGCTAACTTATACTTTTCTCACATGTTTTTTCCCCTAATAGACTGGGTGTGACCGCAAATAATATAACTAATTCCTCCTTGCAGCAAAAAAAAAAAAAAAAAATCCAATTCTGGAAATACCAAAAATATGCCATATTAAACAAATGCCTCACAACTACAGTCAATGTTTGCTGTGGAAGATTACATTTTTTTTTTCAGAAGGAAGTAGAAAATTTAAGATTATATAAGAGAGATTAATTAAAAACTAGGGGTGTGGAACATCGCACAACTTTCAATTACGCTATACTGACGAGGATTTGTGTCGTTTGTATATTTTCATTCTTCATTTAGAATAAATGGCCAGTTTGGCAATATTTTTGGCAATAATTCTTGTATGAGTCTAAAAAAAAAACCTGCCAAATTGGTGATTTTGGCGATGCACTTTTCGATAATTCTTATATTATCTTTTATTATAAGGGAAACTGAGGGGAGAAGAAAAAACGATCGTTGAGAGGTATGCTCAAGGAAAGAGAACTCTGTGTTGAAGGCATTTATTTTTCAACTTTTTAAGCCATTAAAACATTTTTATGGGAATTTCGGATTTGGGGATGTTTAGAATACCTTAAGAGGCATTACCGCAGCGATTTTTATCAAAATCGTTAGAGACGTTTTTTAGCAATCATTGAAAAACATGATTTTTTCAATGACAGCTACCTTATGCGCATGCATGATTTTGATGAAAACCTTAATGGTAGGTCCCATGATCGCCACTAATCCTCATACCAAATTTGAACATCGTAGGTCGATTTGTTCAGGAGTTATGTTGACCACAGACACACACAGAGAAATTTTGTCTGAATCACTTTTCTGAAATCAGGATGTTCCAAAACGTAGAGAAATGCAAAAAAAAAATCATTTTTTTTTTACTGAATGCCATTCTTTCATTACCATATGTATATATACATATGGGTAATTGAAAGTAAAAATTACCTTACTCAATAAACAAATTTTAAATCACAATATAATAAATTAATACTCTATTTGTTATGTTGTGCAGCACATTACATCACACATAAAAAAAGTTAAGATTCTTTTAGGTTTAGATTTTTAAAGATTTTAATTTCCAGAATCCAGAGGAGTGCAAGTGCACCCCCTTGCACCCTCCTGGGGGCACCCATGATCCAGATTTTGCACGATGTACTTGGGGTGTGCCAAAAAATTCCAGCCCAGCATCAATGGAAACAAAAGTGCTTTTTAAAGCCATGCGAAGAGCAATAAGCACATGGATTTAGTTTCTGTAAGAAGTAGTTTGATGAGCATTGTTGGGACTGTATCTAATGATAAAAAATAACCCTTAAAGTCGATATTGTCTGCAACAATCAAGTCGTCATCGATTTCATCTCAAGCAAGCACGGCGGAGGTGCATGTAGTTTAAAACAAAGTTTCAGATGCTGAAATATTATGGACATTGAAAACCATAAAAATCATAGCTTGCATAAATTCAAATAAAGACATTGATGAATTATTTCATTGCTTGTTTGCCGATAGCACGATTCCATTATTTTTATGTGATGAGAAACAAAATATGCAGCTGGAATCAAGCTTTATCTTCAGAGTGTATTTGAAGACAGTTTAATCACTAACTTTATTATTATTATTTGATCTAAGTTTCAATATGATGAAACAAGAAAAATAAACGGTTATTCGCACCCAAAATTGGCGTTCTAACCAAGTGAGTGCTACTTACTTTATTTCCATTTTTAAGGGACATAGTACTGCTTATGATATACAAGGAAGGTTTTTTTCTTCTATTGTAAACTAAACATTTTCTTATATTGAAGCCTAAAAAACATATTTCTATTTGTATTTACTCGTTTTTAACATGCGCCATTTGCATCTAAAAAAAATTTAGAATTTTTTTTTGTATATTTGGGTTGATAATGCATCCTTGAAAAGTACTTGAATTCTTTTCTCCTTCAAGTTTACAAACCATGATTACTTAAATTTTATATTAAGAAATTTAGTTATTGAATATCATTCAATAGTTTTACTTTCTTTTTAAATCTAAGCTGTGCAAAGCTTATTTAATGCAATTTCTGACAAAATGTTATTTAATGTTTTGTGAGTTATATCTAAATTTGAATGTGTTCCTCGTAAAGATAAATTTTAATGTTTCAAAGGTTTTTTTTAATAGACTATTGCTAAATTTTTATAATTTGTATTGTTTATTTTTTTTACTCTTTAAATATATGCAAAAATAATTATCTTATTTTTCAATATAACCTGAAATCTAAAGTATAGTGTATAGAACAGTGTTGAAGAATAGGCAGCACATGCTTTAGCTACCAATCATATGAGAAATGCAAGAGTTTAAGCTAACTAGTTCTATGCAATTGCGTTCAATTGAATAAGTATCCTAAAAAATATTTGTTTATCTTAATTTAATCAATATGGTGTTGAATGAATTTGCTTATTGAAAATCTTTTTACTTTCAATTACCCATATGTATGCATAGAGCAATGAAAGTATAGCATTCGGTTAAAAAAAAATTAGATTTTTTTTTTTTTTTGCATTGCTTTTGTTTTAGAACATCCTGATTTCAAAAAAGTTGTCTAGAAAAAATACCTGGCTATGTGTACGTGGTCAGCATAACTTCCAAACAAATTGACCTATGATGTTAAAATTTAGTGTGTGGGTTAGTTGTGGCCATGAGATCTACCATTAAGGTTTTCTTCAAAATCGTGCTTGTGCATAAGGTACCTGTCATTGAAAAAATCATGTTTTTCAATGATTGCTAAAAACGGTTCTAACGATTTTGATCAAAATCGCTGTGGTAATGCCTCTTAAGGTGTTCTAAACATTCCCACCTTTGAAATTCTCCTAGAAATGCGATAAAACCAGAAAAAGTTGAAAAACGAGTGCCTTTAACACAGACCCTTTCTGCCCTTGAGCACCGCCCATCGAATGATTTTTTTCTGTCACATGCACAAGAAAGAACAATATAAAGTCTATTGAATAATTTCGCCATCTTGGCATGTTTTTATTTAAACCCTTGTAAAAATTATTGTCGAAAATATCGCGAAACTAGCCATTTTTATCTAAATAGTAAAAATATGAAAATGGTAAATAACACCTGAAATTTTAATGCAATGACCAATATTATAGTGTAAATGAAAGTTATGCATTATTCCACACCCCTAGTTTTATATTGTTTCACTGTTTTGTTTAGAACTGAACTTTTGTAATTACTTCATACAAACAGAATATTTGCTTTTCAAAGACAGAGAAAAAACTAAAAAAGTTATTTTTTCAATTTTTTTATATTGTAAGTACAATCTATCGCTTAGAATCACTAGTAGTAAAATCTATTTTAGTGTAGCTTATTTCTTTTTAAAATATGAATGGAATTCGAATTCATTGATTATTTTACTATTGTATTCAAGGGAAATTTTTGCTTAGTTGTAAGATTTTTATATATATATGTTATATTAAAAAACTAAAATATATTCTTAATGTGAAAGCAAATATATTCATAATGTGAAAGCAAAATTAATCCACTGAATCTGATTTAATTTTTTCGTTTCTATTTACTTAATTTTTTAGTAATTGATGCTAGGGGAACTTTAATTTGGGGGTCAATGTGGTACAGCCAGCACAAGTAACTAAGATTCCTCATAATTTTTTCTAAACAATTTCAACTGAAGTTTTGTAAAATTTTTATTGTTCAAACATTAATTCAATGTTGTTAGGTTTTATAAATTCTTCATAAAGAATTATATTTTATTGATGAGTCTTTGTTTACTCCTCCTTATTTGGTATTATCTTTTTCAGGCTTATAAATTTAGTTAATAGACGCAAATTTTTAGAAGCTGAGAAACTTGCTGAAAGTTCCAACTTAAGTTCTGAAGTACGCAAGAAGACTTAATTTTCTATTTAAAATTTATTTTGTTTGTATTGTTTATTTTATTTTTGTTTTAAATCACTGTTCCATTTTTAGGTAATTCACAAAACTAAAATAAATTGCATTCTAAATAATTTAGCAGTAAATAAGTATAAAAATGCTTCAAAATCTGCTTTGGATCAAATTTGGAGTGAACTTGATGATTCTTTCAAATGTATAAAGGTAAATTGTGAAAATTTATTTATTTTATCAAGAATTTTCAAAAATTACATTTGAAAATGTATAAGACATTTTAACAATTTTATAAATTCTGACTCTTGAATTATCTCTTTGATACAGGACATAGAGTTTATAAAAACATGCATTTTGTCTTCCTTACCAGAGAAAACTCACATGGAAAGATATCTTTTGTGCTTAAAAACCTGGGTGTGTTATTTTTTTTTTCACTACGGTAGTTTGAAATTGTATGATTTGAGTTGATTTTTTAAAAAGAAAATGTACAAAGTTTTATATTAATTACAAAAGTTTGACTTTGTGATTAGTTATGCCATAAAGTAATATTTTTCTTGGAATCAAGTTTATATTTGGAAATTATACAGTATTCTTCAATTATTAAGTATACAATTTATACAAAAAATGCATAAATAATATTTTACAAACTGTTATGCTAATCATCTGTCTGTATCTTTAAGTAGATCTACCCTTTGTTGTAATGGCGTATATGCACATATTCTGGTTATGAATGCACATATTCTAGGTAAATTTAATATTTACTTAGAATATGTGTATACATTAAGATATGATATCACATATAGCTTTATGCTTTTGTATCGATTATTCTGTTTAATTCAATTTTAGGTACAAAATATTGTGTTGTAAATTATTTTTACTGTTATGCCATTAACATATATATTTAAATTATACTATTAATTAGACTATTTATGTTCTTTGAGCTTTATTCTAATCTTTTTTTCTTAATATTCATCTAGGTTATTCATAATAGTAGTGGAAACAATATCAGAGACATTATTTCTAAGGTAATATTTCTTTTAAAAAAGCATCCAATTTCATTTTTTCAAAATTACTAAATTTTTTTATATTGATCTCAACCAATACATTTCATACAGGTTGTTTTATAATTATGGCTATAAAGAGTGGTTAGAGAAGTTCAAACATTAATTTTCTGTCTTTCAATGTATTTAAATACGATTCTAAGGCTCACTTTAGTCATGCAATTGTCAGACTTAGTCTATAATTGTTGGATATGCTCAGTAAATACTTACAATCCTTTCAAATGCACATTATTTAATGCACTAACCATTAAAATGTTTTGTAATTGTTGAAGATTTTTCTAAGCATTTTCTTAATTTTATGGCGTACTGACTGTCTGGATACATAACATTAGCAATTGACTTCCAGAAAGATTTTCTAGCTCATTTGTGATTTACATCTGAAATTATTTATTAAAGTGCTTTAAAATTTTATGCTTATTGAAAACAATACAGGGCATCTCATCAAGACACTTCCAAACTCTGTAGTCAGACTCCTCGCTTGGAATACATAAAAAATACTTAAAAAAAACTCTACCTCTACAACCCATAGTTTTCGAGAAAATTACAAAAAAATAAAATAATTTGTTGTTATATCTGGTGCTAGAAAAACAACTTTATTGAAAACATTAACATCAGTATTGGCATATGTTTACATAGCATACGTTAAATATTTTGATTATCTTCCTATTCAAGTATTAATGTTTATGTTTCAATACAGTTTTTTTTTATCTTGCATTAGATATAACGTCAAACTTTTCATTCACATTTTTTTCTCGAAAACTATGGGTCACAGAGGTATATTTCTTTAGGCATTTTTATTCATTCCAAGCGAGGAATCTGGTTGTACAGAATTTAGATGGTCTTAATGGGATATTATGTATAGAATTAAATAAAATAAATGATCACCCTAACCATCAATTTAATCCAAAACCAGGTGAACCAAAATCTTAATAGACTGGTTACTCATGAAATCTTGTGCAATGAAGTTGAAACATGGTGAGTGTTTTCCTCCACATTTTATCTCAAGACTTTTATAACTGCAATTTATTCTGTAATTTAGATTAGTAATAACTTATTAGATTTTAATATTGTTAAATTATCCATAGTTTTGTACTAACTTTATACTGATTTCTATATATTTAATCTCTTTTCTTTGCAATTAATTTTTATATTACCTAAATTTATATGAATACATTATTGATTAAACCTTCCTACTGTCATCTTATAATGGGATTTGATTTCATTGGGATTGTCATTACCCATGGCAATACATAAAATCGAGATTTCTTGGGTTTAGTGGGGTTGCTTTAACATGAAAATGTGGACATGCCGGATAAAAGCACCACATTTTTTCCAGGTGCTAGTTAGGTACTTAGCTTCCAATTTCTGATAGGAACCACCTTCTTTGTTGGCCATTTTGTATTTTATAGCTGCCATTTTGAAATACCAGTATATTATCAATATCTCGGCTTCTAAGTCACTTAAGATCGCAAACTGGTGTCTAAATATACATATTTGGGGTCAAAGAATACAACTAAACAATCTTTAAATGTATTATCAGATTTTATTTATTTACTAATATATGTAGTATATATATGCAATATATGTATAATTACATATTTATAAAAATTAGTTACATATTAATTACAAATTAATCGCATATTTCTTAAAATTAGTTACATAGTAATTACAAATTAATTACATTTCTATTAAAAAAATTATTACGTCATAACTAAACTTTAATAGGTATTTTTTCTACTTTTCATTGAAGTTACTATGATTTCAATCGGCAAAATAATGCCCATAACCCCCCCCCTAAACATTGACATTTGCACAGTTCAGTGCAATTCCTCCAAGCGCACCCTCTTTTGCTCTTGCATTTGCATTTAATCAATTGAGTGCAAGCCTTTGAGGCAATTGGTAAAGTGCTCCATACTGGAACCCATGATATACTGTCAACATTCTGGGTCCAGTCCCAGCCTTCTGGTTTAAGAGCATGCTGTTGACTGTGCTCACTGGTACACCATTTTCCTGCCTGATATTCAGCTCGCTTTGAGTGTTGTAGTAGTGCATCCTTCGTTGGGGGAAGTTTCTCCGTTGACATATTCTTCTGACAAAACAGTTCCTTCCGGGCTTCATTCACATTGTCTAATTCACAGTTCTTATCATACAGGATCACAATGAAGCGTTTTAGTAGTTTAAAATTTTCGTTATCAGTATCAAGTGCTGTATGAAGGTGGAGTGCCATGTAGGTAAAGACATGTCACTTGAGGATAACAATTCCATGCCTCCCACATAGATTTCTTGCCTCGCTCTAAAAATGATGATGTGGTATTACATCCCGAGAAACTGTGGAATACTGGGAGGGTTTGGGATTTTTCTACACCCAGCTTCTCGTAAATAGCATTAATGTTAATGTAAGTAAACGTTTTTCCTGTACCAAAAGCAACACAAATCTTTAGATCTGCACATAAGGTCATCAGGTGATGGAACTTTCCAACGAGTTTGAAACAAAAATTTTTTAAAAAAGATCATCCATACCGGAAAGGCCCATTTCTTACAGACACTGACCGGCCCGGAGATTTCACTGGACAACCCTATGGCCAGTGCGCCCCTGTGGTACATATATTAGTCAATAATGCATATTAAGGGCTTATATTAAAAACTTTGCTTTTATGGGTTAATTTTTTATCAAGACATATCCCCCTTTCGCCCCCCCCCCCTCCTAGTAGTGACGATCCTGCACATATTAGTGAATAAATATAGTCTGATACATTGACAGATTGTTTAGTTGTATTCCTTGACCCCAAATAGATATATTTAGACACTAAGTTTGTGATCCTTAGTGACTTGAGAAGTTAAGATAATCATAATACACTGATATTTCAAATAAGCAGAAATAAAATCAAGGATGGCCGACTGAGAAGATGGTTCCTATCAGAAATGAAAACTATGTACCTAACTAGTACCTGGAAAAAAATTGGTGCTTCTCTCTGACGTGTCCACATTAAGGCAAAATTCGAGCTTAAGCAACCCCACTAGTTGGTCGACAATATGTTAATAGTTAATTTGCTATATATATAATAGTTATATTAAATATACCTAAATATGGGTACTGCAACCAATGCATATGCTTTGCTTGTATGGGTTAATTTTTTATCAAGACATATCCCCCTTTTGCCCCCCCCCCCCTCCCAATAGTGGCGATCCTGCATATAATACATAAAAAATGTCTAGTGGTTTTTTTAATAATTTAAATATTTAATTTTTAGTGTCACTTTGAAAGACTTTTTAAGTAAAGATTTATTGAATTACATGATAAGTGAATTGAAAGCTGGGAACCTTGATACTTCTTTTGTAATTTGGAAGAGGCATAAGGTTTGTATTATTATTTTTTTATAATTAAGTTTTCAAAGTAAAAGTTAATGTAAACTCAAATTCGAGATTGTAATGGATGCATTTGGTTAATCCTTAAGAATTTTATATACAAATTAGACTCGTTTTCTGAGAAAAGTAAAAGTTTCAATAATATATAAAAATTTTCCGATTTATCACTTTGATGTCAAGGCCTGTATTCAGGTAACACACTATTATTAAATTATCACTATTATTAAAATCTTTTTTCAATACGACTTTTAAATTATGCATGCATTTTATAACGAATATGTATTATTGTATAACACATGTATGCAAGTTAATTTTCAATTACATAAAAACGTTTCTATTTATAATTCATATATTATATTATAGTTATTATATATTTAGTTTATGAGCAATGGAAGTTTGATAACCGACATTTAACTGGTTTCAAGATGGTTTCAATATCTTACTGATAACTTTTTGTGTACATAAAATTTTCTGTGCTTGTGGGGGACATTTAGATATGAGATTCTGTGAAACTGATTCTTTGCATGAGGGTTTTGCTATTCATAGGATTTCTTCACTTTCTCTAAGTAAGATACTTTTCATTGCCATTTAGCGAATGCAAAAATTCAGCAGAATGAATGGTAGAATCCCTTACAGTGAAGATACAGCAGTCCATACTTATGACCTGTGGTACTGCTAATAAGCACATATTCATAAAAGTGATTAAATTCCTATTCAGAAGAAAGAAAAACCGTTCATTATTTATAGAATTTTATGCTGTACAATGAAATTCTTTCTCCAAATTCTATTCATTATATGTGACTGCTTTGCCTAATTTTTCTTGCAGTCAGTTAGACAAGACTTGTATTGGAAAGTGTTTCTTTTAATTTGAGCCCGATCATTATAAGTTTTGTATTGGTACATTATCCTACCATCATTATGGTTAATAAGTGCAGAAGTGAATGAATTTAAACTCGGTTGGATCATTTATTTGTATTTGTTTTTAAATGGGATTTTTCTCTACTAACTAGAGATGCCTTTTACCTTTTCTCTGGAAGAAATTTATGCAATTTCAAATATTTATCCTTGTTAAAATTATGATTCAATTACATTTAATAAAAAATAATTAACTTTACAATATGTTTTTGTTTCAGGTGGAATTGCTTGACTCTTTGAATTCAGAAACTGTAAACCAAATCATCAGTTCTATTCCAGACTGTATGCCTTCACAGCATTTGATTCTATTTTTGTGTGATGAATTTTTGCCTGCATTATTTTCAAGGAATCCAGACTCCATTGTATGGCTATTTTATATTACTTTATTATCTAATTCCGTATAAACATGCTCTCAGTTATAAATTATTTAGTTTAAATCGAGTATTACTCAAGGGAATTTTTTTTATTTTGTATGGCTACTATAGGTAGCCTAAATTTTAATGCAACAATTTTCTTGTGTAAAGCCTTTGTTTAGCTTTTGCTCAAGAAAATTTCTTTTCTAACCAACCAAATAATGGATAGAAACAGAAACTTTTAATTTTATTATATTAATTTTTTAATGCTATCATGAATGTTTTTATCGTGTTAACTATTTTAAAAGGTAAGATTGCTTTTGAAAACTTGTAATAAAAATTGCTGATTGGAGAAGAGCTAGTGGTTGGATTACAAGATTTGTTTTTGTCTTAACCAGGTCATGACGCTCTTATCTTTATGTAATATTTTTTGGTAATAACTGAAATTGACCCTCCTCTCCCTTCTTAGAGTGTTCACCCCATCATGACACTCTTATTTGTAGAATATCATAATGACTTACATTATGATTTGGTATAAAATCTAGCCATTTTCATTATGCACTAAAAAATTTGAAAATTTTCATAGTTTTAATTTGACTTATTTGTGTGTTTATGTAAATTTTAACTAATTTAATTGAAAAATAAGTATATTTTACTTATATTTCTAACTACACTGTTTTAATAGTTCAGCCTAAAGTATCAAAAGTCACTTCTTGAAATTGAGCAAAAGAAGAATATCCAAAATTTGCTGACCCATGTTAATCGGTCATCACCCAAGCCAAAAGTTCTAACCTCCAGGATTATTTCCAGGAGATAATCCTGCACTCATGAAAATATGCAAAAGGCACTTTCTCTAATTGAGCTTAGAAGAATAAAAAAGAATGGCCAAAATTCGCCAAAGCATTCAAGCTTGTAGACCTGGCCAAAATTTCAAAATTTTTACGATTATTTCCAGAAAGTACAGCCGCTAGCACACATTGAATCAAACAAAAGACATTTCTTCTAATCACGTTGAGAAGAATAAAAAAAGAATCGCCAAAATTTATAAATAGTTTTAGCTATAAATCTGACTAGAGTTTTGGTCACAACCAGAATAATCAAAAGAGGAATAAAATTCCAGTGACTTTGGGGATTTTAAAAGGGATTTTTTGCCATCTTCCTTTTTTCAAGGTTAATAATTATGTGGTTATTTTTCATCTACTCACTCGAGGCAACATGATGGAGCAAAAAATCAGAACTCTAGCTATAACAGAAGCTGAACTGTGAGGGGTTGAAAACCATCCTAAATTTGGTCAACTAAATATACTCTTGCATGTCCTGCCACTTTGACATTGAACTTAGTGGCCAAACACTGCCACGTTTCTTAACAGAAATGTTAAAATAAAAACAATAATTTTCTTCTATTAATTTTAAGTTTGTTTTGGGGACTGGTTTGGGGACTACTATTTTTATTAAATTAATTGTTTTCTACTCTTTTTTAGGATGAGGTTGCAGACTGGTTAGCTCATCGAGTCTATCTTGTAGAACTCTATGAAAAGGTGTGCAAATATTTTTTTCAGATAAATTTTTTAAAAATAAGCAATGTATTCAGAGTCATTAGTGAAAAAACCTATTTAGAACAAATTGTGTGTAAATGAATATTAGTTTTTTATAAGTAAATAAGACTCATTTTTGTAATAAAACAAAGGATAGTAAAACACAGACCACTTGTAGAATCACTTCTATGTCTATTCGTCAATAACAATAAGAGTTAAATAACACAGGAACTATGTGAGTCACTTAAATTAAAATGTCACACAGTTAATTCATATGTACCTAAACATAGACAAGGGCATTTGCAATAGTTTTTTTAATTTTACATTTGTATTTTGTTTGAAGAAAACTTTTTTTTAATAACATTGGAAGTGAAACATAAATTAAAGTTACAGATAAAAGGATTTGAAAAATATAACACGTGTTGCACTTATTATAATTATTTTTAAGAAAACATCTAGTTAACTGTTAGAAAATACATGTTCCCTCTGCCTTAATTTCAGAAAAATGTGAAAAAAATTAGGTAAGTAGGTAAGTATGGATAGTTTCCAGGAAAATTATTTTTCTTCATCAAAATATCATAGATTAAAAGAAATAAATTAAAACATGTTTAATATCTTGGTTGGTTGGTTTGTGCACTCAACGACCTATTTTTATATGCAGTGATGGCTAATCAGGCCGCGACCTACAGCTTAACATAATTTTGGTTGGTTAAATTGGTATGGTTACTGTCAGAAAAAATAAACTCTATATTGAATTGATCTATTGTGAATGTATTTCTGAAGGTGATAAAGCGTTGGGCTATTGTTCAATTGAAGCAACATTAATTTAAGGTCTCTTTAAGAGTCAGTGATATCATCAAAATTTTCATTTTTTTTTTTGTATCCAATCTTCCAACTATCCAAATTTCTTTTTCATAAGTTTTCCCAACAAAAGTATGCGCAGATCTATGCCTTAAAGTTTTGTCTTATTTTCATCTTGTAATATTATAAATATTTGTATTTATATTCCCAACGTTATAATTTAAAAAATATTGATCAACAGGATGGTTGGCCAGAGAATGGATTGAAATTAGTAACATCCTTCCTTAAAGTCATTCATGATTTACAAGAAAAAGAAAAAACTGGAGAAATAAGTTTTACTACTAGCTTATTATTTGCTAAAATTCATGTGAGTAAATATTTTTAGTTTTGTTATTGCTTTCTGAATTATTGTTATTCACTAGTATTGCATCATGAATTTGTATATAATTTTATTGTTCTGTTTTTTTACTTTGAATAATAGAAAAAGTTTATCAAAAGTGAGTTTCCAGTTGGGTGTTTGTCCGAGTTCTCTCGAGATTTGACGTGGTTGGTTGCACTGAAGACAAAGTTCAACTGCAAATTATCATTAGCAGACTGTCAAGTAAGTTTTTTTTTTTTTATAAATATTAGTCGATTTAAAATTGTTTTTTATCAGAATACAGTTCTAACTCTTTGAATACTTTCTTTTCAGGAATCTAAAATGGATGTTTTATTTGCGGTTTTGGATCGTGTAGATTTGCAATTTATATCTAACGCTATTGAAGACTTTGTCCGACCATATGCCTTAGAAAATGAGTTGGATTTTGAGTATTGTCTTGAACATTATATTAAAGTAAGTTTTCAATTTATTTTGTGCTTTAAAATTTGTATATTAGGTAGAAGTGGGCAATTAATTAAAAAAAAAAAAAGTTGCACAAACCTTTGTCTTTAAAAGAAATTACTGATTCTGAACAAGTGATTCCCTAACTCAGGGGTCTTCAGACTGCGGCTCTTCTCATGGATATTTTCTGCTCTTCAAATTCTCAATAACTCAACCTAAAAATGAACTGATAAAACTGATAACTAAAAATAAACCAGTAAAAAATTTACGCTTTGTTTGGATAAACCCATTATAAACTTACTGTGTGATCTCAAATCTAACATGGTTGGTACGTTTTTAAAAAACCCTTGAAAAGTGCTTGAAAACCTTGAATTTGTTAAAAATTTGTTTATAGTGCTTGAATTTTATTTTCTAAAAATATAACATCTTAAAAATTTTTAGTCAACAAAATGAGCAAAATCTTTTGAATTTAGTTTGGCCAATTAGCAGTCAGGAAAACAGCATGGTTGAGCAATTACCTGAAGCTTTTCAAATAGTTCTGAATTGGTTTAAATTTTGCGAGGAAAGCTGTAAATAAAAAATTTTAAGTTTTTAAATTGAGTAACTATAAAAACATTTGTCTGTATTTATTCGATTCAAACACGTAATGTGTTGTATATATATTTATAAAAATTTTCTTAATTATATGAGTTGATAATGCTTTCTTGAAAAGTCCTTGAATTTTTTCCTCCTTCAAGTGTACGTACCATGTCTGAGAAATAAGGAAAACGTGACAATATACGAAGAGATGAGTAGGTTGAACTGATAACACTCTTTTAAAGTACCGTCTTAAAATTATTGTCTTCATCGCCCTCTGGCATCTTCTGAGTCGAAATACGGAGCAATCAGAACTGTGCCTACCATGTGTCACAGTCTCAATTACTTAGAGCTTTTGTCGATGCTCATTCTCTTGTCTCTGATTGAGGTAGATAGAACCTTTGGCTGTAAGCTTTTCATGGTTACGCTCTGTTAAAATTCCCTTTTACCTTTGCTTTTGATGTACTATATTGGAAAAACGTAGCTTCGACTTTGTCTAAAAAGAAGAGAAAAATTCATGATGGAAATTGTGAATTGAAAGAATAGACTGAATTGTATGCATTCATTAAAGAAAATGGATGATCAATTTGCCTCATCTGCCATGATTTTTATACTACAAGGTTCATACGGTCCTTAAAAATCCTTAAAAGTTGATTTTTTTTAAGGCCCTTAAAAGTTCTTATTTTTTAAAAAAATCCTTAGAAGTCCTTATTTTTTTCCAAGTTAAAAACCAATGTTAGCGAAATTTGGAGATCATTTTAAGTGCTTTCATCCTTCCTGCCTTTTTTGTTTAAAAAAAAAAGAAGTTTTTCTCCAAAAATAGCATTTTTTCTGAAAAAATGCAAATTTTTTAAATGAAATGCAATAGGCGGATCACCCCTAGCGAAATCGCCTATTGCGCATTCATGTACAAACGTGCCATGCACAGACCAGTGACTAGCTGAAGGCATTGAATGGCTTTTGATGCCAGGTGCATCATTAGTAGGTAGATTGCTGGGGGCCGTCCCAAAAATTACGAATGTTAGTTAGCATGTATGCCTATTTCATAGTACCTTGATTAAGTGCATGTCTCTGGATTTTTTTTTTACCATGCCCTCTTTCTTAAAATAGAGAAGAAAGGTATTGGAAACGGTAGTTTAAAACTTTTTTTAAGGTGTATTAACCATAAAGTGTTTTTTTTTACGAAGCATTTTAAAAGAATATATTTCCGCACCGATACGCGAAATCACCATGCTCTCTCACTAAATTTAGGTTAACGTTTTGTGTAATTTTAGCTATTGGTAATTAATTTCTGAACGTCCGCTTTATATTTAAAATTAAATATCACCGAGATGCAATCAAAATACCGAATTATTTCCGATTTAAAAAATATATATACATCTTTTAAAACTTATAGTAGCTGCATGTATGACAAAAAATTGCAGTTTTACCCAGAATAGGATATGATTTTGGAAATAAAAATTCACATTTTAAGACATAGTCCAAGTTCTTTAATTAGAATATTCTTTTTATGATATCGTGAATCTGGTATACTTTTAATAGCCCGCAAAAAGTACGGCTAAATTTGGAGAAATACTATCTCCTGTCTAACAATGGTTAACCCTAAAAAGTAAAGTTAAACTGTTGGGGTTGATCAAATTTTAGAAAATTTTGTATTGGAGTTGGTTGTAAATACTTTATTAACATTCTTAGCTAAATATTAGTTATAAATTACTATTTTTATACAAATCAGGGTGGCGACAGACCGGTAATTCAGGGAAATGTCAGGGAATTTCACTCTTCTGGACAAGTCTGAGAATTTCGTAAAATTAATCTTCAATCGAGGAATTTTAAAATATTTTAGTTTCTTGTCTCGCATTCTCCGTGCGGGGGCGGACATCGATCTTGGATCGCGTCACGTGAAGTAAATGCCGTGAAATCAGCGCCGTATTGTTAAAAAAAATATCCTCAAACTTCAATCTGACTGCATCCTTTAGAGACATGATTATTTTCTTCTTGCCTCGCGTTTTTTGTCAACAAAATATACTAGAACTCAAATTATTTATGTTATATTTTAAGTTATCCTGTAACTTAGAAGTGCGGCCGCCACAGTAGCCTTTCTGTTTAAAAAATCTTCTAGTCTCAATCTAACTGCATCCTTTACAGATATGATTATTTGTCTTCTTTCTTTGGATTTTTTGTCAGCAGAATATATTAGAGCTCTAAATTCCTTAATATTTCAAATTGATTCCATCGGATTTTTTTGTTTTTGTTAACCGTTTTAGCACTGTGTTACAGTTTTGCAAGAATCCTAAAAGCATTCATAAGCGAAAATGCTTAGATCCTGTACTTGATTATTTTTTTTCTTTTTGAACTTTCATTTTGACATTTGTTGAACATAATTAACTGAAAGTGGTATGTGTGAATTTTAAATTTTTTAATTAATGTTTTATATTCTTTTTCATGCTCTATAGATGCTTGTTTTGATTTTTAGCTTTAATTTATTTTGGAGCAATTATGCTTTGACTATTTGGAATTACATTTACTTATTAAATTTATATATTTTTAAATTAGCCATGATTAACTTTTTTGTTTTTTGAATGATAACATCCAAAGAGAGATATCAGGGAATTTTCTGACAATCAATAAAATGTCATGGAATTTTGTTTCTTGAATTCTGTAGCCATCCTACAAATGAATATTTGATATTTTAGTATTTTAATATCATTTAACTTTTGAGTTTTAAAATATTTTCTGAAGAAGTTTTTATTTCGTGCCCTTTTGAGCATCATTGTTAAAATTTTAAAATCATTGTTAATTTAAATGTATTCATCGTGGTAGAAAAATAAAATAATGTAGAAATTATGGCAGAAAACCAGTTACGAAATTTTGCAATTTGCTTTATAAGTGCCCTCGGAAGCAGGAGCATAATTTACATTGCACTTCAAAAAGTTTAAACTACATTTAGTAAAAGTACTATATCTGTTTCTCAAAATGATTGGTTATATTCATTAGGAATTAAAAGAAATTTCATACATGAATTTTAGTGTGCATTAAAATTTTCTTTTCATTCAATTTCACCCCATCGTCTAAATCACAAAGAAAATTGAGGTCCTTAAAAAAGTTAACAAAGTACTTAGAAAGTCCTTAAAAAGTCCTTATTTTTTATTTTGAAAATCTGTATGAACCATGTACTATAAAATTGGTTTAAAAAAATTTGTAGTTAAAAGCTTATATTGGTATGGCTTATATTTATTTTGCAGCTTTATAAAATTTTCCAATTAGGATTATTGAATGTTTAGCATTTAAGACAGAAAAGTCTGCTGATCCCTGCTCTAATTTTTTATAATTGTGACTCTCTCTGTCATCTTTTCTTCACAAACTTTTAAGCTGCTATTATATTATTATAAATATAGTTGCAACTCCTGGTTTCTTTGAACCCCCTTTCTTCATATAAAGTCAGCCAGCTGAAATCTGAGAAGTAGTGTTCAAACTCTATTATCTGTGGTGTTTACCTAGCTTATTTCAATATTTCTTTAAATATGAATTTTTTTTTAAGTGCTTAGAAATACATAGATTTGCAAAGTACTTTAAGTATGAGTAGCGTTCATTATTTAACCCAGTATTTCCCAAACTATGCTCCATGTAGCGCTGTGAGTGATTCTTAGGGGCTTCGCCCCTATAATGGTGAAAAAATTAATTTGCTTCTTCGATTTAACAGAAAAACAAAACAAAATTACTTCCATCAAGTGAAAAGTACTTTTGCAGTTAGTAGTTTGGGCTTTTCAAATGATGTTAAACAGTCATTTGAAATTTTTTGCTACAACTTCACAAAATCATGAATATTGCTGGATTAATTGTATTAATGGTATTTACCTTGTGCTGTACAAATCTGACTGCTCTTTTCACAAAGATATATTTTGCAAGCCATCCTCTATAAGTGACCGTAAAATGTTTTGTTTGATACCATTTTGACACTCAATACAGTGGGACAATTGCACATGTTGACAGATGGCACAAAGGCCATGGTGTATAATTTTTCTGGCGTTGTTGCTAGTATCTAGGAAGTTTAAAAAAAATCGCAGAAGTAATAATTGTGTACTATTCCAACACACTTTCACAGCAACAGAAAATGCCACCATTCTTTTAGAAAATGTTGGACAACACTATCAATATTATCAACGTTGCTAAGGCCCAACATTTGAATGGTAAGCTATTCAAAATACTTGTGAAGATTTTGGGAAGTATACATAATAGGGTGGGATAAAAAAATCTTTTTTCTCCTTTTTTAAGGGGCACAGTGATAAAAAGGTGCTAAATGGTTGCAAAATAACCCTTGTGAAATTTGATTACATTCCAATAAGTCTAACTGCCTCCGGATTGATATTGATTTTTTGGAATTTTTCAAATTTTTCGATTTTTTTTCACATATTTTTCGAGGAAAGTTTTAGTTAGGGTTCCAACCAATAAACATTATTTTCTACATAAATATATAGACAATGTATCATGATTGCAAGCATGAGGGGTGGATGGGTGGAGTGTAGAGAGTCGAGGAACACCAACACTTACGCGCTTTCTGCCTACATTTCCAGTATAGCTACGTCTGCAACAAGGTGAGGTTGTTTTGTGCTGGTTTGTATAATTTTTTTATTTATTTTTTTGTTATGAATCGAACTCTTACAAAATGGAAATGTTTGTTGTTCGGTGATTCAAGTAATATTAAATGCATTCTGTTACTAGTCTACAAAGATGTTATGAAGTTCTATGAGTGGAACTGGCATAAAATAAAACTTGATAATGAAACTAACGAAAAACCCACGTATAAAGAAATAGAGGCATTGTCGTTGCAAAAACCAAAAAAATACGGTCAAGAGTTTCCATATCCTACTGTCCAACAACATTCCTACTGTCAAACGAGTAAAAGCGATGTTGAAGGTGCATCATCTGAAACAATTTTTTTTTTTAAATCTCACTCTTCTATACTTACGAAGAATTTAGAAGACTTTATCCTTTATCTAGAAGACTAGTAAAATAGTGTTTGATATTTTATCTTGCAAGCATAAGAAAATTTTATGAGTGCATTTGCCACAGACAGCAAAATGTACCAGTCAGAGAATAAAGGTTCCTAATCAATCAAAATGGTGATCGAAGGCTTAGATATTGTTACAATGAATAAAATAACAAACACTTTGAAAAGAGAAATTCTTAAGTAAAATCACAGTTTCAGATTCAAAAAGAAAACATAGAGTAGCCTATAAGGAGTCAACTATATCTGAATCTATTCATTAGGACAGTGACAATGTATTCCAGCCACATTCTTCAAAAACGTGTGTAATAGATATGAAGTATCAGATAGGGCTGGTGCAGTTATTGATTCAGCAGTTCTTCATACATCCTCTTCGAAAATTATTGCTAAAAATACATTTCACCGGAAAAGCTAGATAGCACGAAAATTGTCCACGAAAGAAAACGAAGTTTTACAAATTCCTACTTTGCACTTCGACCGATGAAATGATAAAACTTTAATTACGTATATCAGAAAAAACTGACAAAATCTATTTATAGAACATTCTTGAAGAGCATATTTCATTGATTATTGAAGAACATATTTCCTTATAATGGAATCGGAGTCGATGTTCTTGGGTTATATTCATAGGTGTCAACTTTTCAAAAAACATGAGGGGGCAAGTTTTGACGAAAGATGAAATTTTTCGAAAAATTATCGAAATCTATTAATTTTTGGAAAATCTAGGTATGACACAACTTCTCATATAATACCAACAATAAACAGTTATTATAATTTATTTGGAGAATGGAGGGGAAAAAAAGGAGATAGTGTTACAAAAATCAGGGAAGGTAGCCCCCCAGAATTTAAAAGTGTGGAGGCCAGCTCCCCCTGCCCCCCCCCCTACTTTACGCCTATGGTTATATTACACCATCACTAAGCACATCTGAAACACCGATTTCTTCCTAGAATCAGAAATATCTATGGTAGTAGTTGAGTATGACAGAACTAACGTGAATGTTGGTAAATATGGAGGTGTTATATGCCTGCTTGAAGATAAACAGTTACAGTTAATTATCTGCCTTCTGTATATGAACGAATTATCCTTTCGACACTTGCTGCTTCGACACTTGATCCTTTCGACACTTTTTAAAATGCAGTCAAGACTGTGACGGAAGCTTCAACCACAAAGCGCCAAAAAATCTTAGAGAAGCCTTCATAAAAAAACCAAACACAGTCTTTAAAAGCCATGCCGAGATTCAATAGCAAGAAGGATTTTTGCGTCATATATTATAATAATAATATTATTTTGTCCACATTTTATTGCAACAAATAAATGTTACTCATGTAATTTAATTTTTTTTATACATACACATTTTTTAAACTGCTTTTAACCTTTCTGTAACAAAACATAAAAAAGAAGGAATTTTTTTTTTCTAATGTCAATCTGGAGACAGAAGATGACATCCCATTTCAATAAGATTTTATATGCACATTAGGATCATCATTTGGCACCCTTTTCTTGCTGTGCCGAACAGAAATATGAAAAATAAAAAAATTAACATGGATCGGTGACCCACCCTAATACACAAATCATTATTGCACAAGTCATTGTTATTGCACACAGAAGTACGATTGTAGTTTCTCATTTATAAGAATAAAACTCAATTGCACCCCTTTAGCAGTACTGCGAATGAAATGAATTTCCCCCTTTTGATTTGTTGGTTAGTCAACCATTTTGTGCACAAAACGGAAAACGTTGCATTTAGCTTGATTCCAAACATCCAAGTTTAATCCAGGATTCGAAACTTGCACTATTAGCAATCACCATAATTTCTTTTAGTTAAACACTATTATAAGTAAAAGGTGCATTAAAAAATTTCATCTCTACAACGGCTTCTGGAAAACATACCAACACTAATTGAATGAAAAAAAAATCTAAATTTGGTAGATGTGCATTCTAACTTGGATAAAATGTTGCTTCCATTATTTTTTGTGTGCAAAAAGTATGGGTTAAATTTTGCTGGATACAATCAACATATTTTGCAATCAATTTTAAAATAAATCTGTTTTGCAGCAACTTTCTTTTTAGATAAACAATATTTTTTAGGTTAATTGACAACCAGACATTTAAATTCGGAACTGAATATGTTATAAACGTGGGAAGTCTAATGGGGCTAAAAGATGAGTCGTTTGCAGAGTTTTACATTTGACTTTAACTAATTAGGCTTTTTACTATGTCGGTGAGACAAAACCCACTACACCTTCCTACTTTCTCCTCGCAGAATGCTCTCCATGTGTTTTTCTTCTGTCATGACGTACTCTTATGTTATGACTTCTCTGCAAGGGGTGACATTTGTTCTAATTGGCTCGTTGAACCAGGGAAATTGCTGCCATATGTTGGAGGGGTTTCCAACCCACATAAATTATCAGGAATCTTGTGGCGATTTGCACTCTTGCATCATATTCCTTTTTCTATGCAGTATAATAGTGCACAATTTGACTGTCGTATTCTCGAGCATATTTTACTTTAGAGTACAAAGTAAATTGTGTGTGAGAAGGGGGAGGGGGGAGGGCATATAATGGAATACCAACGTTTCTAAATACAAAAGCCACTCTTCCAGAATTCTTGGAACCTCTCCGTGAAAACGTGTACAAGAAAACTTCCCTCCAGAGCAGAAATAGCAATAGTCCACTTTGTCCTCTTGGTAACTCTAAAATATAGGTTCGTCTTTATCAGGAGACTTCTTTTTATACATATTTTAAATGCTTAATGTCCCAGTTTTTTTTTTTTTTTTTTGTACAGAATTTAAGATACGAAAATGATTTAATTTTTGTAACAGATTTCTCATTATTGTTGATTGTAAGGGTAAAATATAACATTATTGTAACTGAAAATACGATATAGATTATTTTTAAATATTCCAGTTATGATTTTAATGTTAGGTACCACCACTAGGGTTATTTGCAGTTTAACGTTGCTAAAATGAAAATTTAGTGAAAAAATAGCAACTTTCATTCAATTGGAAAATTCTGTTTTCCGGAAATTCTAATTTCCTGGCTATTTCAGATAGCCAATTTTTACTGTAATAACGAAATTGTTGCACTGTAAGGCAAAATAAAAATTTACATGGAAAGCATTGAGAATAAGGATCCGCCATGTTTCTTTTTGAGTTTTTAGAAGTTAACTTAACTATACTAATAAATGAATAATTGGTAATAGGAAAAGGTTCTGTGTGAATTGTTAATATATTTTCAGTGACATCAATACCAGAAGCCCTCTCTGTGGCAGAATGTTCGTTATCCTTATAGACATTGTATCAGATAGTCACTTTATGGCAGGGTTGGCATGGTTTAAACCAAATGTTTTTTTTTTCTCAAAACAAACCCCAATTGGTTTTTTTTAAAGAATAATTTAAAATTGTATTTTTATTTATTTATAATTAAATCTTTTAAATTATTTGATGTTGCAAATAACTTCTACTTTTAACCAAAAGTTTTCTATTTCAAAGATATCTTTTTCAAAAAGAATTTTACTGCAAAAGCAACTACGGCGAATGTTGAGAGATTTTTTTTTCCTTTTGGAGCTGTTGCTGTACACTCAAAATTGTGTTAAAAAGAAGCAGTAAAACTTTTTTTTTTATGTATAATATTAAATCCTAAACATGGTTTTAAATGGGAAAAAAATAAAAAAATGTAGTTTTTCCATTAATTTTCTAGAAAATAATTTACTAAATGAAGGAACTACATTCTTGGTATTACATGACTGATGTTTTTGTAAATTAAAACTTATATGGATATTATAAATAGAATAAGTTCTAATGTATTTTAAAATAAATCTTATAATTAAAGACTATTGCAGTGTTTATAAGTATCAACAATAAGTTTTTATATTAATCAAATGGATATATTAATGTTTTATAATTATTTAAAATTATTGATTAAAGTTAAATTATAGGCTGCATTTTAAATTTGTTTCTAAAATAGAGGTTTTGTGCTTTAACAATTTATTTCTAAACCTTTAAAATACCATTTTGTACAACTTATCACCATTACTGACGAATATAAGAGCAATATTCCTTTGCGTTATGCAGTAAACAATTATTATTGTATTATATTGTATACATTGAATTTCAAAAATGGTATCTCTAAATATAATATTAATATATAATATGATTGAATCTCCACATAGGTAACAATTGTTTATTTACTTAGTTAAAATTATATTTAGAAGAAATATTATTTGTTATCTCAAGATTAATTATTCTAGTTAATGTCAAATTTCCATTATAAATATGTATACATGAAATTAGAAAAAGATTTGAAAAAAAAAAAATGTTTTTTTTTCCATACCTGCTTTATTACATCATTTAAAAGCAAACCACTACCTGAATTTCGAGCTCAGATCTTTTGATATTAAATTCAAAACCTCGATTGCTCCTACTGTCTATAGCACTAAATACTTCTGCAGCACTCTCTTTTTGAGGTTCACAGCTACAAAAATTAAATATCAAGCTTCATTTAGAAGCAGAAGACGAAATGCATTTTCTACTGACTTCTGTGGTAATGGACATTGACAAACTTTGCTTCAAGATACAAGAATATTGTTTACATTTACTTCGGATGTACATTTTGTCAGCAGTTTATCATTTTGTAAATTTAAATAACATTTAACCCTTTAAATCCCATGGAGTCAGCGTTGTGGGTTTCACAAAACCCCGATGACTTCCCCGATGACTTTCCATTCATAAAAACTGGAAATGAACTTGCCCGACTCGTTCTTCTGTCTGCCACTCCTGGGATTGCTGTGGGGGGTCACTGTCGACCATTAAAAGATCATTACTATATGTCTACAACCTGCAATAGGGTTGTGCGTTGGGTCATCTGCTTGATATGTCAGAGAATTTAGTTGGCGTCTTATCGATGAAACAAACGCCACCGCTAAGTACATGACAAGATTCGCATAAAAGAAAAGTCCCTGACTATCTTACTCCATGTCCAAAGGGTGGGGCAGTTTGACATTGAGTACTTTAAATCCATGTCTCCCCTCTACATGCCCCACAATAGCCTATTGTTGAGGACCGTCACGCTTTAAACAACTACTGCAGGCAAGATTCCCCTCACTTGGAAATATATGTTTACCCCTGCACCCGCCCGAAAGGCGTCTAGCTGGGAATTTCTCCACAAGGCGGTATAGGGCGGGTTGGGATTTAAAGTGTTAACATGCCTTGTAGCTCCTTCCTAGAATCTTTTGTTTCAAAACAGGTTTCTTTGCTTGAAAGCTTCAATAACCACTGCTTTAGCCTATGTTTTTAAACTGTTTAAGTAACCTATCTTAATTTTTGAGGCAAGTAATTACTAAAGTTTAATAACTGAATGATTTAATTTTTTTTTTTTTTAGGAAAACAGGATTTTCAGTAGTGCTTTTACTTTAATTAGCAATCTGTCACCATTCTTTTTTCAGCTTGCTTGCTTGAGCATCTTCCACTTTTCATCTACTTACAAGGTCAATTCAGTTGAAATTTCATCTGATTATGAGCTCGATTTCAGTTCTAAGCTATAAATTAATGTAACACACATAAGAACATTTTATACTTGTCAGCACATGTAATCTTGCATTGAACAAAATCTTTCAGCATACTCTCCAAACATCTTGTTTCACGTGGTGGTCTTGGGACGAAGATCCATGGGAAGAGCGTTTCATTGTCGTGACTGAAGCAATTCACTGCACTGAAAAATGGGTCAATGCTGCTTTGTTAGTTGCTTCACGGGCTGCAGTCCCATGGTCTCAGCAAATGCAGGATCTTGTCCAGAAAGGAATGGAATGTGAACACCCCAGGTAAAAGTGATTCAGTGAGGATTTTCATTAGAAAAAAACTGAGTTTATATGAAAAAAAGTATATAAAAGCAATTAAAATTTATACAACCTAAAAATGTTTATCTTTAAGTTTTTTTTTTATTATTAATGTATACAATTATTCAACTACTGGTGTTAGTTTGATAAAAGAATTTTTGTATTGTAAATTAAAGTGAATACGGTCGTGCTTGTCTATCTCGAATCTCGTAGAAAAGAGAAAAAAAATGAGATAAAGAGGTTTTGTGCTGTAGAAGTTTTCAAGTAGAGGCTTCAAATGAAGTCATTTAAAAAAAGTTGTGATTGCTATTGATTTCGTATTGAGTATATTAGAAAAATAGGACTAGTATGATTATTCATAACAAATTATTAAAATACATCCATACCTTTAACAAGAGAAATAGTCTTTCAATAACTTTTGGCATCTGACTTTCTTTCTGCTATTTTCCCGATGGTTAGCAATAGCAATATAGAATTGTGGCCAACATTCTCCTGAAATTCAAGAAAAGTTGTCATGAGTTCTGCAATCTTCCCTGCTTCTTTTTTTTTGTTGTCACTTTAGGTGTACCGGTATGCTCTACGGTTTCTTCTCCTTGGTCTTCCAAAGCGCCTCTCACATTATTCGTGATCTCCGCATCTGTCAGGGTTTCATATGTTTTTAAGGAATCAGCCTCTTTCAACAATTCATCAATAGAAATGTTTGCATTTCATCTGGATTTTATGGCATTACACGCTTGGGAATTTATTTTTAACTCTTGATTTGCTGCATCAACCGTTTCTTCTGTTTCGTTTTTGATGCTTTCACTCTTTTCTTTGATGATTTCATTCTCTTCACATTCATTCTTGAATCAAGCTTTTTTAAAGCAGTTTTGGACAGTTTGTGTCACATTTATTAGTGTGTTGTCTATTGTCCTCATTGAATCCAGTTTTTGATCTTTGGGAGGTTACTCTTTTCATCAATTATACATACAAGCTTACTGCTTGAAAAAATCTTTCATTTTCAAGTGCTTGAAAACCTTGAATTCTGTAAAAATACGTTTAAAGTGCTAGAATTTCATTTTATTTTCTAAAAATACAGAATCTTAAAAAATTTTGGTCAACCAAGTGAACAAAATCTTTCGAATTTAGCCAAACCAATCAGCAACTAGGAAAATATGCCAGTTGAATGAATAAAAATTTCATCATTCCCTCCCCCCTCCCCCTATCCCTTGAGGAGTACGGCGCTGCACATTTGCAACATATCTGGAATATCCGATCAAGTCGTGACCTTGTGTCGTGTGTGTTAATTTTTTTTGCACACTTTAAAAATGGTGGGGAAGTGCATTTTCAATTCCAGCTGATTAGAAAAGCCAGAATATAATATTGAAGCCTGTGTGTTGGAGTTGCATGTTATACTTTGTTTGTCAAAAATGACATGATGAGAGAAAGAACGAGATTGAAAATGGGTGAAAGCACATGGATTTAGTTTCTAAAAGAAGTTTAATGAGGATTGTTTGAACTATTTCTAATGATAAAAAATACCCCAAAAGCAGATATATTTCGAAACAATCAACGTTGTTAGCGCGTTGGAGATGCATGTAATTGAAAAAAAAAGAGCTTTAGATACTGAAATACTACAGACTTTGAAAATCATATTACATAAATTATGTAATTGCATGTTGGCCGATAGCATGATTACATCTAAATTTTCATGTGGAGAAAAAAAACTGCATATTATATAGCATTTGTAGTCGAGCCTTCAGAGTTGATTGGAAAATAACTTGCAGTTAAATCAATAAGACTTTTGTATTATTATTTGACAAAAGTCTCAATATGATGAAACAAGACAATCAAATGGATGTTACATCCGATATTGGCTTAGTTACCAAGTGAGTATTAGCTACTTTACTTCTGTTTTTATGGGACATAGTACTGCTTCTGATATATTGGAAGGTTTTTTATCTATTGTAACCTTAAAATTTTCTTTGTAAACCTAAAAAAAACATTTTTTTGTATTTACTCGATTTGAATATGCACCGTTTGCCAATAAAAAAAATGTGAATGTTTTTTTAATTATTTGTGTTGATAACACATTCTTGAAAAGTCCTTGAATTTTTTTTCTCCTTCAAGTGTACGAACCATGCTGTAATTTAAAGCTTTTAATTATTCCTTAATCCAGCTGTTGTAACTGTGATGATGTATTTGCATGGAGGAACTTTAAGGAGACATTTTTGAAAGACAAAAAGACATTTTTTTCGTTATGTGCCTTGCAGTAATCTATAAAAAGAATAAATTGTTCTCTTTTTTTTTCATAATCACATAGATTTATCTAAGGATTTTAGCCAATCGACGAAGATTTCATTTATCATTCAAGGTCTCTTGTTGGCATTGTACTTGAAAGGGAAAGACTTTATCTTTTACGAAGCACCTAATGCATTCATAATGTAGTTGCGCTATGTTTAAGAAGAGTCTCACAGTTGTAAAACAGCCACCACCTAAGCACCGAAAAGAATTTCTCCTTCCAGAGGTCTGATCTAACTGTAGAAGCTGACACCTGGTGATATCGCTCAGCTCATCAATCAACCCTTCATTCATTGTCCAGAGCAAGACACAACACAGCAAAAGTGGACAGTAACATTCTGGAATTCCAAGAAATCTCTCTCCACCCTTCAAACCTGTTCACGCCAGTTTCAGAAATTTTAAGATATAGAGTTTTGCGAGATAAACAGTTTCGAGATAGAAAAGTACAACTGTACTTAGATTTTTCTTGCTAATTGACTGTCAATTGATTAGTTAATTGACTGTGCTTAGATTGAGCTAAAATAATGTGTTTTAAGTAAAAATATGCATTACAATCTAATCAAAGCAACTTTTTTTAGTGTGTATAAGATTTTCTATAATTTCATTTATAATTAAAGACCAATTTGTTTACATTCTAATTAATAAAAATAGAAATGTTATTCAGTATTTGAAATAATTTATTTGACAATATACTTTTACATAAACTTTTTTAGCATTTTATTTATTTTTTACACATTTAAAAAAATGGTTAGCTTCAAATGTTTTTCTTATGCAGGGGCTTTTATATGAATGATTTCTTTATATAATAAGCCATTTTCTGTAAAAGCTTAAAATATAAATTTTATATTAAGGTGTCATAAAGATTAAGATTTATAATATATTGTTACCTCTTAAAACAAACCTAAGTTTATTTTTTCCTGTTTATTACAACTGGTTTGTTGTTAGTATATTCAAACAGTTTCGTTCCATAAGGAATGAAATTGTTTGAATATACCAACTTATTCATTTTAACTACTGAATACATTAAACTTATTGCTTTTTACAATATAAGTGTGAAATGACATGTATATGACTTTCTGTAATTATTATAGAAAAACGGAATTTCAAATAGAGTACAAATTGGTTGGCTTAAAAGAAGTTTTAATGAAATATGAAATGAAAAGCTTTCCAATTAACAATGATGTAAAATTAGTTGATGTAAGTATTTTATATTTTTTATTGTCTATTGTTTATTTGATTTGCCTCCTCAATTGAAGGGTGGTTTACTGAGTATCTAACTTTTAATTTTTACGAATTTGGTGAGAGAATGGCAGGGCAATTATTTTGTAATTTTTTTATAGTATAGCATATATGATCATATATTTTAGAATGGCAATCTTAGGCTCTTATTATACAGAACCACTCTAGTGGTGAACGTGCACCATTGCTTCAGATGCTCAGACAAGCCATTCTTAACCAATATATGCAATCATATGGAGCTTATTATACTGGGCCGCAGCTGTGGCTAGACACAATCTCTAGGCACAGCAGTGATACAATGTAATAAGCTTCATATGATTGCATGTGTTACTTAAAAGTGGCTTGTCTGAAGCTGTGGCCCGCATTCGCCACTGGAGTGACTGTATAATAAGCCTTAGTAAATGGTTATACACTGAAACTAATGTCAAAATACATGTCTTGTCACCTCTGCCTAAATCTGTAAATTTTTTACACTCTTCTTTTTATCTTATGATTTAAGAAAAATCCTTTGACTAATTGAGTTGTATAGTTATTTATCATTCTATTTCAATCCTTTTTAAATTGACATTTTTTTTGTTTAATTTGAACTTTATTTTATTCATTTAGCTATAATTTTCATTTTTCACAAATTACTTAACTTGGTGAATTGACAAATTAATGAAAATACTATCCAGGATTACACTCCTGAGACAAAATGCTCATCTAGCTTGAAAGAGGTCTTAGTGTTGATCCTTTCCCATGTTCTGCTGTCTCTCTTTTTAAAGTGAGCAATCGCAACAGTGATCAAGGCTGATAGTTTTTTCTTGGTTGTTGTTCTGCTTGTTGAGTTTTTGAGATTTTCTTCTATTCTAGACCCAAACGCAGAGCAATTTTTCTCGAAATACTGAATACATTTCCCTTTCTCACAGATCCTGATCTAATAATTTTATGGTGTAGAATTGTCTTTGCTCCAGTGTATATACCATGAAAATACATTTTAATTTGCTAATATTAGATTTAATATTGGCAGCTACTTTAGAAAAGTATATACACTGATTTGGTTCATAAAATTTATTAAACTGAACTGAATTATTTTATCAATATTGTAATCATTTCTCTTCCTTTCTTAGGTTTTAGTAAACTATATTCTAAAGCAGAACAAAGACAGTGCTTTTGAAGATGCAAAGAAAGTTCTCATGTCTGTGCATGATTATGCTGTGGACTTTGATGTACATTTTAAATGCTTGCAGTATGCAGTCAACCATAAAAAAGTAAGAATAATCTTATTTTGAATGTACAGCTGCTTAGCTGTTGATTATTGATTAAATTATTTTACAGTTCATTAACTTTTTAATGAATTAATTTTTCACTTAATGTATTTGATACAACTCAAATTTCTTGCATTAAGTACACTGAGTAAAAAATTTAAGAGAGAGTATTAACCTCCTATTATTTTAATTAGATAAAAAGTTTTGAGAATCAACTTATAGTTATTGCATGTGTTTTGTGAAAGGAGTTTTGCATAAATTCTTAAATTGTACTCTGCTGTTTATTATTTTCCTGATTGTTATTTCATAGTAGTATGAAATGAAATATTTTACCTTGTATTTTATGTTGTCTATTATGTTGGTTGTAGCATGTGTTTGCTTCAGTTCATATTAAAGAAATTTATTATATTTAATAAGTTTTAATTTTAGGATAAACATTCAGTTGTGTGGTTAACACTCTAGCCTCACATGCCAAAGGTGTCAGGTTTGAATCCAAGGTTAGGCATGGATGTTTATTGTGATTCGGAGTCCATTTTAAGCTGTATATCCCGGCCTGATTAGTCGTCATTGTGCATAAAAATAGGTCGTTAATAAACCAACCAACCAATCAAGGATAAGCATTCAAGAAGTTAAAGGGAAATAATTGTGTATTAGGGACTGTTACATATTATTTTTTTTTGCTTAAATAGTAAGAATGATGCAAAGAACCACATTCTCTCAAAGGAAAGTTGCAGTATTTTTAAAATAATTTTGGTGCCAATGTTCATGATGTGAGAATATTTGTTGATGTAAAATATTTAATACATTTTACATGACATTAGAGTAATAAAGTAACCTTTCTTTAGACATACATTTATTTTGTTTCAGTATTTAAAAAAATCTGCTTAGTTTGAAAAATGAGTATACTAAGCAATTTTATTGTTGTTTCATTGTATATAATTAGCAATTTTTTCAAAATTTTATCTAAAGTTGATTCCTATTATAATGTCAGAGTTCCCATAGTTATTTAAAGTCATTAAAAGTGCTTAAAATTTTAACTTGATTTCAAGGCCTTGAAAATGCTTAGAGGTCCTTAAGAGTCTTTAATTTTTTGCCGATGCTGTGTGCCCAACTGCACAATTTATAAAAATAAAAACTCGAACTATCCCTGCGTGACCGCCACTTTTTCGGGTAGAATATACTTTATTAAAAAATTTTTTGTATAGACATGATGCCTGAAAACAAATATTCAAAATTCCTTAAAAAACATTATTTAGGTCCTTAAAAGTCATTGATTTTCATTCTGTGATTTGAGTGGGAACCCTGAATGTATATTCTACTTCTCTTTAATGTGAGGCATTTATTGCCAGAACAGACCATCCCACATTGTATATTTTTCTAAATGAAGGCTGTTCAACGTCTCCCATAATCTTATACTTTTTTTTAGCTGGATAACATCTCAGGAATTCTATCTTCTCTTTCTCAAGATTCTGCTGTGAAATGTTCCCAGCAGTTATTACAATACTTTAAATTGCACCTTGATAATAAGTTTTTGATTAAAGTAAGTAAGCTTTAATATTTTCCTTACAAAAATAAAGAAAGTAATGTTTTGATCAAGCTACCTATATATTGTTTAATTTGGTAAAAACAAAAGTATTCTGTTATGTGGATATTATTAAAAGATATTAACTAATTTATTTTATCCACAACAACCTAAGCTGTGATCGCATTTACACAGCAATATTTAACGCACCTGAGCACCCGTAAAAATAAACTCAACTCAACGGCATAAAATTAATACAAAAAGCCAAATAAGTAATGACACAACCCGAAATTGCTGAAATTGCAATAAGAAAGTTATTTGTGGAAATTCATCTACAACAATACACCATTACTACAAGAAACAAATGAGTTAAAAATCGGATGATATTTTATTTTTTGCCCCATATCCAGAAAAAAATACCATACACTCCTGATCTAAGATTTTCAGTGAGTAAAAATAATCAGTAAAAGATTAAGTAAGGAGTTAAGTTGATTTTAGGGATTCTATGTGACCCAAAATTTTGATAAAAGGAAAAGAGATCTTGCTGAATAAATAACTATAAATCATAGTCGAATTTAAAATGACCAATTTATTGAAAATTAAACAATGTAATGGGGTTTGCAGAGATACCTGAGAGGAACTCCTGTTCCATAACTAATGATTGGGATACCAACTTCTTTGAAAAAATTGGTGAGTTTCTTCAAGACTGTATGATAGTTGAGGAATAGAATAGAAAAGCGGGGACTTCTGGAAGATCAAGATAACTGGAATGTCACACTAAATGGGCAGGAGAGTAGCACTGGTGGAGAGTTATTTAGAATGTTTCCATGGTGACAAGAAAATAGAGTTCAAAGATCATTATGGAGTGTAGAGGAGAACTAGAGATGCACTGGCGCATCATAGAAGTACCATGGAGGGACACTCGGAGGGTGCTTATGGTCCTGGCTATTGAGTATCGCTATTAGTGATAATGGAAGATGACAACGTAATGAGAAGAGATGGAGACAATTTAAGGAGTTACTGCTAAGATGAGGCTGTGCAGGTCACATTAACTTGAATGTTGAAATTCATTGTTGAAGGGAGGCAAAATGTACATGTCCACACTTTGAACAAAGAATACTAACTACGAAAAATATTTTAAGTTCAGGTCTCCAAGCTGAGAAATGTTGACTTTCGGTTCAATGATTTAGTCTTGAAATACAGTAGGCATCACTAGGCCACGAGAATCTTTAACTCCATGTTGTTAAAACAGTGGTAAAACAATGTCTACGCTTCCTTCCTCCATTTTTAGGAACTCCCAGAACACACATCTCACAGCGCTTCAGTTCAGTCTAAAAGTGATCGAAAAAGAGCAAACTTTACCTATTCTCTCAAGCTTCACCGCCTGTCAACGACGAGAAAACCACTAAGAAATTATCAGTTGCTGAAAAAAAGTGTGAATTTCCGGAATTTCTCGTGAGATTTTGATTGACATATAGAGGGATACATGACGTCCTTTCTGAAACGGCCAGAAAGTCGTTTAGAAACGTGAAGCTATAAATTAGGTTTAGCCCCACTAAATAAAATCCATTTTACAAAATCAGGAGCCCTTTGCATTGAATTGAATCGGCTAAATAAATGTTTACAATATCAATTTTATGAAGTGTAAATAAGTATGTAAAAAGAAATAATTACTTAAGGTGGAGACGGATAACAAATACACACTATAATGGCAGAAATTAAGTATATAATGAATTTATAATATAACAGAATTTAAGAAATTAATGAATTTAACCATAGCATTTCCTAAATGAATTTGAAGCTTCAATTGATTATTGAAATGTATTAGCCAGGTTTGTTTTAAATAAAGCATTTTGTAAAAATGTTAAATAAAGTATGTTGATTATTTTCAGTTTAAATTACTTTAGTGGATCAAATAGCTTGGATTTATTCTATATTTATGATAATAAAATCATCAATGAGTTTAAAATTAATTTGAAGGAGTTTGTATTTTCACTTTGAAAATGAAAATTAGTATTAAATTACTCACTTTACATTATTCAAATATAGAAGTCACATTATGTTCGTTCTGGCATTTGACTGTACCCCATCCCACATTAAGTTTAGTTTCTGCACTACAATTGTTGTCAGAAGCCTATACAAAGGTCAAGTCAGTCCTTGGTTAGTATTTCTAGACAAACTGTCAAATGATAGTGTTTTTTTTTTAGATAATTTTCAAAACCAACAATTTGTTTGGAAATAAAAGAAATTTGAATCAGAAGTTTATTAAAAATTCTTTGATCAGCTTTAAGGATTAATTGAGATTGATTGAGTAAGGTTACACAAATTTCAGTTGCTGGAAACAGTTAAACTATAAATTTAGTTTAAAGTAACATCGAGACATTGAATATTAAAGTAACATTTTGCTTGTTGTGGATGAATAATATGTATAGTAAAATTTGCCAAACATATTTTCCAAAGGGCAGATTTGATATTAAAAAACAATAACTTTTCATGCTTTTAGGCATATTATATGTCAGCATTTTATATTCCATAATCTTATACTGATATTTATTCATTTTCATCTTTATATTAGTTTTTAGTAAGTGCAAGAAGTATTGTATATTTTTTATTTCAATTTAATTTACATTAATTTCAAGTACTAATTGCATTAGTTGAATATTTTTTGGGTCTAAATGAGTTGACAAATTAAACAATGTAGTAAAATAAAAATATTTCCGATGATGTGCGATTTAAATCTCAAGTGTATATATCTGTAAATAAATATATATAATTAAATCTGCGAGTAGAAATACAAAAGTAATCATTTTATGAAATTCTGTCTAAAAATTCAGTCTTGTTCAAAAGCCACATCAAGTATTAATAGCAATACATTAAGATTCATTTCTTGAATCTAATTTCGATAAATAAAAATAATTTTTCTGTAAACTATTAATCTTTTACTATCCTAATTTTTTTACTTGTAAGTTTTGGAATTAATGGGAGAGAGTGTAACTGATATTTTTCAATAACTGGGTGCTTTGTTGATGACATTTAAATGTGACGCATGGGATATATTTTTAAATCTACTTGTAAGTTTTGCTTTCTTGTAAATTTTTTCAAATTTTTGTTTGTTTACATTTGTGTGTTTATGAATTCGCGATGCAGAAAATTTCTTTTTCATTGTTTATGTAGTTTCAGCTTTATTTGAAATTTTGGATTGACTACAAAGTGATACTATTTATGTTTTGTTCATGGAATAAAACATTAAGTGATGATATCATCACTTTATTATATCTATGTTATGCATTTTACTATACATATGTATTGTAATTTTATTAAACATTGCATTTTTAAAAAAAATTCCTTTAGAATCAAAAAGACCTCATTAAAAGTATGCTCCATGCTGGCTTATACTTAATTGAATATCTACAAATAGCTAAGAATCCAATCGATGAAGATTTGATTACGCCATTTAGAAGTTTGTTAAAGTTGCAGGTAAGCTGTTGCTTTTAAAATTTTAAGAAACGTAAAGTAATTATGTATTTATTTGCTGTCTAGACCACATAACTTTCCTCTTAGAAAGTAAGGTCAATGTATTTTTTTTGTTTTGAACTTATGTTTATAGAGCTGATCTTAATGTTTTTCCATTTTTACCTGAAATTAAATAAATGTATTTTGGGTATTCACACAACTCCCTTAGCAAAGTCTGGTGCCTTTTTTAACATAATTGAAAATACTATTTAGCAGTGATAGATGAATAACATAGAAACCAAATCGAGCAAACAAAAGCGGTTGTGTTTGCTGATTGAAAATGAAAATCATATGTTTGGTTACCTGGGAAATACTAGAGTTAGGCTAACAAAGTATTCATGTGCTCGGTGGATTTGAACTAAAATTAAACTCTATTTTGACAGGCTTTGCCACTTAACACTAAAAAAAAGTTAGTTCCCCTTACATTAATTGTTTGGAATTTTACCCCCTAAAAATCCCCACTTTGAAAATTATTCTTTTGTCAAATGAAACTGACAATCCTCAATTATTGGATTCAACTAACAGAATTCAGCATTTTCTTTAATTTTCATGACTTTCACTTATATAGTGAAAGTCGCAAGAAATCGATGTCCGAATTTTTTTTAAGCCAGCCCCTAAAAAGTTATCAATTGGTATAAAAATGAGATTTGGAAAGTTCATCTAAATAGTTTTAAGACCTAGATAACACTAGATAGATAGTGTTAAGACCTACGTCATAGGTCTTAAAGTATTAAAAAATTGTAACTTTTCCAAAAAAAATTCTGCCATAAAAAAATGTTTTTCTTGTATAGTTTTGTAGAGAATATTTTTTTGACTCCACTTGCTATTTCTACAACTTATTTAAAAAGTATGCAAATGGAAGATAGATGGCCTTTTTTTATAGACTGAACCCAAAAAATTTAAATTTTTTAAAAATATGAGAAAATTTATTTAAATTGATAATTGTTTTTTTTAAACTCTTACTAAACAACTTCTAAACAAATATTTTTGAGTGGTTTAACATTAAGTAGGATGCTTTTTAAAATAATAGATTTTTAACCTGCTAGGTGAAAGGTAGGAGGGAGGTTGCATGATGGAAGGGCAGGAGGCAAAAAAAAAAAAAAAAAAAAAGGAAAAACTGAACTAGTTATAATTAAGGCGTCTTCTCACTTTAGGCACCTCGAAAATAGGCTATTTTCGCGATTTTTTTTCGAGGATTTTTGCAAACAATTATGAGATAAAATGGATCCTATATAATAAACACATCTTTCAAGTACAAGAATTTTTTTTTTTTTAACAATTAATATAATAAAACAGTAGCATCGAAAAACCCGTGTAGAAATGCAATGTTCGTGGCTTGTTGATGAAATTTCGGAAACTATCCGGCTGATTGTCATGAAATTTGAATGACATATTCTTCATAGTTATGGCTATAGCGCATATCATCAGATTTTTGAAATTTTTATTTGAAGTATTTTTTTTTTACAAAAAACTGCAAAAAAACGCATTTTTTACTTTTTCGAAAAACGTGCGCCATTTTGTTATTTTCGCGAATATCAAAAATCTGATGATATGCGCTATAGCCATAACTATGAAGAATATGTCATTCAAATTTCATGACAATCGGCCGGATAGTTTCCGAAATTTCATCAACAAGCCACGAACATTACATTTCTACTACATTTTTCGATGCTACTGTTTTATTATAATAATTGTTCAAAAAAATATTTTTTTTTTCTTGTACTTGAAAGATGTGTTTATTATATAGGATCCATTTTATCCCATAATTGTTTGCAAAAATCCTTGAAAAAAAATCGCGAAAATAGCCTATTTTCGAGGTGCCTAAAGTGAGAAGACGCCTTAAGCAATCTTTTTGTATAATTCATTAAACAATAAATTGTTTTTTATAAACAATGCTATAGTTGTATTAGTATTATTTCAAATAGATATTTTGGTCCTCTACATTAGACGATTGTTTATATTGAAAACGGGAATATTCTCGATGTACAAAAACTTTATGAATTATTGTTATATCCCAAAATGCTGTAAAAAAATATTAATAAAATAACAATACTAAAGTGAAATAAGGAATTCTAGTACTAGTTTCAAGTTGGAGGAATTGAACCTGGGTTCTCTCGTATCACAAAAAGGACGATAACCACTATACAGTAAATGTCTGAACATTTTTTTGGAAAGTAAGTTTAAAAATAAAATTCTTGAACAGATGCACTTTTTCGTAGCATTTCCTGATAATTTCATCCATTAAAATTTTGAAAGCACCTAAACTTTTCTTTTAAAAGAAACATATTTTTATTCGTTTGGATGAGGCAAAATTTTTAGATGATTTTTCAGTGGCATTCAATCTGTTATGCGGTTTTTGTTTAATACATTGCAACTAAATTAACATTTTGCTTGTTTGGTTTCAAATTTTATGCTCAATTGAAAGAAAAAAGAAAAAAAATATTGAACTATAATAATTATTTTCACATTATTGAGTACAACATAATTTTGGTGAATTACAGGTTAAAAGGATTTTAAATAAATGCAGCACTAATCCTATGCAGTCTAATTGCAGTTGTCATAAAAGACACTGATGCACTAAATGCATCAGCATCTTCCACAACAATATTACTTTCCCTCTTTTATCTTTTTAATTATTTGGTATTTCATTAAACACTTGTCTTTTTCTTTGCAGCTTTTCTAACTTTTAATTTTTTTACCATTAGATTTTTGTTAAATTTCCCACTGACTTGTGAGTAAAATTTATGACAGCAGTGGGCAGAAACGGAAACTATCTGATTGGTTCCATACTGTGTTGCCCAAAATTCTCCTCAATTACTTTGTTTAGGACAAAGGAATCGAGGATGGTGCAAATTAATTAAGTAATTCAAAAATTGAGTCCAGCATTGAGCCTAAGTTGAGAATAATGTCTTAGTGTGATAAATCCTTTAGCTGTGTTTAATTGAACTGTGCCACATTTCTAACTATTAGCGACTTTTGGAACTAGTTTATTTTCACAGAATCCTTTTTCCAATATCGTCATTAGTTTCCCTACCAAAATCTGGGGGGATTTTCTGTTGGCAGATTGTGCAATAGTTGACTTGAGTAGTGTCACTTTAGGAGAAAACAAACATCGGTATATTTCACAATAAAGTTGCAAAGCATAAGCTTTATTATTCATAGCCAGCATGTAAATTAGTTTTTAGTCTATCAATTTCACATAAGACTTGTACAACTGCATTTTTTGGCTCTGGTTTAAGTTGGATGCTAGACTAATTGTCCTTGAAATACCCTCTTGTAAAGTAATGATCAAATCGAAAGGTTATTTTTATTTGTGTTTTGTTAATTAATGTGCTCTGCTTTAAGTGATGTGCTTAGATATATTTCAAGGATGTTGATCATGTTCCTTCAGTTTCAATACCATCTCTTTCTAATTATATTTATTTATGTGTTTTGTGTGAATGCTTAGGAGGAATTTAGTGTATATCTGACATTTTCCGAAATAACTTCGAGATCCCACTGCCAAATGTTGATTGATTCCGCAATTGGTGAATTTTTAAAAAACAAAGTTCTTCAAAAAGTAAGGCATTTTCCATCTTTTATGTTTAGGGTGAAAAGATTTAATTTTTTGAATTTATGTACCTTTGAATTTTATATTTTTGGAGATTATAAACTTTGCAGTTGACTTGTATGTTTATAAGCACCATTTGTAATTATTCTATTAACATAGTGGACATTTTCATAATGTGTGTATTTTACAATTTTTATAAATTAAAACATTCTAAGTTTTTAATTATTAATGAATTGATATGTTTAAGTAATGAATGATGACCATTCAATTGTTTTATATATTTTTTAATATATTTTACTCTTTGAAATTGTATCTTTTGCTTTGTCCACTACTAATGCCTGCCTTTTGAAAATAATAGATCTAAACCCAACTGACTTATTCAATTTTATTAAACTTCTAAAAACATGGATTCTTATAAAAGTTTCGTAAAAAATACATACTAAGGTCATGGAACATTGCACAACTTTCAACTTCATCATAAATTTGTGAAATAGATTAACATAATTCATCTTTTGAGTTTTCATATGAAAAACAAATAATTTACCATAGATTTTTTTGGTTTAATAAATAAAACCTAATTTACAAGTTGTATGATATTTAACAAAAAACATTTTGACATGTTTGAGAACTTTGACGATACCATTAGTAATTTTTAGTTTTGAACCGGAATAGAAAGAAGCACATAGCTTTTGTATAACTTTATTGCTACAGTGCAGGATAGAAGCCAAATTCATATATTATTAAGTGCTTCTTTCATACTACGACTTTTGTCAAAAGACTGTTTTCATTGTTATGTTAGATGATATCTGTTTTTCAATTTTTTATGCCTTTGTCACATTTCTCTTCAAATTATGATGATGTTGAAAACTCCTTATAATGCATTACCAGAATGATTTTTTTTATCAAAAGCATTGGTTTAGTTATCAAAAGTATAAAGTTTTTGGAAATTGCTGAGAAACCTAAATTTTTTGTTCTATCTTTTTCCCCTGCAAGATTTGATAAAAACCGTGTCACATTGTATAACAAATTTTACAGAGATGAGATTCTTCCGTCTTTTGGCGAATTTTCACTTTTCAGCTTTTTATTTAAAATATATCTCTTCTTCCACCTTTTTTTCCCTGTTTCGAGGATCTGCATTTTTCCGATTCTGACAAGTTTTTCTCGTGAAAATTATATTGTTTCTCATGTCTGGACAAAAGATTTTCCCTCTTCACTCCATTTTCCTCACATTTTACTTCACAAGAGCTTAGCCTCTGGGTTACACTTCGGATGTGATTAGTTGCAAATGTAACCGCCCTTCAACGATTGGTTGTTGTAATCACTTGACCACCTCATTGTTTGGGGCTCTGTGCATACATGCTGAAAACCTAAACAAATGTTAATTGACAATCGAGTCAAAAGCGCTAGAATTTTGCTCTTTGATGTAAAAACTTATAAATGCATTCTTATAAAGTATGTAATCAGAAAAAACTTGTTTAATGGCACATTTTCATTGTTTTCTTAATAACAGAGATTTGATTTAACCTGAATTACATTTGACTAAATGTACGTACAAGTGTTGTAGGTCTGATCGCACAACATGTATCTCAATACCTGATATCTTGGTGTTGAAGCACTTTCTTTATAAATATAATGCTTCATTCTGATTGAATTGTACTTTTTCTGGAAAGCATTGTTTAACATTACTTAGTTTAATTAAATGATTATTATGTCAAATCCAAGTACTTTTACAAGCAACAAAATAAACAGATTTTATAGTTTTATGCACCTTTTAAATTAATTTTATGTAGTTTGTGTGGATGGCATTTTCCTAATATTTTTTTTATAACTGAAATTTAGAGAACATTAGAGTACTATGTTTTGAGAACAATATGTGGCATATATTAATTTCTTCCCAAATATTTGAAATGTAATTATTATATAATTTGAGAAATTTCGTCGTATCTTTAAAATTGGTAAATCATACCTTCCCCATCATTTTTTAGTTCAGTTTTTGGATACTGTCTATTCCATGAGCTTTTTTGGCAAATTTTTGAATATCATCCCTTCTGTAGGTTAGTTGAAGGCTGAACGATCTCTCCTAACCAAAGCTTTATGCAGATTGATATAACATTTGTGAAATGACTTTTGAAAAAGGACTTGAGAGGCTATACTTCAAAAACTATTAAAATTTATTTACATAACTTAAATGAAAGTTCGAAATTAAAATAACATCCTAGCACAACTGTGCGGTCCATACACAAAAAGGAGTCGAGCCACTAAGTGCCTGACTGAAGAACGGTCACTTGTGGAGAGTTCGAACTTCAGGCTAAGAGAGATTTAGAGCTCGATCAACACAGTATATATATTTCAAAACAGTCACATGACCAGGCAACAAAATTAGCATAAAACACTATTAGATAACTCTACCATATCAGTTTCAATATCCAAACTAACCACTTGGATCAAGTATAAATCAAGTCACAATCTTTCAAAGCGAGTGAAGTGAAGTGATCTGATCCGATTTGTTGATAAGTCATAAAAACAAAACGGTGCTTCGGAAAGACACTGGGAAAAATTTATTTATCGTGATATATAATTGGAAAACCGCACAAAACCGTAAGTTTTGAATTTAACTTTAAAACTTCTGTGCATTTCCTAACAGTTTTTTAGAAATTTTTTTGGATTTCCACTTGTTTTTCACTCTGACGAATCACGTCCCTGGTCTTAAAGCATCTTTTTCATACAAATTCTGGTAAACATTTTTTGCTCGTGTATGATTTTAGTCCTTTGCTTTTTTTCTAACCTCATTCCTGATTTGAACTCAATTGTATCATCCGTTCTGAAGCTAGGCTGTGTACACATGGACCATCTTCCAAAAACTACTGTTTTATGTATTATGCCTTTTGATCTTAATGGAGTACTTTCCTTCTTATCCCATATTACATGTTGAATTGGTGCACACTCATTTTAATTTCTATATCATTCACTTTATATTGCATAATGCATTCACACACAGGCTATAATGTATTTTTATAAAAGTAATTCAAATTTATTGAAAAGACTTACAATGAAAATATAATTTAAATTTATCAATACAAGAAGCTGTCATGCCTACAAATCTCATCAGCTGCTTGTAAAGAATATTTATACTTATAAGTTTATTGATGTTGGTTTTATAAACTACTTTCATAGAACTTTTCATTTTAGACTGCAGATACATCAATGAGGAAACACAAGCCTACATCTTCTAGTATTTCGGAGTTGTACAGGTGAGAATTCGTAACTTTGTAATAACAGAGTGGCCACAGAACCTGGAAATCAGGGAAATGTCAGGGAGCTTTCTTATTCTGGAAAAAAACAAGGAAATGTCAGGCAGGTTTTTTTTAAATTTTACGAAAATCAGGGAAATTATCTTTGTTCTGAAGGCACGTTTCTCTGTTCATCCATATTTTGGAGCCATTTTCGCTAAAAATTATGGTGGTAATTGTTAGAAGTGTAATGTTGCGTAAAATTTAAACTTTTTATTACTGCCAAAACTATTTAAAAAAAAAAAAATCACACTATCCCTTAAGCATACATGTTCTATTTCATCAGGGTGTCTATACATCTGGAGAAGTTGGGGAAATTTGAAAGAAAGTCAGGGAATTTTTTAGAAATCTCTCCGGGAACTTTTTTTCCTGAATTTTGAAGCCACTCTGAATAAATTCAATTGCAAAGTCATTATTAAAACAAAAGTAAAGGTTATTTTCTGCTCAGTCCATACTTTTTAGGTTTCATTTTTTATAGAACTTGATATTAAACAGTTCATTGTATTTAATGACTAGTACAACCAACTGTAATTAGCTATATTGTTATTAATGGTAGTGAAACCTAAATTTTGGCTTTTACTCCTCCTTCAATTCTTTGTGAGTTATTTTAATTTGCAGGTTTAGTGCTTTTTTATTACTATTTTAACGTTTTGCACTTGAGCGCCCCTGGAAGTTTGATGCATCCATTCGAAGTGCACTGTAGCGAATTACAGAGCATAATATTCAACAGATTTTCTTGTATTCAATATAGAAATGAATAAATTGGTGAAATTTTATTACTTATATGCGTTTTAGTATAAAATGATTTGAAAGTACCTGTAAAATGCTTTCCTAATATAGCTGAAGTCGTCTTCAGTTGCTGGTTCGTTTGAGTGATAAAGGCCTCGAGTGCATAGGGTTAATAATGTGATAAATAAATAAGTTTTGCTTTGATTAAAATTTTCAATCCTACTCATTTTGAGGATGCATATGAAAAATATTTGTTTGCTAAATAAATTTTGCAGTTTTAACTGTGCAACTTCATAGGAAAGTCGCTTCTTTTCATTATTCTAAACAGGAAAAATACAATATCTCATATTCGTCAAATTATTTTTGTTATTATCCTATTAACTTTTGGTATGATATTCTTATGACTTATGACTTGTGAATGGGGGTGACTCAATCGAGTACCAGCACCGCGACTTAAGTCTATTGTACTGAAACCCCCTAATGATCTAAAGAAGACCGGTTGCTGAAATAAATTTCAGTATAGACCTGATTGGAACATTTGACAATTCCCAGGGGTCGATACAATGGTATCCTAGATGTTCAAATCTTTGGGCAGAGTAGTAGTCACAATTGCATAGCACATGTGTAGAGCTCTCCTCTGTCATACGACAGCCTCTGCATAGTGGGTCATCTATAACACCTATCAGATTAAGATGTCTATTTAAGGTGCAGTGTCCAGTTAAAAGGCCTATAGCAACCTTGATCTCTTTTCTGCTCAATTTTACTAGCTCCCTCGATCTATTCCAGGGTGACTGTTGATTGAGCTCTTTGGCTTGTCTTTGGTCTTTAGATTCAAGCCAAGCTTGATAGGATTCAGTCAATAAAAAGCTTTTGATAGTTTTCCTGACCGCATTATGGGGCAGACTCAAAACAGGTTCTGGACCAATAAAGGATAATTTAGATCCTTGTTTGGCTAATTGGTCTGCCATTTCATTACCTTCAATGTCACAGTGACCAGGAACCCAGAGAAGAGAAACCTTGTTACCCTCAGCTAGGTTTACAAGTGCATTGTGGCATTCCCACACTGCTTTAGAGGTAAAGCAGTGACTCTTTAAAGCCATTAGTGTAGCCTGGCTGTCAGAGAAAATCTTTATGACCTTCTTAACAACTCCTCTATCTAGGCAATTGTAGGCACATGCCGTAATTGCAAGAACCTCAGCCTGAAATACAGTAGCCAACTTGCCCAGAGAGAAAGAAAGCTTTATTTTTCTGTTAGGACAGAAGACACCTGAGCCAGTGCCATAACATGTCTTTGAACCATCTGTATACCAAATTTCATCTCCTCTCCTAGTCAGATTGGAGGGAAATCTCCAGTTTTCTCTGGACGGGAAGATGATATTGTATTTGGCTCTAAAGCAATATTGCTTTAACATCCAGTCAGAACTCATAGTTAAACATGGATGTTCTTTGCCCTGTGTCTGAATATTTTTAATTAAAGGTAATTCATAGGATGTTTTCCATAAACCCATGAGTTTTAGCCGTCGTGAACACAAAACAGCCTCTAATTCCACTTGTTTGTGTAGTGGTAGAAAATCTAGGAGAATTTCTAGACTCTGTGAGGGAGTAGTTCTCATTGCATTTGTAATTGCAATGGTTGCCATTCTTTGTAAACTAGTGAGTTCTTTTTTCACAGTTTCATTATGGGTTCTATTTCCCCAGGCAATGGCCCCATAAGATATCATTGGAGTAATCACTCCTGTATATATCCAGAGCACTATTTTTGGTGACAAGCCCCAGTTGTTTCCAATAGCACGTCTGCAGGCCCAAAACACTCGTTTGGCTTTGTTGGTGCAGTATTGGAGATGAGGCTTCCATGTCAAGGTTTTATCAAAGATAACCCCTAAATACTTAACCTCTTCTGAATATGCAAGTGGTTTCCCAAAGAATTTTATGGTTTGCATATCGAGTATTCTTTTCCTAGTGAACACTGTTAGGTTGGTCTTGTTGGGGTTAACCGACAAACCTACTTCTTTGCACCATTTTTCTACCTTTTTTAGAGCAGTGCTCATGAAGTCAGTTACAGTATTCTGGAATTTACCTCTTACGACCAGTGTTATGTCATCAGCATAGCCTAGACAATGCAGGCCCAAAAAATTAATTCTGTTTAAGAGTTCGTCAACCACCAGACTTCATAGTAGTGGTGACAACACTCCTCCTTGTGGACATCCTTTACAATTCTCCACAGTGAGCGAGTCTCCTAGAAGGGAGGCTTGAGCCAATCTGGTTTCAAGCATATTTTTAATCCAGGTACATACGCTTGAATTAACATTTCTTTTGAGAAGGGCATTGTTGATTACATTCGTTGGGACTCTATCAAAAGCCCCCTCAATATCCAGAAAGGTCGCCATGGCTATTTCCTTTCCATTGACTGCCCTATCTAGTACCGTAATAAGGTCATATAGGGCAGTCTCTGTAGATTTCCCAGGTTGATATGCATGTTGAAATCTCGATAAGGGTTTAGCTTTTAAAACCTCATCTCTGATATACCTGTCAATCAATTTCTCCAGAGTCTTAAGGAGGAAAGAAGTCAGGCTAATAGGTCTGAAGGCTTTGGCTTCATTGTAGCATGACTTTCCTGGTTTGGGTATAAAGATAACTTTACAGGTTCTCCATGCATGTGGTATATAGCCATATACTATACATGATCTAAAGATTCTGCATAGGTGTGGCATAATAATATCTTTGCCATGTTGGAGTTGAGCTGGTATAATATCGTCAGCCCCAGGTGATTTGAAGGGCTTGAACGAATTAATAGCCCATTTAATTCTGTTTGGAGTAATTATACTCTTTGCCATAGCCCAGTCCTCCCTTACCGATAGTGTAAGATTGGGAATGGCAGGCATGTCATTTGAGTTTGCGACTGTGGAGTCAGGAAAGTGTATTCTAAGCATTTCTGCTAGTGTACTTTTGCCATCTTCCGTGTATGTGCCATCATCCTTTCTGATGGAACCCAGTTGGCACTGACTGTCCTTTGACAGGATTTTGGTCAGTCTAGCTGCACTGGACATATTGTCCGCCTGGCCACAGAAGTCTCTCCACGATTCTTCTTTACTTTTTCTAATGGCCTTATTATAGCTGGTGAGTGCATCTTTATGCTTTGACCACTCGCCTGTTTTTTTGGCTCTGTTAAAGAGCTTTCTGCAGGTTTTACGCAATGCACTAAGGTTTTTGTTCCACCAAGGAACTCGCCTTGGTATCCCAGTCGTGACAGCTTTACAATTTAACTGGTAGGCTAGGAGGATGGACCGTTGTACAGAGTCAACCACCAGCTCCAGGTCCACCAGTGAAGAAAAATTAAAGCTCTTACCTTCTAGGAGAAGCCGAAGGTCCTCCCGATAGGAATCCCAGTTGGTGTGTCTGGGATTCCGCCTTCCCTGCTGAGTTATAAGTGCAGGGCCTGTAATGGACATTTGGATTAGTTTATGGTCTGATAGTGTAATACATTCAGAAACATGCCAATCCTGTATGCAGTTGACTGCTTTATTATTACAGAAGGTTATGTCAATAACCTCCTTTCTATTGCTAGTAACAAATGTTGGTTTATTACCAGTATTGAGGATATACAGATTATTGCTTAAGAAAAATTCAATTAGATCCTCACCTCTTTTGTTGCAGTTAGTACTGCCCCATATGGTGTGGTGTGCATTAGCATCGCAACCCACAATGACCTTCATCCCAGAATGTGAGCAACGCTCAACAAAGCTTCTGGCTGAGGTTGTTAGAGGAATTTCATCCTCGTATGGAAGATAAACTGACATAATATAAGTAATATCTCCATTTTCGCTGATTAACTTGATAGCTACATTATCACTATCCAGTGGGTCGGCTATAAGAAGAGCATTAATATATTTATTTGTAATTATACAAGCTCTCGGTTTACTACTTGAGCGATCAAAGAATAGGTTCCCACAGTTGCCTAGGCCTAGGATTTTACCCTTGTTGACCCAGGGTTCCTGTATCAAGGCAATATCTATCCTTCCTTCTACCAGTCTTTTATTGACTAAAGCAGTTGCTGACCGGCTATGATGAAGATTAATTTGAGCAACCTTGATGGTTTTGCTCGTCTTCTTTTGGGTTTCAGACATGAATTAAAATTAATAAAGCTGTTACCCTACTCAGAAGATTCCTTCTCTTTTAGTACTGTGTCCTCCTTAGTGGGGGAAACAGACACAATTGTAATATCGGATCCCGAATCTGAGAAATCGAGATCGCCAAAAACTTTATATAGTGATCCAGAAGAATCACTAATAGGACTAGAAGGAGACGGGGTTTTTTGAACCTCCGCTCCAGTACTTACTGATGGGGTCGTTTCCGTTGGATCTTGAACGACCTCCATATCATCAGTGGCTAGTTGCATAGACGTTACCCGTACGTCCTTCTCCGAAGGTGCCAATGATTCCTCCATTGCGTCATCCGATGCGGACCTTTCGACCACACCATCAGATTCAACAGGAGGTTTCATTACGGCGGTCTCCAACGCGGGCTGTTGGGCCACATCGCTGGATTCAGCCAGTGGTTTACCCACAGCAGCAGACGGAGGGGACACACGAGCAACATTAGGGTCGCTGATGATCTATAACAATCCTTTACCGAAGCTCCCCGTAAAGATCTCAAAATTCTTCTCCCTGATGTACTTGGAGGATTTGAGGTCCATCTCGATGATCCATCTGATGTATGCATGATCACCGACGATTTTTCTCTCCCGGATTTTCCATTCAGCAGTGTTGAGGCCTGCATTCAGGCGGGCAATTCGCCTGAGCAGGACCTCCCCATCTGTGGTGAGTATATCCCGGGATTTGAGAGCCATCTTTACGGGTCTCGGTAGGTCCGATGCCTTCTTCACCTGGACCTTTAGATCTTTGCTTATAGCCCTACCTTCGTAGTTTTTGACCAGCCAAGCAACAGTGTAGTCATTGGCACAGAGGATCATCAAAGCACCGTTTAGCACACCCGAATTTAAAATCTGGGGGGCCTCCCGGGCGACATCCTCTGTGTCAATGACCTTATTGATGTCACCTTGTATAATCAGGGCATCATCGGGTGACAAGGTGCCATCCGGGAAGTTATCACGGACGATTGCCATCTTCACTCCGGTAGCAGCTTGGCTATAGAATGGGGACTCAGCCGTCCTCGGTCGTTTAGCCTGTGCACCTGTGGATGGGGAAGGGGTGGTTTCGCTGACCCTACCTCTTTTACCCGCTGGAGTTGTGCTGCGATGTTGAGCAGTGTTGTCTCCAGTTTCAGCGTTAAGACGCTGACGAGCCACTTGCCTTCTATGTTTGTTCTTTTGGGAACGCGTCATAGATGACCATTCGGGTAGAGAGCTAAGGGAGTCTCCGGTTAGATTTGTCGCGGGCCCCGAGGGACCACTATCGACAGATGGTTGGTTACTTGTCGTGGGCCCCGAGGGACCACTATCGACAGTTGTTTTGGTGCTTGGAACAACTTCGCCACATACCTCAGTGGTTGACTCAGAAGAGCCAGGTCCACTTTGGCTGGGTTTGGGTTGCTCCAAACTTGTTTTGCGGTTTGACCCGCCGTTTTTTTAATTTTTTTTATTTCCCATGTGTTATCAAGGACTGAGGGTAAGTTTGAGTCACCACCTGTATGGACCCTCAGTGCAGGCGGAAGGCTAAATACAACGTGATTCGCCACTTCACGAGGTGAACCGTTAGAGACAACCTTTAACCCTGGTTGCCATGTGACATTCACATTCTCTTAAGCACGGTATCCACACCTTGGATTTTGGTTGCCGTTCATCTGTCACATCCGTCTTATCTACCTAGGTCTTTCGACCATCAGCAGATCGTCAGGGTAGTAACAGACTATACCAAGGCAGCTTTTAGGCACCCTCCTCCTTTTTCAACCGGGCTTGGGACCGGCTTAGGCTGAGTTATGATATTCTTAAGAAAAGTGTTAGCTATAATAGAAGCTGAGTCATGAGAGGCGAACACTAGACTGAGCTTGGTCAACATAATATGTGCACTTGCTGATTCTTTGCTACTTTGACAATGGGATTTGATAGTGGAACACTGCACGTTTATTGATTTATCTATATTGTCCTAATAATTAAATGTTGAATAGTATAGAAATTGATTATACGATTTCAATAGAATGTGGTACACAATAGTCCTAAACTCTTAAATACAGTGGCGGCCTGTGGTCGAAAATGTTAGTGCTGCTGGAAACATGCGACTTCCCAACAGCCCCCCCTCCTCCCCCCAACTACACACACTTTCCACAATCATGTACAATCACACCGTTTAAATGAAAAATAAATCAGTTTTATTCAAATATTAATTAATTAACATTTAACTTGTTATAATTGGCATATTTTTGAACAGTGATTATTTGAGTTATATGGGGCCAAGAAAAGAAATTATGGTTGGAAATTATTCGTAATATCATTCGTAATGTTATGAACCTCCATCTAGTTTCTAGAATATATAGCTTTTTAGGAAGAAGAATTTTTTAAACTTTGAAATAAAAAAAAAAATTGCAATTTTTCTAAAAAAACTTTTGCATTTAAATATCTAGCATTTTCTTTTCCAATAAATTTGACTGAGGTTCAAAACATCTAATAGTTAATGCAAAAAGGATTTAAAGTCTCAAATCATTTTTTAAAAAGATTATATAAAACTCCAGTTATCACTCTTTAAATGAAGTTCTACGTGCTAAACATACGATTTTTTAGATAATGAGTTTAAAATAATCAAATTTATTTTCAGAATAAAATAATTCTTCAAACCAATAAAATAACTCTCTAGTCTTCCAACCATACCATTATCTTGCAAATATTCCATCTAGAGATTATTTTAAAGTAGAAAAACTATAAACACAATTGATTAAGAACTTATTTTTGCATTATATCAAGTATGTTTTTACACTTCAATAATGAACGCGAATACTTTAACACTCAGATCGAAGTTTCGTTTCAATTTGTACAATATGATAATATTTATAACATAAGATTATAAATTAAGAACAATTAATCAAACATTTTGTATAGTTTTGATTAAAAAAAACATTACCTACCTCTTTCATTTTCGCCTACGTTGATTTTCAAGCTGAGTCTCTGACGGATGAACAAAAAAAAATGGTAGCGATGTTCCATATAAATGTTTCTTTAATTAAACAACATCCACAACTCACAGACTTGATCAACTACATTGTATGATCTCCTACAGCCACACACACGTCCATACATTTGAATACTTTTAAACTTGTTAAATCATTCTCAATCACAACAAACAGGAGATCTCGGGGAAAACCCCCAAAAAAAACCCCGATCAAGGAAGTGTTTTTCTTCAATTTTGCGAGCGCCATCTATTTGATATTGCTAAAGGTCATTACAAGCCAAAAGCCAATCAGCTCCTGGAATTCTCAATTGCTGCCAAAGTTAGAATCAATCCTTGACTTTCAGCACTGTTACGTATAGCGTGGAGTAAAGGCTTCCTTTGCTTTCCATTGGTTACTATGGCAACGTAACTGTCGAAACTCTCTCTGGGGATACACGGCTGCTGTTCCGAGGTAGATCATTTTGATTGGAAGCTGGTTTTTTTCTCATGAATTAATCAGGCAAGAAGGTTGCTGTTTATTGGTGTTTTTTTTTTTCACTTACCATTGAAATTGGGTCTTAATTTTAGAAAATGGTAAGATATATATTTTTAATTTTGAACTGATACATTTATATGCAGCCTGGCTGTACTGGCTGTAGCGCACGAGCCACCACTGCTCAAATTTAGATAAATAAGAAATCAGTCTTTAAAATTGTTAATTTATTTTCAAGTAGAGGATGTAATGGGTTGACTCAAAAGCATGTTCTATTCTGTGAATAAGTTTACTGTCTAAAGTTTATGGACTGAAAATAGTTTAAATTTTTTTTTTATGTTTCCAAATTAAATATTTGTTTTTGAATTTATGAATGAAAATGTTAAAAGATTTTTAATAATGAGCTCCTTTTCATTTGCTCTATCTATCTCACTGTTTACTTTTAGGAGTAGATTTATAATCTTACCAGTTTAAATTATTTGTAAAAATTTTAAATTGAAGAATATATAGACAATTCTCTGGTGTATACACATAATCCATTTCGGCTTTTTTTACTACTCATAAATTGATTAGAATTGTAAAATTATGATGACTCTTATAGTTATGTTGTTTTATATATAATATTTGTTATGATATAAGTTGATGGCAAAGTTATATTGAAAAATATTTATTTTAACTTAGTCAAATACACATTTATAAGCAATAACACAGGGAATACTTCTATGTTTTGTGCGCCAGTGGGTTATAAACGTATATTTGACCTGTTAAAATAGATTTTTTCATATAACTTTGCTACCAACTAATATTATACAAAGGGCCGCGTAGCCCAGTTGGGAGAGTATCGTTCTCGCAACTAGAAGGTTGCGAGTTCGGGCCTGGGACCGACTAAAGACTGCCGTGTTTGCTAATGGTGACTGGAGCACGTTAAATCAGTCGTGGTCGCAAAGTCCTCCAAGTTCCCATACAAATCAATACCTCTGGGGGTGGCAAAGCCAAGTCTTCTGGTGGAATCTTCTGCTTGGTATTGCCTCTAAATTAAGAAGTTCCACATACGGTCGGTAGTGCTGTCATCTATCGGGTAGCTACCGAAAGAGGTAGAAATGAACTCTTCGGTGGCTATAGGTAGACTTGTGCACTCCCACTCGCGAGTGTGCGCTTACATCCTGTGCAGTACTGCCCACTACCGATATGTACGGGATATGGGGTTGGTACAAAATGCTTAAGCAGAGGTGCCTTAGTCCTCATAGTCCTTGATAAGAAGAAGAAGAAGAATATTATACAAAACCAAAACAACTCCAAATTCAGTATAATTTTACAATTCTAATCTGTTTGCAAGTTGAGGAAAAGAGTGCAATGTTCTCTGTGTCAGCCCCAAAGAATTGCATTTATGCATTGTTATAAAATGAATTCTATTATACTTTACATTTCATATAAATTAAAAATATATATTTAAATATAAATTCAAATTAAAAATGCAACGTTTTGCTTACTCCAATTGAAGCTTACACATTTGTTATATATCTAATTTATTATTCAATAATTTAGGTTTGGGGACATTTTATTGTTTGAAAGAGAAGAACTTATGGGGTTTTTGATTACAATTTGCTTACAGAAGCATAAATATGATTTAGTTTTGAATTTATGCAAGTAAGTACCTTTTTTTTTAATTATGATACTATTCTATTATATTTGTGTGAATTTGAAAGTATTTGTTGTTTTTTCCTTTTCACAGAGAACTAATAATTATTGATTAAGTGCTTATAAGTTTTACAAGACTTATGCTAGCTTTTCATTAAAAGTTACAACTTTTTGAATTCCCACATTTGTCTACATCATGGGTCATTTAGATTTAGCTCATAACAGATGCAAGTTCAAATATATATATGTATATATAAAATAATGAAACATAGAGTTTGTGTGTCTGTCCCTCTATAGAAAGATACTTCCAATAGGTTTAGACCTGAAATGTTCAACATAAATAGTTTTGGTCTTCTAATTGAACTTTTGACAAACATAATATTACAACTTTTGTTATTATTATTATTTTAAAATTACTTTTTAAACTGAAATTCCAAGTTTTTTACACTTTCTGTATAACTTCCGATATGCGTTAAAGTTCAAAATTTCTAATATAAACAGTTTTTGCTTTTTAATTTTGATTATCGTAAACAGAATGTCAATATTTTTTAAGTATCTAGCAACATGTGGATGCTGGTAGGATTATTCTCTAGAGTGTGCAATGCAGACATTTTTTTTTTACATGTCTTTACCAAAAAATGTTACATTAACATTCCTGTAAATTTTACCTCTTTTCTTCACTATATATTAGGGCGTATTGAAAAATATCAAAGTTTATCAAATCTCTTAGCGGTAGTGCGGAAAATTTGCGGACACTCATCAGTAATAAGTGTGTGAAATTTTAATACTCTGGGTTAATGTCTTCTGTCGCCTCAATGGCCCCAAAGTGCCAAAAATTGGGCTAAAAGTGTTTAAAATTCAAAAATTCCAAAAAATTCCTATATTTTGTTTAACAATTAGGGGTAGTGGTTAAATGTTAGTATTGTTTAACAACAACAACTATGACTTTTTTAAAAATTATAGGTTAATATCTTCTGTCGCCTCAGTGAACCGGAAATTCCGAAAATTTGAATAAAAAGGAATACTGTTACGAATTTTTGTATATTTGTAAATATTTCGTAGTGTTAAGTTGTACATAGTAAAATTTATGTGCATTTCGTATAAGGCAGTGCAATAGTTCGTCGTTAGCTTGGCTTCCCTGCAGTGTGTCTATTAATGCTTGATAACGGGTTTTACAGAGGTAACACTGGGAAGCGAGTTTTAAGGAGTAGGGCATTTAACATTATGGTAATGGCAATCTCACCAAATTGGCAACGGTTATGGCGACTAATTTTTGTCGCCAAATTTGGCAAGAAATAGCCAAATGTTGCCAAACTTGGCGACCATTTGGCGACATTTTCGGTCCCTATGTACATGTATAGGACTTTTCGACTACGATCTGGAAAGTTCCCCAAATATCTACCTCTAGAAATTTCAAGAATGTTCGCCTAACCTATATATAAGCCCGGCCATGAGTTGTTAGTTGAGTCAGAAAGTTGACTGAGTTGTTGACTGATTTTGAGTCACTGAGTTAGTTGTTAGCTGAGTCCGTTAGTTGACTGAAATTACTGAGTCTCAGTGAGCATTCCGAGTAGTTCTAAAGCGAACTGTATTGCATTGTCTTTTGCGACGATTTAGCAGTTGTGTTGTCAAGTTTTTAACTGCTGTTTTGTGCTCTATTGTTGTGAAAAGAGCTTTATTGTGTCTACTAGAACGAGAAGTTCTAGAGCTGTAAGAGAATCTGTGAAGAAATATATTGGAATAAATTTCTGCAAGTTTTGATCTGCTTTGGATTCAAATCTTTTGAACCCGTCCACGCAACAACTGGTGTCAGAAGTGGGATTTGAATGCCGATAACTAGAACAATGGCAGAACAAGATGAAAAATTTGAACAGCTTTTTGCTTTCATGCAAGAATGGTGGGAAGAAATGAAAGCGAGCCAAGAAGAGATGAAGAAAGAGATTTTCTCAGGCCAAGAGGAAATGCAGAAGAATAATGCTGCAATCTCTGCCGGACTGGAGGATTTAAAGGAGTCTTCGAATGCGACACCAACTTGGCAGGACATTTCCATCTGTAGTCCTACGACAAAGCAATATTGGGCCCTCTGGGACTCTGACCATATTCGAAACGACGTGTTGTACTGGATGTTCGAATCTGATGATGGAAAGACATTCCGATGGCAGCTATTGCTTCCAAGATCCCGAATCACAGATGTTCTTAAAGAACTGCATAGCAGTCCAATTGGAGGCCACTATGGAGTAATGAAGAGATTACAAAGAGTTCGAGAGCGGTACTACTGGAGTAAGGCGAGGGCTGACGTGGAGAAGTGGTTCCGATCAGCCGGGAAAGGATCGAAGGAACGCAGTCGAGAAAAATATCGGATCTGCAACGTTACAACGTAGCAGCGCCTTTTGAACGGATTGCGTTTGACATCTTGAGACCACTGCCACGATCTGCTGACGAGAACAGATACCTCCGTGTTGTCATGGTTTATTTTACGAAGTGGCCTAAAGCATATCCTATCCCTGATCAAGAGGCTACCACCATTGCAGAGGTAATGGTTCAGAGCTGGATTTCCAGATTTGGAGTTCCTCTTCAGTTACACTCTGATCAAGGAAGGAATTTTACCTCTGCTGTAATGAAAGGACTTTGTGATCTACTTGGCATTGACAAAACACAGACGACGCCTTTACAGCCACAATCGGATGGCATGGTGGAGAGGTTTAACAGAACCATCCTCAATAACCTCTCACTGATGGTTTCCGGAAACCAACAGGACAGGGATCAGTTGTTACCTTTGTTTCTTCTGGCCTATCACAGCGCTGTCCACGAGACTACCGGCTATTCCCCATCCCAGATGCTCTTCGGTCATAACTTTCGTCTGCCTTGCGATCTGTTGTTTGGCCGCCCTCCGGATGCACCTTCATCTCCAGAGGAGTACGTCGAGGATCTTCAGCCACGGTTTGAAGATGTGCACAATTTTGCCCAAGAGCGAATCCACTTGGCGACAGATAAGATGAAGACCAGATATGACACGAAGGCTACAGGACATCAATTCCACGAAGGTGACAAGGTTTGGTTCTAGAATCCGAAACGACAAAAAGGACTTTCTCCGAAACTTCAGTCTCACTGGGATGGTCCTTACTCAGTCCTCAACCGGCTGAATGATGTCGTGGTCCGAATACGTAAGTCACCAAATTCTAAACCTAGATTCATCCATTACGACAGGTTAGCCCCTTACTATGGCCATAGTTTGTAATCCCCATAGTTTGTAATCCCCATAATTTGTAATCCCCCTAATGTATAAAATGTATATAGTCATTAAGACCATGGTCACATGTGTATATAAATTTTTAAGTTCATTGTTTATTTAATTATTTATTTATTCAGTAATGTTTCTGTCTTTCTGTATATAAATTAGTAAGTTTTATAGTTTAGTATTGAATACAGAGAGTTTGCTATTTGCTTTGAAAGTAAGCCTTCCTTTCCAGGAACTGTACTGCCCGGGACGTGCAGTCCTTGGGAGGGGGGGCAATGTTACGAATTTTTGTATATTTGTAAATATTTCGTAGTGTTAAGTTGTACATAGTAAAATTTATGTGCATTTCGCATAAGGCAGTGCAATAGTTCGTCGTTAGCTTGGCTTCCCTGCAGTGTGTCTATTAATGCTTGATAACTGGTTTTGCAGAGGTAACACTGGGAAGCGAGTTTTAAGGAGCAGGGCATTTAACATTATGGTAATGGCAATCTCGCCAAATTGGCGACGGTTTTGGCGACATTTTCGGTCCCCATGTACATGTATAGGACTTTTCGACTACGATCTGAAAGTTCTCCAAATATCTACCTCTAGAAATTTCAAGAATGTTCGCCTAACCTATATATAAGCCCGGCCATGAGTTGTTAGTTGAGTCAGAGAGTTGACTGAGTAGTTGACTGATTTTAAGTCACTGAGTTAGTTAGTTGTTAGCTGAGTCCATTAGTTGACTGGAATTACTGAGTCTCAGTGAGCGTTCAGAGAGTTCCGAAAGCAAACTGTATTGCATTGTCTTTTGCGTCGATTTAGCAGTTGTGTTGTCAAGTTTTTAACTGCTGTTTTGTGCTCTATTGTTGTGAAAAGAGCTGTATTGTGTCTACTAGAACGAGAAGTTCTGGAGCTTTAAGAGAATCTGTGAAGAATTATATTGGAATAAATTTCTGCAAGTTTTGATCTGATTTGGCTTCAAATCTTTCGAACCCGTCCACGCAACAATACAATTCAGTATTTAATCAGCAGTCGCAGATTTCGTTGATCGTTTTGAGGTAGCGCGTAATAAAAATTACTTTTTCAACAACAAAAAGTATGCAAGAATTATTGGTTAATATCTTCTACCACACTGGGTTTGGCGTACTGCCAGAAAAGTAAAGTGGAACACCCCTATTTTCACCCCTAGAAACAAATCGGAGCGACCAATAAATCACGTGGTCATTTTCATTTGTTTAGTATTTAGTCTAACTCTAGAATATTTTCTTTCAATTAGTTTTGATCTTCATATCAAACATATTTGCAGCAATGTAGTCATTTCTTTTTAAGGATTTTTTTTACTCGTAGCTTCGTGTCGTAGTCATTTGTTAGTAAAAGATATTGGTAAATATTAGAAATGCAAGAATCATCGCATTCAAAGTTTTCAAGTCAACAAATGCTGCAATGCCCTATTTTTGGAACACCGAAGGATTTTTCACGCATGATGCTGCCAACACATGAAGACGTCATAATATGTTGCGCTCATGAGAGATGGCGTATTGGTAATGAAACTGATGGAAATAAAGAACCATGCTTCTCTGTTATTGCAGAAACTGTTGCTTTGAAAGTTGAAAGTTTATATGTCTATTCATCCATTCCTTCTGTTTCACATAAGCGTGTTTGTGATATGATACACGCTTACCATAAAAAATATCGTTCAATCATGAAAAATATAAAACGTGTGGGAAGAAGCAAGACTGCTCTTGAAAATGTTGAGAACTTTAAAACGGAAGCAAAGAAACTATTCGACATATCTTCCAGTAAATGCGCTATTTTTAAGGAGTGTATCTGTCCAAAAGAGAGCAAAGTTCCGCCAAATGAGCAGGCGTTCCTCAAAGACCAAAGAACGGAAAGAAAAATGTTCATTGGAAGTGTGGATGTACCCGAAACAAAACGACTTCAGAAACGTCAAATGCGAGTACAGCAAAATGCTGTGCAAAGTAAAAAAAGGGCGTCTTCTGTTTCAAGCTTTACTCTAGAAAATGAAGATATGATGGAGGTGGCGGCGTATACCAAAGACGCCGTTTCTTCAGCAGGATTCAAGGAGTCTTCATATGTGTGTAAAATTGGACAGCACAATTATTGTCAGTCAAAGATATGATGTTTCTAACAGAGCCACGGCTGCTATTGCATCGAGTGTTATGAAAGATTTGGGTTTAATATCGGAATTGAATTCCAGTCTCGTCAAAGTAAAAAACAAAATATGGAGGGGAAAATCAAGAGTTTACAAGCAAATGGTATAAAAATTAAATAAAAATCGTTCCAATCTAACTGGCCTTTATTTTGATGGCCGGCATGACAAAACTTTAACATCAGAAACACTCGAGGGAAAGCTGTTCCAAAGAACAATTGTAGAAGCACATTACTGTAGTGTATCGGAGCCTGGTTCCTCGTACGTGGGGCATGTTACACCTGAAAGTGGATGTAGTCTTCATGTATCGAACAGCATTTACAAATACGTAACAAGTACTTTTTTGGATGATTTTAGCAAGCTCACAGTTGTCGGGTGTGACGGCACTGTGGTGAACACAGGAATGTTTATTGGGGTAATTCGCAGGCTTGAAATGAAACTTTAGAGACCACTCCAATGGATTGTCTGCTTACTTCGTTTTATTGAGTTGCCATTACGACACTTATTCCAGTCAATAGACGGCAAGTCTTCTGGCCCTTCATCTTACACTGGAAACATTGGACAAAAACTTAAAGGATGTGAAAAACTTTCAGTCGTTGCTTTTAATAATATTAAATGTGAGTTGTCACACATTGATAGTAGATTACTCAGTTCAGATCAGAAATACTTATTCGACATTTGCACTGCCATTAGTTCTGGCTTTTTTAGTTTAGATCTAGCTAACCGAGAACCAGGAACGTTGAATTTGGCCCGCTGGCTAACAACTGCAAATCGAATACTGAGGTTATATATATTTATATCAGACCCATCAAATAAGCTACTAACTTTAGTTGAATTCATTCTAAGAGTCTACGCACTCTCATGGTTCTGAATTAAGATTAATCACTCCATAAAAGATGGTCCTAGACATCTGTGGCATTTCATAAGCTTATCTCGGTACTTGCCTAAGAAGTATTGTGACGTAATCGATCCAGTTATTTCTTGAAACGCTTATTTTCCTGCTCCAGAAAACATGCTTTTGGCCATGTTAACTGATGAAAGATGTCATATCAGAATCATTGCAGCTCAAAGAATAATAAAGGCAAGAGAAATTAGCCGGGTTGTGTTCAGATTCGTTATTCCTGATATCAATTTTGAAGCTGAAGACTACATTGATCTCATTGACTGGAAAAACTGTTTCGTGACATCGCCGCCTGTTCTCCGAGAGATAAGTTCTCAAAATCTTTTGAAAATGACAGAGGACGGTATGCAGAAGGCCCGCTGGCACTTCATACAATTTCCTTCACATACACAAGCAGTCAAGCGAATTCTGAAACTTGTCACGGCAGCCTCCGAGAAAACAGTTGGGCATGAAAACAGGGATAAATTCATAAGAGCTACTCTAGAATCCAGAAAACACATGTCGAAATTCGAGACAAAAAAGGATTACAAGTAGTAATGCTATCGTCAATTGTATATTTGAAAGGCAATAAAATGAGGTAAGTGTGACGTGTATTTTTTTATTTATTTTTTTGAAATTTAGCCTTTTATTTTCCAAAATTTGGTGTTGCTGAGGTAGCAGGAGATATTTACCTATAATTATAAAAAAAATTATAGTTGTTGTTGTCAAAAATAATAACTAGTAAGCACCATCCTTAAACTTACAGTGAAATCTGGAATTTTTTATGAATATTTTAATTTTAATCACTTTTAGCCCAAATTTCGGAACTTTTGAGCTATTGAGGCGAAAGAAGATATTAACCCAGAGTTTTAAAATTTCACACACATATTAGTGATGGGTGTCTGCAAATTTTCCGCACTACCGCTAAAAGATTTGACAAATTTCGATTTTTTTCGATACGCCCTACTATATACATATATAAAAAAAAAATTTTTTTAAATAAATAACAAATGCTTCTCTTTGCGTCTTCCTGCTGGTGCCCATGCAGCAACACTTGACTGAAATTTATATAAAAAAAATAAAAAAAATTGCCAATAAATGTTCCAATTCTGATTGTTTATTATTAATTTTTTATGTTATAGCCTAGTTTAAAATAAAAGCTTTATATTTTTATTAAACTTTTATAATTGATATTTTAAATGATAGAGTAATTATTAAATGTAATTAAAGTTGTCTTTTCTAGGGAATTGACTGTTTCATATCCATCTCAAAGTACTGCAGAAACACTTATGCAAGTTGTTAGACATTTCTATCTAAATTTTAAGACTATAACGGATATAAATTTCAATATTATGGTAGATACAATATATCACTTAAACAGTGTTGCTATAACTTATTGCAAAGAAGGTAGGTTTACTTTTTAATGAAATATACACTTAATATTGCTATATGTCCTAAAATGAAGTATTTTTGTGTATTCATGTAATGTTTCTATTGTAATTTAAATTAATTTTTCACATTTTCCTGTGATATACACTGTTAAAAATTGTGGCATTGACTTAATTTTTTTGAAATTTAAGTTTTATGTAATTATTCATATTTATCATTTTATCAATTTTCATTAATTACAAGTAAATTAAAAAAAAAAATACGGAATTTAATTTAGTATAATGTATTAATTTTGTATATATTAATAATGTATAAAATTTAAACTAAATTTACTTGTACTAAATTTAAAATATATACTTATTATAGAAATATTAAGAATTGTGTTTTAATAATTTTGGAAATATTGTTATTTGTGAATTTTTTGTTGTTGAAATTTTGAGCTATGATACATATCCTTTTTTATAGATTCAATTTCTAAATGCCTCGATCTTGTTCAGTTGTCTATCTATATTTTCACTTTAAAAGAAATATCTGGACAACATTCTCTTTGTATATCCCCCGAGTTAACTTCTGATGCTTATCACAAGTGGAAATTTTATCCTAATTATCAAGATGAAGGGTTTCAGCTAGATTGTAATATTGTCACAAATTATATTGTGGAAATATCTCGCAACATTGTGAGAGAGTCAGGTAAATTTTGTCATTTTAATAGCTAAAAGCCTGTTGAAAAAATCTTTTGATTTGTTAACACTTTTTAGATTATTAAGATAATAGCTACATACGTTCTTATTTTGACTAGTACTTCTAGCTTAGATTAAATGGAGTCCTTATTTTCACTCAATACAAATATAACTTTATTTATTGAAAGGATTATATACCAAAAATTGTATTGCATCTTATACCATGCTTTAAAAGTGGCATATCAAACAAATGTCAAGTTTTCTAATTACTCGAAATAAAAAAAAATAAAAAATAGCAAAACCTAATATGTATATAGTATAACTTAATATGTTGTCTCTTTAATTTGAAAACTTTTACATAATTTCCAGATCATATGTATGTGATAAGATGGTGTAAATTTGATTTTTTTTATTGATTTTCATTCTTTTAACATTTAATAAATAAACATTTATAACTATTTAAAGTAGTGTACTAGAAACTAATGAACATTATTTAACAACATCGGTATGAATAAAAATTGAACGTTAAACAATTTCCATTGACATATTTCTTTTAAAAAATTAAACATCATACCACTTTCTTAGCCATCTTTTACGAGCAATCATTTGTTGAATATTTATTAATAAAACATAATCCTTATTTAACTTTCTAATTGTTATGTTAAGTTTTATCATTTAGCATAAATATCTTTTTTATGTAATAATATTTATAGCTATCTATTTATTTTCAGATCTCACTTCAGTAGTATCTTATCTTAATAACGATCTATTGGATTTTTCTGGAGAAATTATTAACCATATGAAAGAAAGAGGACAAGGAATGGCAGCTCTCAGGACCTTATTCTTCTATTTTAATATGCATAGTAATATTTTACAGGTGATTTTTTTTAATATTTAATAATAATTTAATTTATAAATCTTTTCTAAGTGCTAATATTTATTAATTGAAAACCAAAATGTTCTTAAAGTTAGGTATTTATTAATAGATAGGCAAAATATAGAAACATATGTGCTGAAAGAGTACAATTTGTTTCTGTACATTATACAGAGCAAAATATAAAAGTAGTTACCAATTTTTAAAAAATTATTTTCTCTTATTTCTTAAAGCTTCATTTGAAAGCATTTCAAGTTGTGCTTCATAAAATTCTTTTAAATGCAAAAACAAAATGAGTGACCTGACAAAGTTTCAAAAATAAGAAATTTTCTGTGCTCATCTTGTGGGCATTTCAGTAACCTCAGTTGTAAAGTTCTTTGGGGTATGGAGAGATAAAATGTCTTATGATAGTAAAAAAAATATCAGCAAGGAAGTACTGACAAAGAAATAATCTTTTTTTAAAAAATGGGTGACACAATAAACATTTAAAGAGAATTTTTACCTTAAACTACTGCAACAAATGATGCTGATAAGTCTTATATGACCAGGGAATGTGGGAATCTACCAGGGTTCCCACAGTCATTGAAAGTTCTTAAAGGTTCTTAATACTTTTTAACTTGTTTTCCAGGTCTTAAAAGTGCTTGAAAATGCTTAGATATCCTTAACCCATTAATACCTAGCGTTATTTTTTAGGGACGCTTTGATAAAACGCTCACAATTTTTACTAAATCTTCTTTTTAACTTAAAAATTGCTGAAATATATTCTTTAGTGTTTGTTTCAACTTATTTGAGGTAGATGACATCACAGATTTTTGTTGCACACTGCCAAGTGATTATAATTTTTAGTTGTTCTCGAAATATCCTGTTATTCGCAATGACAAGGTTGTAATACTAAGATTTTTATATTATTTATCGACCCATTAATTTGAATTTTGTAAATGTGATTTTTTAAACTATTCTTTAGTTTACCTATTTTTAGAATTTCTCATTTTTTAATATTTTGATTGTGTTTATTGAAGTATGGCGAACGTCCCTTTTTAGGGACAGTAGGCACGAATGCCCACGTTGATTCCCTCTTCGGTGAATATGGTTTTAGGTAGTTTGTATTACAACGGGATCGTATAATTGTTTGAAAAATAAACTCGCATTGATACACAAATTAGTTTTTAATCATTATATATTGTTTTATTGAAGTAATGTAATATTTATGTTAATTTAAATTGTCATTTTATATATTTTTTCAATTATTTGCGATAAAGCACATTAGTTCAATATGTTAAAAACGTTACTGATGCGTCGCTTTTTCAAACTTAAAGTTCTTTATTAAACCTTTAAATATATTAGTTTACTACAACTTTAAAATTATATTTATCAAATTATTGTTCCATTAGTAAAACATGCGCTTAGGTAAGGTAATTAAATTAGACGCAGTAATTATCTTTTATTAATATCTTTCCTTTTTTTTTATTGTGAGATCGTCATCATTTATTGTTGTAACTCGTAAACTTACTTCCACCGACAACTACTCGATAAATTTGAAATACATTATTTTATTGTTCCAATTGTAGAATTTAATTTTAAAAACTGACTGTTGAAGTTGTTTTGGTACTACTGGAGCAGTTGCCTGATAATGAAGTATTCAAAGATGCAGATATTTGCATATGTTCACCTTCTCAAGAAAATGATTTAACGGGTGAGTAAAGTCGACCAAAAGATTTTGTAAAAGTTGATAGGTTGTCTGGCCAACAACAATTATGTGCATCAGCTATTGTTACTATCAAAAGAATAAAACGAGAAAAAATGTATTGATGACATTGAATTGTCATCAACTGACAGGAAAACGGAAAAGCCTCCTCCAAATAAGCATGTGATGAAAAAAAATCCAGTTAAAAGAAAATGGATCAACACAGATATATCAACTAGCAAAAAACATAATTTATCGTTGAAAGTGCCAAAGCCAGGATTTTTGAACACGAGCTGGTTACCAATATCTGTTTGAACAATTTATTTCAGATGAAGTGTTATATTTCATTGTCTTCCAGTATATTCTGTATGCTCAACAAAAGGGCAATACAACGTTTATTATGACACGCAATGAGCTAGATCTTTTTTCTTTTGCCATTTTTTTTACAAGTGGATACCACAACGACGACATTATTAGTATTGTTCAAAATTCTGCAATGAGCAGAAACATATTTGAACACCTAATGCAGTTCTTGCAATTGACAAACAACGTTTCTCTAAATAAGGAAGCCAAATATGCAAAAAACATTAAGTCACGTAAACTAGATCATTTATTAGAACTTTAAAGCTATTTAAATTAGTATAATCATTTTAAAATCCAATATTATACTTACTAATTCAATTCGTGTGTTATAGATATTTGTATTAACTAGTATAATTCATGTATTTCAACACAAATCTCTTTGATTTAATTACAAGAAATAAGTACTTTCCCCCTTCAAATGCTTGATTGTGTTTTAAATAAAAAAAAAATTATTTTATTATAAAACTTATTTTGTTTATAAAATATGTGTTCTTGCTTACAATAAGATCTCTGACAAAAAAAAAAAAAAAAGAGGAATTCATTAACAGTATATCCAAGCAGAATCAATATAATCTTACAAGAAAAACTACGTACCCATTCGTGCCTAGCGTCCCTTTTTAGGGACGTTTGAATTTTCTTCAATAAAATTTTTAAAAATTAAATTTAAATTTTTTTTATTATTTTTCCTGTTAATTGTATACTATTTGCAACCTGTAAACGAATTTTTATTAAAAACAAAAACATTGCAATGCCACATAAAATTTTTTTGGTATATTTGTGTCATACATGCATCAACGAGTACATCGTTTGGTTCGTATTTGTTGATTGTTGGATTAAAAATTTAATTGTTTTACACTCTTTACTCTGTGAGATAAACATTTGAGATAAGTGTTTAGGTTTTGCGATTCAGAAGATCAAATAACGTCATCAAAGACTGTTTATAAGGCAAAATGCAAATTGTGCATGAAAGATTGATATTAACTCTCTGAGCAAAGCAGCTCTAAAGTCGTCTGTAAAAGGACCAGATGCATGAAAACAAATTATCGAAGGTCCTTAAAAAATATTATTTAGGTCCTGAAAAGTCATTAATTTTCATTCTATAATTTCAGTGGGATCCCTGATCTACAGAATTCAGTTTTGACTCATACAGTTCTAAGAGACAGGAACGAGTTTCTTCCGCCATGTGGCGGAATTCCGCTTTTTTAATTTTTTAGAAAAAAAAGAACTCTGCTTTTTCAAAAAAAGTTCCGCTTTTCTAATTCCTGAAAAAAAATCCTTGTTTTCCCACTTTTTCTATCCCACGGAAAAATAACTTTTTTTCTAAGGCTGAACCGTGAAGCAGCTTCACTTCCGAATGATCGGGAAACCTATCGCTCAGGGGTCGCATCACATTCCTGCTCCAAGTACGAAAATCCACTGAAATGCATTTTTTTAGTCAGATTGGCGCTCAAACTCTAATTTTGTACATTTCCAACTGTGCCAAATTAGCCAATCGTGGCTCTTGTGCCATTAAAATCCATACAACCAACCAACTGCGTCGAAATTTGATCCTTTTGTGTCATTTTTCTCTCTGCTCAAAATGTAAATTCATTCTTACGATTTCACGCTATCAACGTATACTAATAATGTGCTTGCTTCCAAGTATGACATCCATGGAACTATCGTTTATTTACGTTAGTATGTGTTGCTTCTTTTCGTTAAGCGTTACGCTGTTGTAATGTCCGCTACTGGTGAGATTTGTGTGGCTAAGACGTGCGTTATCGCTGTGATATAGGTTGCTGTGGTGACCATTTTCCCGGAGTATTACGCTGATATAACAGTGTTATTGCTGAGAATTGTTCCGGTATCTTCGGCGCTAACTCTGATATTTACGTTTATGTAATGGACATTTTCGTTGCGTGCTACTCTGTTGTAAAATCTGAGACTGTTACTGAAAGAATGTTGATATTACGGTGATGAATTGCGCTATCGCCGAGATTTTGAGATGTTAATTTTCGTCGAGTGTTACGCCTATACAATAACATTATTGTTGAGAGTTGCTCCGGTATATTTGGTTCTAACTTTGATATTTCAATTGGCGTGAGAATTGTTTTCGTAGCATGCCGTACTTTGATAACATCCGATATTACCAAAATTTGCACTAGTATTACCAAGAAAATGTCGATATTACCGAAATTTGTGCAGGTATCGTGAACGCTATCTCTGATACGCAAGTTGTTGCGATTTTCATTTCGGCTGATATTTAGATTTTCGCCGGTATTGCAAGCGCTATTGCTTTCGTTAGAGTGATGGTCATTTTCGCCGAGGTTTACTCTAATACAATACTGGCTATCACCGAGATTTTCAACACCGTTTTGTAGCCATTCGCCTAGACTTCCGTAAATGCGATAACCGCTTTATCCGTGATTAGTGCCTGTTTAAGGATCGATTTCGCCGTTTCATGTGAATCTATACTAAAATTTTTATATCATTTTGTATAAAAATGATATAAAAATATTCTGAAAATTAGTCCCAATTAAAAAATTTCTAAAGAAGCTGTGTTTAAAGTTGTTATTTTAACTGCAATTGTATGTAAAATTGTTTGTTGCTTTTTATTTTATTGAAGAAGCTGAACGGTAGGAATAAAAATTTAAATATAACGATTTTAGTACTTAAAATTTAGTTTAAAAATTTAGAAAACTAGGTTTAATTATATTCGGCCTGTTTTTCAATATGGTATAGTTGCTTAAAGTTGTTTGACTTGTTGAAAATTTGAAGTTTTTGCCGGATTCCATCGCTTTTAAAGGATTTTTTTAAAAAAATCTATACCATTCCTGATGACAGGACAAAGTGTATCCCTACATCTAGGTGCCTCTATTTTGAACCATTTTTCTCACGGACAGACAGAGAAGGTGCAGTGTTATAAACGAAAAATGAAAAACCACAATTTTTTAAAGTATAGCTTAAAATGTGTTTTACGCATAAAACATTTGGAGTTTTATTTTCAGCTTTTTGATTTTTTACCAAACTCATCCCTGAAGAGACTTGATACAATTGGAATATTCATTGTAGAAATGTTATTCTAATACTTATTAGGGTGCATCAAACGCCCCGTGTTTTTAAAAAATTTGTGGAAATGGTTTGTCTTAAGTTATTTTTGTTCGAAATGCTAAAAAAATATTATATATAAAAGTTTATTAAATATTATAATTAAAGGATATATAATCATGTACTACTAATTTTCTAATTTCAATTTAATTGAATTCATATAAGTACACTTGTTTAGTCAATTTTAGCTGTTTTCGCAGATTTTTCTGTTTTTGTCGATTTTGTTAAGAGTTGTATTTAGAGTGAGATTTTTTGGAAATTGGGATTTTCAAAATCCACACCATATCTATCTTGCAATTTAAAAGCAATATCAGTGGAATTTGGTTTTGTAGCTAACATTGCATTACATTCGTTCTTATGGGAAAACTTTATTGCACCAAAGGGCCAATGGCACAATTTCTTCTGTAAGATACCAGTAGTGGTTTTTAAAGGCACTTATTGCACTCTCATATAATATGGCAAAAAACTTAATGTATAAATGTAAGAGAATAAAGCTTTTTTTGGTTGTTTAAAAGGGCATTTATGTCAGAATTGCAGGTAATTCACCAGGTGCTATAGATGAGAGTAACAAAGTTGGCAGTCACATAGAATGGCAACCTATTATTTTGAAATTATTGTGCCACAGATAATTACTATAGATTTGCTTCTCAAGAAGACAAATTTTAATTGTATATAACAATTATCATCCAACGTGCTTTGTGCAAATCTCCTAGTCAGTTTAATTTTGCTTCTTGAGTAATAATGGGAAAGTCAAAGTATATTAGGCAAAGCTTTATGAACTCCATGCAGTCATTTCACTTTTTTCCCAAATCAATGGCAGGTTTGGCTGTCTGGATTGCACTGGCACTAAGAAAATCAATTTTTCTTTTTGCTTGTACGTTCACCGACTTAGAGTCAAAATATTCCAATTCACTATCAAAATATTCAAGACGAATAAAATTGTCATGAAATTGTTTAGACAAGGTTATATTTGGTGACTTGGAAGACTCAATCTTTTAGTTATCAAACACATGAAACAAAATGACTTCCCCAACATGATGACAGCAAGCTGACCAAAGAAGCGCATGTTCCAATTTCTTTTTTACACTGATGCAGGCAATAACTGGCCTGTGTTCTAAGACGGTGTGTCAAACATCATGTTCACAGTTATTTGTATGCATTTCCAAGAGGTGAGCTGCTCATACTTTAAGTCAGAAATGATTGGACATCATTAATGATTAGTTTCTTGGGGATATGCTGATATACCAAGAATCTTTTGCTGGTGAATGTTTCCAACGACAGTGGCGATATTTTGTTCTGTTTTGTACTTATTAAGTAATGATGTTGAAAGTTTTGCATCTCAGTGCAGAGTCGTATATATTTAGGGAAGCACCACTGCTCCTTGCAGGTGTAGTGGAAAAACCATTGCAACTTGGCTTTTTGGATCTATCTGCTGTTTGCGCAAGATATAATCGATTAAGGGGTAGCAATCTTAATTTTGCATTATTATTACAAAGGTTTATAATTTTTTGCAAGCTTTTCATTCACTGATTATTCTGGGATATTTACTTTTTCATAAAACAGCTTGGCTTGTGAAAGAACTAGTTTTGCAGACTCCCATATAGACCAATTTTCTTGAACACCTTCAATATGTCATATACCTTAATACTTGCAAATTAATTGAAAGTTTGGAGCCATTTATATTTTAATCATCACCAGTTTTCTTGCTTCCATCAAAAATATTTTGAAAAAAGAATACAGTGTTGCCAGAGGCAGAGTAAAAAAAAGTAGAGGGAATCCCCGCCTTGATAATAAACGTTGTTTATGTTGCTATCTGAAAATGTTAATGACCTAAATATTAAAATACTATATTGTAATCAAATTGAACTTAAATATTGAAATGCACACTTCAACACATTTTAAGGAGGGTGCAGGTTCCTCTATTAGTTAATAAAATATGAAAATAATGTAGTATGAAAAATACGGAATTTTATGATTTTACATGGAAAAATCTGAAATTTCCAACTTTCTGTGGACCCCATAAAATTGTTTGGAAAACAAAAGAAATTGAAATGGTAACTTTTTACAGGTAATGGAACATTTTGAGAATGGGGACAAAGTTATTTGTTTTTAGAGGAGCTTTTGATGCACCCTAATACCTATTGCCTTAACTGGGAATATACACAGAACTTAAACAACAATGCTTCCAGTAGTATAAAATATGGAAAAAATTTCATAAAATGATTCTTATTTATCAACTTGTTCACTGTTTTGTAGGTTTATGTTTGCTAATCCATTAAGAGTTTTCAAATAGAACTTTAAGTTTTCCTAGCATCCCTCAAAGAAATTGAAGATTGAGTTTCCCCTGATGGAATGGTGTAACATACTACTTACAACCATCTAGCACCTGTACGCTTCATTTAAAAATGATTGATTGTGAAAATTTACCAAATATGCTACTACAATTTGTTAATTCATTTAAAAATGATTGTGATAATTTACCAAATATGCTGCTACAATTTGTTAACTACATAATGCTCAATGTCTCAATGTTTCAATATTTTTGTTCACTCCTGTACTTAAAATGATATGTTTTAAACTACTTTTTAATCTGCTGAATTATTAAAACTTTTCAATGTAAAATATGAATTATATGACAGTATATTTTACACAGTTAATATAACTTGATACTGTGTTCTTATTTTTCTTTTTGTTTCCCTTTAAAAATGTTATGGGTCATTCACCTGAAACAGGAAATATATATGTCACAATATTATACCAATTTTAAAAACAAGTAAAAAAATAATAATAGCTTTTTAATAACTTTTCTATCTTCCAGGCTAATTTTCTCATCAATAACATGTTTATCTTTTCTTATATATACGTATTTAAAAGTATATCAAATGTCCAAAAGTCATTATCCTGGCTTATCACTAAAGCCATCTGTGCTGTTAAAAATGTTAAATACATTAATAATTATACTAATTTTCCAACAACAATTAATTTAATGCAATTATAATAAAGTATTTTATACAATGGTAAGTAATTTAATTATTTTTTCATAATTAGAAAATGGCAAAATATTTGTCACTGATAGAAACAACTGTTCTGGCATATTGCATTACATTCAATATTTTAACTACAGATTGTTGCAGCTTTCTAATTTTTGTGCCGATTCCAAGAATTTTTATTTCTATAGGAAGTTGTATGAATAATTATTCTGAATTGGCACCATTTTCTATTTGTGGAATTGTGAAGTTTTTTGTCATCAGAGTTATGTTTAATTAGAATAATTTTCCTGGTATCTACAGAAAATACTTAGACCAGTAGAAATTGTTTTACATTGCAATATAGAATACACAATAAAGTTAACTTTTTGTAAATATATATTTAGTAATTAGTATATATTAAATTTTTTAAACAGAAGGTGCCAACTTCTAATTACATACATCACTTTCATTATTGTCCTGGCAAATAAAAAACACAATAACAGCAAACCAGGATAATGATGCTTCTTATTTATTCAAAATGTAATTAAAATCGATATAAGTTTAACTATACCCCACTGCTATTGTAATTAAATTAAAAAATGTAATTGTTTTGTTTGTTTCATTATATATATATATATATATATATATATATATATATATATATATATATATATATTGTATAAAGCCTAAATAGTAATAAAAAATGTGTAACATACATTTATTTCACTCTTTTATAAAAAATATTTTAATACTGAAAAGTTGCCTGTTTTGTAAGAATGACTCTTATATATCTATGTATGTAAAATTGATAAGTACTAAATTTTTTTTTTTTTTTTTTTTTTTTTTTTAATTATATGGATCATATTAGAAGAATAAATTTATTTTGTCATGTATCAATCCCTTCAACTGTTACTAGTTCAGTAGTCAGGGGTGAAAATCTTCCTCGTTTATGCGGATTTCCACTTTTTTTCTGAGAAGTTTTACTTTTTCTACAATTTTATTATTGCATTATCAGACTTGCTTAAAACTCTCCTCAGAAAAAAATGTCTAGTTGCATTTGTGTACTGCTGTTGTGTACACACATTAGTACAGATATCTATTTTTATTCGGCTATTTTTGTAGTTCAAGATAACCCTGCGTTTATATTTTTTTCCTTTTTTACATTTTAACTGTTTTTACCCCTGAATCGTATAAAACATTTAAAGATTTTCAAAAGATCCTCTTAAGACCTTAAGACTTACTCAGTAATAAAATTTTTGAATAATTTCTTTGGATAGATTTATTTTATTTAAATGATTATTTTCAGGCATTTGTTTTTACTTTTTATTTTACTATTCAATTGAACTTACCGAGTGTCTTTTAAAAAAAATTGTGCTATTAGTTTGAATCTTTTTGTTGTTGTTTCTTTTCAGTCTTCTTCTGAAGTCTCACGAAATTCTACAAGGATCTTCCCTATTGTAGAAGAACTTACATATTCAGTCATACAAATAGCTCTTAGTCAGCGAAAAGTCGATTTTAATTTTGTTCTTAATTTGTTCACCATTCTAGAGGAAAATTCTCAACTGATATCATTAAAGGTATCAATTGTTTTACGTTGTATATTATTTAATGAATTTATATATTTTGATATACTTTTTGTATGATTTACATGATAAGAATAACTATCTTGATGGCAGAGATACTCTAAAATATTTTAAGTATGCTTTGTTATTCTATTAAGTGGCCTTTTTTATTGAAAAATAATAACTTTAAATTTAAATCAAATGTTCTGACTGCAAGTTTTGCAGTTATTTGTTCTACTGGCAAATTGAAAAATTAATATTTTTATATTGGCTAGATTTACTTTGTTTACTGTCAAGAAAGAAAAATTAGAAATATTTTGTATTACTAATAACATTAAATAATAAAAAAATTGTGTTTAGTAAGTTTTTTTTTTTTTTTTAATTCCTTTTCAGGCATTGTTAAAAAGGTGCTCCAGTGATTTTAATCGTCTCACAGTAATTGGCCAAATTGGAATGGAGCTTGCTAATTCTCTTCAAAATACTGATGTTTTCATAAAATATGAAAATATCTATAAAAAAGCATCTCTGTTATCAAAACAAAATGTAAAATCTGCACCATCCTTAAATGTAAGTGAAGTTCTCTTACTTAATATTGAATTATGGTTTTTGATGTATATAAATTTATTTTATTTATCTGTTCATGCACTTTCAGGTAATTATGAATTCTTCAAATCCTAAAGCGACCTGGCCCATTGTCAATGACTTAATTCTTTCTCAAAATATTAGCCTTCCAATTATATATGAATGTTGCAGCGCTTTTCAATTAAAAACAGATCATGCTTTAATTGCTTATCTGAATAACATTTTAACTGAATCTGAAAAGAAGTTTTTACCTTCTGAAGACTTTGAGATAAAAATTGTTCCAGCTTTGAAGAAAGCCGAAATTGTAATTGGTTACATTGCAGACGAAGAGTTGCTTTATAATAACTTGTTACATCTGCTTAAAAAGGTATGTATTATTATAACTTTCAAATGCTCTGAAACCTTTACTTTAGAAAAATAGGTTTAAGACATACTTTGCTGTGAATTGAAGTCTATACTTATTTGCCAGACTTAAAATATACATAAATAATCCATGACATTCTGATATGTTGATAAAAGTCTTCATTATTTAAATATTTATGCATTAAAATTGTTTGGTATTGGTTATCAGTTGGTTTTATTTAATAATTTCTTTTAAAATATCTTAATTATTGCTCCAATTATCATTGAAGAAACTTTTAAAGGTCAGGGTTTGTACAGTCTTTAAAAGATCTGAAGAACTACTTAGTTTTAGATGGTCCTTATGTAAGAATCTTTAAAAGTTCTTATTTTTCATCTTGGGTTCTTGATTTTCAATTTCAAATACTTTTATTAAATTTTTCAAGCTATTGCCAAATTTGATTTTCTTTTTTCTCCTTCTTGATCTGTTTGAACCTAGCTTTTATTGGTGAAGCAGTGTTATCTTTAACTAGTTTGGAATCAATGATTTCCAGGAACACTTTACTTCAATCTTTACTTCTTTTACTAAATTGTAAAAGTGTCTGCTGAGTTCTAGTTTGTCGATGTCACCCTTGTATTTGAGCTTGGGTTACTTATGAAACGTTTGGTAAAGACTGATCCAAAAAATGCAGGGCAGCTGTGTTTTAATATCCTTGAATCAATTAAAGACGTATTCAAAGGAGGGCTTTTATCTAAAAATAATAAGCGCAAAGCTTAATTCATTTTATGCTTCAAAGAATTTTGTGTTGGGAAGATCCGATGTAAAAGTTTATGAAAGTTAAGTTTCAATTTATTTTTAATAACATTATTTTCATACCTGCCAACTTTTACAGATTAGCCGTAAAATATACAAATTTTGGCACAAATTTTTATATTATACAACTAATCCGTAAAAGTTGGCAGGTATGAAAATAATGTTATTAAAAATAAATTGAAACTTAACTTTCATAAACTTTTACAGCAGATCTTCCCAACATATAATTCTTTGACTGCGTTAAGCTTTGTGCTTATTATTTTTAGATAAAAGCCCTCCTTTGAATTTGGATTAATTTAATAATGTATTTTTATGCCTGCCAACTTATATGGATTAGCCGTACAATTATCAATTTTTTGGAAACGTTCGGGAAAGACTGATCCGGAAAATGCAGGGCAATTGTGTTTTAATGTCTTTGGATTAATTAAAGACCCATTTAAATAGGGCTTCAAAGAATTTGATGTTGAGAGGATCGGCTATAAAAGTTCATATAAGTTAAGTTTCAATTAATTTAATAACATATTTTTATACTTGCTAACTTGTATGAATTATGTATAAAATATAATAGTTTTGGCCATTTTGTTACAGTTTTTTAATAACTCATTAAATTGTCTGAAATTTATGTTTTTTTTATGGAAAACACATTTGCTGCCATTAAAAACTAATTATATCTTAACCATTCCAATCACCTTTTCATTTTTGTTAATACCTTTTGTTAAATGCTGTTATCAAGATAATTCGTCATCGTATTTTCGAGTAAATAATTGCAAATTTTTTCATTTACAAGGTGTTTCATCACTGCATTTTTTGTTCTTAAAAATTTCTAAGAATTTTTCAAAAAAATAATTCGGGAAAAAAAATTACTGTCTTTTCCTTACAAACTTTAGATATTATGCTGTTTCTTCCCCACTATTGGTTTGATTATATTAACAGCAAGCATTGGAGCATAAGCTTATTAGTAGTGGAAGTTTCTGAAAAATCACTAGTTTGCCTCAACATTGAAAACAAGTCTGCACTCTGCATTCCCTTTAGATTTAGATAGGGTGTATATTTAAATGTATTGGAATTAGACATATAAGTTTTAAAGTCCACTACTTTTTGATTTAGATTGGGTATGCAAAGTTTTAATGCCAAATGATGTTGTGAGATGCTAAACATATCACTCGTTTTTCTCTGCGTTTTTGCGATTACAAACTGGAATTTTTTTAATTTACTATCTTGGACTTGCTATCTCGGGTAAGTTTTCTATTCTGAAGTTTTATGAGTTTTTACTGGTTAGATATATCTAAGCATTCAAAATCAAAAATTTGAGCAGACAGTTATATTTGACAAACAATCTACATTTTGCTTCAAGCATTTATTAGTAATTAGTTGTGTGGCCCTGCGTTACAAAGACCTATCAATGTGTTTAAAAGGTTCACTTCTGCGCAAATACACAATACAACCCTCCCCATCAGAATTTTTTTTTTCCTTTTCCCAGTTAACACTAATCCCAATATGATGAAAGCAAAAAATTCAACCATGCATTTCTGAACAGGATTCTTTCCATATACAAGATAAAAAATTGCACATTATCGCAAAACAAGAGGTTAGTGAATAACAAAGTAGATAATTTAAGGCAAAATAAATTCTGTTTCAAACAAATTGTCAGATCTCACTTCGAAAAACCTTTTTTCTGTTAAATCTAATAATTTAAGAAAATGCATGAAATAGATGAATGATGAAGTTTTTATTTTGCAATTAGAAAATAATGATGAGAAAAAAAAGTTGCCGAAAGTATTAAAAACATGCTATTTAAATATAATTTTAATTGTTTATTTGCTAATTTTTGATTTTTATAATATAATATGAATTTATGTGTCAACGAGTTTTTATCGCTACAAAATTAAAAGATCCTTACAAAATTTAAAAGTCCTTAAAGAAATCTAACTTTTTCTGTTTAAAAGCTGTATGAACCCTGAATATTCCTCTTTATATTTGTAGTTTCTCTAAATGTATTTTATTCAAAACATTTGCAGATCAGTCCTTATAGCTATGAAGTACTTCTTTTCATCAAAGAACAGCTTCAACTTATATCAGCTAATATTCAAACAATTGACTCTGGTGCTGCCGAAAAGGTAACATCCATTGTTTTCTCACAGTTGATTTATAGTGAATGATAATTGGAAATGTTTTTGATTATCTGGCCCATGTGTATAATTTTCATTGTTTTTAGTGACCCATTCGGCCATAATTGTACCCATTATGTGTTAACATATGTGTTATTTAGTTCTAGTTAATTTTAGCAGTTATTGATCACTTACTGTATATTTTAACAGATGTGCATGTAGGCCTAGTCATCTGAAAATCTTGTTTCTCCCTTTGTTTCAATTTTATCAAAATTTCTTAATTTTTTTTTTTTTTTTTTTTTTGTATGCTTTGTAATTTTGCACGAAACTTAATTTTCAGGAAATTGAGCCTTCTCTCTTTTAATTTGTGCTAAGTACTGAAGAAAGAAACAGTCTTTTGCAATGTTCTTTTCTGTTCCTGGCTATCAAAGTAGAATCTATTTTCTATTGTATCGTGGTTAATTAAGGTTACTTTACTATTTTCTTTTCATGAGAATTGTCGAATATCTTTTGCAAAACCAACAGTCAAAATAATTATCTATTTAATCATATTTTCATTATTTTCCTGATTATAAATTTTAGCAATGGACTATCTTTGTATAATTTTTAACATCATGCAAAAAGTTGAATTAAAATTGAGGCTGTTGTAGTTGCCGAGAAATTTCTGTATATACATCGATACATACAGGTTGAATTAATGACCAAAATTCAACTATAGTCAATTAAAAAATTCAATTAAAAAATAATCACCAATTACTAAAAGTAAATTTTCTTGTCATTCAGTGTGGTTCATTATATGACTTTACTAATGAAGATGCAGATGGTTGAAATGCAGTAGACACTTTCAAATTTCTCTAAGGTTCATCTGGTTCACCTGAATATTTTGTGAAATTCACCTTGACATTGCTGTCTAGTGATCTTTAAAAAGATTTTCAACAGAAATCTGTTTTACAAAAAATAAGTTGACGCTTTAATTTTTGGGAAACACATTGATGAGTTATCTTTTGTGTTTCTAACTAGGTATTATATTTAATATTTATAATTTAGAGAAATTATGATTGCCTGCTATATAATGAGCTTATACAGTGTCTCACTAAAGTTTTCATACAGTTACAACTAACTCTCAATGAAATGTCACTCCCATCCTATAATGAAAATGTTTCAGAATGACAATTTTTTTAAAAATAATATTAGTAACTTGTTCTTAACATAACTAAATAAATATTTTTAAAGCCTAGCAAAAAAACTTGTTCAGAAAATCCACAGTAAAAAAAATTTCAAAAAAATTTCTTCACAAAAGTCTTTGTGCACTTTAATGAAATCTTTAAATAAGTTATTTAGTAATAGATGCAAGGCATCGTAAGTATGGTTCAATAACAGTAAGTTTTGAGGTTACTTAGGGGTGGCATGTACAATAGTCAAAGTTATGTTCAACTAGGTTATTATGAGGGTGCTGTGGTGGTTGATTGCAGGTTTATACTGTTGCAGACTTCCAATGCATATTTCGTTGGAAGCTACTTAAATTGAAAAAATGGCACCCAGTGTTAAGAGCGAGTCTTGTAAAAACCACTATCTAAATAGTAAACTGTGAGCTTGAACTTGCCATACGTGTGCATCATCACAGTAGAATATCCTGTGACAGCCACAAAATTTGTAAATCATCTGGGCATAGAATTTACTGTTTTGTAATGTCTGCGATAGTGTTCCTCTATTCTTGGATCATCACTGTTTTTTGTTCGCTTTTTGCTTTAATATTGTGTCTTTGTAGTATAACCGCCAACTCTCTCCAAATGTATTATGTTGTCCAAAAGTTGTATATTGAGTTTAAATCTGGTAACTGAGGTGTGTTTCAGAACTTGCGGACAATGACAGAGTCACCAGTTTCTAACTATAAATCCCTTCTCACATTGTGTTAACTTTATTGAACGTCCACTTCTTTCCTTGTTTTTGATACAGTTTTCTTCATTATAACTTTTTACGACATACTAAACTATCAAATGGTATTAATACAATAATTTATCGATGTTCCTAATTGATGTACCACTATTATGATTAAAAAAATAAAATTGGAAATGCTGTTCATTGTTTCCTTATTACGATGAGCCATTTTTAAATAATAGAATACAGTAACTCCTAGATATATCACATATTCTGATATATCACGCTTTTGCTACATCTCCTAATTTGTTTTCTGATTTTTTGATTTTATTATTTTACTTTCCCAAAATGTGAAATAATGTGTATGCACTTGGACATAATATTAAAAGGTAAATGAAACTACTCTGTCTTTATTATTTAAGTGATTCTTTTCTATTGTTGTGTATACTTTCAATCCTAAGGATTTTTTATAGAGTGCATATGTTCATAAATGAATTTTTTGACATTTAATCATGTTGCTCGATATATAGTGCAATCAGATATATCACTCATTTTGCCTGCATCCTGACAAGCCAGATATATCAAGGGGCTGCTGTATTAAGTAAGCGCCAGACTTGATTAAAGTTAAGCAGGTTTTTTTTAGTATACAAGCACTTTTTAGTGTATATTTTGTTGTAAAATTATTCTATCATTATCTGAATTTTTTAATAATTTTTGTTATGTTTTACTTCTAAGTCATGCATAATAGTTTTGTTTTTATTTCAGGATATAATGTTATTGAAATTCTTAAAAGTGTATAAAAGAATATCCCCATTGGATGAATTAGAAATTAATGTTTGGAAATCTTTGCAACCTACTGTAAGTATGGCTTTTAATTTTTAAGTGAATGTTTTGTATTGTTTAAGTAACTTTTTTTTATTTTTAATCAGAGAGATAAAATATTTTTTAATTTCAGGATCCAAAGCTACCTGCCATTTCTAGTAAGCGTTTGCCATTCCATTGGCTTTTGCAAGACAATCTTCATAAGATCATTAGTAAGTGAAAACTAAGAGGGAAGAACAGTTTAAATATTTTTCAAAATCGAGCTTTGTTAAAGTAGAGTTAAGGGTGCTAAATATTTGCACAGTAAGCACATTAACCGTTGATCGTTGTCAAGGGATAAAAGTATTGCATTTCAAGAGGTAATTCATTAAAATGACCAAAAATTTTAATAGACTTTTAAATGTTTTCCATTCTTTAAATAGCATTTCTTCAAAATCATATCCAAGTTAATGAAATTGTTCTTCCTACCTTGTCTGTGAGAACATCTTTTAGTGAGACATTTTTGTTTTATGAACTTTTATTTACTAAAAATCTAATGTTAATTTAAAATGATTTTGAATTTTTTTAAATTTCTTGTGTAGTGAAGGAATCTTGTGAATGTTTGTAAGTGAATAGTTAACATTTGTTTCGTTATAGATCCAGAGTTAACAGCAAATACTCTACCTGTATGGTTAAAGATTGCTCCAGTCTTACGGGTAAGTGGGGTTGGGTTTATCTCTTAAATTATCGTATTTTTTCTAATTTTCTGCCTATCAACAGAGTTCGTACGCCTCAGGGAGAACAGGGAAAACTCAGAGAAATTAAATCAGCCTTGGGGAATTCTCAGGGGGAAAAAATCCTTCATAAAACCTGGAAAACATTGTTGTTAATCTGGAAAAAATCCTATTCTTCAGTGCTGTTTGTTTAATCCTAACTCGAGGAATTGAAGTTACAGAATTATTTGATGACATAGACTAGCAGAAAGTTATTTTTAGGGGGGGGGGGGGATACTTTTTTCAAGTTATTGGAAGAATTTGTGTAATCGAGGTTTGACTATATTTATGTGGCTAAAAATAATTAACTCCATGATAGAAAACCTAACTCAGGGATATATCGGGGAATTTTTTTTCTGAAAATGAGAATGAATCGTGATCAATATCTCCTAGTTTATTCAAATTATCTTTTGTCCTTGCTTTTTTATATGTAAAATATTTGCAATTAATATTCCTTTTATTTATTAGATACCTGTAGATCATTTAGTGATCATGGCTGTGAAGAATAGTGTAATGAGCTATTTAGCTCAGCAGGCATTTCCACATATCATGTTAAACCCTGATATACGATTCATAAGTGTAATTGATGATTTGTTGGCAAAAATTAGTGAACCAGAGTCATCAGCTTGTTGTGCAAATTGGGTGACTAACAAAATGCCTCCAGGTAACAAATTAATATATTTTTTTTTTCATTTATCCGTTTCTATCTCTAAACATGACAACCAAACTTCTTTTATTATTTTATTTTTTATAGTTGAGTAATTGTTTTACTGTATTCTTTTAGATACATGTACGTTTTAACTCTTATTGTTATGTTTTTTAATACTAAATTATTTTACTCTTGTCAAATTATTATAACACTTTATTTTTCAGGTGGAAACAAAGTGTCTTTTTCTGCCATTGCTGCAAAGTTGGCTCAAAAGTGGTATGAAGAGGGTCCAGCTAATGGACAGGCAATTGACTTTTATAATAAGTTTATATCTATAAGTTGTCAGTCTGCTGTAGAAAGAGTTCTTTACAAAAACAATCTCCAATCTGATACAGTTTTATCTTTGATGCATTCCCCCACCAAACTAATAGAATATTTGATTGAAACCTACTCTCTAAATATTGCCCAGTGCATGAAAGGTATGAATACTTTTGTGCTATCTTATTCAAAATAGTTCATTAGTCACTGAAATTATTAATACTGTTTTGTTTTAAAACTTATTTTTTAGCTTGCATTTTAGATGAAAGATTTTAAAAAGATTCTTATACACAATACACATTCATCTTTACTCTTCAACTCTATAAAGCATAATAATATTTCTACAGTGATTAAAATTATTGTTGTTTTTGAAATGTTTGTTAAATTTATTATTTTCAGTCTGTTCAGCAGCATCAGATATTGGGAATATAACTAAAGTGGATACTACTAGAATTTTTCTGGATTTCATTTTAAAATGGTGCAATATTACTCGAAATACTGCAGTTAATATGGATGAAGTATGATTTCTTATTAAACATATTATTTTTATTACAATTTGCTTTGTCACTTTAACAATATCAATCAACATTTCACTCAAACAGGCTTTTTAACTGCTTTTGTTCTTTTGTTACTAGTTGATGTTTAAGCAAAAGTAGTTAGTAAGTTGATGTTTCAGTTAAAGATTATTTAAAATCTATATTGCTTCAGATGTCTCATTATATGTTTTAATATTTATTTATTATTAATGTGCCCTTTTTAGAAACAAAATATTTTTGTAATTTTTTTTATTTCAAGTATTGTTTTAATGATATTGCAATACTTATTTTTATTCATATACATTATAGTTATTGTTCAATATTATTATTTTTCTTATTTAAATATTATTATTTATACAAACATGGCTAACTCTTTGTACCAAATATTTTGTGGCACAGATTAACACATGTTTGTACATTTTAGAAGCATCTTTCAGTCTATTTCAATTACATCTATTGGATATTTTGAGTCAATTGTTTTACTATATCAAACTATATTTCTGACGTTTACCCAATAGTATAATTTCACACACTGAAAGTAGCAAAAATTGTATTAATGTTGATCAGAATATTTAGATAATAGAATCAGTTAACTCAAGAAAAGTTATACTTATTTTAAAACTGCTTATGTATTTTCCCAATATACCACATAGAAGGCATTTCCTCCTTTATTCAGAATTCGAAAAATCAATATTTTAGGACAGTATAGCCATATAGTTTTGCGAGCTAGAAAATATTCATTACAATCAACCAAGCACAATAATGCTTTTGTAAAAAATTTCTTTGATTTATTCAAAATCTGGTATAGTAACTATATACTTTCAAAATTTGACTGAAATTTGACTTGAATATATGAGAAAAGGGAAATTGTATGGCTGAAGAAAAAAATGTTTTGTTTCTTTTCCCATACAGTTTCCTCCTTATTTGCATATATTCATGTCGAATTTCAGGTCATTTTGATCAGTGCTTCTTTGAAAGTTGAACAATTATAAAAACCCTGTATAGTAAATAAAATATAACTCTATTTTAACAGAACACATTAAAGAATAATCAATTGCACTCAGTTCAAGTTTAATAAAAAAAAAGTTTAGAAAATAGATTTTTTTTTTGTATTTTTGAAATTTTTGCTTTGGTAATAAAAAACAATATCTTAAAAACTTACATTTCTCTTTTTCTTTCCTTTTTAAATAAAGTCTATACACTTCTAATAGTTTTGATTCAATAAGAGAATTCTAGAATATTGACCATATTTCTATTGATTTTGCCTCTCTTTGAGTCAAGGAAAAAGGCACAAACCATGGCAGTGCTGCTAAAGCAAACATATTTATATCAACATCAATTTCGAAAAAAGTGCTGTTTAAAACAAAGAAATCATTCATTAAATTTTAGGAGACGCCTGTATTCATGCATCTCAACTGAAATTTAACATAATTTATTAATTTTTGTTATACTTTTAATGTAACTTTTAGTAAAGTCAAAAAATTTCGTTAATCTTTATGGTCATTTAAAGTGTATTAATAAAAAAATTTAAAAAAAACCACAAAAAAAAACACACTTTCTACAGAGTGGCCACAGAACCTGGAAATCAGGGAAATGTAAGGGAGGTTTCGGATTCTAGAAAAAATCAAGGAATTTTTCTTTGTTCTGAAGGTACGTTTCCCTGTTCATCCGTATTTTAGCACCATGTATCCGGAAAATTGTGCTGGTTACCGTTAGAAGTTTAATTTTACAGATAATTTAAATGTTTCCTTACCGTCAAAACTATTTTTTAAAAATTAGCGTATTATCTCTTTAGCATACATGTTCTATTTGATTAGGATGTCTAAACATCTGGAAAAATTGAGGAAATTTGAAGGAAAAAAAAAATGTCGTAAAATCAGAATTTTTTTTAGAAATCTATCATGGAACTTTTTTTCCTGAATTTTGTGGCCACCCTGTACTAACACTTTTTTGTATTAGTAAGGATTTCCTAGTTGCGATTAATGAAAACGTCACTGAAATCTTTAACATATACATGTTAAGGATTTCAGTTCACATAGTTGCTAGCAATAAACTTTCACAATTTTATATTAGGAATGATTTAAAAATTTTTAGTTTTATGATCAGTCATCGGGCTAAATTTAAGACTCTCCTAATGTACAACCTTTATTATTAAACGAAGCTGCAAAATCCATTTAAATCAACATTAATTTTAATTAAAAATGGTAAATAAGTTTATTATTTTTGGACTATTTATGATTTTTTTAATTTCGATTTTTACACAAATAACACAATGTACAATTCGAAATAAACTATCTAAAGCAGAGGTTTTAGTCTTGAAGTTTATCTATCAATTTTGGTTTTGTGTAAAGCAATTGATCCATAAATTATTTATAAGATTTCTTATCTAAATTTAAATATTAATAAAGAATTCTAAAGTAATTATCTAAGTCTTTCTGTATTATGTAAGTCTTTTCTGTTTTTTTTATTAGACATTTTCAGAAGATCCAAATATATCAAATGAAGTTGGGGATGTTGATGGTGAAAATATTTTGAGGTATGTGTTATTTATTTACAAAACAGAATGTTTTTTAATAACATTGAAACCTCATTAACATTGAAACCTCATTAGCATGAACTGTTTGTCTTATCACTTTAAAATTGAATAGACGTTATATGGCTTTTCATTCTTTTAAAATGAGCAGGCTTATAATGAAATGTGGCTTAAGATCAAGTGTTATTCATCATGTCATTAATGTTTCAAATCTATAAATTAGTTTGTTTATTGTTTAGCAATTGTTGAACAGAGGGTCATGTTTTTATAATTAAATGGCCCACCAAACGGTATAGTGGTTAGCGTACTAGCTTCTATACCGCGAGGTTGCGGGTTTGAGTCCCGTGTTTGTAAATGTATGTTGGCTTGTCTAATGACGAATGTTTCTGCGCATTATAGCCCTCGTGTTGCTGACGGCGCCAGATAATCTGAAAACAACCAACTTTATAATTAAATGTAATTTATATAGTTTGAACTTAGGTAATTAATTTTACATTTGTCAGTTTTGTATAGGTAATATAAATATGGTTGGTACATTTAACTTTTTTTTTTATGCTAGGGGACTTTCTCGGCTAGGCTTGCTACTCTTGTGGATTATTAATGTTTCATTTACTTCCAAAAACAGGAGATTGTTTCTTAATCTCCAAGTCGCTTTCTTACTAATAGTTTGCTACTTATGTTTTGAATTTCAGAGTTGTTCAAATACCAAAAGTTAGTTCAAATCACATTACAAACTCACAACAATTACTGCTCCTATAGATTTTGCATTATGCCCAAATTTTAAAAGTTAATAATAAAAAAAAAAAACTAAAAGTTTTAAAATCCTGCTTTGTCATACAAAATTTCAGGGGGAAAACTAGTTATGTTTAAAATTTCAAAGTTATTCTTGAAGTACCTTAACATGACTGGGCAAATGGGAATCCTTACTTTTTTTATAAAGTAAGAAAGCATTTAATTTTTAAACTCTTTTTTATTATATAAATAAAAATATTTAGTGGTAAAATTTTTTGTCAATATAATCATTTCTGTATTACATTAAAGTAAACATTTGGGGGTAAACCAGTTCAATTTTGTAATTCATGTAAAATTTATTTGCATAGAATTGAAACTAAATATAGAATATTTCAGCCCTTTCTTTTCATTAAAGCATCTAAAACTTCTCTTATAACGCAAATATGCTTAATATGGAAATTTTTTATTTCCATTTTGAGTTTATGTTAATGAGGTTCAACTGTATTATAGTTCAATCAAAATATTTTTTTTATGTTTTCTGTGTAAATATTTTCTTTTCTTTTATCAGGATTATCTATTTGCTTTTGAGCTTGCCAAAGTCTGATTTTCCAAATCTCTACAATGTTTTGAAAGTAGTAAGCTGTATTTATATTTTCTTTAACAATACTTTTCTGTATGTTTTTACAATTATGATAATTTAAATTGGTTCAAGTGATTCTAACTAGTAAAATGAAGATAAATGAATTTAAAAGTAAAATGCTGTTTGCAATTACTTCATTACAGCATAAATTATTACATAACTAATTCTTTATATGTATATTTTTGTTTAAAAGAATAAAAAAATTTGGTCTTAATAGAAATATATTTTTGAAACTTTTTTTTTACTTTACTGTATTGTGTTTTAAGTATACAATTTTGTGTGTTCCCTAGAATTTTAAAGATATGCCTGCTGTACCAAAGGCTCGACTGTTATTTTGCTTTGTCTCTATTTTCGACACTGAATCTATTTCTGAAGCTCTTGAAATTGAACTTCAACTTCTAAAAGAATACATGATTCCTCTTGTATGTGGAGTTGAACTTGAGAGTTTGAATCTCATGTACTCGGTTCCAATGTTTGCAAAGTGTAACAAAACCGAACTTATCCAAAGAATATTGTCATCCAATTTTAACAATCCTAGGGTAAGGTTGCTGTTGTGTATTTAGAGTTTAATTAGGGTGTTAAAACAAACACTTGTTTAATTGAAATTGTAGACATCTTTTTATTCTCTTTGTGTCACACTAGAATTCTGAAATAATAAAAAAATCTGTGCACTCTTATACTATACATGCTATAGGTCAGTAGAAACACTGACTTCTGCTTTCTTGGCAAAATTTCTGTGCTTTGAATGTAGTTTTAAATATTACAAAACTAGATTTAATTAGATTATCCTGTTTGTCAACATAGTACAATTATTTAAACTTATTTAACTTCTGAAATTTTTTGAAAATTTGACGTTTTTGCCTATTCAAATATACATACAAATTTTTAAATAAAATACATACAGGATATTTCAAAATGGACTACCAATGTTTAAAACTGGACTTCTTAAAAATTTTTACTCATAGGGATTCAAAATTATTTATATGTTTCTTGGATAGTCTATAAAATGCAGAAAATCAGTTGAGAATTTTATTTATTATCCAGTAAATATACAAGTGCATAGTTTCAATTTCTTGTAAGTAATTGTTTTTTGGGCATCCATTTTTAAAGATTGGGAGTTACTTTCGGGACAACCTCTATATAACTTACTTCTAGAAATATCACTCAAGAAGATTTACAGTAGTAAAGCAATCATAGAAAAGTTGTTTTTTTTACTTTAATGAATTTTCTTGTTTATCTCCAGGCTGTTATTTTCTGCATTCGTCTGTGTTTGGAGTTCAATATTTGGGATACTCCTATATGGGAAGTAGTTTTAAGAAGAATGGTTTTGAAGCCAATGGTATGAAAACAATTTGGATTTTATATCAAATAAAAGTGAATTTAAAGAAAATAAAACACTACGTTTTAATTTTCTCATGAATAATTTGATTTAGAAAATAATCTGTTAGATTTTTCCAAAAAAAAAAAAAACGTTTGTGTTAGTTAGACTAATAAGATTAGTTTAGAGTTTTGATGCAACAAACTGGAATTTGAAATTGAAACAGAATAAACCTTTTTTTGAATAAACTGAATTTGAAGCAATATGTCATATTTTTGAAGCAGTCAAGCAATTGGATTCAAGTAATGATTCCCAATTTTAGTACAAAATCTAATTTATAAAATGGTTTAGAATTTTCATCAAAACTATGATATTTATTTATCGGTTATAATTTAGCTTTTAATAAATATACTAATTATTAATATAATGGAATTTTTAAATGCACAGCTCCCCACCAAAGTTGCCAACCTGACTTCATTTATTTATTTTAAATATTGCCAAATTAGCGAAATTTTCTAAATTTTTTTTTTATTTTCATGTAAAAATTGTTAGTGATTGAATCTGTTTTAGTGGAATTATGCTAAAAATGGGTGTATTCTGCTAGAAGAGCCGATATTATACAAATAAAATATGCTGAAAAAGCGAAATTTTCCAACCTAGTGACACCTAAAGCAAACAAAAAGGAAACTTAAAACCTTCAATGAGCATTTTATTAAAGTTGAAGGGCCCATATATGAATCCGAAGAATTTTAGAATATTTGCGCCCCTAATAAAGTGAGACCCATATTTGGTATTATTTAATGCTTTTAAAACAATTCCAATATGCCTGATAAATTTTTAAGTTAACGCTTGTGATTTTTTTTAAAGAAACTACATGTTTAAAAATATACTTTTGTTGTTCAGCTATACAAATGTATGCTTTGTTTTATGTATTGAAAGTTTTTTTTTTTTTATCAAAATCAGAATCAAATCAAATCAAATTTCTATTAAAGAGTTAATAGAAAGGTACACTCTCCTTAATTCTTACTTTCTGTAACCCATTCTTCAAAAATTAAATCTTTTTATAATCATTGGATTGATTTTTATAGTTTTGAATTTAAAGATTTTTATTAACAGATTTTTTTTTCTAAGGATAGATTGGAAATTTCAAAAATATTTGTTAATATCTTGGGATAGATAGGGGTGTGTTTGAAAGAAATTTGGGTAGGTTTACTAACCTTTCAAAAAATTTCAATTTAAAAGCAATTCACTATGCTTGAAAACTGAACCATACAAAATTCTATGCAAAAAAATATTTCTAATTCAATAGATATTTAGCATATTTTATTGAATAGTTTATTTTTTTAAATCTTTTCTGTCATATTCAAAACATTTTTATTCTTGAAAAGTGTAAGTGGTTTTGTAAAATTATCTGCTTACTGAAATTTGTTCAAAAAATGTTTCAAATTCACAAACACTGAACTCAATTTTTTTCATGCTGACATCTGCTACTTATTTTAATAGAAGTAATCTTTTTAATAAAACACGATACCTTGAGCAATTAATGACACATACAGACATACTATAGTTCCATAGAAGCACAGATTTTCACAATTTTTACATGGATTTCGGTCATTACTAATGTAAATCCTCAAAATTATCTCATCCTGTGAACTGTAGCATGTCCGCACATATTTGCAAAATAGTAGTTATTGCATGCATTTGATTGTTTGCTTTCCTTAGACAATCTAAATTTTTAAATGTTTATTTAGAAAGGGTATATCAATATAAATAAAAAGTAACCTATGAATGTTAATCTGACATTTTGCAATACCCCACTACAATTTCTAAAGTATTGTTAATGTTAAGTTAATCCAAGCCATTCCAACCCTCGCTTCTTGTATACTATGCTGTGGTTTTTTCAGGACTATGCATTGCAAGATATTCTTCTGGCCACTCAGGGTCACCTAAAGCATTTATGGCACAATGAAACTTTCATAGCTGCCTGGAACTGTGTGATGCGCAACATACTACAAATGAGTAACTAAAATGTTTTTACTTCTCAATGTTTCTTTCTAAGTACCATCTTTTTTATATTAAGTTTTCAGTTTTAGACGTTAACAGTTATTGCTTATTCAGGGGGCTACTACAGGCGACTATTTTTGAGGCAAGGCTACTATGGGGATTTTTAACGCCAAAATTTATCCATAAGTTACCGTTTCCGTATACCGATACTTTTAAAAATATTCAGCGACTATTTTGGGGGAAAAAATCGTATTTTTATTTACAAGTAAAACATGCGCATTACGGAAAGGGATTCAATAATCATTGATGATTCAGTCGTGACGTCAACAGTAGGTGGTCTTTCTTTAGGTCTGTGGCTTTCACCAATGATGTCGCACTTATAGAGCTTGATTGCAATTGAACTGAAGAGGATTGAATGTTTTTATTCAAGAGAACTTATTTTATTTTTCTGTTTTTATTGGTTCTGTGGTGAATCACTAACTTTTCCGAACCAATGCAATTCGGAAGTTACATACACGGTGTTCACATCAAACCAAAACTTAACAATAACGTGACCCTTTAACGATCTACACATTCCTCTGGCACAGCGACAAAAGCGACATTTTGATATAACTTTGAACTAGAAACCAGAACCGTTGGTCACGTGACTTTGTCATTTACCATAATATCGTACGGTACGTTCGGCACCAATCATGCAGCTCGTTTTTTTTTTTTTTTTAAACAGTTGTAGCACAGATATTTAAATATTTATAATTATAAAACTGAGTCTGTGTCTGTCTGCCCCTCAGAAGAAAGCTACTTAAAATATGCATAGAACTCTGAAACTTTCAACATAAGTAGTTTTCGACCTTCAAATTTGACTTTTGATCTACACTGGTGTCCAAAAGTTAAGCATAATTGATAATTATGTGAATAAAAAAGGAACTGTACATCAGAATGGCAGGAAACGTGATATGCGAGTGTAAAATGGTTATAAAATAAGGAAGCAAATCAAAAGAACGATAATAATTAATTTTATTATCCAAAGTAGGAGTTTGAAAGAAACTGAGAATAGCAAGGGTTCACACTTTAAAGAAAAAATGAAAGAAAACATTAAATAAAATACTGATGCTGCAGTTTAATAAGGCGTGTGGTCACCTCTGACAGCTAGGCACGCTGCACAGCGATTTACCATACTTGCTATGAGATGATGAATGAGTTGTGGGCTCAAATGGTTCCAAGCTTCTTGGAGAGTTCTGTAACGGAGCTTGGTGGGTGCGAAAGGGCTGCAATTTGTCTCCCGAGACTATCCCATACATGCTCGAGAGGATTTAAATCAGGGGGAGTTGGCAGGCCACGACATGCGCTGGATGTTTTCCGTTTCAAGGAAGTCCTCAACCAGCACCGCTCAGTGACATGGCGCATTATCATCCACGAATATGAAGTTATTACTGACAGCACCTCGAAACAAGCGAACATAAGGCTCAAGAACTTCGTCTCTGTATCTTTGACCAGTCACAGACCCCTTGTCAAAGAAATGGAGGTCTGTGCGGCCGTCCATCATGATGCCTGCCCATACCATTACTCCCCTTGATGGAAAATGCTGTCTTTCCGATATGTTTCTTGGTTCAAAACGTGTTCCACGTTCTCTCCATATCATTACCCGACGAGAATCACTACTCAGACTAAACTGGGACTCGTCACTGAACATCACATTGACCCACTCTCCCACACTCCAATGTTGATGTTTCAAACTCCAGTTCAAACGAGCGCGTTTCTGAGCAGACGTGAGGGGAATGCAAACTGCTGGTCTTCTGGCATACAGGCCAGCATGATTGACTTGGTGGCCAAGATCGGCAAGGAAAATGTTTCAAAAGTAAAGTAGTGAGGATGTTTGACATTAAGAAAAGTACGCTGTTTACAATCTTAAAAAGAGATAAAATTTCACACTTAAAAAGGGATAAAAAAATGAGACCGGTGTCCCAAAATCAAGGGTGCGTACAAGAGATGGAAAATTTCCACTTTTTAGAGGTTCAATTCATGCACTCTTCGAATACTTCATTATTAGATGGGAATTTTCTAAAAAAAAAAAGCCAAAAGATTTGCTAAAAAAAGGAACCTCGATGTGGATTTTAAAGCATCTAATGGATGGTTTGAAAAGTTTAAAGACGGACACAGACGTGTCCTTCAAAAAACTGTGTGGAGAAAATGCCTCTGTAGATATAGACTGTGTTAACAGATGGAGAAAAGAAGAATTAAAATGTCTCGTTGATAAATATGAGGTGAAGGATATTTTTAATGTTGATGAGACTGGCTTGTATTTCAAGTTGTTGCCGGACAAATCCATTGTTCTTAAAGGTGAAGAGAGTGGACACTGTGGCAAGTAAGCCAAACAACGAATACCTGTACTTCTTGCAGAAAATAAGAAACCATACTAATCGACCGTATTGTAAATAAATTAATGTTTCCGGGTAAATACTAGTTTATTTCCTTGTTTCTACTATTTTTTTAAAATTCGCTATAACTACCTTTCGTTATTACGACTGTTTGTTGTTGGTCCCGGAAGGGGTCGCTGTATCAAGGTTCTACTGTATTTTCGAATTGGAGGGCTAATTAGCCTATCATAGAAATGAACTGTAATTCAACAATTCATCCACCCATCAGCAAGAAAGCAAATTTTTCTACCAGCACGTTTTTTGCCTTGCGTTGCCATCGTAGCAGTCGATCAAGTTGTTTATCTATATCGATGGCTTATTCACTTTGTTGCCACAAATTTTTGCATGATTCACTTGCATATTACGTATATTTACTAGCCCATAATTTGTTCACTATTATTTGCAAAATTTAAAGTATTTAAATTTAACTAAAAGGATTTTATTTTTTACATTTTAGAAAAGTGCTTTTACTTTAGCATTGTTGTATGGATATTGATCAGTAAAACCTGGGAGCGCACGCTCAAACACAGCTTAAATTAGATAAGATTATAAGATCTCTCAAAACTTTTCTTAAACTTTATAAATTTTTTTTAATTTTAAATTTGAGATTAAATTTTAATTGAATATTATGCTAGATGTATATTGACTTTTTTGTTGCTAATTTCTTCCCTTCTGAACATTATTTACATTTTACTTTAGTTTTGTAAAAAAATTATTTGTTTTGAGTTAGTATTTTGTGTGTGTACTTGATATTTATTTCTATAGTTGGATATCTGTTATAATTAGAATTGTAAAAACTAAAATCTATTGGAATCAAGTGTGAATTACCAATTTTCGAATGAAAATTATTTATTAAGTTGACTGCATATTTAACGATTAACCAAATTTCAGTCGAATTTCAATTTTGTTATATTTTAATTTTTAGAGCCCACTTGTGTGCCTGTTCTTCTCTCCAAACTTTATAAAGCCATTATGAGGTAATATATTAGGAAACCTAAAAACGTTTCATGTCTATAATTTTTTTAGTTGAAACCATTATTTCATTCAAGCTTATTTTCAAACCAATGGTGGGTGCAGCAAGGAGTGGAGGGGACAATCTCTCCTTCCATTATTCAGAGTTAAATAGGAAAAAAAATAAAGATGACAAAGAATATTTTATGTGTTGTTTATCATGAGTGTAATAATCAAAAGGCTAATAATGGCATTCAAAAGTAACACAATTATTTAATTTATATACATAATAAGTGAATGAACATGGGAAAGATATTAATTAAAAATAAAACCAAAGCACTAGATGGTTTTTACCGCTCACATTTTAACGTGCACTTTTCTCAGGCTATGGATTTAGTCAATCAAGATTTGACGAATCCTTATTGAACATTCTAAATATTGGAGAGGAAAAAGCTGAGGACAAGGCAAAACAACAAAGTGCTCTGCAAATTATTTCAGACAAATTTTGTGTAATTCTCGATGATTATGGAACACGGAAGTAAAAATTTCTTCAGTGGTTCACTTCAAAGAAAATATGAAGTTTGGTATATGTTTTGTAAGAACGTTTTCGTGAAAAACACGCACAAAAGTCTTAGAATTCTTTTACTATGCATTTTTTGTTTAAAATGTTGCTTATTATAAAAAAAAAAAATAAAAAAAAAAATTATAATGCTTTTGTTGTTTAGATATAAACTTTTTCTATTTAATGCATTGGAAATTGTTTTGGAATCTCATGGTATAGTAGTATACTTTAAACACAAAATTTTTCATCCTAACTATTCAAAAGTCCAAAACTAAAAAATTCCCCCCCTCCCATAATAATACTCTGAATCCGCCCTTGCTTCAAACTGATAACTAAATTATGGGTTTTCTTTTATTGTCAGATTTAGTATTAGAAAACTTATTAATACCACTTCAAATTCCTGCAAAGCATGTGTTCATTTTAAAATTGCATATTCATATATTCATTATGAATGATTACAAAGCTAATTTTAACTAGACTTAGAGTACGAATTGCCTTCTAATAATTTGAAATACATTTTTATTCTCAGTAATACTTTAATATTAAATTATTATCCTCGCTGATATTTAGTTTATTTGTTTAAAAAACAATAATGCAATTAAATAAACCTATTTATTGTTTCATTGTTCAACAATGTATTTACTTGAATTATCAATATAACGCTTAGTTTTTACAGGTGACGTAATTATTTTTAAAATGTAAGTTGTAGAGGTATTACCAGTTATTTATTTATTCATAGAAAAGGCAAAATGAAGAGATGGAATACTTCCAAACGTTTTCCAATTTTGAAGTGTTTTTAAATGTGTTTAATTGAAACAGTTGTTTTTAAATTGGACATCAAGATCAGTTCATATTAAGTTTTCTATATTTTATTTACATTTAAAATATGACCATTAAGTTTTTTTTCCAAGTGAGTAAAATCTTCAATAATCTCCAATCAAGCAACTTTTTTTTCCCTTCTTTTTACCTTGCTTAATAAGGTGTAACATGATTTTTATTATATTCATCAGAAATGTTTAAAGGAAAACGTTAACATAAATTTCATTACACTTTTTTTTTTATTATACTTTTTTGAACAATATAAAGGTTATTCAAAACTATTATACTTACATTACTATTTTGTATTTCTTTTGGTGTGTGTAAAATGTTTAAGATTCCCCATTTAGATGTTTCACTTTTTAGAAAATTTCTTATAGAATAGTGTTGCAATTAAAGTTTATTAAGTTTATCTAAAGCGCAGCCTGATAAAACGGACAATGTTTACAAAAATAACTTTTTAGTTTACTAGATGAGTATTTATGAGTGGTTAAAATAGTTTCACAAAGTATAAATAAATTACTAAGAAAATATAAAGAGTTATATTTTCTTAGCTAGTTTAATACAATAAAAGTTTTGAATTCAACTTTATTTTAATCAAAACCTGATTTTATGTGTTTATTTTTTGAAGAAATAATAATACAAGGTGTATCTGAAAAGTTCAGTGAATGAATATTTCAAAAGCAACTCGAGTTAAAAATGTGGCCATGTTGCAAGGGAGGCAAGAAACCAACGCAGATTAGACCTACTACAAACTATCGAACGGTGTGTGTGCAAAAACTCACATCAAATTCAAAAGGAGCAACAGATAAACATGAAGTTTCATTACAAATTGGAAAAAATGGCCTCAGAAATGCATGCAATATTGGTCCTGGTATACTGAACAGAAGCTGTGAACTGAAAATGTGTTTACAACTGGCTAAAAAAAATTTGGGGGAAAGAAAAACTACAGATGAAAAATCGTATTCCGGTCGACCCTCAACAAGAGGGACGACCAACAAAAGCAAGAAGTCAAATGCTGTTGCAAAACAACATTGCATGTCTTTTTATGGCATTTTTTCAAAATATTTGACATGAGTTTTCACACAGACGCTATTCAACTGTTCGTAGCAGTCTTATCTGCGCCGGTTTTCTTTCAATTCTTATTAAGTGTTGTCTCTCCTTGTGTACCTGCATTTTTAACTCGGGATGCTTTTGAGATATTCATCCTTTTAACAAACTTTTTAGACACACTTTGTATATATTTAAAAAAAATTCAACAAGCTGAACTGTGCACTTTATACGTAACACTCATTGATACGGCTAAACAATGCATTGAATGGCAAACTTAGCCCCTTTTTACAGGTTTTTTTATAGGATAAACTAATTTTATTAATACATTTTCCTTGTTCTAAATATACACTAGCTGTCCTTGTACTACATCATTGGATGTTCTGTTCTTGACAAGTGAACTAAAAATGGTTATACAGACGTATGATGAAAGGAATATTCCAGAGTTGGATTCAATCTTCGACTTATCATCTTTTATTTTGGTAATGTGTTTCTATTGCTTATTTTAATGTATGCATTATTTTTTTATGAGGGATATTTGATTTTATTTGATCATATTTTCTTTCTAGAGTTTAAAGAAAATAATGGAGGACTATTCTCAAAGAATTGAAAATTAAGAGTGGCATCCCTGGTAAAATGTACAAGTTTTCAATAGAATTTCGTTGAATACTTATTATGTTTTTTGTCTCTTCTGACTACCAAATGCTGATCCATCATCTTTTGCAGTGTATATAAATTCATCGTAAATAAAAATAAGTTACAATATATAAATTTAATAATAGTTAACTTCAAAAAAATTTCTTCTATCCTTAAGAAATTTAATTTATTTTTGGATAATTTGTATTTAATCATGTTTTTTTTTTTTTTTTTTTTTTTTGCAAAAGCTTTTTGTAATTATGTAAAATTACATGCTTGTATTATATTTGAATAAAAATTTTGTTTTTTAAAATTTTACATTCCTTTTCTATTATCATTTAAAATGCTGTCGTATATTCAGACATTGGTTGATTATAAAATGTAGTTGTATATGGATTTTAAAAGAAATGTATGCTCTTTTCAGTCTACATGAGGTAAGGGTTTTTGCAATTGAAAAATAGAAAATAAAACAGTTATAACAGAGTGGCCATAGAACCGGGAAAACCCGGAAATCAGGGAAATGTCAGGGAGTTTTCTGATTCTGGAAAAAATCGGGGAAATGTCAGGGAACTTTTTAAAATTTCATGAAAATCGGGGAAATTTTGTATTGTTTAAGGCCATATTTTGGCGCTATTTACATGGAGATTTGTAGTGGCTAGCCATTAGAAGTTTAATGTTATGGAATAATTTAAACTTTTTTTTACCAGCAAAACTATTTTTTAAAAAATTGCATATTATCTTTTTAGAATACATGTTCTATTTGATCAGGGTGTCTAGACATCTGGAAAACCTAAGAAAATTGGGGAAATTTGGAAAAAAGTTAGCCTTAAAATCAGGGAATTTTTTGGAAATCTGTCTGGGAAATCAGGGAACTTTTTTTCTTGAATTTTGTGGCCACCCTGTATAAGTATGTTTATACTCATGTGCTCAACAGTAAAAAAAAAAAAAATCTGCTACAAATGCTGTATTTTGACCATTGTTTGTGGCTAAATGTTAGTTTTGTATTTTTTGTTAAAATATAAACTTTTAATTAAATCAGCAGTGTCAGAATCGTTTAAAAGAGACATAAAATTTATAAAAAACTTCTTTAACAAACTGTCAAAACAAGTGCGCTTGAATGCATTCAACTGCGCATTCAAACACTTGAACCAACTAAGTGAGAGATTTTGCATTAACTGCCCATCAAAACAGCCAATGCTGTAGCACTGGAAGTGAGTTTTATGCCTATATCACTCCACTATCTTGCAAATATCTGAAAGAAAACTTGTGATCTAGATCTTAAAAATAAAAAACATTGACAGCTTGTTAATGAAATGTTTATTTTTCACCTCAAAATATTTTCTTCATAATAATACACACAATCAACTCTAGTTCAATGATGCAAACTCAAAATTTTTTTTAAACAAACTCTTTTTTTTTAAAGCAAATTAAAATTAGAAAAATCATTGATTGAAACCAGTTTTGCAGCATAATCTATCGGAACATATTATAATATGATATAAAACAATTCATTATGGACAAGTAAAGATGTATTATTGTTATAAAAAATGACTGTTTACTTTTAGGAAATAGCAGTTTCATCCACATTTTTGTAATAATTGTTTCATAATTTTTCATACTAATCATAAATAAACATATTATTCTTATTAAGATAGAAAAATAATTTCTCCTACAAAAAGAAAAAAGGATCTAGTTCTTATTTAACCCTTGGTTAGTTCACTGACCTTTCAACTCGCGGTTAATTGCTTGGGGAACAAATGTCCCCTAAATAAAGTTTCATGCATACCTTTAAATTCGTTACCAAATATCAAAGTATATGGGTATTTTAATTAAAAACACAACATTATTGAACATAATAAAGTAAAAATTAAAAAATATTAAAAAAATTGTAAGAAGGCTTTGATCATGGGCTGCCATCGATTGAGAAATTGATTGCGGGGGGACATTGCAACAAGGAGAACACTAAATTTCTAAAATAATCACAGATCAAGACAAATCTAAAAGTGCATTTTCAAAAAGTATGGAAACAATAACAAAAAATGACCAATTATGAAATTACTGCAGCTCTTTTTTTTTTCTTCTTCTTTCTTTTTCTGAAGAACTCACTACAGAGAATAGAAATTACATCTATTCTAGCCATCTAACATACCTGATTGCCTTCAATAATACCAAGATAAAGTTTGTCATCTTATCAATGATTTTGTCTTCAATAACACTGCATATTTCAGTTGTACCTTACATTCTGTGGAAATGTGACAAAACTTGTTAGAGTGTCAAATATTAATTTGGAATGTCTTTCCATCAACTGAGATTTCTCATCATGGGGTTAATTTACTTTCTGTTTTATTTCTTTTGTTGAAGCATTCTTGAAGAAACTGTTTTTGATTTTGATTCAAACGTGTAACTTCCTTTTGGGTTCCAGTGGCCATCCTTCTTTGCTCACAAGATTTGAATAGATGTAATTTCTATTCTCTTTAGTGGATTCTTTGAAAAAGCTACAGTAATTTCATAATTGGTCGTTTTTGTCGCCTCTTCCATTCTTTTTCCAAATGCACTTCAGGGTTTGTCTTGACCTGTGATTATTTTAGGAATTTGGTGTTCTCCTCTAGCAATATATAGGGAAAAATCCTCTACATTTTCAAACATTGAGGTACAATTTTCTTCAGGGCAAAACATCAGAGTTATAAATTTTCTGCTGAGTGATATTGTCTTCGTCTTTAGAGTTTGGTCTGATTTGTGCATGAAACTGATCGCATGGGTAATTCGCAATTGAAATCCAAATTACTGTGCCCTACCAAATGGAGAATATCGTGAGTGATAAAGCTAATTGCTGATCAGGACTGCGGATATGAAATTCAGTCCCATTGTTTTTATCTTCTCATTTACGGTAAACGGTTTGGTAAACTGCTAGAAGATTGTGGTGATGGCATGTTTAAAATGAAATTTCTTCTTTATAGAGGAGCTGAGTGGCTATTGCAGGGCTGCCACAGGCGACTAAAAAGGCTACTAAAGCGACTATTTTAGTGGTCAGGCGACTATGGCAACTATTTTAATGAAAAAAGAGCCCAAAACGACTATTTTGAACAAAACCTTCAACTATTTTTGGGCTCAGGCGACTATTTTTTTAGAAATTGGATACCGTCCGATGGTAGGACGAAAAAAAATCGGCACTAATGTACTAACTCAAAATGGTGATTTCTTTTAAGGGTTGCGGGAGAGCGAACACTACCGAACAGTTGTTCATATTCGCGGGTAGAGTGGTCACTTAGTTAGTCCGATGATAGTAACCTCACGCAAGATTGTTGTTTTTGACGGCAACCGCGGTCATTTTCACCTACCTGTTGGGTTCCAATGTTTTTATCTTTCGTTGTGCAACGTGCAAGGCAACAGCATACACAATTATATTCCCAAATATCAAATTATTTCGCTTTATTTACTCGAAACAAAAATGAATTTGTGGAATTTGCCTTGAACTTCGGAAGAAAGTACCATCAGTATGAACAGCATTTATGTTATTAGACGTTATGTCGGAGATTTGTGCCGGTGTGATGAACGATTTCGCCGTGTAGGTCAATCGATGTAGAATGATTAGAATTTCAATGTTGTAGCTAAATTTGTAAATAAAATAATTTAAATTTTTAAGCAATCTATTTAATTACTTTGAATGTAGCTGAGACAGGGTGGCGACCAGGGACGACGCGAACGGGGGGCGTAGGGGGCGTCTCGCCCCCCCCCCCCCAAAGTTTTAGAAAGTTGAACAGTCGGCAAATTTTCGAAATTTTACTGAGCTCTTTTTTTTAAAGTAGATCCACAACAAAATCGAATTGAATAAAAAAATATGAAGAAAAAAAAAAGTCGAACAAAAATATTAAAAATACCCACCCGACATTAACGAATCGGCATTTTTACACTAGAAGTCTATTATAAGGGAGTCGGTGTCTTTTCCACCGCCTACATATAATAGGTATCTTGCGAACACAAATCATAGATATCTTCATTATCTCACCCCGCAAAGTTTTTCGAAAAGAAAGACTGCACTCGGCAAATTTCTAAAATTTCATCTATTCCTTTAAAAGTGCCAAGTGATGAATGTTTTAAAACACATTGAATATAAAAAAAATAATTAAAATCGTCAATAGTATTTAAAAATCCTGATCACAATTCAGCCCAAGTTGGGTGTCGGCAATTTTAAATTGGAGTAAGTATATCCTTTTTTTGCAGGAACATTTAAGTTGATATCGTCACTAACAGCTTCTAAATAAATTAAATATGAACATAACTTCCGTACCCCGTACTGTTGCACAAGTATCAATTTCCACAAATTCTCTTCAGAATGAATAATTTTCCTTCAAGTTCAAATCAGAACAGTTAATTGTATAAATCTTCAAGTCGACTGTCGTAAGTTTTTTAATTCAGTCACCTGATAAGTACATACTATATCCTCAGGAAGAAACTGACAATAATTACTTATTCTTCCAATTAATAGATAACTCTGATGGGTTACAGTAGATGACATATTTTTAGTTCGTCAGGTAACGCCTCAAAAACCATGGTATGCCTATTAAACGTCATTTACATAAAGTATGTATTGTACGTCATATGAATTGAAAGTCTTACAGAAAATTTCAAAACATCTAAATTTTAACATCCAGAAAATGAGCCCTCTTTTATCAAATACATACCTTACGTACACCACTGGTCTGGCGAGAAGTTTCAATTTCGAATAAAACTTGCTTATTTTTAGATAAAGATAAAAATAAAAATACATTTTAAAAGGTTATTCAACGAGGTTTATTACTTTCAATTACCCATTTGAGTAATAGAGTAATGAAAGTATAGCATTCGGTAAAAAAAAAAAAAAAAAAATCACGTTTTGGAACATCCTGATTTCAAAAAAGTGAGCTAGAAAAATGTATGTCTGTGGTCAGCATAACTCCCGAACAAATTGACCTACGATGTTCAAATTTGGTATGAGGGTTAGTGGCGACCATGGGACTTACCATTAAGGTTTTCGTCAAAATCGCTCATGCGCATAAGGTAGCTGCCACTATCAAAAATCACTGATACTATCATGATGATGATGATGCCACTATCATTGAAAAATCATGTTTTTCAATGATTGCAAAGAAAACGGCCCTAACGATTTTGATAAAAATTGACGTGGTAATGCCTCTTAAGGTGTTCCAAACATCCCCACCTCAGAAATTCCCATAAAAATGTTTTAATATCGAAAAAGTTGGAAAATGAATGCCTTCAACACAGAGCTCTCTTTCCTTGAGCATACCTCATCAACGATAGTTTTTTCTTCTCCTCTCAGCACCGTTATTATTATTATTATTATTTTAGACCCGTACAAGAATTACCTCCAAACTGGTCATTTATTCTAAATGCATGATGAAAATATAAATACTGTAGATGACACAAATCCACGTCAGTATTATAGTGCAATTGAAAGTTGTGCGATGTTCCACACCCCTAGTTTTTACTTATTAAGAAAGAGAAGTTGAGTGAAATGAAAGTAGCGTACAATTCTGTTGAAATATATTTCTATTACATTTTGCCAAATTATTGCAATTAATGTCAAGTAGAACTCTATAAATGATGTTTTATAGTACTTCATCTATTAAAAATGTGTAACGGTGTGTGGTAATGGAGAGTCGAACATGGGACTCCTAAATCAGAAGACAGTCGCGCTAACCACCAGGCAAAAGTGATCACTAGTGCCTAGGTGTTGTATCTGTCATTTGTACACGAGACCACCACATAGCCCCTTCCCAGTGAGTTGCGAAGGGGGGAACGATTGAGTTGAGTGATTGAGTTTAGTGTATGTTGAATGCGTTGCGTATGACAGTGAGTTGTCAGAGATGCTGAGGTGATATGTGCGGAGGTCGTGCAGTAGATGGTGCCACTGATATGTTCGAATATTCGGTGCGCTAACGGGTTATCGAATCCTGGACTCTTTAGATCAGAAGACAGGCGGGCTAACCACTAGGCAAAAGTGACCATTAGTGCCTAGGTGTTGTATCTGTCACTTGTATACGAGACAACAACAAATGTATTACTGAAATAATACATGCCATGTAAATTGGAAGGCAATGTCGCATTTATTGCATAAAATAACCATTGGAAAAGTGTTGAAAGGTTTGTTATAATACTATCTAAATTTCTTGATGTTTCCTGTAGTCAAATAGCTGCGGCCTGACGTTGTCCGACTTACAACCAGGTTTTGGTCTATTAGAAGTAATGAGTACCCTTTCACACCTATCCTCGATTTCACCACTTTATACATTAAACATCGGAAAGACATTGTGTTTCAGATAAGTTAGATTGGTCAAAATAACTTTAAAAATATTTTAAATTGGATCAGTAGATCTCACATTAGGATCATAACCTTTAAAGGTGGGAAAGGGAAATGGGGGAGGTTTTTTTAGAAATATCATGGTGACTGTGACGTTTCTTTTCTTTAGAAGATCATATGCGCAACTTCTCCTTCCTCAAGACAATAGCATTGGCGATTTGAATACCCCCCCCCTCCCCCCCCCCAAAAAAAACCCAACTCAGCAGGTATACTATTCATTACTTAGTTTTGATTTGTGTGCCTGAAATTATGGTTTTCTTTTTTATAGAGCTGAATATTTTGCTACTAAATTCGAAGTTCATAAGGGTAGTGAGTTAGTTGAGAATAATTTACTTTATAAAACTTGATTTCTGCTTTATTAGAATAGAGGTTTATGTATATTATTTTTTTTACATATAAATAATATTATAGTTTGGTTTAATGCTAAAGTAATACATTTCATTTTTAGTCCTGCTTAGAGAAAATTAGCATTATACTTTCCTTCTGGAACAAATAATTATTATTAATAAAACGAATAATATTTGCAAAAATTATTGCTGAAAAACCTAAAAAAAAATCATTAAATTCAATCCAGCAGTTTTGGTAAAAAATATGAACACGTAGTAACTATTTTTAAGAAGTAAATTTTTGTGTTAAATTGCTAAAAGAAATTAAGTTTTACTATTAATATACTTTTCAAGAAAAAGTAAAATCCTCTTTTATTTTTTGGTTAGGAAAATATTTAAAAAAGTATTTAAAAATTAATTAACAAAACGTTTTTAATAATTATTGTATTTTGAAGTGCAATTATAATCTCCATGAGCGCCGACAGGATTGTTTGCAGGGAGGTGCAGATCGCTAAGAGGGAGATATAAGGTGGCAAAAGTCTTTGTTTAATGCTAGATTTTTCAAAAATGGGAATTGGACTCCCTAATTTGATGTTAGCTAATAGCTGTACATAATTTTTTGCTCGAATTGATAATTTACTACCTATATATTTTGTTCTTGTGAATTACTTCTTCCACATTACTTTATTTTTCGAAAGGCAGGAGGGAGTGTAAGTGCATGTCCCTGACATTGTCTCTATTATAAAAATCGCAGTATTTCGCGAAGGTAATTTTTTGTAATTTAGCAATAATCTGCCAGGATTTTACAATGAATAATTTTTCCAGAATTTGTTTGATTTACTTTTTTTACAATTCTAAATTAAAGTCACCTATGGGATAAATATTTTTCATTTATTTAATTCTGTGTTGTAGTGCGATTTCCATCCACTTTTACACGTTTAATTAATTTCTTCGAAACTGCAATTTGAAAATTAAAAAATAATTGCATTGAAATGGAGCCTTTGTACTGCTCATTGGTTCAAGATTGTGAGAACGCACTATTTCTGCAAGTGAAATGCCTCCCCCACCATAAAAAAAGCACTTCGAAAAATTAACCCCTTTGTTCGGGAAAGAAAGGGTTATTTATTAAACAAAAATGAATTGAATTTGATGAAACTTTAATTAAAATGTGATGAGAATTTACTTAAAATGTGACATTAATTACATATTAATAAAATGTCATAAAATATTAAAAACACTAATTAAAATTAATTACACCTTAAATAAAATAATTCATAATTAAATAAAAAAATTAACGATTAGTTATTAACTCATTAAGGATTAATCACGCATTATTTAACAAATAATTATATATTAATTAAAAAAAATTATGCGTTAATTTTGCATTAAAAAAATTTAATTAATAATAGATTAACACCTTAATGGATATTTTCTACATTTACACCGTACTTGTCTTAATTTTAGTCGGCAAAATTATGTCTAACGCCCCCCCCCCAAACGAAATTCTTAGCGACGGCCCTGGTGGCGACAGAAACAGGAATTCAGGGAAATGTCAAAGAATTTCGTAAAATTACTCTTTAATCAGGGAATTTTGAAATTTTCGAGTTTCCCTTCTCGTTACCCCGTATGGGTGCGGATATCTGTCCCGACTCGCGTCACGCGATATATATGTAGTTTTTATAGTTGGTCGATTGGGTGTAAGAAGTTTCCGAACTTTTTCTACTCTCGGCAGCTAAATCAAACCGACCGATCCCCCTTCCTTGGCCCACAACCACATGTTCCGTGTTTTTTTTTTTTTTTTTTTTTTCCTTTTTTTTTTTTTTTTTTTTTTTTTTTTTAACAACTTTCTGAAATCATTGTTATACTTAGAACAATTATTTACACATTATTTCTGTTAGATTTTTGGTTATCCTATAACTTCGCGTCCGCCGGCTTCTTATTGTTAAAAAAATCTCCAAACATCAATCTGTCTGTATTCTTTTCAGACATGATTATTTTTCTACTTGCCTTGCGTTTTTTGTCAACATTATATATTAGAACCCTAATTATTTAAGTATTATTTCTGTTAGATTTTTAGTAATCCTATTATTTAGAAGCACGACCACCAGTAGATTTATTGTTTAAAAAAATCCTCCATTTTAAATCTGACTGCATCCTTTACAGATATGATTATTTTTCTTCTTGTTATGCGTTTTTTGTCGATAAAATAGATTGGAACCCTAAATTCTTTAATATTTCAAATTGATTCCATCATATTTTTTAGTTTTTATTAACCCTTTACAGCACTGTGTTATTATAGATGTGCAACAAATCTATAGGCATTCATAAGCAAAATGTGTTAGATAGTGTACTCTATTTTTTTTTTTTTTTTTGTACTTTAATTTTAACATTATATCTAACGTAATTAACTGAAAGTGATCTGTGTTTTTGGTTTATATGCTTAATATAAATCAAACAAAGAATTGAAGTATCCTCCTCCTCCAAATAATAATAATAATAAAAAAAAAATCTGAATGCTCTAGTACATACATTCAGGCAAAGGGTTATGGAATATTTTTTAAAAATCCTTGCATTTCCCCCCCCCCCCTGCCAAATGCTGTGCTTGTCATGTTTTATGAAAACGATTTTTTGCCCAATTTGTATGTACTTATGTGGTTTAAGATAATATTTTTGTTGCATAAATTTTATTTCTATATATCTATGAGTATTTTTTATAAAAAGCTGTTAATTTCAAGACTTTCTTTCATGCATTATGTGTTATTTATCTTTTCTCAACTTCAAAATCCAAAACACATAATTTTTCATGAAATATATGTACCTAGTGAAATTTGTGACTGGAATAGCAAAATGCTGATTATTTAAGTTTCATGCTCATGCATGCCCAAGTTTAGTAAATATTTATAAGCCTATGACATATATTAAAGAAATTTCATTTCATTTTTTTTTTAATTAAAAAGAAAAATATTGTACTAGTTTTGCTTTTCCTTGAAGTTATCAAGCATGGGTGTAGTTAGTAAATTGGTTTATGTGAATTTTGTAATTTTTTATTAATGTTTTCCATTCTTTTTCATGCTCTAAAGATGTTTATTTTGATGTATATATTTTTAAATTGGCCATTATTTTCTTTGTTTTTTTAAAATGATAACATCGACAGAGATGCACATCAGGGAATTTTCTGGAAATCAGGGAAATGTCAGGGAATTTTGTTTTGCAAATTCTATAACCATTCTGTTAAAAATTTAAAAACTACCCTTAATGAAATTTGATTCTCATTGTCAATATTTAGTATAATTGTTTAAACATGATACTTGTTTTTCTAAAAAAAACTTTGGAAGTAAAAAAAAATTCTTGTTTTGTCAATTGATTTTTACCGTCGCTTTTGCGTAAAGTTTTTCTTTTTTTTTTCTTTTTTTTTTTTCTTGCTTAGTTGCTGTCTGGGAGTAAGGTTGAGTTGCCAACTTCCATCGCAGTATATAAATATGATAGCGCCTCCCCTAAGACACATGCCTTTTACTGTATGGGATATGTAATGTTATTAGACACTATTTTGAATCGAATGAAGACTGTTTCTGGGTTTTCGTGTTTTATGTAAATCTACTGTTTTATTCCGATCTTATTAAAAGTTATGAAAAGTGAGGCTACTATTTTCAACGTCTGAGACTACTATTTTTAATATCTGAGGCTACTAAAGCAACTATTTTCAAAGCTTACAGTCAGTGGCAGCCCTGCCATTGTATGTTGATATCGACACTGTGCAAAGTAGCTAAATTTTCTTTGGTCCTTTGCAACTTTCTGGTGCCGATCCATTCAAAGTTCCTAGTTTAAAAGACATACAGGAGACTTACAAGCAATTGTTAAAAACATAAGGAAGGGGGAACAGATTAATTTTTGAAAACATGAATGAAAACAGAAATACAACAATATATAAGGATAGGGTGCAAAAAAAAAGTCATTTATATTTTTCTCTTCAACTTTCCTCAATAACGTTAAATTTCTCATTAAGTATAACAAAAGAGTGTTTTAACCGTCCCAGCGTTGTGTCAATATATTATTCTCGCAGCAAGATGTACGAGCTCAAATTTGTGTCAAATTCGGAGATTTTTCAATTTTGGCACCAAATAACTTCCAACGTGTTCAACTTGCCTCAATGTTTTATGTATTAATAAACTGTACTAATATATAGCTCTATCCAATGACACCTTATCTGCAGTGGCAAATCAAACACATAAGATATCAGGCTTGAAAATGGTAAAAAACATAAAAAACTGGACATTTCGTGACCTTGCGCAATTGACTTGCCATAAACTTTTTGTATGTTTCATAAAAATCTATGTTAGTAGATTCCATAACAGAAGAAATACAGGCGGCAAGTTGTTGTGAAGTATTACACGGTAAAAAATAGTTTTCATGCGGCACAAAAACACTAATTTTTTCATTTTTAAAGGTGACCTTTGACAGATCATAGAATTTGAACGGCGCAACAACAGAACAAAAAATGTCAGATTTTATAATTTAATAAGGACAGTAGCAACTGATAATTTTTTAGTAAAAATCAGAGATGGTGTGAATTACCCCCTAATTTTAAATGGCTCTATCTCTCAGAATCTTTCTCTTAATTTTTTATATTATTTCGAGTTTTTGATGATTTTTAGAAAAAATGAAAACGGAAAGTGAGAAGAGGCATTAGAATTTTAAACAAAATTCATTAATTTCAAAATTCGTTAGTCGTTTATTAAGTGTTCAAAATCGCAGTAACAAAAATGCAAAAGTCATAAGAAATATTGTCTTATTCATTAAATAATGCTATAATACTATTAAAATCTTTAAAAACAAATAGTAATAAGAAATCATAGTAAATTAAATAATTAATAATAAGTAAAAGTAAAAAGTATTAAATAAAAACTAAAGAAGAATCGTTGATGTACAATGCTCAAAGACAGAGTGCTTTTTGTTAAAGGCACTCGTTTTTCAACTTTTTAAGCTTTCATCGCATTTTTATGAGAATTTCGGAGGTGGAAATATTTAGCAATTGCTTAGAAGTTAAATGTTTCGAACACCTTCAGAGGCATTACCACAGCGATTTTGAACAAAATTGTTTGAGCCGTTTTTAATCAATCACTGAGAAACACGATTTTTTCAATGGCAGCTACCTTATACGTAGGCGCGATTTTGACGAAAACCTTAATGGTAGGTACTTGGGCAATCACCAACCCGCACACCAAATTTGACCATCGTAGGTCAAATTGTTCTGGAGTCATGCTAACCACGTACACACAGACACATTTTTTCTAGATCACTTTTTACTTTCAATTACCCATATGTACACATAAGGTAATGAAAGTATAGTATTCAGTCAAAAAAATGTAGGTTTTTTTTGCATTTCTTTACTTTTTTTAACATCCTGATTTCAAAAAAGTGATCTGGAAGAAATGTATGTATGTCTGTGGTCAGCATAACTCCCGAATAAATTGAATTACGGTGATCAAATTTGGTGTGTGCTGGTTGGTGATGGCACAAAGACCTACTATTAAGAATTTCGACAAAATCGCTCATGCGCATAAGGTAGCTGCCATTGAAAAAATCATGTTTTTCAGTAATTGCTAAAAAACGGCTTTAACGGTTTTGTTCAGATTTACTGTGGTAATGCCTCTTAAGGTGTTTTAAACATCCCCATCTCCGAAATTCACTTAAAAATGCTTTAATGGCATAAAAAATTGAAAAACAAATGCCTTTAACACATAGTTCTTTTTCCTTGAGCATACCTCATCAACGATCGTTTTTCCATCTTTCCTCTGATTCACTTACTAGAAAGGATAATTTAAGAATTATCGAAAAGTATACCGTCAAAATCATCGAGCGAAGTTTAGCGAAGTTTTTTTATTATTAATATTTATTATTATTATTATTTCATCTAATAAAAGACCCCATACAAGAACTATCGCAAAAATATCACCAAACTGGCCATTTTTGCTAAATGAATGCTGTAAATATAAAAATGGTAAATGACACAAATACACATCAATATTATAATGTAATTGAAAGTTGTGCGATGTTTCACACTCCTATAGTCCGGGAAATAGAGACTGAAAAAGGGGTCTTACCTTGCAAAAGGTTATGTAGTTCTAATTTTTTAGTATGTTATAAAGGTCGATCCCGTGGTTTATAAACCGTTTTCGACCTCTTTCTCCGTGGTGCTCCAAAAACTGCACCATTTTTCAATTTTTACGTCATAACTCTTTGCTAATGCATCTTAGAAACAAACATTACTTTCAAAAGTTGTAGAATATTAAATTTGCTACAACTTTTGTACACAAAGTTATTTTGTAGACCTATTATGTAAATAGTTATGTCGCATCAAAGTCAAAACTTTTTCGTAAAAATGCTACTTTTTTAAGATTTGTGTCAAGTTTTTTGATTATATCTCAACAATGGTACATCTTAAAGAAAAAATTTTGGGAATAAAAGTTGTAGAACAATAATTTTTCTACAAGTTTATGTATTAACTGATTTTCTAGGACGAATTACAAAGGAGCTACTCTGCTTTGTGTATTTTCTGTGGTGCACCAAAAAAAAAAAAAAAAAAAAATTAAGTTTATAGATCAAAACTCTTTTGCAATGCATTTTAAAAACAAATATTAAATTTAAAATTGTTGAATATTAAATTTTCTACAACTTTTGTACAAAATTGGTTTTTGTAAAGTTATTATATAAAGATAGTTACGTAGCATCTAAGTAAAAACTTTTTCGTAAATATGCTGCTTTTTAAAGTTGTTTGCCGAGTTTTTCAATTATATCACCATAACAGTAAGTCGTAGAGAAAAATGTATCACACAAAAGTTGAAGAATTATAAATTTGCTGTAAGTTTTAAACTAAAAGTTACTATCTATAAATAATAACTAAGGAGCTACTCTTTGACGGTTTACGAGATGATAACCTATAATGTTTTATGTATAGGTAGGGGCTTAAAAATAGCTTCTTACAGCATAGTCTGACAAGTTTAATAAAAAAATATAGATATAATACTACTTATAAAGTAAAACAAAAAGTGAAAATGTATTAAATATTGTGTAATAATAATAGTGATATAAAATTTAATAATATTATTAGTAATACAAAATTTACCTTTTTGCCGTGGTGCACCAAAAATTTCTGCATTCTGAAATAAAAATGAGAAATAGACTGCATTCAAGTGGCTATTTTTAAACCACGTGGGGTACAGATATTTTGAGATAGAATAGAAAAATCTCAAGTCAGGTGGAATAAGTGACACGTAAAGGTTTAAGAAAATAATTCCGCGAAAACACCATATATTGTCAATTGAGGTATGCCACTGCCGAATTCAGGGAAGAAGATTAGAAGATCGATAAACGATTTCTAGCGTTTTCTTTCTCACCCCTCTGCCACCACTAACCATCCCGACAGAATTTTAACCACTCTGTGTAGTTACTTAGTATTGGAATACATGTGCTGTAAAGATGGTTGCTTCGTCGCATCCAGTATTATAGGAATTTGCAAAGATCTTCCTAGATCCTAATGCCAGTGTTACAAACATCACTGAAGCAGTATCAAGCATTCTTGTTGCTCTCTGGTGGTGAGAGGGCAACAACTTTAAATGCTTTGCGTTATAAGCAATTTTCCAAATCAACAACTGGCAGCAAGTTAAATCTGTCAAAGCTACCACCGACCCAAGATGCTGCTACGCACCATGTCTTTCGCTCATACCATCAAGTAAAGACATGGATGGACAAAAATGAAAAATCCTCTGGCCTGGGGGTGGAAGAAGGACAGTAAAGGACTTCTTCCTATTACAACCACCAGGAATTCAGCTCCTTAATTAATTCTGACCTACATTTTCTGCTAGTGCAATATAGAATGCACTAAGGCCTGCGGTTGTAGAAAGGCCGGTCTCAAGTTCTCCATAATATGTAAAAACTGTCATGGACAAACCTGTGTCAATATAGCGGACATTATAATTGATGAAGACGACCCAACAGAACTCTTAACAGAAGAAGTAGCTGAGGAACCAGCCGAGCATCCGTGGCTAAACGAAACTAAATGTAGGAAGTTATAAGTTTTCTAAATTATAAGTATTATTGATGTTACTATTATTTTATATAGATATATACATTTTTATAATATTTCTACTTTTTGTTTCATATGTACTATTATTTTAATACCTATATTGTTTTATTTTTTATCAAAGTTGTCAGGTTTTGCAGTAAGAAACTGTTATTAATATTAGATCTTACCAATAGCTCTTTAAAAGTAGACCTGTAAAATAACTTTGTATATAAAACTTAACAAATTTAGGGTTCTACAGTTTTTGTGGTATACTTTTATGGATATCATCTAAAAACTCGACAAGAATCTTAAAGTGGTATTTTTACGAAAAAGTTTTTGCTTTGATGCTTTTCATACAATTGTTTTTCCATGCAATAGTTCTACAAAACAAACTTTACACAAACTTAAGTTGTAGAAAATTTAATACTCTACAATCTAAAGCATGATTTTTTCCTCTCTAAAATGCATTGGAAAAAGGATATGATCGGTATACTGAAAAAAATCCAAAATTTCAGAATTCAGAAGGTTTTTGGTACACCATGGCGAAAATGGTAAATTGATATTACCGTTATTATACATATAGATATATACATTATTAATAAATATATTTTCATTTTTTATTTTACTTTATTATTAGCATTATATCTATATTTTTTTATTAAAATTATCAGACTATGAAGTAGTTTTGACTTTGATGCGACATAACTATTTACATAATAGGTCTACAAAAAAAAATTGTAAACAAAAGTTGTAGAAAATTTAATATTCTACAAATTTTGAAGATATATTGTTTGTTTTTAAAATGCATTGTTAAAGAGTTATGATGTATAAACTTAAAAACGGCTCAGTTTTTGGTGCATTACGGAGAACGCACAAGCAGGGTTAGGAGGTCGAAAACTTGGTTTATAAACCACGAGACCAATGATTTAACATATTAAAAAATCAGAACTACGTAACCTTTTGCAAGGCAAAATGTCTCTATTTCCCTTGTCTACTAGTTGGAATCAGAATGTTCCAAAACGTGGAGAAATACAAAAACAAAAAAAAAAGACAAAAAACTGAAAGAATTAAGGAATAACAAACTTCTTGTTTGCAAGAAGTTTCAAAATCAGTGTTGATGAGCCGTATTTCCCTTTTCGCGAATTTGACCCTTAATTATATAAATAATTCCAAATGAAATAGTGGCGACATCTGTTGATCTTATTCATAACCAATCCTGAACCTCAGGTAGTGAAAGTGTGTCCTCTAACATTGATAGCATATTTTCCAAGCAATCACTACAATGATCTTCATCGATTATGTTGTTGTTAATTCAAACTAGCAAAACTAATAAAACTAAAGGTGCAGAATCCTTAACCAATTCGCGACTGGTGAAAATCATAAATTTTACAGTCATCTCAGTAAAACTGAACAGTCATCATAGGCCTATTATATGAAAACCCTCCTCACTTTCCTCTTAAGCTTCAGCAGAAGACCGAGAATAAAATGGATTATTTCACACATTTTTACCATTCTTTAAATTACTTCTCACCTTGAATTACCTATTAATACAATAAATATCCAGAGAATGCTATGAAGTTGACAGAATTCTCGCGTCTGGAAATAACGATCAATTCATACTTTATTTTAGTAAGCAAACAACTAAAATTGGCGCCGTAAAAATGAGAATCTTAAGGAAATACTTTATGTTTCAAGATGGATTTACGAGGTTTTCCATCGATTCACTGAAGCATATCAGGCAGACACATAAAGATTACGTTAAAATAGAAGGCATCACGAGTATCGAGTTTTCCTGACTATCAACAAGCATAATATCCTATTTAATAACACTAACCAGGAACTTACAAGTTTGGTTTGGTATGAAACATTTTCCCATTCGTCTCTAATGAGGTAGTTTTTGTCCAATTAAAGACTTAAGATTTTATTTCAATTGTGAAGATATTTTTTTTTTTTTTTTTTTTTTTTTTTTTATTACTACAACTGAATCACTTGATGTTAAAAGGAGGTTTCTGACGAATTCAAGATTTTATAGTAGAAGGAAAAGACTTTCTAGATACTAATAGAGACTAACATCAAGTGGAAACTTTTCAAAGCTAACACACACCTGTTAAAGGTCACAGAAATCTACTTTCAAATTCTACCGATGAATCTGATTTATCACTTATACAAAAAAGAAAAAAAAGTGATTTTTAAGGAAAATGCAGGAGTCCCCTTTTATAATTAGGCTATTCAACTGTACAGAGAGAGAGAGAGAGAGGGGAATAATTTTTTAATACATTTTTAGTATCTGCAGTGCTATCGACAAACATAAACTTATTTATTTTACATGCTTAGGTTGTTTTACATAAAAAAAAATACGCCTCGTAATTTGAACTTGGTCAGATAACGAGATTTACACCTATGATACTTCTACCTCACATCTTCCCTGCATATCTTCATTAAGTAAACGTGAGGGCATCGAGGTCATGACTACTTAAACGGGCAGAAGCCACCATTATTTTACAGGACAATGTAATGGTAAGAACGCTGGATTGAACCCTCGACCCCTGACAAGCAATTAAGAGTCTATGTTTGTATTCTTAAAAATGATTGCAAGTAAGGTTTAAGTACCTTAAATAGGGGTTACTTGAATCCAGAATGATAAAGTGATGTATGTTATTTCTGGTACTGGTTTATTGAAATGTTCAAAGTAGTTCTTGGTATCTTGCGGATGACTTAAGAAGTACATCGATTATTTGAATAAACCAGTATAAGGAACGATATACATCACTTTACCATTCTGGATTCAAGTAAGCGCTTAGGATCCAAGTAACACATATTTACGGCACTTTATTCAATTATATTGAAACTGTATTGCTTTGTTCAGTGCTTGGAAGTTTAATGCTAATTATATTACACAAAGTATTGTATTTTTTAAAGCAATTTTTCCTTAAATTGTTTTCTTTTAACAAAACACAGCATATTCATTGTAAATAGTATTCAAGTTGCTTAATCCACAAGATCCACATGTGCTATTTAAAAAAAGAATTATGTCATTCGTTCTCATAGTACCATTACTTTTTAGCAGGAAGCAAGTACCACTCTATCTTATAGACTTTTTATGATATTATCTTTGACAACTTTATCATAATCACTTTTATATTCTATTAAAATATCGTTTAATTTTTATAATCCATGCGAAATACAATTTTCCTTTCATTTCAGATGAATTTTTTTTTTGGATGTGTTAAATTTACATTTTCTTTGCATGTTCGACTTCAGAAAAAAATACTACCCTTCTTAATATTCCATCTGCGTCTGGAGGAAATACTAAGTAATGATACGAGATGTTATATGTCAAAGTTCAATAAATTGAGTTGTTTTGTGGGCTGGCACAGTTCACGAACGATTTGTCACGAATGAACTCGCATCTGTTGGAAGTTTCATTACAATTTCAAAGTTGATTTTACGAGATTGACTCGGAAATAAAAATAATTGAATACTATGTTACAGAATAATAGTCTTCTACAGAGTAGTGGTAATAAATATTTCATGGATTTAAAAAAGATATTACGCGGAAACTACTGTATTATGATATACGTATGAGCACTACCACGTAAAGTAAAGTAGGCACCGCCCTGACATGGGAAAACTGAAATAAATTTGATAACAGTTTTAAAATTCACAGGGAGAAATAACTATAATATGGGTTTTAAATTATTCCTTATAGAACAGAAAATTACTAATTATTAATTCATATTTTATCTAGATATTCAGTTAGCATTTTTTAAATATAAATGTTTGAGCAAAATATTTAATCAGCTTGCACCCCTTTGTATGTCATATGCAACATACCCTTCTCCCCTTGCAAATAATTCTGCAAATGCCCATGGATATATGTTTTTTTTTTTTTTTTTTTTTTAAAGAAATCTTTGGTGTTGTACTTAAGGTATTTATAAAAAACACATTACTTTAATTAACTTCAATATACTGCTTCCATCAGCTCATGCAGATTATGTTTAGGGTGTGAAAAGTGGTTAAAATGTTTGTTCAAACCTATCTTACGTAAAAAAAAAAATAATCTGGTTTTCGGCTTGGGTATAGTTTTAAAAATGCCATTCATTCGGAAAAGGTCGTTTTATTCGTTTCACAACAATAACAATTTACCGCACTATTTGTTCAGCTTACCAAGATTTTACGGATATACTTTGCAATTAAAACAAATCAAATTGTCTCAGTTTATGGACTCCCCTATGTCGTTAATTGCAGGCGAAAGTTTTTGTGCATCACATATCTGACTACAGATTAGGGTAATTATTTCGCCCTATTTCGCCCCGCTTGTTCTGATGGTAAACTTTCACCACTCACGCTTTCGTGAGCAGTAAAACGCTGATCACTTTCCACGTTAAATATCTTCTTTGTTTCTTTAACCAGGAGGTGTGTCTGATGCATCGCCGGCAAATTGGAGCAGAACCCGTAATCGCTCGGTCATCCATTACTTTAAACGGAAACATCATGAGTCAGCATCCTTCGTTTTAAACATTGTGATTTTAATGGAGTCATTTTAAAGCAAAAGTGGTAAATTCAACGGTAAATGTATTTATAAGCAAAGCTTTATACCATCAACAGGACAGATCAGTGAGCATTACTTTATTTCAGTGCATTAACAAAACAGAAAGTGCAATCTCTTATAACGTAAATTTTTCATAGGTTTTTAGATTTGTTTTACATAAGACTCTGAAATATGAATGAGTTAAACAACGAAGCAATGGAATGGAAAGCCTTAAATCAAGCAAAATAAAAAAGGTGTTAAAAAATATTATTTTTAAAAAATACAATAAGTAATAAATATTTTTTTTTAAATAGGTCTAAGATCAGTATTACATATATTATGGGTTTACAACTTTCCGAACAAGGTATTCCAATAAGCATAGTAAGAATCTTCAAAGTTGTTAAGTATAGTATATTTAATTCATTATTATATTTTATTCAATAATTAAATTGATTAATTTGTAAATTTATAAACATTTTTGCATTTTGTGCATTACTAATGGCAGCCAAGTGACAGTGTGAAATGAAAAGTGGTGTGTAGCCCATGGTTGGTAGCCATGGAAGAAGCCATGAATGGCTTGTTCAAGACACAAAGCATGCTACTTACTTATGGTAATTGTTTATATTTTGCTTTGCAGGTGACTTCACATCATTTCTCTCTTGCGGTTTTTATGTTTATGAGTTGTGTGAGGGAGTTGACATAAATTATAATTTTACCTACCCATACTGTGAGGCCCATTTCTATTTTTCTTAATTTAAGAGATTTTGGATTGAACAATTATAAAGATTTTGATTGTGGAATTGATACTATTGGCTTTATTATGAGACCAATCGGAGTCTTTTGGATATCATTGGATATAATTTTGCTCTGTTGATTTTAGTTTTATACAATTGTATGATGTGTCAACAACAATTACACTTAACAGCACGGAAGTTTGTTTGATCATTTTGAAGAAGTAACGTATTATTACCATGTTACTAGTATAAAAAGGTATTCAATCAAGTATGGAGGATCATGTTTACTTAGATGCGTAAAGTTATTGAACAAGTGCTACCAAAGTAGATGAGCTATTGATCACAAAACATTAAACTGGAAGTAGTTAAGGATTAAAAAAAAACAAAAAAAAAAACTTGTAGTTATTTCCTGGAAAGAAATGTGCAGTTTCTCAGAAAACATCACCGATGTGGAAACTGAATCATGTACTTCATTTAAAATTATTTGGACCAATATTGATATTTGAACCAATATTGGAGGTATAACCAAATATTGCCAAGAACTTGAATCCGGTGTAAAAAATTATGCAAATTGTGAAAAATTTCTAAGTTATATTTATTACTAAGTACCTTGTTTTAAAAGTTTACAATAAATGCTTAGGATTCATTTTTAAATCTTGTGGTCGCGGCTTTTGAAAAAAAATTCCTCATAAATCATTTTTATTTTGTATAAATATTTTAAATATTTTATGAAATGTTTAATTGAAATTCATTCAATTAATTATAAAACGTACTTTCATCTATCAATAGAGACAGATTTGCAGTGTCCGACTGCTAAATTAACTTTAAATCTCAATAAGTATGTATGTCTTTTAATACAAATTTCATTTGGCTAGCGATTTATAAACTGTAACAGATGTGCTGCAATGCATAATACGTATCATAGAGAATTGTAATAGTACCTTTTCCCATCGATAATAGAAACTTGACACCTTCTTCATTGCATAAGTGTTACATTTTAGATTAAGAGGAAGATATTATATATAAGTAATGACTACCAACCAACGTTCAATTTACGTATTAGCATAATTGGAGCAACTCTATCAGGAGAGTGGTATCGGTGCACGACTTTCATTAGCTTATAAAATGCGTATTGTCTTTTAGGGAAATGTAATTAAACTTGCTATCGCATCTTCAGCATTTTTAAATTCCAAAGTCGCGTTTTTCATATAGGCATACTTGTTAGATAATAACCTGAGATATTTTTTCCCCATCAGAAGAAGGTTATCTCTTTTTGATAGACCATGTTTTCTTATTTCTATAGGTTCTGAAAATTCAAATTTTTTTAATTTGCCATGTATTCTGGTTCTTAAAGGAACGGGATTGTTGTTCCCCTTAAATGCAGCTATTGGACTGGTGAGGTAGAGTGGGGAATCAGGTGTAATCTGCACGTATTGGAGAAGAGATTACACAATTAAATCCGATACCATTTGCCTGATTTCTTTTTTTAATTAAGTTATCAACTCCTAAACATTATTACTAATAAACATTTAACAGAGTAGATGAATAAAGTATATATTTAGGTTGGGGTTTGGAAAAGTTTTGGTTTTTGTTGTTTCAATTCTTTATGTTAAACGTTTTTCTATTTGTACTACATGGTTTCAATCAAAGTAAAACAAGTAGCTCTTATTGAATCAAGCTAAAACAAATGAGTTATTTATTTTAGTTATCTTTTTATTTATTTTAGAATTGTTGTTATTAGTTTCGGTTCAATTACAATATTATGGTATCAAATCTTGGATTGTGTTTTACCATGGACCATTAAATTATTCCAAACAAAATGTTTGGATTTTCTAAGACTTAAATAGGTTTATGGAGAAAAGAACTTAAACTGTTTGGAAAAAATATAAACTATTTTCTTTATTAAATGCAGAAAAATGTTAAGGACTTCTGTAAAACCTTAAGCATAACATAAAAACCCTCATCATGGTTTTCACTTAAAAGAACATAATGAGAATTTGGAGATCGTTATTTTTTCACTTTGAGAACATTAGGAAGTGTCGTTGAAAATCCAAAATATTTGGTGGTTGTATGTCTTTGTTATTATTTGAAAAGTAGGACGATGTAGTGATCGGTCTCTTTGTATAAGTATTGCTGAAATACTTTAATGCTTTATAAATACATTTTTATTTCTGGAGAATAATGGAATACGTGATTGAAACTGAATAAATCATTTCAAAGTTTATAAACATGATTTCTACAAAAGGGTTTAATGAAAATACAGCTATTAACATTTCTAATGAGAACTATTTTTACTATTAGAAATAATGACCTATAATAAACTGGTTTTTCAAATCCAGTTTATTTTTCGATTGAATATGAAAAATACAATAATGTAAAGAGAAATTTTATGCACTTTCGCTTCCATTTCATGTTGTCAGTAAATGAATAAATCATAAAATACACGATCAGAAATAATTTTTGGAATTTATGTTGTAGCGATTAAATGGAGTATAATTGAAAATTTGACTTAACTTACTTAAATTTTCCAATAATATAATTACTTTTGTTTTCATTAAATATTTTTCAAACTTATCAAATTTTACCGTATCTATATTTTATCAATAACTGATTACTGATTAGTCCTTATTTGGAGATACACACCTTTAGAGGTGGTTTATAAAAATTGTGATAGTTTTTACGCTTTTTGTGATAACTATTTTTGTATACTATTCTTGCAGTGGCATCTTTGCAATTCAGATGAATCAGACAAATTTTAGCTTTCAGTCCATATAGAAAATAGAAGAAATGGTTAGTCAATCATCTTTTTTTAACCACTTGGAAGTGGGGGATCAAAATCTTCGCAGCCTAATTTGCTCAAGTATACATCAGGAAGTATTTCTAAATAATTTAATGATTCCCTTCAAATGGAGTTAGTTAAAAGCAGGAATTAGAGTTTTAAGTGTATCAAGGGTCAGGAAAGAATGAATTTCAATAATATTAGTATAGTGTTGGTGTCGTTCCTGGAAATATTCAATGCAACCTTCAACGGAATCAAATGAAAAATTTGATTTTAATAGCTCCACAAATTCATCAAAGTAGAATAGGTGTGTTTGTGATCGTGTGTGGTGGGAGAAGACGCATGCTGAGTCAGCTAAGCTTCCTCCATTTAAAAATACTTCGAAATTGCACTCCTTTTCGATTCGCCTAATGTTTATCCCTCGATTAGAGTACTTATCTGTCTTTTGCAGTATTCATGTAACCTAATTTTTCAGTGAAATTTGAACAGTTGTTGCTGCAGTAATTTCTGTATTTCAAATTCAGCTTTAAAAAATCTCTAGGAAAAACTGCATTAACGTATTGAAACTTTGCTGGTTTGAAAATTGTTTAAAGTAAGAAAAACTTCGATTGTGACTGCAATTGTCCTTAAAGGAAGCTTCTACGCAAGTTTCTATCGATGCACATCAGTTCTAGATACAAAGTATGTACGATTTAAAGACATTTAATAAATGAAATCTACTCCGGTTAAGATTGTCAGTAAATAAGAAAACTATGCCACACACCCCTTCTTTTATAAATCAAAAAGTCACCAAGATGAAGAGTTCGGTGACAACCTTTGAACATCAAGTTTGAAAGATTCGTGACATCCTGGATGAGTAAATTCGTCATCGAATACGTAAACTCTAATCCGAGAACCGCATTGCAGTTATGATGTTAACTTCCCATACAGTTACTATGGAAATCCTCTTTTGATTGAACTTTAAAGCACTGCCAGTAAAATTACATTTATATCTACTAATTCTATAGAAAGTAGTAATCATATTGATAGATATATCTTTCAAAATAATATATGACTCGTGTCTGTAGTATTTATAAGTTAGACGATTTCAATTTGACTTTCGATCGTTATCACCAAAAATTAGTTTTGTCTCCCGATTTTGACTACAGGATAGAACCTTTGTATAAACTTCTAACTTCATTAGTGTAGCGTAGGAGCTAAAAACAGCCCAAAAGAGAAGTAAAATTTAAAATATTAAAACTACACTCTAACTCATGCGGCTGAAATCGAATTTAAATCGAATCGAATGTATAAAACATGCAGGAATTGGTGCTTACATGATATATCAAAGATATGTTATCCATTCGTGTAGGTCTTGTCCTCTTAAACAAATTTTTTTTTTGAGACAATACGTACATTTACTCTATAACGCTTCGGCCATCATTTCATCTGGAATCCAATTCACATTTATTTGCACGATTGAATGATGCATAAAATTAATCATTCAATGTTTATTACAGAAAAGAAGAAGGAAAAAAAAAAAAAAACATTGAAGAGTTTTACCCCGATAGTTTGTGGCTGTTGAATAGCTTTAAAATTTTGTTCTTAACAGTAGTCAAGATACCCATAGAAAAAAAAAAAAACTTATCCAAATCGGTTCAGTAGTTTTCAAGTTAATATATATATAATTTTAATTCTTTTCATATGAGCTCCAAAGTCGCCATCTCAAATTAATTAAAAAAAGACATTTTAATGAAAAAAAAAAAAATAACTGACAATATTTTCATATCAAAAGATCTATTTTGTTGTATCATTATACTTAACTGTTATGAAATAAATATTAAATGATTCCATAAAATAAAATAATACATCTAACTTGAAAAAATACCTAAAGCAAAAGGATAAAGACCCGCTTTCACTGATTTCTCAAACATTCCTTCTTGCAGACTGTTTGTTTACTGTTGACTATGCAAAACTAGTTTTCTTCTGAGCCTCAATAAACTAATTTGACTTTTTCAATAGTTGAAAGATAATAAGCTAGATTATGGGCTTCCGCAAAGAATAAAAGCAAATACCCTAAAAAGAAAACTTATTATTGTAATTTGGATTATATATTTGAACTGGGACATCGCATTCGAAATGAAATGTTATCTACTAACAAAAGAGCGAACATCATTATTTGAATACAATTCTCTCGTTAACCTCCTTAATCCTAAGATTGTAAGAAAACAGCAAAGAACATATGTATATAGATCTACTTCGAAGCTTTGTGGTAATACATTCTGACTAGTTTGATTAAAATGTGGACACAGTTAAATGTCACACATGTTGAGTTGATTTAAAGTCACCGATTGTGCTTCGGACATATTCATCTAGAATTAAGAAGTTACGAATATTACTTGTCAGAGTGTGATGTGTTGTTGGTTATTTAAAATTGGACAATCAAAAGTGACAGCGTGTTTATTGTGTGGAACATTATGTAGAAGTTGTTGAACTGTTAATATTGCTATTTTTAAGAGGCACGTTAAATGACCTTGATTTTCTGTTTGACCCGAATGCTTCTTTGTTATTAGGTTGAAAAGGGGAGTTGATAGGTACAGCGTAATTATAGTTGAAAATAAACAATGTATGCAGGATATAGTGTAATAAAGAAAAATTGGTTACAGTTCTTAGTTAACCAAGTTCTTAGCTAGGCAACGGTTCTTAGTTAGGTTACGGTTCTAAAAGTAAGAAGTATATTTTCATGTGGAAAAGCTCTATACATTTTAATGATTTGGTTCACAATTCTAGTGCTTATTTATATAATTAAAATTTATTATAAATTAAATAAGAAATTATTTGGGTTTAAAGAAATACTGCTTAGATAATATGGATTGAAAATTAAGTTAGTCATACATTAAAGAAGTAATTAAATGAACAACATGCACGGATGATGGAAATATCTAAGACTCCATTACATGATTAAATGTGATGTTAATTAAATCTGTGACTATAGCTGTAAGTTTTGGACAATATTTTTTATGTGTTTAAGTTGTATTTGTCTAATATGTCTACTTCTACAGTTGAAGTAGGTATCACTTTCCACTGTGAATTTCCTGTTAGTGTTTTGTATTTTCTCTTGCGGTGGATAGTGGTCTCTGAGGGAAAGTAGAATCAATGATGTTTGACTTTTGGACTTTGTTTTGCCGTCTCTTTTTCCATTCAATGGATTGAAAGAACATTGACAATTTTGGATTAAAAAAAAAACGAATTCCGAATGGAAAACAAAGCCTCTTCAGAGGTGGAATTTTAACGACGTATCAATCTTTAAACATTTTTCAAAACTACGAACTCATGTGGAACATTCGGCATACCAAGAGCGTGAATAAAATGTTAAGAGATAAAATGATAAGACACTGTGCTTTTGAAATGTTAGGGTACTTTTTTGAGAGCTATTATTGAGTACCGCCACTTTTTTTTATATAATTAATTAATAATAACTGATATATATTTATGCATGTATTGTGATATAAGTAAGTGAGAAAATAAATACGTAAACTAGGAGTATTATTTTTTGTATGGTAAATTATGTAAAATATTGTGAATTTCCATTTTATGATTGAAAAATCCCAGCTACAGTTGTGGTTACCGACACGATCGGGAATCTTGCGTACCGGTAATTTTTTTAGCAGTACAACCCATCTCATGGGCATAGTTGTAGTTGATTTTTTAATTCTTAAGGTGAAAGACTTAAGAAAGTATTAAGGGATTAAGGGGGAAGAGACTTCTTGAGAAAAAAAAATGCAATATTTTGTTTTGTTATTATGAGCGATTAACTCGGAATACGAGAGCTCACGAGATCAAACTTGACACTTAGCAGTCTCTGTTTTCAAAGTAAGAAAACACGGCCGACAATTGTGACACAGATAGTTTTATGTCGATTGTTGGGCAGTCTGAAATTTTTTTTATGTGATTTCTCCATTTCAAGATTCAACTGCGAGGTTGTTTCAAATTGAAGGACATCTAGACACACTTTCCTCATTTTACACTGCATCAGGTAGTCAAATAGTCAGCCCAACTGTTTAGAACATGACCTTTTATTAAAGTTTGAAGCAAGCTAGTGCACAAATTGGGTATTTATCACTGTATTTAAAAATGTTTCTTTATATATAGAACAAAAAATAATTTTTATTCCTCAAATATGATGAAAATACTTAACTCATACAATGTTTATCTTTCCACCATGAAAGTTAAAAACTTCGACATTTTTTCACAAATTTATAAAATTTCTGTTAATAGTTCTGTTAATAAACTAATTCTGTTAATTGTTATGTTAATAAAACAGGGGCGGTTTAAGGGCCGTGCAAACTGTGCAACCACACAGAGGGCCAGTGCCCGCGAGGGCGCCAATTTTTTTTTTCGGCATTTTTTTTTTTTTTTTTTTTTTTTGCTTTTTGACAAATTTTAATTTTTTTTTTTTTTTCCTTCTTTTTTTTTTACCAATTTTGATTTTTTTTTTAAACTAAAGTTCTTCAATCATTTCGCTGCAGGATTTTCATAGTTTTTCACTTGACTGAAACTGTAAGTATCATTAACCCCGGAACAAATTCTTGATGTTGGAATTTCATTTGCTCAAATTTCGTGTAGTGAGTGAGTGATATATGTCCCTTTTTACGTGTAAGTGTAACTGCCATTGCATTTGCATAAGACCATACGGCCACGCTTATAAGAGAAAAATGCACAAAAATTTAATTATAAAATTAATTTTGTGTGGTTCTCTTATCCCTTTTAGATAGTTTTTAATAATTAACTTTCTTTTACACTCAACTTCCTCTTGTATTTTATTTTGGATGTGTATTTTGACAAATATTGAAAATATTTGCGAATGATACTATAAATAGTTTTTATGTGATGAAATACAAAATTATATGCAATAAAAATTTCTATAGCATATTCTATGCAAAATGTAAATGAAATATAGCCAAATCGAATATTTAGAACTGGTTGATAATAATGGAAAATCTTAAACTTAAAAAAAAATCTTACTTACAAAGTTTGCTTAGATGTTACAATATCACTAGGCCGGTAGTTTATAAAGGCGGCCCGTGTCTAATATAATGCCACACACAAAAACGGATGATGCTAATGCATTTAGCATGTAAATGAGCGTGAATTAAAAGGTAAGAGTAAAATCGAATGTTTAAAAATTAGGAGTCATTCTAAGCAAGTTACTGCCTTTTTTAATGTCATAATTTAAAACGGTTTTGTTTAAAATGGCTTTGAAAACCAGGTTTTGCTTTTATAATTGAAATATTAGCAAGAAATGTATTCAATATCAAACAGTTGAAAATTATTTATGTTTATAAATTAAGTATTTTTATTGATTTTTCGATATTTCTTATTCTCCGCAGTTAATTGACATTTTAATTTTGAAGAAATGCATTCATATATAATGCTATTATATGTTAATTGAGATTTGGACAGCCTTTAATAATTAAAATTATAAAAAAGGTAATTGGCTTGTAAAATTATTATTTAAAAAAAAATATGAGTAAAATCCTAAAAAATCAAAAATAAATATTATGGTAATTTTTTAATGCGTAGGTCAAAATAAAAGAAAATTGTTTCTGTTCGTTCATTTTACGAAAGTTTGTCTGCAATTAAAGTAACTCCACGCATTTTAATACAGTTCTATAACTGTATTAAAATGCCGATTATATTCATATATCTTTTTTTGGAAGCAATGATTCCTTCAATCTGCTATATTACAACTCAATTAGGCAGTGTGTGTAACCATCAGAATGTCCTACGTTCTGTAGCGATCAAGATTGCCTAATTGAGTTTGTTCCACCTTATTTTTATTCATAACTATAAGTACATTAGCTTACACTATTAAACAACGTTATCCTAAAACGAAAAAAAGGAAACCTTTTAAATTAACTGAGGGGTTTTATAAGAATAATAACTAAAATGATTCATCATATTTTTTCTTAACTCTATTTCGCATTCATTTCTTCAAAAGCAAAACATATTTATTCTTAATTGTGGATTTAAAAATTATGTATTCTTATACTTGTATAAATCTATATACTCCCTATTCTTAAATTCAAATGCAACCTGACGCTTATGCACTGAACTAAACAAAAAGTCTCATTTTAGAGTAGATTCCTCTTTCGTCAGTGTAAAGATGGTTTTGAGAAAAACACCCCCCACCCCCCTCCCTGAGAAAAGAAGAAAGAATTTCTGACCCCACTTCCGAAAGTGACTCACTGTAGCTTCTGTAATGAGCGTGTTTTTAAGTCGTATATCGCAATGACTTGGGTCTTGATAAGTACACTTAGCACGTGCATTCCCACCAAGAGCGAGACACAAGACATCCACATTGGAAGGTGGGGAGGAGTAGGGGAGGGGGGGGGGGGATAGAGTTTGGGGGTGGAAAGGGGATATTGCTCGCACCCCTTCTACTTCTTGGAATCAAGAGGAGTGCAGCTGCATTGTCATGAGAGCTACAAAAATCACACAGTCAATTAACAGAGGGAAAATTCTTTGGCTGGACTTGACTTTCGAAGATAGTGGAAGATGGGGAGAGAAAAGAAAAAAAGAAAAGAAAATACGTCCGAGTGGGGAGGCTTTAATGACGATTTAGCTCTGGTTCTCTTAAAATTTATGACTGTCACCCCTAAATGCTTTTTTCCCCCACCCTCACATTTCCGTAGCTGTGGTCAAACAAGGAACATTGGAAGAAGACTCCTTCTTGAAAGGAATTGGAATGGGGATGGAGAGATCTTTAAAATAGGGGAAGGAAATATTTGTGGATTTTCATATTTTTGATATTATTCTTATTATAGTTATAGAATTAAGTATCACATGAAACTACTAAAAAAATAAATAAAAAAGAAGGTAAGTCAATGCGGTTTTTATATCCAGGAATGTCAATGTAAATTTAATTTATTATGCAAGTTTCATTAACACTTAGAAAAAAAGGTACACTAAATTTTGTTACAATTCATGGAGTAATCAAAATTGATCTGTGGCTAATGTATTTAAAATTTGCGGGATTTTGTCCAATTTTTTCTTGGGCGGGGGGGGGGGGGAGAGGGAGGAATCGAGGGGACCATAATTTTTTTTGCACAGGTGCAAAACTTACCTTGAGCCGCCCCTGTAATAAACTATTAGAATTTTTCAATAGTTGAAAGATAATAAGCTACTTTACCGGCTACCCCAAAGCATAAAGGCAACTAGACAAAAAAAACTTATTTTGGCATCTTGGATTATAGATTCGAACTGGGACATCTTATATCTATTATACTAGATGCGTGGCCCCGCGCTGCTAGGGACACGTTGAAGGACATGACATCTATCAGTTCTGTGTTCCGCAGACACGGAATTTCCTAATTAATTGTCGTTGGCCATCAGCTTCCAGTCTACTAACAGATACATAGTTTCTTCATTGGAATGGAGCCCTCAATCACTCTCCAATTGATGATGCTGTCTTAGTTGCGATGATTCCCTAGCTCTCTTAGCGGCAGATGCGCTATACATAGCACTTATCTTCGTTCTTTTCTTTGGTGGCATTTTAAAAAACTGTCGAAGTTTTCGGTGAAGTTCAATAATCTTTGCCGAATCTACGATTGCCTGTTATTTGTTACATTCAACATCCAATCAGAACACTTTATGTATTACGCTGTAAAACTACATAAGCGCACATCTTGTTTACAGTATCTATCGACAGTAAATATTTACAACTCCAATTCAAAATATTAAAATAACCAAAAGAGCCATTGCATTGTTTTAGAAAATGCCTTATATCCGTTAAAATAAACAAGATGGACGAATGACAAAATTATTAAATGTTCACAGTATGACATATTGTTCAGACGTGTCTATAAACTTATTAGAGATTTTATAATTTTTTTTTATTTTTTTTCAAAAAATTCTAATTTCCCAAAAACGATTGAAAATATTAGAATATTTTCAAATTATGCGATTGGTCAGCGTTGATGACAAAATTTGTATAAATGATGCTACTGTAAAGGTAGTGCACGTATAAAGGATTATTTGAAAGTCAATTTGAGTTAGTTCGTAGTTAAAAATGGATCGCGTGAAAGACATACCGGACGCTACTAAGACTGCGATCGGCATTCTGCGCAATGAGGGACTTAGTCAACAGATGACTGCCAAAACAGTGAATTGTTCTCAAGGAACTGTAGGTAAAATTTTAAAAGATTATTCTAATAATCCCAACTTTAGAAATAATCGTGCGAATAGTGGTCATAAACGAATAACCCGATAAGACAAGACAGAATGCTGAAACGTATCGTGACTAAAAACATATTCAAGATACTGATATTTATAAGTAGAAAATGGAGAGAACAAGGAGTAGATGCCTCTAGATCTGCAGCACTGTGGCGACTCCATGAGTTAGATTTTCGATCACGTGTGGCCAAGACAAAGCCACTACTTACTTGTAAGCAAAAAGGGGCCAGAGTGCGATGGCTCAAAGACAGAGTGCGATGGCTCAAAGACAGATTGCAACAGGGTCTTTAGGACTGGAATAACGTACTTTTTAGCAATGAATCGATGTTTCGCGTTTTCCATAGTCATCAGGGTATCCATATTTGGCGTTGCAAGCAAGAAGCTTATACTGCAGAATACTTGAAATGCTCAGTGAAGTTTAACACCTCTGTCATGATTTTGGGGTGTATGTGTGCTGAGGGCATAGGAAAGCTGTGTATTTTGACAGGAACAATAAATTCCGAGGTATACAAGGAGGTACTTTATTTTATGATTCCATCACGGGAAAATCTATTTAAGGATGACTTTATCTTCCAACAAGACTCTGAATCTTGTCACACGTCAAAGGCCAACATTTCTTGTCTTAACAACAATAAAATCAAAATACCTCCTTGACCGAATTATTCATCCGGCTCAAACCCCATGGAGAATATGTGGAGTGTAATGATTCAAAACCTTCAGGATTTAGCTCTAAAGAATAAAAAGCAACTCTTGCAAAGCTTAAAATACGTTTGGTAAACTTTCAGCAAAGAGGGCTGCAGGAAATTAGTGCACTTATGCCTTTGTGATGTTATTAAGGCTAAGGGATAGATCTATATATTGAGATAACTTTTGTTTTTATTCAGACTCAATAAAAAATATCATTGCCATTCAAAGACTTTTTTAGTGTCAACAAATTTTATAAAAGCAACTTTTAATCGAATTTAAAAATTGTTCTCGACCATCTTAATACACTAAAGCTTCTAAGTATCAAATTTCATACCTCTAGGTGCAGAGCTGTGGATTTGTTTCAAGTTCAGACTTACAGAAACTCAGTTTTATATATAAAGATATAAGATGACTAATAGTCATGGTTTTCCCAAAACTGGAATTGAGAATTAGAAGGTCTTTCGCATTTTACAGAAACGATTTTGGTACATATGTTTCTTGTTAATATTTTATGATTGATATTTTTCGTTTTCAATATAACTGCTATTGTATTCATTTTATTTTTATTGAACTTCAGAATAGAAGATTTATTTCGAAAATGGCTTCTAAAATTGATAGATGACTGGACGATTGCAAAGACAAATATTTGTACCAATGTATTGTAAAGCGGTATAAAAAACGAGGTTATTGCATTTCAAAGAAATGCCTTTTTAATGTATTAAATTTGAAAAGCATAAAATGCCTAGCTTTAAGTAAGAATTAAGAAATTGCAGCAAAACCATATGCTTAGATTGTTCATACTCGAATAAAAATCCGGATATTATTTCCAATTCAAAAAGAAAACACACTTCCTCAAAGATGCATATTGCATCGAAACTAGAAGTGTCAAATGTCTTCCGAAACTGCAAGTAGGATCATTTATACAAATTTGTTGTTAAAAAAGATGTTTAAACCTAAATTCCAAGTGCTTTTTCAAATAATATTATGAATTAAAATCAGATTGTAGAAAATTTAATGAAAACAACTTGTTGCTAATAAATATAAATTTCTGGTAATACTCCATGAAATATGAGTGTATTTAAGTGACAGTAATGAAAGAATACATATACATTTTTCTATTGCTCAACTTACAAAAATGACCGCCCGAAATAGCTTTGTCAATGTACATTAAAATTTTCCACGAGATTTAATAGTAGTAGGAATTTGTTACAATGGAAAATTAAAACTAAAAAAAAGTCTGAAACAAAAAAAATCAAAATTAATTTACTTTACAATTTGAAGTATATTTTAGAACTAGTTTTTGAAAAAGAAATTCCAGCCTTTCGAACAAACAAATCCTTTAGTCACACTTCTAAGAAGCTTATTTAGCATAGAAAAAATCAGAAACAAGATTAAAATCTATCCTATTTAAATGAAATACCTGTCAAATCACCTGACGCGCCACCTTTTGAACTTTTGCGCATTCGGTTGTTAAAACGTCCATTGGAAAACGGCATCTTTGAACACTGAATAAACTTCAGAAAACGACCCCAAAGGATTGAAATTAAAATTGACCTACCGGTGTTCATTTACCTCTTCGCTCATTTGGTCAACTTGGGGCAATATTTTTTATGCCAATTATTTTCGTAAGTCTTGGTATTTTTGTCAATAAAAGTAGGTGTCATTTTCTAGTTTTGGTAAGTAAAATTGATCCCAAAAATACCGTACTTATCCCAATTTGACTTATCAATAACTGTTGTACAGAATCTTGATTGAAATTCTATATCTATAAATTTAATAACACAAAATTTTTTTTTGTCGCTGTCACTATTTTTAAACTACTTAACTTAACCGATTTGTATGACCAAAATCGATATGGGAATTTAACTTTAAGATTTCCAAAATGTGCCAAAGAGTAAAAATAAGTTAGTTAATTTCTTTTAGGATCTGACTCTTATTTTTAAATCCTTTATATTTATTTCAATTGCTTGCCGTCTTCCAGTCGAGCAGAAACTTGGAAGATAGACTGGTAGTCGATGACAATACATTCTCTAAAGTTTTGGGACTGTCAAACAGCTTTTACACACGTTTATATTACAGTATGTCAGATCTAGATACTAGGCTTGGGCGTTGCAAATATACATCAGCAAAAACCGGTGTGAAATCAACATCGTCAAACCGGTGTCATTATTTTCTCAAAACCAATACATCACGATCTTTTTTAACGATACTTGCCTAGCACTTCAAGGACAAAGAACAGTGCCAAGATTTATATTGTTAAATAAGTTGCAATTGCGCATAAAAGTTTGCAATGTATATAAAGGATTTATAGTAAAAACATTGTTTTTTATGAATTGATTTTTACTTTCAATTACCCATGTAATATAAGGTAATGAAAGTATTGTATTTGGTAAAAAAAATATTTTGTGTGTGCATTTTTCTCGTTTTGGAATGTCCGGAGAAGTGATGGTCTAGAAAAAATGTTTGTCCATTTATTTGTGAGTGTGTCAGTATAAATCCCAAACCAATTAACTTACAATGCTCAAATTTGGTATACCGGTGACCATGAGACCCGTAAAAATAGCGTTCTGGCAAAGTGTAGCTGACGTTGAAATATTTATGTTTTTTAGCAATTGCTCAAAAATGGCTCAAACGATTTTAATCAAAATATCTGTAGTAATGTCTTTTAAGATTTTCTTAAAATCCTCCTTCTGAAATTTCCATAGAAATTTAATAAAGACGTAAGCAATTGAAAAACAAGTCTTTAACCCAGAATTCACCCCCTTCAGTACTGCACATCAACGACTATTTCTCTTCTGTTTACTTACACGAAGGGATAGTGGAATAATTATCGAAAACATATCTCAAATTTCGTCATTTTAGAGATTTTCTTTGGCCAACGTAACAATTATCGCAAAACCGAGCATTATTTTAGATTAATGAAAATACGAAAACAGTAACGGTCAAATTTAAATGCAATGATCGGAATTGTACTGTAATCGAAAAAAGTGCACGATTTTCCACACTTCTAGATTTAGTTGTTATTAACTAATCATTTATTTTAAACCTATTGATTTCAACAATTTTTTTTTTATTTTACTGGAAGATTGAGTATCGTTAGGTTCAATAATCGATTGCAGGAGGGGGAAAAACACTGAAATAGCAAAATACTACTTAAATTCTCACTTATAGGGCTGGCTCACGTGTTGTATAGTTTGAATACTATGCAGGAATTTAGGCCACGATTGATAAGCACAAGTTTGGAAAGATTCCATCTCTAACTAGATAATATGTAAATACTGAAATACGTCTCTTTTTTCGGGGGCTGGAAAGCGTTTGAGAGCAGATGGCTGATTCTCTGAGCAGCCTAGTTTTTACTCGAATTGAAGAAAATTAAATTTGATTTGATGTGCGTTCTTTTTTTCCTTCATTTCAATTCAAGTCACATGAAAGATTTGTTGTTTTGCAAATACGAGTAAAGAATTTGCATTGTTACACGACGTTAGTTTAACATCTTTTTACACCTTTGCGGTAATTTCGGTGGCGAGGACATTGATTACATATGTAAGTATATTATGATTTATCAATATCGTTAGAGCTGTCTTCCGGAAATTTCTGAGATAGGCCTCAGCATACCGGCAAAGATTACAGCTAATGTTTGTCTTATGGGTACAACCGTACGACTGACTTGTGTACCAAATTTAGATTGTAGCTCGTCTCGTTCTGGAGATATGCTGACATAGGTAGGCTTAGACTAGTGAAAGAGCTTCAAGGTATTTTATTGTTCTCCTTCCACACTGAAGAAGCATTGAAATTAAAACTGGCTCAACGATGCACTGAGTAATTGGTTATGTATAATGAATGGATACACAGTAGTATATTTAATTCGATGATTATCAAAAATTGAATTGAATTTTAGTGAAAATAACATTTTAATTGACCTTATGCGGGGATTTAGGTTATGGAATTCAAGGGTACATGTCTTTCTATGAAGCACTTATTTTCTTTACAATTCTAACAGAAAGAATATGATGACATATTTAATTTTTAAAATCACGAGAAAGGGAGGCTGTCTCCTTCTAGATTTTTAACTGATTCATATGTACAATCATTTTAAATTTTTTCAAAGCTTCATAAATAAAATTGATTAAAGAAAATGTCAAAGTATATCTGATTTGAAAGATTAATTATCATCTATGAAAGTTACCCAATGTGCTCACCCTTTGCGCTTAAAGAGTTCTTTGAAATGGGGTGAGGGGGTGCATAACGTATAAAAGCAGTGCCTCCTTTACTAGGATACACTATAGGAGGCTCTGATACAAGAGAGTGAAAGGCAACACAAACTTTTTTTCGGTGTTTAAAAAATTATGGATTTCTTTCTGAAATATTCTACTCAAAAGAATAATTAAAAAGCTTTACTATTTTACTTCCTTCTTTCTGTGACTTTTACAACTTTTATTAATAATGTTTTTAATTTTCAAAAGCCAGAGGGATGCAAGTACACCGCCTTGACTTTTTTCTGGCGATACCCATTACTCATGGATGATTAATTATCAAGCCAAATAAATGTCTAATTTGCCCCCAGAACCATCATTTTAAAATTCTGTTATATTTAGACACACTTTTAGTTTTTTTTTTTTTTTTTTTTTTTTTTTTTTTTTAATTTACATTTCACATCACTTCTTGCCTGAAACTTTTTTCACTCATGTATTTAGTTCATGCCTTTTAGGTTGGAATGATAAGAAATGCATTGTAATCATCTCATCAGTCTTAATGTTCGGGTGTAGGCATCAGTTACGAGAAAAGGGGGGAAAAACAAGAAAAGTAAGAACTAAAAAAACTAAAAAGGAGCAACTTTTGTATTGAGTTAGACAGATGCGCCGAAAGAAGATTTCTTTTATGATTCTTGTCACGATGATCTAAGTGATAAGTTGTGAGAATAATAATGACTTTTTATGACTTTGTTGTTGTTTTATGAAAACCAAAACTCTTTTTGATATGTTTCAAAATGGATGATGTCAATAACCTTTAAGTTGCAGAGTTCATAAGGTTTAAAACTGGTGATATGAAACTAGTAATAAGGAACCATTTGTCATACTGTAGTTAAGAAATGAAACTTTAATTGCGACACGTTAAAAAGTTTTTCAATAAACACATAATCAAGTAATTAAAAAAAAAAAAAAAAAAAAAAAAAAAAAAAGCTTGTTAACGTTAGCAAGCGAATGCATAATTTTTTTTTTTTTTTTTTTTTTTTAAATTTCAATTACCCAATGTATAATATAGTAATATAGGGTTATGAAAGTATTCCATTCGGCCAAAAAAAAAATCGATTTTTTTTTTTTTCGTATTATTTCACATTTTGGAATATCCTGAGTTCAAAAATGAGATACAGTAAAAATGACTGTGTGTGTGTGCCTGTGGTCAGCATAATTCCCAACAGAATTACCTATGATGTTCAACTTTTATGTACAGGCTAGTGGTGGACATGGGACCGGTCATAAGGATTTCGTCGAAATTGCACATGCGCATATGGAGCTGCCATTGAAAAATTTATGTTTTCCAGCAATTGCCAAAAAACGGCTCTAACGGTTTTGATCAAAATCTCTGTGGTAATGCCTTTAAATGTGCTCTAAACAACCCCACCTCCGGAATTTTCTTAGAAATGCCATAAAGGAGGTAAGTACACTCATGTCCATAAACTAAGGATAATTCGGTTTTTCCCTAATAACTTCTCAGTGGAGCAGCATAGACACTTGAAATTCACTTCAAAGAGACATCTTTATGCAACATAATGATAATTAAAATAACTTAATTTTTGTATTATTTGCTGCAGCCAGACAATTCGCAAGTGCATATTAATGGGAATAATATGTATGGTTTGTTAGTGTAGATGTCGGACAATTGGCATATCATACAAATTTTCTTAATCAGTTAAAATCTTAAGAGTATCACACGTCTTTTTAAATGTTGTGAGTCAACACTTTTTTCCGCTATAATTTTTTCTAAATAATCTTCTCAAAATAGCCATTTTTAGGAATTACATTTTTCTACCATGGTAAATAACAATTAAATTACTTATAACCGCTTATAAATACACTATCTACCAATAAGTATTTGGACACCCATTCAAATGAGGATATCTTCTAAGGGGAGCAGCATAGACACCTGAAATTCAGATCAAAAGGACATCTTTATGTAATATATCTATAAGTAAAACAACTCAGTCGCATATTGAAATGCAAAGTGTACAGCGGGGGCATATGCAAAAGAATGGAGTACCATTAGTGTACAGTTGTACAGATGCATTTACATTAAAAATCACTCAACTCATGGAGTGGACTTCTACTGTGAGATATGATCTCCCCTGTCATCAGTGTTTACTTAGCACTGTATTCTCATACTTAACATGAGTTACTTGATGAATTGTAGTGGCTAAATTGCTAGCCCCACCTTTTGAACTGTTTGTAAGTGATGGAAAGTTCCTAATATATCAAGTCTTAACACAATTCATATCGTAGAAGCGTCCCACACATGCTTGATGAAATTTAGAGTAGATGAGTGACCTGGCTTACTTATAGGGGCGATATTCATATTTTTTAATCGCTTGTCCAAGGCAAAAGTGGAATAAAATTTGCCATAAGTATCAATAAATACGATTTAGAAACGGATATATCACCATTAAAAACTTGTCTAGATCAAGTTAACATAATTACAGGGGAAAAGTGGAACTTAGTTATCTTTTGGTCTCTTGGGGAGCTTATGTAACCAAGTCAACATATTGCCCCCAGAAACATCCCCTTTTAACCCTTTTTAACATCAGATACTATTTACTGAAAATAATTTTGTCAGTCTCATGAGTAATATTGGACATCAGAGGATCTGTAGAAAGGTGGGAACTTGATATTTCATGGTAAATGCCAGTTCAAGATAATGATTTGATGGGAAAAGAGTTTTGGTCTTTATACTCAATTTGTTGAATTTGTTTAATAAGCTCCCCAAGAGAGCAAAAAATAATTAAATTCCACTTTTTTACTGTAATTACGTTAACTTGATTTAGACACGTCTTTAATTGTGAAATATCAGTTTCAACATCGCGTTTATTGATAATTATGGTTTATTTTATTTCACTTTTGCTTTGGATAAAGGATTAAAAATATGAGTATCACCCCTATAAGTAAGGCAGATCACTCCTCTACTCAAAATTTCTTCAAACATGTGTGGGACGCTTCTACGATATTCATTGTGTAAAGATTTAATGCATTAGGAACATTCCCTCACTTGCAAACATTTCAAAAGGAGGGACGAGCAATTTAGGCACTAGAATTCATCAAGTAACTCATGTTAAGTATGAGAATACTGTGCCAAGTAAATATTGATGACAGGGAAGATCATATCTCACACTAAAAGTCAACTCCATGTGTTGAGTGAATTTTAATGTAAATGCATCTGAACAACTGCACACTAATGGTACTCCATTCTTTTGCATATACCCCCGCTGTACACTTTGCATTTCATTCTGCGACTGAGTTGTTTTAATTATCGTTTTGTTGTATAAAGATGTGTCTTTGAAGTAAATTTCAAGTGTCTATGCTACTCCACTGAGAAGTTATTAGGGAAAAACTGAATTATACTTAATTTATGGACATGAGTGTAGTTGAAAGACGAATGTCTTTAATACAGAGTTCTTTTACATTCAGCATCGCCCATCAACGACAGTTTTACTGTCATTTAATGCAAATAAGAAATCGAAAACGGTAAATTAAACTAATCTATGACAAATTTAATGCAGTGACCAGTGTTAAGTGTAATTGAAAATTGTGCCTTGTTCCACACCTCTAGTTTAGATATTATTTATTCTTTTTAGATAAAATTTGTTTTTAGGCATAATTCCATTTTAAACACTAATGATACCACACATGTTTCAAGTATATATTTTTATTAAAAAAAAAAATGATTTCTCTAATCCACCATTAATGATTTTTAAATGAATATTTTAGTAAAACATAAATTTTTCGTATATTAATCCACATCCAATCATTTTAATTCAACAAAACATTTTATAGTTAGTAACATTTTCTTACAAGACATGAAAAATTAAAAAAAAAAAAAAAATTAATGCATTAATTAATAAACATTTAGAAAACAAAACAAAAAAAAACAATTAAAATGTATTGAACTTTTATCTCTTTAAATCCCAGAGCTAAATGACACCTGAAAGAATAAAATAATAATTTTTCGTAAAAATATATCGTACACTTTTAGTCACAATTTTCCTTTTCGCTCAGCTTTTTGGACCTCAATCGACACCATTGGAATGTACTACTTTATGAATATCGATATTTATCTGAAATAGAACAATATATTGTTTCTATGAGCAGCTCAAGAAATAATATATTGTTATAATAAGAATGCTTATAAAGCGCACTTGGGAAATTTTCGTCTTTTTGAAGGAAAAAATATTAACGGTATTGAAAGTTTCAAACAACTGGCAATGTTGTTTAATTAAACTTCGCCTGTCTGTCCTATTCGCTGTCTGAACTGCCAATGTTATGAACAGAGACAACTGACAAAAGTATTTCTACTACAATGTAGAATAGGATTATACGCTAATTTGCATTTGAGTCACGCGTTAAAGTAATCTAAATTGAATCAACACAAAGTATCGAAACATTATCTTTAATCAGACGAGGAAATTCCCTTTAAAGCGAAACGAAATCTAAGAAGAAAGTAAAACAAAACAAAAGTAATTTTTTTATACCACACGTGGAAGTTAAAAAGAACCATCCTTTGTTCTTGGCGCCTTTTTTTCAGGACTGTTGAAGTTTAGAACTCAGGAGACGGGAGTCTTCCTAATCAAATAATCCAGGAAGTGAAAACCGCCCATCACGAATCTAAATAGAACGATAGAACCGAGTTTAAATTATACATTTTTCATTCTTTCTTCTTATAGTGTCATGAGGTTATCCATGTGCCCGAGTTACCTCAGCGCGCGGTCTCCCCTCTAATATGGCCTCGTTGGATTCACTGTTCTGTGGTCAATACCCTCCACAAAGTGCGACCTTCAATGCCAAGAAGGACTTTAGGAAAGCGAGAAACACGGTTTGCTTTTACTTGTCTTCAATCATTATACCAAAATTTTTTTCTTGAAATGAGATGCAAAACCAGTCAGAACAATGAACGCGCTATTTTTTATTTTTATTTTTTTATATAAATATAAAAATATTTCTGGAATTATTATATAACATTTCTCATAGATTAAAATGAAATGTGAATTAGCAACACATTATTCACTCAATGATATACAGTCAAACCCGGTAAACACAAATTCCCGTTTACCACGAAGTAAAGCAATTCTCCGTACAATGAAGCTTAAACTTAAAGTCAATTTATTCGTTTAACATGAAATCTCACATAATGAAATCCCGCTTAAGACGAACAAAAATTTGCTCTTACCCCTTGCCTGCCGCGGGCTTATATATACGCCTCGCTAAGTCGATGCGTTAACTGCCCCGGGGGAATATACACGTCTTACCGAAGAACGATTGGTTGCATTGCATTTTTAAATTTTTAAATTTCCAAAACAATTTGCTCTTAAAAGGGTAATAAACATTTTATAACATCATTTTGGACATTGTCTAGTGTTAAAAATAATATTTTCTTACATAAATTCGCATAGTAATAAAAAATAATTTACAATTCTTAATTTTGAAAATTTCCAAAAAAGTTTTGCGCTTAAAATTGCCTTAAACATTTCCTAAGATCACTTTGGCCGTCATCCGGTGTTGAGAATCATATTTTCTTACTTAAATTTATCAATACACATAATTGTAAAAAAAAAAATTCAAATTTTAAAATGTTCTGCATAACTACGCGCACCTTTGTAAAAAAAGGTAAAAAGGTGGCACTGTGGAATGAATCTCGTAAGTTTTTTTCGGAAGGTAAGTGGTTCAAACCACTCTGTTTTTCAAATAAAACCATGCTAAGTTTTCTAATACTCATGTCCTTTAAATAATTTCGAAAATGTAGACCCATTTTTTGAAAAAATGTTTTACTAAAAACTTAAAGCAAAAATCAACAATAGACTTCTTTAAATAATAAGTTTTTGGTAAATATAATTATTATTATTTTGTCTTGTTCCCAATGTATATTTTGTTTAACTTTTGTACTGAAGCCTTGCAAAGTAAATGTTCCTAAAAAAACAGCACTATGAAGTATACATATAGCTAGTTGTTCGAATTTGTATTAATTAAATCAAAGAGTTTTTAGACGGTTAATACGAAATTCGGTTAGAGTGAAAATTTTTGGAGCTCCCATCGACTTCACGATAATAGGGTTTGACTCTAGCAGATTCAAAGAAATACTCAAATTAACATGAGAATGCTTATGAATGACAGAAATCAAAAACATCATAGTCAAAAGCTTCATGTTTCTTAATTTATTATAATGGTCAGTCATAAACAGAAGTGAAATCCACAAAGTATCAAGCTCAATTTGGTAAAAATAATCCAAGCAGTTCTTTCATTTTCATCAATATTAAAGTACATAATTTTATTAACACACAATTACCATTGATTTAGATAAATAGCTGAATTCAGAAATTATTTAGCTAATACTTTCAATAATACAGAGTAATTCCCTCAGAACATTTGGGAAATAATACTATACAATTATTTAAATAGTATTTAAACCAAAATTTTCACTTTATTTATGAAAACATTGCTTAATTTTTCAATCATATATCAAATATAATCAAAATCGGTTGCATAGACATCAATTTTACAAATTTAACTAGTATTTATATTTAAATTTAAATAACAGCTTCACATTTTAAATGTAAATACAAAGTCAAAATTCTTTATTAATTGCTAGTTAATGAAACCGCAAAATAACAAAAAAATCAAACAGATCTGCATTGCAAACAAATGATGTCATTAAATACGTTTATAAGAATTTTTATTGAATCGATGTTTATTTTTGTCTTTAAAATACAATCTTTTAAAATAAAAGACATAGTTGCCTAGAATATTTCTATTAAGCGTCCTTTATTGATATTACTCATTTGTATGACTAATTTATTCAAGAAATATCAAACTTAGCCCTTTTTTCGAAAGACCTTTTTGATGAGGCATAAGTATTTTTTATTTATTATTATTTTTTTTTTTTTGATAAAGTACGCATATTTCGAGATCTCTGAACATAGACATACTGTTGACTACCTGATGGCTATGTGGTTAGCGCTTTGGCCTTTCTTGCCAAAGCTGCCGGGTTTGAATCCTGTGGTTAGGCAAGGATGTTTATTATGGCTCGGAATCCACCGTAAGCTGTAGGTCCCAGCATTATAAGCCGTTATTGTGCAAAAAACAGGTCGTTAAGCGTACAAATCTACACATACAGTACCATTATTTTAGTTGACAATCGTTGGAATACTCTCATATTCATATGGCCCATGATTCATTTATCATCATGATTCTTGCCCATCTTTAATAGTTTATTTCTTTATTATTATTTGAAGGAGTTTAAAATATTTATTAAGTTAATCGAAACTGAATAAAGTAAAAATAATATGAAATAATGCATCCGAATTAGTTTACCTTAAACTACGGATAGAATACTAGTTATGTGAAAGTTATATTATCATTCATTTTATTTGATGACTAATGCGACTGTTTGGTTTAAATTTTGAAACAGAGTTTTGAAAGTGTTACAAAATTACATTGCTTATCCGGTAGAAAAATGACGTAAGTACACAATTTGGGGAAATTTATGTAAATATGTCATAAGTATAAGGAAACACAGAAAGAAACAAAAAGTTAACTGTAGTCAGCATTTGTATAGTAGAGCGACGTATTAACCTATTTATGACGACTGGTAAGAAAATTTACCAATTGACATTTTAGTTTTTTTCTTTGCTAACAAATTGCTATTGTGGTTCCATTTAGTATTTTTTTAAAAAATCATAAAAATAATTTTCCAAAAAATCTGAAAATTCATAAGTTACCTTAAATGATCTAAATAAACAAGGTAAAAATTAAAACCAATGATTGTTTTTCCATTTCAAAGTCGTCTTTAATGTGTTAAATTCTCCTCTTCCTTGTATGAATCATGTATTCTATTAGACTGTAGCGCTCTCTTATAAATATTAAATAATGATGCTACGTAGTTGTTCGATTGGATAAGTGACACATTAAAATAAGCCAGAAAATATTAAATTTTTTTAAAAAGGTAAAGATATAAAGAATCGGTATTGGTATAATATTAAATTAAAAAACAACAACACTTAAGCAGGAATGGGTATAAAACCTCTGAATCCTTTCCCCGGGAAGCCCAATTACGCCACACAAATTTCCCGCTTCGCCAATATTGAGTTGTGTGTTAGTTTTTATACTATTTGAAAATTTGGTAGTTTTTATTGATGAAGGGATACAAAGATGATTTATTCTGAAAACATTTCCCAGTATAAGTACTATTATGAATTATTTTTAAAGCATTTTACTAAACACTTCATCAAAATATAATTAGTATTTTTGAGGCAATCAAAGTTTTAATCTTTTACGGGTTATAGGCTCCTTCACACTCTCCGGTATTCGTCGGAAGACAAAAAAAAAAAAAAAGCGGACTACGAAATTCTTTTAGTAGCGTGAAGAAATAACTTGCTTCTTTCCTTACATCTTATCAGGCGGGCCGACCAAACGGTATAGTGGTTAGCGTGCTAGCTTCTAGGCCGCGAGGTTGCGTGTTCGAGTCCCGTGTTAGGCATGGGTGTTTGTAAATGTATGTTGGCTTGTCTAATGACGAATGTTTCGGCGCATTATAGCCCTCGTGTTGCTGACGGTGCCAGATAATCTGAAAACATCCAACCAACCAACTTATCAGGCGGCATCAAAAAGTTGTACGACAGCGTATTAGCAGCCGTCGGTTGCCACTGAACCACTCCTAGATTTTAGTATGCTTGTTTTTAAAGAGATGCTCATGATCCACTCACTGCTGCAAACTGCTGGCGAGATTGGGAAATTGGCTTTTTGCTATATAGTTTAGAAAATGAATTTGCAAAATAGTACATAATTAATTTGGGGCATTCAGTTGTTTTTCTGAAGTACTGTTTGAAAGTTCCATTTTAATGCTTATTTGGAGTTGATGTAAATCAACTAATTTATGCAAGTATGTATCAACTTACCACTTTAAAAGCTATACAATTTTCTGAAAATAGTGAAATTGTTAATCGCTGATGGTTATTTATTTGCTAACATTTGGTAAAAAGCAAAAAACCAAGGCACTATCATTTTACCACATATTCAGTGTAACTGTGAGCCGGTTCAAAGTTAGACTGATGACAGTGTGTAACACTTCACATATAATTCATATCTTATTCCTATTTATTTTTGGTTGCTTTTAAATACTTTTATATTCATACAAATGCTCTTTAATTTACGGAATCTTCATTTGCATGCAAAATCCTATAAAATGAAAATATTAGGAGTGAATTCAAGAAGTGCCTAAAAATATTGGAAATAATGATCTAGCAGTAGTTCACAGAACTAAAAAAAAAAAAAAAAAAAAATGCCTATCTGAATGGCTGTAAAAGCGTTTCAGTTGAGGACGTGAAAAATTGCTAATAAAAAGCAATAAATAAATGGCAAAGGAATATGAATAGCAAGGACATGAGGGGATTGTCCAAAGTCCTCTACCATGTGAACTCCTGGGAGACAACAAGAGTAAAAGTCCCAAACTAGATGACCCACCTGATGGCTGTGTGGTTAGAGCTCTGGCCCAGCATGCCACAGGTGCCGGGTTTGAATGCCGAGTTAGTCATAGATATTCGTTGTAGATAGGAATCCACGTTAAGCTGTAGGTCGTTGAGCGTATAAATCAATCAACCAACCTGAACTAGATGATGTAGGTGACAGTGTATGTACAACAGTATCATTTTCAGAGGAGCTGAAAGTTGGACAATAAGGACATGATAGAGGTTTATACTGCTGAAATTGTTGTGGTGAATGTTACTAAAAAATCAGAGATTGTTCAAGTGGTGGCTGTTGAATACGTCAATGAGGCAGGAATTTTATACACAGAGCATGTAGTGTTTTAAATTTTGGTTGTGGTATATACAAAGTTTACGACCACGTTATTATTCAATACTATGGAGAAATGTACCCATACCAAATTGACTTAAATGACAACGGGATATTTGGTGGTTCATGAAGAAATCTGTTACATGTTGGAAATGGCCCAATATCAATGGTGATCTGTGGTATAAAAATTTAGGCGTATTTAAAAAATTATCTCCAGAAATTATTATTCCAGCTAGAACACGAGAAGTTTTCCAGATTAATGATTCTTTCTTTGATGCAAAAATATTAATCTAAAGAATGCCAAAGTGAAATTTTATGAAGTTTGAACTTTATTTTTATATTGTCATACTCTTTTTAACATTAAAAGTAGAATATTTGTTTTTGTGCCACATTGTGACTTGCAAACACCATAGTACTTAACTAATAGCATAAGGGCGGCCTATCAGTTTTATTATTTTCTATTTATTTTTTCAATTTTTAATTGGTAAAATTAGTTTATATTTAATAGAAGGAACTGAAGTTTTTTTTTTTTTCACTATATTTGTATGTTTAAACTGAGTAATAAATAGGTTTTTTTTGCAATATATTCATGTGATTCGTCATCCACTGTTCCAACTTAATATATTCTTTGTGGTGTTATTTAAAATATCCAAACTTTATGGTGTTGATAACTGCAGCAGATAAGGTTTCAAATATTTAGAAACTTAATTTTACTAGTTTAAAGTTGATTAGTTTAAGACTCCTAGATTGAATAAAAAAGGTATTTTATATGAAACTCCTGATAGTGGTTCAAAGTTACCCTGAATAACAGAGTAATTTTGCACCTGGTAATTTTCCTATTATTTGGTGCTTTCATCATCAGCATTTACTAATTTGTGTAAATTAAAATATAATTTAGTGTTTATTCTTCCATTTTATGCCATTAGGCCTGAAAATACTATTAAAACATAAGTGGGGAAGAAGAAAATACTAAAAATGTGGTTCAATGTTATCCTGATTGACTGTAATGCACATAACCAAAAGAGCGCTTTTACATTAGATGTTTTTAAATTGTACGGCGAGTTGCCCTCGAGCACTGTAGTTGCAATTTGGTTACTTATTAGTTTGGTTATTCATCAATTATTTATTAATAAGATATACAATAGCGTTTACATAATTATATACATAAAAACACAATTTTTTTTTTAATAAAATAATGGAAGATATTGATACATAAGTTTTGTTTACGCTTGTGGAAGCCAGACTTGTGCTTAAATAATTAAATTCCGATTAGAGAGGGGAATGCACAGCTTGCTGTATTGGTACTAAAAAAAAAAAAAAAATAGTAAACAGTAAAAGTTGTGAAAAATACAGGGTTTAACATTTAATTTTTGTCTAAAAACCGTGTTTTTAATATTTAAGTTCAACATGGGTAGGTCATTTATTGGACATCCTGTACGAACACAGTATATTATATGTATATTATACTTATATAATGCTATACTACTATTTACATTTACCTTAATGTAATAGCCAGCATTTTAATTGGTTGTATACAATTCCTAAATTGTATGTTTTGGCGATGAAGGACATCCTTGAGTTTTTCCTCTAGTTCGTCTAAGTAGGCTATGGTCATTAAAAAATAATTGAAAAACTTATTTTCAACTTATTTAACTATACTTATATAACTATATTTATTTTCAACTATATTACCTAAATCCTCAAACAAAGCACGGCCTATTGTAACGGGCAGTCATGGCTCATTCGGGTAGTCGTAAATCTGAAATTGAGCTGTAGTAAAAAAAAAATTAAACAAATGGGATTCCCCCCCCCCCCCCCCCCCCTTCTCCTTTCTTCCTCACTCTAAATTTTCTGCTTTTCGCTTCCTTTTGTCAATCTTTCAAAGTTTCATTGAGGACAAATTAAACATTTTCAGTTTATTGCAAGTTATGAGAATTCTCCCCTTTATCCCCTATTGTCAGCAGAAAAACATCGGGATGAAATTGTTTTCTGAATAATGTGTATTAGTCAATAAACAAATAATAAAGCCGTTTCAAATTGGTTCAGGAGATCTCAAATTATCCACCCCTTTTCTTCGATTTCATAACCTTAAATACAAAACGTGAAAAGGAAATCTTGTTCCCTTTTTAAGAAGAATGACTTGATATCATTATAGTAGATATCAAATCGTTATTTTCTCCTTAAGGGGTTAAAAAGATTTAGGAAAAGGTTTTTAGTTATGTCAAGGATCCAGGAATATTCCTCTTGTTTCAAAAATCAAGTGCACAAAAGTTTATCAAGGTTTGAATAAAAAAATAAAACTATAGCTTCCTATTAAAAAAAAAACACATACATGCATACATAAATACTGATATTCTTACTTATGTATAGAATTTGTGACATTACATTATAAAACACCCAACATTCAAATGTTTTTTTTTTTTTTTTTTTTTTTAAAGAAGTTTTTTTTTTTCTTACGATTATTTTAAAGTTCCTTTGTTTGTTCATTTATTATCGAGGTTTATTTCATTGCGATTTCTTTGAGCTTTGTAACCTAGTAAGGCCATTATACCATACAGTTGTGCCCATATTGACCATTTAACACATAAAATTCAAGCTAAGAGGATTTAGTGTCTCTATAAATAATTAATTTTAAGAAAAATTGTTGATTTAAGAAACTTTTTTGTTTAAGATTTCTTCTCAAATTTGTTACAAATGTATTCAATTTGCTATATAAATTCCCTCAAACAAGGTTATTGTTAAAACTGAGCTTCTAATTATTTATCGCCTTTAGTATATGCTTCTCTAGTTTAATAAGATAGATCAACAAATTTCTAAACATTTCTCCACTTAACAGAAATGTAACAATGTCATAAAGATCTATTGCATAAGAAATCAGCTAACTTCGTCGTGGAGTGCGACAAAATTGCTTGTATTACTACAGCACAAGGTAACAAGAGCACAAGGTCGTGGGTCTTTTTTTTTTTTACAAAATAGAATCAGCCAAGCCTCATCCTCATTCGCGAGAAAAACCGCACCCCCCTCTTCTATTACTTCCAGCTTCCTCAAAAATCTTATCTCCCTCCCTATTTCCGGTCAATAAATTACTCCACACCCAGGAATGTGGATGGGACAGTTGGAAGAGGGGACATTTTTTGGTTTTGTTTATATTGAGTTTAGAGGGTTCAAGGGTGACAACAGGTTGTTGTGAGGAACGAAATGGAAACTGGTATGTGCTTTCTGCAGTAATGACCAATAGCAATAAATAGTTGGCAAATGAGAGGCTTTTAATTTCTGGAAAGGTGGATGATGGCTGAAGTAACTGGTAATCTTTTATTATGTTTGCCTCAGAAATAAAATAATTGAAGTTCATTACTAGTACGAAGAATTCTTGCAACGTCGCAATGAAGTGGTATGTCCATTTTTAAATCAATATGAAATATATAGCAGAATATGGAATTACTGTATTAAAAATCGATGTTATATTCAAAGAAAAAATATCAAATGATATTGACATTTTGTATTAAGTTTTTAAGCTGAAAGTTTTTGTAATTTAAAACACAGCTGAATTAACATATCTAATTTTATAATTCGAGAGGATCACATAATCGCTGTGGGTTTAGCACTTTAGTATCACATGCCAATAGGTATCGACTTCGAAGTATGGGTTAGAGATGGATGTTAAAAACGGTGCGGACTCCACGTTAAGAATCAGTAGATCCCATCCGGATTAACCGTTATTGTGCAATTAATAGGAAGTACAAAATATCCAAGCATTTTAGCGTATCTGTTTAGTAGAGTTACAAGTTACCAAAATGGATATTTTGAGTTCCCTAAACAAAGAAAAAAATTGCATCTAAATGCTTAAAATAAGTGTAAATTTTTTCCAAGCTATTTTGACGAATAAAGCTAAATTTAAATTCTTGATGAGTAACACTTTTACCTTTATTAATTGTTCAATATAAATCTTTAAACTTGGGCATCAAAGATTGGGCCACGAGAACTTGTGATTTGTGAGCAAGGAGAGGTGACAGGAATAAACTTTTAGTGCAAACTTTAAGGAAACCACACATGGGACTTTTAAACCTAAGCTATCAAATTGGAACTCAAAGAATCTAAGTGTGAATTGATGAAGATGAAATGCAGATTTTTTTTTACATCTAAATCTGCACAAAAGCTGAGTGCCCTCAACCAGAATGTAATATGCATATGGCTAATTTCTCATACACTAACCCTGGCTCCCTAAAATAATAAAATACTAACCGACAGGTATTTCCACTGAATCAGGTGATATGATAAAAATAAAAAAAATAAAAACTATAAAAGAACTTTTAGAAGTAATATTTAAAAAATTACTTTTTAATACATATCCCTTTCCCTTCATTTCTTTAGGTCTTCTAAATTTTGAATGAAAAAAATATCTTAGACGACTCAATTTACCTACCTCCTTACTCATTAATGGTAATTCATTTAATATACATTTATATTTTTTAACAAAAGCTTTGTCAGATAGGAAGGAATCTTTGACAATTTTAATGGATTTAATACATTTTCATTACTAGATAAGCTTTTCCTGATGACAGGTATTTTGTTCTTGGTGAATGCATGAAGGGTTAACTTTGTGAACAACATTATTACTAAAATCAATATATCCAAAATACCATAATCCAAAATCCTCCCCCCCCCCCCTCGCCCTCTCCTAATTGTGCCACTTTTCGACTTTATCATATCATAGATTTTTTTAAGGAGGAGTTGCGCGAGTAGGGTTGGGGGAAGGACATTTGGGCAGTCGTAAATTCGGCTTAGAATAGGCCTTGAAACAAAGTATAAAATACCCCCCACTTCGTCTTTTCTTTCATTCATAGGATGCACCCAGACATGTTGATGTTTGTTGTCTCTTTCAGCGACGATTCATAATGCAATAATATTTTTGCGATTCATTATAAATCAAATTTCGTATAGCTCCAACCACCCAAGCAAAAACTGAACTTGTGATGGTAAAAACGTATACTCTGTACATTCCCGAATGAAATATTCAACAATACAATCTTCACAGAAAATTACTTTTCGCGATATTTTTTTTTTTTTTTTTTTTTAATTTTAGCGTCTGCTTATCTTTATGACCACGACCTTAATTCGTTACCCGGCATTTTGAAAATTTTATTTTGAAATATGGAATGATTTTTTTGACGATTCTATGATCTCAACAGAAAATGTAATCAAATCGACAGTCTGATTTTTGAGATAATTGAGCATTTAACAGTTTATCGTATATTCCTTGCAATTTAAAACCTGTTCAACAATGAAGGGCTTTTATTAAAAAAAAATTTCTTGTTTTGATCATACACATAATTATTCAAATGTAGTACTTAGTTTTTGGATTTAATTGCAAATGATATTTTTACTGGATTTCTCGGATATTTTGAGAAAACGTATTCAATATTCTTTTGAAACGCATATCTACGACCCTAGCTCCAAAAAAATTATCCAAATCATTGCTATTATATCCAAATAATTGTCCATTTTACGAAACTTTTTTGGCATTGTAGGGAACCATAACTTTTTACCTTCTTAGATAATTTTGAGCTTCGAATTTTTTTTATTCAAATTTAGCCAGTAGTTCTCTAGAAACATCTGTACAAACTACAGTGGGTAAAAAGTCTTCGTACGGAAGCCAAAGTTAAAAATAAATTAGCATAATTTCTAATCTTTTGCTTCATATCTTCAGTAACTATTGAAATGTTTTTAATTTGATTCTTTAAAATAAGTTTATAATAAATGTCTGTTTTAGCAATACGTAGCAAGTATTTAAATTGAAATATTTAGGAGATGTTGCTAAGTGCCAAGCAAAAAAGTTTCCTTACGCAATATGAAAATTTATTCTGACGTCTTCCACAACAGACTTGCAGTAAATTTTCAAAATTGAAGAGTATGCAAGTGTCATGAAGACATGATAGCAACAATTTTTTAATTTTAGCTTGTAGCTAATTGTCTTAAAATGGATTTCCTAAATCTATTCGTGAGTTGGTGAATCAGTTATGAAATGGTGGATTATCTATGAAATATTTAATTTATTGAAGTCTAAAATAAAATATATTATTGAAAGGCACCAATGAGATTCAAACTTTTGAGGATAGAGATCATTCCGGAAAATCTTCAACGCTAAAACGCTTGTATAAAAGAAATATCGTATAGTCCGTGAATAAGTGCTCCTTAAGTCGCACATGGCTTAAAAATTGATAAAAACATTGAAGTGACATATCAAACGGTGAGAAATGTTATGAAAGAAGCGGGTCTGAATGGGCTTGCAGCCCGTAAGAAGCCTTATATAAGTACATGTAACAGAAAAAAGGGCATAGATTTTACAGTCTTTTTTAGTGATGAATTAAAATTAATTATCCAAGGGTCAGATAATCTAGTTATGGTCAGATGAAAACGAAATTAACAAATATTAACTTATAATTTATGTGGAACTGTCAAACACGGGGAAGGAGGCGTTATGGTTTGGGGGTAAATGAGAGCTGCTGCTGTCGGTAATTTAAGTTAAGTAGAAGGAAATAAGCACAGGTACGTGTATCTTGAAATTCCAACGTAAAATATCTTAACCAGTGCACATGAATTGTCAATTGGGATTTCTCTTCAATGTTTTTATCAAATCTTAAGCCATGTGCGGCTTGAGGTGCACTTATTCGTGGATTATATTGAACCTTAAGGTTATTTCTTTTATGTAAGAGATTTAGATTTGAAGATCTTCTGGATCAAACTCTATCCTCAAAAGTTTGAACCTCACGGTGTCTTTCAATAAGATATTGTACTATAGACTTCAATATATTAAAGATTTCGACAATTTTTTTCATAGGTAATCCAACATGTCATAACTGAATCACCAACTCAAGAATAGGTTTAGGAACTCCATTTTAAGACAATCAGCAACAAGCTAAAATTAAACAATTACTGCTATCATGTCTTCCTGACACTTGCCTACACTTCAGTTTTGAAAATTTAATGCAAGTCTTTTGTGGAAGACGTCTGAATTAATTTTCATATGGCGTACGGAAACTTCTTTTGCATGGAACTTAACAACATCTCCTAAATATTTCAATTTAAGTACTTCCTGCATTTTGTAAAAACAGACATTTATTATAAACTTATTTTAAAGAATCAAATTAAACATATTTCAGTATTTATTGAAGATATGAAGCAAAAGATTAGAAATTATGGTAATTTATTTGTAACTTTGGCTTCCGTACGGAGACTTTTTTTACCCACTGTATATATATGTACCAATTTTCATCTCCTCTTTTAAAGACAATTTAAAATTGGACTGCAATCAAAGATTTATTCTGAACCATGAATGCATACACGCGGTTAAGACTTAACTACATGTTGGCCCGTTTATTTAAGCTTCAATAACAGCATTTGCACCTGTACATGATAATACAGATTAGATGTTGATAATGATTACAGTATTTGTTATCATCAACTTTTTTTTCCCAATTAAATTGTATATGCATCATTAATAGAAGTTCTCAAGTTTAAATTGATGCATATCATTAATAGAAGTTGACGAATACCTACTCGAGACGTTCGCAATGCTCAATCATCAGGCAAATCAGGCTATCGCTTGTGTCCGAGAGTTCAACTTTTCTTATTAAATCGAGGAGTAATGAGGAACTTGCACAAGTGAGGAAAATGAATATTTTTTGTATTTTCTAGTGTTATCCAATGAATAAATTTGAGCAGTACAATTATTTTTTATCTTTATGCTTTCAATTAATCAAAAATCGAGTTTGAAATTAGCCGAAATCAAAGTAAAAGTCACGTGACCAAAAACGCATAAAAAAAACCGTGACGTGGTTACGCAGAAATAAAGTCACAAAAAGAAGGAGAAACCTCACTTATTCCTGGTCTAAAACAGGTTTTAGACTGGTTCATTATCTGCGCGTTGACGTTTCACGCAAAAGTGGCTTTTTCTGGCCAAATCGCAAAGTGAAAAACCAAATATTTTTTAACTATCTATCCGAGCTCAAATTTTTGAAAGAATGGTATTGTTTTTCATGATTTTTTCTCTACTTTTATTTAAAAATAAAACCAAAAAACGTGAAAGTTCCTCATTAGGCGACTAACAACAACAATATATAATAATAAAACAAGCTGTGTGTCTGTGGTACTGTGGATCTATAGAAAGCTACTTAAAATTGAAGTAGAGCTTTAAAATTTTCAAAATAACTAGTTTTGGCCTTCTAATTGTGACAAACAGAATGTTGAAATTTTAATTAGTTCTTTTTTAATTATTTTTTTTTACAAAGTGACTTCAAATAAAGGTACAGCTCCAAAATTTTCAACATAGGAAGTTTTAGCCTATTATTGTAGTTTTGAAAAACCGAATTTTAAATCTTGATTAGTTTTTTTTTAATTTATTTTTTATATTAATTAACAAATATTTTAGAAAATGATTTTTATTAGGGTTACAGCTCTAAAAATTTCAACATAAGTGTTTTAGGTCTTCTAATTGTACTTTTGAAAAACAGAATTCTAAATTTTTATTTAATTCTTTTTTAATTAACTATTAAATATTTTACAAAGCGATTTCTGCAGTTCAGTTTCAGCAGCTGCAGTTCTGAAATTTTTCAACTTAAGTAGTTTTTGCCTTCTAATTGGACTTTTGACAAAAAGAATGTTAAAATTTTAATTTGGTTTTAATAATATTTTCACAAAAAACGATTTCAAATAGGCCTAGAGCTCTGAAAATTTCAACATAAGTAGTTTTGGCCTTCTAATTTTACTTTTCACAAACACGTATTAAAATATTCTCAAAGGGGTGTTACATTATTGTATTAACAAGGAATTTTTATTTTGTTTCTCGACAGGGGAGGGGTATCTAATATTAAGGGTTCAGGCAGTAATGAACCTTTAAGCGAAGTTCCAAAACCTGGAACCTATACTCCAATGACGAATCTCCGAAACGCGATGCAACGCAACTATCAAAAAAATTGCACATGGTAAAATTTTGTAGCCCACAGTCATTCATGAATAGAAATTCTTTAAATTTAATAACTCAAACGCAAAGTTTCCTTTCATTATTTACAAAATGATACGAGAAATAAAATAAAAAAAATAAAATAAAAAACTTATTTAAACTTACTTATAAGGGGCTTGGCTTCATGTTTAAAAATAGTTCAATTATAAGTTTTAGTATTAACTTAAGAAGTAACAAGAAACCACATGTGTAAACTTATCACAGAAACTATTTCCGTTAGGTGGAGAAAATTGTAAGAAATGACCGTTTCTCTCCCACTCACACATCTCGACTCGTCCCTTCGTCATTTGAGTGGGTTTTTTTTCTCTCAGTTGTGCATTGAGCAATAGGTTTGCCATTTATCGGAGATTTTTTTACTTACCGTAGAAATTCCATCTTCATTTGCAATTCTAATATACATTTAAGACAATTAGTAAAATAAATAATCGAAGTTGACTAGCGATTAGCAAATTTTAATTTTAAACTAATAATTTCGATGCAGCCCGGCTATATTTACTGTACCCTACGAGCCTCCACGGTTGGATATACTGCGCCAAAATTTCGTAACATCTAAACTCTTTTACTAGTCTCAATTTCAAAGAAGAATACTTTAGAGAAGGGTCTTTTACAGAGAACTTCTTTGCATTTCAAATATTGAATGGGAGAAGTTTCGAATTTTGAAACACCTATTTAGAAAGCACAATTCCCGTTGTAACTATACTTATTTTTGAAGGCAGAAATTCGTACCGCCAATGCTGGGAATCGAACTGGAGTCGTCTCTCATGGTATAGGGATGCGTGTTGTTTCTGATCCAGGAGTTTCTCTCGATGACTGGATAGAACTTACAAAGGAATGAATTTGATGCACACTTCTCAAAAATCCGAGATGCAAAGTGTGACTTTTTGAATCTATTAGTGAAAAATATAAAAGTATACCACCTATGTTTTCAACAGTTTGAAGTCATAATACTTAAAACTTTTACATTGAACCTTATTTCACCCCAATTACAAATATACGGTCTCGAAAAGTAGTCTTTTTTTACAATTTTACTAAAATTTCGAAAATTTACCGAGGTAGCACAGAGGCATTGGTCAATGCCGGAAATAGGGGTTCTGTGAAGATTGGCCAATCCATGCCGAAGTCCAAGCATCGTTCCAAAATACACGGACCCACCTGATGGCTTTGAAGTTAGAGCTTTGACCACAGAACAAAGGTGGCGGATTCGAATCCTGTGTTAGACATTGATGTTCGTTGTGGTTCGGAATCTGCGTTAAGATGTAGGTCCCGGCCTGATTAGCAGTCATTGTGCATAAAAATAGGTCATTGAGCGTACAAACCAACCAAATACTCGATTTTTTTGGAAAAATAAACTTGTCAAAACCACACAAAAACAGATTTTTTATCCATATATTATGGATTTACCATTAAACTTTTTAAAGTTCGGTTATAACATTAAGAATGATATTACGAACAATTTCCAACCATAATTTCTTTTCTTGGCCCCAATAAAACTCGAGTAATCACTGTTAAAAAATACGCTAATTACAACGAGTTAAATGTTAATTAGTTAATTAATTTCTGAATAAAACTTACATTTTTTTCCCCCATTTAAACATCATTACTAATTATGTACTTTAAAGTGCAAAAAAAAAAATATATATATATAATTAAAAAAAAAAAAGTTTAAGTGTGATTGCACATGATTGTGGAAAGTGTGTGTCTGTGGTTGGACGGAGAGGGAAGGGGGGGGGGGGGGGGGGGAGAGGGGGGGGGGGGACTGTTGGGAAGTCGCATGTTTCCAGTTGCACTAAAATTTTCGATCACGGGCTGCCACTGCAAACAAACAAACAAAACTGTATATAATTATTAAAAACCTTCTAAGACCTTCTACCGCATACACTATGAATTCATTACATCGGTACTTTTTAGTTTCATCAAGTAAAATACAAGATATAGCTATCGTTCTGATATACATATATATATATATATATATATATATATATATATATATATATATATATATATATATATATATATATATTGCGTACTGTATATAAACATAGCATGTACCTGTAATGTTCAAATCATTTTGAAAAGTTATCAGTAAGTGACGAGTCAGGGAATTGTCTTTTAAGTTTTAGTCAAAGATATTTAAATATTCATTCAGTGTTAAGTTGGAAGATTGGGAAAAGAGAGGAGGGTTAGAATGCCTCTTAATCATTTAACAAATGGCAATAGAATGAATGAATTCTCTTAGTCCCGACGTCTCAAAGAAAACTCTGGATACAATACATTGTATGGAATCGTGATATTGTGTACAGCTCAGCAGAAAAGGAAAATACCAAGGGTGGGAGTAGCTAGTCTGTCTGACGGGGGGGCAATGGCAAGCATTAATGAATATTAAGTATGGAACTTACTGTTGGAATAGCACTGGCATAAACAATTCTCACACAAGTAGGTTATCGAAAATTCAGGAAGTTATTGAATTAAACTGATGATCGGAAAAGGGAGATAAAAATAAAAGACGTGTTTTGAAATGGAAAGATAAAATAAAGGCGATACTAAGATTGTTAATAAATACCTAATATTATCATCCAAATGTAAAGTACACTGTGTCTAAAGTGAAGTATAACATATCTCGTTTAGTTTTATGTGATGTAAAATTAAGCAGGGTTTTTTCTTCATATTTAAAGATAGGGATTTTTTTTTTCTTTTTAAGAAACTCGATTGTAGTTTTTCAACTGATTGACTGACTCCTGGGAAATTAGGAAAAGTGTAGGCAGTGTTGAATTTGAGGATATAAAGTCATCAACTAGATAATGCACACCATTACCTGTGGGAATCAAACCATGAAGTTAAAGTACTGTTATTCCATAAAAATAGACAAATGTGTTACTAGATAGAATTGAGCATCACAATTAATGATTTCCGTGTATCTGTAGATTTATTGAAGTTTATGCCATGACATGTATTTATAATTTAAGTCAAGGAAAAATACCGGGATACGCAATTGATTTTCAATCTAATTATACGAAGAAAAAAAAAGAAGAAAAAAAAATGCAACTTGTTTTGTAATTTTAAAAATAACTTTAAGGTACGGTTTAAAATTGTAATTCTTCATTTTTTTAAAAAGTGGTTGCAGTGAAATTTTGTCCAAAAAGAAAGTTAAGGTTTATGCAATGTAAGATAGTAAAGGCAATGAATCAAAAGCACTGAGATAAAAAGTTATGGTCTGGTTGCCTTAGAAGGAAATTGTAACGGATCCTGAATTTAATAATAGGTAAGTTACCAAATCCAATTATTAGCATTGATGTCACGTCATTCAATAGTTTTCCAAAGAATATTGAAAATTAAAACAATCTAATTTCGTAACTATTTTCAAATGTTTGCTCTAAAATATGGAACGGGTCGAGGTTACTGACATTTAAGTTAATAGTATTTTTCTCTGCATGCTTGCATAATGCCGTTTTGATATAATTTAGAAATTTAATCACAGTGGTCTCCTTGCACGTTATCAGATATAAAAAAAATGTATTTCATTTAAAATAGTTTTATCATAAATGAAAGGACAGAGGTTAAATATTATTTTAAGTCACAAATGGAAGCGACGTAAATGAAATTTGTGTTTTCTTTAGCTTAAAAGCGCTCAAGAAGTAAAAGCCTCAAATATTCCGTATATTCATAAGAGACCTATTCATTTGTAAGAGAGCTATTTATATTTTAAGAAACACATATCCCAAATTCGGTTTAAAAGTTAATTATATTTAAAAAAACATTTAATTTATTTTCGGGCTTTTTTTTACGGCATATTTAGCGCTTAACTCCTAGCATGACTAATGTTTTCATTGAGGATTTTGGCTTGAGTAAGTTTAATACCTCGCGTGACCAATCCTAATTGCTTCAAACTTCATCCTGATTGGAGATAAATTTGAAGCGAGAATTGAACTACCTCATCAAAATATTATTTATGCCTTTATTGCATAAATCCAAATGTCAGGATTTTCTTTTGAAGCTTTCGCAAGAAAAAACCATAGCTAAATAAAATAGTTATTTATGCAACTAGTTAGGAAAGTAATACTTTTTTAAACGCGAGAAAATGCTTATTTGACGCGTGCGTTACCACGAAACGATTTTTCGAAATTTTAAAATTTTTATGAAAAAAAGCATCTAATCAACCGTATTTGTTTAAAAGGATTTATTAAAATATACTCATTAAAATATGTTTTGGGTTTAGAAACTAAAAGTTTAGTGTTGGAAAGTTCCTTATTACAATGGATCAAAAATTAAAGAAAAATTATAAGTGTCTTTAATAATTCTTTACGAGAGTAAAAAAGATGCATTCAATTCACATCGAAAACAAATGTTTAAAAATCACAATGGCACATACGCACACATAGTTACAAAAATAACTACAAGAGCAATAGGGAGTTCTATTTAAGAGAACGGAGTACCATTGGTTTGATGTTAGGAAATATAACACACCTAACACCGGAGTTTATACTGTATTCTGATAGTATGATATTCTTCATAAGCTCTAGTTGCAGTATTGTTTTCTTAATTGATTATTTAGTTGATTTTTTTAATTGATAAACAGTTTCCAACGCCTACATATAGATCCTGAATCAAGTCGTTTCATCTAAACATTTAAAACATGTTTGATGGAGTTTATATTGAAGAGAGACTGCCACATACTTAGGAATGATGTCTTCATTTCTTAATAGTTTGTCATAATAATAATAAATGAAATGGGTCATAATTGTCATAAGCAAGAATTGTAATGCAATAGTCCATCATCTAGCTAGCGGCACCACCGGTATTCTTTTTTCGTGGGAACTCAATCAGTTTCATGAGTGATATTGGGTGTCCGATAATCTGGAGAAAGAAGTATAAGGTGGATGGGTAATTGTTTCGGATATGCAATTTTGACGAAAGTGCATGTTTTGGTGAAGCAAAAATTTAATAGGAACAAAGTAATCGATTTGGTATGAAATTGACCTGTTGCTGATCAAGATAAACATTTCCAATAAATTTTCAATATCCAGAGCCGGATTTAGACTTGATAAGGCCCTAAGCTATTTGAGATATGGGGCCCTTTATAAGTCCAGATATTATAAGTCAGTGCCAAATATGATTTTCGGATACCTAGAGGATTAAACTGAAATACAATTAAGAAGATAGTGAAATAATAAATCTTTAACTTAAAAACATTTTTATTCATAACAAATTTAAAAATGCAAACTCTGGTAAAAAGAAACAAAAGTTCTTTTAAAAGGCACAATATACAAAAGTCTAAGGTCTATCTAATCTCTTGAAACCTGTTATAAGGATTAAGGAATTATATTAAACTAAAATATTTTCTTTCTTGCTTTTGCCAGAGCAAAGTCGCTGATGACATCATCAAATGATATATTGAGCAGTTTGTCACTTTCTATGCACATGAGACTGAGGGAACATAATTTATCTTGAGTCATTGTTGTTCTAAATTCATTTTTTATCCTCTTCAGTTGAGAAAAAGATCTTTCTCCAGAGCAATTTGTAACCATCATACTAAGAAACAATCTCAAAATTGTTTCTAGATTAGTGAATGCTGATTGGACACGATCGTTAAATATTACCGTATACAGATCCTGATGTGTCAAACTATCATGTTTCGCTGAACCATAGGCTTGGCTATGTCTAACATATTGATGAAAATGCTTGACAAGATTCATGTCCACATCTTCAGGATATGTTTGACATAACTCCTTCACGAATCTCTTCTTCTGCAGCTTCTAATTTTGTTAAGAATGAAAACTTTTTTGCAGCATCATTGTATACTAAGGCCCTCTGTGCCAAACTTGACACTAATGCATCCATCAGAGGTATAAATGTTTTGATCCTTAACTTGTCTCTTGGTTCAAGGTTCTCTAAAGCATCATCTTTATCATCATTGATTTTCCTTTTCTTGTAATTAACATTCGGCATTTTTTCTTTGCTTTTCTTTAAAATGATCGAACATATCCCTGGAACCTCTGACAAAATCCGAAAGCTAAGCATACAATTTCCTACATACATCTAGATTAATTTGGGGGTCTTGCAGTGACTGACTAGTCTTGTGAAATTCATCCAGCAAGTAACTCCACAAATATAACATTACCATAAATTCAAATTCCTCCATTTTATTCAAAATGTTTATGGCTTGATTTTTTGTTTCGCCTTTCTCTGTAGCATCAATATGCAGTTGATGCAATGCAGAAATTATTCCATCATAACTATCAAGTTCTGCACTTGTGCTTCCCATCCAGTCTTTGGAAGCTTTGAATCATTTTTGAAGACTGGCAAGAGTACTGCCCATCTATATGTAGATTATGAAAAGAAATTATATATTTCTTGAACAATTCCAAAAAGTTTACTGCATCTAAACAACAGTCAACTGTTGCTCTACCAACAAGATTCAGGGAATGACCAGCACCTGGAATATACATAGTGTCAGTCGCTGCCTTTTACTTATGTTAGAAAAATAAAATTCAAGAAACCACATCCAGTTCTCAACGAACCGCCACTTTACTTTATTTTTCGAAAACTGAAAATGATACAATCCAAATACATTTTATTACTTTTTTTAAATTGAAATACTCTCTCGTGCATCAACGTTTACAAAATTACAAAAGCTGTTTGTTATCTCGTGACTGGAATCTAGCATAATAAACAAATTCAACTGAATTATTAATTCAGAAACCTTACACCTCCCCCCTAAGAGTTATATTAAATCCTAATTTAAAATAACCAAACCATATAAACCCTGAATACCCCCAAAATATTGATCAGAGAAAATTATGTAAAAAGAAAGCTAAACAATTTGAATCACAACATCCAATGAAGCAGCATAATTAGTTCACCTTGAAAGTCATTACATGAGATACTGTCTCTAGTTCACAGTCTCGATAAGGCATCAGCATTTCTCAACTTCTGACCTTTGACATAAGCTATCTTAAGGTTAAAACGTTGAAGAGCTAAAGCCCAACGTTGGTGTCTAGGGCTTTGAGGAACCGAGTCTGACAAGAATACAAGTGGATTATGGTCAGTCATTAGGAATATCTCCTCTCCGAACAGTATTGTTTCAAATCATTTTAGAGCCCATATGATGGCAAAAGCCTCTCGTTCAATGGTGGACCATTTCTTTTGAGCTTCATTAAACTTTTGGCTACCAAATGCTATAGGATGGAGATTACCTTCTTCATCAGACTGGCTTAAACAGCTCCCTACCGCATACTACGAGGCATCATTGTACAAATAGAAAGGCTTGCAAATTTCCGGCACCTTCAGTTGAGATACTGCCCACAATGACTCCTTTAGTTGCCGAAAAGCAGTGTCTGCATCTTTATTCCATGGTAGCTCATTGGGAACCCGTTTTTTAGTAAGTTCTGTTAACGGCAGTGCAATGGCTGCAAAATCAGGTATATATTGCCTATAATAATTGCAAAGCCCTAACGCGCTTCATAGCTGTTTCTTGGTCTTGGGTGTTTGCAAACTGCTTACCCCATGGATCCTTTCAGGATCTGGACCATGCTTACCAGACCCTACTAAATGTCCCAAATATTTCACTTGAGACTTTGCAAAGCTGCACTTTTTTAAGTTGACCGAAAAGTGTAAGTTATTTATCCTTCTGAAAATGAGTTTTAGATGTCCAATATGTTTCTCCCAGCTGTCCGAAAATATTCCCAGGTCATCTATGCAGGCACATGAAAATTCAGAGTAATCTTGTATAGCCTCTGATATCGCTCGTTGGTATGTGGCTGCCGCATTTCTGAGACCGAATGACATTACCTTCCAACGGTAATGGCCTCTGTGTGTTCTGAAAGCTGTAAGCTCCTTGCTGTCTTCATCCATTGGTATCGCCCAGTAACCCTTCAGCATATCTAAAATTGTTATGAAATTTTTCTTACCCACCAGAAATGTTAACTCATCTATATTTTGCATTGGATAGGCGTCTGGAATTGACACACTGTTCAAACTTCGAAAGTCAATGCATAACCTCAGGGACCCGTCCTTTTTGTTAACGCATACTATAGGATGTGCAATCTCACTTTGTGTAGCTACAATGAGATCTAACTTCAATAATTCCTTGATTTGCTTATCAACCTTCTGTTTTAACGCTTCTGGAACTCGGTTAGCCTTGGATTTGATATCTTCTTTGTAACCCGTAATCCGAATAGTATGCTTTCCTACTTTAGCTCTCCGAATCTCGCCAGAAAATAAATCTTCATTTTCCACAATTAATCTAATCACTTCGTTGCTCTTCTACCAAATGATTCAGCTCTACTTCCTTTAGATAATTGTTTTTGTTGATTTCCTTAAATATGGGGGGTTCATACAGTTCTCCAAACTCTTCATCATCTTCGAACACAATTCCCACGGTCTGCGCTCTAACTACGTATTCCCTGAGTTTATTGGCATGCAGAAGTCTCAAGTTATTCTCTGGCATCCTCACGTAATACGAGTCTGAATATTTTCTCTTCACAATTTCAATTGGACCAGTCCATCTAGCGTATAATTTGTTGGTGGAATCAGGGATCAAAGTCACTACAAGATATCCCTCTTTGAATTCCTTGTAGCGTCTTCGAAGATTGTAATGATGCACATAGCTCTCCTGTTGCCGCTTTGTAATTAGTTCCGCTCGTTGTGTTGCTATTTCAAGTCTTGCCTTTAGCTCCTGAAGGTATGTGGTGCTAGACTTACTTAGATTATAAGGTACAGCCATTTCTCCTACCCATGTAGAATTTAAAATAGCTAGGGGTCCTCTTGGTTCCCTTCCATACATCAAAAGAAACGGTGGTACTCCAGTGGTAGAATTTGGAACCTCTCTATAAGCCCATAATAGGAAAGGAATATGACAAATGGCTTTTATAATTTTGTAAACGTTGATGCACGAGAGAGTATTTTAATTTAAAAAAAAGTAAGGAAATGTATTTGGATTGTATCGTTTTCAGTTTTCGAAAAATAAAGTAAAGTGGCGGTTCGTTGAGAACTGGATGTGGTTTCTTGAATTTTATTTCTCTAACATAAGCAAAAGGCAGCGACTGACATTTGTTCTCTATGTTTTTCTCTTTCTATTTCTTGCCTTTTCCTTTCTATTTCTTCCCTTTTCCTCTGTTTCTCTTCCCTTTCCTCACTTTCAGCAGCTTTTCGTTCTTCTATTATTGTAATAAAAAACTCTTCCCAAAAATCCGGATCTTCAATATAGCGTTGGTTGCTCTCTATATGCTTCTGCAAGTCCGCTACTTTCTCTGTAGCATTTGGTGTTTCACCCATTTCTTCCAACACCCGCCTTAAATCTTCTTTCTTGTTTCCTTTAATCGTAAACATTTCTCCCCTTCTATCGAAATCGGTGTCCCCGCACAAATGTCAGTCGCTGCCTTTTACTTGTGTTAGAAAAATAAAATTCAAGAAACCACATCCAGTTCTCAACGAACCGCCACTTTACTTTATTTTTCGAAAACTGAAAACGATACAATCCAAATACATTTTCTTACTTTTTTTTAAATTGAAATACTCTCTCGTGCATCAACGTTTACAAAATTACAAAAGCCGTTTGTTATCTCGTGACTGGAATCTAGCATAATAAACAAATGCAACTGAATTATTAATTCAAAAACCTTACACATAGCATACTTGTTAATCTTCAATTTTATTTCTTGCATACCCTTGTATTTGCCAGATATATTGGAAGAATTATCATATGACTGGCCTCTACACTTACTAAAATCTATTTTGCACTAATTTGTAAGGTAGATGTGCACCATCTTAGCCATACTTTCCCCTGTGTGACTGCCCATCTATAGGAAAGTTAGAAAACGTTCTATAGGGAGCCCATCATCTGGTGAAACATACCTCACAATAACAGTGAGCTAATCAATATGGGACCGGTCTGCAGTGGAATCTACAGATAAACTCAACTACCCTGCAGTTCTTAAAACATCCAAGATTGAGTCTCTTACTTTATTTCCAAGCACAGGATAGCAGAAGTGCGATTTAAAACACATAAAAACAAACGATTACATTAAAAAATAATGTTCCAAAAGTAACCATTACATTTTACGAGTTCTAATTTATTCGATTAAGATGTTTTAAAAGATCAAATATTACTGTATTAATTTAAATCACGATTCTAAATTTACTCGATGAAAGTGAGTCTAAAAATACATAGAACTTTGCATAGCAACGGATTGTTTAGCCTCACTTGACGACCGTGACGTCACCACTTACATCGTCCATTGCTCACTCTGAAATTTTTTTGGGGGCCCCAAGCAAGTCGGGGGGCCCTAGGCTACAGCTTGTCTAGCTTATACGTAAATCCTGCACTGTCAATATCCAATTGAGATTCTCAATAAAGGACGTTTTCAAAACCCATTATCTAATACGAAAATTGAGAGTCTAGAATACCTTTATCAGTATAGATGTCTAATATATAACTTTTAACCCAGACATTATATCCTCCCGTTATCTCTCAAAGATTTCAGTAGCAAAAATATCTCAACCAACGGAATCTGTGACCACCCTGAGTGTATCGCTTGCATGCATGTTATGAAAGCAGCCGTTTCCTTTTTAAACACTATCCGCACGTTCTTGGTGCAAAGAAGCCACATCATTCATGTATGTTGTTATTCCTTGTTGACGTGGGCCGAGGATATACATTGTATTTTTTCGGGTAGAGTACCCTTTGCTAGAAAACAGCAAGAGTGTCACAAGAAAGATGACAACTGAATGGAAGATTGCGACATGAAGTTTGAGAACGGGATGATGGATTGGCCCTCGGGGAGATCTTCAGAGGCGAACAAAGGGACGAATTCAGTGCGCTCCAGTTCGACTGTCAATTTCACTTAACATGAAATCAAAAGATCAACGGAGGAAGTGTAATTGTTTTTCTTTTTATATTCTTTTGGTTTTTTTACTTTCATCTATTAATTTTAGAAGATCGTTATTTTGCGAGACAACTACTGGGGTGTTGTGGATAAAATAAATAACATATAAACCACATAGGGCTTCTTAGATGATACGAATGGTTAGAAAGTAATTATGTTGTGTAGGTGAAAAAGTAGTATCGCCAGAAAACAAATATCATTCCAATGTTTTGACAACCGTGATACAGCCAACGGCACAAACAATATTTAAAGTTATTAATAATAATCAGTATATACGGCCAAACTTCGATAATTCGAAAATGTGCGATGATGTATCATAGTGAATAGTCACGAGACTCTTCTGATGCTAATTTTTTTGAGGCATTATTGGAGAGACCAATGTGAAGAATTTAATGAAAAATACTAATTTTATGTAATTTTTTTCTATGTATTTTTAATTTTTATTATTTTTTTTTATTTTTTATTATTGCTCTTATGAAATTTTTACTGTTTATTTTTTATCCAAAATTTGAGGTTAACGAAATAACTTTAAGCATTAAATGCCATACAATATCTGATCTATGACTAATCTATAATTTATTCTGAAAAGCCATTAGTTGCCTGTTAGTAATTTACACTTTTGATGCTTTGTAAACAAATTAGATTCGCCTCTCCACACTCTTCAGATAAGGAACACAAGGTCAGAATATCGTAATCAATAATCAATTAGTATTTGATATTGAAATAGAGAGATTTTACAAATACTTCATCTGAAATAATTAATTTGATGTAGGATACACACTTATAATGCTTCCAAACATTTGCAATAAAATATTACCAATTCTAAAGATATTTTATTTAAAAACAATAGCAGGTTTGAAGTTTTGACAAAATACTTATAGTAAAAGATTAAAACTCTGAATCAATATTATGATTTGAAATCAAATTAAAATAGGTTTTCTACGTTCGAATTTCTTAAGCTTTCGGCTGACTTTTTAAAAAAATTATCAATCTCACCGAAATTTTCTAATTGATACCTCTCATGGGTACACTAGATTAAGTTTTTACGAATTTTAAATAAACTTTATGTTTCCTTTGTAGTAGATTGTAATAGATTGAATTTTAGTATGGAAACTTCCATTTGACATATTGTATATTGTGTCTGTAGCATTTGTTGTTTCAACTGGAAAATACAGATAAATAAACATACACACCTTGAAAGCTTTTTAATATATTTTTACTTTGACGATAAAAAGTAGATGTCGTTGAATAATGTTTAATCCAAACGTGTTAGCAGGGAAGTAGTGCTTACTTACTGTAGCCATTACTTTTTTGAGAGCTGGTACGGCGTACGGCCATTTTTTAAAAACTAATTAATAATAACTCATACATCTTTATGCATGTATTGTGATATAAGTTAGTGAGGAAATAAATATGTACATTTAGAGTAGCTTTTTTGTATGGTAAATTATGTAAAGTATTGTGAATTTGCATTTTATTATTCAAAAATCCCACCTACAGTTGGGGTTACCGCCACGATCAGGAAGCTTGCGTACCGGTAAACAAAATTTTTGCACTACAATCCTGTGTTAGATAAACCACTCTTAACGATAAGGGATCTAAGCTAACAAAGAAACACTAAATGTGGACCGTACGCGTCATCACAGATCTTTAGTCTGTCAACCGCCATAAATATATAGGGATTAAATTGTGTTTTATCTTACTGCGTTCCTTCAAAGTTTGGAAGGTCTTGAAATCCTTTGGAAGGTCACTTCCTAAGTTACATTTGACAAATTTATCAAATGCAATTCTCTTGCGAAATATTGACGCATAAAAATTCTCCAGTGGATTAAGGTTGTGGTTGAAATGAAGCTCATAACGTAATGTAAAGATAAAAAATAATCATTATTAACTTCTAGATAAAGAGGAAATTAATTTATTCCAGTTAGTCCAAAATTGTCAAAGATAAAGAATAATCATTATTAACTTCTAGATAAAGAGGAAATTAATTTATTCCAGTTAGTCCAAAATTGTCAGTATAAAAGAATAACCAAGATTCGATAGTCTTGGCCAAATCTTGGGTATGTTTTCGTTTTCTTTCAGTAGCAGTATTACCTCCAATTAATTACTAGGAAGTAATTCGTATTAAAGACTTTTACTGGAGTATTGTAGAAAAGGATCCCCGACACAATCCTTGAACCAATAGATTATTTTAAAATAAAAACTCCATTAAAAATGTCTATGTATTTTCATTATGCAATCTTTAAACATCCTTTGTATTGAAATTATACACATAGCTACCGATTATTTTTGCTCTCACTTTTACAATAGTGACAAATTTTCTTGACCTGAATCTTAAAATACGTTAAAACTGTTTGGACTAATTTTCTTTAAAAATTTTCCTCAGTATTCTCACAAATGTTTCGCTTTTTAACTTAAATACATAGAAAACTACAATTACAAAAATGTTGGGTAATCAATTTTGCAAATTTGTTGAACAATTTTTGTTCTCTAAGTCGAATATTTTCCAAAATATATAAAGTGCAATTTTTTCAAAACAGCAAGGTGTGAATTGTTTCCAATTTCTTAAAATGCTTTTTTTTCTATTGCATTTCAGTTACTTGGCAAAATTTGTTTAGTATTTTTGCACCCCCTTCTAGATAATTGAATTCAATTAAGTTTAGTTTTACATTTTTTATTTATATTTATTTATATAAGAGTGAGAATTTAACAAGAATATGAATAATTGCTTTGGCATTGTTGTAAAGTTCAAAGCATGCTTCGTTATAAAATATTTTCACCATTGAATATAATTCATGATGTTTTGCTCTTGCATTTCAGGTTTTTATTATTTTTGAACTTCTTGAAGAACCAGGCTGATCTTAAATATCATGTCTCTTCCTCTTTGATTCCATCTACGGAGACAGAATATTTCATATAGATTGTATCCATCTAGAAGTTCAATTGATCGAAGTCAGTACTATCGATGTTTTCTGGTATTTACTTTTAGAACAATCATTGTTTATTCCTTTCCCATTTTGTGGATTCCTGTGGATTATTTTAGCTGCCATACAGTAAATAAATTTACTAGCAAGTTTGAAGGGAATAGCGTTGGAGAGCTTTGATTACTAGGTATAAGGTCGTTCAGTAAAATTTGGTTTTCGTAACGTGCTTTAATGAAGTAGATGGAGTTTTTTACAGATTTATTTTCTAAATAGTATTCTCCGATATTTAAAAGTTTGGGAGCCTCTGGAAGTATATAATTCCTCTTCAAACGTTTTCTTGCAGTACCTTTCCAACCACGCTTCACCGTTTAATGTCAATACCTAATTTCTTGCTCCATTGAGTAGTGTAGGAAAAGGAGAAAAAAATATACGTAACTTAAACACTGCAACCTCACCAGTATTCTGCATCAGTAATCGTTCCAAACAATGTTATTATTTTTCTTACAAAATGGCTTCAGGCGTTTCCTTTCATTAAAGTGTTCAGAATTTTTTTCTGAAATTTTATTTCTGCTTAAAAAAAAATGTATCTGATCTCTATCTAATTTAAGTAAATATTTAGAAACCTTTATTTCGAACTGTTGTACCATTTAAATGAGGAAAATAGATTAATTAAAGCTTTGTGATAGCTAATTTGGAGTTTGGGTTTACTATTTGCAATAGAAATCTATAAATTGTATGAATAGTTAGTTGCCGCAAAGAAATTTCATGAGTTTTGTATGTACTATTTTAATGAGTTTTGTATGTACTATTTTAATGAGTTTTGTATGTACTATTTTAATGAGTTTGGAATGATCGTGGAATAATCATTTTAATAATAGAGGGACACTTTAAGGGGAACTTAGTTCAGAAATAGATATTTCAGCATCATAATGAGGAAAATCGACCACAAAATAAGTGTAATATATTTTTTTATCTGAAATGTCTTAATTCTCTGTTATTTAATTAATAGAGTAGAATTTGTCATCTGGATTTATAGAAATCAAATGGGGTTTTGTAAACAAATTCCCCCTGCCTACCATGGAACAGAGTTGTTTCGCGAACTTTATATCAGTTGTCCAGTGTAAAATAAGCCAAGTTTGAGAGTTTTGTTGCAGCAATAAATGTGTACTATCGTGTCAGTATATTTTTCTTGTTAATTAAATTAAATCACTGATCAAATTTGTTAAACTGTTTTTCGAAACTCCTCTGTTGCTTGAAACCCAGCTTTAAAGTTACACAGAGAAAGAAACCGAAGAAAAAACGTTATTCACCGAAACACCAATATTGCAGACCCCACAAAAAAAGTACACGGTAATGAAAACCAAATAACAAACAAACAAAGTGAGAAAAACAGGAAATGGGGGAAATAAGACAATGGATATACATTTATAGATGAGCTTCGTACAAAAAGCAGGAATGTAGAACATCGCACAATTTTCAAATGCCCTTAATACTGGTCACTGAATATAAATTTAACATGGATTGTTGTAATTTACAGTTTTCATTTTCATATTTTCATTAATATTCCAGTTTGGTGATATTTTTGTTGATGATTATCACTCTATAAGGGGGGGAAGAAAACGGGGGAAAAGCTCCCTAATGCCTAAATTAGAAGTATGCTTTCCGGTACTACTATATTATCATTTCGGGTAACTGAAACAGAGAAGAAATAGTCGTTATTAAGCATTGCTCAAAGGAGGAAAACTCTATTAAAGTCGTTAGTTTTTCAACTTTTTACGTCTTTATTAAACTTCTTTAGGGATTTTAGATGTAGGAATATTCAAAGCACTTTTAAAGGCATTACCACAGCAAATTTGATCAAAATCGTTTTTGTCAAATGCTGAAAAACACATTTTCTTATTGGAAGCTACCATGAGCGTATGCGAAAATTTGACGATGACTTTAGTGACAGATTCCATGGCCACCACTATCATGTATGCATAAATTGAGCGTTGTAGATCAATTCGTTCGGGAGTTATGCTGACCACAGACACGCAGACAGCGATAGTTTCTAGTTCACTTTTTTGAACTCAGTTTATTCCAGATCGTGGGTTTGGTCAATCCCCCTATATTGCATATATAAGATAATTGAAAGTAAAAAACCTGAATAAAAATTAAAAAAAAAAAAAAACAGGCTAATATTTACAAATAATTCAGGTATTTTTTCACCCTCCCCAAAAGTGACACGAAAACAATCCTGCATTTATGAAAACGGGGCTTTACAACTGTGACGTCACAGATGAATAATTCAATCTCTGACGTACATGTGCAAACAAGGATCCTGCCGTCTGTAGACGCATGCGTTAAAAGACTTGACAACAAACTATAGACTGGGTCTCCATTGTCCTGATGAGTAAAGCCATCAATCTCAAGAAGTTTTTTTTTTTTTTTTTTTTTTTTTTTTTTTTTAATTTGAATTATAATTAATTCAAATTAAGAAAAAACATACAAAGTCTCCCCCCCCCCCCCAGTCATGGTCATAAATTTAAATTAATTCTTTTTGCACAATGATAAATAGTGTTCAAATTAAAAATTCTAAGAATTTATTTTTTGTACTTTGTAATAATACTTACTGACGAATCTTAGTAGCATTACATTTTAAATTATATTTTTAACTATAGAATAATTTAAAACTTCAAATAACATTAAAAATTAATATCTTGGTAATTCGATTTGTTAAATTGAAAAAAAAAAATTGAAGATTTAAAATAATGAACCACGTAAGTGCCTAATATAACTTCACGTTACGTTTAGAAAGTAATTTTTTACGATTTGCTAGTATTTTAGGTTACTAGTAACTATGATTTGAGAGGCTCCCTTACCCTTAAAAAAGAATTTTGAAGAAGAAAAAAAAACACTTTGATACATAGTGTAAATACAACAAGTACAAAAATAGAAATAGTTCATAGTTTTTAGTCGATTCACACAATTACGATCGTTCACACAATCAAATCGTTCATAGTTAATCGATTCCCACAATCTGAAGCTGTAAAGAAATTGTTGTTTATTAAATTTTGAATGCTATTAATTAAACTATATTAAGAGAAGGGTAAATAATGGAGTAACTCTAATAACAAACAAACAAAAAATTGACTTGAAATTAAATAAATGGAAATGATTAAGAAATTACGTATGCTACATCTGGTAGCAAGAAGAAAAAAAAGTTTCATTAAATGATAATGTATTCCACAAAAAGAGTAGGCGAAACAATACGTTTGGTATCAAATTTCACACACGTAACGGTTACAAAAAAAAAATTATTTTATCATAAAATAAATACATCTTTCTGAATTCAAATACACTAAGAACAGGAATGTTTATTTTCTTTTTGAGTTTGTTTTGGCATTAATGAAGGTGCCTGAGTGTGGTGAGAATCCATAACGCACACCTAGCTTCGGACTGAAAAGTTCGTAAACTACGATGAGAAGTAACCGAGTTAGTAGCCTAATTACTCTAAAGATAAAATTTACTTTTCTCTAATTGAGTTAGCGAGTTTCTTTTATTGCTAGCACGTGTTTGTTTTACATTACACAATTTTTTTACTGGACTGTATGACTTTTTCTTTTAAGTTTTATTTTTCATTAAACATGCATCGGGAGCTGTAGCCAACTCTATTTTAAAATCCAGGGGTGTTTCAATTTCTAAGATACTTTGGATAAGACACTTTGTTCTATTTATAGATTTTATGGGCTCGCTTGCAAGGGCATTTTGAATAATTTAGTATTTAATATGTAAAAATACGTTGTTAATAAGTTTTGATTGCTTAACTATATCATGATGAGAGAGATGCACGGAGTCTACGTACATTTCCTGTGTGGCATATACTCAAAATAAAACAACACATGTGTAAAAAGTTTTCGACAAGCAAAAAAATTTAACGTAAAAAAAGCCGGGACGTATACTTTTTTTTAAAACAAAGTGGGTTCAGCAGATTCGTGAACATTAATTTTCTTCAATGAAAACATGCATTTTCTTGGTGCGGCTCTTTTTTGTTTTATTAAATTGCTAATGTTAAAATCGTTGTTCTCAATACATGCAAAACGTTTGCAGTATATTGTCAACAGGATAAATACCACACCTTTTCATTTAAGGTTTGTCACGAATAATGTATGAAAACCATTTTATTAATTGTAACATTTAAAATTGTTCAAAATATCTTTCTTTACAGTAACATGCAGTGGTGTAGAGGAGCCGGTACTGCATACCGGTACATTTTTTAAGGCCGGTACGGATTTACCGGCACTTTTTTTTAACTAATTAATAAGAACTCATAAACCCTTATATCATAAAAATTGCAAAAAGATGCATAAGTTAATGAGAAAATAAATACGTAAATTAAGGTTATTTAGAATTTTTGTTTTGTTTTGTTTGGTAACTTATGCAAAATATTGTGAATTTGCATTTTATAATTAAAAAATCCAAGCTGTATTTCAGGTTATTGCCACTATCGTGAAGCATGCGTACCGTCAAAGATTTTTTTAGCACTACAACCCAATTAACATGTACGAAACATTCGTATTCAAAATCCCTGTTGATGACTACATGGTCCATGGCTCAAATTATAGTCTTTAGTGAGAGTTATTTTTTTAATATATATATATACTAAAATATATGTTGTATGATGAAGGGGTAAAAGTGAAAGAGGCCAATTAAATGGACAGCAGGTTTATTCGTGCATTAGATAGAAATAGGTTCTTAAACCCAAACTAGGAGCGGCGACTTCCACGTCCGTTCACCTCCACTCCTCCGATCATACTCTCTCTCTGGCGACGAAGTCGCCTCTAGGGGATTACATAAGCAGCGCCCTCTACATCACTGGGGATAACACTCGGCCATCTTGATTGAGGAGGACCGCCGACTCATTGATATATACTAAACATGTAAATAAAGATATTGAAAAATACAGCACAAGAATAAAATTTAAACAACATTAATGTCTTGAAGATCACAATGTGTGGTTCTTAAAAATTTAAAGTTTGTGGAAAAAGTTCTTGCACCATGAAAAGTTTGTAGAAGGGGGAAAAAAAGTCTCTCTTTAAAAAGTTCATAAAAAGAAAAAAAAAAAGTCTCTTCAAAGAAAGAAAAAAAAAGTCTCTTCATTCAAAAGTTCATAAAAAGTCTCTTCTGTAAAAAGTTCTTGTAGAAGAAAATTGAAGAAACTTAAGTATCTTCCCAGCACTTCATCATAAAGATTAATATTTTAGCTACTAAAAGTTCACGAAAAACAATCTGCATAAATCTTTGAATAGCAGACGGTGAGTTGCATAAGTCATAAGTAGTTTCGGAAATTATTCCATCGATGTATTTTGGCTTGAAGACTGGAGTTTCAACTGGTAGGAAAAGCTTCATTTGAAAATTTGTACTTTCCATTTTCTTTGGTTTGTAAATCTTGACCTTATTCATAACAGTATTCCGTAAATTATCTTCGTTAATGTGCAAGAAATCCGCTTCGCTTAAACTCACGCTATCCCCAATCGTAAACAGAAAAGGTAAACAGTCAACGTGTGTTTCTGTTTGTTTACATTCTCGACCATGAGCTTCTGGTTTTGAGCCTTTTCCTCCGTCTTCTGTTCCAACACACACTTCATCGGGATCTTCCAATGATCGTTCATCTTTTCTCATGGGGACATTAAGCCCCGCCCCCAACAACGAAGAACTTATTTTTTCCGTTGGGTTATCCTTTGTATGACCTTGACACGTGTCATTTTGCGTTTCAGGAATCGGAAGGATTTGCGAAGTATTTAAAATTTCGTTATTTCTTTCAGCTGGAAAAGTGATATATTCCTCCTTTTTTAAAGCAACATAGCATTTTTTTCCCGTGTCAATCGGAAATGGGTCTTTTGTTTTTATGCTTTCGTTTACATTAGTTGGTGTTATTGAGTTAGCACAAATAATATCAGAGGGTTCTGCAGTTACTGGAATTTGGATTTTGTTCTCTAAATGAGCTAGTTTAATTTTAGCATCTAACTGTGCAAGTTTAATTTTTTCGATTTCGTTTTGCTTTTCAAGAAGCTTAATATTTTCGATTTCTTTTTGATTTTCATTAGCCTCTTGGGTTTTTCTTTCCTCTACAACTGTTGTTATTAAATCTTTAACGAAATCTGGATCTTCAACGAAAATTTCACTTTTTTCAATTAAGTTTTTTAATTTTAGAATTGTGGCACCATCCGGTACAACGATATCTAACTCAGCGGAGACAACTGCGAGATCTTGCTTTCTGATATTTTTAAACATAATTATAATAAGATGGATCCTACCTGCGTTTCTTGATTTTACTTCGCTTTTGGAGCTGTATCCGTTTTGTGTTGTTGCTCTTTCGAAGAGTACTCGTTGCTTCTGGTTTCTGGTTCGTAGTAGTTGGTCGATGTGGAATAACTTTACTGACTTCGTAGAACTTCTGCTTGACGGCTGAAGTTGGTCGATGTGGAATAACTTTGCTGACTTCGTAGAACTTCTGCTTGACGGCTGAAGTTGGTCGATGTGGAATAACTTTGCTGACTTCGTAGAACTTCTGCTTGACGGCTGAAGTGGGACTTGTTCGGCGAAGCGACAGTGTTGTGGTTGCAGGTTCGAGTTGGCTCAGGATTCTGTATTCTTGCTGGCTATGTGGAATAACAATGTTAGCTTCGTTGAACTTCTGCTTGACGGCTGAAGTGGGACTTGTTCGGCGAAGCGACAGTGTTGTAGTTGTAGGTTCGATTTGGCTCAGGATTCTGGATTCTTGCTGGCTATGTGGAATAACGATGTTAGCTTCGTTGAACTTCTGCTTGACGGCTGAAGTGGGACTTGTTCGGCGAAGCGAGTGTTATGCAGTTGTATAATGACGACGCTGGTTGAAGAGTTTTCCTTTTATTTGTAGATTCCACTGGTGGTCGCTGACTGCTGCGGTAATTCGTGAAGAGGATTTTGGTTTGACCTCTGGATGCGTAGAAGTAAAAAAAATTTTCGTGAAGAGGATTTTGGTTTGGCCTCTGTATGCGTTGAAGTAAAGGTTTTTTTTTTTTTCGTGAAGAGGATTTTGGTTTGACCTCTGGATGCGTGGAAGTGCAGTTTTTTAAATATTTTTTTCATCGTATTCTTGCGGGTAAAAAGCACGGTTGTATGATCGCGGGTAAAAAGCACGGCGAGACCCCATGTTGTATGGTCGCGGGTAAAAAGCACGGCGAGCCCCCATGTTGTATGATGAAGGGGTAAAAGTGAAAGAGGCCAATTAAATGGACAGCAGGTTTATTCGTGCATTAGATAGAAATAGGTTCTTAAACCCAAACTAGGAGCGGCGACTTCCACGTCCGTTCACCTCCACTCCTCCGATCATACTCTCTCTCTGGCGACGAAGTCGCCGCTAGGGAATTACATAAGCAGCGCCCTCTACATCACTGGGGATAACATATATTTGTATAGATGTAGACGTTTAAGTACTCATGGATATCAATAAGAAATTCAGTTTGGTGTTTTAAACTGAAGAACATAGTTCACTTTCCCAGAATTGTAAGATAATATTTCTTAGGAATATGTTTTCTAAACATCTAGTTACGCTTTCTTTAATATTTAAAAGCCGCGTTAAAACACCACAGTTTGTTTGTTTTTACAATAAAAATTGTGCATGTATAACCCGCATATATATTGTATTGAAAATGATCAAATACAAAAACAAAATTATTTCATTTAAAAATCAGGTGATAAACAAAACCAATAATGTGTTTTCATTGAATGCACTTTCTTCTTCGTATCCAGCTAATCCATAGACTTCGTGTAGAAAAATATATTGCAATGAATTTCAAATAAATATGAATAACTCTTATTAATTAGGCATTATAAACCATTATTTTCCCCAATTAATTTGCTTTCACCATGCTATTCTATGTGCAAAAAATGGTTAATTATTCTCAGTTATTAAGAGTTATACAGATATATTTTTACTCCATATTGCTTAACTAATTTGTGAACTTCCTGTATATCTCGGTCTTTTCTGACTGAGCTCATTTACTTCTTTTGATTGGAGAGAACCCCCTTGATTCAGTGTTATTTTATGTAAGACAACAATACTTTTTATAGAATGAGTTAATTAAGCTTTGATTATCCAACCCCTACACACATTGAAATTGATAAATTTAGGTTTAAACATCAGTCAGAAATATATTTCTTTCCAAACCAATGCCAATGGAAATTAATCATATTTATATAAAGTGCTTAAATTTCTTTAACAGTTGGAATAACATTATTGCTATAAATAAACAACTGGATAGACTGCTTAACGCTGGGGAAACGAGGCGTTGCCACCGCGGAAGCGAGATGATTGGATGGAGGAATTTGTATTGCCGATGTGGATTGATCTTTATAGTATATTAGCGTTACTTTTGATATTTGGCAAGTAAAAAAATATAAGAATAAAACATTTAAAAAAAAAAAGTTTAACCAATAAATAAAACTGATCAAAATAATTCTAAGTATAGGATTTGTATGTTTGGAACAAACATTTGAGATTAGCTACTGTCAATATCTGTAAACGTGTTTTATCTTTATTGATTTGAATTTAATTCTTTAAGTTTTAAGTTACATAAATTAAACGTTTTAAAAATAAATTATTATCTACAAGTTATGAGAATACAGTAAACAAATGAAAATAGACTTTAAAAATATATTTATTTTAGAAGTAGAAATTAAATATAATTGAAGAAATACAGTAAACCAGTTGAAAATAAGTAATAATAAGATTACAAAATGCAAATTCATTTATACTATAACTAATGCAATACAAAAAACCATTTAAGTTTCAAAGGCATACTATATTATAGTAATTTTTCATACCCAATATTATTATATAACTTATGAATTCAAAGATACAGGTTTTGAAACTTGTTTATTGCAAGTCAAAGACATATATTTGATCCATTAATTCTGAAGTGGGTCTCTTGAACAAATCTTAATTGTAGTACATTAATTAATAAAAATTGTTTTTTTTTTTTTTGTAAAATAAAATTTACCAACTGGATTACTTTTAGTACCATTTTAGCTTAAAAACTAAATCAAAATTATTTGCCAATGAAACAAATTTGATCAGTTTAACATTTACTCATTAAATCCATCTAATATACAACAATTCATTTAAACAAGAATAGAGTAAAATCCGAATGCGTTTTAGAGTAAATAATAAAGTGCATTCTAAGAGTTATTTTCTATAATTATAGAAATAGAAAACTATGAAGAAACTCGTACGTTCCTGACACATAAACACTTCACTTTCTCCTAATTTAATCAAAACATTTAAATGAATTAAAATAAAATAAACTTCTTTGATTTAGTACAAGCATTTGTAAACGATTGCAAGAGGAAAGACAATTTCTCCCTAAAATTCAAGGGTTACATTTTTAAACAGAAATAAAACTGAAATACAAATTGCTTTCGACAATTTGGTGGGACTTCGAATTCCAACGAACAGTTAAAACAGACTTAGTTTTTAAAATAAATACGTAAGTAATAAAGAAACTGATAAACTTTGCCTTTTGCAGTCCGCAGTTTCATTATTGAATAAATTTAGAACAGCATTTTGAGTGATTGTTTCAATTTTCATTCCATCCCCCCCCCCCCCCCTTTTAAAAAAAAAAAATACAATCACTAAATTTTCATGGAAACGATAAAAACATAGATTAAATAAAACATATCTAAAAATAATTATCCACTTATAAATAAACAAAGTAATTATTTTAATTACTAAATGAGTGAATAAGTAGAGTTTTAATTTCGCTTTCTTCACCCATTTCTTTGCCAAATGCACTTGAAAACGAATAAAAACAAGGATTAAATAAATATAAATCAAGTGTTTTATTCTGGATTATAATATACTATTTGTTCTGAATTTAAAATATATTATTTATGGGGGGGATATGAATTGCAATATAAGAGATGAATCATTATCCACGAGCGATCAATGTTAGAAGGGTCATTTTAGATATTTTTCAAAAAAAAAAAAAAAATGCATTAACATATTTTAATGACTATTTTTTACTTTCCGGTGAAAACTCTTGTTTATATTTTTCCGATGTGCGCTGTTGTTTCAATTATATGCAACGCAGAAAGTAACCATATGATTCAGGAAATCGTCCCACCATTGGCATGAAAGCAAATATTTCTACCGGCTCGTTTTTCGCCTTGCGTTGCCATCGGAGCAGTCTATCCAGTTGTTTATCTATATCGATGACTAACATTCATAGATTTTTCTTCTTCTTTTATTTGTATGCTCTTTTATTTTATTTTTCATTAAAAAGAGAAGCCAGAAACACGATATATAGTATATTGTCAGTTTTGTGCTGGTAGAATTATTTAAAAATACCCATAATGCCATCTAGTAGTTTAAATAAAGAACACTGCTATTTTTTAGACAGTATGTGAAGTGACTAAGCAGCATACAATATTCCTAGACGTATTTGTATCTATAGAAGAACAATTAATTAGGTTGATTATGCTCTTTTTAAATCTTTTATATTGTTGCGTGAACAGGTTCGAAAGATTTGAAGCCAAAGCAGATCAAAACTTGCAGACATTTATTCCACTATAATTCTTCACAGACTCTCTTACAGTTCCAGAACTTCTCGTTCTAGTAGACACAATACAGCTCTTTTCACAACAATAGAGCACAAAACAGCAGTTAAACTTCACACACAACTGCTAAATCACCGCAAAAGACAATGCAATACAGTTCGCTTTAGAACTACTCGGAATGTTCGCTGAGACTTAGTAATTCCAGTCAACTAACTGAGTGACTCAAAATCGATAACTACTCAGCTAACAACTAACCCCACTCACGGCCGGGCTTATATAGGGGAGGCTGCGAACCTTTTTGAAACCTCTAGAAGTCGATATTTGGAGAACTTTCCAGATCGTAGTCGAAAAGTCCTATACATGTACCTGGGGACCGAAAATGTCGCCAAATGGTCGCCAAGTTTGGCGAGATTTGGCGATTTCTCGCCAAATTTGGCGACAAAAATTAGTCGCCAAAACCGTCGCCAACTTGGCTCTATCTCACCAATTTGGCGAGATTCCCTTTACCATAATGTTAAATGCCCTGCCCCTTGAAACTCGCTTCCCAGAGTTACCTCTGTAAAACCCGCTATCAAGCTTTGAGATGCTCACTGCAGGGAAGCCAATTTAACGAGGAACTATTGCACTGCCTTATGCGAAATGTACATAAATTTTACTATTTACAAAATTAACACTACGAAATATTTACAAATATACAAAAATTCGCAACAATATTAACTTCGATTTTGTTTGTGTGTGTTTGTGGCGAGTAAACTGCGGAGGCCTAATTAACCCACTTGTCTTCATCCAATCAAGCTGAAATTTGTCAGATAGATTCGTTGTTGATAAAAATATATTATATAAAGTTTTGGGAGCTTTCACTAAAATGCCGCTTTTACCCAGTAAAAAAAATCATCTGGTCCAGCAGTGGACGACTGACTGTGGCAATCACCTTAACTGCTGGACCATTAGCGGATGGCCTTTACATTTCAGTGCATAAAAGTGACCGTCTGGCCTACACTTGGGCCAGCAGTAAGGGCCTGCAATTGGCCGTTGATGTCTGGCCAGCCTTAATGGCCAGCCTTCACTTACCCACTGCTTCCCCTGCATCAACTACTGGCCAAACCGCAAGTGTACAGCAGTGACCCTACAATTGACAGCCTTAAGTGGAAGAAAATTTTGTCTGAGCCGCCGCTTAGCCAAAACATAAACATTGCTGTTGCCTTCAACGGCCCAACAGTGCCCCAATATCGGTTTTCTGGCTGCCGTCAGCAATCCCACATCGAATCGACGAAAGTTCGCCTTATAATGTCGATTGCCCTTTACAACACTACAACGAGCAGCTAAAGATTCGCATTATATTATTAATTTGAAATTAGCAGTCCCACGACAAACTAATAATGGTTCGCTTTCCACAGGCTGGTTTTTAAGCTCAATTGATATTCACTTCCCATTTAGTGCATTTTTCATGAGCATCATCTTTTTGTTCCCTACTTTTATCCACATATGGATAAAAGTAGGGAACAAAAAGATGATGCTCATGAAAAATGCACTAAATGGGAAGTGAATATCAATTAGGCTTGAAAAAGATAAGCATTAAGAGATTTAGTTAACACAACACAAAAAATCTTATTACAGAAAGTTACAATATATAATCTAAATTAAATAAGTGGCATGGATTATAAGATTTTTCGTAACTTTTATTTTTACCAGTAACTTATAATAATTATCTTGAGTAATAGAATTATGAAACTAGAAAATTTGCATTATGTTGATCTACAATTCAAATTGCTGTAATTATTGGAAGGAACTTGTCAATTCTTTAAACAAACACACCATGTTTAAATATCTTCCATTTACTTCTACACTATTCTTTTCAAGCACTATCTATAAGGGTTTTTTGCAACCAAATAATTTTCCTATTTATGTTCAGCCTCCACTTCATTTTTTCAGAAGTTCTCCTGCATAAAGATTATCCAAATTTTTAAAGTATAATTCAAAACATCAAGGGTAGAAAATGTATAGTGATACTATTATTAATAACTTATATCATGAATTTTGGTCAGAATTACAAGTAATTTACATCATGTTATGTACTCAACATAATCTCTCAGGCAAATCCCATTATTTCAACAATTATTGAAAGAACCTGTACAAAACAGCAATTGTAAAATAAAGATAAGACAAAGACACTTAGCTCTCAATTCGTGGATTAAATTTACTGTTATTTACTATAATTTAGGGTAAAATGTCATTTATTCGATTTGTTGCGACCGTGACCTTCTCCCGTTCCTGTCAAGCGCTGTTCTAAGCCACCGCTTTTAACTATATCTTCTATCTCAGCCTGTTTAGTCATTTATGTAGCTTGTGACCCATCTGATGACTGTATGATTTGCTCTCTGGCCACGCATGCCAAAGCTGTTCGAATCCTGGATTAGGCATGGATGTCCGTTGTGGTTCGGAATCCACGTAAAGCTGTAGGTCCCGGCCTGATTAGTAGTCATTGTGCAGAAAAATAGGTCGTTGAGCGCATAAACTAACCAACCAATCGTAGCTTGTGTTTGGCTGATAGCAGCTGAAATAGAAATATACTATTATATTAAGTACATACTCATGATAGCGATTTCACAAATGTTATTAATTTAAACATTCAATAGTAAGTTTGCATAAAAGAAACAGCGTATCAATAACTTCTCCAAGTCAAAAGTTCTTTTACAATATCAAATCATGCAATTATTAACTTCTTTTGAAGAAAACAGATTTGTATATGAGATTTAACTCTGTATTTAAAACAGATGTATCTCAGGTAATTCACTTAAAACTTTCTATTTCAAATTTTGTGCTGATTGAAAATACCAGCTTTTTCAAACTTAGTAGCTTTAAAATGATATTATACTCATATTTGTGAAGCTACATACAGGGCAGGGAGCCCACTAGGATAAAATACATTCATGAAATGCAATATTAATGTTTAGCTTGATTTTTAATCTTAATGTTCCTAATGAAAGGTCCGGAACTCCCGGAAAGCAAGTTGACAAGAGAACCAAGTTCAAAGATGTTCCAGTAAAGCGGGATCAATGATCTGTATGCATTTAAAAAATAGCGTCCAAATAGCGTAGCTGACTGAAAAAAACCAGTTGTCAGATAGACTAAAACTTTTTTTTCTGAACGATTTGAAAAGCGCGTTTTGCAGCAAGTTACGCTGAGGGAAGGCAAGGAGAGGAGGGGGAAGAAAGATAAGAACGATCCACTAATTTTCGCATTTTTTTTTTTTTTTGACTTGAAGTGTAGGTTCGGAAGGGGATCGAATGGAAGAATAATGGAAGTTTCCACTGATTTAAGTAGGTTGGATTTTGGTTGGTTGTATTCAGATTATCTGGCGCCGTCAGCAACACGAGGGCTATAATGCGCCGAAACATTCGTCATTAGACAAGCCAACATACATTTACAAACACCCATGCCAACACGGGACTCGAACCCGCAACCTCGCGGTCTAGAAGCTAGCACGCTAACCCCTATACCGTTGTAGGTTGGATTTTAATTTTACCAAATAGGAAATAAAATACCCTTTGGAAAACAAAGTGCAACTCCACTAATGCTTTGAAAATATAAAACATATATTGATTCTGCAATATAATTTTGCTTACTTAAAATGAATTTTGAAAATATTAACTTTTTATTTAATTCAATTAACGAAATGACTTGTAAGGAAAGTCAGGAACTTGGAACTATTTTATCAGCTTCACAGTTATTTCATTAGGTGTTTTAATAGCACCACTAATTATTATGCTTTTGCATTATAGCATTTGAAACGCATGCCAAATGAATCTAAATTCAAATTTAAAAAAAAAATGACCTCTGTAAACAAGTTTAAGTTAAAACCAATTAAGTTTTGCCATGACATATACAGAGAAATTCTCGTATTTTGGCATTGATTATAGTAGTCACAACCTGACGAAGTTACTATAATAGAGAAATATACCTTTTCCAGTTATATTTCCGCCAACCAAATGGTATAGTGGTTAGCATACTAGCTTCTAGACAACGAGATTGCGGGTTCGAGTCCCGTGTAAGGCATGGATGTTTGTAAATGCATGTTGGCTTGTCAAATTACGAATGTTTTGGCGCAATATAGCCCTCGTGTTGCTGACGACGCCAGATAATCTAAAAACAACCAACCAGTTATTTTCCCATTTGTTATTCAATTCTCTGCTATAATTAAAACTTTGAAAAAAATCATTCCTATACATACAAATATTAATAATTTTTTCACTTTTGAGTAACTTCACCAAGCAATGTCTTTCGACACCTTACAAACATACCTATCTAGTTTTTGTTTACTATAACAAAATTCCTTCCTCTAAGTTGCTAGCTTCAAATGTTAAACAAGTAGTGAAACATCCCCTAAAATTATTATAAGCATACATCATAATGCATTTTGAGCAAAAATCAGTAATATTTTAGTACAGGAGTTATTCTGTAACATTAGTTGGTTGGTTTGTACGCCCAACGTCCTATTTTTATGCACAGTGATAGGCTAATCAGACCGGGACCTACAGCTTAACGTGGATTCCGAATCACAACAAACATCCATGCCTAACCCGGGATTCGAACCCGGCACCTTTAGCATGCGAGGCCAGAGCGCTATCCCCACAGCTAACTGAGGGACAAAAGTATCCTGCTTCGGGGGTCTGTAACATTAGTTCTTACTCTTTAGTAAGCAACTTCGAAACTGTTCCATTAGATGGATACAAGATAAAAACTTCCAAATTGAAATCCAAACTAACAACGTAGACCTGGTGGCTGTGTGGTTAGTGCTCTGGCCTCGCATGCCAAAGCTACTGGGTTCGAATCCTGGATTAGGCATGGATGTTCGTTGTGGTTCGGAATCCACATTAAGCTGTAGTCCCCGGCCTGATTACCCGTTATTATGCCCAAAAATAAGTCGTTAAGCGTATAAAAAACCAGACTAACAACATTCAAATCATTTATGAATTATTATTATAATTATTTAAATATCTTTGGCTCTAATCTGCATTACAAAAATCGTTATATATAGGAAATAAGTAACACGAAGGAGGGAAAGAATTAAAAGCTAGTATTCGGAAGGAATCGTGGTTTGGGTTATGCACCTATACACTTACATTAAATATATCAAAACATTCGAAACAAAACTAGCCCTTAACTGCTGTGGTTGGGTGGTTTGATATTTTTGGCGCAAGGGCAACATGTGGTCTCTACAGCGCCAAACAATTTAATGAACATCAGATTAAAATTTAAGAAACATAGTATCGGGAAAATAATTTTAAAGTCAAAGATGAAATATTTTAGGGGATGGAAGCATTCCACAAAAAATGACTCGCGGTCTGTCAGACCGCATACAGTAGTTGAAGGCTAGAATTTTAGTTAATGTTCGTTCAACACGATGCATACTGAACCAAATATACATTATGTCGTGCATAAATGTTGTCCTCATGTATATACGACATATCGTATAATTATGTAAAATACAATTGAATACAACATAAGGAAAAATATAAAAAAAATTATTACTTACACGTCGATTTCCTTCCGTGATGAATATTTCCCGATCCTTTTCTTCAATGAAATAAAAACAATCGTTTGATGTTCACGTTTTCAATGAAATAAAAGAAAAATAATGACGCAGAAGATATCACTGGCCCTTGTGTTGCCTTTGCGCCATAAAACAACAACCAAACCAAACCAGAAGATATCACAAACGCAGCAATTTTGGCTGCATGCAATGGCTACTAGAAAATCAAGTGAAAAAAATGTCGTGTTTACGAAAGTTCAAAACAATCATGCGCATGCGCAGAAGGCACGATACGATGACGTAACCGTTGCTACCAGTTATATTACTAAAGTGCTGGATGGCCATCAACGGACAAGAAGAGGTTGGCCTAGAAAAAAATAAGCTGATGGTATCCCAGTAACAAACCGCGAGTGTGCCATTGATGGCATTACGTGGCCATCACACACCCAGTACCGCGGGCAACTAGCCGTGAAGCGGCCATCGTCCGTGTTTTTACTGGGTACATACATTTTTACGTTTTAGAATGTATATGTTAAAGTAAAATATTTCATGTACCTTTTTCTCAGAATCTATCAAATACAAAAAAAAAAAATCTGCTTAGGGCCAATGTTTAGTTTACCCCGGGCCTTTAGTCCAAGCTCATTACAAAGTTTTATATATTTTTTTTTCTTTGCGTTTTATAAAACATCGATGCATTAATACAATTGAACAACATAAGCATACTCTATCTCTTTTTATACAAGCAGACGGGGCAGGCGCATGCCTACACAATGTCTTTGTTGCGCATGCCCAAACATTAAGTGAAGACGGACACCGGATCACACTTTTGACTAACTGATAATAATACTCTTGGGCTAAAATCCCAGGGTAATACCTTCAAGTTTGGTATATAAATCTTTATACAGTAATAAAACTGTTGAAAAGACCTATTTCATTTTTAAAAATTAAACATATGTATGATCTTTTATACTCATTTAACTTGTTTCTTCTTGGTTGTTCTTCTTGACATTTTATGACATAAATAAAAAAAATATTTTTACCAAAATTCTTTTCAGTAACTGCTGTATCTCCATACGAGTGATACCTTCACATTTTGTATTAATGTTGTTTTTGGTTTATTGATTTGTATGCTCAACGAACTATTTTTATGGACAATGATTGCTAATCAAGCCGGAACCTATAGCTTAACATGTATTCCAAACCACAACGAACATCCATGCCTAACCCGGGATTCGAATCTGGAACCTTTGGCATGCGATGTATCATCCATACTTTCTGAGAAAATGGTACATAAAGTTTAAAAAAAAAAAAAAAAGTGCATGTTTTGAGATACAACCATTTGAAGTTTTAGTATTGCGTTGCGGAAACGCATGAGAAGGAATGTTAAAAAAGATACCGAAAACACTTCTAATAGCCGGATTGATTCGATGTATACCTCATTTTAACCAAAAAAGTTTGAAATAAAATTTAAAAAAAAAAAAAAAAAATACGATTAAATATTTTAAGAATTACCATATAGTCTTTCCAATACATATTATCGATATGAGAAGTCGATCTGAGCTAAAAAAACTTAAAAAAGTTGCAATCGCGGATAAAAATTGGCAATGCATATAAAGGATTTATAATAGAAGCTTTGTTTTTATGGGTAAATATTTATTTTAAGGTTCAATAAAATTGAAAAAAAAAATGTAAAAGACTGTGATATCAGTAGTCACATGAACATATATAAAATTAATTAAAAAGTACTCATATTATGAGTATTTTAGGATGATTCAAAATGATATATTTTTAGCGAGGCTTATCGCTCTAGTTACGGTCGCCTTGTATTTTAAAGTGTGAATTTTAATAAATAGAAAATACAGTTGTAGTTCTTGTGTCTTTAAAACAGTTAGTATGGAGAAAATAGTAAATTTTCAAATGATTCAGTCAAATATAAATAAGAAAAAAATCTGAAAGAAACGTGTTATTTAAGTCTTTTAAAAATAAAAAGGAATTGGTTGGTTGACACAAGTATCCGTTAACATCTTTACAAAAAAAAAAAAATTAGTACTAAAGTAACAGATTTTAACAGGTTAGTGTTAGTACAAGGAAGTATATTTGTAAAGTAAACAATATGAAAGTAGAGAACTGTTTGATACAAAGGATTTAAAACTCTAAAAAAAAAAAAAAAAAAAAAAAAAAAAAAAGTCTGAAAAATAGATTGTTTAAAATTTAAAACTAAGAACCAAACTAGCCCCGTTTTGCAGTGATGACAGCAGAATGTTTTTTTTTTTTTTAATTAATGTTTTTTAGTTGAAAAGACTATTTTTGATTTCTGAGTATTTTAAATGATTAATACTAATATTACTTATATTTGTTCAATCTTTTATCCTCATCGTTTTTTATATTCCTAACTGAATACAATATCTTTTTTTTTTTTTAAAGTATTTACATTACAGTTGTCATTGTTGATATCACCATTCTGTTTTCTCATTAACTGTTTATGTTTTAACAGATGTTGTTTCCTTATAGATTATACAACCAGTATTGTGGTTATAATGCGTTATAAAACGAGTTTTTAAAAAACTTTTTATGTAAAAATGGGAACACGAAGCAATTGTCTATCCGAGTGCAACACAAAAATAGGTTTTCTTTTTAAAACTATAATTTTGCAGTTACACTTTACAACGAATTTTTTTTTTCTTCAGGAAATTGGAACAAGATTTTTTTTATAAGTTCATAAACCTTCAATTTAAAGTTTTACCACTAAGAAAGTTACAGCTCCATTCGTTAGCAACACTGGAACGCTCGAGAAGTCAAGATGGAGTGACTTAAGAACATTATCGCCTTTACAAACTTTCCTGCACGATATCTTACCGACTTTCTTTGATACGATGATAATAGATAACATTTTTTGTTCAAAACATAATTTTCACACCAGTTATATGCAAACTACCTGCGATTTGTCGCAGTTATTACATTAAAAACAGGGTTAACGGTGTCAACTTTATGCAATTGTTACATAAATAAAGAACAAACTGCTCAATTCCAGTAGAGTCGTGCCCACTGAAAGTGTTTAACCTTCAGAAGTCAAGTAGGCTATTTCTATGGGTCAATGTATTCTTTCTTTATGAAGCTTTCATCCTTCTGTTTATTGTGTTAGAAAGGGAAGATGATAACTTTAGGGCGACGAAACGGGTAATTTCGCGCAATTAATCTCACTGAGGAAACCACGTTTAACAACAAATTTCTTCTCTCAGCACTTAAGAACTTATTCAAACTGTCTCTGTTCTATAGAAGTAATGCTTCATTTTTTGGGACACAATATTTGCAAAAACGATGTTTTATGGAGCAGGTACAGTTTGGCAATCCTTATTACAGCAAAAGATATCCTTCCAATTGTGGAAAAAGAAACTTTGTTTAGTATGGATTGATTAATAACACTGGTTGATAACTTCTCTTTTTTTCAATTTCATTCACCCTTTTTAAAGGGGCTGAGCAGTGATTTCATAAAATAGTCAAATCAAAATAATTCTAAACAAAGTATTCAAATCTCGCGGTAAAGTTTTTTTCTTTCTTTTTTTTTTTCTTCTTTTTTTTTTTTAATCTTAATTCTATAACTAGTAGGATGGTGTAAAAGTGAACTGTAAGTTGTCAACCTCAAAAAGTAGGGAAATTAGAAACGGCTCTTCCAAATTACATCTCATACTCATATTCAATAGCATGGCCTTTTGTTTACTGTAATTAAAAAAAAAAAAAAAAAACTTGCTAGTATGATCATAGGCATAACTAGAGATGATGAATTGGGGGTGATCTCGAGAGATATGAGTTTTGTTTCACCAGTGAAAAAAAAAGGGGAGAAGGGGGGGGGGGGCCAGGCAGAGAGGGAGGAGAAAAATAAAAAAGGTTTATCTTATTGGAGAAAGTTCAGATCCTTTAACAAGTACAATTTTCAAACTCTCAGGTTAGAGAAAAATTCTTAAGACTTTCATAATTAAAATTCTCAAGATTCTTGCTAAATTTTTTACTTTAGTTAAATTTCGAATCGAATATAATATACAGAACATATTTGTTCTTTATATGGTTGTAATACATTTAAAGGTTCTGAAGTTTTTATGGTTAGCCTGCTAGCCTCTAGACCGCGAGGTTGCGGGTTCGAGTCCCGTGTTAGGCATGGGTGTTTGTAAATGTATGTTGGCTTGTCTAATGATGAAAGTTTCGGCGCATTATAGCCCTCGTGTTGCTGACGGCGCCAGATAATCTGAAAACAACCAACCAACAACCAATCTGAAGTTTTTATGTACCACGATAATTATTTTTCCAATTTACAAATATTTTTTTTCCCCCAATGTCGTAACAAATGCTTGAAACATTTGTACAAACATAAAATAGTTAGGTCTAAAGATTTTTAAAAAATACAGATGACATTTTCAGCAAATTAATCTCCATTTACTGCAATTTGAACTCTTTCTGACCTAGTTATATTCTAAACGTATACAAATTCTTTTGACTTTACAGAAGAGGTTTAAAGTCTTCTCCAGCTAGACCAGACAAAAATGAAGTCATAATAATACATTTTTTTTTTTTTAAGTTTTTTTTCTCGGAAAGGAATTGCTTATTTTGATGTCACTTATACAAAAATAGCTTTTATAATCTTTAAAATAAATAAAATTAATTCAATCAAATCTATTTAAATTCAAACTTTACATTAGATTCCTTGGAAAAAAGTTACTTCGCATTGAATATGACAAGTGATGATTGATTTTTTTAGGCGCTCATTAAAAGCTAAAATATTTTTTCTTACTCCGGAAGCTTGCTGTGATAAAGAAATATTTCAGCTCATCTCAACTTCAGGCAGCGTGCATCCATCATTGTCACAGCGTAATTGCCAGTGTGTTCATCGCAATTGTTTCCTTGATCTGGTAGTTTAGTTGTTTGTTGGTACAAAGAAGCTATTGCCCTTTCGTGGAAACAGCACAATGATAAAAAATAAAAAATAAAATTAGACTCTAAGTGTGAAAAACTTCTTCCGTGCTGCTTTTTATACAAACAAGAGATTTATTTATTACCCAAGTGTTTGTAAGAGTTTTGTAAATATTCGATAATATGCACAGGTATATCTTTTCAATTAATATCTACTCGGGGCTTTCTCCCGAAAAGTCCACTTTGCTGTTTCATGTCTATAAAACCCACAATGAAGCATTTGCAGAATGGTTTTTTGATATGCCTTTAGGATCTGTTGATAGACAAATGAAACATTTTCACAAAATTTTTCCTTTAAGGTCAACATATAATGTGTAAAATTGAATGTACACTTTAAAATATCATCATTTTATTAATAATCATGCATTTCAATTAAAAAAAATATAGAACATTTCCTTCGAAAAGTATTTAAATAATATTACTGTTATTTTTTTAATTGTTACTAGAATTTTGTGCCATTATGATTAAATAGTTTTTACATTATTTCTTAACTATAAAAGGACAATACTAATTGAAATAATTTCTTTGGGAGCAGTAGCCATTTTAAGGTTGTAATTGGAAAAAAAAATATTGATTGGAAACACCTATATTTATCTTTGGATTGCTGAAGCTGATTGTTATGAAAAATATTTGTAGCGGCCATTATCATTCTTAATCTTATTTAATTATATTGAATTCTGTTTAGTCTTATTACGTTAGATTTTTTTTTTTTAGATAAACTTTTGTTTTAAATTTGTAACTTTAAAAAGTAGTAACTCTTTACTTTATAATTGCTAAAATATGGTGAAATGTCATTCCAGCCTCATACCTAAATTTTGACGTCCCTAATTCAGTTATTTTGAATATTTGATGGATAGACTTTAAATACTCGTTATATCAATATTTTAAGAAATTAACTTTATTTTGAGTATAAATAATTTTATAATGGAATGTATATCATCTCCCCTCCCCTCACCTCCCCTTCTACAAAAGTAGTAGCTATACAAAAGCATTTATTTTATTTATAAAAATAAAGCTGAAAATTAAACTTTTGTTGTATTTATCTTAAATTGCGACTAGCCTATAACTAGGGATGGAACGGATATCCGGCATATCCGGCTGATATTTCAATATCCGAAACCCCGTCGGATATCCGATTTGAAATACCGGACATCCGATAATTTCATTCGGATATCCGGCTGTATATCCGACCACCAGGTATCCACAAGAAATAATTTTTTGAAAAAAATAATGATCTTTTTCGGACAAAGGGACCGCATCCTACACTTTTTTTTTCTTAATTTTTTTTTTCTTGGACATAAATTGCAGTCAAGTTACAAACCGAAAACAGAAAGAGGCGCCGTATTATTGACGCCGAATTGATAAGCATAAACCATTCTTCCAATCTTTTTCCATACACATCCTTCATACGTGTTTTGCAATATGTTCTTTTCATTCCAAGTTTATGATCTGATTAATTCCAGATGTTATATTTGAATGCTTCTCCGTAAAACTCGAACCGAAATACTAATAAATAGTACTTTTTTCCATAACATAAGTGACTTCTTAAGAGTTTTAGTTATTATCACTTCCTCCTTTTTTTCTGACATTTGCTAGCGAGTAAAAAGCAATAAATAGCCAATGCGCAATCCTCAATGCTTTTTTTTTGTTCTATCGACGATAATACCCTACCCCTTTATGCTGTGAATGGTATGGTCTAATTTCTGATTTTTCATTGGCAGAAGTTGCAAGCTGGTATATTTTTTCTGACGTAAAATGAAGTATTGTAATGTTTAGGTCTTTAACGCAGCGCCACAATGTGGAAATATATTTAGCTCTCTAGAATGTCTTGAATCATAGTTTTCTCCAATTACAATCCAAGTTATAATTTTTAATAATGGCTCATTTAAAATCCCCCATTTGGAAGTATTTTAAAATTAATGGAAATGACGAAAGCAACGCCCTATGTGTTACTTGCTTAACAGAATCGTTTAAAAAATATATTGTGCGCGGCAAAAGCCCAAAATCCTTTTCCACAAAACCCTTATGGAACCATTTAATGAATGTGCATAAGGAAATTCACCGAAGGTTAAAAGACTCACTAAAAGCATCAAATATTGATGAACAAGAAAAAACAATTCATCAAAGCAAAAAATGCACGTAGAAAACATTGGAATCGACATTATTTGTTCCAAAATTGTGGAGTTTAGATGATCCTAAAGCAAAAGCCTTAACCGCAAAAATATGTAAGTACTAATGTTGTTTGTTTATATTAAATATATATTTTAAATATGGTATAACATAATTTTGATGAATTTTGGGTTCGAAATTTTTTAAGTTTATATTTAAAGACGGAATATTCCGATAGATCCAATTTAAGTTTTCTACGAGATTTCTTTAAATCCGTAATGTTTTAGGTGCATTGCAAAAAAATATATACTTCAATTTCATAAAATATTTAAAATAAATCTTTTGTTATTAACAAATGCCTCCGGTATAATTTTGTAATCATTTATCAACTATAAACAATGCATGAAGTAAATTGAAAGTAGCTATATTTTGCACTTCAACATTGTAAAAAAAAAATTAATATAATTTTAGGTGAGTTAATGGCTCTTGATGCTGAACCATTCTCCATTGTGAATAGAGAAGGCTTTGGTCAGTTAATAAAATACCTAGCTCCTCGTTATCCGCTTCCAAGTAGAAATTATTTTCGTGATAAAGCCCTGCCAGAACTATATGAAAAACTAAAAGTATCAATATTACAAGATATAAAATCAGCAACAAAGATCTCTTTCACTCATCAACTAAAGTTTAAATAAAAAAAATAAACTCAGTGCGTGACAGCCCGTGTGGACTAAGGCCTGCTGGGCCCAGCTCAGCTTTCTCGACTGTGGCATTTGTGTGTCACATAGCAGATGTTTCAGTCAGATGGTCATTCTGACGCCGAACCCCAGTGTTTAGTTCCCAAGCATGCATGGTCCTCCTCAGTTTATTTCTTTCAGGTATAAACAGCTAAGTCAACCTTGCCCAGTCCGCGAATCAAACAATGGACCTGTGGCATGCAGCGCGGTGCGCTAACCACTAATTATAATTTACTTAATACAGTCAACTCGCGATAACTCGAAGTTCAAGGGACTGGCAAAATTCTTCGAGTTATCCGAGGTTCGAGTTATCGAGAGTCACTCTATAGTTACTTTCTATTCAAAACATATTCTTGGGACCTGATGAAAACTTCGAGATAAATAAATATTCGACTTATGAGACTTCGAGTTATCGCGAGTTAACTGTACTTCATATCATGACCATTTTTTTCGTATAGCATATCGTATAACTATTGTTTTTAGTATATAGACCGAATATCCGGCCGGATATCCGGCGAAATCCGTTTCGGATATCCGTATCCGGTAGACATTGTACCCCGGATATCCGAAATCCGGTATCCGGCAAAACTCACATCCGTTCCATCCCTACCTATAACTATTAACCTACAAAACTAAGACAATACAGTATTTACATTTCTTCATGATTAAGAGGGAAATGATCAAAAAAATTCATATGCTTCATAAACTTTTGTGTAGTTTTATAAAGATATAGTTATCAGTTTCCTAAAATTTGCACAAATATTTTTAGATGAAATCTTAAAATTTGAACATTTTGAAACTTAAAACGGACCTTTGGAGAATGACCCATACAGGAAGGTGGAAGAGGAAAAGAAGGTGCCTTTTATATTTCTCAATTTTAAAAATTAAATCAAATGTAGAGAAAAGTGATAATATTCACAAGAGAAAAAAAGTAAAATTTTATGTAACATATATTTTAAATTACTCAATTAAACGTTATTAAATTTATTGTATAACTTTGAATTTACATTCCATCATGAAATTACATAAAAATAATTGAAAAATAAAGTTCGAACAAAATTTTATCTTCTTTGCAAATCCTTTTTATGCGATCTTGATCGCCTGCATTTATTGCTACCAAAGCTCATTAACATGAAGCTTGTATACGAAATTTTCTTTTGATGAGTGTCTGTAGTATGCAGATGAAGCTAGTAGATATTATACTTTAAAGGAACTTTGATTTGTTTATTAATTAAACTCAAGAAAGACGTCTTAATACATGTCAATTCGTCCTTTTATTTTGTTATCTTATTGTGACATTGATTTTAAAATGGATAAGTGCTGGAACATATGATTAGAAAAGGGTGGGCATATTTAAACGTTAAAAAATATTTCGGAATTAAAACTACTGAATATATATTTTAAGACCCTTTTTACTTTGTTTATTTATATAAGTAGTATGATACAAAATATACTTTGAGTTGTGATTGTAAAAAACAACATACATTTAAACACTGAAAAAAAGTATTGGAGATAAAAATTACAGCTTTCTCATTCTTGAAAATCTAATATTTCTTAATTTTTGTGAACCTTGATTATTTTCTGTGAAATTTCTTGCATGGTGTCAAAGTTCTATTTCTGTACTTTTATTTAAAAAAAAAAAAAAAAAAAAAAAAACTTATTTTCAATTAAACAAACACATGTGTAACATACCTAGGAATTAAAAACTTTAAAAAAAATGTATATCAAACTAAAATTCATAAATATCATCTTTATACTGAGTTATAATTTTTCTTATAGGTTGTAATTTCTGACAGGTTGAGGCTTTTTGCATGAACCAAAATCAAAAATGTGTTTGTGTTTCTTAGGGTCAGTTTGATATATTAGAGACTTGACTGACATTCCCTAATCTGTAGGATAAATGCAGACTTCAGAAAATAATATCGTAAAAAAAATACATTATACAATAATAAAAAAACAATAAGTGTTCCTTAAAATTTCTTAATTTTTATTATTATTATTATTATTATTATTTTCTGCTTGCAAATACAATTGCACATTGTAGTTCAAAAATCAATTATTCTATGACTAGGCTGTACTTGCCTAACTTTACCCTATAAATACAATATTTTTTTTAGATAAAACCTTTATCGAAATGAAATTGAATACAAATACTCATTTCCATATTATCGATTTCTTCAAAGATTTTTCCCAATTATTCTAAACCATGATTGATAAGTTAATCCATTATTTGACATGTATTATTAGTAAGCTGTTTCCTTAAACAAGGACAATTATTGTAAAGAAAATTAAAATGATAGATGGAAGGCTATTTATAAAATTTTATTATCAAAATGATAGATGCTTATATATAGTCATTCATAACTTTGACTTATTTTAGTTTCAATATAGACTTATTTCAGTTTTAACCTTTTAGCTGTTCAGTTATTTAGATGATTTGGGTACCTAAATTGTTCACTTTTTTTATTGCAAAAAACAAATGTTTAATACAAAATAAAATATACTTAGCAGTTAAAAATTAATATTTTTAATTATATACATAAAAATTTTAAGGTTTTGTGGCGGCTGCCACTCAGCGTGGCAGTGGTAAAGTTCGCATCCAGTGGAGCATTATTTTCTAAAAATTAAAAAAAAAAATCAATTTAATTATTTTCTAAATAAATAAATAAATAAATAAAAATGAATACCTATTAGTAGTTCAGTTTTGTATATAACTATAATATCTATATATAATTTTGTAATATCTATATAACGTTTACGGGATGCCATTTTGCAACAAAAAAATGCCGCGCACTTTGACTTTGACCTTTGGCCTCTACCCTTTGGCATCTAACCTTTGAAACTTGCAGTATAGTGCTGCCATCTATTGCATTGAGCGTAAATAAATTCCTCCCGAGATATATTCGGGTATAACAACACGATGCAATCAAAAAAAAAAAAATTACCCCGAGTAATACTCGGGCGTGACATTTTGGAGCACCAGTGCTGTGCCCGAGATTACCTCGGGCAGAACAGTTAAAAGGTTAATATAGATTATGTACATGTCTTTATATCCTTTTCTGAGTTATTAGGATTCTTAAATACTATTTGAGGTGAGATATAAATGTTAAAATAACATTTTTAGCATATTTATAGATTGATATTTATACCAGAGAATAAAAATATTTTTTTAAGATTTATAATAAAAATGTGTTAATCATAGATAAATTTAAGAGGAACATTGTTTTTGAAACATAACTTTTTTCCAAGTTTAAAAAAATTATCTTAAATTTGCATATAAGTTAAAAAATGTCTTAAGTTAAAAATTTCAGACTCAATTGATGTGATTATAGCTGAATTACTGAAACAATAATTGCATTCAAATCCCAGTTTTATCAATAAATGTGCCATATATATTTTTCTGTGTGATGTTATCGTGAGTAAGAATGTAATCCTTCTTAAACTTTCTCATGCGTTTGAAAAGAATTGAGTTCATAAACTGAAATCTATTTTTTAAACAAAAGAATTACTCTTTGTTTTTATATTTTCTTTCAAACTTTTAATTTATGGAATCAGCGGAATAGCCTGAAAAACAAAGACAGCAACTAGTTTATTCAATTCAAAGTAGATTGTAACCTTATAATTTGAAATAGCACTACTTCAGATGCTTTATAACATTTTACCAGAGTATTGTAAGTTGGAAATTAAGAAATATTTAGACGAAAAAAAAAAAGAAACTGATAGTAAATTGCAAATGTGTATGGCGGCATTTGGAATCACTGGTCATAAGAGGGTTAAACCATAATTCATAAATAGTAATTTAGAGCTTTCCTGACGATATATTGTGAAAGGATTAATTTCCAGAGTCGAAGGTTGTGTGTCCGCCTTTCTCATTTCAAAGGTTTTCCATCTTGTTTCCTTACTCAACTCAAAACCGATAACAATCGGCAGCATGCAGTGGAAAAGGTCACCAGTAAGAAGACCTCTGTAAGAAAAGTGTCCTACTTCCTTCAGGGAGCGTCTTACAGAGGTGGAGAAGATCTATTGGCGATTGTATCGAGGTTTCCAGAAGCCGTGCTCATGCAAAAACTACTGTCGTCGGAAGAAAAAAAAAGTATGAAATACGGTTACAATGTCAGAAATGGGGCAGAAGATGTAGTAAAGTTTCTCTGACATGCAATAAAAAAGCATTATTTTGATCGTCACTGAGAAGCTATTAGTCTTTTAGTTGCGTTACATATCATCATTCTCTATAAGTCACAATTGTTCGTTTTTTCTGCTTCGAGCTGTCTTCTGTGTTTGACCTTTAAATTTTAATTCTTTTCTTACTTTGCTTTTCTTATTTATGGCAACACATTTAAAAGTTTCAGAATTAAAAGGAACACATTCCACTAAAGGCGGTTCTGATTTGATGTCTGCTTAGGATATTTTATGGAGCAAGGGTTATACGAGATGGTTTTGATGTAAAACAAGTACGTGTAAACTACTGAGTAGACTAAATGTCATTAGTAGAATTCCTAATGAGTTGTCTTTCAAAGAAAAATGTTTTTCATTTGCATCTCGTATCGAGAAAAAAAGACAGAAAGCAGCCAGATAATTGATAAGAGACAGTTTGTTACAACCTTATCATGTCTACTAATTTATTAAACCGAATTTATAGCGCCTTAGTCGAATTTGAATACTCTTTCACGGTGTAGGCGTTGCATAAGTTTATGAAATCTATTTTGATGATTAGCTACTGTTCTTATCCGAAGTGAATTGGAGTAATTTCTGCCTTTGGTTTTAGTGATTAGATATTGAATTAACAACATGCAAATCATCTTAAATGTATAACTTGTTCACTGAATACGTAGTCAACTTAAGCGCAACATGAGCGAAATACTTCATTCACCTTAACTCTGATCTCTACATTTAATGAAGCTATGAATTTGATAGTATTTTTTTATGTTTTCCTGGTTACTAGCTCGTATTTGCATCTAAATTGCCGAGTTACTTTTGATGCGTTGTTATGACATCAAGCATTTGTTGCGTACCTAATCAGTCCCCTTTCAATTAGACAATCTTACACAAACTGTAATTATCATTCAAAGGAGACAAGGAAGTTCGGAATTGGATTAAGGGTCAAACGAAATTGGTTCATGTGATTGGAAACAAATGGCTGAAATAAAGTGGTTTTGTGAGTTTTAAAAGATGAAGGTTTTTTTATTAAAATAACAACAATAATATTAAAAAAAAAAAAAAATCAGAATTTTTTACTTTTATAAATTTTTCTTCTAAAAATTTAAAAACATATTTTATAGTGTTTTATGAAATTCTTAACTGAAGTCCCGAAGTGTAGTATTTTGTATTTTAATTTTTACCGATTTGAGATTCCATACACTAGGTACAGCCATACCTTTAGCAAATGGCAATTTTAACATGTTGGCAACACTTTATTTTCTTCAATATAATATTCAATGATATTTGGACGGGATCGGATACTGTGATAAGTAATAATAATTCTTTTTATTTCTTTTTTAAGTAAATTTTTATTCTACACTTTTTTGATTATTTTTTTAACTTTGATATCTGCTTATTCTCAAAACGGTTATTATTACTACGCAATTCACAACATGCCTTAAAAGTAAAAGATCTTACGATAGATCGATAATTTAGGAATATAAATTAGGTGAAGAATTTAATTAAAATGCACTGAAAATTGTCTTTTTTCATCTGCAAATGGCGCTGTAAATAATTTCGAACCATTCCTACGATATCTGTTAATAAAAAATGAATTATAATTTAGTTTATTAAGAGATTTTTGGGGGTTTGTTAGGGATGATTTTTTTCTGAGCATTCCTGAGAAGATCTTTAATTCCCAAATCTGAATTATCAATTTTGTATCAATTCTATTACTTTCGAATCATTCTGCACTCCTAGGAAAATCCATATCACAATTCAGTTAATGATTTACCAATTTATTAATAAACTTTTTCCTAAGGATAGATGTGAGAAATGCTCCTAATAAGATGATCTTGTCATTATTTAGTTTATAAAATTTACAACTCCTTTTTAATAAATCTGAAGGAAAATGTATAGTTTCACTTTTATAATTATGTTATTACCTACATACTCTTCGTTTTTCAGGTGGAAAGGCTTCACGTGAATGACAACCATCTTTATCCTGCCAAAACAAAAATGATTAAAAAAAGGAAAGAAACTCCACCAACCATGGTTTGATGCTCTATGAGGAAAAATTGTCTAAGCAATGTCATCTGTTTTACAAATTATTCAATTACAAATAATAAAATTATAATCATTGTTTATAGAAATAAAACTGTTTATACAATATCATTTGTTAATTATATTTTAGGTTAGATATAATATCACTTGCATATTTATTTCGTCATTCAATTCAAAGTTGATTAATCAAAATCCATATTTCCTTCTTTCATTCGTTTGTAGTAAATATTTTTAATCACCAGTTCTTTTCTAGTGAAAATACAATGGATACATTTCTAGAACATATCTAGTGAAACTGCCAATGGATGCTTTGAAATGGCTAATGATTTTTTTCTTTCTTTCTTTTTTTTTCCTTCTAACTCACAGTGGCAGTTTTTATTTTATTTTAAATGAAATGTAGTCATATTTCACAATTTTTGTTGAAAGAAATGTTTAGTTTTTTTTTTTTTTTCTTTTTCTTTTTCCAAAAAGGTCTGATTGGATTCCATTTGCTGGAGTTTCTTTTTTTAGCCAAAATTTTGTTTTTTTCTTAGTGATTGAATAGCTACTTAACAAGCGATTCTCTAAGTGATTTCGAATTTATATTAAACGCAATCTTAGGTTTAGTGAGATATAATATTTTTCATATCAAATTTTATAAATTCTTATCCAGACTTCATAGAGAAAACAAAACAAAACAAAAATAAAAAAAATTGCATAATCATATAGATTATTATTTATAAAAATTTTGATGTACGATTTCAAATGAAATAAAAACTGTTTGTGATTAGTTTTATAAACAACTGTAGGTGTCATCTTCCATATCTAGATGCAGCAGAAATGCCACACCTGGGATAAAAATTGTCTTCCAAATAGTTATTCTCAAAACTTATCATAACAGAAAAACTGTTGCCAATCGAGGAATATTTAATACTTATCAGAGACGTGATTCTGTCTGATAAAAGAATGGTAAAAAGTTTTAATTTAAAATCTTTTTGTAAGAGTTAAAAATGAATTATTTAAAAAAAAAAAATGATAAATAAAAAAGTAGTCGAAAATAAATGAGCTGCATTTAAAAGCTCATAACATTTGTGATATTACTCAAATTACTTTACTAGTGCATATAATTATATGTTATGTCATACATCTTTTATTAGTTTAATCATACCTTTAAAAAGCTAAATATTTTCAATGAATACTTATCAAGCTACTCAAACAAAATAAAAACCATACAAATATTTAGTGTTTAAAATAACCAGATTGGAAAATACGAACTGCATCAAGGTCAATGTATATTTTTAGTGATGGAGGTTAATTCTTTGATTTACATAAAGCGTCATATTTTTAGTAGAAACATATAAAATGGGTCAAAACTGAAATCCAGTATATAGTATATGTAAGATTAACGACCTCGTATTGTTAACACCAAATGGGTCGCTTGAAAATGTCGGTCAAGTTTGTCTTCTATAAAGTGAAACGTGAGTAAAACTACATGATTGTGTAGAGTTCACATTCAAATCCTATTTTCACATTAAGTCTAATACATCTTAAGTTTATTTAAATGTTAAGTAAACTTCACAAATAGATTCGTTTAGGAATTGAGTAAACTTTTCAATGAAATCTTCTTCCAATTAGAGTATAATTAAAAAATATGATTCGCATTAGGCATGATATTTATATTTTAATTTTGCCACATTTTTTTAAGTCGGTTTTATTTTTTGATGATATTTATTTTATAGAATAGTATACCTTTCCGGAACTGCTCCAGAAAGAGAGTCAATGATTGCTTAAAGAAATATAATTAAGAAATAAGACATTTAATACAATACTTGTTTGTTCTTTCAGGGTATTTGATGCGAAAAATTAACTTATATGAGAAATGTCTTCTCAATTGGTTTGTTGAAACTTCTAATTAACATTAGCAGACAACAATTTTAATTACTAAAACAGACATTTCAATTATGAGTAAAAGAGCTGCTTTCTTCATGCAATTATACCTGGAAATGTATTTCTAAACAAAAAAAGGTCGTGGTAGTTTATACCATACTCACTGGTGCGCCTAAACAGTCCTACGTCAGGAACGATTCAAATGAACAAAAAGAGTATAAATTTGACAATGTTCTGAAGTTTTGAAACAGCTCAAGATAAAAAATATCTTATCAGCTTAGAGAATTCCAATTGGTGCAATTATATTTTGTGTTTAATTATTTGTAACATGATATGAACATAACAATGAAATTTGAATTTAAAATTATTTAAAAAACTCGCATTTATATTGAAATTCTGGAAATACTTCTACTCATCAGCCTCTAATAATCATAAACAACAAGCGCCAGCAAATCGTCACGCAAGTAGCAATAAAAAACGGCATAGAAAAGAAACAAAAGATAAAATTAATAGAAAAAAAAACCTCATTGTAACATAACGTATATTATCGGCATATGTGCTCTTTAAAAAAGAATTAAAAAAAAAAAAAAATGTAAATTTCAACCGGAAGTTGTTAAAATTTCGACCGGAAATCTATCCCTAATCGACTCCAACAGCTTGAACTACACACATAAAACACATTATATGTATAAAAGGATTGATTTCGGTAATGTATCAAATGGAAATATTCCACTAGGATATTACTTCCGGTTGAGGTTTTAGACCTTTTTTCAAAGTTGGACTTAAAAATACGCATTTTTAATACGCTCCCCCCCCCCCCTTCATACAAATGATCATATTTAAAAACAAATATACTTCTTTTATTATCTATACATCAAATTGTAAGAATGAATATGCTAAATTTAAAATGAAAAATTTCAACCGGAAGTGACTGAAGTTCCGACCGGAAGTCAATGCATAAGCAAATTTCAGAGCTTATGCTGATTTTTTTTTTCTTAATGCAATTAAGGCATGAGCAAACTATATAGGGTTGGAACATTTTATAAACTAATGGTAGAGTTAAAACAGAATTTTCTAACAGAAGAGAATGAAATTATGAAAGAAAGTCTTCTCAAATGAACTTCTCGTCGCCTATACTGTATCATCAACAAGAAATGTAATACGAACCGATTTGTAGGTATATTTGCATGATTAGTAAAGAGATTTCTTTCTGCAATTGCTGACTTAAAAAATGTAATGGACATTTTGGAATAAAGACTATTCAAAATTGCATTACACATATTTAGAAACATGAGAAAATAAAAATTCTTCTACGTATGTTTTGTTCTCATTGAGAGCATTTTCGCTTACAAAAACACATAAGAGTGCAGTTCATATTGTTTTTCTTGTATTTACAAAGCTTTTGGCAGCCTTTTTTGCATTTTCAGCTAAGAAAATCTTGTAGTGCTTGAGAAACTTCTGAAAGTGATGAACATCGTGGAACGCAACTGTCATCGATTACCATCAACCACCCACAATCTTGTAACGAGGGTAAAACTAAGTGACTTATCGAGGCCTGCCCCCAAACGTGTCCACTTTGATAGCCTGATCGTAGTGCATGCTCCATAAGTGCAGCAGCTGTTAGTGGAATGTTCATCATAGTTCGGTTCAAGGAAGTAAATAACTCTTTTCGATCTTCATTTAGATTCTGTAGATTGCTGGTTGCAGAGTAGCACAGAATGATGAAACGCTGCAGAAGATCAAAGATAGGTTTTGGAATATTGCTATGGAGAAATGATAAATAGTAAAAGGCTTCTGTTACATCAGGAAATACGTTCCATCTTTTCCACATCATTGTGGTTTTTCCACGACCAACGAGGTAGGAAGTGGTGTCAGAGCCTGTGAACGCGTGAAATCCTCGAAGTACCACAGACTTAGCTTCTCGCATAATTTGAGCTATCTCATGAATAGGTAAAACCTTTAAGTTTGTTCTTGACCCAAAGTGAACCCATAAAGTGATCAGTTCTTTCTTTTGAAAATCATAAGAAAAAAAAAAGAAGAAAAAAAAACCACGAAATACGACATCAGTATAAGTCCACTTAAAATGACATGGTTAACATGGAGGAAGATTCGAGAATCAGCTTCCTCATGATTGCAAAAACGAAGAGTACTGCAATCTTTGTTTGTGTTTGAAATAACGTCATTACCAAGGGTGCATATGATATCGATGTTTTGAAATTTAGAAGAGGATGTAATATCTTGAGATAGGAATTCAAACAGTTCTGTCTTGTTGGCAGAATTTCTAAGAAAATTATTCCAGTTCTTTGGAAGTTTACCATTTGATTTCACCTGTTTCCTAGATCCTAAACCTCTGATATCTCTCGTATGATTCTTAATACTTAATTTGTGGTAAGTGTCCTAAACCAAATCAATACGATAAGCTTCGTGTTTGACTACATTTCTTTTAATATGACCTTGAAAGATTAATTGGGAATATTCAAAGAATGTAGTTTTTGCTTTAGAGTCTAAAAGGTGCACAAGAGCAGGTCCATCGTATATAATTGCTGTGTACACTTCCTCTTCTTTTTGTGCATTAGAAACTTCGTGAGTTGCTTCATGATTTACACATTCGTGGGATTCATTTGTCTCCTCGTTAACATCAAGGTCCTCATAATCATCATTTCCCAATTCTTCAGTCCCACTTTCACCATCTTCCATTAGCTTGGTTAAGCATGTCACGAGGCTTGATTTTTCTCCGGTTCTTAATTCTCCATTAAATGAAATGGAAGGTGGATAGGGCTGGTTCTCGAAGGAAAAAAACTGATCATGATCCAAATCTCTGCTTATAGATGGAATAAACAGCTTTGGAAACAAATCAATGTAATTCTTTAAGGCTTTTAATATCAAACTTGATTTCGACGCTTTCATTGGAAATTCAAAAAATTCCAAATTGTTCTTTAAAATGAGGGGGTAAATAGAAACATTCCTTTTTTAAAAAAAGAAGAACAAAATAATTTAAAATTAAAACGCACAGATGTAACTAACTGCACCAGATTTCGGAAACGCGATACGAATTTAATTTCATTGTATTAAGGGATTTGCAGAAGCTATACGGATATAGATATTTTAAGAACTTCCGGCCGTAACTTTCTTTATAATTTTGGCATATACTTAATATATTATAATATTTATTATTTGATAAATTTTCTAAATCATTCCTTCTAAAATTGCAATACGTTTTATAAATATAGTTCATGTTGTTGGAGTTGAATATGGATACACTTCCGATCGAAATATTAAGGACTTCCTGTTGAAATTTAATTTTTTTTTTTATTCTTTAATACAATCTTAACTTATTATACGTGTTAATAGAATTAATATTTTTGGCCGTAAACCTATAATTTACACTTTTTATTGAAAAAAAAAAAAAAAAAAAAACCCGCATATTTTATGCCTAGCTTTGAAGTTGTATATAACCTCGACCGGAAGTGAAATCCAAGTGGCCCCACTTCTTAAAATGATTAAAATGACATTATCTATCGATGTGCAAAATTACAGACTTGCTTCACGAAGTGCAGTTTTCGGCTATTTTTTGGAGCCCAGCCGCTCTACTATATACAATTAATATACCATTGAATGTTTTGCAAATTGTAGGCATATTGTCCACTGACAACTATGCGCTACACCCTTCCGATGCTGGAGAAATGGATTTTCCATTGCAGGAAACGAAATGAGTCCTGAGTGGACATTGTGCTGTATAGCAAACCCAAACATTACACTAGGGGTGTGGAACATAGCACAACTTTCGATTACACTAAATAATGATCATTGCATTCAAATTTGAAATGGAATGGTGTTATTTAAAGTTTTCATATTTTCACTGCAATAATTTTTAAAAGGAAAAAAACTGCAAATTGGTGATGTTATTCGATAAACATTACAGTATCCTTTCTTGAGCGAGAGAAACAGATGAAAATCAATCATTGATAAGAGATACTCAAGAGCAGAAAACTCTGTGTTAAGGGCATTCGTTTTTCAACTTTTTACGCTTTTATCGCATTTGATAGAATTTTATTCTAAGGGAAATTGGAAGATGGGGGTGTTTAGAACACCTTAAGAGGCAGAGATGTTAATCAAAATCATTAAAGACGTTTTTTAGCAATTACTGAAAAACATGATTTTTCAAGATTTCAACCTTATGCACAAGCGCAACTTTGATGAAAACCTTAATGGTACGTCCCATGACCACCAGTAACCCATACACCAAATTTGAACGATGTAGATCAATTCGTTCGGAAGTTATGCCACGTACACACAAACAGAAATTTGTTTTAGACCATTTTTTTTTTTATTCAAAATAACGTGGAGAAATGCGGAAAAAAATCGAAAATTCTTTTTTGACCGAAAACAGTAACTGAATATAAATTAAAATAAGTGTAAGTAGCAAACGTAAACCTTAAAGTGAAATACTGTTTTTATTTTTCAAAAAAAGTAAACGAAAAGATGAAGAATGAGGTGAAATTAATGTTCAAGTTGAGTAGGAATCAACAGATAGCATAGTTGATGAAGGAGAAAAAATAATTACAATTTTATCCGCGGATTTACAGTCGCGGACTATACTTGTGTCATGAAAGAAAAACAGGTAAATTTACTTTTCCTAAAATAAATGGTAAATTAAATAGATATAATTAGAATTCATTTGCAAAATGTTCAGCACATATAAAAACTATTGAATGAATAATATAATTTTTTAAGGCTTAGGGTAGTTCCTACAGTAGCCGGTTTTAACAACCTCAAAGGATACTTATGGTTGGAACGAAAAAAAGTAAGGTTGAAAATAAAAATAAAAATTTCATGGTCTCAAACTATTAATAAATTTATGATTCATAAAAAAAATTTAAAATGTTTCAAATAAATAATGGCAAAAATTTTATTAAAAAGGACAATGAGTCTGTATTGGGTGTTATGGTAGTTGCAAGTTCAGAAAAGAAAATATGGAAAAGTACTGTATCAAGATTAAAAAACTCACCTATTTAAAAATAAAATATACTTAAATGTTTATGGAAATTTCTTTAATGTTTTTTCTTTACAGTGTATGTATGAAATATTTTGAGGGACCCAATACTGACCCAATCTTGTTTGCTGCGCTTGGAAAAGTTTCTTCGAAAATATTGTTTTCATGTATTTTACAATTATATCTGACTCTTTAAATTTCCATGTTTAAGAAAAAAAAAAAAAAAAAAAAATGCCTTTTTTTTCGAAAGAAAGAAAAAAAATATCTTAAGAAATTTCCCTTATCCTGTAGGTTCGGAAAAATTGTACTTCTGGAATGATTTGAACCTTTTTACAATAAGATTAACTTTTTTTCCCCTCTCTCTTTCCCACACTCACACACTATTTTTTTTTTTTTTTAAAAAGATCTAATTTTACAATAGGTGTAAAAAAAATCTGATGAAAAACAAACTTCTTGTCCCAATCACGTGGGGAAAAGAAAGTTTCCAATCAAAGTGATCTTCCTCCAAATGGCAGCTATGTGTTTCTGAAACGCGTTTCGGTGAAACCTTGCCATGCGTTGCTTTGGGAACCAATGTAATCCAATAGAGCCTTCCCTCCACGTAATGTGTAGAGAGGCAGCCAGATCAGCGATTTTCCAGCTTCAACTGTCCTTGAGAATTTCTGCTTTAAAATAATCTCTAGATGGAATATTTGGAAGATAATGGTATCATCTGAAGGCTAAAGAGTTATTTTATTAGTTTGAAGTACTATTTTGTTCTGAAAATAGATTTGAATATTTTAAACTCATTACCTAAAAAATCGTAATTTCGGCCGGTGAAACTTCATTAAAACAGTAATAACTGAAGTTTGATATAATCTTTTTTAAAAAATGGTTTGAGAATTCAAATCTGCATTAACTATGAGATGTTTTGAACCGCAATCAAATTGATTGGAAAAGAAAATGAATTTTGCTACATTTTTAAATGCAAAGTTTTTAGAAAAATTGCAATTTTTTTCTACTTCCAGTGTAAAAAAATTCCATTAAAAAAAACTATACATTCTAGAAACTAGATGGACGTTCATAACATTAAAAATGATATTACGAACAATTTCCAACCATAATTTCTTTTCTTGGCCCCATAAAACTCGGGTAATCACTGCTAAAAAATATGCTAATTAAAGAGAGTTAAATGTTAATTAGTTAATTAATTTCTGAATAAAACTGAATTATTTTTTTCATTTAAACATCATTACTAATTATGTATTTTAAAGTACAAAAAAATCCGATTTTTAAAATGGATTTTTAAAATTTTACATGATTTCAGTTGCGGTGCTAGGTACTAGAGGATCTAGTTTATCCTCCAGTTTTAGGATTTTGGCATTAGCTATCTTCAACTCTCAGTTAGTTTTTTAAAAAAAACAACAATTGAACAAGAAGTTTAATATATGCACTAAATAGGGTGTCTTGGAGCTACTTCTTAAAGGTTTAGGATTTACTCTAGTTGAAAAAACACTCAGGTTTTACTAGATGGTCCACAACATACACAATACAGAGACAATAGATGCTATTTGAAGCATTAAGACTATTAGCTCCATCGCTCTTGAAAGTGAACAATTCCTAAGAAAACTTCTCTTAAGACTCTGCCTTTTCCAGTCATGTACAACATTCCATAAGCAACCTTAAAAAAGACAGGTGAAATCACTCATTTAAAAGTCATAATTGCAAACTAAATTTAGATTGGTAACAAGTATTCAAAATGTTTCTAGCAAAATTTAAAAATACATAATTGGTAGATAGTCAATGATTACTAATATCGATCCAAGATGGAATATTTTAATGTAATCTTAATGACTTAGATATTGACCGACGTCCTACAGTTTCCTCCAAATTTTTAAAATAAAATGTCTGATTTTTTCCTCAGTGTGGAGCATATTATATCGCTCGCTGTTGCTGTATAATAGGTACAATGCTTTACAAGCCACTTATGAATTTTTACTCGACGAGTTACAACTAATACTTCAAAGATCCTCATTTTTGAGTTTTGAGGCTAGATCAAAAGAAGAGGAATAATTATTGTAAAATGCGCTGGGAAAAAAAAATTAATATATTTTTTGCAGGGTGATTACAATTAAAGTGTTCAATGCGAAATAGTAATCCTTGTTGAAAGTAATTTCGTGGAATGGTAGTACTTGAATCATCATTGTAAAAAAATAAATAGTTTTTAATATTTTGTTAATTGATAAATTAATACATTATAATTATTAAATTTAATTTTTTTGTTTTGTTGCTTTTCCCAAAACCGTAAATTTTTTATAAGATGAATTGATTAGTATAAGTTTCAAATGGTTTTTACCTAATAATTGGACGATGAAATGTCATACTTCAAAAGAATATAAAACTATCTGAATGTTGTTTTAAACGCTATGCTAAATTGCAGCTACTTCATTTCTACCAATTCGCCTTTGTCACCAAACTGGCATTTGGGAGTTAACTATCACAAAAAGTTTTTGGTAAAAGCGTACTTACGTATTTCTCTAAAGCATCTAAATTGATTTCTTACACGAACCACAATAGCCCTTGAAACATTTCGTAATTATAACAGAGCATTCCAAATACACATTTCACCTTTATCTTTATTTTTAAACATCGATCATTAATTGAACGCTAATTTCGACGGTTACAAGGAGAAAGGGCAGCGGACCGTTCTAAGTGTTATTTGAAGCGCTAGGGCGTGCTTTCCAAATTGTTCCCATTCAATCAGCCTTTGAAAAGCAAATTAATCGCGTGTTGAAAATATCGATGGTTGAAAGAGGAAATTGCTACAACTACATTTAAAGTTCATAAGACTATGTGAATGTTTATAGGCACATTTTTTGTTATTATGATGGTATGTTCAGATGAATACGTGGTGGAAAATATTTCATGACTAAAATATCCGAATTCTGATGTTGTACAATTGTTGTTGAAATAATTTCAAACAATTTATGCGCCAAACCGGATTCTTTTTTAGATTCTACACAAATTCAAAGAGAACGTTTAATCGAGATAAAATCTAACAGTGAAATTCAATCGTATGTCATGGGAGGAAGCGTTTTAAAAGAGACGGTTCGGCGAATTTTGACGCAAGACCTAGGCAAACGCAAGATTTGTTCCAGATTCGTTCCTCTCTATTTAAGGGACGAACAAAAGCAATTGAGACTGGACGCATGTGGCGAACTTATCGACAACGCTGATACCGACCCTGCGAACCTGGATAGGATACCCAATTTGAAGCAAAATTTAATGTTAATTCTTTGCTCCATTTTCACTTCGACAACAGGAATTTAAGAGCTACGTTTTAATGCGCCTTTCCACGAGAACCACTTACTTCAGAATAGCGCCGATTGTACTGCACATGCGCAAGAAAACGCTCTTCAATATACAATCATTAGCGCCATCTTCCGGCTTTTCGTTCTCCTACAGTTACGTCAGTCCTGGAAATTAATAGCCGGACCTTGTATATATATATATATATATATATATATATATATATATATATATATATATATATATATATATATATAAAAAAAAAAAAAATTTGCAAAAATAACTCCAAATTTTCAAGGTTTTTGTTAACATATATCGTTACCCTTAAGAAGAAGATATTTCAACGATTAAAGTTCACCAAATTATACATGTTTTGCATCTGGACGTCATGAGTCTTATTAAAAAAACGCATGTAAAACCAACCATTTAGTAACACTAACTGTCACAATCCAATTTGATTATTTGCATGCAGTCTTCACTTGTATTGAAAATAAAGAAAAATTGTTGGTCCAAACACCCAACTATCATATTTAGTCATAAGCAAATCAAAGCTAATCCTTAACGCCTAATTTTTCGACCAAAACTATCTTCTATATTGTGTACAGAGATATTTTTTAATAAATCACAAATCATTAATTCATTAGATACATAATTTTATATTATTTTAATATTTAATATATATATATATGCTAAAAACGTTATTATGGTAAACTAATTAATGAATAACCTGACAAATTTTCATCTGTACAGATCTCTGATAATTTGAAAACATATGTGAGTCATTGGAGTTTTTCTTACTTTTAAATAGTTTAATCAAACTGGCACTTTACATCGTTCTATTACGAGCTCTCCTATTTTGAGGTATTTTTACAGTTCTAATTAAGTAGTTAGCGCCGTCAAGCAGTGGCGGATACAGGGTTTTCCTAAGGGGAAGGGGACACAACACTGTGCTATAGCCAGGACGAAATTAAATATTTAAAAAAGTAAAATTAATCCATACAGTGTTCAAGAAATATACTTCAAGAAAATCCACATCCATTGATATATTCCCACCCTCTTTCGTCACATTTCTGATACCTCCACCAACCTTAAAAATACCCGGTTTGCAGGTAACCCGCCAATTGGCAAGGCTGGACAAGCAATATTATTGATAAAAATATCTTAATTCTAAGATAATTGGATTTCTGTGAGCTAATAATGGGTGTGAATACCAAGGATTATTAAGGTAATAGGTGTTCATATAAAAAAGCCATTAAAATTTCTGTATATTAAAATTTATAAAAAGGTTGATAATTATTATTACAATAGTTTTGACTTTTTTGTTAATCAAGCAAAAATTTCTCCTACCATATTTTCTTTTAATTTCAAAAGGAGCTAGGGGTAAACTGTATTTTTTCTTTTACACTTTTCGACCTTTGAATCAGGGATGTTATTGTATTTTACTTAATTACTCAAACTATAAGAAATTAAAATGTGTGTTTATTCTCGAAGAAAAATAAATGTTGGCAAAGGAAAAAAGTCGTAAATTGTCCCAGTAGTAATAACAGAAATTATAAATAAAAAATTAAATAATAAGAATATCAACAATAATATAACTAATAATGTTAAAACATAACTATATAACTATATTATTACATAATTATATTGTTATAATTCTTAATAAATAATTATTATTATATAATTACTATTACATAATTGTAATTATAATTATTAATTACAGTAATAATAATAACATGAACAACAAAAACAAATGTTACTAATGATGAAACAAAAATAATAAAGCATTTAACCATGATAGTAACAAATATAATAGTTACAATAATAACTATAACATTTGCTATAATGTAAATAATATAATCCATTAAAACACATTTTTTAAAATAAATCCTTTATATGCATTGCTAATTTTTATGTATAATTGCACCTTCTAGAGCTCAAATGGAGATGGACTGTTTGAGCACTAAGAACAAAAAATCCATTCCGAACTATTTACTAACTTCTTTTTTTACCTACAAAGCTTGATTGAATACATTGTCATCCTCAAAAAGTCTATTTGACAAGATTCAGCTCGATTGGAAGACGGAAAGTGGGTTAATTAACTTTTTTGCCTTGTCAACCTTAATAGGGGAAGGTTTTAGTCATTAAATATCTTAAATGTCGCCAAACTGAACATGTTTTTATTAAGCTTGGTATCTGGATAATGGAACGTGAATAAAAGCTGATACGTCTGATGTACGTAAGCCAATATAAACGCGTGTAAAAGCTGTTTTTGTGTGACAGACCCAAAACTTGATAGAAAACATTGTCATCGACAGCGAGTGTATCAGCCCAGTTTCAAAGTTTCAGTTCGATTGAATGACAGGGAGTAAGTTTATTAGTAATACAAAGCGCCAATTGATGCGTGTTTAAAAGCGGCTTTTTAGTGGCAAACAGAAAAACTTTATCGAATGCAATCTTATCTTTAATGAATCTACCTGTCAAATTTCAGCGCGATTGGATGACAGCCAATCGGTTTATTAGTATTCCGAAGATAAAAGCATGTATAAAAGCGACCTTTCAGTGACAATGACAGCTCCCAAAATTTGATAGAATGCATTGTCATTGAAATCGATCACCTAGGCAAATAGCTCTATCAAGCAATGCGAGGAGAAACATATTAGCTTATTGTATCCATACTACTCAATTTTAGAAAATACAAATAAACTATACTCGAAACAGTCTTATAATGAGGCATTAAGATGTGGTGAAATTAATTTACAAGACATGTAGTTTAACATTACGGATGAGAAAATTATCAAGTATTTATAAGTTTTTGAAGTATTAAAAGAGGGTATATAGGCCACTAAATTTTCAAAATTTTCCCAACTTTTTTGTGTCTTTAAAAATAATATACATAGATCTGAGTTGAAAAAAATCATAAGTTACATTTTACCTGAATTACCAACTTCTATTACTGACCATATTATTCCAAAACTTTTATTATATCAACCATACTATTCCGAAACTTTAAGTTCAGTTTACTTGTTGATGATATTTTCCTAGTCTTTTTAAGTTTGAATCCATATAACTCTAGAAACGTATGTTATAAATGATGAACATTTTTACAGGTAATTTTAAATATATTTATTATCATTTTGAATTATTAATATGTTAATTTTAAAATATTCAAGAATTTTAATTTTTTTTAAATAGTGACATATTTTTTGAAGATTTGGGATTAAACTTTAAAAAAAATCTTATGATGTTTAAAAAAAATTAGAAATTTAAATTATTCTATGATTCTGTGTGAGTAATTTAAAATAAAAAAAAACTGTGAATTGAATTGCAAGTTTCGGACTTATATAAAAAATAAAAATAGTTAAAATTTTAAACAAAGTTAAATAAAAAAAATTAAATACCTCTATTTAATATAAAATAGCTTATTCAACTACAACAATTAAAATACACCTACTAAAAAAAATTGAGATAAGTCACTTCAAAATGGGATATTTTTAATTTTTCCATTAAATGCCTCCTTTAGTAAAGGAATTTTGGAAAATCTTGATTTAATTTATAAGTGGGTAATTTTATTTAATATCAAGATGCATTAACAAAAAATTATTTGACAGAACACATTTTTGCCCTACAACTGTTGAAGTACAAGCATGTGTTCAAATATCCAGGGCATTGAACTAACGGCTTTGGTCCAGGCATATCACTTATGAAGAAATTCAATACAATCCAAAATGAAAGTTGACTTTTAAATTATTTTTATTATCCCACCCCCTTTTTTAAAAAACCTCAAACCTACTTACTTGTTAGATGTTTGTGAAAAATTAAATTCTTAACAATCGAATCTCGTATATTTATTCAACAGTCTAATAAGTAAAGACAAACTTTATTTTTGTAAATTTAATTAATCGGCTAAATATCTATACCATTGCACGTATGCTTAGTGTTGTATAATATCACAAGATTGTGTATTGTTTATTAAATTCAGTTGATAAAATAAAGAATTTTGACATTTTGATTTGCTTATTGCTTTGGTATTGCATTTAAGTATTATATTTAAACTGTATTGAAATGTTTGTTTATTGATTAAATGTTCATTGAAGTAAGATATTTGTGCATTTTGGTATGTTGGTCGATGATATAGCGGTGTCTACGAAATTTATTTCATTTAAAGAAATCTTATACAACTACAAATAAATTAAAGCTTTATGACATACCTTAAAATTAATTTTTAATTTACTTTTAATAATACATTTAGTGCGCTTTATTATATATGATAACATTTAACTTTAAATTGCATTTTTCTTGAGCAAAAGCAAACTGTATAAGTTAGAAAAAATCGCAATATTCAGCCATGAATAAGTACAAAAAATAATTTTAAATTGAGCAATATCTCACAATGTATTTATCAATGTATTTTAATATATTTATTCTAACATTGTTAACTATAAACAAATGTTTTTGTTAATTTTGTTATTTTTTTGTTTAATTATTTTAAAATATATAAATTACAAAAAATCCCATTATTCATCCATGAAGCACAAGAAGTAATTTGAAGCCAGATAAATTGAGCAAATATCTCACAGTGCGTTTGCAATCATTTTATGCTATTAACAAGTTTTGTTGTGTAAATTATTTTACTTTTTGTTTAAATTACTGTTTGGTTAGTTACAATTCATTTTTAAATATTTTATATTAACTTGGAATTCGTTTGTTTGTGTGTGTGTGGCTGCCGGGAAAATCTGTGGAAACCTAATTAATCCACTTGCCATCATTTGAACGGGTTGAAATTTGGAAGATAGATTCGATGTCGATTATATTGCATTCTATCAAGTTTTAGGGCTGTAACTTTCACTAAAAAGTCACTTTTTCATACGTTTCTATAATAGTTTTGGAATACTAATAAGTCTCATTTAACCGATCAATGTTGATATTCTTTCCGGTTAACAAGATTATTTTAATCAGAATAAATAAAAGATAACTGGAAGTGAATGCATAAATTTAATATGGAGTGTGATCCACGCAATTCAACGTTGCGTTGTGTAGTAACGCTGTAAGTGAAAGAATTTTAATCTAACATTGTTGAGACTCTTTCTTGTTGCCAAAACTGTTTTAATCAGAATAAATAAAAAATATTCGGACGTGAATGTATAAATTCACATTCATTTTTTATAAATAAATTTTGAAACGTACTTTGCCACATAATTTGCTGCTAGGGATGTTCTTAATACTTGAAATTAGATGCAAACACCAAGCTGAAAACAGATTCGACTTAAGAATAAGGATTTCTTCTATAAAAATTTGCCTTTTGGAAATTTATCAAGCTCTTAAACTGTGTTTTTCAGAAGCATTATTGTATTTTATTTTAAGGAGTATAGAGGTACTTTGTTTTCTGCTTTAAAATACAAAGCTTAATATAATTCGGAAATTTCTTTGAGTTATCTATAAAGTTTATTTTGACTGTATTCTCATTGATTCTTCATTAAATTGTTATAGAAGGCTTGTGATTGAAAGCGCAAAACCGAAATCAATCTAAACTTTCTTTAGCGTTTCAATCATGTTGATTCTACCAATATTTTACGGATAAAATCAAAAATATACAACTTTTCTAACAAACAATTTATCCAATCTCAAATAATGTTATGCGTTATAGTTAATAATATAAAGGGAATCAAAAATGATATGTATTTTGCCAGTTTTGGATCAAAAGTTTTATAGTCAAATAAACAAAACAAAAAACAAAAAATTAAAAAATCACATTTAAAAAAATCATAACAAAAATATGATGATAATATTTAAATTCTTAAAACATTATAAGTAGTTTTACACTCATTAATTTTTAATTGTTGATGTTATTAAGTAAATTTAAAATTTTAAGTTAAAATTTGCGGCTAAATAATTTGCAAGATAACTTGCTCTGAAATTAAATCTTAATAGAGCTGCCATTCACATAACTCATTAAAAAAATTAAATGTATGTTGTTATTATTTCAAAAGTACTTTTGAGAGTACTTTTGTTATATAAGAATGACTAATGACTTTGTAACATTCGGATCAAAGTGCGAATTTCAATGAATTTGTTTCAAAGTTTAATGCATATCGCAATTAAATATTACTAAAACATAACAAATTTTACCGCAGATACAAATTATGTAAAAATAACCTTTAGAGGATTAAATAGCTTTAAAGACAAACATTTGCTGGCAAACAAACGACCGTCAGGCAGAAAAAAATATTTCTCTAATCAATATGTTTCTCGGTGACTGGATTCAAGATCTGAACAAATATGTTTGTTTTTTGAGTTCTTAACTGAAAAATGTTTGAACGAAATAAAAGAAACATTGAATAATTTAATAAACTTTATTTTTGAGATAAACAAGCATTTTTTCAGATGTTAAATTTGATGTACATAATTTGACATTTGATACTGAATATTGAAACATTACTGAAACAACTTTCCTCCCCCTGAAATTTGAAATAACTAGAAACCATATCATTTTAAGCTTAATAACTAACAATTTCTTGAAGTGTAAGACATGAAGTATTGAAACATTACTGAAACAACTTCCCACCCACTGAAATTTGAAGAAATAACTAGAAACAATATCATTTTAAGCTTAATAACTAACAATTTCTTGAATTATACGACATGAATTATGTGATTTGTTCATTGTCATATCCAAAGTATCTGAAGAAAACTTCACACCAATCATCTTTAATCATATATTGTTAAATAAATCAAATTAAATATATCAATCTAAGTAAGTAGATACTATTTGGAAAGTATTAGAATGTATAAAACTTTAATGGGATATCTTCTAATTTCGCTTTGAATCTTTAATTTGTCAAAATAAATTTTTATTTAGTATGTCCTATATTTTTACTAAGATTAAATAGGGTTATACTGTTTCAATTTGCAACATTGGATAACTATCTTATGTTATTTTAAGATTCTAAATTCAATTTATTTTCTTACGGATATCATTGAAAACAGTTTCCAATAAAAGTTCGTTTGATTCCCACAGTTGAGAAATCAACATTAGGACTTTTTCGTGGACCAATTCAATATACATCTATCAACTTAGAATTATATATAAAATAAAATAAAAAAAAAATGTTTTTATTTTCTTATGATGCGAATAATGTTGAATTTTTTTTTTTAATTTCGATATGCTGTTGTGAATATCCTTAAATATTTCAACCTCAAAATTTTAAAGTGCTATGGTTTCACTTAACACTTAAGCATATTCTTAAAATATTACGTTAAAGTTACGTTTGGAAATGGGAGGAATGGGGAGATCTAGAAATACTTTCTAGAAATTCAAAAACTGTAGTAAAACCTTGACAGACTACATTTTACGGAGAATTTCGATGGAACCTACCCAATAGCTTTTTCTACTATTGCTTATTACTTTCAATTATCCATATGTTTACATAAGGTAATGAAAGTATAGCATTAGGTAAAAATAAAAAATAAAATAAAACGATTTTTTTTGCATTTCACCACGTTTTGGAATATTATGATTTCAAAAAAGTGATCTAAAAAAAATGCGTGTGTATGTGTGTGTCTGCGTGTATATGTGTTTGTGGTCAGTATAACTCCCGAATAAATTGATCTACGATTGTCAAATTTGGTGTTCGGATTGGTGATGGCACAAGAACCTACCATTAAGGTTTCCATCAAAATCGCTCATGCGCATAGGGTAGCTGCATTGAAAAAATATTGTTTTTCAGTAATTGGCTAAAAAACGGCTCAAATGATTTTGTTCAAAATGGCCGTGATTATGCCTCTTAAGGTGCTCTAAACATTCCCACCTCCGAAATTCGCCTAAAATGCTTTAATGGAGTAAAAAGTTGCATAAATACTGTAGATGACACAAATCCACGTCAGTATTATAGTGTAATTGAAGGTTGTGCGACGTTCTACACCCCTAGTTTTTCTCCTGTTACATTTACCTCAACTAGTAGCAATTGAAGAAGGGACCAACTGCAAAGAAGCATAAGAAAGAGAATTGGATATCAAGAAGACAACGAGAAGAGAAATTAAAAAGTACATACAATTCCATACTCAATCTTCAATGTGTCATACCTTAAAAGAAGTAACGAAGACGTATACTTTCTTGACAGCTTAAGGATTTCTCAATCTAATGGGACGTTTTTTAATTTAATGTTTTACATATATATGCATAATGAAGTCCACCACTCACTTGTAAAAAGCAAGGTTGCAACCGGCAACTTTGACAAAAACTAAATAAGTTTACTATAGCAATGTCGAGAGCGTTACTTGGCACCTAATAAAATTATGCTAGCGATACGGTTATCAAACTGCACCAGCAACCGAAACACATTAATTCATTTGAATAGTTTCCAAAACATCCAAGGATCTACCGCTTAGATACTCACAGAAGAAAACTCAATGGGATCACTTTCTTGGGCCCGCTGTCTTTCTCTCGGATGAGGAACAGTCAGGAATCGAAAACAGAAAGAAAAGAGAAAAAAAGATGTCACAGTTGGCCGGAATAAGATCTCTTTCCACTTTTCCTTCTGCAAGGGAGAAAGTTAAGGGAAGATAAAGGGGGATAGGTCAAGTAAAAGGATCAATGGACGAAGGAAGAACAGGATGACGCTTTCTTCAGACCAACTGACCTCGTTTCGCTGCCTCCTCGGATCGTATATAAGCTGATCCCCGTCCCCATCTTGGACATTCTCACTCTCAACATCATGGGAGTCTCTAAGGTAAGTCACAATCTTCCTGTGTTCTTTACCTGCTGGTAGTAACTCATTTAAAAGTATCACTTTAGTCGCTTTCATCTGGTCTAGTTCTAGATTTTGAATAGTGCGGATATATTATTTAACTTTAGAATGTGATAGTTTTACTTGGAGATTCGTAAAATCCCCTTAATCTTTTGGTCACGTAATGAAATTGTAATCTGTTCTTGATAGTATTAAGTAATGCTGTTGCATATAGCAGTCGTAATGACCATTGTCTAGTGCAGCGTTAGCCACTACGCGGCCCGCGGGCCGGATTTGGCCCGCGACAACTTTTTCTGCGACCCGCCGACAGCACAGAAGATTAAAAAAAAATCATCAAATTTCACGATATGAACTTTTTTCTTTACATAATAGTAATTTTTCCGAAATAGTATGTGTTAATTGTCTAGGACAGAGTTCACCACCACATGCCCGAAGAAACTATACGAAGAAGCTTTCAGCAAGATGGCTTTCAAAAAGAATGAATACAGGAATAACTTAAGTAAATCTCATTTTGACAATTTATTAAGATTTGCTGCAACAAATACTGCGATAGACATTAACTCTATCATAAAGTAAACTGAACAATTTCGACCGCCATCTTCTTACAATCGATATCGACTAAAATCTGGAAATTCAGTTTAAATACCATTATTAAAAGTTAGGTCAACTCCCACTGTCACTTTGGAACAGAAGATTCACTTCTTTTATTTAGACTTTAATTTACTAATATAGAAAATTATTATTTTTTAATAATTTGAAACTAAGTACTGGATATCAATTGTAATTTTATTAGGATAAAAAAATCAATATTTTTTTTCACTTTTTAAAAATGCTATGTACTGTTAAATTGATAATAATTTAGGTACATATATTGGTGAATCCGGCCCACGAAAAGCTCCAACTTAAGTCATACGGCCCTCCTCTAAAAGTTAAAAGCGAACGCTGGTCTAGTGTATACTAGATTTAGAATAGTGTTAGTTACTATATGGATTTATTAATGTTTAGGATTTGGTTGTGTGGTTTTGATAAATTCAAGCATGCACATTTTTAGTTCCATTCATTTCATATTGTTGACAGTACATCATGGTAATAAGTTTCAGTAGTAGTAGGTGTTTCTTAAAGTATAAATATTATTAGGAAAATATTAACTGGGGCAATGTTGAAGAATAGAAGGAGTGGTTGTAAATAAATATTTAAATTTTTAAAGATACAGGGCTGAAAACAGAAGTGGACCAACAGGACAAACCCCTACTATAGAAATTGTATGAAATCATTTTTCACCACTTTCCCTTATTTTCTTGTGTAACTTGTTATATGTATTTACATAAAAAAAAAATTCAAGTCATATATGTAATACGAGTTTGAGTCTCTTGATTCTAAAAAATAAAAATATCTGCTTTATGTTGTTGCAAATCCGCATATTAAATCTTCAACCTTATCCCCTCACTCCCCGGCGAAAAGAATCCTAGTCACAGACTTATAAAGATATATGACTTAAAAATCATCAAAATTGTTAAATTTAATTGAAATCTTAATTAAGAGAGTTTTTATTATATATTCGAATGCAATAAAGGAGTAATAAATAATGTGCAATCACATTAACCATTTTTTACGATTGCAATGGAAACTTTGGAAAATAATTTACATGCAATCTGCTTTATGCAATTGTAAGAAGGAGAATTTATAATGGAACTTTCAATGGTAACCCAACATTATTATCCAACTAAAACGTTTGAAAAGTATAAAAACTGTTTAAATGCTTTTTATTAAAAAATGCAAAGGCTTTTTTTTAAAAAAAAATTTTATATGCTTTAACTTCCTTTATAGCTTGAAGTTTTTAAAGAACATGGCGTATATGATTTACATTGATCTATGGAGATAGATGTATATTTCAATATAACAGAATCAATTAAATATGTAACTTATTTCAATAAATTTATTCAAACTAAATGTTGATTAGTTACTCAAATTATGAGAGTTATGTATGAGTTATCAATATTATTCAAACTAGAATTACGTATTTCTGAAAAAAGTACATCGATACAATAGTTATAGACAAATAAAATTCATAATTACTAAAAATAGAAGCAAGCTGCCTTATAAATAATAATTTTTTCATATTATCTTGAACTTTATGCAATTTTTTCTCATACTTCTATTTCTTCATGAATAGCAATGTTACACTGATATTTTGCATAATATTATTATTATTATTATTATTTGTAATTAATTTTTATTAAAATTTCTATGTACATATAAAAATACTTATCTACATCAAAACTTGATATTTTTATAAGTATCATTTCTGCTGTTTGTTTCAATGTATTAGGTAGGGGATTTCCATCAATTTTCACTAAATGACTCTGTATAAATAATGTAATTTATAAAATGTATCAATAAATAATTCATACCGCAAAGATAAACTATTGTATGTGAAAATAATGCAATTTATTAATGTCTATCATAACTGTTTTTAGAAAATCTATGTTTTATATGGTTAAATCATTATAAAGTCCTTCAAATAAGTTAAGTTCATTAAAATTCCAAACATCACTTAAGAAAATAAGTCATTTGTAAAATTTATTTTTTGCTCCTTTACGAAAATTGCTCTTTTGGTAACTTTAAACATTAAATGTTAAGTCAGGTACTTATATGAGAATTATTAGCCTTTTTCAAAAAGAATTTATTTTGCAATAAATAAATTTAAAAAAGACTACTTTTATAATAAAATTTCAGCCTTATCTCTGAACGACAAAACTAAGTAAGGATCTTTCACTAAACATATAATCTTTCATGCTCTATAATATCTTAGCAATAAATATTTTTATAAGAAAATTGTTTTGAACTAAAACATATTTTTCATTTCATTACATATATCTTATAAACTGTGATTTTACTCCTATGTATAACTAATACGTATGATTACGTTAACTAATACGTATGATCAAATTAATATATTTCACTTTATTTCCAGAAATGGGCCCAATGGGCTACCTTGAGTTGCTTACTTCTTTCCGTCTCTTGTAAATATAACCTCGGAGGAGGTGGAGGAGGATATGGAGGTGGAGGAGGCGGATACGGAGGTGGCGGTGGAGGATACGGAGGAGGAGGCGGAGGAAAAGGAGGTGGTGGAGGAGGAGGATATGGAGGAGGTGGAGGAGGATATGGAGGAGGCGGAGGAGGAAAAGGAGGTGGTGGAGGAGGATATGGAGGAGGCGGGGGAGGAGGATACGGAGGAGGTGGTGGTGCAGGAGGAGGAGGAGGAGGAGGAGGAAAGGGTGATACTATTTTTATAGCAGTTCCGATCCAAAGTATTGGAGGAGGCCATGGTGGTGGAGGAGGTGGTGGATACGGAGGAGGAGGAAGCGGAGGTGGTGGTTATGGAGGCGGCGGAGGAGGATATGGAGGAGGCGGAGGAGGATATGGAGGAGGTGGTGGAGGATATGGTGGTGGAGGAGGAGGAGGTAAAGGAGGACTGAGTCTCGGTGGTGGAGGAGGAGGATATGGTGGAAGCGGTGGAAAAGGAGGTGGATTTTCTTTCGGTAGTCTCGGCGGCGGTGGTGGTTATGGAGGTGGTGGTTACGGTACATCATTTTAATTTAAAAAATATTTAAATATACATTTAAAGCTTTTATTTTATTCGTGAGATTTGAGAAATTAACTATTATAAAGCTTTTCGACAAACCTCCCAGACAGCACAACGGTATTGGCTAATATGGGAAACAGGGGTTCTGGAAGATTGGCCAATTATGACCGAAACTGAAAAATCATTATAAAATACATGATATTTTTAAAAAGAAATAAATATATCTAAAACATTACAAAATATATTTTTACCCAACATCCAATGCCCATTTCAATTTTGAAACTTTGCATTAACACTTTAAAACTTCCAGTACATTTTATCTAACTTTGGGTGATATTAACCTGTAGCGCATCCAAAGATCAATTTACAAATTTTCACATTGTGATTGACCAATGTCAGGGAATATTAGCCGTTGTTGTGCTACTGGGGCAACAACAAATTTCTGTTTCTTTTGAATTTTTTTAGAAAAGACATAAAATTAACAGACATGCGAATAAAACAACTTTTTCTTTTATCAAATACTGTACAATCTCTAAAATTAAAGTTAATTAATCGTAAAAACTATTTTGTTAAGTTTTTATTTTTATCTTTTGAAATATTAAAAAAAAATCTAAATGCCTCACTGTTAAAATTATAAATTTCGTTGACTAATGTTTCAGGTGGAGGATCAAGTGGAGGTGGATATGGAGGCTCTGGAGGCGGCGGCTATGGAGGTGGATCCGGAGGCGGTGGTAAAGGTGGAGGAGTAGCTATTGTTGGCATCAGTCTTCATAATCTTGGCGGTGGAGGTGATGGTGGTGGAGGATATGGAGGAGGAGGAGGAGGTGGAGGAGGAGGTGGAGGTTATGGAGGAGGTGGAGGAGGAGGCTTTGGAGGCGGAAAGGGTGGAGGAAGTGGTTATGGAAGCGGTTCTGGAAATGGCTATGGTTCTGGAAGTGGCTATGGATCCGGAGTTGGATTTGGAAAAGGCGGAGGAGGTGGAGGTGGATATGGAGGAAGTGGAGGAGGAGGTTATGGTGGAGGAGGATTCGGAGGAGGTGGAAAAGGAGGGGGTGGAGGAGGAGGATATTGAAACAGTTTGGGTAAGACCATGATTTATAATGGTAGCTACTTGTATTTAGGAAACATGTAATAATTTTCAATTTAATAATGTTGAAGGTTAAATTCTTGGGTATCTACTATAAGTCCTTTTCTATAGAAAACTGGCTATTTAAAAAAATGAGTTTGAAAACTCACTTTTAGTAGACAAATATCCTTCGCCTCTGTAAATAGATGCATAAAAATGTACAAAAGAAATACTTAATAGCTTTGTGCATTGAGCTTTTATAAAATATAATTTTATGAAATAAATCCTAACAACTCCAATTTTAAAAAATTGAGTATCTTGAAATAATAATATTTACTTTGTTACCATCTGTGTATAAATTATTAAAAAAATGCTTAAAAATTTAGCAAAGAATTAGCCTCAATACACATACTTTACAAGGTATTCAAAATAGTTAAAAAGAATTAACAATTTGCTTAAATTAAATGGGTATCCAAATTAAAATTGTACTATATTGTTGCTTAAGTGCTCTAAAATTTAAAAAAAAAACCACTACCATTTTGCACATTCATTTCTCACATTTTACTAACACATAAAGTTTACTCTCATTTCTGTAAAAGCAGATAGTTAAAAAGAAAAATAATCTAGTTTTCTCTAAACTAACAACATCCCCCAAAGCACTACCATTGCACACGATAAGAAATATGCATAAACGTAAAACTTGTAATCTTTAAAACCATGGACTCGAATGTTTTTATAATAATAAGAAATTTTATATCCAATAAAAAAAAATTCTAAAATGAATTTCTCCTTTCAGTGATCAAACTATTTTAAAACCAAAGAGCCTTCAAAGCAGAAAGCTCTGACCCCTCATGTGCTCCTGAAAGAAGTGCTCGTCTACCATCATTTAATAAACTGGGTGCTTCCCACTATCGGTCAGGGGACTACGACCAAACAAGGAAAAAAGTTAACTGTCTTCAAACAACATATATGTGTTGTAACTAGAAGAATGAACTGCAATAAACATGTGATCTTTGTACAGAATAACAGTCTCTGTTATATTTCTTTTTATGTGTGAAATACCTATTCAATATCTGTGACACTGAGGTGGACTTATGAAATGAGAGTTTTATCTGTATGAAATTGGATTGTTTTATCTTAATTGAATTTTAAAAATTGCAATTTTTAATGTTAAGAACTCTGTCTACTACTTTGGATGCATGAAAAAAACGCTATTTTTATTAATTTTTTTTTAAGTATACTGTTATGTTAATTGATATAAAACTTGTTAGGCTTAACAAAAAAATTCGTAAATTTAAAAAAAAAAATTGATTTTAACCACTTTTTTAGTAAACAGGAGTCCTCAAAAAGTAAGTAGGTGAACGCTGTTGAAAAAATCTGAACAACTGCCCATCCGAAACAAAAAAAAAAAAAATTAATGGTTTTAGGCTTAGTGTGACAGTGGCTATATCCCGTACCTCTGTTATTAATTTATAAGCAAAAATAACAAGATGATGGACAAAAAAAAATAATAATAATAATAATAAAAATTAAAATTTTGCAATAATTCTGGTACAGGATATAGCGATAAGTGTCCAGAATATGTGGTTAAAATTTCATAAGGTTCAGTAGTTTCAGAGATTTTTTCAACAGCGCAACCTTTTGAGGAGTCCTGTTTACCTGGCATTTTCACACTAAAAAAGTGGTTAAAATTTAAGCCTAACAAGTTTTATACCAATACATAGCAGTATTCTTAAAAAATGGATAAAAATATAGTTTTTTTTCCCTTTTCATTCATCCAAAGTAGAAAGAAAACTACCGCGGTGCACCGTTAGGGACATCATAACATCAAGTAATAATCACCTAACCTCAAAGTTAAAAAGTACACTGTTAAAAAAAATTGTCCACCATGCACCAAAATTTGGTTCCCATTTAGCTGCCACCAACATTTGGTGCTTAGTTTCGCGATTTAATGGTGCTTACGGTCCGAGGTTGCACCATTAAATCGTGAAACTAAGCACCAAATGTTGGTGGCAGCTAAATGGGAACCAATTTTTGGTGCAAGGTGGAACAAAATTTTTAACAGTGTATCAGTTTCTTTTAGTTTTGTTACAAAATTACAAAAATGTAATACATTATGTAAATATATTCATAGTCCAATGTATACAGTCAGCATTTATATATATTGGGCGTACAGTGTTCACGATTAAAGTTATCCTGGTAAGAACCATCTTGTAGCCAGTAGCAATCAACATATCTTCAGAACGTCTTGTATATCTACTCCTCTTGGCGTAGAACAATTATTTTAAAAAACAAAAATTAAAAAACTTAAGATATTTCAAAATAAAAATTTAAATTTTTACAAATGGTGGTCAGTGATGGTGGTGACCAATGATGCGTCAGCCGAATGATAAAACGTAAACGGAAGCTTATTGCGTGATACCAAAGATTTGCACATGCTTTTTCTTTGGTTTCGACTTAATAAAAATAAAGATAATAAGAATGAAAAATAGAAAACACTTACCAACCAGGCGTCGGTTCATTGACTGGTCTTGCTTGAATTTTTCCTTATTTTCCTTTTAATACCAATTTCCTGCGAAAAAATTTGTGGATAATATTCTCAACTATTGATAAGGAGTTCAAAAGTGTGCTAAAAATATGACTTACGAGTCAACAGCGCATTCTAGGGCTATTTGAGACGTTCGACAATCGGCATCACTCAATTCACAGACAATTCGGCGACATGCATAAAACGGACAAATAAAAAATATTTCAACAGAAAAATGTTGCAAAACATACTAAAAAAAGATTTTAAATGTATAAATATGCTAAAATATAATAATTTTCGAAAGTCTAGATGGTATCAAACTATATCTGAAATTGAAAAAGTAGCTCAAAAATTAGTTTTAAATACGGCAACACTTCATCCAAACGATATTTAACTATTTCAGCATTTAAAAAAAAATGAAAATAAAAATTATTAAAAAAAAAAAAAAAAAAAAAAAAAAAAAACATAACATTTTAGATGATTATGAAAAAAATAAATTCTTAAAATACAATTTTAATATATTTAAAGTGCTGGCGATAGCTTTTGGCATATTAAAAAAGATTCCATTCATTCGCTTTTCACCCTTTTACGACTGATCTCATTTCTACGAAAATTTCGGCGAGGGGGATATTTAGAGCTCCCAAAAAAGGGTAGCCATAGTAATTTTGATAAAATTCGAAAGAATCGGTTTTTTTAGCAATGGAAACACATAAGATTTTTCAATGACAGCTACCTTATGCTTATGTCCACTACTAAAGATTATAATCTTTTGCGTCGAGTACAATGGACGACATAGCTAAGAAAGTGACAGCTCCAGGAAATGTGATTGCCAAAAATATAAGCGCTACTTTGCACTCTTTATAAGTGCAGCGAATGTACAGTACGCGAAAAAAAAAAAAGTTCGAACGACGGTATCTTGTTTTTTAATTGATGAAATAACAAAAGTCAAGTACCGTTGTAAATTGTGGAAGGTCTTTATTAATTATATATAATAATTTTTTTTTATCATGAGAGGTCATCTACGTATTAAAACTAAGCCAAACTTTAAAAAGTTCAACAGCAACCCCATAATATTATACCAAGTTTAGATTTAGAATTTAAAAAAAAAAACCGTCTAAATACCAAATTTCATAATTTTCCAATGAGTGGTTAGTAATTTAAATGATGTCAAAAAAATTATAAATTAATGTTAAAAAGAAATTTTTTTTGGCCATAAATTCTTAATTTGTTAATACATTCTAGCAATTTTTATTTCAAAGGATAGTTTGTAAAAGGCCAAACATAAATAAAATGCAACTTTTGTATCAAGCAGTTTTTTAATAATTAATTAGTAATCAATAAAAGAAGTTTTAAAATGTTTTAAATAGAAACATATATTTCTTTTCCTTCCATTCGAATTATCATGGTCGAAAACCCCTCCAGAATTTTTTTCATTTCATTTTGACTTTTGGTTCTCGATATTTTGGCAAAAATGTAAAAAAGCTCACTTTAAGGCCTGATTCACACGCGGTCCCGCAAACTTGTGCCTTTTTACTCGAGCCATCCTGCATCTTTGAAGAGTTTGATTATTATTTTCACTCAGTGAATTCAGTATCGGGATAACCGTTGATTAAAAGCATTTATTTATTTGTTAAGTTTTACTTTATAATATAAGTGTCAAATTTAAGTTTGGATAAAAGAAGGTTACGGTTATTATATCTCCTTTATTCTAGAAGGAAACGGATAGATAGGCGTTTGTTGGATCATGCTATTAATCATGGCCGGCCTAAGGCGTGTATGATCGCACACATGTGACTTTGCTAGGAGAGCCAAAATGAGAAAAATATTTACAAAAAATAATATGGTAATATGGCAAAAATGTAAACTAATAAAAACATTTTCCGCTACTAAAGCTAGGAAGGTCCACTGCTAAGTGATATAATACAGGTTATTGTAGTCAATTTTGAGTAATATTTCTTTAGATTTTTTTTCATGAATATTAAATCAAAACTTTTATTATAATTTTTAAAAATGTGTCTTATTTTCTAACTAAACTATGAACAGAATAAAAGAATTTAGGAGCTTGCTCTTTACAGTATAGTACACCATGCCTATTGAAGTTTGTAAAAGTCCGTTAAAAGAATTAGTAATAGAAGAAATCATTTAAAAAAATAAAAATAATGAAAAGATACTAAATACTTTACTATTTATTACTACTTATAAGTTTTAGTTTTTAATCCCTTTAAAATGCTAAGTTCAGGTATTAAGTTCCTGCAAATTTTAGTTATAGAGCACCCATACCATTTTCAGAGGGCTTTGTCTATACCCATTTTTATTGTAAGAGGAGCCCAAATTCATTCTTGCACACACAGAATTTTGCTCTTAGGCCGGCATTGTAGTTGAACAAACAGCTAAGATAATACCAGTACTGATTAGCAGTAATATAAATTCGGCAGCTTTTACTTACCGATGTGGGATTCTCTTCCTGTTTCTAAAATAATAATAATTCATTTGAGGATTGATTAATTAAAAATTAACTAAAGGGTATAATCCTGCACCAATCATAATTCAATTTCTAATTCATTTTAAATTTAACGATAAACAAGACACAATGATTTGGTACAAAGGAACCGACTAGAATTGAAAACTTAACCGAAATATTTTTTGTATAATTTTGTTTTAAAAGTATTTAAAATTACTGACTTACTATAAAAACTTCAAGATTCAAAATTAAGTTAAAATTCAATTATTGCATGTATGAGTTAGATCCCAGTGTTTTTTTTGTTTTTTTTTGTTTTTTTTTTTGTCCCGCATTACACACTTTAAACTACAAACAAAAATTTCATTAGTTAACTCAAACTAAAGTTATCAATGAAATTGCGATTTTTTTTTTTTTTTTTTGCGCATTGTACCATGTACTTGTACATACTCGTTTCAACCACTTGACCTCTATCGATAGATAATTATCTATCGATTGAGATTAAGAGGATGAAACAGGTATGTACACTCAGGGGTGGCCTGGATCACCTAAGAAGGCGGTGGATCAGCTATCTAGAGGGCACCAGGCCCCTCTGACATCCATCAAACTATCCCATATTGGGATCAGCCACACTGTGGGTTACACTTCTCTTCTTAGAAGAATATAAATTAACAGAATTTATTCAAATCCATTGAATATAATTTGAAGGTACATTTTAAATAAATGTACAAGTACATGACAAAGGCAATCAAAGTAGTGTATAGAGCGAAAACATTTTAACTTTAATGAAAAGTGTTCTATAAACCTCCAAGCTTGAACATTGTCAAGGTTGGAGGTTAATAGAATACTTTTAATCTCCAACTAAAAGTATGTTCATTGAGCAATAAAATAGTTTTACATATCTGCACGAAAAATGGGGAGAAAATCAATCAATCAGTCGATTCCCACTGTTTCTATTAAAAAGAGTGAAATATATGAAAGAGTAATTTAATGTATAATTGTTTCATGTATAATGTATAATGGAGAGGGGGGGGGGGGGATCTGACTTTAAAAATCTTCACTCTGGATATGGCACTGATTCATCGGCTGCGCATTTCACGATACAACTTCTAACAATTTAACAATATGAACGTTTTTTGTGCGTGCTCACAATAGACCTTGAAAAGGATATCAGGATGTTTGCTAAAATCCAGAAACGATTGATCTTATCTTGGTATATTTTCACCTCGTCATTATTTTTTACTCACAATTGTATTGTGGTAAACATTTAATTATTCGCTTAAGAAACAATTCTCAATTTAAAAAAAAATCCATTTTTCCCATTTTTAATTTTTTTTGTCTTTTTTTTTTTTTTTTTTTTTTTTTTGTCATCTGAAGGCGCCGAGTGAAGTTCATAGGGAGGACGCACCGGTATATGTCCCGGTATCCCGGTGGGCCATGCCGAGTCTGTGTACACTGTACATGATACACTTAATTCCATCTGCATTCTCTGGATTGGACCCTCTTTCATTGCCACTTATTGAGTCCATTCTGTTTAAGTTTTTGTTTTATTATTTTCAAATAAAATGAAATTGCAACAGAAAGGAAACATTAGTACAATAAAAACAGATGATTTTAAATAATTGACAAATTTAAAACAAAAAAGTTGTTTTTTTCTAGATTTTTTTTCAAGAGTCAAAAATCACTTTTTATGTATAAACCAAATTAACATTATTTCGTGATAATTTTTTTGATTTAAGAATTCCTATAAAGAAATATTTTTAAGTCCACTTTGCATGCTATTAAAACGTATTAAAAGAGGACATATTTCAAAAACAGGTTTAAGAAAATGTTTGTTTTTTTATTTTTAGAAAAAAATTTGCTTTTGTTTCGAAGAATATTTGAGAGTTAAATGGAATCATTTATGAGATTCAATTTAATTTCAAAAAATTGCCTTTTCCATTAATTTTCATACAATATACTTATGGATTTATTTTTAGTGGGGTTCAATCATTAGGCAAAACTTGGGACAAACCATAATACATCTTTAAAAACAAATTCCAATTTTCACATTCCATCATACAAATCACAAAACACATTTCATTTTTCATTCTCCCTAGAACATAGTAGTTGATTGTGAACTATATCCATTTCATCTGTTAAAAAATTATTCGATTATGAAAAAAATAGTTCCTTTTTCTTAATGTTTAATTACGATACGAGTGAATGTTGTGACACATTTATGAAAGTATTATATTTTTAAATGATCTTTAGCTTTGACTTTTAATTAAATATACAAAATAATCACTTAGTTATCCTCTTTCAAAATTATGCTTTGACTCATTAAAGACGGTTGGTAAGAAAATTGGCTATAGACATTTTAGTTTTTTTCTTGCTAATAAATTGCGATTATGGTTCCACTTAAGTTTTTTTTTTTTTTTTTTTTTTTTAAATCATAAAAATAATTTTCCAAAAAGTCTGAAAAAATCAAAATATACTTTTAACTGATATAAGTAAATAAGATAAAAGTTAAAAACAATAACTTTTAATCCATTTCAAAGTGGTCCTTAATGGGATAATAAATTAAAAGGTTCGGGGGATGTGGAAGGAAGTGACACTTTTAATTTTTCTTTCTAGGATATCATGTGTTTCTTTCAAAAAATTCGTATACTTTTTTTACTTCCGTAATTATTTCGTTTTATGATAATTTGTGCTCAAATTGAAATTAAGAGGTCGTAAAAAAGACACTAGTGTTTGAGCACAATAAATTTCAAACGAAAATTTCAACAAAAACTTTTGCTAGTCATCCCGATAACCATCTGAACGACCGTCACCATGTATGTATACTTTGAAAATAGTGACGAAAAAGCTTCCAAATTTGGATTCTAAGCTCAACAATGACGATAAGGAATAAACTGGCAAGATTCTATTGTAAAGGGTAATTTGAACTATCTCCGAATTAGCTAATGTAGTTAGGAGCATATACAAAGGTGTACATCTCGTTTGTACGTCTCTCTGTGTACAGTCGATATATGTTAAATCAAATATCTTGTCGAGATGAGTTACCGAACCAAAAACAAAAATAGATGTAACTTTTAAATTCGGTCTAAACTTTAAATGCGTAATGTTATTTAGAGTGACGAATGAACAGATAGACAGAGAGACAGATCGCATCGAAATGTTTACAATTTTAGAATTTTCAAAAGTAACTCCTAGAGGAAATCAACACTAAAATAAAATTAAAATACTGATTATGACAGTGAATCGCATTCGAAAGTGTAATATCGCTTCGAAACGTGTTTCCTTGATTTCACTTTAACGTTAAAAATAATAAACAGAAACTTACGACCCAAATAGTAAAATCTGCAATAGAAGATAAATTGATACCCTGAAATGAAATTATTATCCGCTTAGCCTTATATTGTACGTAGAGTCACATTCAGTTGGTTGGTTGAACTCCCGGCTGGGAGTGGATAGGAAGGACTTTGTGAACTAGCACCTGCCTCTGCGTACATATGTGAGAGGAACAGGTTGAAGTAAAAAAAAAAACTAATAAAAAAAAGGGGTGGGGTATCAAATCATTTTGGTGCAGAAGGAATTTTGTGAAGTTGCCATTTCAAGGCTTTCTCAGGTAGCCCCACATTCAGTTAATACGTTAAGAAGTAACAACGTGTGTTGCCATTTTGAAAAAGATATTACTGAATTAAAAAAAAATATTTAAATATATCCTTTTGTAAATCGATAAAATACGGCCAACGTAAAAGTTATGTTACATTAATGGCATCTATAAAAAGGTTTGTTAATGTAAAAGTTCTAAGTCGTATTTGGAACGCGATAAAGAAGCTTATAACAAGCATTTTAATAACAGTTATATTGCTTTCCAAAGACCTTTACACAATTAATATGTTATTCTTTTGAAACTTTTGTAATTTTTTACAATTCGAATCCTCTTTCTTAAGTACATTATGTTTAAAAGTATGTCAGGAAACCTGATCTTTCAGGAAAAAAATATCTTCCAGTGTCCTTTCTGGAATGTCATTAGTCCCAAATTTTAAATTGAAGGGTAAAAAAACCTCGATCTTTGCTTTGGAATTCACAATGATACACGATCCTGGTGATTCAGTATAAAGAACATTGAATTCACTTGCTTCACGAAGAGTATACATACCTGTATAAGTATCAGTGGTTTTAGTGGGAAATTGTAATTTATTTGTGAAGCAGGATTAATTGAAAAGCGAGTCCAATGATTTGAGTAATGCAGCTTCTTGTGCGAACAAGATTAACTCGGTACATGAACATCTTATTAGATGATCGTATCAAACTCATCCATTATTAGAACTTCTTATTATACGCATTAAAAAAAGTATATTTTGTGTTGATCTAAAATTAAAAAAAAAAAAAAAAAAAAAAAAACGTTTCTAAGCTTGAAGGGAAAAAAACACGGGCTTGATGAAAAAATTACAGAATAAAAATTACTCTCAAAAGGTATATTAATGACAAACAGGTCAATCTATAAACATTTCACGGTATAGCCTCTCATATATCTAGAATAAGATTATTGATTTGTTAAATTACAATGAGTAAACATTCATTTGTATAGCTATTTTTTTTTTTTTTTTTTTTTTTTTTTTTATAAAAGATAGGTAAACAAAACAAGTGTAAACAATTTCCTTTAACCCAAATAGTTTCCCAGAAACGGCATATGATATTTTCCTTCTATTTTGCATGATCCTTTATGGTCTTCATTACAGTACAATAGGAGATTTCCCCGGGAATGACTTCACACATCTCGTGTGACAGAGTCTCCCTGACTGCAATTTCTAGTACATCAAGTGCCTCACATTCTTCGAGGGTAGGAAGGTCTTCACAACCTGCTCCATGTGCCACGGCCACCAGGCTTCACCAGGACATTTGATAGACTGTTTGAACCTCTTATGGGAGGACGTCTATCATGATCCTATTCCCGTACTCAACTTTATTAGAATCAACGGATTCAGTGGTGTAGTGTAAAATAAAAAGGTATGGGAACGCTATGTCACGTCGTTGCAAACGTATACTTTTGTTTTTTTCTGTGTGGGGGGAGTGGGGAGTGAAAATTACAACTAAGAATAATAAACTTTTCTAATTTAACTTTAATAATCTCAAAACAGATAATGAGCTCCTCAAAATTGAAAAGAAAAACATGTGTGTTTAGACATTTTTATTTAAATATCTTTTTAAAACTATAAAGTCCTCTGGATTTTTTAAAAATTTGCTTGGCACAACCCATTTTAACAGATTGTTTGACACTTTATTATTGGATTAGAAAATATTTTCAAACATATTATTGACACAAATTTTTAAATAGATATTTTGCAACAATTTTTAAACAGATTATTTACAATTTATTTTAAACAGATTATTTACATGATTTCTTAAATAATTTTCATTCAGAAAAATTTCCATAAGAGATCGAGTTTCTATTCAGACCTGATGGCTGTGTGGATAGAGCTCTACCCTCGCATGCCAAAGGTGCCGCGTACGAATGAATCCAGTGCTAGGCATGGATGTTCATGATGATTCGGGATCCACGTTAAACTGTAGGTCCCGGTTCGATTAGCCGTCATTGTGCATAAAAGTAGGCCGTTGAGCTTACAAACAACCAACCAAATGTAGACTCATCACTTGAGAGACTTATAGATTTACTTGGAACATGGGTTTCGTTATATGATATTGTCATCAAAATCACTGCGATTTAAAAAATATCGGGGGCAATTTCTTCCCCTTACCGCCACAACTGTATTTAAAGTTGATTTTTTTTTAAACTTGAGGGGGGGGGGGGGGATTTTTTTTTTGCTACATTTTTGGAGAAAACTCTGTCTGAAATAACTGTATATGTAAGCTCTCAAACCAAAATGCAATTTATGTTTGAATTTTAAAATACATTTCAATTGCTTTCTTATTATTTCACAGTTCGATTTCGAGGTATTATACATGTTTGCAAAACCATTAACAATTTTATATTAAGGAAAGTGAAATATATAACCTCAAAGCAAATATGAATACCTTCACTTTTTGGAAAAGAATAGATTCATTAGCGTGAGTTTCGGCATCATTATTTGTAGGTTACAAAGAAATTTTTTTTTTGTCCTAACTTTGATTTTTCAAAAATATTTCCCTTCTCAGAATGACAAATATAACATCTATTATTAAATGGCACACAGTTTACTTTTTCCGGTGAATTTTTTCCTTTTATAAAAATTTAAGTAACTATTAGGGAGGGGAATAAAGGCCTCCTCCCATGCCTCTTCCTAAGACCACCCATTTCCATTATTTTTATGTATTGAATTAAAGTAAGCAGGAGTTACAAAATCAATACTGTTTTAAATAGATTTTGTCATGTTCAAACAACGTGTCAGTTGGATTTTTCCAATATCTGGTAAGCCAATATAAATGCATAATTCCGTGATTTCAAACACATGGGTGATATAAAAAGTTTTTAAAAAAAAGTTACACCAGTTTTGTTGAAAAATCTATTAACGTTCCCGTTAAAATTAGAAAAGAAATTCTTCAAGGAAAGGATACAAAAAACTGCAGACCGCAGTTTTCTTCTTTGAAAATGGAGAGAGTTGGCGTCAATTTGTGTATGAAGAACAACTAGGCAACTTTGACGTCTGAAATTCATCCACAAATACAGATGATGAAGAAGATAATCATGTGTCGGGTTGTTGATGGAATGGCCATATGTGTGGGTTGCCGCGTCTCTTTCAAGTGTTTGAAAATACTTGAACTTGCTTGCTCAGCTCTGAAGTTACAGATCGAAAACGACAGCATAGTTCTCACGAAAGAACCGTTTCGTTTTCTTTCTTGACTGTGCGTTTAATGTCACATAATAAAAAATTTAAAAAAAAAATACAAAATTAGATGATGGAACGCCGTTTCTCCTTATAAAAAGGCAAAGGATCGCCGTTCCCATGCGTTCCAGCTCCACTACACCCCTGAACGGACTCATAGATCTCGTCTGACTTAGCAGACATGGAAGATAGACAATTGTATCCACAATTTCAATCTTTTTCGTGGCGACATCTATTTCTCAAAAATTGGACTAACCTTAGTTTCACAGATTCTGCATTATTTTTTATTAAATTCAAGTGTGTTAACAGTTAACACAATATATAATTGAAAATATAGATTACAAATTATTTGCAGGCATTGTGCTTCGTATTTTTTTTAAATAAGTATCCACTAAATTAGTATGTAAAAATTTAAGACGGATCCTTTTTGCATTGAAAATGTTACCTGATATGCAAGGGTGTAGAGGAAGGGGAAGTAAGGGAAGGAGGAGGGGCGACAAATAGAGGGATATTAGCTTAATTTAGCTGATCAAAATTCTTTCTTGTATTTCATAGATGTTAAAGGGGATTTTTTTTTTCATAAAATAAAGTAAGTTTACGTATGGAAAGCAAGTTTTGTGGTTCTTAAATTTATAGCATTGTTTTTATTTCTTAACATAAGGCATTTAATTGGTACTGAATTTCATTGAGTACTATATATGACATACAGTTTTGTATTTGCTTTGAAAAAATAATATTTAAAAGGGAAATAAAGCTAAATACTACAACGTATAATTAAAAAGCGTTATTAAATTTAACAGTAAAAATAGTCTTAAAATATCACACGTATTTAATTGTTTCGTTATCTGTTGCTCGTATACGATTTTTAAAAATATAAAAAATTTCTTGAACACCTCTATATCATTGTGAGGAAAGGCGACTGCTGTAATTCCCCCAAGCATATAATTCAAGACTTACTTAGGAAAAGTTTTGCTTCGTGAGAAAATAAAAATGAGGATTCTATAAAATACAAATTAAAACTCTTATTTTTAATATAACAATTGTTAAAATTTTAAATATCAAAATAAACACTGTATCTACGGTATCACTAAGATTGAATGTAATAAGAGAATACCGAATCTCACTCTACAACACACAGTAGGCGGTAAAAAAGAAAAGAAAGTTACATCAGGCATTCCTTGAGTTTAATACCTACAACTAGAGTTATACACTCACACAAAGAAATGTTCGCGATAATGTAGAAAAGTGTTTCAAAAATACTAAATTTGCTATTGCTAGCTATCTTGATAGTGCCAGGTCAATTACTGGCCACTAAATACAAGATACTCATTTACCACTAATTGTATAGGAATATGAGAGTGACTGTATTTATTGTTTTGCAAATTAATTTTTTCTCTTAAATATTGTTGTATACGTTGTTAACTGTATGACGTAAGCCAAAAGGGACCTCTCATTTTGTGTGACCTATATAGTTTACCCGTCAGCAGTAGTCCAATAAAGTGCTCTATACTTAAGTATTTGACTAGAATGCATAATAAAACAAATATATATTTTTTTTTCACAACACCGTTATTTTCTAACGGCAGAAGGTATAAATTTACTATGACAACGTTACGACGTCGAAGGGTCAACGGAAATAGAATTAAAATAAAATTTAGCGGTCTCTAAAATTTAGAACCAGCACTATGTTTGTCTCTACTATAAAGCTCACCAGAAAGTGAGAATTGAAGAGTTAAAATACGACATTTGATTAGGACAAAACATTTGCTTAACAGACTTATGACACAAAAATTTACTTAAAATTTTTTAAGGTGGCATCCTTTTTCAATCAATGCTGAGCCTCTTACCTCCAATATCTCCCAGAAATTATGTATACAAATCCACTTAGCTGAGTATGGAAAACTTACTACTTCTATAGCACAGATGTCATTGCCTTTTTTCCATGAATTAGTCTCCTTATCGAAGGCAGCAAAGAAGACTTTTTGGAAACTTCTACAAGGGTAAAATTGAAACTGCATTTGCAATAAGAGATTTTTTTTAATACCGACAATTTCATATTGTGGTCTCTTAATCAGTTGAGAGGAAATCTCCAACAAAATTATACGACAACTTTCACACTACTGAGATTAAAAGAGTGGTGCCAAATTACTTCTGATCGAAAATGAAGCTACAACCCTCCCCCTCTCCCATACCCATCCGTTTTCCATCAAATCTTATAGAAACGCTCTCCCACCTTCTCCTTCTAAAGAATGTCTACCAGCGTAGTATTTCCATACCTTTTTATTTTAGCCTACACCACTGACAAAGGACTATCATACTTGCTAGAAATGTATAAAACTAATTTTTTAATTAAATTTTAGATCTTTATCAGAAAAAATTTTACTTCAAATTTCAACAAAAAAGTCAGTCCCCCTTATTGATTAATTACTATTAAAATGTTTTTTTATTAATACATTGGTGAGTGTTTCACTAAAGAATTACAACTAATCAATTTGTGGACGAATTAAAATTTATATTTTTTCCCACAAAAGAATTATTTACACAGTACAATGACAAAAAATGCCAAATATGAAGGAAGAAGGGGGGAGGGGAAACTTAGGTTAGTTTTTTTTTAAAAAGTGTAGCTGATCAATCAATGACTACAGATACACAATTTCAAATCATTAATAACAGGTAATACAACTTCTTTAAACTACAAAGCTTTTTTTTATTAAAATACCGCAGTTGAGACCCTATTTCTCCATTATTAGGTTTATTATATGCGAAATATTGCGTGTTTATTATTGCGAAATATGTGATGAAGTTTTTGTGGCCTCAAAACAAATTTCAAAAGTACTTATAAAATATATTTAAAAGATTTTTTAATTAAATTCAGAACTGTATTTGTAAGTGTAATACATACAATGGATAAAGCAGAAAAATCACTAGCTAAATCTCATTTAAAATTAAACAGTAAAATGTAATTTATCTTTCTGGTCCGATTTGTAGCATAAAACATTTTGAATACCATTCTTAAAATGGAATAAATTCATCTGAAAGTAAAATAAATTTCCTAAACCCTACACTAATCTTGAATTAATCAATTTTTGTATAATAATTACAAAATAGGAAAGTTTTCATTGTGAAGCCAAAATTGAATGGAATTATAAAGAAAAAAGTAGTAAAAAAAAACTAGAATATTACACGGATCAACGACCTAAAGGCTGAAGGTTAAACTGTATTTTTTTCTATATCCACTTTACTTCGACCAAAAAAGTTAGTTATAACGACATTCATCGCTAGCTATGTAGAACATTCATAAAGTATTTTCTTTTATAAAACATTTTTTTTTGGGGGCGGTAAATGTTTTTTTTCTGATCCACCCATCAACTTGGGCATCGACCACAAAGGGCAAACTTGTGAATGAAATAATACACTTCTACGTTAAGTATAACTTTAAGAGGAAAGAATATAAACGGGAAAATTTACAAGGGAAAAAAACATGCAATATAGATCTTCAAATATTCATATGTACAGACAGAAGCTTAATGTATAACTACTTTCCAACATTTTATTAGGAATTAAAATTCACTTTTTCAAGAAATAGACTTGAGCAAAAACTTTAGCTACCTTGCATCCATATGCGCATTCAGCACTTTCCAAACTGCAGCATTTTTATAAACCGGCTATTCCTCCTAATTTCTTTATAATCTTGAAGATCAGAATACATATATACAGACTCGTTTACATTTTTAAGTCTCATGGAATTCAAGTCGGAAAATTGGGGAAACGTGTTCTTTCGGCGTTTTATCATGTATTTTACGTTTCAAAATATATTTTTCTACCCATGTGAATTTTAGTTTAACTTAATTTCAAATGTTAGTTTCCTACACCCCCTGAGCTAATAAAAAAAACTAGAGGTGTGGAACGTCACCCAACTTTCAAGTATACTGTAATACTGGTCACTTTACATTTATATTTGATGTGGACTATTACCATTACCATTTTCATTTATGTGAAAAAAATGGTCAGTTTGGCAATATATTTGGTGATAATTCTTACATGGGAAAAAGAACATTGCCAAAAGGGGGAATTTGGCGAGATACTTTTCGATAATTCTTAGATTATTATTTCTTGTAAGTGAAACAGGTGAAGAGAAAAACGGACGTTGATGAACGATGCTTAAAGGAAGAGAACTCTATGAAGAGAATTGTGTCCAGAAAAACGACATAATTTGGAAAGAATCGGATGTGTCGTCATTTGGTCCGAACAATTTGACAGCTCCATAGACTCCGTAGCGGTTGAGTTGTATGAAACGTCGTCATCGAATGTTGTACTGATGGTAAATTTATTTTGGGATTATTTCTTTCTTTCTTAAGAAGTGAAATATGAGCAAATAGTCCACATTATTGTAATGAAAATTATGTAATGTGAAAAGGAAGGGGGAAAAAAAAAATGGAAAAAAAAAAAAAAAAAACCTGCTAAGAAACCATTTAAAAAAAGAGTTTTTGGAAATCTTTTTAAGAATCACCTGTTTTTGCTTGATCATTTTTCAATTTTAAAATTGGAGCTTGTAAAGTATATTCGTGTAGGAGTAAAATATACACAATAATTGGGAAATTCTTCAAAAAAGACGTATCTATCTTTACAAAATAGGACAAAATTAAAATATATATCAGACGAAACGGTCGTTTCGCCGCCAACCTTAAAAAAGGCAGAAACGACAGTAAGTATCTATTCTCTGCACAACTTCCAGCGAAAAAGCCGAAATTGACTAGTTTCTAGCGCGCTTACGAAACTTCACATAATTATACAAAAAATACCATAGATTCGACTCGGTGATATCTTTCAAAGAAAAAAAAATTGAGTACCTAGGACAAAAGACAACGAAGAAAAAAAATATTGAAAATTCCAAAACGAAATAAAAAAACGAGTTCTAGCCCGATTTCGATGTAAAAATTTAGACAAACGTACAGCCCTAACTAATCTATAGATCTTCAAACGGATTGAATTATAGAATGCGGAATGTTTCAACTTAAAATCCTACGCTGGTTTGAACTTCATTAAATAATTCTTTCTATTTTTAATTAATTTAAAACCACTTTTTTTCATTTCATAATTTGGCGACAGATAAAGGCGATCAGCTTGTAATTGAGGTTCAGATATATATGCCAAAAGTTGCCAAACAGGTTTGCTATCATTTGGAAGTTAGTTTTTCCAACATGTTAGGCTTAAGTAAGTTTTAATGTAATGTTAAAGTATAGGAGAACGAATTGGACTATAATTATATGGCTTATAACATCTTTAAAATTTAAATAATTTAATTTTTGAAGAGATAGAATTAAAGAGAAATATTTGTTCTTTAAGTTGCATGTGTTATTTGAACTGTATGACAATATAGAGAGAGTTAACTTTCAAAAACATTTTAATTTCGGGAAATCTCCATTGAAAAATGAAAACAATCACATTTTGTTGCAAGATACTATGGGCAAAGTATAAATGTGGAGGTTATACGAGGTGACGTCACTGTCAACTCATTACAGAGGACTAAATGAACCACGCATTGCGATTGGCTAATGGAATTTGCAAAAATGTCATTCGTTTTTAAAGATGTGTTGATTTTTACTTTCCGTTGTAAAATGAAATTGTAGAATCATATATCATCAAAATTGTAATTTCATAGTGAATTTTAAAATTGTTGTTAAGAAAATATTTTAAATTTTGTCAAATATCAATGGGTTATTATGTGAACCAAAATAATGCTTGGTATAATAAAAATAATTTATACTGCAATATTTATTAGACTGTAAAAAAATTGTAATATTTATTTGTAACAATTTATTAGTATAAACTTTAAATGGGATGCACGCTCTGGCCTTGTAAGTTAAAGGTGCCGGATTTGCTTCCTGTGTTAGGTGTGGATGTTCGTTGTGATTCGGAATCCACGTTAAGCTGTGGGTCCCGGACTGATTAGTCGTTATTATGCACCAAAATAGTTCGTTGTGCGTACAAACTAACCAATCGAGCTGAAACTTGGCAGACAGGATCTTTGTCAATTGCAACGTATTTCTTTAAGATTTGGGAGTTGAGTTGCCATACACAAGTTTCTAGTACTCGTTCGTTTAAGATTTTGATGGTTACTGCCGTCCGCATTCAACCAATTTGTCAATTTTCAAGTAGATTTTGGCATGCAAGATATCATTGAACTCAACTTGAAGTTAAATGTTAAAAATAAATTAAGTAAGCATACATTCGTAAGCGAGTCACAACCGAGAGTTCTAATCAGAGGTTGGCCATTTTTTTTATATCACTGTGTTTGTGGCTGAAAATTTTCATCATGTTTATGATTTTTTTATTGTAAGAAAGTTTTTTGTGTTTTTGAGGTTGGTGGTTCTTCTACTTTTCAAAAGTGTTTTTTGGAGGGGATATATATAAACTCTGTATGTTTGCTTCTTCCATGTGCAATAAAATCATTTCAATTTCTTTTCATTATTTTGTATGATATTTCACTTGAATAGCTTTAAAATATAAGAATGTGTTTTTGATTATATCAGTGAATGTACCTAATTGTTCTCATAAAATATGGAGGGGAAGTTGACATTTTTTTTTTTTTAACTGTAAAGAATTTCTAGTTTATAGCCATTTTGTGTAAGTATTGATTCGTGCTTTATACTAAAAACTTATTACGTGCTGCGATATTATTTAATAATGCATATTAACATCAAGAGTTATTCAAATAACTTTAAAATTATGCGTCATTTACTGCGTTAATCAAAACTGAGTCCTACATGGAAAAAATCTAAAATGGCCATAAAAACTATGACTCACGCGCTCTGGCGGAAGTTTAACTTATCTCTATTTTTTCCCTCTATTTTCTATTTGCCCTCTATTATTTTTTTAAAAGGCATGTGATTTTAACGGAATAGAAATTACTTTTCAATCTAAAGTAATGCTTGAATTTGGAACATATTGTTTTTAGACAACCTAGAATTTCTAGTGCCAGGTTTATATTAATTAAAATTGTTTAAAAATGACATTGTTCTAGAAATAAGGGGAAGGAGGAAAGAATATATTCAAAAGCAGTCCTTATTTTAAAGTCAATAGCATTTATGGGACTTTAAAACAAATAAATATACACAAGAAAACATTGGAGAACATTGTTTCAATCTTGAAAAAAGTTTTTAAAAAAGATAAAAGAAATTTAAAGAGTCATTGACGCCAAATAAAAATATTTGGGAAGTTTTTAATGAGATATTATAAAACATGCTAGAAGAAGTGAATTAAAAAAAAATTAATTTAGGATCTAAATTAAGTCACCGTTTTCAATGCTCACTTGCGGTACCCGAAGATAGTGTGTTTAATATGACATGGGTATTAATATTGTAACTTTTTAGTGTTAATTGAAGTCTCTATTTTACTGAATGAGGTGTTTTATGAACTGACAAAATTATGTGTTGTTTGTATTCAGTATCGTTGATCTAGAAAATTTACACATTTTAGAGTTTTTTCGGGTCACGCCTTCTTTATATTTAGCTATAGTTCCACTAGATATGTTTTTCAATGCTTATTAAAAGTAATAACCGTTTATGAGCGTTGGTTATTCCCTGTTGAAAGAGAACACAATTCTTCTACTGTTAGGGTCTAGGATTTGAGAGTTAAAAAACTAAAAAAAAAGTACAGAAAGTAAAAGTCTCTGAATATGGTCAAACCACCTTAGTCTCTCCAACTTGATATATAGTGCCAGTTTTCATGACTATCGTCGTTCAATTGCACTACATTTCATTGTAATTTTTTTATACAAAATGGCGTGAAGTAGCCACACTTTCAACAAAACAAAAAAAAAATATTTTTTACCTATTCAATATTCTTATTTTATATTTTATACAGTCAACATATTGTTTACTTATTACGGTAGCTCATTAAAATTGGGTACTTAGGTTCGATATAAGCCGTCACAGTGAAAATTATGATATTTCTTTTAAATTCAGAGTTTAAAGTTTTAAGAGTTTGAAGTCAGTTTTAAAGACAGATTTCTCTACATTCAAAACGTGTAGTTTGGCGTAGTCTGCTGTCTGATATCTACACGTTGGGTAATTCCCTTTTATAGGGGATAAAATCCACTTAATTTTAAGGTATTTTAAATGTTATTTAGATACTTATTGTAAAGAGATCGCCACGTAAGTTAACTCAAAACAAAATTTAATATTAACCTGTTTTAAATACTAAATATTTATCTAGTATTTTGTATTATTTTTTTTTTGTTTGACGTTGAAATTGCATTTAGGTGAAATGAAATTTGCTTACTTTAATCAAAATTATGATATAGTTTTAGAGGAATTTGCCATATCCCGCTTCTTGGGTAAAACCTGCAAGTACTAATTGACTTGATAAGATATTTGCGATGATAAAATTAATCAAACGTTTATTTTATTTCATAGATATAGGATTCAGTCATTCCTCGGCCTAAACATTTAAATAACGCATTACGTTTTAAATAAATGAGGGCTCATTAGAAGCTATTTTATAGTCAAGATCATGCAGCATTGTCGTAGGTCGGATAAAAAAATTATTATGTGATTAGTTTCTACTTTCCAAATAAATTTATCAATTACTTCTTAGGCTCTTAATGAAAATTATTTTTTTTTAAATCACACTTAAGTATTTTTAATCACTAGACTTTACCTTTGAAATTTTAAGAACAATATCAAAAAGTCTTAAATGAGCTCACTCTTTGAACTTAAAACAGGGTAGTATTTTCACAATTGGATTTTTCAATTATCATCTCATCAACTACAACATGTGATCCATCACTATGAGATGTTTAAAAATAAACTCTAATTTTCAAATTCCATTAGTCGATAAAAATAATCGCATAATTTTCAATTGACCGAAACGACGTCGTGAATGAGATTCCTTATTTGCGTATATTTCGGTCTTTTATAGATAATTCTTTTCAATTCGGAGGTGAAGGATTCGACATGTGGTAACGTTGAATACGCGCAATTATAAAATAACAGCAGTTTATCACCCTCAATTTTTCTTAGATTTCAGCACTGAAGTGAACTATCTAGAGAGTAAATACGAATTGGATCATATTCCTAGCTACTCGTAAACAAATTAGAATTATAAATTTAAGAGGAATCTAGTAGTTATATTATTACTTGGGGACAAAATTATGTGAAAAAATAATTACTTTAACTAGGTGTCAAATGTACATTTATAAACCACTGACGCACGGGGATGTGTCATGTGCATCAGACGATATGCCCATATGCATTTCAAAATTCTTTTGTCAGAAGCCTATTGCCGTACTAATCGCAAAATTGGTAACTAAAATTGAACTCAAATTGAGAAATGGCGGTTTAAAGTTTAACAAAATCATGTAGTTGATGTTAACATATTGATGACCTTGTTAACTTTTTTAATAATTTTCGCTCAGGTAAGAACATTAAATATCACCATTATGTAGAATAAATTACAGAGAACGACCTGCTAACAATAACTCAATTCGGCCTAAAATACAACTGTGCCTATAGCATGACAGCATAACTATTGCAATTCAGCCTCGCAAAAATTATTCGCTCACTCCCCTCGGGTGAGATTTCAATTGTTTTTCAAATCGATCGCTGAAGGTTGGTTGTTTTCAGATTATCTGGCGCCGTCAGCAACACGAGGGCTATAATGCGCCGAAACATTCGTCATTAGACAAGCCAACATACATTTACAAACACCCATGCCTAACACGGGACTCGAACCCACAACCTCGCGGTCTAGAAGCTACGATCGCTGAAAGAGTTGATAAATTTAACGATAAAAACAACATTACAATAAAAAATAGGTTAATATTTTCCTAACTCGCAAATCAATTAAAGGTTTGAAAATTAGGATTTTTATCATGTGACACAAATCGACAAATTGCGTTAAAAATTGGTAATTTGTGTCATTATGATGTCACTAACATTTGAAATTGTCATGAGAGGATCAACACCCTTCTAGAAAGAAAAGGTAGGGGGATATTTTACTTATAAATGCTAAAAATATGATAAAAATTTGAGTTGGTAATAAATATGTATGTTTAAGTTAAAATCTGTAATTTGGGACAGTATGATATCACTACCATTCAAAAAATTTCATGAAAGTGTTAATGAAATGTTAAAAAAAAAGTTGATAAATTTAACGATAAAAACAATATTATTAAAAAAAATAGGTCAATATTTACCTAACCCACAAATCGATAAAAGGTGGGGACATTTTACGAAAATTAGGATTTTTACCATGTGATACAAATCACCAAATTGCGTTAAAAATTAATTAATAATTTAATTAATTTGAGACATTATGATGTCCCTAACATTTGCAATCGTCATGAGCGGATCAACACTCTTCTAGAAGGAAAAGGGAGTGGGTTATTTTACGTTTAAATGCTCAAAATTTGATAAAAATTTGAGTTGGTAATAAATTTGACAGTTTAAGTTAAAATCTGTAATTTAGGTCAGTATGATGTCACTAACATTCAAGAATTTTCATGAAAGTGTTAATGCCCTCCTGAAGGAGGAGTGAGAATAATTTTCTGTTAAAATTGTGTGACAAATATGTAATTTATGTCATTATGACGTCACTAATATTCGAAAATTGTCATTGAAGAATTAACGCCCTCTCAAATGAAAAGATTAAGGGGTCCTTTTCCGGAAAAAATATATTAAAAAAGTGATGAAAAGCGCCGTGTAAAAAGCAGAATTCGTCAAATTCTTGTAAAAATTCAACACTTTCTGAGCTTAAGAACACTTTTTAAAAGGAAGGTGATTATAAAATTTTGTTCGAGTCGAGGTAGCTCTGTATTTATATCCAATGACTATAGAACAAATTGTTTCTGAGTGAGTTCTAACTCCTTCCATTATTTCTAAGTATGCACCAGCCAAATATTTTAACTTGCGTAAAAACGTCCATTTTGTGAGTATGAGAGATAGTAAAAGTCTCTAGAATATTTTATTCAGAGACAATATAATATATTACCTATGCATGGTTATTAGATTTAAGTATAAAGAGTCTTCAATTGAAACATAGCGTCGTATCTACCTACCTTTAAAAAGTGTCCCTAAAGTATAAATGCTGTGGTACTTTTACAACGATTTGCTGAGTGCTAGTCAGTACATGAGACTTTTTTGCATTTAAAAAATATTTTGATGGAAAAAAATCCCACCCTTTCCTTCTGTGAAGAAACCTTAAGAACAATTTTTAAATGTTAAAGACATCATAAGGACAAAATATTTAATTTTCAACTCGATATTTTTTTGTTTTTGTTTTTTTTTTTGCGCGTTTTAACAGAAAAATACCCCTCACTTTTTTTCAAGGAGTGCTTTGATTTTTCATGACAATTTTAAAATGTTAGGGTCATCATACTAATACAAATTTCAGATTTCAATGCATTATGATAAATTTACCACAAGCTTGAAAAAAAAAATTTACCCTATTTTGGGCATTTTAATGGAAAATGAAAGTTCTCCCTTCCTTATAGATGGGCGTTAGCACTTCAATTACAATTTTTTAATTTTTAGTGATATAATAATGGTAAATTTTTTTTAATCCAATATAAAAAAAAATTATCACAAGCCCAAAAAAATTGCCTTTTCATCTTTTTTTTTTTTTTTTTTTTTTTTTTTTCTTTTTTTTTTTACTAGAAAATTACCCGCATTTTCTTCCTTCTTGGAGGTTGTTGATTCTTTCATGAAAATTTTTATAAATCTTACTGACATCTTAATGACACAAGTTACCGATTTTTAACGTAATTTGATAACTTGTGTCACATACTAAAAATCGCAAATTTCTTCTGTAAAATTTCCTCACATTTAATAAATTTAAGGATTAGCTAAATATTAACCTATTTAAAAAAAAAAAATCTTACACTCTTTTTGTTTTTAAATTTAGAATTTTTTTTATACGTTTAAAATTGATTTTTTTAAAAACTAATTCGACCTACTTTTTACTCCCCAACGTACTTGTATACAGAACAACGTACCGTGCTGAATCGAAAATGGCTTTATATGCTAGTAAAATACCAATCATGCGTTTCCTATTTTTAAAGCAAACTGAAAGATAATTTCCCTAGTTAAATGAAAAAATTTATTCAAAATTCAAAATAACATTAATTGTAGCGTATTTGATTCATTTAGTATGATGAAGAAAAAAATGTGAAATTGAATAATATGTAAATATTTGTAAAATTAAAACCAGAGAAATTTTATAGATAGTGCATATTGTAATATAAATTTGATAGTAAACAGAAACGATGATAATAAAAGACGGCTTAATAAAAGAGAAGAAACTAATAATGTTTTTTATTTAGTATAATAAGCATTATTTTAAACTTAAATGATTTAGCTCGCTTTGCTTTTCAGAAATGAGAGAATTATTTTGTTTTGATACTCAAAAACATTCTATCAAGTTTCTAAAAATAAAACAACCTACTTAACTTTAAATAAAGATCATCTCTTCAAATGTGAATAATAATAAATTGAGTACCAAACAATTAGAAATTTATAGTTCAAAGCAACATTAAGTCCTAAATTTCTATTACTCATCTTCAGTGAGCTAATTTGATTCCATATTTACAATGTTTATTTATAATATAGAGAAAAACTGGCTTGCACTTGCAGTATTTTAAAATACATTCAGAAAAGAATATCTGTATCAATGAATAAAAGTACACAAATAAAGTTTTAGGAAAATTTGTCTTATAAATAAATCAAAGCTGAAAACAGAGAAGAAAAGTTATATAAAAAAAAAAGAGTTTAAATTGGTAATTTTAATTTTGGTTTTTCTAATTTTTTTTCCTGAAAACATTTGCTCTTGGGTTTCTTTGAAACCAGTTAATTAAAATATGAATTCATTAATATATTGAGCACAGCTAGCAGAATTTCATGCATGCACAGACTAATTTCAAAGAATAGTGGTTTGTGTATCTAATAATTTTATTTTATATACAACTAAATAAAAGAATTACTGATATATTGCACAAAGTTCAACTTTGCGCTTTTCAACTGATCAATGTTTAGAACTTGATCCACATTTCACACTGATGTTTATGGTGGAGTAATACATAATAAATGTTAAAAGCCGAAAGTTAAAAACGTTATCAGTGAATGTATCAATAGCGGCTTTTGCAACCTTTCACGGTTTTAAGTTATAAGGGCTATAAGTTACAGTGTCAGAAGCGATAGATAATCAAGTTACGTCTGGTTTAAAGTATATCAAATTCCACTTGCATTTAATCTCATCTTAACATAAAATATTTATCCTGTTTTTAACAATAACAAATTACAACATATATTAGTCATTACTGATACCTTAGTGACGAATGGAGGCTGGAAAAAAAAATTATATTTCAATTTTAACTAACACCATTTTTTGGCAATTTTATTGTTCCAACTAAGAATACTTTGATAATGATAATATGAAACAAGTATTTCTTTCATTGATTTAATGGCTTTTAGAAAGTGTTTACATTCTGATTTCAAATAATATATATATATATATATATATATATAGCCAGCGAATTTGTCGTACTGGAGTCATCCCAATTCCCTCCATATGGTTAAAAAAAAAAAAAAAAAAAAAAAACTTCCTGTAAACTGTATCACAAACAATTACCTTAAATATGGTATTTGCTTAATTTTAAGTACTATAATGTTTTCAATTATTTGTAAGTGATAAAAAAATTTTGGCATTTAAAATTTAAAACTTTTTTGAAGTACATCAATTTTGCTTAGAATTTTGTTAATGAAAGAATTAAACAGTTTTAGTAAAACTTTAGCATATAAACTAATTTTTAGTATATAAACTATTTTTAGACTGTTAAAATAAATACGAAAAATACACATTGTAATATTTTAATTATAAATTGCATAAAAGTAATCCAGTTTAGTAACTTAAAACTTTTCCATTTTTTTAAAAAGAAACGAAAATTTTTTGCTGAAATTGTGATTCATGTTGTTTATTTTTATTCTGATCATCCATTTTTCCTTGGAATTGAATGTCGTATTTCTGTTAATAGTTTGTGATTCTTAAGCGTTCCTACTGCAATAGTCTATTAAATCTTTTTTTAAAAAGAGGCTGGGGATGAATGTCTAATCTTATTATGCAAAATATATATCACACTCCGAAAGTCGAGTTCTTATAAATATACTGAGTTTCTAGATCTGAAAAAAATACAAAAAGAAAGAAAACTCGATTATTTTTTTTATACTAGTGGAGCCTTGCGCAGCCTGTGCCTTTAATATTATTTAGTCGAATTATATTTTTGGGGAGTTCATCAGAGTTAGATATTGTATTTTATTGTTAAGATATATAATTAAACTTAATTTACAAAGCAGAAATCGGTACAGCATTACTCGTATAGTTGGACATTCTGGTGATAAACCGTATCCCGCGCATTCATTATAGAGTATTTAGTGGAACTTTTTTAAATCTGGATTTATCAACAAATAATGTAGGGAACTGTTTACAGCAAAAAACTACACCTCTAATACATATACTTATTGTAGTTTAAAGTGGGGAAAGGGGGATCATTAACGAGCAAAGTTGACGCATCCTTTAGATGGAGTGCTCTTAATAAAATATCTTCTACATAGAATACTTTCTCCTTCTTCTCATCAAGGACTAAGGGGACTAAGACACCTTTGCTTTCTTCAAGCATTTTGTACTAACCCCATATCCAGTACAGGTCGCTAGAGGGCAGTGCTGCACAGGATGTAAGCACACACTCGCTCGTGAGAGGGAGTGTCCAAGTCTTCCTATAGCCACCGAAGAGTTCATTTCTACCTCACTACCAACCGCATGTGTAACTTCTTAATTTAGAGGCATTACCAAGCAAATGACTTGGCTTTGCCATCCTCCAGTAGTATTGATTTGTATAGGAACTTGGAGAACTTCGCGACCACGACTGATTTAACGTGCCCCAGTCACCATTAGGAAACACGGTGGTCTTTAGTCAGTCAGTCGAGAATGATACTCTCCCGATTGAGCAACGCGGCCTCTAGAATACTTTCTGATAGAGCACTAAAATACAAAGTCTTAAATTCAATTTTCAGATAAATATCATAATGCACAATTGTAAAAAGAAAAACTAATCATCAGAGGTAGAGTTTTTAGCCTTTAGAATGATGCATCATTTATGAATTTTGGTTTTGTATAAATTGATAAGAGAGAGAGAAGGGGGGGGGGGGATGTTTAAGTCACATATTGAAAATGCAGAGCAATTATGGGCATAGAGAACTCTCTCTTTATTTGCAGCCTATAGCAGCAAAAATTATATAGGAGAGCTCGACATTGGATAATGCTGCTAAGTTGGGGAACCTAAATATGTATAGATTGGAGAAAAGAAGGTCTAGAGGAGATTCGATTCAGTTGTTTAAATTTAACAAACCTTTTGATTGCAAAGGTTTGGAGTAAAATTCGGAGGACAGAGGACAAGAACTCATGCTTATAAGTTATAGGTTTTTAAAATCATATTTTAACTTAGAAAATTTAACAAATTACTTTACAATAGAGTGACAGATAAGTGGAACAATCTGCCGGACCACATAATAAATTATGACGGGAGTCAACAATTTCAATTTCAAAAGACAATTGGATAAATATTGATGGATTGCTTAGAAAAGTTAAATTGGACCAACCTAAGTAGACCTTATGCCTGTAGTTGGCCATTTTTTCCTTTTTTTTTTTTTTAATAAGCTATATGCAAAGGAGGATATAAATTAAAGGATCATTAAATTTCTCTGTTACGTTGTATAATTAAAAGCATTCGAAACAAATTAATTCATTGGAAACAATTTATAACTTTAATAATAGAAATTCACCAAGTATATATATTAAAGAATTAAAATGAAAAATAGTGTAACTGGTTGTAAGTAGTAACTAGTTTTAAGTCAAAATTAAATCATTTGAATGTTAGATATTTAATAAAATACTATTTTAATGTAAGAAAAATTCAATAAATAAATATTATTCATTTAAAACATTGCTTATTCTTACTAAATTTGAAGAGTGTAGCTGTTTTTAAATTTAAATACATTAAGGAAAATATTTTTTCGTTTTCATTGTTGAAGTTTTAGAAAAATGTTTCAGCAAAAGTACTTTTAATGCTCTTAAGCAATTGTTCTAATTTCATGAAGGAAGATTTTAGTAACCTCCTAAACTACGTTATTATTCTGTAACTTTTGGGACGTATAACAAAATGTATGGTTGTCTTTTAATTTTAGTATATTTTATTGAGGAAGTAATAAGATTAAACCACAATGGTATTATGACATGAATAAACAAAACATTGAAACAATTATGGATTTTGAAATACATTTTATTATAAGTAAGAGCATTAATAATAAAACTAATTAACTTTTTAAAAGTATTTAAATTTATGAAGAACCAAAAAAAAAAAAAAAAATCAATTGTAACTTGAATTCAAAAAATCATGTACATCATACTATAATACCCATTTGACTAATTTAGTTAATTAGGTTAAGTTTGTAGGTTGGGTTAAGTAAGTAAAAGTTACTTTCGCAGTACCTTATTATAATTAAGTGAACAATAAAAAAATAAAAAAAAAATTATTTTAACTTATAATGTATCAGTAACAGGGTTAAATATCATTGATAAATTGGCTTTGAAATGAGTCGCTAGATTAATTCTTTTAAGGTAAAATTAAAAAAATTCATTCGATTAAAAATCATCTGGAAAACATCCAACTTCCGAAAGCGAAATTGAGAGAAGTTTTTAGGATAAAGAGATAGGTTGGAAAACCAACACGAAACAAAAATACTGCCTACAAAGTAATATCTAAGATCAGTACCCGACTTCATTTATTCCTTCTCAAATTGAGTTCCAGCTTTTCTCTTTGAGGATGTAAACTGCCTCAAAAATAATATCAAAATTGGTTAATACCAGGAATGGAATGATCTTTTATATCGAATTCTTTGAAGCCTACTTAACTAGATGGTATGATATATTTACTTTCGTTGAAATATGAAACGGCAATGGAATTCAATAAAATAGCAGAGACCACTTCCCCCCCCCCCTCACCCCCTTCATCTTCATTCCCCAAATAAACTATAGGATTATGTCATGAGTTTTTGGCCGGTAAATTAGTATCCGGAAGGGTAGTGGCCGGAAGGAATGCAAGGCACGAATTTTTAGTATTGGCAATCATACAGTTATGAATATCATGCATTCATTCTACTGCAAGTCTGATAAATTAAGTTCTACAACAGAAAAATTCATAATGCTAAAGCTTTTATTTTGAAAGAGGTCAGTGAAAATATCATAATCCATAAAAACAAAGTTTTTAATATAAATCCTTTATATGAATTTCCAATTTTTATATTCATTAACACAGCGGTAATTAGGCTTCCGCAGATTTGTCCGCCATCGACAAACATTCACACAAAATCGAAGTTAATATAAAGGATTTAAAAAGAATAGTTTCATAAAAGGTGGAATAAATGTTATCGCTTCATTGGTTACTGCACACAGTTTTTGGAAAATCTCGCGATGTAATATCACATGTAAATATTGCGTGTTCAGAAGTTTTTATCGTAGACCGCAAGAGTTCAAAGGAAAGAAAATGAACAATAATTAAAAGATAATCTTTTCTTTAAATGCCAAAGAGGTAAAAATTTCGATAAAGTAATATTTGTTGACGCTGTTGATAAAACATAAAAGAAATGGGCTACAAGCCAAAATCACACGCGAAATATTCTGTACCCAATCAGTGATCATGTAGGCAAGATTTTTTCAAAGTAGTACCATATTCCTATCAGATATAGTGAACACCTGTTTTTTAATGTTGAAATTTTCATCCCCGAGGATATTTAAATGTAAATTCGTTTGGCAATGATTCTTTTTTCATGAAAATTATAAAATATTCTTTCTAATAACTAATAGACAGATACTTTATTAGTTTCTTACTTTGACATTATGTAGAAGAAATAAATTAATTTATTGTAAAACTTTTATATTATTATTGTTTACAAAACCTATTTGATTGTTTAGAAAATTAGATGAAAACAAATTGAAGAAATTTTTGAAACTTAAACAATAGCAGTGTTCCCGAAGCCCCTAAGAGTCCCGTGTTAGGCATGGGTGTTTGTAAATGTATGTTGGCTTGTCTAATGACAATGTTTCGGCGCATTATAGCCCTCGTTTTGCTGACGGCGCCAGATAATCTGAAAACAACCAACCAACCCGAAGCCTCTAAAAGGCACGAATAGAAAACAGATCATTACAAATAACTCGAATATGAAACGTTTAAACTTATTTCTTCGAATTGGAAATTTTTTGATGAACCAAAATAATTTTCTTTCTAACTATCCATATCTACTTGGAAGTTTTGAAATTAAAGGGAGGGTTAACAGGTATTTTCCGTCATTTATGTTGATGTTTTTAACAAAAACCACACGTGTTAACTATTTCTGAAATCCGCTGAACTGTAGTTTTTACTTAGTACCAATTACAATGTTGTTAAAGAGTTTAAAAAAAAAAAGAAGAAAAAAAAAAAACCTTCTTTTAATTTTCTTCTGTTTGGGTTTGTCATGATCCTATTTTCTTTTCAACCGTCCGACTAGTTCTCGTGTTATTAAAGTGTAAAAGCTTTGAATTCACAAACAGACATCGAAGTGTTTCGTTCAGTGCTCTTTTTTTTTTTTTTTTTTTTTTTCTTTCTTGAGACAATAATAATTAACAGTTCATAAAAAGCAAAGAAACCAAGTCACTGTCATTGTGTGTAAATTTTCAGTTTTGAACTCTAGATAAGTTAAATTCACACAATACATCTGAAGTGGGTTTTTTTTCTTTACACCGTCATTTATAACTCCCAGCAGAGCAAAGCTATAGTTGCAAATTTCAAGACTAGAACTCAGAAAACTGATTGTTTTCTACTTTCAAGTTTTCTCATCACTCTTGAGGGAAATATTTCCTGTTATTTCTGCTAACAGCGATACATGCAAAGTTTAACCAAGCAACTTTAACTGTTTTGACAAGTAAAAAATTATGAAGGATTACTGAATACGATCAAAAGCTGATCATCGATAAGAGTAAAATGATTCGGGGGGGGGGGGGGGGATATATAATTTGTGGGTTAAAAGTTAGGATGAGGGAGCCCCCCTCCCCCATCCTAACCAGGGTACCACACACACCTATGACTCAAAAGATAAAAGAGAACTGTTGATAAATTTCCTTATAAATATAACATTAATATCGTCGAAATTTACAAGAATTTTCAAGTCCTAATCTCATTATGAAGATTTTCTGAATTACATTTGGACAAAAATTAATCCTCCCCCCCCCCCCCCTCCCGCTGATTTTGAATTTTTATTAAAAGCTAAAAAGTTAAAATTTCCATAAATTTCTTATATATTTCGATCTTTAAGCATTTTGCGTGATATATATACATGAACGAATTCAAAAATGATCTTTTTTAGTTATATTAATCTTGAAATTAACAACTTTTTTTAACGACTTAAAATCGAATAAAATTTTGAAATTCGTCATTTGCTTATTTTTAATTCACAAGTGTTTACTTAACATATTTTCTCAAGCTTAAACAATATGCAATTTTTAAATTAACAAAGTGGTACATTACAATGTGTATAAATGATAAATTTAACTAGAATATAAAAGTGATATAAAACACACTTATAAAATAAAAAAAATTATTTTTCTAGTTGCTGGTCATATTTGTTCAATCAGTATTTACTAGTCATAATTGTCATTGTTTAGCAAAAATTTCCGTGAAAGAAAAAATGGCAGTAATTTACATAAATTAACTAAAATTAAAAAAAAAAAAAAATTAATAGTCATTTTGTTAAATTGGTTGAACCTTCAAAATCGAATAAAATTTTCATTGATAAAAAGAATATTAATCCTAAAATGCTTACAATCATTGACCACTAAAGGTTGAACCTTGAACTCGAAACACTTTTTACGTTATTCTTCTAATCATTTCTACCTATTTTTTATTTTTTTATTTTTTTTGTCTTCTAATGTTAGTTGTTTGTCTAATTACGATTTAAAGAAAAACAAAAGAATTGAAGAACAATGCCTTCAATTTCCCATTTCTGGTCTTAGAGGGTGGTTATAAGAAATACGACCATCGGAATACTCATAAAAATCGAAATAACAGTTTCAATTTACAATAGAAAAACTTAAGTAGGTCTTTTAAGAGTTCTAGAAATAGGTATGTTTTCATACTTATATACTCAAAGAGACTTTTTTTATATACTCTGCACTTTGCGTGTGGTCCGATTATCAACGCATGACCTCCAACAAAAACGTAAAAGTGAGCTACTTAGTTTGTATCAGAAAAAACTTATTTTGGTACCTCTTCGGATTTCTTTAAAATTTTGAAGAATTCTGGTTTGTATGACACATAAAAAACTGTTGAACGTATCTGTTTCATAAAGGAACGTCTCTTTGTCCCGCCCCATAAAACTAATGTTTTATTTTTTCGGCCACAATATCGACCAGAGTATTGCTTTGGAACATATGAATTTTTATAACAGTAACTAAGGGTGTGGAACATCGCACAACTTTCAATTGCACTATAATATTGGTCATTGCATTAAAATTTATGGTGTTGCTTATCGTTTCATATTTTCACTCATTTACTCACTTAAATAGAAATAACCAATTTAGCGATATTTTCGGTAATAATTTTTTCATGGGTAAAAAAACATCGGTAAGGAGGCAAAATTAGTGATGTTATTCGATAGACATTACATCGTCCTTTCTTGTGCGTGAAACAGAAATAATCCATCGTTGATGGGCGATGCTCAAGGGCAGAGAGCTCTGTGTTAAAGGCACTCGTTTTTTATTTTGTTAAGCTTTTACCGCATATCTATTGGAATTTTGTAGAAGGGGTCGATTAGAACACCTTAACAGGCGTTAGCACAGAGACTTGAATCTAAATCGTTAGAGCCGTTCTTAAGCAATTGCTGAAAAACATGATTTTTCATGATTTCAACCTCATGCGCATGCGTGATTTTGATGAAAATCTTAATAATAGATCCCATGGCCACCACTAACCCGTACACAAAATTTGAACATCGTAGGTCAATTTGTGCGGGAGTTATGCTGACCACGTACACACAGACATATAAATACACGGATATATATTTTTTCTATACTACTTTTTTGAAATCAGGGTGTTTCAAAATATAGGGGAATACAATTTTGTGGTGTGTGTGTGTGTGTGTGTGTGTGTGTGTGTGTGTGTGTGTGTGTGTGTGTGTGTGTGTGTGTGTGTGTGTGTGTGTGTGTGTGTGTGTGTGTGTGTGTGTGTGTGTGTGTGTGTGTGTGTGTGTGTGTGTGTGTGTGTGTGTGTGTGTGTGTGTGTGTGTGTGTGTGTGTGTGTGTGTGTGTGTGTGTGTGTGTGTGTGTGTGTGTGTGTGTGTGTGTGTGTGTGTGTGTGTGTGTGTGTGTGTGTGTGTGTGTGTGTGTGTGTGTAATCACATGGGTAATTGAAAGTAATAAAAAATCGTTAACAATATTTGAAGGAAAAATAAATAATTCTTTACTACGCCTTAAAAGTTTTTATCAGCTAGCTTCAAATACTTTTAAAAAAGTGATAATTCAAAAACACTAGTTCTCCAGTAGCATAAATCCGCTGGCCAGTATCGGTTCGACACTGGCCAATCCCGATGTGGACCGTTGTAGACTGGCTGTTGCTAGGGATCTTCATCAATCTCGCCCAGTGCGTGGTTAAAATATACTGGAAGTTTTAAATGTTGATGCAGTGTTTTAAAATTGAAATATAGTCATAAGAAAGGACGGAAGGGTAAAAAATATGTTTTGTGGTGGTTTTGACTAGTTAATTTTCTTAAAAAATCGTGTATTCAACAATACTTGAGATACGGCATGAACGACCCAATCTTCTCAAAACCCTTGTTTTCGATAATGGCCAATACTGCTGATCTACCTATGTTATTTTGGTTTGAAAATTTGTTAATGAGCTTTTATTATTGATGATATATCTGTTATAAAAAATCGCATATTCCAAAACAATACTCCCGCAGATATTGCGGCCGAAAAAACGAAACATTTGGGCTATGGGGAGGACAAAGTGATGATCCCTCTTAATCCTAGTAGTCTAAATATGCTGGTAAATATCGTTCAATATTGGACAATCCTGATGTGTGACCGTTGCAGATTGGCTGATGTTATGAATCTTGACTGATTTTACTGATTTCTCAAACTTATCACATTAACAGAAATTGACTTAATATTACAAAAAAATAATATTAAAAAGGTTGTAATCATTAAAAAAAAGTAATACAAACCTATGTTTTTCAGTAGGCGAGTTTCCCTGTTGATCAGAGTCTATTTTTAAAATAATTTATTAGGTAAATGAAGTTATTTATTAAATTCTATGTGTTATACACGAATGAAAGGTTAAAATTATCACGTAAAATAAATTTCAGGTCTACATTTATTATTTATCACATTTATAAAACACTTATGTTCCTTTAATAGACCTGTTTAAATAAGATAACTTTGGTATATATCATGTCATAAGTAGGCAAGTACAATAATAGCTGTAATTTTAGAACGGGTAAAATAAGCTCCTATCACTTTATTTGGGGCTCCACTATTAGTTAGCTGAAAATAATGTTATTACTATTTAAAGAAGTTCAAAACTGGGAGGTAGTTTATGCCATGATCAACACAATTGTATAAACCAAATTAAAATAAATAGCTGTCGTTTAAGCTTTTTTCTATTGACGTTCAGAGGCTTCTTTGGTCTAAAATCACGTAGTGTGAAATTGAGTTGCTGTTAAAATTACAAAGTTTCTTTCCTGTTGGTAAACAAAAAAAACTAATTCAGTAGATTCTTCTTGGAATCTGCTACAAATTTAAGTGGCATATGATAGATGGTTGAATCAAACTAAGTTTGTAAATACAAACAGAGGGCTGTTTGAATCTGTTGTCAAAAGACAACTAAAATGCTTAAGGTAAGGAGGAAGATACTCAGGCCAGAGTTTATTCCATTTCAACGACAGAAACAATAACATAAGGCGCGAAGAAAGAATTATGTTTACTTACAATACCTACTAAGGTAGTATAAAAAGTCCTCTCTAAGTTGTCTGCCTATTAAGAAGTAGCTAATTCAGAAATGGGCCAAGCCAAATCACATCTGACTCATACACATTCAATACTAAGTCCTTTTGCTCCCTGTTTTTCTAGGTGACACTGAAGTTGTATTATTGTTGAAACACTTGTCTCTCTTCTCCAAACTACACAGACATTTATTTTGAGAGTTCTATATTTTAATCGCAATGTCAATGTTACAAACCAGAATACTTTGGTTGGAATATAGCACGCCGCAAAAAAGATAAATAGGAAGCCTGGAATTTTAGGATCGAACCTTTTCTTAACGCTTGTTTTTTTTTTTTTTTTTTTTTTTTTTTTGAAGGGGGGGGGGGATTTTTTATGAGATTTATTTATTTTATGTTAGATACCCAATCAAAATTTGCAAAGGAAAGAATTCCAAACTTCTCTCAATATTCCGAAAAAAATTAAATCAAGTTCTTATATCCTGGGGTCCAATCTAACCAACTTAAATGGTTAGAACGCAGAAAAACTACTTAAAAACAATAATTTAAAACAAGTTATTTTCTCGTTCTAACATAGTTTCTACAAAAAATGACAAAAAACAACTGAAACTGAAGACAAAGGTTCATAGTAGCAATGTATTACAAAAAATACGAACCATGTTCCTATAATTTAACTACAGTGATTAATGTAGTCAATCTTTGTTTACTCACAAGTTTCCTCAATAGTTGCAGATATCAGGAATTTAAGGGTCGAGTTGTATTTATTGTTGAATTCTAAAAATTCAAAACAACGTATTGCATGTGGAATATTTACATACCTCGAAAGCGTGGTATCGATTTTTTATCGGTGGTTTTAGTAAATTGAAAGCTTGTGCTTTCCTAAATTGTGGGCAGAAAGGAGAGAAGGGGTCTAATTTGATTCTATTTGTGATTAATCTTAAAGTGTTTAAATAAGTCCTTGAAAAAATGAGTTACAGAAACTGTTTAAACTTCAAATTACAATGTTAAGATAACACATAAATGTGTTATTTTACAATTATAATAATGCTTTTTCCTCCCGCAACTCAAGCAATTTCAGGAAAAACCATTTAGATTGTCATGTTATATCAGCGTTAAAATTTATTTATTTTAGCTTTTAGGAAAAAAAATTCTACTTATCCCCTCCCCCTCCAATTACCTAATATAAAATCAATTTATAATAGACAGTTAATAAAATGAAAATACAAAGATTAGAAATGGTCTTCATAGTATTTTCCTTTGTAATACAACCACGTTCCATTTAGGAATTGAGTTATTTCTGTTCTACCGTGAATCCATTTTAAGTTTTGTTATATCTAAAATAATATAAGTAGTACAACAAGTATCCATAAGTATACAATCCATGAAGCCTTTGGTGTCTCTAGTTCTTCCAGGTATTTAGGTTTTCTCAAACACCTAGGGTGCTGAAATTTTTAATTTTGTTCAAATGAATGTCGTGGGTGTACTTAGTAAACTGACAGCTTCCTTTAACAATTATGGCATGAATTAAATTAACAATTAAGAGAAACGAAGTTAAAAAAATACTTTGCTTCTGAATGATCATATCTTTTGAGAAATGGAATTTTTTCAACTCACATAATTAGAACGTTTGTTCTAATATTTTTTCATTATTCGTGCAATGTTCAAACATTCGTTAAAACAACAATAATTGTAATACACACTCCTGTTAAAAATTAGAGGGATATCAGTGTTTCTCTAATAACTTTTCAGTGGAGCAGCACATACACATGAAATTCATATCAAAGAGTCGTCTTTATGTAACATAACTATAAGTAAAACAACACAGACACAAAATGATATGCACAATGGGAAAACATGTAAAAAAGTGCAGTACCATGGTCTGAGTACCATAAGTCCACACATTAAAAATCCCACAACTCAAAGAGCTTACCTTTAGTAGGTTATTTAATTTCTTATTCCCTGTCATCAGTGTTTAGTTTAGTCGATATTATCATATTTAACATGAGCCTCTTTATGATGTGATTTGGTAGATTTGTTAAGCTTAATAACCGAAGTCGTTCATTTAATATAAACGAATAGAGAGTTTTTTGCACGTTTTCAATGACCCGGAACGCATTTAGTTTACAAAATGAACAATTTAGGTGTTTAAGTTCAACAGATACTTAAAATATCCTCATTTGAAATCTTGTTAAACATTTAAAACTATTTTTATAACTGTTGTTAACTTTTCAGGAGGAATCTAGGAAACGTGAAATTTCTACACATAATTTGTATCAATAAAGTCTCACATTTTTATTACTTCTCTGAAGAGTGGTCAGTTTAGAAAAAATTTAGAGCAAAAGGAAATAAAATTATTCCTAACCCTTTCTATACAACTTTTGTATATGTTTAAGTTGTTTTATATGAGTTCACTTCATTTCAAATGATTAAATAGTTAAAATCATTTTTTTTTTTAATTATAATTTAATTCATAAGTTATTTTAATGCAGTATATTTTTCTATTATATATTTGAATTATATATTTATCAATAATGTTTGATTAATTTGCCAATAAATTAAAAAATAATAATAATAAATAATACAAAAGTGTTCTAATTACATCCATACATTAGATTTTATTTACTTCAAGTAATAGATGTGAAAAATCAAGTGTACTCTTTATTGAAATCCATATTTAGTGAGGAAAGTTGTGATCTCTACTGAACATAGTAGCATATTTATTAACAAGATTTTTTATGAGTCATTAAAACATTATACAACCAGTTTACATAAAACTTTTCTTTGGACACCAAAAACTATTAATGAATAACCAATGTAGACTTTGTATGTAGCCAATTTAAACTTTACAAGCTTTAATTTAAGCTAACATAAATGATATTAGCCTAATTTGTCTTTGACGAAGAAATTCTAAAGATCAGTTTTACATACTTCACTGCATTTAATCGTGAGTTGTTTTATTGCATTGAGATCATTCCTTAACTTGTGAGAAAATGAGGTAGTCATGCTAAAATTGATTTATTATATGGAAGATGGACCTCTATCCAAAGCATATTCTAAATATTTTGTCTTTGTCGCACCATTTGAGAAAATTTGAACTAATTTTTTTTTCTATTTAAAAAAAAAATATTTGTAGGAGTCATTTTCTCATCAGTAGTACGTACTAACTCTAAGCAGAAGAAATTTAACTATGAACTGTCTGCATTGCTATAAAATCTATGCTAATTAAAGAAAGAATCTATCTGTGGCATCACCAAATACTTTTGAACCTCTTATTGTGAATCTGATAACCAGAATTGCAATATTTATGTTAGTTAAATTTAATTAATACCTTAAATTCAAATACATTAAAAATGCATAGTCATAGGAGATACCAGTTTATCACTGGGTCATCTGTAACTTACAGATTCAATAGATCAAAACTCCAGTAGCACAAATACGCTGTCCAATATCGCTCAACACTGGCCAATCCCGATGTGGACTGTTGTAGACTGGCCGTTGCTTCGGATCTTAGCCAATCTCGCCCAGTGTTGGGTAAAATATGCTGAAAGTTTTGTAATATTGATGCAGAGTTTTAAAATTAAAAAATATATTTGTATAAGAAAGGATAAAGGTGTTTTTTTTTTTTTTTTTTTTTTTTTTTTTTTAGAGTGTATTTTGCGATGCCCGAGTTTCCGCATAAATTGATCAATCTTCCCAGAACCTAGTTTCTAACATTGGCCAATATCGCTGTGATCCCCGGGAACTTTTCTATATTCTGGCGAGTTAACTCTAATCATCTAATGACCTGCGTTCTCCTAATGTTTCGGCGCATTATAGCCCTCGTGTTGCTGACGGCGCCAGATATTCTGAAAACAACCAACCAACCTGCGTTCTCCCGTGACAACCAACAGACGGCGAGATGATCCTGTAATAGCTGGTTTGTTTCAGTATTGGAACTGTATAAACGCAAATTTGGCATTCCGATCAATATCTTACAGTGACCTTCCAATCAGCATACCGGCTGGTGTTCCAATCTCTGGCAGCGTGTAAATCAGCCTTATGTGGGTTCGGTAGGCCCAATACCACTAACTTTAAAAGGACAATTTTCTAGGTACCTTTTCAAAGTAACTAAAGACTTTTGAAATTTTTTCTGAATATTATTTGAACCTTATTTGTTATCTGATATTAACCTTAAGAGAGTATGTTTGATTGGTTTAAAAAAAAAAAAAAAAATCACAAATGATAAAACACCAAAAATCTCTGAAAAGCGGTTTTTTTTTTTTTTTTTTTTTTTTAAATAGAAAATAAATTATTAAAATTTTTCTAAACCGTTAACCTCAGATATTAATACTTGATATAAGCCAAATATAGAGCACCAATTTTATAAAAAAGCAAGTAGCCGTTTTTCAAAAGCTACATAGAAGTTTGAAAAGTGACATTTTGAGATAAATGGATTTGTATGCGAAATTGTTACATGGCAAACGTGTGTTTACGTTTTTTAAAACTAACTTTTCTACAGAACTGGAAATATACATTCCAAAACTATATCTTAAAAGAAGCAGAATAGTTTGAAATTTAAAGATATGTAAAAATCACGAAATCGATAATTTTGAAATTTTAAGCTTACTGAACCCTCTTAAAATCTATACTACTTGAAGTAAACTTCATCAGTTTCTCTCAAATGCGGGGCGGACCTATGAAGGTTCGAACATTCACTCTCAAACACCCAAATTCATACTATCTGCTACAATTGCCTCAGTGTCTACATGTCGATTTACTTGAGAGATTTATTTTTATTTATTTTTTGTTAGGTGTACTCTAATACCCGATTTTTAAGGGGACTTGGTGCCCTTCAAACTTTTTTTTACATTTAAGCCTTAAAAATTATAATTTTTACATATTTGGAAGTATTACTAAGTAAAAACTAAATTTTATTGAAAAAAAGTTCGCATAGTGCTCAAATTTTTTTTTAAATATTCATTAAATTGCAACTTCTATCTTCGTTTTCATTTTTCCATTTTTTCCCCTGATTTTTTTTAAAAATTGTTCCTAGTTATATACTCTAATTTATAAGGCATCGAAGTAAAATAGTTTTTGAGAAAAACGATCATTACTGTACCTATATGTAAAAAAAGCGTACAAAAACAGGTATTGTTTAACATTTAATTTTAACATAATCTACGCTCATTTTTTTCAAATAGATATATAGAATTAAACACACAAAATGTCAAGTTCATTCATTCATATTTACTGAAGTTTCAGCATTTTGAGTAAGGTGGTGATTTAAAAAATCACAAACTGAGAAAAATCCGTTCGAAACATCAAAGGAGCTATTGCAGCAATGCTAAATTCTGCATAAAAAATATAGTTTTTCTGCTATTGTAGTTATTGGATCAGCTCAAAAACTTGCTAGAATAAGGAGAAGGTTTCAAAGTTTATAAACACGCAAAAAATAGAAAATTTATAATTTTATTACTTTATGTGAAAACAGGGGGTTCCAAGTCCCCTTTACTTATGTATCTTTGCCCTTTATTTGAGTCATTAAAATAAAAGCTAACTCTAGCAGTTATATAGCAACAATAGCAGTTGATATTGAAGCAAAAGTGATGAAAAGTTGATTCATTTTAGTATTTTTATTTTAATGCCCAAATGCGATCTATTTCTAATTTTACAAAACATACGTTTCCAGTGAGGTTTATTTTTAAATTTTCCAAATGCGAAGATATGTAGACGTCAACGTGTTCCCAGCCACAAAAGTTTTATACCATAACTGAAGGATTTTTCGATAAATTCTTCAGTTTTGCTTTTTTTTTTTTTTTTTTTTTTAGATGTAACGTTCTTTTGTTTAAGAAAAAGTTTATTTAAGAAATCGATATATCTATACTTTACCCAATTTTTATTTTTCACACAGAATTATCATTTAACTAAAAACTTTTTCATAAAGATATTTATAAAAAAATAAAGTGTTTGGCTATGTTCAAGAAGCCAAAGTGCTAGAATATTAATATTGCTTTTCAATGCTATAATTTTACTATGGAATCGTCCATAAGCAATATAATTATTAAAAAATTAAACTCATCTGTTATATATTTTAAAAAAAGGAAATAATATACTGTATATATAAGAAATTAAACTAAAATTGACTTTATATTTATTTTCAAATGTAAGTTTTAAACAATAGGCTAATTATCCCTCAAAAATCTATTTTTATACAAAAAAAAATTAGAATCTCTATCTTAAGTCATTCAACAAATATTCTATTTTTATTTACACAAAATCTCTTTTAAATTTAGCAGATTGAACTTCAATAAGCAAAACAAAGTCATTAACACATCTTCTTAAAAAATCTAAACATAATTGAACCAATCAAAGGTAAACTGCATTTTTTTTAAAAATACTCACTTAAAAACAACAGGACCTTTTAGAAAGGCTATTGGGAATAAATTCAAGTATATAAAAACCTTTTAACCCGAAACAGAAACAATACTTAAAGCATTAAGTAGGGGAAAAAAGGTCTTATTTTGTTCACCCATTATATCTCTGAGAAAATATCATTGTGTTACCATTACACGGACATCTAACAAAAATAATAAACAATAAACATGACTCCAAAAGAAAATACGTTAGTTGCTTTTAAAATAAGTTAAAAAACACCTAAACTTGACATAGCAGGGAAAACGGTGGACACTTAAGAAAACTCGCAACGGGAGTTGACCCAAATTTGGGTCTTTTCAATTTCTATATAAATCCACATCTTCTCATAGAAGCTCAACAATTGATCTCGATCCATTCTAATCATGGCAGCTCGTAAGGTGAGTTCTGATTTTCTAATATTCGAAACTTTAAACTATATTTTTTAATTACTTATGCTATTCAACGAGTTCGAAATTAAAAGTGTATTTTTGAAATTCAATTAGTATTTAGTACATTTATTTTTGCTATATTTAAACTTTTCTTAAAGAATAGAAGTATATTTAAAAGAGGCATCTTGAAATGTTAACTAATATTTATTAATCTGATATGGTTTTACAATATCTTAAAAAATGCATAGTATATTTTGTAAGATTCTTTGAAATTAATCATCATTTGTTGTAAAATCCCATATTTTCTAAAATTGCTTTTTTTTAACATTTTAATTTCACTTGATTAGAGATTTTTATTAAATTAATAGTGGTTTAAATTTATACAAAAATTAAATATTTTTCTTTGATAATCATTAGGAATTATAAAATTTTAATAGTAATAATTTTAAATATTAACTACTTTCTATTTATGGATCAACATTACAAAAATGTTTGTAGCACTCTTTTAATGATAAATGTGCTATTACGAATTGGTTAATTTTTTATTGAATACATTTTAACAATCAGATCAAACCAAATTTGTATAATTTTTATTTTATTGAAAAAGCATTGAAAGCACGCAAAATGGATACATCAATAAGACTTCAATTAATAGCGTAAATCTTTCATCCGAATATGCAAATCTTAACAAGCCAACATTAAAACTTTATGGCATATATTTACGATAGTCCAAATAAAACCACTTCAATTCAAAACTATCATTTCATGCTGATAGCAATCAAGAATTAAAAAAGTCATTAAAAATCCAAGCATTTTTTGCACCAACATTTTTCACAAAATTTTATTTATGTAATTATTTATATTTTGTATTGATAAAATTAGTAATTTCCATCTATAGAATATATTTCTGAACCTTTTGATTTGAAAGACCTGCCATATGTCGTTCGTTTATTTAAATATAACGATGAAAAGGTATAGCGCCGCTCTTGTATAGCCATGAAAACTTCAATTCAACTAATATCTCTCAGCTACACAAATTCAGACCAAAATCACTATATTATTTTGCTATATTAAATTAGAAATAATGTGTTATTTGCAATAAACCAATTCTGGTTACTTTCAAACCAAACTTAGTTGATAAAATTGTACGAAAGATTGCTATTACCATTAGAAATGCTCTTATTCTTCATTTATTGTGGGATTTTATAAGTTCTTAATTTAACTATTCGAACAGATGTTAACATTTCTCTTTTTCTCACATTTCATTATCAATATGATAAAATTAGAAAAAAAAACATTTTTTTCTAATTTCTAAAAAATAATTCTTGAAACTACCTACCATACTAATTTCATTATTTTCTTTTTAATTTGAAAAAATATGCGATTTTTATTAATTATTTAAATGGACTACATTTGTGATTTTCCTTTGAAAAACTGTTTTACTTCTTTTCATGAATAAGTGTTATTTTCTTTCTATGCAAAAATTAGAGAAAGTCGTGTTTGTTATGACCTCAAATAGTAAAGTTATTATTAGTAAAAATAAGCTTTTATAGTTTGACAAAAGATGGCCCGACCAGAAAGTTATGTAGAAATTTTCACACACACACAGAAAAAAAAAAAAAAAAAAAACGTTGTATTGTAAGTTTGGACATCTGGCAACAACATAACTTTCAAGTATTAGTGACTCCGTATCAGCATCACATAATTTTTTGTGTACGAAAATGTCAAGTTTTGTGCCGAATAAGAGTCATTTACCGGAACTTTTGATTTACGTTTTTAATTCGACGAAATCTGCAGCTAAGGCACATCGATTGCTCGTAGATGTATATCATATGGTGAAACAGCTTTAAGTGAGAGAAGTGGTTTCAAAAGTTTAAAAACGGTGAGATTGACATGGAAGACAAAGAACGTAGTGGAAGGCAGAAAGTGTATGATGACACGGAATTGGAAGCATTTTTGGAGGAAGATTCGTTCCAAACGCAAGAAGAACTTGCCCTACATGCATTTTCACATCGTTTAAAACCATTGGGAATTATCAAAAACAAGGAAATTAGGTTTCTATATGAACTGAAGCCAAGAGATGTTGTAGACCGATTTTACACGTGGAAAATGCTGCTTACCAGACATAAAAGAAATGGTTTTTGTTCATCGTATAGTCACTGGAGATGAAAAATGGATCCACTACAATAACCCAAAAAAGAGAAAATAACATGGAGACCACCTGGCCATGCTTCAACACCGACAGCCAAACCGAATATTCATTGGGGGAAGAAAAAAAAGGGGGGGGGGGGACTGATGCTGTGTATTTGATGGCATCAGCTTGGTATCGTGTATTATGAGTTACTCGAAACTAAGCGAAACCATTACTGAAACTCTCTACCAAACACAATGAAAGAGATTAAACCGAGCAATCAAGGAAAAATGTGCCCATTACTACTTCAGAAATGTCAAAATTATTCTCCTACATGATAATGCTCGTCCGTATGTTGCGGCGCCGCACAGTGGGGCAGAAAGGGTGAAAACCTGGCCAAAATTCACAAGTGTATTTATTAAAACCAAATGTCGATAGTAACATTTTTAATGAGTTTATAAAAATATACTACCACCAAATTTTGGTTTTATTGAAAAATTTTAACCATTTTTTGGTAAAAATTAATATTTACATTGCGATATCTGAATTTTTTTTCTCCTAAAATTACTTACCAAAATTTAACTTTTAATTAAAGTTTTCTGTTAAAATAAATATAATATATGCATTGATTAAAAATATTTTTATATTTGATAGCATTTTTATTACATTTTTCAGCAATTTACAAACAATACGTAACATAATTGCTTATAAAAATTTAAAATATAGACATTAAAATCATTTTCAATTTGAATTGTTATTTTCCTTCAAGCAGATTTATATAAATATTATACCGTCGGGCATCACTTACAAATTTCCAGTTACAGTTTTTAACAATAAAATTTGTAGATAACGTTGATATTGTAATACATTTAACTAAAAACTTCGAATTAGGAAACAAACAACAATTTGTTTTATTCAATGGCAAAATCGTGTTTGAAGTTATACCTTGGTAAAACTATATGAATAGGTAAATTAGATGTTATAGACACACTGTGTCCACATTCATAGAGACATACTGTGTCACACATGTCATTTCTAAACTTCTATTTGAAGGATTTCTTGTTTTCATGAAACTTCTTTTTGTCCTCTCCCTGACGAACCTGCCATTTACAGATATTCAATCTGTAAGATATGTGAAGTAAGCATTCGAAAAATCTAATCCAAGCATGAAGTGGTGATAGACCAAATCGGAATGTGTCTAAATCAACTTCTTGCTTTGTAACTTTCAAATATTTGTTAAACTGTTTTAAAGTTAATCCACAAACATAGCACCTCAGTTGTGAAGCAGCAGATGTGACAGCATTGCAAACTTTTCCATCGACCATTGTAAATAAAACTGTATGAGAAATATTAATATTTGCATTGTTAGCTATTACTACGGTTGGAACAAGGTTTTTAATTTGGTTTTCGATGTGATCTACAATTTTGTGCGTTGTTTCCTCCGATTCAGTAACAAATTGCAACAGTATTGGGCGACAGAAGCGAGGAGATGCTGGTCTAGGATTTTTCAGTGTGACAGTTTTTGTATCGTCCTCATTTTCAAAAAACATTTGGAGTGGAACACATGAACAAGAAAGATATGGGAGTCCGATGAACTACTGGATAAAAACCTCTGCTTATATTCACTTTGGTCTGAACTTCCGTCACAACCCCATTTGGTTAAAAGTTTCACTTTATGCAATTGCTCATTTGAATATTTTTGAACATCACATAGTTTACTTTCGATAATGCGTCCAGCTGTGTGATCCAGTAAAGATTGAACAGCATCTTTTACTTTCAACTCGTCGCATTGTAAGGAACTATTTTCTGGATAACAGCTTTTCTTTGCTCTTTGTATGGTTTTGTAAGAAGGAAAAGAGTTTTTAAAGTGACTTCGAATTATATTATATTGATGTCGGGATAATTTTGCTTCAACAATCACCGACAATGTTACGTCCACTGAAACTTGATCATCGACATATTTTTCACTTTCTGAAAATGATTTAATATATTTTGATGCTCTTGATGGGGAAGTAAATGTGGCATCTTTGACGAGTTTGGACGCATCTCTTCTTCCACTAGCTCTCAGATTCATCTGTGCTGCATAGGCTAATGCTTCTGGTGTTGTTTCTGGACGTATAAGTTCCGTTTTTCAGCGTTTCGATCTTTCGCTGCTTTCCAAAAAGTCTGAAGATGGTCAATCTTTTATTTAAATACGATGGGAAGTAAATACTTTCATTAAGCCATTCTTCATTTTTATTTTCAAAAGTCATTCTGGTTCTATTGCTGGCTTTCCATTTTTTCTTATAAGGGTTCAAAAATTGTTTCAAAATATCTTGGATTTGAGATGAATATTCATGCGGACAGTTCGTATTTTTTTGTATTTCAAGTTCCAGGTTTTTTACTTTAGTTTTAAAGCACATAGAAGCGGGCATGTTGGAAATTATATCAAACAACTTCCTCCTTCTTATAAATTTATAATTTTCTTCTGAACCTTAAAAAAAAAAAAAAAAAAAAAAAAAAAAAAAAAACTACTTTATAAATCTGCAGGATTTTTAAAATTTTATAAATAATATTCTTAACTTGATTGCATTCAATGTTTTGAACTTATTGGTATGCTAAAAAGCCTAATTTTTTTTATAGATTTATACACGGTGTACACAACTATTCAAATGTAAAATCGTAATACATTTTACAGTAAATTGAATTGAAATAATAGTTTAATTATATATTAATAAATAGGAGTTCAACTTTACATATTTCAATAACTATTAACATAAAAATAATTTTATTATGTTCATGGAATTTGTTACAACGCGCCTAACTAGTTATTTAAATTATATCTTTAATGCAGTTATTAATAAGTGGAGTTATTTGCGTTTTATTTGGAATAGATTTACTGTCAAATCGGCAAGTTGCGGCAAGATGTGTAAACAGTTTCTAATACAGAATTAAATGCTCTTTCAAACTGTATAAAAAGTTGGATGACCCAAGATGACCTTATCAAACTTTTTACTAATATATGTATAAGGTCATAAAAATGCATTAATTTTTTAAGGTGCATTTTCAAAAATAAATAAAAAATATTAAAATTAATCCAAAAATTAAGAAAAAATATGTTATGTTCTACTAACCACTTGCTATAGGCTCCATGATAAAGTTTTACTTCTTGGATAAAAACAAGAGCTGAAGATGGGTCTGGAAAAAGCAGTCGGTTTGATGAAAATATGCGCTTTACTGAAAACGTTTCTATAAGTTCCATCTTTCACCCATAACAGCTGCGCCGAAAAACTCATAAAGCAGCTGAAAAGGGTGGAACCAGATGCTCAAGATACTTATAAGCAAAACCCTGTGGTTTAAATAGGCAAATTAAAAAAATAATTGTTTTGACTTTTGGACAGCTTTTTCGCCATTCTGCCCCACTGTGCGCCGGTCAAAACCTATTTGGAAACACTTAACTGGGAAGTCCTAACCCATCCGCCGTATTCACCAGACATTTCCTTTTCCGATTATCACTTATTCCATGGCACATTGCCTATTTAAGCAGCGCTTTACATCATATGAAGGTACTAAAAATTGGGTCGATTCGTGGATAGACAAAAAAGATGGAATCTTCCAACGTAATATCCGAATACTGCCAGAAAGATGGACAATACTTTGAATAAAACGTAATGTACCGTTCTTTCACAATAAATTCCTAATTATTGATTAGAAATGGTCGAAGTTTATTTATTCTCCTAATATTATACTTACCTATATCTAGTAGATGATCATTAATCTGTTACTATTAATATAAATGTTTTGGCCCTTTTGAAAAAAAATCTTTTGAAAATTGATAAAAACGATACTTGGCTACTATCTATTTACCTATTTTAATTAGAATATTTTATTTGTTTTTCAAATTTTTCTAATTTATGAGGTTTTCATCAATCATTAAAATAGATTACATTTGTCATTTTCCTTTCAAAATCTCTTTTATTTTTTTTACTTCTTTGCACCAATAATAATTTTTTCAATACACAAACTAGAAAACATCGTAATCGAAACATTATAATATAAAATTATTATATTTACCTCTTTCTCCTTTTTCATTATTAATATGTTACTATTCAAAGAAAAATTATGCTTACATTATCTACATTATTGTAAAAAAAAAAAAAAAAAAATCTTGATATCTACCCATTCATTTATTTTGTTAGATATGTGCTTATTTCAATATATGTTGTTTTCATCCCTCTTTGAACTAGATTATATTTCTGATTTCTCATTTAAAACTTTTTGTACAGTAATACCCGAATTAGAAATTGACTTGGTTGATACCCCGAATCATAAAATTACTTCATACTCTTTCTCCTGTTAGTAAAATGTTATTATTAAAGGAAGCGTTTTGCACTAAAACTAGGAAAAAGAATTCTTGATAACTACCTATTAAAGGATTTTTTATAAGGATAAATAAATTTTTTTTAAATGCAGTTTTTATCAATAAAAATGGACTACATTTGGGATTTTTCTTTAAAACACTTTTATGCTTTTTTATACCAATAACAGTTATGTTACATTGAACTTTTAGTATTTTCTTTTGCTTCATTTATGTGGAATGACACCAAAGAGAAATGTATTGCATTTTAAAAATTGAAATGTATTCTTTACAATGTTATAAGAAACCAAAACTTTGAAGATGTCCCGTTTTCAATAAATGCTTTAAAAAAGGGTTAAATTCATTATGTTTGACAATTTGGATATATTTAAAATATTGCAACATAAAAGCTATGAATAAATTAAACAAATTCGCAAACGTCGTTGGATACATTAATTTATAAAAATATTATACTTTCCTATCAATATATAAATATATTTACATCTTACTCTATTATCAGATTTGAGTATTATTATTTTTTTCCAGATGTTCATCTCTTGGGCAGTTTTCTGTTCTGTGATTCTTTCAGTTTCTGGTGGTGGTTCTGTTAGAGGAGTAGATGGAAGAGAAAAAGCAAGATTAGGCAGAGGAATGAGAGGATACGATGCAGCAATTAATGGGAATTCACAAATTCCAAAGTTAATGGTTAATGCTAGCAACAAAGGTGGATTCTCAGTTAGTAAATTAGGTATCAATGGTGGAAGGGATACCGCTGGTTATGGTGGAAGAGCTGACCAGGTAGGAGGTGTTAGCAGTGCTGTTGACGAAACAGGCTTACCAAGTACAAAAACCATGTTGGTCGCAATACCTGTACACAAATTTGAAGCGAATGTCGGACTTTTAGGTGGAGAAGAAGGGAAAAGAGTATCTGGTGGTGGTCAAGAAGAAAGCAATGGATTTGGAAGAAACAATGGTGGAGAATCGGAAAAGGGCACTTTTGAAGGAAATGGAATGGAAGGATATGGTAATGGCGGCAATGGACAGGAGGCATTCACCGAAAATATGAACGGGGGATTTGAAAATGGTGAATTCGTGATGGGTGGAGGCAGAAATGGTGGATTTCAAGGAATGAAGAGGAATTGCAATCATCAAAACTTTGGTAATGGAGAAATAGGGAATGGTGGTCCTGGAGGCATCGCAGGAAGTGGAAATGGAGGATATGGCAACGTTGGTGGTGGTGGAAATGGTGATTATAGCAATGTAGGAGAAGATGTTGAAGAAGGTGGATTTGGTAACGATGCTGGCGATGGAAATGGAGGATATGGCAGTATGGGAGGAGATGCTGGTAACAATGATGGAGGGGAAGCCAGACTTAATGGATTTGGTAACAACTTGAGAGGTATGCAAAGTGCTTTTGGTGAAAATTTGAATGAAAATGGAGGAAAAGGGGACGGTGGTTCCAGTAGTGTTGGTACGTATATGAAGACTTCGTTTTTTATTGAATTAACTTTATTCATAGTAAACTGTGATTTCAATAACAAATCGTGCATGAAACCAACAACGATCATAACACTTTTTTTTTTTTTTGAGCAGAAAAATGCATTTTAAGACACCCAAATTTATTAAAATAGTTTTTACAATATATTTTTACTCATAATTAGTCCAGATAAAGTAGCCTTTTTAAATATTGTATTAAATATTGAATAATCTATATTAAATAAAATTAATCATTTCAGACGCACAATACACTGAGTGGAACCGGAACACATTTCTCATATACCAAATTATTCATTCAGAAAGTAATTAAAAGACATTTGAAAGGCTACAAGTTATTTTCAACTTTTAAATAATAAGACTACTTTGACTTCTTAAACTTCAATACGCCTACAATTACATTTTAAAACCCATTTAATGTGGATTAGATTGAATTGGAAATTTTCTTGCGCCAGTTCTACACGAGGTCAAGACTACACGTGAACATCATTAGGTGGATGAAGTTAGTTTCGTTAGGTCTTTTGTGAATAGGAAGTACCGACCGGGATCTCTTTTAGGAGGAAACCTCCACGCATTTGCTTCTCGATTGAGAGAAAACCTTGCCAGACAAACGAGACGAGACAATTTGTCATAAACGCAACCGCGTCTGCTCACTTTCAAGAAAGACTGCAGAAGATGTTATATACCGATTCTAAGACCTCTTGCAGGTTAGTCAGGCATTCTGTATCCCAAACGTGTGGGACCCATTTAATAGGATAATCTCTACTACCAATGGCCATAAATCTACATTCCACAGTTCTCAATTTATTTTGTACATAATTTTTCTCTGATGAGATGGGAGAAATGAAATACACTCCTGTTTTGACGTACAAGCTTATAATATGTCCGCAACTTCTGTCAGATTAATAACAGTTCAATTTTCAGAACTCGAAAGTTTTTATAAAATAAAGATTCTGTGAAAGTAACGGTGCATGGGTTATGCATATTCCTCAAACATTAAAAAATTACATCGATCGCACATTCATTATGAAAGCCACTTCTAAACTACAGAAGGAAAAAAAACAGCCTCTGCTTCTTTCTGCATATTATTAATATTATTCAGTAGAATATAAAAATAAAAAAATTTCATTAAACCCCAACTCCTCCATGAGTTTACTAAGTATTTCCATATTTTTCTTTCTGCTCAAATACATGTTTATCACTGTAAGTACTGTATGTAGATGTATGCAGGGTAGTTATTTCAGTAAAATTTCTACTAGAAAGTTTTTGAGAAGTGTTAATTAATTATAGTGTATTTGTTTCAAAATTCTTGAAGTGGCATTTTAATTAATGTATTGACTTTCAATAGGTAAAGAAAATGGTGCAGTACATATTATCGGCCTTCGTCTAACTCATATTGGAAACATCGACAACCTAGCAGGAACTTCTGGGAACGGACAATTAAATGGAGGTGCAGGAGTCGGAGGAGGAAACGGTGGAAGTGTATCTGGTGGAAATGGCGAAGGAGGATTCAATGGGGGAGGTGGATACGGAGCAAGAGGAAATGGTGGAAGCGTATACGGTACAAGAGCTAATGGTGGAGGAAATGGAGGAGGTAGAGGAAGAATTAGCAACGGAAATGGAGAAAACGGAGGAAGTAAAGGAGGAATAAGCAACGGAAATGGAAGAAACGGAGGAAGTAAAAGAGGAGTTAGCAACGGAAATGGTGGAAGCGGATACGGAACTGCAGGAAACGGTGGCTTTAGTGGTGGAAATGGAGGCATCGCAAATAATGGAGGAAACAAAGGTCATGATGGATTTGCTGGTGGAAATGGAGGAGGTAAAGGCGGATTTGCTGGTGGAAATAGAGCAAATGCAGGTGGTATAGGAGCATTCGAGGGTGGTAATGGAGGAAGTGAATACGGAACAGGTGAAAATAGTGGAGGAAATGGATTAGGAGGATACGCAACCAGAGGAAGTGGGGGATTTTCTGGTGGAAATGATGGCGGATATGGAATAGAAGGAAATGGTGGGGGGAATGTAGCAGATAAAGGGGTATTCGGTAGTGTAAACGGAATGAACGGGGGTGGTAAAAACGTATTTGTTGGTGGAAATGGTGGGAAAAGAGTTGGTAAAGGCAGAATCGGGGGTGGAAATGGAAAAGGAGGAAACGGAGGAGGTCAAAGTGAATATGGTGGTGTAACTAGAGGAGGTCAGAGTGGATTCGGAGGTGGAAATAGTGGAAACGGAGCTGGCGAGGTTGGATTTGGAAATGGCAATGGGGATGGAATGGGAGGAAATAATAGAGGGAAAGGGGGATTTGGAAGTGGAAATGGAGAAAATGGATACGTAACAGGAGGAAACGGAGGGGATAATAGTGGATTTGGTGTTGGAAATGGAGAAAATGGATACGTAACAGGAGGAAACGGAGGGGATAATAGTGGATTTGGTGTTGGAAATGGAGGAAATAGTAGATTTGTTGGTGGAAATGGTAATAGTGTCTATGGAATGGGTAGAAATAATGGTGGAAATGGTAAAGGTGGCTATGGAATGAGTGGAAATGGGGGTGGCAAAGGAGGAATTGGCAGTGGAAATGGGGAAAACGGAATGTTTAAAAACGGAATGGTTGGTGGAAATAAAGGGGGCAAAGGCGGATTCAGTGGTGGGAATGGAGGAATTGAATACAGAATGGGAAGGGGTGGAGTGGGAAAAGGAGTATATGTAAGTGGAAATCGAAGAAATGGATACGAGACAAGAGTAGTGGTTGGGTTCCAAGGAGAAAACGGAGGTGGTAAAAGCGCATTTGGTAATATTAATGGAGGAAATGGTCTCAGAACCGGAGGAAATGAAGGTGAAAAAGGAGGCTTTGGATTCGATTATGGAACAGGAAACAGAGTTGTTGGTTCATTTGGAGGACAAACTGGAATTGTCGGAAGAAGAATGATGAATGGATTTGAAATGATTTCCAACATCGGAGCCTATTAACAACTCTCAAAAGTTGCTATGTAAGATAATTTTAAAGATTTAAAATAATATGTTGTAACATGTAATTGCTAAAATTTTTATCCTAGAACTTAAACTATTTGTCTGTAAAAACAACTCATTTTATTAAAAACATTAAGAATAGACTAATTAAGTAAAAAACAGTTTAAACTGTTAATTCCTATATAGATATTTTTTGTAAATTATTCTCCGTCATGCCAACAACTTACCATTTCAGTGATCTGTATATTTTTAGAGTAAATAAATAGAAATTATTAACTTGAGAGCATGCGGAATCAAAAATCAAGGTCTATCATTATAAAAAAAGAATCTAAGTTAATTTTTCGAGGTTGTTTCATTGTTGAAAAAATTCCATAGAATACTATTCATTCTCAAATAAAATTTAATTTAACAATAACCGATCTCTGAAAACTGAATTGTACAGAAGGGAAATATTTTTGATATTAAATTTATTATCCCCCATTTATTTACCACTCGAAAAGAAAATATTTTTAAATTAAATATTTTTGACAAAACCCAAATCAGAACCATATGTATTTAATACATAAGAACTTGCATGCAAATTATATCTAATATAGATGTAAATGACATTCTTCTTTAAATGAAATATGGGAGTTTATATTGCTAGGCCTACTTAAAAATCATGTTTTTTTTTTTTTTTTTTTTTTTTTTTTTTTTTTTTTAACAATTAACCCAGTATTGCCTTAGATCTTTAAAAAAGAACCGTTAAAAAAAACCTCATTTTCCCAATGTGACACCAGGCTTTATATTAATCTAAACACTATATTATAAATAGTTTCATGTGTATCCTTCTAGAAACATTGGTGAGATATTTCTAATGCTTGCATTGATATCACATTTTACCCTTTCTAATATATCCAATCACGTGCACATATTTTACTTACTGGAAGTTTGCAGATACATGATATGAATACTATTCGTACAAATATTTTAGAAATTAAATAACTTTAACAGAAATAATTGGAATTAAAAAAAAATCCATAAATGTATCTTCAACTGTTATGAAAAGAATATTAATATGTTTTTTATTTACAGAAAAATTCATCACTACTGGCCTATTTTTTGAAAAATATCATCGTTCAGTGTACTGTAGCCATATAAATAGTCGTCTTTAATGAATTGTGTTATTTTATACATATCAGTATGACTTGAAAGCTTTACATTTCTTAATATCGTTGTATATATTCAGTGACTTGAATAAAGTTTTATAAAAAAAATTTCAATGAATTCCGTTTATTGCCTTAATAAATAGTACATGAAAAATTTCACCTAGATAAATAACCTGATTCACCAAATAAGTTTCTGATTTTTAAAATCAAACAAATAACAAAAACTTACTGAAAATGTCAGTGACATTTTTTAGCCTTATTTAAAGCAAAAAATATATAATATTAAAAAAATTCTAAAAATGTGCATAATATTGCATTATAATGCATAATTATTTCATACAAGTTTCCAATTTGTTAGCTAAACACATCGCTCTTATAGCGTTGATCCATAAAGCACTCATAATTCTATTCAAACAGTTTAGTCTAATTTTAAACGCTTAAACATTTTTTATTAGATTTAGTGTTATTTACATTGCGATTAGCTTACATAGTATAATTTTTCATGATCAATACGATACCTTTGGGGATGATTTTTTATTATTACCTATATTTACAATAAATAAAATTGATTTAAATTTTTCAACACTTTTAATCTTGTAAACTATTATGAAAAATAATTAAGGATAAATAAATCAACATTCAACCTCATCTTTAATACAATTCGTCAGTCGTATTTAGTTATTGGTCAAATGGGTACTAACAAAGATTTATACATGTGCATGGATCTGGAAGTTAAACTTTTCTTATTTTAACAATGAAATATAGTAACAATAACCTTGATATTGGTTAACATATAGATGACAAACGAACATACAATAATCTTCAGACTTCTAATTAATTTTTATTTATTTTTTAATTTTCCTATATATACTAAATAATGGTGATAAGCTTTAGCCTGAGGGTTCTGTTCCATCCAGATATTTTGATTCACACTACAAATTATGCTTTAATTTCCATTACTTAGGCATAACACTTCTTAACGCACACTGTGACAAAAATTGTACAAAAATATATTTAAAGATTGTTATCCCCTTTACCATTTGGACCAAAAAAATATACAAAATATATATTTTAAGCATTAAAGTTAAGTTTTAGCTATAATGAAAATATTATATTTTCATTATATTTGATTTAATGATGCATATGCTAAGTGTATCGGGCATATTGAGGTCAGCATTCGCAATCTACCGATATGTGCAATATGTTAAACGAAAGGTCTTGTTGCGACGAGTTGTCCTACCAAAATTCAAACGGAAGTTGCGATTGAAATTTCAAACACTAACTTAACATTTCGGTCAAACCTACACTCTAAGCTTTTCCAACATGTGCCATATATCAGTTTAAAGGACTTGATATCGATATGACTACATAAGGACTGACTACATGACTACATAAAATTCAAACAAAAGTGCTTTAAAATTCAGCCAAAAGAGTGCTTCCATAATACCGCATATGAAGTTTGCTTCTTGGCTGAAATGAGAGTTATCGGTTTGTAACTTTGATATTCGAAACGATTTTTCTTACCAGATTTGTCATCAATTTGAAGAAATTTTTAGCTATAAAAAAAAAGCTCTCTAAATTGACAAAGTTTTTTTTTTTTTTTAAACCGTCAATCTGAACAGTGGAAGAGTTCAGTCATTTAATGTGGTAAAACTATACATGCACGGTATATATAGTTGATATGCCGCAGCAGAAACGTATAGAAGCGGCCGTTTAGGGACTTTTAGAGTCAGTTACTGTCCCAATACCGTTTGTTTTTACTTAATCTCTCTATATATAAGGCAAAGCCCTCACTCACTCACTCACTCATTCACTGACTCACTCACTCACTCATCACTAATTCCCCCACTTCCCACATAGTCACAACTCTGAAAATCGGCACAAATATCAACAATGGTAAAAATAGAAAAAGTAAGCTATTCCGATCTCGATTAACCCTCTTTAAGGGGTCGAAAATGAGTTAAACGTTCCAAACGAGGGACATTCGAATATCCTACTTCTAATTTCGTCACAACTCTAAAAATTGGTGCGAATATCAATAAAGACAAACGAAGACAAAGTAAGCTATTCCGATCTCGATTAACCCACTTTAAGGGGTCGAAAAGGGGTTAAACGTTCCAAACAAGGGATATTCGAATGTACCACTTCCCACATGTCCACAACTCTGAAAATTGGTGCAAATGTCGACATAGGCAAACATAGAAAAATTAAGCTATTCCGATCTCGATTAACCCACTTTAAGGGGTCGAAAAGGGATTAAACGTTCCAAACGAGGAATAATCAAATGTCCTACTTTTCATTTCATCACAACTCTAAAAATTGGTGCGAATATCAATAAAGACAAACGAAGAAAAAGTAAGCTATTCTGATCTCTATTAACCCACTTTAAGGGATGGAAAAGGGGTTAAACATTCCAAACGAGGAATATTCGAATGTCCCACTTTCGACATGGCCACAATTTTGAAAATTGGCTTAAATACCAACAATGTTAAACATAGAAAAAGCATGCTAATCCGATCTCGGTTAATCTACTTTAAGGGGTTGAAAAGGGGTTAAACGTTCCAAACGAGGGATATTCGAATGTACCACTTCCCACATGTCCACAACTCTGAAAATTGGTTTTCAAATGTCGACATAGGCAAACATAGAAAAATTAAGCTATTCCGATCTCGATTAACCCCCTTTAAGAGGTCAAAAAGGGGTTAAACGTTCCAAACGAGGGATATTCGAATGTCCTACTTCCCATATATTGTTACAATTCTGAAAACTGGTGCGAATATCAATAAAGACAAACGCAGAAAAAGTAAGCTATTCCGATCTCGGGTGGATCAAGGGGTGGAAAAGGGGTTAAACGTTTCAAACGAGGAATATTCGAATGTCCCACTTCCCATTTGGTTACAACTCGGAAAATTGGTACAAATGTCAAAAAAAAAATTAAACATAGAAAAAGTAAGCTATTCCGTGCTCGATTAACCAACTTTAAGGGGTCGAAAAGGGGTTAAATGTTCCAAACGAGGGATATCCGAATGTTCCTCTTCCAATGTAGTCATATTTCTGATATTTGGTGCAAATGTTAAAAAAAGTCATTCTAATATCGATTAACGAATTTTTAAGGGATTAAAGTCGACGCAACATTGAAACTATACGAGGATTAACTTAATGTCTCAATTCCAGTACAGCTACTACTTTGAAATTTAGAACTAAGATCAAACATAAACACAATAAACTATTCCAATTTACTATTCACAATTATAAATTTCGTTTAAAATGTCAACAAAGGAAAGTTCCTATTTTGATAAATCAATTTGTCGGGATCGAAATGGGAGCAAACGTCTGAAATGTAGAATACATGAATGTCTTTTAATCGCTAAAATGCTAATGGTAAAATTTCGTAGCGCAGCACGGGTATTCAGCTAGTATCATCATATAACAATAATTTATGAGATTTTCATGTTATATTTCTGAGGTCTGATATTTGTGTAAATTTATTGATTGAATGATCGCGAAAGGGAAATTATAATTTTTTATAAATAGGAGGGTTGGTTAGTGAGCTCTACTTGTCCCAACAGATGGCGACACCAAAATTAAGTTTCAGTGAAAAACATAATCAAAAATTTCTTTCATTTTATATTAAAGAATTCAACTTTTTTTTAAATATTGTTTTTCAAATAAATTTCCCAACTATTCTAAAAGTTTCTAAAAAGTTTTCTTCCCTTTTTTTTCTTAAAAGTGGTAGTTAATATTTAATAATAAGTTGACTTTTGCTAGAAAAATAAAATAGGAGACTTTTCACAAAAGTTTTGAGTGCGAAGTTTGTGTAAAATATCATTGTACACTACATAAATATTTTAACTTCTAAAATATTGAACTTCCAGAATTGTTCTTTTATCTATTTTCTTTAAACGTGAAATTCGGAATCGCTGATGATATACAGCATGATCATCAAGCTGGATGATATCTTAATTTTCAATAGAAAATATTGCATATTCATATTATGCACTTATTTAAAATGTTCTATCGTCTTTCAATAGCTTTCTTACATGCAAGGATAGTCATAAGTTCTTAATGATCTACAAATTGTTTCACGAGTGGAAATTCTATAATAATAAAAGTACATCATTACGATTGGAATTATTTTTCTAAAAAAAAATCAATAGTAAATCCTTTGAATTATCTGTGATAATAAAATGACTTTAGAAGAAGGTGGTGAGTGAACCACCTGATGAGTGTATCTTATTTTTTTCCCATTTCAAATGCAAATTTCGCATAATCACCCTTACAATTTTTGCAAAAGATTTTCTTTTTCGGCATTTAAACTATTCTCCGCAGACATTGTTATAAAGCTTTGGAGCAGCATCACGCTGGTAGAGATGTGATATTTACGTTCTTTTTACAGAACAGGTGTTCTCTGCTCCCGTTCTTTTAAAATGAGCTACTCATTAACCCGTTCTTTTGAAGAACTAGTTCTTTTTTTCCAATTGCCGAAATCATAGCCCTTGGGAAGAAGTGCGAAGTGCTATCTTCGGTCGGTCTCTGGGATAGGTCACTAGGGTCAAGGACGAATCTTTCCCCCACTTCACTGCTCTGTTAACGTGGCGTTTTAAAGAATGAGAGGAAAAGTTACTACGTTTTTGTGTGGTTTTCCAATGACTGCGTCAGAATAACACATACAAATTAGAAGAGACTTTTTTATATTTTCGAAAATATGATTGTGACAGTCGCACTCTTTAAATTATAAGCTTTACATATAATTTTAGGCTGAATATTTGCATTTATAATGTAGGAATTTTAAATGAATGGAGTTTTTAATATCTAAAGTTTCCAAAACAATGGGACTCACAGAAAGTTCAAAACCTCAATGGACAAATACAAATAAATATTATTGCATTTTGATATATAATTTATTAAAAGGAATGAATAAATGAATTAGAACTCTAAATTAGAAATTAATGGAGGTATACAAAATCATAAACGATGGTGAATTTTGTATAATTTTTTTCCGACACACAAGAAATTATTATTTTTATTTTTTTTACTTTCATTTACCCCAAGGGCGTAGCCAAAAAAAAATTATTCGGGAGAAGATATGAAATCATGTCAATAAAATCATACAATCCTCTTTATCAATGCCGCATGTATTTAGTAATCAAGATAATATCTATTTTTTTGTATCCTTAGACATTAAAAAAAACCCTATAATAATAAAATAAGCTGTGTGTCTGTCTGTCTGTGGATATATAGAAACCTACTTAAAATAGGAGTTTTTGAAATTTTCAGCATAAAAAGTTTTGGCCTTCTAATTGTACATATTTGTCAAAGAGAATGTTACAATTTTAATTAATTCTTTTTTAATTGATCTTTTTTTTTTACAAAGTGATTTCAAATCGAGATACAGCTCTGATATTTTCAACATAAGTAGTTTTGGCCTTTTAATTGGACTTTTAAAAAATAGAATTTTAAATTTTTATTTTGTTCTTTTTTAATTAATTAATAAACATTTTACAAAACGATGCAGCTACAGCTCTGAAATTTTCAACATAAGTAGTTTTTTGCCTTCCAATTGGACTTTTGAAAAACAGAATTTTAAATTTTTATTTAGTTTCTCTTTAATTAATTAATTGATTAATATTTTACAAAACGATTTCTAAAAGGGCTACAGCTCTAAAATTTTCAACATAAGTAGTTTTGACCTTCTAATTGGATTTCAGAAAAACAGAATTTTAAATTTTTATTTAGTTCGTTATTAATTAATTTGTTTAATTAATTAATATATATATTACGAAACGATTTCAAATAGGACTACAGCTTTTAAATTTTCAATATAAATAGTTGTGGCCTTCTATTGGATTTTTGAAAAACAGAATTTTAAATTTTTATTCAGTTTCTTTTTAATTAATATATATATTACAAAACGTTTTCAAACAGGGCTACATTTCTGAAATTTTCAACACAAGTAGTTTTGGCTTTCTAATTGGACTGACAAAAAGGAATATTAAAATTTTAATTTGTTTTTTAATCAATTTTTTCAGAAAAAGCGACTTCGAATAGGCATAGAGCTTTGAAAGTTTCAACATAAGTAGTTTTGGCCTCTAATTTTGCTTTCCACAAACACATGTTAAAATAATCTTAAAGGGGTGTTGTTTTATTGTTTTAAAGGGGAATTTTTTTTCTCTACAAGGGAGAGGCTTCCAATATTAAGGCTTTACGTAGCAATTAGATTTTAGTGAGTGAAGTGAGCTTATGCTTACGCAGCAATGAATCTTTCAGCGAGAGAAGCGAGCCTATGCTTGCATAGCAATGAACCTTTCAACGAGTGAAGTAAGCCCGTGTTTATGCGTCAATGAACTATTCAGCGAACGAAGCGAGCTCGATTTTGCGTAGCGATGAACCTTTCTACGAGTGAAGCTCCAAAAACTGTGTCCTATACACGAATGACAGATTTCCGCAACGCGAGGCCTCACAGCTAGCTGAAATATTGCACATGTTAAAATTTTGTAGCGAAGCACGGGTATTCAGCTAGTTTTAAATAAATTTAATATTTTAAACAAAATATCAATTGATTTTTTGTGTTTTAATGGCAAACCTAAAAATTTCGAAAAGGGATATATCCCGTATCCCTTCCCATGGATAAACGTTTGAATTACCCATTTGTATACATAGGGTAATGAAAGTATAGCATTCGGTCATTAAAAATCGATTTTGTTTTTGCACTTCTCCGCTTTTGAAACATCCAGCTTTCAAAAAAGTGGTATAGAAAAAATATCTGTCTGTGGTCAGCATAACTCCCGAAAAAGTTGACCTACGATGTTCAAATTGAGTATGCGGGTATGTGGTGACCATGGGTACCATTTAGGTTTTCGTCAAAATCACGCATGCCCACAAGGTAACTGCCATTGAAAAAATCATGTTTTTCAATTATTGCTTAAAAAAACGGCTCTAAGGATTATCATCAAAATCACTGTGGAAATGCCTCTTAAGGTGTTCTAGATATACCCACCTTCGAAATTCCCATAAAAATACTTAAATGGCGTAAAAAGTTGAAAAACGAATGCCTTCAACAAAAGTTCTCTTTCCTTGAGTATACCTCATCAACGATCGTTTTTTCTTCTCCCCTCTGTTTCACTTATAATAAAGGATAATATATAAAAACTGTAAATGACACAAATCCACGTCAGTATGTAATTGAAAGTTGTGCGATGTTCCATACCCCTAGTTTTCATTTTAATGGTAAACTATGCTAAAAACACGTATTTAATCGGCGCCATTTGAACAACGTTTTTTTTTTTTTTTCTTTCCTTAATTTCTAGAAAGTTACAATTTTAAATAAGTAATTCAAAAATTTAAATTATTTTTGAGCATACAGCATACACGTTTCTGAAAACAAAATTCTTATAGTATTACAACTATCTTTCTATAGAACACTTATTAAACTGAGGTAGAAAAAAAAAAATAACTTCAAAACTAGTGAGAGATAATTTGTTACTATCACTGTCGTGTCTACTCGTTTCTGGATAGTAGAAATTACATTGGCCCGGTGGGGCGATAGAGGATGAGTAATTTGTGAAAGATTCCCACAGTGATAATGTAGTGTAGAAGAGATTAACTTGAAACAAAAATGTTAGAGATAGCCCAGTTCCTTTTACCAAAATAATATTTCACAATAAATTTACAATATATGAGACACACTAGTTTTATTATACATTATATAAAAAATACAACCTTCAATACAGTGGATTTCGAAATGTCAACGAACAACTCAGCCTGCTAAGGATTCGAACCTAGCACCTTAAAAATATGACAAGCAACCTTTGGAATTGCATTAAACAAAATACGACATTTCTCTTCTTTCTTAATTAATACAAATTGGAAGACCAAGAAGAAGCTTAAGATCCAGTAGGGTTATTCTAGACGAAATAAAATACTGAATTTATAAAATACACAGTATAAAAAACCGAATATGCATGAATACATAATAGAAAATACCGAATTTGCAGAATTCGATATTTTCAATTATGTATTCCTATTATGCATTGTGCATAAGTAAAGAAAGTCAAACTGTTTACAAGTCCTCACATGGCGAGAATTCTGTGAAAGAACATGTTCTTAACAAATTTATTTTTTTAATTCTTTCAAAACCAGCTTTTATTTGTTACATACAAATATAGTGAAAAAAATTATAATATTAATTTAAAATCAAGGTAAAATTAAAAAAGAAGGAAAAAAAAAACTAAGTTTTTTAATTTTATTTACCGGACCAATGTAACATAGACCTAATACATTAAAACAAATAATAATAATATTAATAATTCCACAACGTTTTGTTACCATAAATTATGTTTCCTTTTTCCAAATTAAAAAAAATTAAGTTTACTTAATTTAAAAACACACTTGTAACACATTATAATAAAAGAAAAACGCGGTTTTATTCCAATGCATTGATAGTTTGAATATAGAGAGAGAAATAAAATAATTTCCTTATTATTATTTTTTTGTACTCAAAATAAAAAATAAATAAAAAACATATAAGCATTAATATCTGCTGAAATTAATTGAAAAGATTTCACCCCCCCCCCCCTCTCCCCGCGAGCATTTCAACACTGTCCTAATAATGAAAGCAACAGCATATTCGAGAAACACGAAACATTCCCGCTCCGACACGGAGCGGGAATGAGCAGAGAGCAAGTGAACGGGATTAGCTCAAAATGAACTACTCTTTACGGAGCAGTTCAAACTGAGCCGTTCGGAAGGAGCAACTCAGCTCAACTGTTCTGAACAGAACTGGTTGAAAAGAACTGGCTCTTTGAAACAAACCTGCTCATCGATAGTACTCCATATCGATGTTGTCCATCGTCCATCTACTCTGCGCCTGCGCAACGCAGCCCTGCTGTTAGGAGAGAGATCATGGATAAGGAATGTGTGCGAGGAGGGAGAGGGGGAAACGAAACCTTCTTCCTCAAGTGTGGCGTCAGAGGTGTGACGCATAGGCATAGGATCGGAAAAGATATTGTGGAAGAATGATAAGGAACAGGGTTTTGGTCTGATCAAAGAACAGGATGTTCCTGCTCTTTTATTTCCCATCCCTACACGCTGGTGTACTACTAGCTCATTAAAACTCTGACCCACCCAATCATAAAGTTAGAGAATACTAAATCTTTTTAATACAGCAAAACTTGCTGCACAATTCAATAATAGGCACTTTTTTTTTTTTTTTTTTATAAAATTGAATGCGAAAGATTATCATACAAAGAGATTAATTAAGGATTTTCTTGAAGAAGAAAAAAAAAAAGAAAGTACAGAAACACATGTACAGATTTATTGCACATTAAAGAAATATCTAGAATCCACGGCACATTTACCACCACGACATGCTTCAACCTTCATCCAATCAAAACACTTTTCATCCCTAATAGTTCCACCACTCCCTCATGGTAAAATCATCATCATCCTGCTCTTGCTTCATATCATCAAACACAAATTTCCTCTTCCTACCCTTCCCTCGTCTCTCCTTCAGATAATGCACGACTGGATCAGTTCCGTACACTTCTCCATCTTCGTCCTCCTCGTCTTCAGGAGGTGGTTCCTCCCTCTTCTTCGTCTTCCTCTCAGACGACGATTTTGTCTTCTTTGTCCTACTACTCCTCCTGGGTTCTGTGGGCATTCTTCTAAAGTCATCGAAGTCGAATGTCCCCTGCTGTGACGGTCTTCTGCGCTTCTTTCTCTCGCGGATGGTATCTTCCATCTCTTCGTGTTCCTCAGAGTCATTAGATTGGGTCCTGGGCTCTTCTGAATCGGCAGACCTGCTACCGATGAAATCGCTGATCTGGAGGACCATAAACCTGTTGTTTGGATTCCAGCTTAGGAAGTTGGGACCTGAGGATGATAGGACGGATAATAGCAAAGTTTGAAAGAAAGGACGGTGTGATGAAATTGCAATTTTAACTTTTTACATTTTTCTTAACTTACATCAATAAACTTCCCTAATTAAAGTACATGTACTTTTAACTTAAATTCTTATCTTCCGTGAGAGTTATTATTATTATTATTATTATATATATATATTTTTTTTAAAATATTGGGAGAGATATCTTAATCAAAAATTACTCGAAAAACGTGTTTGAAATTTTATGCTGACTGCAAATTTAAAAATTCTACACAAAATTATTTAGATATATCTTTGTTCATATGATAGATGTGGGGTTAGCACTCTGGCCTTGCATGCCAATGTCCTGAGTTAGGTATGGATGTTCGTTGTGGTTCAGAATCCACGTTAGAGCCCAGCCTGATTTGCCGTCATTGGGCAAAAAATAGGTCACTGAGCCTACCAAACAACCAACCAGATATATCTTTTGGTTTGTTGTTTTCTACATAATATTTAATTAAAGAATTTATCCAAATTTCCATGTGCATTTCAGGTATAATGTTGTGGGATTTTATTTAAACTCTTTACAAATTTAAGAAATTCAATCATAATTTAATAAGATTCCTCAAATTTATTGATTTAAAAAATGGTTTACATGAGCAAGTTATAGAAGTCTCATTTCAAGCAGAAAAAAAAATATAACAAATACTAGATATCCAGTATCATTTTCCAACCATTTTTATTTAACATTGAGTTTAGAATAGCATAAAGTACTTTCATTACATATCCATACTAGATCTCATACTTTGTAGTAGAATAAAAAAAAAATTACCACATCAAAAACATCTTAACTAGATTTTAAAGTTAATTACTTCACGAAATAAATTTTAATATTGAGATAAACTAGCCCTCGCTTCTTTGAGTTCCACCCTAAAAACGTCTGCCCCACGAAAAGTGACCCTTAATATTTAAATCACCTTGATGGTTGTCGTTGTTCCTCTCATTATCCTCTTGTGGATACTCTGTGTCGCTGTACGGATCGTACATCCTCTCTACCACCCTCTGTTCTCCTCGCACTTCCTCCGTACTGTCGTCGTACGTTTGGGTATGACCACCATGCTGTATCCCCACCCTCATGGGCAGAGAGATGATGAGGGGCTGGGAAGAATCATCCTCTCTCGAATATGTCGAAGGAAAGAGGACGAAGCAAAAGACGATGAAGAGCTGCGAAGAAATTTGAGTTTGCGTTAATGAGGCTGCTTCAAGAATCGTGAGTTTAAGTGAGAAAATTTCAGTGGGAAATTTAATGAGTATTGAAAAAATTATATCATTTTCATAAAGATAGTGATCAGCTTTCTGTAAGATACTTTTCTTCCTGTATGAGATAAGAGAATTCTAAATGGTCTTAAGAGCCTCTATAAAAAGTTCAATAAAAAATCATCCTCAGAAACTGAATCAATCTATGCTATACGCATTTCTTCGATAGAAATGAAGTTTTGCGGCAAATAATTTTTAGAAATAAAAGTTTATATTTTTTATGTCTTTGCAAATGAATTTATGTCACAAGAGATACATCAATACTCATTTTTCTAGAGAATAACTATAGTTATCCTCATCGGGACTAAACAGAGGAGGCAGAAAGTCAGTGTGGAATACCTTCTTTTAAAAAAAAATTTCTCGGTGTCAAAATTTGAATTGCACACATTCTTTTAAAAAAACTTTAGATAATACCACAAAATAATAAATTATCTCCAATACTTGAGAAAACATACTTCTAAAGAATCATTGATTGTACGCCATTGATTGAGTTTTACATGATTAGGTGATCAATTTATGTCAATGGTGTCAGAAGTGTCAACTAGTCTCTATGTTAGAAGATTCCCTGGATTGTGATAATTTTATTAAGTGATGGAAAATAAACAAATGTAACGCTTCTTTTTTCGCAGTAGCCTAAAACCAAACGAGACTAGGTTTAAATTTAGGCAATTGTTATTTTATTGCAGATTATATCTGAAAAATTCTTTTTCTGTCGTTACATCTTACATCCATACTTTAACATCGTTTCCCTTTCATAAATTATCGTACATTTAGGAACGGTTATATTAGAGCGTTATATTGAGATTCTGTTACTTAAGACTCGTTAGATTCTGAATAACAGAAGTTAACTAAGAAGTCCTAAATGGCAACGATTTTTTTATTATCATATTTCCTGAAAGCAATGATGTTAAAAGTTTCACTTCAAGCCGCCATTTAATAAATTACTAAGTAAAAAACTTTGAAAACTATTTGATGATTTTTGGAAAATTATTTGCTGATTTTCTGAAAAATATTAAACTGCAAATTCTGTTACACCCAAGCCTTTTCATCAGATTCTTGTTATGATTTACAAATGTGATGCTTCGATAAAACATTATATGGTTGATAATTCTGCGTCCAAGTAGGAATTTGATTATTTTTATTTTATTTTTATTACTACCATCAAGTTTATTTTGATTAGTTTCCATATTTTCTAGTATACTTGAAACTAGAAATATCAAATTTCAGGAACATTTATTTTATCTTATTTAACTTTCTGTCTAGAAATAGTATTATAATTAATAAATTACTATTAACAATTTCAAATTTCTATAATCCCTCTAAATAAATTAAACAAAATATCTTAAGCATAAATAAAAGTTATCTATAATTATTGTAGAAATACAAGGTGGTCATAAGAAAAAACTTTGCTGACATATAGATCTCTAGCTTTCGTTCCGTTCAACAGATCGAGATGAGATTTAAAGTGTATAGTTATTCAGAGGTATGAGCTCGGGATTCTGTGAATGGCAACAAAATGGCACTCACGGTTACGGTTATTAGTTACAGAAACTCGAAATTTTCGAATAACGACACCTACTCTTCCTGTCTCAAAATGTACAGCGCATGCGGAAACTAGGCTTGGGCGATGTATCGATATATCGGAAAAAACCGGTATGAAATCAACATCGTCAAACCGGTGTCACTATTTTCTCCAAACCGATACATCGCGATCTATTTTGACGAGAGAACGATACTTGCCTAGCACTTCAAGGACGAAGAACCGTGGCAACGATTCATGCCCGGTGTTTCTAAAGCACTATAGAAACGTATTGAAACCGTTAACGCCGCGCCGTTTGCTTTTGCGTGGTACTTCATCGGCAAGCTCACATCGTGCTAATCGTATCCACCCTGCCTTGCATATGGGAGATGTTCCCAATATTGTATAGAAATATAGTGATACCGTCGACATCGGGCCGTTTGAGACGATTTCCATTTGCTTTTGCGGATGACCGATATTTCATCAGAAAAAACCGTATCGTGGTAATTGTATCCACTTACGCATGTGGGATGAGTATTGAAATTGCGAGGTGACGCCAGCAGTCTAGTAATATTGGAGATTCCATAAAAGAAGTATTCGATTTATTGTTTGAACATTATTTATGTTGTTCTCTCAACACTTGGAAAACGTTTTGATTTTTATTTAATAGTCATCAGATATAAGACCTTGATGTCTATTTTCGGAATTCAATTGAGCATTTCCTACACTTTTTGTGTTTCATTTTTGATTTTTTCCCCTTTATTATTTCTCTAACTTGGAAGAAATAAAATATTACACTTTTGTATTTTGCAATCTTTTATATTAACTTCAAGATTTTTTTTATCTTGCTATTATTTTATTTTGCTTTATTTATTAACGCAAGGAGATTGCACCATTCGGCCGCTGTAATTTATGTCTAGTTTTTACCCAGTTAAGTTAATCTGGTTATTTATTACTATGAGCTGTTTGTTATATCTGCCAAAATCAATGTGAACTAGCACATGGACAGTTGTTTCTTTAGTTCGTATAAACGATTACATATAAACGATTTTTTTCCAATCAAGTTGAAAGATTTTCACTTCTGACTGGTAAGTAAATAAATGCTTTATAAATTTTTATAGTTAGTACAATTTGAATAAAGTTTATTTATTTTCATGAGATTAATTACACAATCCAAAATTAAAAAAAAAATTTTAATGTTTTTTAATTGCTAAGCCTAAAAGTTTTTTGGATCGAAAAATGATTTGCGTAAGGACTCCATTTGACTACGTTACACTGCTGTCCTTGATACTTCTGGTTCAAATCCAAATTCAACTTAGGTGATATGCTACAGTCAAACCCCGTTAACGTGAAATCAATGGGGCCGCTGAAATTGTTCGTTTTAACCGAATTTCGTGTTAAGTGAATAAATTAATGTTATGTTTTAACTACAGAGACTTGCTTTAACTTCGTGTTAAGCGGGATTTCATGTTAAGCAATTTCGCATTAACGGAGTTTGACTGTTTATTATTTGAAGACAGGCGATAGGGCAATTACACACATGGGTGCCCCCAGGAGGGTGAAAGGAGGTGCACTTGCCCCCCCCCCCTTCTCCCCTCGCTGGATAATAACGAAGTAAAATTTCCTTAAGATAGAGAAATTGAAAAATCCAGATTAAACCAAAATAAAAAATAACCGGCTTATACTCCTCGGGTGCTTTGTGTATCCCCCTGAAAATAATTTTGTCGCTGCTCATGTTATTTAAAATAACCTTCCATACATGAATTTAATAAAATTTTACAATATATATAGTTAACATCATGATATATCGTGACATCGTGATGTTTGCTTCCCGATATATCGCGATGCAGAAATGTTATCATCGCCCAAGCCTAGCGGAAACCCTAAAAAGCGTTGGAACGGTACACGGTACGTGTATCACAAAAAGTAGACGCTTTGTGCACTCACCCCCCCCCCCCCCCAAAAAAAAAACCAGCTCTGCGAACGGCCATCAAAAACGCGGTGCACGGCGAAAATTTGCATATGACAGAGACCAAAGTTCACATGGGTGCCATTACAGGCAATTTTATCGGTTTCCTACGCTGAATACCTGAATATCTGGCGAGCGGCGTTCTGTGATTGGAGTCTATATTCTTTTGGCCGTTCGCAGAACTGTTTTTTGTGATACACGTACTATTCCAACGCTCTTTAGGCACGCACCAACGCACGTACCATTTAACGCTCTCTTCGCATGCGCTGATCATTTTGAGACAGGAAAAAGTAGGTGTTGCCATTTGAAAATTTCAAGTTTCTTTAACTCTAACTCTAACCGTGAACGCAATTTTGTTGCCATTCACAGAATCTCGAGTTCATACCTCTGAATAACTATACCTGTAATCTCATCTCGATCTATTGAACGGAATAGCCGCTAGAAGTCCATACATCGGCAAAGTTTCTTTATGACCACCCTGTATATTATTACTTCAAAAGCAAAAAATATTAACGAGAAAGATATATCTCTATATTCAAAAAAAATAAATAATAATAATAATAATAAGGATTGAAAAGAGTCGTCCCAGTTTCAGAATTTTCCTGCCATGAGCACTTTTCTATATCACAACGCAAAAACTATTGTATTCAAAAGTAGGAAGTTTGCCGATTAGAAGAAAAATGTTTGGGAAATCTGCTGCCAAGAAAAATTCGATGTGTGAATTTTAGCTTTTGAGTTGCTAATTGTCAAAGTGAAAGACTTGTTTTTTTTTTACATCCGTCGTCTCATTCCTCAGACTTAAACAATGAAATCTAGCCACTTTAAAAAAAATTATTAAGTATAGCTTAATCAAATTTTTTGGGGGCTGTTGTTACATATCTTAGTCAAGATCAATGCTTTGATTTTGATGTCAATGATTTCAAAATGTAATTTTTTTTTTATATTAAAATCTCAAAATGTTAATAAAAATAAAAAATGTATTAACAATTTAACAATGGGGCCTTAACCACCAAAAGCAACTTGAAATATAACAGCATCACACTTCGAGTCAAGTCGAGATTCCCTTTGAAATATGCTAAAGTCAAATTTCTGTGGGATTCATAACTGCTGGCAAATACATTCAACTGAAAATATTCTAGAAATAATTTGACTTTTAAAATATACCAGAACAGCTTGCCTAAAAAAGGTTTTCTCTTGGTCCTAAAACTGTTTTACATATTACTACAGATAAATAATCATTCGTTAGTGTAGTTTTTAATTTTTTGTGGATCATATATTTCAAAAACCGTTGGCCTCTGAACAGACTCTCGACTTCTCCTCCTAGGAGGGAAAAAAGGAACATAATTAAGACTGGATATGAGCATGGTAAAACTCGCTATTTTTGTATAATTCGAGATATTTGATGTAAAAAAATGTAGCCAAATTTACAAAAAAAAAAAAAAAAAAATGTAGCCAAATTTACAATTATAGGAATTTCGGCGACAAAATAAGCTATTAATTTCTAGTATTGACTAAGAATGTTGATCTTGTACAGACAGTGAAGCACATGTCATTATTCTAAGTTTATCCTTAAAGTATAGCATGGAAGAAAACAAATTCGACTGCGACAGTCACTTCCACATAAAGGTCTCTTTAACAAACGTTTTTAATCTCCTACACCAGGTCATAACTTCTCGATGATTTCACTCCCGAATGCTTAATGTAGGAAAATTTATGTTTTAAATTTTTGCGGAATTATTTGTTAGAATTGTAGAGACCATTAAATATGTGAAATTCGGCAATATATAGTGACAAAAATATTTCAAGTATTAAAAATTGTATCAATATGAAATTTTTTACAAACATCGCAAAGGTAAAAAAATATCGTAAAGGGGGTTATATTGAAAATTTGATGTTAATAGTGAAATAATTTGGTTCCAAACATCTAGCTTCCAATCGAATGTAACAATTTAAATCCAAGATACCAACTTCCCAAAGAGTTTCTATTGAGACACTCTTCTGATCAAACTTTTAACCTCCAATTGAAATTTTTACAAATTTACTATTTATTTTAGATACTTTTAAACTGATATGTAGTACGCGTCTGCTGTATTTGCAGATTACTCTGCATGAATTGAAATGAACATCCTATTGTTTCGGTGCTTTTTGTCATAACTTCAGATTAATTTAGGGTTCGTCTCGACAAAACCTTTTATTTTACATCCATCACTCATTTATAACATTTGTGATTTTCTTTTGGAATGTTGATCTTACACAGATAAATTGACAGGTATACATAACGTTTGTATAAGTTTCTCATTACAGTGAAATGTCGTAGCTAAAATTAAAATTAAATTTAAACATTATACTTATAATATACACATCATTTTGTAAAGTTATCAATACGTGGCGATTCGGAAAAGAGTCTTTTAAGAGCAATCATGGAACTATTTATTAAATAACTTGGGAGAGACATAGTCGAAATGGTCTGAGAAATACGTCAACAGATTGATGCATTCATTGCAGAAAACTACAAAAGAAGTCTTTGAACTTAATTTTATGTAAGCCATTAGGGATACAGCTATAAAACAATATTTTATATTATCAAAATGAATTCCCCATCTCACGATCATGCAAAAATTTTGAATCCATTACTTTTGAGGTTAGTAACCACTTAGACGTGCTGAATAGCATGCAAACTGGCGTGATATACAGCTTTATGGAAAATATTTTTTTAGAATCTGCCTAAAAGTGTACCTTTGTATTTGAAACGGGTTAGTGAAATATTTAAAATCCCATTAAAATGCACTGACTCTCAAAATCAGTAAAAAACAACTTATAAATTCATTATCTATTTATTAACATTTAGCAGCTATAGTATAATCTTTAACATAATGTAACAATTACCACAGTTTTATCCACAATTTTTACATTAAGATTCATAGGATATATTTGTGTGAACAGTTATGGATTTGGTACATGGAGCATAATATTATTTTCAGTAATACAGGGAAATAACTTTTTCTACATATTAAAGCTATGCTGATTGCGATTATTACAGTCGTTAATAGATAGGACATAGATATAGTAGAGCATGAATCGATTTCTGATTAATCTCTTACGGCCAAATATTATGTTATGCATATTTTTCTTGCATTACGTAAAATGTGTCGATAAGTAATTTCAGCTCACATTCCATCTAAACACATTTACATTTAATTTACAATAAATCGAAATTATAAATTGCAAATGAGTAAACAATTGCGTTCCTGATTTATTTCTGTCCATGCAGATCATCGAGTCTGAAAATTGCAGGATCTTAGTATCAAGGTAGAAATCCCCTTTTTTTCTGTTTTATTTTTGGGAATTACGAAATAATCGGTTAACATTGATCAAAATTGTACTGAACCACATAACTGTATTTTATAATAAAAGTTTAGTTATGTAATTAAGACAGTAGAGGTTTCTGGGTACTCTAGAAACGATGAAATATAAAACTCAAAAAATCAGGAACGAATTCGAATTTTAGAATTTAACAGATTTATGAACTAAAGTAAATTTTAAATTAGTTACAAATATGATTAAAATCTAAAAAGGAAAACAATTAACTTCGCCATAATCAGTTTTGTTAGTAGATTTAACAAAAAATAACAAGAAACTGTAAAAAATTATAACTAAAATGCATTTTGATGATTTTAGTAAGCAAATTTAAAAGAAACCTTCATGCATAAGCGCCAGTGATGGGCTTAAGATAAAAACATATAGGGTCACAAACACAATTTTACTCAAAGCATTATGGTTGTTCCCACTAAATTCCAAAACGCTTTACAACTATGGTTACAGCTTCCTTTGAGTTAGCCAATTCTTGGTTGAAAAATCCGCTACAAAACCAAGGAGCACAAAAAAAAAATATCTTAAAATGCACAAAAAAAGCTTTGTAATCAATCAATTAGGATATGAAAAATTAATGACCAATGTTGGACAGTTGTATTTGTCGAATAGTGAAAGCACTACACAAAATTAGGTTTTAAAATAAAGACAACTCACCTTGCAGATCATTCTAATATCTCGATGTATCCAAGAAAGCGCCATTTTTCCGACACATAATTTAACAGCGACCTTAGTGGATGTGTAACTCGAGTAAAATGTAAGACTTTCAAAATATGGCTTTACCTTTATAAAGATAGTTTATTTTTAGAAGAAGGCAATCTACCGAAATAATGTTCTTCGGCACGATATCCATCCACGCATTCAGGACGAATGGGGCTGTTGCCGACATATTAAGCATCTTCTAAAATAAAATCAGAAATGGAGCTTTTGCAGTTAAAACTTCGCGTGTCAATAAAAAGAAACGCATTTTATTGACAGGAAACTTGCATTGTAAGATTCTTCCTCTCGCATGATATCGAAGCAGGAAGGGATTTTGGTGAAATTGACTGGAAATAGACACTTGAAAATAAATTTTCACTGATCGCTTGTGTCTTTTAGAACACTTAATATTTTATTTCAAAGGAAATTGAAGATTATTCGGCGAATCATGTGCCAAATTAAGCACGAAAGATGTCAATTCAAACCGCTATGGTCTATAAACTATAAAATCACATAAATTTCATTTGTGTCTATGTTATTACTAAACCAATTTGAAAGTCATTTTCTAAATAATACGGAATAGCAATGCATGGTTTAAAGAGTTTTCCTAACGAATAACATTTGAAGAACTTTCCTTAAAATAAGCTGCGTGGTCTATTATAAATTTATATTATTTGAAATTATTAATTTTGATTGTATGAAACAAGTGAGTACTTATTTTTTTTTCTAAAGGAATGGACTAAAGAACTTGAATATATGTAAAACATTCATTTACCAAAAATATTATGCATTTTAACTGCTTTTCCCAAAAAAATAATTTTTCGATAAAACAACTAAAATGCAATGATAATTCTTCAGTTCTTTCCTCCTTTCAGAAGGTTGCCTCTGCCCCAATATTGATAATGATCAACCCACATTCATTGAAATCAGTGTTTGAAACCTCTGTTTGAATTGCTCTTTCATTTTGATGTATGGCACTTCTTATTTAAAAGCCATTTCTAGGCACACACAAAATTATATCAAGATGTTTCCAACAAGAAGCTTATAGTTTTGTGTTTTACTGAACGATAGAAGGGAATATGTCGTATTTCAGAGATTTAAACCACGACAAAAATAAAAACTCAAGAGAAAACTTAAAAACTCCTGAAAAGAGAACTCCTAAAAAAATTAACATAAAACCAAACAACCAAACTAAATCTACCAAGCAACCGTCAAATAGCCGAAATTGACAATTTTAAAATAACGTTTGATCGAAAGTAATTTATTGGGCAATACTAATGTTTGAACACTGCTGACCAGGCAAAAGGTTCTAGCTAGTGACTAGAATAGTGGGTTTCTAGTTCCTAAAATATTATAATAATCAAGTCGACCTGTGATTTCTTTAGTAAACTGTTCGACAATTTTAAATATTCTTCATCCACCACCACCACTTTCTCAACCTTCGCCTTTACGTAAAATCCAGCCTCTTTTTAACCACAGCCAGTCGAAAAGTCTGTATCATTCCTTCCACCTGATGTATCCGAAATAATGGAAAGAGTTGTGCTTTTTCTTGTATTTTCGCCATCATTCAGTTATACGAGTTTTATTTACAGTAAAATCTATATGCACTTTTACCAAAATGTTAGCATTTCTATATTATACGTACTTTTATCCTCAAAGCATACATCAAATTAATAGAGTTTATTAAAACGTGTATCATCAAAGTTTTAAAATACTTTAATAAGCTTATCTTTTATCTATGTTTAGAAAGTAGTGAAACAAAAAAATCTTTTTAATGTAAAAAAAAAAATTATGCAACTTATTATTTATCGGCGCTTTTAATTTTTAGCGGTTTTAAATGGTCGTTTTAATGCATAATACAAAAACAGCAACATAAATGTTATGGCAAACGAACGATTGAAAACTTTGTTTTAGTATATGTTAGTAACAAAAATGCAAATAAAGACTGGAATCTAAAACCATCGTACGTCTTCAAAATTATTAATACTGATAAATTGTTCATTTACTTTAAACTTAAATTCATAATAGACAAGCTTCCTAATGACATCAGTTCTTTTAATAATCTAATTTTACAACCGACTGCTCTGCTAGAATTAGTACGCTTGTTGGATGTAAACAGGCTTCGTTTTTTCTTAAGTAAAACGAATGTTAATGAACGTCAAGAGAAGTTCAACAACCTTTTTTTGAACTAGGGGTTCGTAACTTCGTCAACTTCGTAACTTCGTCGGAACTTCGTACAACTTTCAATTACACTATAATATCGGTCACTGCATTCAAAATTATGATGTTATTTACAGTTTACATATTTTCACTCATCTAAATAAAAATGGGCAGTTTGGCGATATTTTATAGCAATATTTTTTACATGGGGAAAAAATACGCCAAGGTGACGAAATTGGCGATGTTATTCAATAGACATTGCAATGTTCTTTCTTGTGAGTAAAAAAAAAAAATCCATTGTTGATGCTCAAAGGCAGAGAGCTCTATGTTAAAGACCCACGTTTTTCAACTTTTTACTCTTTTACCGAATTTCTACTGGAATTTTGAAGATGGGGAGGATTAGAGCACCTTAAGAAGCACTAGCACATAAATTTTAATCAAAATCGTCAGAGCCACTTTATAGCAATTGTTGAAAAACATGACTTTTTCATGATATTTTTATGATTTCAGTCTTATGCACATGTGCTATTTTGACGAAAACCTTAGTGGTACTTCCCATGGCCACCACCAACCCGCACACCGAATTTGAACATCGTAGGTCAATTTGTTCGGGAGTTATGCTGACCACGTACATACAGACGAATATTTTTCTAGACCACTTTTTTGAAATCAGGATGTTTCAAAACGTGAAGAAATGCAAAAAAAAAAAAAAAAAAAAAAAAAAAAAAAAAAAAATTTTTTTTTTTTTACCTAATACTATACTTTCATTATTATCATGGTAATTGAAAGTAAAAAGGTACCAAAGTATTTACCGACACCGTCCGAGCATGGTTGATCCACTCACTTTTGCTGTTGTTTGAAGTGATTGCATTTTTAGCTTCTGTTTTTTAATGTTTTAATAATTATTTTCCCTTGTATTTTTTTATAATATTTCAGCAGTGTAAATGGAATTCTTTGGTTGTGTCGAAATAAATAAATAATTAAGTAGGCAATCATAAGAAAATAAATAAATACGTATACAAATATTTTGAAAGAAAGTATTTATCCAAATAATATCGTTTAAAGATTTACCAGAAACATTGTGCCAGTTTTAAATGAAATAAATTTATGGTGTGTCACACAAAATCTATAGTGTTCAATGAATATTTCCTCTACAACAAATATAGGTTCACTTAATTAAAAATAATACTGAACAACTTAATATATGTTACCAACTTTAGAGAAGAATAAACATATGCATTTGTGGAACACTTAATGAGTTTAATGTAATCAAAATTTGTATTATAACTTTAAAATATTGCATTTTATTTACAGTTGTGTTCCAATTGTTAAGAAATATCTTGGCTCAAAAGGTTTTCAATCGTTGAGTAAACACAGTTTAAGGCGAGGTCAAATGAGAATTCTTTCAATTTCCAAACAAAACCAAAACTATTCTCTACTGGAATGGCTAGAAGTTATTGAATGAAAAGAGATAATTTAACTCAATACCTAAATATATATATATCATATCCTACTTTCCTCTTTTAATAAAAAAATTCCGTAATTAGTATTTATTATCAATATAATAGTGGTATAACTTCCTTCATAAATTTGAAGCTTCAGCCCTAAATCACAAAGTTATTAGGATCGTCGAGCTATAAATAGACGAAATCGGCGCCACTGAAGTTCTATGCTCATCACATAAAATAATATCACTTGAAACTGCATCGATATATGTGCGTATCTGTTTTACTAACTTGCCAAAAGCTATATAAAAAGTAACTTTTTGTTTTTGTATTAAATGAGTGTTCCACATTTTGGAGAGTTCCATTTTATATATGTTCATTATAACATATATAAACTTTTAAAAGACCAATCCAAACATTACAATTGTAAAATTGTATGTTCAAGGCAACAGTTAGGCTTTCGTTCCTTTTAAGGCCAAAAAGTACACGAATTTCATTGTAGATAGCTATACAATCTATCAGACATTTCGTTGCTTGATCAACTAATGACTGTTTCTATTAACTTGCTGAGTGTTATGTAAAGCGTACTTGAGACATAAAAACATTCAAATTTTATCAGTGGTACTCTAAAGTTCAATGTGGTAGTATAATTGAACTTAATTTAGGTTCATTATGCACGGAAGTAATTGGTTTTATTATACACGAAAGTAATGTTTAAACAATCGTAACTTGTAGTATAAAAGAACAAGGCAAGGGTTTTTTTTTTTTTTTTTTATGAACTTGACTAGTTCCCGTTTCTCAATAGCAAAGCTCTTCTAGAATTATTTTGCTGTCGTGGCAGATAAGTTACGTGCATATAATGTAATATTTTAGTTTAGCCATATATTTTGTTTGTGACAAAAATTTAATAAAGTAATCATTATTTAGTCAATAATTACCTTATAGTAAAAAGGAAATTTTTTAATTGAAACTAAAAGTTAAATTTCATATGCTTGAGTTTTAGGGGAGGGAGATATTCGTATTTTTATTGTTTAAAAATATGAATAGATTTATCAATATTCATAGGGCAGTTAAAAATTAATGATTTATAATATAATTGATAATTCTCTTTAATCTTTTTTGGGAGATTTGTTAGGTTTCAAGACTGTATGAACTCTATTTTTAAAAAGTATCATGGAAATAAATTCATGTGAGCGATAATATGCGATATTATAGCGATGAAAAGATAATATTATTAACAAAGAAATCGATTCACTAACTTTCTAAGTTCTCAATCAGCACCATTTATTAGCGATAAAATTAGTCCAAACAGTGATATAAATTTTTAGTATCGAATGAAAACTTTCTATTGACAACTTTCCATTTGTGTCCTAAAATGTAGTATTTGACACATTTTCTGTAAGACGAGTTAAAATGAAAAGGTTTTATTTTATATCTATCTTCATGGATCATTTTTTTTTTACCAACCTATATCTATCTGAACAAATTAGACATAATCCTTCTCTAATTTTTTTTTTCATTTAAAGTTAACAACAATAAATTTTTAAAAAATAGTTAAAGACAAGAATGTTATAATTTACCTCACAATTTTACATGACAGGGAAAGAAACATTTCAATTGGGAACTGCAGCCTATTTTTAATTTTCATTTAATTAAAAAACTATCAGGAATCTGAATACGTGGTTAAAACTTTAGTTATAAAATTATTTATTTAATTATATTAATTTTAAAATCACTAAAAACAGAAGGAAACATGATGCAATCAAAAACGGTCGTGATGTATTTAGTGTGATCTATTCTTGCGCAAGCGCAATCCTGCACTGACTTCGAGATTTCACTTTTTGATCGTTTCGTTTGATAGATTTGAGAATTTGTTAATCATAATTAGTTGGTTGTTTTCAGATTATCTGGTGCCGTCAGCAACACGAGGGCTATAATGCGCCGAAATATTCGTCATTAGACAAGCCAACATACATTTACAAACACTCATGCCTAACACGGGACTCGAACCCGCAACCTCGTGGTTTAGAGACTAGCACGCTAACCACTATACCGTTTGGTCGGCATTAATCATAATTGAGTTGTTGCGTATTTCGTGTGATATGAATTTGTAGAAATATAAGTATGGAAGCCGGTTTCAGCAAAGCGGTTTATTCCTAGTCAGTGTGTATGGGTTAGCGCGTTTTTGAAAAGTTGTTCAATTCCTACCATTGCCAAAAATTCAACATATGAAGATGAAAAATTTGTTGGACAAGTAAAACCAGAATTGCATAAATTTTATACAATTAAAATTTCGTATTAGTTAAGTATTTTCGGAGAGATCAATAAGTTCTTTATGGGCTTTCGATGATATGCCAGGAATAATGTTTCCCTGGAAGGGGGTAATAGTGATATCAGAAATGTTCACATTATTTTTGATTATTAACGTTTGAAATGTTTCGAAATTCTCTTATTTGTGGTCTCCAATTGTTTTTACATAAAATCAACTTTTTTATGAAACCTCAAATTTTATCATACACTACAAATACAGGATCGTCATAAAAAATAAATTACCACTTAACCAATCAAAAGGAAATTTCCGATATTGGTATTTGAAGAGATGCGATTTGATGATGATTTCAAACGATATAATTCTCACAGTTATGGTTACAGTGAAAACAATTCGAAATTTTTGAATGGAAAGACCCACTTTTCCAGCGCATTAAAAAACTATAAATGCATTGGAAAAACTTTAATAAGCAGTGCTTAAAGATTGTTTTTTCAATCAGGTGTTGTTGTTATTGGTCCTCTACAATGCTCTTGCAAACGTTTTACGCCTCCAAAGTTCGACATATGTACATCGTACCAACGCAATTTATGGCTTTTCAAAGTGCGGATCAATTTGCATACGAAGAAAATGGATGTTGCCATTCGAAAATTTCGATTTTTGATTTTTTGTCCCACTGTAATGGTAACCGTGAGCGTTAAAATCATCACAATCTCGAGCTCATACCTTCAAAAACAAAAAATTTCTTTCGATTGGTTAAACGGATAGACGACTATATGTTGTGTTCATATATTGAGGAAGTTTTTTTATATATATATTTTTATAGCTGGACCTTCCTGGAAAGTATAAATTTAAATTGTTAAAAGTTTGATGAATAGATCCTTTAAAATCTTTATGAAGATTTTAAGCCCACATTGCAATTTTAACAAATTGTGGAAAAATACATATGCATCCAAGATCTTATCACCTGAATAAATGCTGCATCTCTTATGAAATCGAAAATGTAAAATATAATGGTTTATCATTTTTGTGAATCTGGAAAAATCAGAAGTTTGTATGACTTCACAGATTACCCCCCCCCCCCTCCCCACCCCCCTTTGCGTAAAACTATATCAAAAATTGAAAATTCTATGGTGAAATTTTATATAAAAAGATAATTTAACAACATACATAAAGCGGAGAATTTTCTTGTGATTGCTTTAGTATCAAATTCTAAATATTATATTTATATAGTTATATATATATATATAGTACTATATTATATATATATAGTTATATTTATAAAAAAAATTATTTCTTATCTATACTTAAATTCTATGCACAGGGTGACTCATATTTAATGGAACAAAATAAAACATAGCTGTGAACGTTGCAATTAATTTATTTTGATAAATCATATTCACCATGAAACTACAGTTATCCAAATTTCTACGTGTGCCTCTCACATCAAATGTCTACGAGATATTTCAATTCCCGCCATACTTGTGATCGCATATCCCGTGTTAATGAGTTCAACATGTCAGTTTTCCGCTGCTTCAAGTCCAGGGGAAGTGGAGGAATTAAGAGTTTATCTATAACAAAACCCCATAGGAAAAAATTGCAAGGGGTTAGATAAGGGGTTCTCGGTGGACAAGAAAGCAATGGCATTTCATTTGATTCAGTATGGCCAATCCAACGATGGGGTAGACGATCGTTCAGATATTCACGTACATTATTTATTTTGTTTCACTGTTGCTAGATAAAACATTTGTAATTGTAGTTTCAGTATAAATTTTTTTCGGCTCAGTAAATCAATTACAGAAATTGTACTATGCTATTCTTTTTGTTCTAATCAATATGAATCACCCTGTTTAGTGAAATTATCCTAAAACATAAACTGCTTTTACTTTAAGAACAATAAATACATTCAGCGAAGAACATTTTATGTTCAATCAAGTTTCACTTATGAGTCTTAGAGACAATGATGACAAGAACAAGTAATTTTTTTGGCTTTCCATTTATTTATTACTTTTATTTTAAAAATGAATGCCACAAACATCAAATGAATCCACAGCTTCTTTCATTTCTCTATATCTTCATATTATTTCAACTAAGTTGCTCTTCAGCTTGGAGCGGTTCCAGCCGACTCCAGGAAAATCCTTGGCTGGGCTCTTCAATTCCTTTTTTTGAATTCTTCAGGACAAAGATTCCCATAAGGAGAGTTTTCCATACAAAGAATGTCTAATACATTATGCTGTAGGTCTTCTAGGGTTCTGTGATCTAAAAACATACATCATATGAGTATTCTTCTGTCATAATTTTTACACAAATATATAAAGTGATAAAAAAAATTCGATACAATATTTCAAAGTGGCATTGATAAAATGAATTTAGCATCATAATTTATTTTTAAACCCTTATATAGACATTTTTGTTTGAAAGAAAATACTTAGTTCTTACTTAAAATAAAATAGAATAAAAACGTAAAAACCATAAAAGGAATCAGTATCAACTCACAACCCTTTAAGGGGGTCCGGTACCGAAAATAAAAAAACTTTATTTAAGTACATTTTTATGTCAAAAATTTATTTTATGTATGAGATACTATTTATATATCTTTGAGAAAATGTTTTTTTTAAATATTGTGTTTAGTTATTTAAAAAAAATTTAAAAACCAAGAAAAATCCATAATAATTGATGTTTGCGTATTTTGATATAAGTCAAGAAAAAGAAAAAAAAATTTCAAAGTGAAAGCTATCTGTTATACATAATTATATAAAGAAAATTTTGTCTTCACAGAATTTTGATAGGTGAATTAAAAAAAATTAAAGCAATTCTCAAAGTTAAAATATTGAAATTTTGGCTTTTTTTTATGTTATCTTTTACGCTAAATGTTATATTTTAAAACAGAATTAAAAAAATAAAATTCTATGATGACAAAATATTTAAAACTATATAAATTAAATGCTCCAAAAATTTTAATAGCCAATTGTTAATGGTTCTGGAGATATATCGATTTGAATATGCAACATCTGTGAAAAACACTAGTGCTCGAAAAACGCACTTGAAGCAGACGCTTCAAGGTGTTACGCCCATTAGTGATGTTTAAATCACAGGTAATTTTGTGGCTTTCTAATCACTGGAGGAATAAGATAAAAACATCATTCTCTTCAGGAATGTATGAACTACTTTTTAAAATCAGAAAAAAAAAATTGGATTTTTGAAGAAATTTCGGTACTGGACCCCCTTAAATACGAGATATCAAAAGGAAAATAAAATCAAAGAAGTGAGCCGATATTAACAAGGAATTTTTTTATGAAAAAAAGTTAGTCTTCATGAGGTTTAACCATAAAACGTTATTTTAATAATGTATTAATCAAATTGGATTGTGGTAATAATTTATATACATTTCTTTTGTGGCACATCTGATTTAGGTAACATCTATACAATTTGAGGCTATTTAGTAACTGAAATCTTTCTCGGTTAGGGTTGAAGAATATAACAAAAACCTAAATCAAGTTGCATTTTGTTTGTTTTTATTATTTTTTAAACTGTCACCAAATTGGCGTGTTTTTATGATAAACTTGGTTAAAAAAACATACGACGAAACATCCAAGTTCTGATCCAATATCTATCCAAAAGCCCATAAATTTACTATGGGTGCTCTTTTTCGGTCCTTTTTTCAAACCACTTCCGATCAGAGCTTCTAGTGAAATTTTATGTAATCCAACTAATGTCTATTGATATATGACCAAGTCTGAAGCATTTAGTTTCGATTTAGGGCAATGTTAATTGACTTCTGGAGGTAATTTCCAGTAATTCCTGTCGTATTTTATTTATGTCTCTACGAGAACTTTCGGTTTACATAACAGGTTTACATTTCGGTTAACATTTGAAGTTTTTTTCTTTCTTTCTAAGTTTTAATCTCAGGCGGACTTAGCTTTCGTATAAGCTTCCCACTAAATTAGTGTAGCGTAGAAGCTGCGAGAGAAAACTGCTTTTTTTATTGCTTTTGTTCTTTTGATTACCATTTAACAATCAGATATTTTCTTATCATATAAATAAAAAAATTTTAGTGCAATTAAGCGAAACGAATGTAAGCCATACTAAAACAAAGTAAAAATTCATGTCCCATCTAAGTTTTTATTTAGTGTCCTAGTATTTGTGTCCTATTCTTTGTTTTATTTCTTTTATATATTGAAGGAATCTTAATGCAGGAATATTTTCTTCAGGAAATGTTATATGAATAAATATTTTAATGTCTACATAAGAATATTTATCCGTTTATACGAATTACCCATTCGGAAACAAATCATCAAATTAAAAAAAAAATTGTCATATAATTTAATTCTAATTTATTCATAATCATTTCATGGCCTCAGTTATATACCTTTGCAATAAAGATAACACACTCAACAAATAAAGCAATTTTATCCTTTCAAATAAATGTGGGGGCCATTACTGAAAATAACTGTAAATCGAAATGTAACTTAAAATTTCATTTATTTTAATTTACTTCAAATACTTTCATAGCATTGATAATTGGTCTTTGTAATTAGAAACATACACAAAAAAACTTTCTTAATGTAATTTTGGTTTTCAAATTTCATCTTAATTTCCAAATGACGATTCAATTGTTATTAAAACTTGAATTACACTTTGGAAGTACAAAGGTAGCTGTTATTAAAATGCTGCTTTTTACGACTTTCTATAACATGAAGTAATTTAATCAATAAAATTTGCTGCTGAGATTTTAAAAGCATGTTTTTTAAAACCTGGATAAATGATCTCTTAAAATAAAATAAAAATTATAAAATAATTATTTTAAAATATCTAGTCCTACTTTTTAATGATACATAATTCTACTATAATAAAATGTTCAAAACCGTATTTTTGGCAACTTTATGTAAAATCTACAACTTTATGTAAAGCCATCTATCAGGTTTTTTTGTAAGTATCCCCTTTCCATCTGATGGTAGATATTTAAAGTGTGTTTTTTTTGTTCGTTTTTATGGAGATATTTTGTTTAGAACAGATTGTATACCAATCTAAAGAGAAGAAATTTAATTATACCCACCCTACATACTTCTATTTGAATCTAAGACACCCTACCTCACCACCAATCTTCTTCTTCAGCTTCTTCCTCCCATCCACCAGTATCTCCGCCATCACTTGGCCAACCTCCTCCACCCACTTCAGCAGGCCAACCTCCACCACCTCCTGATGGCCAACCTCCTCCACCTTTTCCACCACCACCTCCTGATGGCCAACCACCTCCCCCTTTCCCACCACCACCAGCACTTGGCCAACCTCCACCACCTCCTTTGCCACCTGATGGAGCTGGAGCAGCAGGAATAGAAAAGGTGAGAAGTGTCACTGCTCCCCCATTGCCACCACCTTTTCCACTTCCTTTGCCGCCACCACTAGATGGCCATCCACCTCCCGTAGATGGCCAACCCATTGATGCACCACCTTTACTACTTCCTTTTCCACCTCCACTGGAAGGCCATCCACTTCCCATAGGAGGCCAACCTCCACCACCTCCTTTACCGCCTCCTTTTCCACCTCCACTCGAAGGCCATCCACTTGACATGGATGGCCAACCCGTGGATCCCCCACCTTTACCACCACCTTTTCCACCTCCACCTGCTGCCGCTGCCGTTAAGGTTGTTAGTGTGAGGGGAATTGCAAGGACTGTTATCCCACCTCCAGTATCTCCCTTCGCTCCTCCGCCTCCTGAGCTCCATCCTCCTCCTCCACCTCCTGAACTCCACCCGCCACAAGAAACAACAACGATCAAAATGCAGCCAATCAACACTGAATACAAAATCTGAAAAAGAAATGATAAATTAGTGAATGGGAGAATGGCCCTACATTTTTCACTTAGTAATGTAATGTACCTTATTTTTATTAGAATTCGAGATGTGAACTTGTGTTCTTATCAAATTTGTATGAATGTCAGAAATGTGTTTTGGGATTTACCGAATAACGTTAAAGCTTCATTTCGAATAGCTACAATCAATCAAACTTAGCAGTTAAAATTAATATAAAACGTTTTAAAGAAAGATAAAGCTAATTCGTAATATTTATTAAACTTGAGAGCTCCACTCCCTGCTCTCTAACTCTCTTCCACCCATGGGAATTGCATCGCAAACCAGAGAAAACATTTCCTCTTCAAGTTGTCTTCTTACCCCAAGATCGCTACGCTTGCGGATTACCACTAAAACTCTTAAAACCAAAGATGCAAGATTTTCAACCAATCTTTATTATTATCTGATAAATAAAACTATTTCGTTTATTAAATAAAATATCTTGTAAAGTTTTTAATTACAAAAATTTTTATAAATATACCCTATACTGCGCCCAAAAATTTATGTGGAAATGAAGATTTTACATTGCTACGTCACTGGCAACTCCTAGGGAATTTCGACATATCAAAGCACACCTTTGTAACATCTTGGAATTTTGCGATTGTTGTCTTCATATAAGTTTCCAGTGACGTAGTCCTCGTACTATCCTCATACTACCATAGGATTCAAAATAGTACATCTGGCAACACTTTATATTCTCTTTTGAACTTGGGAGGAGAAAAAGTAAAAAATGAAAAACTCCATTGTTATTCAATTGAATTAGACACATGCTCGTTTTTAAAAATCTGAGTTTTAATTTTTTTTATTCAAATCATGACAAGTTGGTTTTTGTTGTGGTATAATTTATTTAAAAAATTAATTTTCACTACTTTTCCGCTTTTTATAGAAAAGCATCAATAGATATTTAGTAACTCCAAAACTACATCGTAATTTTTAAAAAAGGAGCAACGAGAGAGTGTTTAGTAAGACATATACCTCTGTACCTTCAAAGTATTAGATTTCTACAGTGTTTAGTTTTCCCTGGAGAGATCGGAGCGTGCAAAAAAAAAAAAAAAAAAAAAAAATCTTTCATTTTAACACACACCAACTCTAAAAAAAGTTTCATCTTCCAATTTTTCTTATCGGCAGATTTCCCTAACTATTCTCGATAAATGTGTAAAATTTCATGCTTTAAAATCCAATAATTTTTCACTGTGAGACAGGGAATTGAGCATGGCGAAAAAAATATGAAACAGCAAATCTTCAAAAGTGACCCTTACTTTTTTTTTAATATAGAAATATTTTTATGATTAAATAAGATGTTCTATTAACTGTAAGACGAAGTAAATGAAAAATAAATAATGCTGGAAAATTCGAGTTTTACAAAATATGAAAGTCGTTAAACCAATTACTTAGTGACAGAAATTTTGATTAATGGAAAAAGTATGATATATAAAAAAAAGTATATCCACTTAGTCCTTCAACTAATACTTAATTATATTTTATTAACAAAATATTAATTACTTTATTATTAAATAAATAATATAGTTTACAGAATGTAAAACCAAATTAGTTGTTTTAGACTGAAAATCCAAGAAAAAAAATAATTCTTTAACTTTTTATGAGAAAGAATACTTACCAAAAGGGAGGAATTGTGTCAAGGATTTCATTTTAATAAAATAACATGCATAACCATCTCGATTTTAAAACTATATATTTCCTTGATTAGTTAAGTTCTTTTAAAAATAAAATATATATTTTGAAATTTTTCACAATACTTTTTGTAATCCCAGTGCTGAAAACAATTTTCAAAATGATAAATTTGTTAGAGCATTATCTACAACAATAAAAAATGTTTTAAAGGTATATGGTTTTCGTCGTTTTTATTATTTTTTTAAATTAATTACTAGTTTTCTTTTAAAATTAGCTGGAAAATAAAGAATTTTAAAAACTAACTGCTACTTTTTTTTAAAAAATTAGCTGACAAATACTCAAATTCAAAAACTAACTACTACTTTTTTAATTAGCTGGCAAATAATCAAATTTTAAAACTAACTATTACTTTTCTTCTGAAAGTAGCTGTTAAATAATCAATTTCACAAACTAACTACTCTTTTTTTTTTAAAAATTAGTTGGTAAATAGTCAATTGAAAATAAAAAGTTGTGGAAAGAGAGCTATATTCATTTTACAATGCAGAATTTTTTCATATTTTCAAACATAATATTTGTATTACATTAAATACGAAAAGAAGTTTGATTATGAATTCGTTATTTCGTTCTAACTGAAACTTTAGCAAAAATGATACCTACAAATAGTATAAATGTTTTTTCTACAATAGAAGATTTTAGATTTATAAAATAAATTACTGTTACAATAAAAAGAGCACAGTGAGTAGAAGGTAGTAGACAGAATCTTGTTAGACTTTAGAACAAAAAATAACAATTCAAAATTACTGCAAACTTATCTATTCAACAAAATGCATTAATGTTGTATAACACTCTGTGCAATAGATTTTATTGCTTGCTGTAAAAACAATATTATTGTCTAATTGTAAATTTTTCTTAAATTGCATGCTGCATTCTTTCTACGAAGTCTTTTAACTGTAATTGCTATTGTTACAGTCTAGAGTGTTATAAAAGTATTTAATTTAATTTAAATTCAATTATTGGTATCACCTTCTGATCCTCTGAAGTAATTCATAAACTGTTCAATTACTATAACCATTAATTGTGAATGTATTTGTAATTATCGTATAATCAAACATTTTGTGCATTTTTCTTTGACATTTGTCTGTCCATCGGAAACACGCATGAATGTAGCGGGAACTAGTATATGAAATTTGGCTAACAGGTAATTTTTTTTTTCTCGAAAAATTAAGAAATTAAAATATCTTCAAAGATTTTTTTTTTCTTTTTTTTTTTTTAGTTTGCGATTATTTCAGAACGATGCGTTTGGTACCAAATGAAAGATACAATTTATTGGATTTTAAAAACTAAAAACGTTTAGCTTATTATTATTATTATTATTATTTTTTTTTTATTTATTTATTTATTTTTTTTTTATTTTTTAAATATCATCAAATTAATTGACAGAAAATTCTTCCTTTCCCCACCCTTCATTCAAAACTTACAAACAAAACAATTATTTTAAAAATCTGGAAAATAAATGGCTATAATATTTTCAAGGAACTTTGTTTTGGTTCGTCCAAAAATCCTTAACTCAAAAAAATTCGTTTAAAAGTGTAATATTGAAGCCAATCTTAACAATGGTTTCGAATCCGTTTTTATATGGAGAAATAAGATATTTGGCAACTCCAACAACTATTAGATAACCACTGTTCATTAAACCTACATTGAAATATCCTCGGGGCTGAAAAGGTCAACTCTAAAAATAGCTTGTTCATTAGCTGACTGCGAATCTGATGTTACTTTGCAAAGATCATATATAGATGTTTAACTGCTTATACTTACAGCGATCGAGTACGGAAGATTAAGCGGGTGAGTTTTCACTCTTGGTCGGTCGATTTTTTCCAAAGCTAACAATTGTGACAGTAACAAAAGACCCTTCCTGCATATTTTGTATTACTGTACTGTCCAATCAGGCCCAGATACTGAGTACGTACAATTTTGCGACCTTTAATGATTCTTTTAAAGCTCAATAGAAACTATGCCAAATTGGAGAACTTATAAACAAAAATGTCGCCATGATGAATAATTTGACAACAAATTTGGTGATAAAAACTGTAATGAAATAACCAACTTCAAATGGATATCTGTATTTGCACACATGATAGCAATTCCATGAAACACTCTTCCGGTTGAAATGTAAGGATCTTAAGATAGAAATTTCTGACAGATTTTTATGTAATCCTACTAATCTTATCGAAACTGTTATATATGACACATTTTTGTAGCATTTGTAGTTTAGGCTTAACGAATTACGAATTGACTGCCAGTCACCTTTTCCGGTACTTCCGGTTGAATTTTGACATGGAAACTCGTCTCAAAGAGACTTTTCATTTGAGATACCTCACGTCTGTGACTTTTGTAGATTTACCTGAGAATGTTGAGATCAGACACAGAGACAGAAACACAATATAGTTTAAAAATAGGGTGCAATGCCTCCCCACCTCTCAAAAGTGGCTACAGATAGTTAATAAAATATATAATTGTCCCACAGCTCAGCGCAAACATGTTAATACGAATCGCTTTAGAAAATCTAATATATTATAGACATTGGTATATTAAAACACGAAAAAGTAACTGAATGAACAAACGACAAAAATTGGAGCACTGTTTATGAGTTAAAGCGAGATTACAACATTCAAAACCATCAAGAACCATAGACAAATTTTATCAGCAAAAACTCTTAAAATATCTACTGAATTCTAACTATATTTCCCAGATTTTGGAAACTAAATCCTCTTACTTCTGTACTAAAAAAAACAACTAAAAAGTGGCTGAATTTCGAAGACCATAGTTCAAGCTCAACAAAAGGAAAATCCAATTTTTGTGCGCTAAAAGGAAATTCAATGTATGCCAGTTTTTCGAAACAGGCCATTTTGTTCAAATTCTAATAACAGAGCATCTTAACCCTACACCAAATTCTTCCGAAACACTCACCCGTGCCATGTGTTCTTTCCACTCTTCCTTCGAATGTTACGTCATACCTCATGAGACCTCTTATATCCACCTGGCCGGGTCATACCTCATCGAACACACTCACACATACAGACATACATAGCTTCGAACTTATGCCACACTTCCTACGACAGCGGTCATTTCCACGAGAACAAAGGAAACCATCCGGAATAAATGGCGTCTCCATATCTTTGCCTCTCTCGTGCTTTCCTGACCAATAAATTGTAATCTTGGGAATCTTTAAGTGTGGTCCATGTTTTCAATAAGCGATTTTTCGCTTTCCATTACGGAATGGTGATATAAACGGTGCGATTGAAAAGGAAGGATCTCAAGATAAAGGAATGTCATGAATTGTTCTCTTTTTTTTCAATCTTTTCCTTGGCTTTCAATGTGTAAAAATCTGTTGCACTTAAATTCTGTATCACGAAATAAATTATCACACGTGAAATTTTATCTCTTGCAGTTGTAGATATCTTTTTTGATATTTATTTATCAGCATTTTATTGGTAACTGTTTTCGGCATTTTATTGTATTAAATTTTGCAATTTATTTATCTTATTTAATTTTCAGTAGCATTCTTGCTTTGCTGAAATTGTTCATTCATTTGCTACTATATTAAAGTAAAAAGTTGGGAGTAAGATTGCCTCATGCAATGGTTTTTTTTTTTTGTTTTTTTTCCGCACACAGAATCGGCCGAAATAGTGCTCTGAAACCTAACGAAATATTTTGGACGTTTAGAAACATCAATACAGCTAAATTAAAAAGTAATTCAATGACAATTAAATACTTTAAATTCGGAAAATACATAGTAATTTAAGATTTCACTGTTTACTCCAAATGATAGCAACAAAATTTTTTTTAAGTACTAAGAAACAAATATTTAATTAATGAATGTTAGAAAAAAATACTAGATTTTCTCTTCAAATATTGGTGTTTTTCATTATTTCGGTCACATATCTAAGAAATATTATCATTTTAAAGCAATACTTCATCATGTCTTTTGTTCTCGAAAACAACATGTTTGAGTGATGAGCAACGGTCTATGATAAAAATGTTTCAGGTAAGTCTATCTTAAGTCAGTTAAAATTTTAAGCTTTCATAAGTAAAATTTAAGCTTGCGATAGTGTAGTCTTATTTACAAAAATAATTTACAAAAGTAAATGTTTAAATTTTAAGTAAACACTAAAAAAAAATTGCTCCTTCATTGTTATCTTTATAGTATTTCCACGTGTTAATTTCTATCATGGTTTATCACATTTTTTATCATATATATATATATATATATATATATATATATATATATATATATATATATATATATATATATATATATATATATATATATATATATATATTTTTTAGAGCTTTCTGTAACAAGCTTTCTAACCCTAAAATATTTTATAACCCTTTAATCTCTATAGTTCAATAGATAAAACTTAATTTTATCTATATACTAAATAAATACTAAATAAAACTTAATTGATGTTTGATGAATGAACTTAATTGAATTTCGACAGTTTCCGCTATAGAGCAGCATCCATGCGGAAACTGCCGAAATTAATTTCAAAACTGCTTCCTGTAGCAGAGAACGTTATATTTTTATTCGTGGGATGGGCCAAAGAAGGACCCCAGGGCCAAAGTAGCCCGCATCCATGGTACTCAACTGTAACGTTCTATTGAAAATTTAAATTAGTTCATGGTAGTTTACTTCATACTAAAAAAAAAATAGTTCGCATTAAAAAATTTATTTCCTAATTTGGAGCCTGTGAATGTGTTTTTTTAATTAAAAAAAAAGCTTATGTATTTCTGATTTAAAACAAAGTAACCATTTAGCTTCCTCATTAACTCTAGCAACTAATTTTGATGTTACAAATTTGACCATTACTTCAAAACAACATTGAAGTGATTACTGAGGCGTGATGTACAGTACAAACAAGACATTGAAGTAAGAACTGCTTTAAAAAAATTATAACATCTAAAAAGATGTCCATGTATTACATCTCTTTGGACATTACATCTTACATGATTTTCACATCCATCTATAAGCTTAACCCTTTATTTAGAAAGTATAGTATGATAAAAGACCCCCCCCCCCCGTACCTATGCCTCACATAATATAAATGAAAATGAATACATGAAAATATTTTATATATGAAAATATTTGAAATACCTAAAATATGAAATACGTAATATTTGAATAATCTGATATACCTAAAATATGAAATACGTAATATTTGAATAATCTGATATATGAAATACCTAAAATATATTTAAAAAAATAAAAATAGTAAATGGAGTAAAGTAGGAATGTTATTTTTCAACTCATTAATTGCAATTTTAAACAAATAACTCTAATTTTCAGTTATTATACCATTATTTTGTTTGGTTGATCATTTACATCCACCAATTAATGAGACTAATGTTAAACCACCTTGCAGTTCAATGACCTGTTACGCAAACGGAAATTGTTAAGATATGAATTACATTGAAACTCTCTTTGGTTAATCATTTGATTTCATCAGCTTGATGAGTGCTTATATAATAGTTTTTTTATACACTTAAAGTTACGGTAAAGTAGAAAGTTACACTCATTTATGATTTTCACTAATAGCTTGTAATTTTTTTGTCAATTTTTGTAATAGATAGGATATTTATCAATTTGAGATTGAACATAACTTGATAATGATGATATATCAGTTTTAATTTAATTACATTTATAATTAATATTATGTATTTCAGATGCTATGAATTCATTAGATTTGACTCCGCAGAAGGTGCTGTTGTTCTGTTCCTTGAATGGGGTGAGAAAAATAAATAAATAGATAATAATAATTTTAATAATAAAGATTAGCAGTAGTGGTAGTAATAATAATAATAATGTGTAAATTTTAAGACAATGTTTTTATTGTCCTTAGAATAAATCATGTGTTTTAAGGAAAGAAACTCTAAATCTCGGAATTAGTTTCAGATATCTAAGAGCTTTTGCTGTCAAAAGTACTTTCATATGCATATTTTTATGGTTTAAAAACTTAAATACTTGTACATGTGCTTTAAAAAAAAAAAATTGTAATTTTTAATTAATATAAAAATTAATACATTTTCAAAAGAAATTCAAATTTAGTTCTTATATTAAAATACTTATAATGAAGTGGTTATCTTTGGCGATATATTAATCTATCTTTTTTAACATTATTTATAAGCCTTTTATCGTAAATTTCACAGCAAACTATCCTTTTTAGTTTTGAAATTTCACTATTGCATTAAAATATAGATATGAAATAAATCAAACGATATGTCCATTTTGTAGACATATATCCACAAAAAATATGACCATAATCTATATTTTCTGTCTCGTCCATTTAGAAACACGACAAATAGGAAACAGAAAAAATACATTAATTCTTCTTTTACAGACTTTCCTTATGGATGAAGATTGAGAATTTTAAGATTTTTGTTTTGTTGAATAGTTAAACCGTGAACGATTTATTGGTGAAGAATTTAAAAATATTCTTCTTTTTGGAAGTCTCCATTGCAAAGTACATGACCTACTTTTGACGAATCGTTACCTACACGAGAGGTATATAAAAGAAAATGGCTTTTTTATAACAATGCACAAAAATGAATTCGTGGTCTAAGCAGAAGTTAATTTCTCGTAAGCATTTCGTCCAATGTCTTAAATCCAAATACATTTTCTTCACAAAAGCTCTTTATTTTAATAACGCATAAGTAAACTAATGCAAGATTAAGCAGTTATAAATACAGATTCGTTAATTGAACACCAAAATCTTGTAATATTAATAAAACGGACTTCTAGAATAATTTGTAAAAATCACCTCCTGGAATACGTGATAATATATTATGTATATATATATAGCTTAACTACATATTACAAAAGAGCGATTAATAACTTCCTTCTAAATAGAAACAAAATCACAGATTTGAACGAAGTCCCGAAATATATTCCTGGGAGATGGACGATCTGTTATTTTGTTATCTTTTCTACCTCAATCACTAACTCCCACGCATCCGGAGACCACCCACAATTCGGAGAAATGAGCCCGCATCTATCCCACCCATCCAGGAGCCTTGTTACTTTTGATGTGTGGCATTCCCATGGTAAGGATGCATGGTCTGCTGGAGTTCGAAACAGGCTGTGGAAATTATCAATGGAAATTTATGCTGGAAAGGATTTTTCGACTGCAAAGATAGATGGAACGAAGCGCCTTTTCACTTTCAAAGAGTATCTGTGTGATGGCTTTGGAAGACATGCTTTATGAAGGAATGGTAGTTTGTTGGAAAGGTTTCATTTCAATGAGTTGTATATTTTCACAAGAACAAACATTTTTGAAAACTCCAGTATTATACATAGTACGGTTATCATTAAATTTGTAATTTTAGTACATTTAAAATTGGATGTAATATGAGAAAAAGGCGCAACGTCGAGCTTTTATCGAAAACGAGATTATCACGCCATTTAGTAGGATCTAAGAATAGGTACTATTTCTATGTAGCTTCATTTTGGGGAACAAAAGTGTTGGATCAAGAAAAAAATTTACTGCACTGGGAAAAGAAAAAGTGCGTGGCCAGAGCTGTATAATTTTTATTTAAACATTTGTTTGGTGGGGTACTTGTTGAACATATAATAGTTAAAACATGGAATTTTTTTATTTTTATTTATTGACTAATATATTTTAATATTTTCAAATAAGTAATGTCATTTTGAATAAGTAAAACGTTTTCCAAAGCTAATTATTTTATTTTATTTTATTATGTTTGTAATGACTAAGATAGTTGAAGCAAACATAACTTCAGATATTATTTCCTAAATTTAAACTATCATACAATTAGCAACTGATTACAAGTTAAGTGAATAAAATGAAATATGCTGTTGCACGAAAAGAACGTTGAAGTTTTACTTTTATTTTAATCAACATGCTTGAAACTGGTAAAGTTATTAAATCCTTGTTTGAATTTCAAAAATAATAAAAACGAAAAAAAGGTCACAAAATGTATTGAAAAAATTCATTTGTTTTAAGTAAAAAATAAATTTGGCAGTATTAATGAAATTTTTTTCAGTTTCGTGTGACAGAACACTGTCATCAATTTTTTTCCTGGATTTTCAAAACGAAATATCACTCTGACTCTGATTGGCTTCCATATATCTTTAGCAGGCAATCTGATTGATTAACGTGAAATGAGAAAGCCTGATTCCACCTTGTGTTTTACCAATTAAAATTCCTTCGATTATAGATTTTCAATAATCAATACAATGCATACATTGTGATTTATAATTTTAAACAAAGCACTTTTTCTCCCCAATGATTTCTGCATTAAAATATTTAATATGTTAACTTAAGATAGGCACAAAAAGGCAAATTTTTCTTAGCTTACTTAAAAACACGTTTTTTATTCAAATGTCGTAAGTAAATGTTAGCTAGCACACATGTATCCACAAGTAAGTCAAGATAGCATTTAGCAAAACCAAAAGGAAAAAAATATTACAAGATAAAAAAAAATATATAAATATAATATAGATTTCCTTTAATGCTCCTTTCATTTCTCGATAATTTAGTGCGCTGGTGTTTTTTTTTTTCTTTTTTTCTTTCTTTTTTTTTTTTTTTTTTTTTTTTCTTCTTTTTTTTTTCTAAAATTACATCGATTGAAATTGGAAACGCAAATGGGGTAACGGCTTCAGGATTAATACGAACGACAAATTTCCAACGCTTCTTCACTCGTCATTCCTTATTCACTCATTTTGTAGAATCGTTATAAAATTGCACTATTATTATGTATAGTTATGAGAGAACTTATTTACTTTAGTTTATGTGTTTCTATCACTTGCATATTTAATTTTGAGCTCATAGAGTAGTAGAAATTGTGTGAATTACTCAAAATAGTGGAAATTTCCTTTCAATAGCCTTTATTCTTCTTATGAGGATATTCAAAAGAAAATATAATGGTCTAATATCCTAACGCAAATATGGTATTCAAATACATATACTTGAATACCATATATTTAATATGATATTTAAATGGAAATTTAATATTCAAATACAAATATAAATGTATATGCACGTATAATATTCAAATGCAACCTCGATTTGGATGATATTCAAACGCACAATACGCACTAATAAATAGACAAATTCAACCAATATTTACAGATTCCGAATTATCACCTCAAAAACTATTCTTTTTCAAAGATATTGATAGCCAAAATAAAAATTCTTACGAACCAAATTTTCTTTTTTGTGGTATTAAACTCTTTTTAGGTTTAACGATTTCTTCATTTAGGCGTTTACTTATTTACATAATATGTCATTCACCATGTTCTCCAGAGAATTTCAGTATTTGTCTTAAAAGGATGAAGGGGGGATCAATGCCTTAGCAACAAACCAGAATCCGAAATCTCTTTCAAAACGTTCCATACTAAGATGGGGGAGGGTGGCGACATGCTGCCGGCAGAAAAAGTCACGCGTCTCTTCTGATTCCGTCAAAGACAATTCTCCCCATCCTCTTTTGAGGGGAGTGAATCTCTTTCACGCAGAAGTAGTAATTCAGGGTTGTCAAAAGTATCGAGCGGTCTGGTGGTCCTCTTTGGTAATTTTCTCAAGTGATGTGGTCCGAGGAAAAAGCGAGGATGCTGTGTTGGGTGGGACGTCATCGTCAGCATGTCTTCTCTATGTAGACTCTATAATTGAGCCATTAAAATCTCAAGTGGTTCGTGTCCACTAAAGGATTTGGGGAAATAGAATTTTCTTTTGTTTTAACTTAGTATTTATAAAAGAGGAATACTATTGAGATTAAAGAAAAACATTGGTGAAGTGGAGTTCAAAACAGATAAGTCTCATTTTATCAGAAAGAGCCAAAGCTAAAACTGTTAGCTTATTTGAAATATTTTTTTGTTTGTTTTAAGGTACTTACTTGGTTTAAACTGGGGCTTGAAATCATTTATAATCTCGTCGAGCGTTTTACTGGTATATAAATTGCCAAACTAAATACAAAGACACCGACTCTCTATGTTTAATTCTTTTCACGGTTAAACCCATAGTAAACATTTCATACTTATGTTTATATTGATGCTTCCAGCTTTGATAATTCGAAAATTTCGAAATTTTATGGAGTAAAACTTTTAAGTTTAATAGCATTAATTTTATATTAAGAAGTCGTAAAAATAATAATTTAAATTTTTTTCTTAGTATTGTAGTTTCCCGCAATCACATTTCCACGCATAATGCTCTTTATTAATCTGTTTGTTAGTTTGAATATACATTAAAATATTGTTGTCATTTAAAAACTACAATCAAACACAAAAATACAATCAACTTTTGTGATTATCCTAAGTTAGCGAAACAATAAATGAAAGTTTTAATACGAATAACAAACATTTAATTAAAATTGCTAATATATTTTTACAAATAGGACTTTTAGTGCAACATATATTTTCGCTTAATAGGGAACATTAGCCTGTTCTTGTCCTGTTCACGTAATGCTTCATTTTTGACCACAATATCTATCGAAGTATTGATTTAAAACTTTTAAAGCAGATATAACAGCAATAATAAAATCTTACAAAATGTGAAGGGAAAAAACTTGGTGTTTTTTAATTACATTTTTGTAAGTTTTTTTATGCTGGTTCATAAACGTTTAAAAATTAATAATAAAAAAACACTGATTGATTTCCCTTCAAATTTTATTAATGAGCTTTGCTTTGTGCACTGTATTTATACCTCATATAAAAATTAGTATAATTTTTGTTGTTATTTTTGTGGCTGAAAACTAAAGCATTGAATACATGGGACAAGAAAATGCTGACGATCACTTTAATTGCACAGATATATCGTTTTTGCAATGCTAAACGTTCAATGGCATTTGTTTTTCACTTTTGAAAAACAGTGGAATTACTTTTTACTTAAAGTAAATAATTTTTCTACAGTTAAATAAATATCTAGGAGGGAAAGATTCAGAATATAAAAGGGGAATATTGAATTCATATACAAAAATAATTTTTAAAATATAAAAACTTTCTGCTATTATACATTGTATTAAAAAAATACAACATTTTTATTCTAATTCTATTTTGATTCTTAATTTAAAGAAGCTTATGGAAAAACTAAAAACTAGAATGTTGAATATTATTCTAACAAACTATGAATTGCTATTATTCTTCAAAAATTTATCTGTAAACATTTATAATGAGCATCAATCTATCTTTGTTAATGATGCAGTAGATCAAAAAAGATCATAAAAATAATACATAGTAAAATATCTGAAATCCAGACTCCCAAAATCCGGAAATATCTAAGATCCAGACCTGTTCTAGCATTTTTTTAATTTTTTTTTTAAAGAAGTTTGTTCGTATCCAAAAGTGAGGACAGCGAAAACGAAGTGGTTAAAGATAAAATTACTAAGAACAATTACTTGAAAGTATTAGGCACTGCAATTACAGGATTAGACCTCAGAAACAATTTCAAAATCCGAAATAATGGGATTTCAAGGAGAAAATTTAACCAAAAGTCAAAAATATTAAAACAACCTTAAAATAAATGTTTTTCAAAGCTATATCAGGTTATATAAGGATTTTTCTTAGTTTATTCCATTTATATGTTTTATTTCATTGATTTTGGATATGAACAATAATACGTTCTAAAATCCGGAATTGCGGCGATTCCGGATTTGAGATACTCTACTGTAATCGGGAAAATATAAAAATATCATTTACGCCCTGTTATTATATGTTGAATTAACAAATAAAACAGGGCATTGGTCCTGATTCTATTTTCATTCTTCATTAGAAGTAACTTATGGAAAAAACTAAGCATTTTAATGTTGAACATTATTCTAACAAATTCTGAATTACTATTATTTTTCAAAAATATATCGGTAAATATTGATAATGAGCATCAGTCGATCCTACTAATGATGCAGTATATCAACAACAACAAAAAAATCGTTTAGAGTAAAGTCATTGTTTATTCAAATAATAGTGTGCATTAACCAAACATATTTCTCTTATTTCATAAATGATTTCCACAATAGAATGTCGATGAAGATAAAGTTAATTGCAGATTATGTTTTAATAGGTCTAACTCAACACAAGAACTATACCTGAAACTTTGTGCCGAAACTTTTTAAGCATTTTCCAAATTGATTTTGCGTGGATGATAGATTGCCATAATTCAATTAAACATAATTATATACAAATGCTCTCAATTATTTCTCTTTAAAGAATAATCTTCAATTCTAGGTAGATCAATTAAGGACTTTATGAAAATATCAGGTATGCGACGATCGTCGGATTTTCGGGAAAATACAATATTTCGGTGCAAACACTTTTTTCTAAAGTCACTTAACTGTTCAATAAATAACTCATGAAGTAATTAATATATTAGAGCAAAGTCCCTCTAGATAATTAGATATTGATGATCTGAATCCCACAACAGCAAAATCTCAATTTCGAATATTTTGTCGCTCATATTTTACTAGCATCAAGTCGTCTAATTAGTTTTTCAAGCATAATTTTTTTTTTTTTTTTTTTTTTTTTTTTAATTTAAAGAAGTGTCAAATTGTTTTATGAAATATTTTCTGTTATTTCCAAATAAAAAAAGTATATCTAAATATTTTCCCACACACTACACATTGACTACATCGTCATAGAACAATGAAATGTTAATTGTGTATATTTCCATCGTTTATGTTAGTTAACTGTGTATGTTTCTATCATAGAAAAATGTTATTGTGCATAAAAAAAGAAGATTTATAGGAAAAAAGAAGATATTTTTCGGGTGTCGAATTTTCAATTTAATATTGGTATACTTACTCGTTTTTCCGATTAAGGCAATTTGACCTACAAAACATGGCTTGAGTATTTTGTTTTCTGAATTTAAATGATACACCAGAACATATAAATAGTTTCCAAAAATTTAAAAGAATCTTGCCAAAACCATATTCAAGTCACTAGACATTACATACCAGACATACTAAAATTTAAAAATGGTAAACAGCTTTCAATAAAATCTATGTTTAGCCTTTTCAGAATTGTCACCATTAGCATTTGCGTCGCGTTATTTGACTATATTTTACCATTCAATATAAATTAGGAATTCGAACGACGTATTGTGAAACCCTCCATCAAGTAAAATCAATCGAAAAATCACGACTAGATTGTTTCACCATTACGGGCTTGGCACTTACGCGAGCGTAAAATAAAGTGAAATTCGATTTCACAGATATTCCACCTCGAATGAACGATACACATGCGTGTTTGTCACGACAGAATACCCCAAGTAAACGAAATCGCGTGACATAATCCTAGAAAGGCTTCTCTATGCGGATGCCCAAAAGACCCCATGCTACATTTGATTTTGGGGGCAAGAGAAGAAATCGGATTCAATCAGGAAAAATCAGAAAGAAGTGTATTTTTTAATGGAATGTGGATTATGACGATGTTGGAAATAATTCGTGTCCTGGCGATTTTTATCAATACTTTTCCGTGAGAGGTTATCCGTGTCCGCAACTTTTTTTTTATTATTTCATCTGAGAACATGATCAACGACCAGCTGTTGCGGGTATTGCTTTACTGCGCTTATGATCCGCTTTTCGTTTCCTTTCTCTACTCTTCCTCTTTTAAATAGAGAGGCTTTTTTTTTATTGAGTATTATTTTCTTTCTACATAATGGCAACGGTCTCGGTACACTTTTTAGATGGCTTCAGTTTTAGCAGTTTAGATCGAAAACAGATAGCTTTATCTTGACACTAAAATAAAACGGAATGTGACTAACAACGTGCAGTGTTTTGAAAGTTTAAAACAACCCCTCTCATTTATTATATTTTTCAATTTAGTTTTAATTATTCCACGAAATTTTAATGCCGCCTACATATATGGGCCGCATCACAAACTGTAACCTAAACTCGTTATTCTTTCATTGCTTCGTTCCTGGTTGTATTATAGCATCGTCCGTTGTAGAAGAGATACTTTTTATTTAGATATTGTATTTTTAATAATTAAATTAAACTGATAGATAATGTTATCTCCCGCCCCTCTCTTTTTAAACGTACCGAAAAAGGAAATGGGATTTGGGTGTTGTAATGATAAATCGAGATTTTGAATCTCGAAGAAATGCAAAGAAGTGTTTTAAATAGTTATCAGTTTTAAAAATTGGTGTGACGTAAAACAATCGTTTTAAATAATCAATTACAGCACCAGAAAATGAGTTTTGTCAAGTGAAAATTAATGATTCAAAACTATTAAAACTATACCCATCCATTTGGTGGAATCATCAATTTTCAACTCTGTCTGTGACTTTTAAAAAAAATCTATATTTGGATTACTATGAAGAAGTATTATTTCAAATAATAAAAATTATCAACCTAAAATAGTTTAGTGTAAACAAATTTTGATATATTTACTTACTTATTACAAGAACTGCAATGTATTGCTATATTTAAAACCCTTCATCATTTTTAAAGTTTTCGTTCGGCAAAATACTATAGTTATCTTCATTTTTATTTCGTAGCTTTTAAAATTCCGTTTCAAATCTTTATTTCACTAAAAAGACAATGTAAAAATATTTCAATTTCACTAAGATAAATATTTTAGTACTTTTTAAAAAAAAATGCATTAATACATATTTTACTATAATATGTTTTCAAACTTTAATCAGTCAAATGATAACTGCATAATATAAAAACAGTTCAATCTATATTACAGAAAAAGTACTATATACATTTAGAAAAGTTAAAACAGATAAATAGATACATTTATACAAAAAATATGTAAATTGTTACAGAAAGGTCCCAATTTCCTGTCTCCGAGTGATATTCACAATTGGTCTGTCCTTTTATTTCAAGTATATTCCTACTCCAGTCAGTTATCCCTGAAGTGTTTAGGCATTTGTTGTGAAAATAAATGCAGCATCACAATTCTTCAGGAACTGTCAGTCCCAGATGACCATCTGAAATTCCTTAGGTGCCCTTAATAGTGATTTCACCATTGAGTGCATCTACCATTCTTTTTACTAGAAACAAAAATACTCAAAAGGTGTCTATACGCAAGTCCTATTTGTGAATGAAAGGTGAGGGACCAACTGTCTTGATTGAGGAAAAAATCCTTTGCTAGTCTATAAAAAGTATCATTTCTCTCCACACGCCGATGACCCTATCCCGACACAAATCTAACCAATTAACCTTGATAATAATTCACCATATAAGCATTTGTACGTTGAAAAATTTAATTGAACATCACGTTTATCTACATTATAGTCTTCAACAAAATTTACAAAATAAATCTTTTTTTAAAACTGATTACAAAATTAAGAATTTATGTACATTTTGAACAAAATCCCCATCGAAAGAGCCCTTATAATTTTCTATTGAAACGGCTTAATATTTATTCCAAAATATAGCTTTATGAAGAGTTTAGTTTTTTTAACATATCTTCAAATAATATTGTATTTTTTGTGGATTTATTTTTATTTGCCCATGACTTAAATTCACTCATTACTTCTTAAGTTAAATGTTCTTTTATATATTTTCTACACAAGTTTTAAATTGAGATTGATAGTTTTTTTTTCTGTTTCAAGGTCACTTCATAGAACATAATCTGGGACAAATGCAGATATTGATTTAATTTTGTTGAGAAATGCATAATATTCAAATCTCTAAAATATTCATGAAATTTTAAAACATTGTATCTTATCAGACAAGAAAATCCATACAAAAACTTTATTTGTTTAGATCTTGGCACTTTTAGGCAAGATATCGACAACATGGGAGCAATGAATCATACCTTGAAATTCCACTTCGTTTATAAAAACATGTGAAAACGTTTCTTCTTAAATATATTTTCACTGGAATAAAATTTTCTTGAATAAAAGAACCACTACAACTAGAATTTAAGAAAATTTAATACAAGCATAAAAATAAGGAAAATTGTCTCAAACAAAATCATTCCACTATCTTTCACAAAAATTCTATAAGGAAAGTAACAGATGTCATATGGAGAGAACATATGCATTAGTTTTATCAGAAAAAGGGGGTTATTGTTTGAATTGTAAAAATGATCAAGAATAAGATATATGTAATGTCATGTTTTATTTGTAACAAAGAGTTATTGAAGTCAACTTCACTCAAAGAGTGTAATTTTATTTCTATTATAATACCTTTAGTAAATATAAAAACTGAACTACATTTGATTATTTTTAAATTTTATAACATAATGGACATTTAAGAATTACCATTATTTTATTATAAAAAGCAAAGAGTATTAATTTATATTTTAGTATAAAAACGGGCGATTATGATTTTGTGGTTATTTTATAAGAATTATAATAAATATTTTAAATGGTTTATCATTGATGTTTGTTAATCTGCAATAAGCAATAACTTTAAAAACATTTATAATTGGAGATATATTCAGATGAGGAACTTCACTGTATTAATAAATTATAGTTAAGATTATAAATGTTACTAATGGTTCAATTGAAATCATTTAGTTTTCAGTTTCATTGCATATTTTATTCTTAAGATTATTTTAAAATATAATATTAATTCGTTTTTAGCATTCACATGGTACAAGATTGAAAATGTTTAGCTGAATAACCATGTTTTTTAATGGAAAGTGTATTGTATAAGTTTCCATGTAATTTTCACTGAACATGAATTTTTAAAATCAAGTAGTAGTCCTTTATCAACAAAATTACAAAAGAGTTAAAAATGAATTATTAAAAAGCATAATAGTGAATCCTATTACTAAAAATCTGAAATTTCAAAAACAGAAATAAAATAGAAATTTTATAACAGTCAAACTTAGTTTACACTGGTATTCCTCCAATGAACTATAAATTATTGCAATCTGGGAACGAATTAATTTAATAATCAAGCAAATAGTTTGTAAGAAAATGCTAAAAATGTACCCTTATTATTAAATCTAATTACACTTGAAAAATATACACTTACATTTAGTTTGACTACTATAAAATCTTTACAATCGAATATTTATATTGTCTTGGTATTGAAATTTTAGTTTGAAATAGTTAAGATGTTTTTTCCCTTGCGATAAAAATTTGATTTTTTTTTTTTTTTTCATTATTATGTTTACCTTTAAAGCACAATTAGGAGCTTCCATGTATTTTAGAAACTTTTCAAATTTCAAAATATTTCCAATGTACTTATCTTAACGATCTCATGGAAGCTTCTATTTGTGCTTAAAAAGTATACATAAAATTATAACATTAAATTAGTCGAATTTTAATCACAACGGGGGGGAAAAAACACTTAACTATTGCAAGCTAAAAGTTTTTTTTTTTTTTTTTTTGTTTTTTTTTTTAAACTCTTTTGTAATTTTGTTGATAAATGACTAATATTTCGCATTAAAATGATTTTAAAAAATCTTATTGTATGTGATTAAACTTGTTTCACGTACGTATTGTGATTAAACTTGCTTCAATTTCTTCACAAACACACACAAAAATATATCTTTATAATTACAAGAAAGAAACGGGACAGAAGGGTAAACTATTTCTCAACTCCCTCTGAACCTAGTTCAAGCAGAGAGGAAACTGAGTTCCTTGAGAATATGTTTCATTAAACAAAACTCCCCTTCAGTAACAACAAACATGCCTTGTTGACGGTCTGACAATGCCGCTTACAAACTCTTATCTCACTCCGTAAGTATTGACTACTGAAAGGTCTAATTTCGCTGGCTCCGACACCACTTGGAGTTCAAAAGAATTCAAATGTTTGTCGGAATCGAACACAGAGAGCAGATTCATAAGTTAGGGTGTCTCATTTCCTGAGAGAGAAAGAGAAACCAATAAAAGCGTCTACGAAAACACTTACTAACATAAATGTCTGAATGATCAGAGAGAGGAAGCAAATTCTAAATTAATCTTAACTTTGCTTAAGTTCTTTTGAAATATTACCTTATTATTCTTAACAAGATTTTCTCGTCTTCAGTTTGTTAATGTGCCGCTTTAGTTTTCATAATACCTATCTAATGTATATGATAACGTTTAATTAATTCGAAGAAATATAACTTATAGTTAGGATCTTACGACACGATTCATGTTTCAATTTATAGTTCATTTAGAATTTTAATTGCAGATGAAGAGCTTATTAGTTTCATATGAACTACGGACTGCATAATTTTGTTTTGAAAATATTATAACTAAAAATAACCTTTTTCTTAAAAACAAGTTTTAAAATTAAGTTACAAATTAATTATTTCATGGATATATTAGGTTCTAGTATATCCAACAATATTTATTTAAAACTGTATTAAAAATATAAAATCGGTTCATTGGAACTGTTGCCATCTTTAGTAGAAAAGGTCTCCCAGTGGAAAAGATTTGTTCTTCCACTGGAAGAGGGGGTTTGCGCATTTTTAACACTGTATAACTTCACAAAAATAGGCGTAATTTATTATCTTTAATCTCACAAAGAACAATTACTAGGTCTGCGATTAATGAAGAATTTTTTTAATTTTCACCAACTGGTATTAATGTTTAATCGTAACTGGTATTAGTGTTAAAATAAAACGCTCTGTTATAGACACTATCACCAAAAATATCATTCGGTTGCCGTTTTTGTCTCATATTCTAGAAATCATACTACTAAAATACATACAACATCATACTAGTAAAACTTAGTAATCTAAAGTTGTGACATTTAATTCGTAAAAAAACTTGACTGTTTCAGAAGAGAAAAAGTTATTTGTTGTTTAGCTTCGAAAAGGGAGATGGATAGAAAAAGAGCCTCGAAAAAGAGGAGGATCAGTCGGCTTTGGAGTAAAACAGTGCTTATTTCGAAATGCATGCAGCTGTTATACTGCTATACTGAGGCATTCAACGGAAAAGAGGATATAATAGATAAGAAATTAAACTTCAAATATTATATCTAAATATGTTACGTTTGGATATTTGTTCGTTATCACGTTCTAGATCTCGCATTTAGCTCCAATGTCTTATAAATTTATTAACGTATGGTATATTTGATTTTTCATCACTGTATACATAAAAAAAAAAAAATTGAAGTGATAAGTAATACAGGGTGACTAGAATTTCTTTTCCTAAATACGAATATTTTTTGCACAAATTCTATTATACTAATTAATGTATGTTTTTTTTTTTTTTTTTTTTTTCTCGGAAAAGGAATTAGATCAGAACTTAAGCTCGAAGTATGATGTAGAGTCAGTAATGCTGTTCCTAATATGTGTTCTTAAACATTTTCTATGCAACACTTGATATGCCACTCATGTACCACTGGGGGGGGGGGGGCGTTCGCTAACGTTTACCAATTCCCCAAAAAGAAGAGCCAAATATTTTCAGCTTATCTATTAAGAAATAAATATTTCCTGCACTTACATTTTATGTAGTTAATAATAAAACCATGTTAAATGTGTGCTTATTAATTAAACAGCCCAACTTTCTGAAGTAGGGAGGAAACATGCCTTGTTGACACCAGGACAATGTACAAACTCTTATCGGTCTTATCTCATTTCGTAAGTATTCAAAATAAACAATAAATGAGTAAAATTCCTCAATACATATTTAAGTTGAACTGTGCAATTCCCGTATAGTAATGAAAAGGGGTAATTAGATTCTTAGCTATGTATCTCGGCTATCATTTTATTGTTCTATACCAAGTTTTTACATCAATTGATACCCGTGAATCACAATGCGATTCAGAATGATTCAAAGGTGTACCAAGGGACACGTTAAGGCGTATTCTAAGGGACAATTATCTTAAGTCTTACTGATATACAAAAGGATTATAAATTATACGACCTTATCCCAAAGGATCACCAAAAAAAAAACACTGCTGTTGTAAATGCCAGGAAGGAGAAATCAGGAGTATTGACAGATACTCTAGAGAAGGCCTTTTTGCAAGAAGCTCAAAAAAGAGCAAAGAAAAGGCACACACACACACACACAAAAAAAATCACGGAAGGACACAAAAGCCAGTAAAACGATTTCGTACATCTTCAAAAGATGGGGAGGAGACTGGTGACTTCTTTCATGAATATGAATCCTATGATGAGTTTGATAATTTGTGCTTACAGTATTTTAATGAGGAATAATATAACCCATAAAAACAAAGTTTTGGATATAAATCCTTTATATGCATTGCCAATTTTTATGTTCATTATCATAGCGCAGTTTCTGTTGCCAGCGAGTGCTTGTTTTTAATATTTAAAATTAGATGCAAACACCATCTCTATCAGCAAAATATGCGGTAAACTACTTTTCAAAATGTATTCACTAAAAATTAATGTGAATTTATGCACTCCCATCCAAATATCTTTTATTTATTCTGATGAAAACAATTTATTCACTCACTCACTTTATTTTATTTTATTTTATTTATTTATTTATTTATTTATTTAAACATTTTTGAGAACTTAAAAGAGTTTCTATAATGATCTATTAAATGCTAATTCAGTACAATTGTTTGGCGGCAAGTTGGTTTATTAGTATTCCGGAAAAGTTTATTGGGGGGGGGGGGTATTCCCCCTCTCAGTGACAGCCGCCAAAATTTGATAAAATGCTTTTTCATTGACATCAAATCTATCTGCCAAGTTTCTTGCCCAATTGGATGACGGCAAGGGGGTTAATTAGACCTCCGTAGATTTCCTCGCCATTGACAAACATACCCACAAACATACGCACAAAATCGAAGTTAATATAAAGGATTTAAAAAGAGAAAGCGCTGCTCAACTAGTGGAAGCAAGAGTAAACTGTAAAAAGCTGAGTACTGGAGATTTTGTACTTGTAAAAGTAGCTGGGAAAAGTCAAATAAAAATTATTCGGTAATAATCACAGAAAAAGTTGACACTGTTACATTCAATGTCTGTTATATATAAATGATTTTAATCCGTAAATTTGTGTATAACAACAAGGATGACTACGAGCTTGACGAAAATGACATTATTTCCAAGTTACTCACTCTTAGAGTTGTGTTGGCACAACAAGTAATCAAGTTTTATTTTCCCTTTGCATTTGAAAAGTTTGAAGTGTGTTAAATTGAATTATATTTAATTTTAATCCAAGTTTGCTTTCAATTTGATAATTTGTTTTTTTTTTACTCAGAAAGTATTATGTTACCTGTAAAAGTACTTTGGAAGATCCGATTTGTACGGGAATAATTTTAAGTTATTGAATAATGACTTTATTTATTCAGAAATGGTTCTGTTTATTTGATACGATAAAGTAGATTCCCATTTATTTGTTATCTACTTCATAGTCAAGTTGTTGTACAGAAGATTGATGAGAAAGTATAAGGATTTGTGTATTAAAATTGTTATAAAAGTTTTCAAAGTTCGTGTACATTTTCTTTCTCCTTCCTCAGATATCTGTCCCTTGGTTCGTCTATCTCTGTCCGGAGGTCGATTACCTTTATTCTAAGGAGAATTTCAGAGATCTGCAATATAAATTTTTTATTAGTATGATGAATTTTTTTAGAAAATTAAAAATATATAATGGACAATTCACGCATTTTTTAAAAACGAGTGAAATTAGTATACATTTATAAAAAATTTCTTTCTGATTCCAAATATTTAAATAAAAGTTCTTTAAAAAAATTAGTTATTTAAATATTAAGAAAAGAAAATGCCCCAAAACCAGTCCGATCAAAACAGTCAACAAAATCCGTGACGTAAAGATACCCTATCGTTTCTATTTTTATCTTAAGGTTTCTGCCAAATAGTTGGCGTTGAAAGAGTTGGCGTAGGTAGACCACTATCACATTCCGTACAGGTTGGCGTGATTTGCGAGAAACTAGCAAATCTGGTTTCCGCTGCTGCATTTTAAGCCAAGATGTATGCGAAACCGTGACGTCACATTCAATGCCAACGAAATGAGTCGTTTTCTCGCCAACGTTTAACAAGGTAATTTAACAAATTCAACAAAACAAAACAAAAAAGCGCACTGAGCAGAAATTTTTGTGTTTATGGCCTTTTTGAAACATTTTTAATTAAATAAAAAAAAAATTAAAAAATACTGGAATGGTTCATTGTGTAGACAGATAAATTTCCTTTCAAACAAAATTATAACACTTGTAATCGATTTCTTTTTTAAAAAAAAAATATATATATATATATATATATATATATATATATATATATATATATATATATATATATATATATATATATATATATATATATATATATATATATATATATATATATATATATATATATATATATATATATTTTTTTTTTTTTTTTTTTTTTTTTTTTTTTTTTGTACGTTTTGGCACACCTACAGTTCAATCCTTTTCAAGTGACATATTGACTACAAAAATTGATTGCGTAATTTAGGAGGAGTGACTCGGACAAAAAAAAAATTATAACATCTTGTCTATCAAATATATATATTTGTATACCCTTCAAGCATTAAAGCTCATGATCTGATTGAGATCTAGTACGAAAACACTTAAGAACTCTATCCATGGTATTAAAAATTTGAAAGCTAGTATAGCAGATGCTATGTCAGGTTGGTTGATTGGTTTAAGTTTAACGGCGCAAGGGCAACACGAGGGCCATACTGCGCCAAGATGCTATATCAGGCGTTGCAAGGCAAATGTTGAAGAACACGTAGCGAGAACTGGGTTACTGATTTTATATACCCCGAGTTACAAAGAGAGTGCACGTTGAATTCGACTAACGTAGTTGATACTCATAAAAACAATTGGGCATTTTCTCTGTCGTTTCTCAAAAAAAAATTTTAAAAAATTGTAAAATGTATAATAGTTTCTGCTCAATATTAATTTCAATTCGGGTTGGTTGGTTGGTTGGTTGGTTGGTTGGTTGGTTGGTTGGTTGGTTGGTTGGTTGGTTGGTTGGTTGGTTGGTTGGTTGGTTGGTTGGTTGGTTGGTTGGTTGTAAGTTATCTGGAGCAAAAGCAACAAAAAGGCTATACTGCGCCGAAACTATACAAATATTTAAAAGGTTTTAAAAATAAACTTGTTTACAGGAAGAGAATAATAAAATACTTTTAAAGTTGATGTATTAAATAAGGTAATAAAAACCTATCTTCTGTAAAAACTTAAAGAGATTCATATGTGGCGGTGAGCTTAAAATCGAAGACAATGAAGGATGACATGAATTAAAAAGGCGTTGCCTTATTAAATTAAAAGAAGAGCATTCTGATAAAATGTGAAAAACTGTTAAAATTACTCCACAGGAATTACATGTGGGGCCATCTTCTGCCAGCAGAAGATGAACATGAGTAAGACGAGTGTGGCCTATTCTTAAACGATTTAAGAGTACTTCCCTTTTCCGGGATTGCTATATGGGGGCGAATCCGGATATTAGGGGCTGGAACGAACGCAGCTTGTTAGCCGTCTGTGCATCCCACATGGCCTGCCAAGTGAGAGACAGAGCAGTTTCACAAGCTTTATATGAGTCACCAGGGCAAAGCCAAGTACTCCTAGGTCCACTTACAGATCGGGCAATTGTGTCTGCTCACTCGTTACCCATGATCCCCACCTGACCTGGGATCCAACAAAAAAGAACTTTAAAATTTATCTCTGAAAGTAAAATGTGGGTATTTAAAATATCTAATATGAAAGGATGGATCTGGCTCAGTGGATTACTGAGGGCATCCAAACAACTCTTTGAGTCTGAGTAAATAATCCATCGGCCGTACTCTTGCTGTAGGATGTATCGCAAGGCCATGAGAATTGCCAGGGACTCGGCAGAAAAAACGGAGCTGCTATTGTGCAGTTCGCGGGACATGATGTTTATGTCATGAACTGCAGCAGCTCCGACATGTCCCAGGCTTTTCGACCCATCCGTATATATTGATTTAAAATGAGAAAAATTTGTTCTATGAAAGTGAAAAAGAGTTGTAAAAACAATGTCAGGGGTGTCGCTTTTTTTTAAATGATTAAAAATGCTTAAAATTATGATATTATGATCATGCCAAGGTGGAACCTTAAAAATGACAGGACGACTCTGAAATTGTCCAATTCATACAATAAAAGAATTTGATGTATTCGTAATGGAAATGATGGGATGCAAGAAGTTCGAGCGTTAAAAAGTCTGGTATATAGTGGATCATAAATATTTTGAGCGACAGGATGGGATGGGTGACTTTTAATTTTAAAATAATATTTTAAAGACAGCTTGTCTCGTCTCAGTTTCAAAGGTCGTTCGTGACATATGTTAAGTACACTTGGAATTGGTGATGTACGGAAGGCTCCTGACGCAATCCTGACACCTTGGTGGTGAACAAGGTCAAGGAGTATCAACTCCGATTTTCTGGTGGATCCGTACACCACAGAACCATAATCAAGTTTGGAACGAACAAGGCATCTGTATATCCGCAACATGGAGGTGGTATCAGCACCCCAGGAAGTGTTAGACAGCACTTTCAGAAGGTTCAGAGCTTTAACACACTTTAATCTCAGATGTTTTATATGAGGCAGGAAAGTGAACTTCGGATCGAATATGACACCAAGGAACTTCGTTTCTGATATAATAGGTATCTGAGCACCATTTATAAAAAGCTCAGGGTCGTTATGAAGTTCACGTTTCCTGCAGAAGTGCATGGCCACGGTCTTTGGCGTATTGAATGCAAAGCCATTCTGAATGGCCCAGTCTGAAATCCTTTTGATTGCAATTTGCATCTGTCTTTCGATAAGAGACATGTTAATAGAGGCGAACGATATTTGAAAGTCATCGACAAATAACGATCCAGACACTGCAAGTGGTAGGCAGGTCATAATGTCATTGACTTTGATGATAAACAGTGCTCAACTCAATACACTTCCCTGGGGAACGCCTTACTCCTGAATAAACTCATCTGATAAGATAGAGTTGACGCGTACTTGGAAGACTCTCCGAGAAAGAAAATTCTCAATAAAGAGTGGTAAATTTCCTATGAGACCTAAATTATGTAGGTCTCTGAGGATACCATATCTCCAAGTACGGTCATAGGCTTTCTCCATGTCGAAAAATACAGACACTAAATGGTTCCGCTTGACAAAAGCCTCCCGAATGGATGTTTCAAGGAGGAGCAGGTTGTCAAGTGTACTTCTTCCACGGCGGAAACCACTCTGGAACTGAGAGAGACAATTATTATCTTCTAAATAAAACAGAAGGCGGGCATTGACCATTTTTTCCAGTAGCTTGCATAAGCAGCTGGTCAAAGCTATTGGTCTGTAACTGGAAGGACTCTTAGGATCTTTACCTGGCTTGACTATTGGAATCACAAGAGCACGTTGCTATGCTGACGGAAATTTATTTTCCCGCCAGTTCTCATTATACAGCTTGAGAATGAACTTAAGTTGGAGAGGCTGGATGTGTTTCAGCATACTATAATGGATCTCATCATGACAAACAGCCGAGCTGCGAGTGTTCGAAAGAGCTCGCATTAACTGGGCCATGGTGAAATCAGCATTATAGTATTCCAACTAGGTAGGTGTAAAGTTTAATTTAGTTTTCTCAGCATTACGTTTAACAGTTGCAAACGGCTCATTGTAATTAGAGTTGCTGGATACTTTTGCGAAAGAGTAGGCCAAAGTATCAGCAATACCTTTAGGGTCTGAAATGATTCCCAAATCTGTCTCCAGGATAGATATAAAGTGTCTGGGATATTGGCCTTTGATTTTGTTGACTTTATTCCAGACCATTTTAGCAGAGGTATTTGATGTTATGGCGCTGACATAAAGCATCCAAGAGTCCTTCTGGCTACGCCGGCGGATCTTACGAGCTTCAGCTCGGTCACATTTATAAGCGATGAGGTTGGCTTCAGTGGGACATCGGTGAAAAATGCCCCAAGCCTTTCTTCGCTTTTTATGTGCTTTTTTGAAGTCGTGGTTCCACCACGGTTTCGGAATTTTCGGTAGATTTGCAGATGTTACAGGTATGGAAAAACGAGCAGCTTCCAATATGGCCTGGGTGACAGAATTTACTGCATCATCGATGTCATCTTGGTCCACCATCTCGTCAGAAAACTGGACGAGGGAAAAAAACTGTTCCCAATCTGCGGACTCAATTTTAAAGCGGGGGGTACGGGTAGGGGGAACAGTACCGACTCCTAACATCTCCAGACGGACGGGGAAATGATCACTATGGTAAGGATCCCGCCCGACATGAAAAGACCATAGATATAGGAGAGATGGTGAACACAAGACAAGATCGATGGCGTGAAACGTCCTCGATGGGGTGTGGAAATATGTATTTTGCCCATCATTGAGGAGAAAGAGATTCTGATCCTCTATAAATTTTCCAATCTGTCGTCCACGGTTGTTATTATCTGGGCTACCCAAAAGAGGATTGTGGCCGTTGAAATCCCCCATTAAAATAAGAGGGGGAGGAAGCTGGTCACAAAGCCTGTCTAATTCTGTTTGACGGATGTTAAGATTAGGGGGGGGGGGGGATATACTGAGCAAACGGTTACTAATAGATTTTTCAAAGTAACTCTAATAGCAACGGCTTGCAAGGTGGTCGTGAGCGATATCGGGGTGGATGGACTATTATTTGATGTGAATACAGCAACACCACCGCTAGCTCTGCCGCCGCTGACAAAGTCCTTGCGTAGAGAACTATATCCCCTAACAAGAGAGCTCTGGAAAGGCTTCAATAGCGTCTCTTGTAAACAGAAACAGACAGGTTTGTATAAATCTACAAGATGTTTTATATCTACCGAATTGTGGTGGAAACTGCGACAATTCCAAGACAACATATTGAATGTTACTTGGAAGGATTAGCGATCCGCAGGTCTAAAGACCTGCTCCTCGGAAGAAGAAGTGCAGGGGTCTCGAGGCCTGGGTCGACCTCCATGTCACCTGGATCAAGACCCGAGATGACATCTGCTTCCTCATCGGTGGATGTTTCCGATGATTCGGACTTCTCTACCTTTTTTCCATGTTTTTGTTTTGTATTTACTTGTATTTTTGATTGGATTTTATTTTTTAATGCATTTCCAGGTTTATTCGATTGTTTTTGTTCGAATTGCTTGTTTTTGTTCGGTTTTGCAGTAGTTTTAGGTGCATTTGCTATTACTTTTGAAGTGCCAGGAATAGGGTTCGTTTGAGAAGAAGAGGTACTGTGTTTAACGGGTGAGGAAAAGCATTTAAGAAGTTGTTCGGGTGACATTTGGATATTCGGGATATGGATATCAGTTTGTGTAGTTATTGATTTTACTTGAGCTGATTTGATAACAGTTGTTTTAGCTATTGCTTTTGTCATAGAATTAGCTATTGTTTTGGCCATTGAGTTAGCTATTGTGGTTTCATAGATAGTTCGGGCTTCCGGATACGAAATGTTATTGTTGGTCTTTATCTTCTGGGTTTCCTTTTCTTCCAGGTATTTATCGCATGTTCTGGAAAAAGATGGATGATTTCCAGAGCAGTTTACGCAGGTGGGCTCAGCTTTGCAGCCTTCGCTTTGATGTTCAGTGCTGCCACACACTGCGTAAACTTCGAGTTGACCTCTGCATGCGTTTTTGGAATGCCCGAACTTCTGACATTTAAAACAACGTAATAGATTTGGTATGAATCGGCGAACGGGGCAACTTAAATAACCGGCGGGGATTTTATTGGGTAGATTGGGTGAATTGAAAGTTAATATTATGTGCTTAGTTTAATAATCTTGCCATCTCTTTTTATTGTTATGCGCCGAACATCAGTGATGCCCTGGGGTGATAGTTCTTTAAGTATTTCCGATTCTTCGACATGAGTTAAATCAGTCTCGGAAATTACACCCTGACAGGAGTTCAAAGCTTTATGTGGCGTTACTGATATGTTTATGTTGCCTATTGTAGTTGCTGAGAGTAGATATTGAGATTGCCTATTGTCTTTGATTTTAATCAGAAAATCACCGGATTTAAGTTTTTTGATAGTTTTGGGCTCATTGCCGCAAATGCCCTTTAAACCCTTTTGTATAAAAAAGGGGGACATTTTGCCCAATTCGCCTGATTCAGAATGTACTATTAAGAATGTTGGTTCATAAAGTTCAGATGCTAGTTTTTTTGTACCAATGTCAAGTTCTGTTTCTAAATTTCGTTTACTAGGTGGTTTGTTTGTTTGTTTGTTTGTTTGTTTGTTTGTTTGTTTGTTTGTTTGTTTGTTTGTTTGTTTGTTTGTTTGTTTGTTTGTTTGTTTGTTTGTTTGGGGATTTAGGCCTCCCGTGGGGCTTAAGAGAGAAGAAGAAGCCATCATAAAATAAGGAAATATAAATTCGGACACTAGAATCCCACCCACCATGGAGTCCTCGATATCAGGGATAGTGCACCCCGGCAAGCAACAAAAAACCAAGAAAAGAAAAAAATAGTAACTAAACTGTTACGCACGGCATAACACCATCAGGTTATCTAGTGTCTATACGCGACCGGCTCGTCCCTGTAGATGTCTCCACCCTTAACGAGATTCCCAGTAGACGAGCCCGACGCTTGATCCAAAGCCGCCGACGAAGTCGGACGACCAGCCTATTGATGCACATGGGACCAATGTACACCTCCCGTTTATCTGAAGCAAGGGCCAAAGTAGTGTATTGGGACAGTATGTCGTCCCTCAACTACCAGGATCCCCCTTTCCAGGGACACGGGTCTCCACGCACGGCAAACACGTGGGTGATATAATCCCCAAGAGAAGCTGATAGCAACAGAGCGGCAAAAAGCTTCTCAAGGGGAGCCCTCGCCTCTGAAGAGGTAACCACAATGAGGGAAGGAAGAGAAGCCAAACAATAAATACAAAACCAAAATAGGAAGGTACAACAGAAGGAGGAAAAGATCACTGGGGCTCCCCTGGGTTATGAAGCCCGCATTTACTTTGAGAAAGTAAACCCCCTGAGGGGAATTTCAATTCGGGAAAAAAACCTTATTCTCACCTTTTATTCTACAATTTGTTGCGTGGCCCTGCGCTGCGGAGACTCGTCATTGGTGTATAGGTCCCAACTTTTGGTGCTTCGCGAACTTTCGCTTCGCTCGCAGGAAAGTTGGTTAAAAGTTTCATTGTTACACAAACACAGCTCGCTTCGCTCACAGAAAAGTTCATTTCTACAAAAGTACAATCTCACTTCGCTGGCTGAATGGTTCATCGCTGCGCAAGCATAAGCTTGCTTCACTCACTAAAAGATTAATTACTACGTAAACCTCTAATATTAAAACACCCATCGCTGCCGAGAAACAAAACAAAACAAAAATCCCCGTTAATACTATAACACAAACCATATCACCCCTCTGAGAATATTATAACATTGTGTTTGTTAAAAGTCCAATTAGAAGGCCAAGGCAGCTTATATTGGAATTTCAAAGCTGTACGCCTATTAAAAGTACCTTTGTATAAAAAAAAAAAAAAAAAAAAAAAAAACTAATTTAAAAAAATTACAGTTTTAAAATTTTGTTTTCCAAAAGTCCAATTAGAAAGCCAAAACTACTTATGTTGACAATATCAGAGCTGCAGCACTATTTGAAGTCGTTTCGTAAAAAAAAATTAATTAAAAAGCTAATTAAAAATTTAACATTCTGTTTTTAAAAAGTCAAATTAGAAAGTCATAACTACTTATGTTGAAAATTTCAGAGCTGTAGTCCTATTAGAAGTAGTTTAATAAGAAAATTTAAAATTAACTAAAAAAATTAATTAAAATTTTAACATTCTGTTTTCAAAAGTCAAATTAGAATTTCAAAAAACTATGCATGTTTAAAATTTCAGAGCTCTGCGCTTATTTTTAGAAGATTTCTATAGAGGGACAAACGAACTCTTTGTTTTACTATCATAGATATCAAGTTATTGAAGCATATTAAAATTACTCTTATCGATCCATTACTCTGATAGTTTGACGTTAATAATCATAACGAAAAATAAAAAAAATTAAATTATCATAAACTAATTAATTCAAACTTTTAAACTAAGTATTCGTACACTTTCAATGTTTTTGGAAGCTTTACAAACATTGCAATGCGATGAATTTATTATTTTAAGTTGGATCTTACACGCATGTTCCAGAACTTCCAGTAGTCATCATGCAATGATGAAATAAGGAACTTTTCTTGAATTCAGTTTGTTTTAAGATTACTGAGACGACGTTCTGTTGAATTCATTTAAACGTATAATTGAAACACTTGACTATTCGTACAAATAAAACTTTTCTAATTCTTCTATTTTTAATCTTGGTAAAAAAAAGTTTACCTATTTAGATCAGTTTAAGAATGATGTTTCATTACTTTAAATATGTATATTAAAATACCAAATGTACCAAAATATAGTTTTTGGATTAAATAATAAAAACATTAAGAATTATTTTTTAATAATGCTCTTCTTTTATAAACTACCTAAAAGTTAAGAATTAGCTATTAAAGTGATCATATGTATGTTTTCACAATTAATATCGAACACTTGCATTCTAAGAACACATTTGTAGATTGGCAGCTTATCTTTCCTTCTAACTGTATCTATCCAGAAACACCAGTTATACAAAGTACTTTACTTTTGCAGTTTTGTACTTTAGTACTTTTTGTACACCAAATAATTTACCGATAGCAGAAGTTTTTTTTTTTTTTTTTTATTTATTATTATTATTATTATTATTATTATTATTATTATTATTATTATATATATATATATATATATATATATATATATATATATATATATATATATATATATATATATATATATATATATATATATATATATATATATATATATATATATATATATATATATATATATATATATATATATATATATATATATATATATATATTTTTTTTTTTTTTTTTTTTTTTTTTCAACAATTTTGGCTTTGTAAAATTTGTGAGGTTAAAACGGGCATCAAATAACTCAAATGTTATTACTTTCAATTACCTATATGTTAACATTGGGTAATGAAAGTATGGCATGCGGTAAAAAAAAAAAAAAATTACCACACATTTGGAGCTCCAAAGTGTTCTCTAGAAAAAATGTATGTCTCTCAATGGTCAACATAACTCCCGAGCGAATTGACTTACAATGTTCAACTTTGGTAGTCAGACTAGTGGTGGCCATGGGACACGCGATTAAGGCTTCAGTCGAAATTGCGCAAGCGCATATGGTTGCTAAAAGCTCACTTGATAAACTGTGTATGTATCATAATACAGCAGGAAATCTTTTTTTCCGAATAAAAAATATTGCTAAAAGACTATAGCATGATCTTGTTCTAGAAGTTGAAGTTCAGTACTAATGCTTTTTATGAACACCAATTATTAGAGTCCAATTAAAGTGTGCCTCCTTCATTGGCATCGAAGTGCCAAAGGTCTTCCCCCCTCTCTCATCATCCCTCCCCAATTAAGAAATAAATGGTTGAAAATTAGAAATAAGTTGAAAAAAAGTAGAAAAATTACAGAGGAAAAAAACATAAGTTTTTCATTGTTCGTTTGAACAGAAAATTAATGCACAACTACAATTAATATTTCAGTATAAAATCACATTATTATTTTTTAAAAATCAAAGTTTGAATAAAAATATTATCCGCCTGGCTCCCTGACACCCCCCTCCCCCTCCCGACCCCCATATGCGATCTGCTCCCCCTTACAAATAATCATGTTCCAAATAATCCTGAAAAAGACTTTCTGCTTACCCGATTTTACAAAATTTTTAAACTCTAATAATTTCTTTAAAAGAATTCGATACACATAATTCTTCCAACATTAATTCTAAACCAATATAAAAGATTAAAATGTCAAATAAAGACGACAGCAATACAAAGACTAGACAACATAACGGAGATCACAGTTTTTATATGACATGAGGAAGCATTTGGATTGATCCTGAACACAAATCTCGCGATTATAATCTTCTTTCATCGCTATTTTATTTTTATTTTATTTTATCTTTAATCAATCAAATACCTTTTTTTATTAATTCTAAAAAAACTCAAAGCTTTTAAAGAATTATGAAAAAAAAAAATTAAATATCACACTTCTTAATCTTAAATGTATCGATCAAAATATCGTCAAGATCTTGGTCTTGATAATTGAAGAATGCAGTCAGGGGCGCAACCAGAAAATTTCTGTGGGAGCGGTTTTCAATCAAGACCTAGGTATTCTCCTGTATTTGTATAAGAAACAACTTCCACGAGGAACTTTCTCATGCCATATTTGTCACATGTCATCAATATTTTTGCAGTTTTTTAATCTGTCACTTACTAGATGACAAAATATTAAAATGTTTTTTGTTCAGTCATTGAGTTATACAAAACTACCTTACATAAGACTACATTTTATCTAGATCTCGTATCATCAATATTTTTTTTATTACAAATTACTATAGTTTTTTTTTTTTTTTGTTTTTTGTTTGTTTAAATTCAATTGGAGAAGAAGTAAAATTTTTGGCAAGTGGACAAACCCCAATATCAGGCTGATTTTATTATATTTTTATGTCATTTTAAATATATGGGCTCCCTCCCGTTTTAATATATTAGCACCGAAAGACTATAATTGTATTTGAAAAAAGAAAACATCCATATTTTTGCATTTCTTTTAAACGACACTATAATTGACCAAAGTAGACCAAAACTGATGCATAATGATTTTTTGATGATAGGAGATTCATAAATCCATTATTTATTTCAAAGTTTCTTGGACCTAATAGCTACTTTAATGCGATATAATAGGCGTATTTTAGATTAAAGATGTATTCTTTTGAAATTAAGCATTGTTAAGTTTTTCTTATTCAATCATAATAAAACATCGGGATGTTAGGGATCCAAGGGGGATTCTGACTCTAAAAACTCTCCCCCTGGTCGCGCGCCTAGAAAGAAACTTTAGTCCACTTTTTTAAGAAATTGAAAAGTTGGTGTAGTTCATTATCCTCTCTCTCCCATGAGGGAAAATTTGACGGTATGCTATCAATTTCTGTTGAAAACATTGTCAAATTACAAAAAATTACCACAAGAAAAGTTTTTTTAACTCGCCCTTTGAGGTGATGTACTTTCATTCGAATTTTTTTTCGAAATCAGTTACTATGGATTAAAGTTATTTTTAACTTGGACCCTTCTAATATGGGAAGGAAAAAAAACTGACGAAGTGTTATTCGGCAAATAGACCACCTCAAGTTATGAATGTATCGAAATATGTTCTCATATAAAACGTCACGTTATCAAACAAACCGTTGACCGTAAAGTAATTGGAACCTCACAACTAAACCTCTTCATTATCTTTTCCAAAAATTGTCGAGTGCAGATTTGATAAGCCTCCCCCCATGAGTGTTTACATACTGCTTCAGGCATAAGTAAGAGAATATTAGTTTCTCATTTATATTTTCCAAACTGTGTTTGAGGTGATAAGTTACGATGTCATTGAACTAAAACACTGATTAATTTTTCGTTAATTTTTCCAGATGATTAGGTGAGGGATTTTCAAAGACTATCAAGTACACTATAAAACTTTGTCTGTGGTATTTTGTGTTATATCTCTCTAAAATGCAATTCACTCATTATTGTACAAAAAATAATTAAGCGTCACTTAATCCTATTGCTTCAGATCTGAGTCTGTTTGTATCAGTAGAATTATTGTTCAAATGATCGAAAAATAAAATTTAAATATAAGTGAATACAAGCATTGTATTTAATTTTATTAATGTAATCGTTTAATTAATTATCGTATTTTTTCTGTAATCATGTATGAACACTTTACTCTCAAAATGAAAGCGATGTAGCCATTTCGTAAATGTAAAATCAATTCTGTTGGTTTTGATGCGAGTTTAATCAAAGCACTTTTTTTTTTCTCAAGAAACTTTTCACCGAAAAAGTTTTCTATTTTTTCTCTCTCTTTCAGTAACTTAAAATGATTAGTACATATTTTAGCTGCTTTTCTTTTAAATATTTTTTTTAATTATTTAGTCATTATATTCATAAGTTGTTCTTGGTAATTTCTGTTTTTTTTTTTTTTTTTTTTTTTTTTTCTTCATTTTAAATTTATGTACTTAACTGTTCTTCTTCAGACAGCAAAGTGATTTTTTTTTACATTCCAGTTCGAAAGTTATATCCATATCCGATCGTTCAGTTACACTAGGACAGAAGTCGGCAGATCCCGGCTTTTCTAGTTCTAAGTAACTCAACTTAAGAATAAATTGGTAAAGCAATCAATGGAAATACATTTGTACTTTGTTTCGCTAAACTCATTACAAACTTATTGCGCAACCTCAAACTTGAGAAGTAAAGGAAACGCGACTAAACGAGATGAGTTGAGTGGACTGGTATCACTGTTCTCAAATACCAAATCAGCATCCTAGTACCTCCTGACATCTTGTTAGTCGAAATACGGAACAACCAAAATGACAATAGGAGTGCAACCACCATGCGCCACAGTTTCAATTGCATCGAGCTTTTGTTGCCTTTCGATGTTCTCTCTTTTCCAACTGAGGTAAATTACACCTTTAGCTGTAATTTTTTCGTGGTAACTTACGCTGTTAAAATGTATTTTAACTTCGCTTTTGATATACTATATTGGGAAAACATGGTCTATACTTTGTCCAAAAGGAAGATAAAAGTTAATGGGGAAAATCATGAATTTAAGAAGAATGGACTAAATTGTTTGTGTTCACTCTGAACAAAAATAGACTACGCCTTGTTTCATTCTAAACAAAGATAGACTACAACTAGTTATGATTTTTGTACCATTTTTATGCTGTATATAACGCTAAAAAAACAGCTTATTTGTACTTATTTTGCAGCTCTTCAAAATTTATGCGATCCTACTTAATGAATGTTCCTGCGCTAGGAAAACAAACCTCTTCCCCCTACATTTACACGTTCTTAAGTTACAAATTACGAAAGTTATATTGATATACTAGCTAAATACTAGCTAAATAATACGAAATTTTAACATGTGCAATATTTTAGCTAGCTGTGAGGCCTCGCGTTGGGGAAATCTGTCATTCGTGTATAAGACACGAGTTTTGGCTCTTCGCTCGCAGGAAGGTTCATCGCTAAACAAAATCAAGCTAGCTTCGTTCGCTGAAAAGTTCATGGATAAGTAAACACAGGCTTATTTCACTCGTTATAAGGTTCATTGCTATGCAAGCATAGGCTCGCTTCGCTCTCTGAAAGGTTCATTGCTGCGTAAGCATAAGCTCGATTTGCTCTCTGAAAGGTTCATTGCTGCGTAAGCATTAAGCTCGCTTCACTCACTAAAATCTAATACTTACGTACTTAATATTGGAAGCCTCTCCCTTGTTAAGAAAAACAAATTTCCCCGTTAATACAATAATACAACACTCCTTTAAGATTATTTTAACACGTGTTTGTGGAAAGCAAAATTAGAGGCTAAAACTACTTATGTTGAAACTTTCAGAGATCTAGGCCTATTCGAAGTCGCTTTTTGTAAAAAATTAATTGAAAAACAAATTAAAATTTTAACATTCTTTTTATCAGTCCAATTAGAAGGCTAAAACTACTTGTGTTGAAAATTTCAGAAATGTAGCCCAATCACAAATCGCTTTGTAAAATATTTGTTAATTAATTAATAATAATAATAAAAAAATTAAATTCCGTTTTTTAAAAATCCAATTAGAAGGCCAGAACTTTATATGTTGAAAATTTCAAAGCTGTAGCAGTATTTGAAATCGTTTTGTAATATATATATTAATTAATTAAAAAAATTAATTAAAAAGAAACTAAATAAAAATTTAAAATTCTGTTTTTCAAAAGTCCAATTAAAAGGCTTAAAACTACTTATGTTGAAAATTTCAGAGCTGTAACCCAATTAGCAGTCGTTTTGTAAAATGTTTATTAATTAATTAAAAAAATTAATTAAAAAAGAGCAAAATAAAAAATTTAAATTCTGTTTTTTAAAAGCCTAATTAAAAGGCCAAAACTACTTATGTTGAAAATTTCAGAGCTGTAGCCCTATTAGATATCGTTTTGTAACATATTTATTGATTAATTAAAAAAATAATTAAAAAAGAACTAATTAAAATTTTAACATTCTGTTTGTGATGTATACAATCAGAAGGCTAAAACTACTTATGTTGAAAATTTCAGAGTTGTAGCCCTATTAGTAGTCGTTTGTAAAATGTTTGTTAATTAAATAAAAAAATTAATTAAAAAAGAACAAAATAAAAATTTAAAATTCTGTTTTTTAAAAGTCCGATTAAAACGCCAAAACTACTTATGTTGAAAATTTCAGAGCTGTAGCCCTATTAGTAATCGTTTTATAAAATGTTTATTAATTAATTAAAAAAATTAATTAAAAAGGAACAAAATAAAAATTTAAAATTATGTTCTTTAAAAGTCCGATTAAAAGGCCAAAACTGCTTATGTTGAAAATTTCAGAGCTGTAGCCCTATTAGATATCGTTTTGTAACATATTTATTAACTAAAAAAATTAATTAAAAAGAACTAATTAAAATTTAAAAATTCTGTTTGTGATTCATAAAATTAGAAGGTCAAAACTACATATGCTGAAAATTTCAGAGCTCTACTCCAATTTTAAGTAGGTTTCTATAGATCCACAGAGACACAGACAGACACACAGCTTGTTTTACTATTATAGATAAAGGTTGGGAGTATAACTACCTATTTGCTTAAATTATTAACAACAGGTTATGATAAAAAAAAACTTGTGGTAAAAGATAATTATCGCTGTATTGAAGTTGATAAAAACCACTGAATGTTTTATTTGGTCGGTTCTAAGTCCAATGTATCTTACAAAGTACATTTTAGAGATATCAAATTACTCACAATTTATTAAACATTTGCAACTTTTATAATTTAGATGGAAAATGATTTCCATATTTTAAGTAAAAGGCATATGGATGCTCAATTTGGTAACTGACAATTTAAGTACGAAATAAATTTAATTTTGTAAAAATACTTCTCGCTAATAAATTTTATATCCATGTATAAATTTTAATTGTTGCTTCGAAAAAAATTTAATAAAAACATCTTTAAAAGAGACCATCTGTCTGAGCCTGTTCCATAGACCTAATAATTTTTTTCCGTACAATATCTGGGGATTTATTGCTTTAAAACTATTCTTTTACATCAAGTATAACAACAGTAAAAAATATTATTGAAAAACTTAAAAGGAAAATAAATGTTTCTTATTATACTTTATAAAGTTTTCAAAAGCTAACTTGCCAATTCTTTTTAAAAATTAATAAATACACTAGTTATATTTTCCTTTAAAAGTTTGTTAATGATCTTTCATTACTGTTGTCTGGCTTATTAATTTTATACCTGGTGTACAAAATCATCTGTGTTAAGTAATAGTTCGAAAAATATTGTGGCAAAGAAGAAAAAAAATGAAGTATTAAACTTTTTTTTCAATACTCCAGAATTAATTCTTTATTTGAATATTACAAAATGCGTTCCATTTTCCGGAAAACTTTGCACTCGTAAATACTTTAACACCAATTTTCAATTATTACCAAAAATTATAATCTAACAACCATCATATTCCCATCAAATCCTACAACTTCAAATCATATTATTATGCAAATAGCATCGAAATAAATAAATAAATAATAAAAAAATAAAAAAAACTCAATATGTATTGAAATCCTTCTTTACGTTCATCTACATGAAATTCCAATCCATCCCATGGGCGGCAGTAAAGACGTTTTGGAATTCAAATTATACGCCGCACCCCCCATAGTTTTATTCGCTGTAGAGGTAGTGTTACAGATACTTGACTTTTCGCGTCCTGTGAGTAATTATTTCTCTCGAGCGATGCCATCTCTATGTTCATTAAAGTTGGAACATCTACATAAGGTAGGATGAAAGCTCGAGCATTTTTAAATCCTTCCTTTAACGCATGGCCCATTTGCCTTCCTGCGAAATAAAACATCGTTGGTTTTCGTTGTATAATACGCCTATTAGGTCTTAGAAAGTGTCTTAATTTAATTCTTGATGAGTGCTCTTGAATTTAATTTATAAGCACTAATGTCACACAGAATAGATGTTTATTCTAGTAAAATTAATTATAATGCTTGAAATTGCCGTCTTATAAAGTATTCTAGGTAAGTTAATTTAATTATGATTTGTATTGCCGTTATTATATAGTGAATAAATAGAGTTGAGTTTTGGTATATTATTAAGAAATAATGTTTACGCACATATTTTTTCCTATTGAAATTTGATCTCATATCTATATATTTAATAGGCAATACGTTTTTTGGGGTTAGTCCGTCCGCCTAAACTGCTCAACCAATTTCAATGATCAAGGTGTCATTTTAAAGGAAATAAGCTGTAGATTTGCCAAAACGTGCCAAAATAATTTATTAACACTTTATTAATTAGTTAAATTTCAATATTTTTCATCATTAAGCTACTACAAAGCCTCAATGATTTTGAATATAAGAATGGCAACATCCTTAAGTAAACAAACCCGCTGCTTGGGGGTTCAACCAACCAACCAACCGTTGCTAATTTTAAAGCTATTACGTATGTAAACAACAAACCCGTTGCTAATTTTAAAGCTCTTTTTAAACTCTTCGTTTCAAAGTTGATTTTTTCTGTTTTTCTGAAGCATTTTTGTATTAGAGTAATTATTATTTTGAAGTATTTCTATCCAGAAAATGTTTCGCGTTGGACGTCGTTCTCTAACGGGGCGACTTATCAGAATAAATGATATTGGGACTTCAATGTAAGGGCATAGCTAATGAAGTTTTAAGTCAGAATGTTTTCGGATAGTATATTTAACTTTCTATTATGAAACTTGCAATTTGGGTGTTTTCTCTATTAGGCCTTACATTAAATTTATAAGAATTTGGTTACATTTTTTATGGCTGGCAAACCTATTCGAGCGCAGCAAGATGTTTTAACCACAAATTCGAGCGGCAAAGCCGCCCAATCAGAGCGCAGCGAGGCGTTTGGGGGTTGGCGAGCGTTAGCGAGCAGGGGGCGAAGCCCCCTAGTTAGTAATGTTGTTTTAAAGGTTTTGATTGCATAATAGTTATTAAATACGAGAAAAGAGCTGCTCTAAGAGTTCAACAGTCAATAACGCATTTTTAGAAAGTTTTATAGTAATTTCCGAGTCGGTTCTTGCCATACCTTTGATTGATATTGTTTTATGAAAGCATTTGAACAATATTTTTATTTATTTATTTTTGAAATTTAACTGCGATATTGTTCAAAAACATTTATGTCGTTAATTTCAAAGCTTGATTTCAATTTTCCCTTTTATGAACTTGTTGATACGTTTAACTCAACCTTGAAATATAGTGAATGGAATAAATTGTTGCTAAGCTGAAATTCTTTAAACTAACTAGTATTAAATTATATTTATGAAAAAGTATTTCAATAAAGCCAAGTGCATTTTGAAAAAAGCACTTATTCCATCATCATAGTTTTCCTAAGCTTGCCCTCAGCAGACACTGAAGTGACAGTCATCCCACTTTCATCATTATCGGTTACGAAAACGTTTTCACGTCTTCCATAAAACTTACTTTATAGCCTGTTAAGATTGCTAACTTTCCTCGGAAATCTTAAGTGCATAGTTAACTATCTGTTATACTGGGTGATAGTAACTGTTTTGACAAAATGAGAGAGATATTAACACTTATCAATATGAACCATATTTATTATCAAAACTAGGGACGCATTCCACTCATTTAAAAAAGTATTACTTCAATACATTCAACAAGCATATATCGACATTTCTCAAGTTATTTCAATTGTGCCACTTGCCGTAATTCCACAGCTGGAGAGATATACTGCAAATGTGTTACTTCTAAGACAAGAAAGAAATGCCGTCAGAAGTTCCAACTTGTGCTTGTCGGTCGTGTTTCAAAACGACTCTAATTTGACACTTAAAGAGTCAAACATTATCCTAGGTTTGGTAGTAAATATAGTTTGTCTTGATGCGTACCCCTCCTCCCTCCATCCGCTTGTTTTCTCCGAACAATTTAGAAATACTTTGTTTAGTAACAAAATGCAATAACAATTTTCTTATTGCAATATTTAGGAAGACATCAAAATATAGAAATACTAAAACAGATCGATAATAAAATTCCTTTATGCTTACAAAAATACACAAAACTTTATCTCTTCGTCATTCTTACTTTCCACAATATAGCAAGAATAGAAAATCCAGCTATCTAATATCTAAACAAATGGACAGCAAAACTTCTATAAGTGGATATTCACAGTAGCAAAATCAGTAATTCGGGGTCCCTTTGATAACATAAATTTATAAAGTCCATAATCCTTGTGGAGGGGAGCTCCACTATCCCATTCTTCCACTCTAAAAATGTCAAAGTGGACACTCATAAAAATGAAATATCCCCATTTGATGGGAATTACATCATGGGGAGTAAGAGGGAAGGACTAAAGTTTGTTGCTGCTCTTCATATCTGAAGCCTGCTTAGACAAACAAGATCTCTTTACGACTTCATTATTCTTCTATGTCACAAGGCTTTTAATTTATACACGAAATGCCTAATGTTCTGAGGTTTCACATCAGTTTTTAGAAGGAATTTAAGTAAATTTACTTTCATTGAAAGGGTGACAGAAACCATTACTTTGGTCAAAAATGGAGAATATAAATAAAACATAAGTTTGAACGTTTTGATTGCTTTTTTAATCGGTAGTACAGTTTTGTTTCATGCTAAAAGTATGCTTTTTATATCTTTCTCTAGAAAGTTGTAGCACACTTGTAACAAAATATCTTCTGATTTCGACGCCGTACATTTTCAATTTTTTATATTTCATTGTGTTATTCACTTTTTGCTATCGTACTTTATTATCAACTATAGCGTATATAGCATTTTATTAATGGTTACTATATAACCGTTAATAATACGATAATTTTAAAAATACGTAATTTATTAAGGGGGTCCGGCACATGAAAAAATTTCAGATTATTAATTTCGAGTTTATTAATGTTTATTAAAATTTAAATTCTTCTCATCAAAATTATGCCTCATTTGTAGTTATATCTTATTTCAAAGTATTTTTAATAATTTTTTGAAATAAACGAAATGTAGGTATTTAATGCATGTTTTTAACTTCAAAGCCGAATTTCTCAAAATGCTGTTTTTTCATGTTTGGGTGACCATTGTGCTATTTGACATAAATGCTTGAAAATTTTTATACATGTTTCTCTAATGTATTTAAGCACTTTAACTCGAGGAATTATTGATAAGTAGCATATTTAAAAAAAAAAAAATTAGTCTAAAATTTAAAAAAAAAATTTTAAACATATTTTTAGAAAATCAGAATTATTTTAATTTTCAAAGAATAATAAAAATCTCAGGACAAAGTATTCAAAAGTATCTAAATATTATTCTTTGAAAGTTTCATAATGAATGAAGAATCGGTTATTAAATGAGATGCTCCAAAGTTGTCGAATTTAACATGGACTCCTATGGAGGTGCCTGACCCCTTAACCAAATTGTCATTATTATAAACTGTAAAGTATTAGTACCTGTTACGTTATAGTCATTACAAGTTATTAATTTTATAACCATTGCAATTTATTAATTTTGTAACAATAATACTGTCTTAATTTTATACTCATTATATTTTTATTCACATTAAACGTTATAGAAAGTCCTAATTAATTATAATTATGAAAGTCATATTGCAACAAAATGTATAATTATATAAATAAAAGAACTAATAATATTAAGTACTGCATTTAAATCTTAAGAAATATACTTTATATATATATATATATATATATATATATATATATATATATATATATATATATATATATGACGTGGATTTCGTGGTTTTTCTTAATTTATTAATCATTTTCCTAAATTTAAAGACAAATCGTAAAAGGCGTTTACAACTACTGATGTATGTATATGTATTTTTAACAGATATTGCTAACGCATACAAAGCAACTCACTCTCTCTCTCTCTCTCTCACTCTCTCTCTCTCACTCTCTCTCTCTCACTCTCTCTCTCACTCTCTCTATCACTCTCTCTATCACTCTCTCTATCACTCTCTCTCTCACTCTCACTCACTCTCTCTCTCACTCTCTCTCTCACTCTCTCTCTCACTCTCTCTCTCACTCTCTATCTCACTCTCTATCTTACTCTCTCTCTCACTCTCTCTCTCTCTCTCACTCACTCTCTCTCTCTTTATATATATATATATATATATATATATATATATATATATGTATATCATATATATATATATATATATATATATATATATATATATATATATATATATATATATATATATATATATATATATATATATATATATATATATAGTATATATATATGTATGTATATATATATGTATGTATATATATATATATATATATATATATATATATATATATATATATATATATATATATATATATATATATATATATATATATATATATATATATATATATATATATATATATATATATATATATATATATATATATATACAGAGAGAGAGAGTTGCTTTGTATGAGTTAGCTGGTTGGTTGGTTGTATTCAGATTATCTGGCGCCGTCAGCAACACGAGGGCTATAATGCGCCGAAACATTTCGTCATTTAACAAACCAACATACATTTACAAACACCCATGCCTACACGGGACTCGAACCCGCAACTGTATGAGTTAGCAATATCTGTTCAAAGTACATACATCATTATGTTGTAAACGCCTTTTATTATTTGTCTTTAAATTTAGTAAAATTATTAATAAATTAATTCTTTTCACCTGCATTATTTACCTTAAAAGCGGAATGCGGATTTAAAAATTATAAAGGTGAGGAACTTTGCACAAAAATAATAACAATAATGAATATACTTCCTTAGAAAAAGGTTTATCTGTATGTGATTGAACTTTACATTTTTATAGCAGTTGAATTTACAATTTTAAATCACTTTTATATCTAAATGTTCCGTGGGTAAAGTTGAGACACTTTCAAAGTTATCAACATTTCATACATTTTATATGTTAATCTATTTTTTTTTAAACTTCCATCGTAAGATTACTTCGAGACAATACATTCTTACAATTATTTCTAAGCTTATATAACTTTTTCCAAACATTTAGAATATATATTTTTGAGAACAGCAAGCGAAAATCTTTTCATGAAAGTATGTGTCATCATTCAGTTTTAACTTTCAAATCATCGTCTTTATAAAGTTTTTGACAAACAAAAATTTTATGGAGTAAACTCTATTAACAATCAAGTGTGTCCTTACCATAACGAATATAAAGCGAGTATATGTTGCCTGGTCTTTATTAGCATCATAATTTGCGCCCAAAATATATAATCCAGCAATATGTGTCCTTTTTTCCACGTTTTATGAGTCCATCGGTCCCCACAAACTTTCCCAAAGTGCCAAAGAACCACCGTCGTCAGTAATATATTCCATCCTTAATGTAGGATAACCATCTGCTGATCCTGAACAATGACATTTGCACCTGTTTGCCATCACTGGCTCTAGTGAGTTTCTTCGATTAGGATGAAACTACCCAGTATCGATTAAATGACTGCCCAGATTAGATTAGAGTTCTGTCATTCTTTTCGCTATTGTTTGTTTTTACTTTCTTAGCCATTGAGTGTGTATTGACTTTCTCAACCATCGAAAGTATAAAATACGGTAATTGTCATAAAAAAAATCGATAACAATTTTTTTTTTTTTTAAGGAAGTGAGAATCTTTGATATTTCCATATATAAGTTTGGTTTATAAATAATAAGTTATTTTATTTCTAAAATTTCTTGACCATAGATCTTTTTCTTTCCAAACTTTTTTCAATGTCTTACTTCAAATTTGCTATGTACGAATGAACTTTGTAGAAGGGCTATTACCTTCTTATTCTTCCCAAACATATAATTCAAGAATTTCTCAGAAAATGTATTACTACGTGCTAGAAATGATGACTAAGTTTTTTTTCAAAAGAATGAACTAAAATATTTATTTTAAATAACGAATTGATTAGGCCTAGAAGTACCAAAAAGAAACACAGCTTCAACAACACTACTAAATAAGGCTCAGCGTAAGTGGACAACGAATTTTAACATTCTGCACCCTGTAGGCGGTAGCAGAGGAGAGAGCTTTATATTGTGCACCTCCATCCAGAATTATAAATTTACATAAAGAATTTTGTCAGCGTAATGTAGAAAAGTGTGTTTCAAAATATTAAATTTACTATCGAAAGTCGTCAATCAAAAAGTTTTCCCGCGATAGTGTTTCCTAATTTATAGTTTTTGTGTATTATCTAAGCATTTATTGTTTTTCCCTAATATATATAAATTAAGCATAGAAACATATAATTAACACGACATCGATTAACGAGAAGTGACTATTAAACAGTAATGGAATGAAGGCAAATTCATGAGAGAATGGATGTAAAAACTTCAATTCGCAATACTTGTCAATTGCCTTAACCAAATTAATTTTATTGTAAAACTACAGCTGAAGAAAGTGATTATGTTTTCAGTGCAATAAATGTTTTGAATTCATTTATATTTACTTCTTTGCGGTCTCGATGTTTTCAGTAACTGAAACCCAAAAAAAACTTTTGAAAAGTAGAAAAACCGCCAACCTCAAAAACACAAAAAACTTTCTAGCAAGAAAAAAAAATCATACACATAATCAAAATTTGAAACTACAAACACAGTGATATAAAAAAAGGCCAACCTCTGATTACAGCTCTTGGTTGTGACTCACTTAACAATGTACGTTTACTTAGTTTATTTTTAAAATTTAAGTTCCGCTCCCATAAAAATTTACGCTGCTTGAGGTTGGTGCCCGTCGTAGGAATTTTGACAATGTTTGCATCTAAACTAATTCATGGACGAATATTGGAGGAGGTATGATTTTATTTGGATGAGTAGGAAATTTCAATGTAGTGGTAAATTTTCCAGTTCACGTAAATGTAACTTTCGAAATGGAATAGAGAAATTGTGCTGAAAAGCTCGTATTGGAATCTCTGAAGGATTTTTAAATTGTAGAAAACAGATGTGTTTGTGGTAAGCTTTTGTTTGATTCATACATACATTTCGGAAAGTTTTTACTGTGTGGTGAATTGCAAAGTTTAGTGATTAAGACGGGCGCCAACCTCAAGCAGCGTAAATTTTTATGGGAGCGGAACTTAAATTTTAAAAATAAACTAAGTAAACGTACATTGTTAAGTGAGTCACAACCAAGAGCTGTAATCAGAGGTTGGCCTTTTTTTATATCACTGTGTTTGTAGTTGCAAATTTTGATTATGTGTATGATTTTTTTTTCTTGCTAGAAAGTTTTTTGTGTTTTTGAGGTTGGCGGTTTTTCTACTTTTCAAAAGTTTTTTTTGGGGGGATATCAGAGCTTTTTTTAAGACAGTGATAACATCTTTTTTTTTCTTCCTTCCGTCCCCCCCCCCCCCCTTTTTTTTTTCCATTTCATCATTTTTTTTTCCTCTCTGTCCTTGATTTATGATGTACTTTTCAAGTTCTTCACTGCATCGTAGCATTTGGCGAAATGATGCAGCCAAACTTAACTTTGCGATAAACTTAAGTGATTTGATTGATATAGGGTTTTCGAGGATATATTGTGCATGATACTGGTTAATTTCAATAACAAAGTATCATATTTATTAATGTTGCATAGTTGTGGATTAAATTTCCACTTCTTGTTAGGTATACCGCCCTCAACAGCAGATTCAAATAAGTTCTAGCATTTTCCGTCTACGCTTACTTGTATCGAGAATATGCAATCAGCGAAATCCCTGTAGGTCGACTCAGCGAAAAACGGTTCAGTGCTAGAAGTGTGCAAAGATACGCCAGTCAAAGACTTATACTTATCTTCCGCATTAGTGCACATTGCAGATTTTGTGAGCAGTATCTTAAATTTAGATCTAATCAAATGCGAGTTGGATCGCAATGTTTTACGTGCTCTTTACGAGACGCTATCGCCCATTTAATTATCTTATCTACAGTCAATTGTGCATTTTGTAAGTCAAGTTTATCCGTTATCTATTAATTTTGTGACGAAAGGCGCCTTAAACTTTTCAGTCTCTATAATGTATGACAAGTTTTTTTTGGTCGACTATCTTACAAGAAGCTGAACAAGAAACTTCTGTAGGAACATAAGTATCATTTAAGTTCAAAGAATTTTCAAAATTAGAAACAGCGGAATCCTGTGTAATGTCGATTCCCTTTCGTTTTGTAATTGAAGCAACACCTTCAAACAGACGTCTTTCGATAGTTACTTTTTCTTCTATGCAATTGGCGATTGATTTGGAAGCTTTCCTTCTTGCGTAAATCTGACGGTTGTTTTTTTTTTTTTTTTTTTTTTTTTTTTTTAGCTTACTTTGCTGCGCTTTTGAAGGCATATTAATCTAATTTGATGAAACAAAATCAAGTTGTAATGAACTCTTACCAAGCATAATAGTTTTAAAACACTTTTTAAGAAGCAGTTGGGCTCCCAATAGCCTAGGCGGTAGAGTATCAAGCTCATAACCGGAGGGTTGCGGGTTCTGTCCTCGTCCCACCAAATATCGGTGTGTACCTAATGGGGGCTGGTGCACATTAAATCTGTCGTGGCCTCAATGTCCTCTCGTTGGTGTGGTGGGGTCGGAGAGAGGGGTTTACACTAGAAGATTTCGATCTCGTATTCTTCTAGATGCTCAAAATTACGAGACGTATTTGGCTGTGTTAAGCACTTTATAAGTGGCAGAAATAGACAGTCGGTGGTTTCAAAACAAAACAAGAAGCAGTTCGTTCAGTTACAGTGAAAACCTGAGTCACACACAATTAGTAAATCTTATAATCTAGTAAAATCAAAAATACATTGTGAAAACACATATATCATCAATTAGAAACTGAATGAATATTATTGTCACGTACTTTGATAATTATTAAGTTTAAAGAAAATCTTTTTCCAATTCCAACCAAGAACCAATCGCAATGTGAATAACAAAATATTTTTCCAATTCCAAACAAAAACCAATCGCAATGAGTGTTTCACTTAATCCGGTTCTAATGTATTGACTGTGACGTCATCTTTTATTATACTACGAATTTATTCCAGTATCTGGCAACTAAATATGATTATTTATATTCTTCATTTATTTTTCAACATTTCAACGGAGATTTCCCGAAAATAGAATGTGTTTGAAAGTTACGCACCCTAAATTTTCACACAGTTCAAATAACACATCCAATTTATAGAAAACATATTCCTCTTTACTGTCATTGTCAATTAGCCCTAACGTGGTGGCCAAACTAACGTCGAATTAATGACAAACCTGGTTTGGCGACTTGGCATTTAATCTGAACCACAATCACAGGCTGATCGCCCGTATCTATCGCCAAATTTTGAAATGAAAAAAAGTGGTTTTAAATTAATTAAAAATAGAAAGAATTATTTAACGAAGTTCAAACCAAGGTAGGATTTTAAGTCGAAACATTCTGAATCATATAATTTAATCCGATTGAAGATCTGTAGCTTAGTTAGGTCTGGACGTTTGTCTAAATTTTTACATCAAAAACGGACTAGAACTCGTTTTTTTATTTCATTTTGGAAATTTCAATATTTTTTTTCTTAGTTGCTTTTTATCCTAGGTACTCGATTTTTTTTTCTTTAAAAGTTATTACCAAGATGAATCAATGGTATTTTTTGTATAATTATGCGAAGTTCCGGAAGCACGTTAGAAAATAGTAGATTTCGGCTTTTTCGTTGGAAGTTGTGCAGAGAATTGATACTTACTGTCGTTTTCGCCTTTTTAAGGTTGGCGGCGAAACGACCGTTTCGTCTGATTAAAGGGGAAAAAAATCTTATTAGCGTATCTTTTTATATTATTTATTTTCTGGGCATCCCTTGAAGTTATGAAAATCCATCAACAAATACCACTTCAAAAACTCCTGAAAAATAAAAACAAGTATTCGAATTATAATATTTCAAAGACGCATATAGCAAAATTTTTAGCTATATATGTTCCATAATTTTAATGGACGTAAAGATTTTTTGAACATTTTTCGTATATCTCCGATGTATATCTAGATATGTGTCACCTCTAAAATCTAACATTCAATTGCATCAACTATTTCCATGTTCTCTTCTTATGACTCAATATAAAATGCATTATAGAATGATATCTCGGTTACCTCCTTTTCGATTAGCAGGGGAAAGAAAAATAAATCTCAGTGGCTGAGACTAAAGTCTTATAACAAATCATGTTATTCATAAAGACATATAAGTGTTCAAAATGTCACTTATAATCGTAAAAAATGTCACCATTGATTTTCAGGCCAATTGAAACATGACACTCCATGGAGTTTGACAGCTCTTGTACTTGAATTGATCACTGTGAATTTGACCTCTTAGAGTTAAAATGAATTGTCAGATCTCTGTTTTTTTTTTTTTTTTTTTAAAGAAGTATTTGTTAGAAGAGATTTCAAAGTAATAACTGTCAGCTTGAAGATTCTGACAAAAAAATTTAGTTTCAGACTACATTATATATTTGCCAGGCTGATATTTGAAGGATATTTTAATGTTACCTGAATATGTATGGAAATTTCAGGTATTTGTTAAGATAAAAGTTAGTTACTATTGATATTATATATTAATAATGATCTAAAATTACTTCAAAAAATAAAAATAATCATAATCATTAAAATCGGGCATTTTCAACAATTAAAATTTTATTTATATGTGCTTTTCAATTTGGAGATTTAATTTTATTCATCGTGATTATAGTTTAAATTGCAAATTAAATTACTTCTTAGTACTTTTAAGGATTGTGATTCATTCTTTGTGATTCATTTTTACATATTTTTTTTTTTTTTTTTTTTTGCTTAGGAAACATTATTTCTTATGATTACCATTATTTTAATTTTAAAATTATTTTTATATTTTTCTGTCCTTAAAAAAACTTTAAATAGTTGGGATTTTAATATAGTTTTACTTTTACAGCAAAACTGCAGCTTAATTTTTTTTTTTTTTTTTTTTTTTTTTTGTCGGGTGCTTTTAAAATGTGCAGTTAATTTTTTCATTCCCTCATGACGACAAAAAAAAAAAAAAAAGCAAATTTACTACTTTTAGGAAACTAACTTACCTACTCAAAGAAATAAAATTAACTCATAAAAAACAAGTTTTTACTTCAAATCCTTTATATGCATTACCTACTTTTATGTGCATTTGTATCTTTAAGCAATTTTGAGCACAGTTATTTTCATGCTGTTAAGAAAACTATCGATTCGTTATAGCCGATTCTTCATAAATTCTTTGCTATTGCCTAACTATTTTCCTATTTTTTTTTCCAACCAAAACTTGATAAAATGCATTGTCATCGACAACGTATCTATCTGCCAAGTTTCAGCTTTATTGGAGTTAGTAAATTGGTCCTCCAAAGATTCTTCCCGGCACTCACAAAGTCGAAGTTAATATAAAGAATTCAAAAATATTTTTTATACTTAGCTGCTTAAAAAATCCTGACATTTTTTTTATAATATCTATTTCAAAATATTTTTGCCAACTTAAAAAAAAATATGGTATTGAGATAACACATTATTTAACTTACATACTATTGGCAAAAAATTTGCGCCCCCCCCCCCCCAAAAAAAAACACGTATCAGATTAATTCCTCTCCCTTCTTCATCTCTCTCTCTCCGTTAAGTACAAAATTCGGTCAAACTTTGTTTTATACCAAGCAACTCGCTTCATGTTTGATGCATCCAGACTACTGAATTTCAGATCGACTCGATAAGTTACAACTTCAGCCAGAGGGGAAGGGACAAATACCCATTTCCGTGCTTGGAATACAAGGGACTGTATCAAACGGACCGCTTTTAGATAAGAAACTAGTATCTTATAGTAAAAGTGGCGAGCGTACATCGAAGAAATACACTAAAAGCTTATATATTGCTACTTTTATCGAGGAAAAAAACATGAATTTTAAGTATAAAAATAAAAGTGTCGGGTTATATTTTATTTGAAGGAAAAAGCTTAAGGCATCTATGATTTGTAAAGTAATAACGTAAGACCAGACAGGAGTGAGTGGATTACACATGTTCATTGTTCCGAACAGTTTTATAACCTTCACAATCATTAATATAAAAACACAACTTTATTTTTCTGTATTACATTTTTTCAACTTGACATCAATACATAAAATTTGGATTTCGAAACCTTCGGTTCTTGACTAACAATTGATAATTACATCAAAGAAATCAATGAAGCATTTCTATCTATACAAGAATAAAATTATTGAGCTATTTCGAAGCTCAATAATTGTTTGTTACTATTTTTTTTTATATAAGTTATATATTTAGGTACAATATTAATTCCTTTTTTTTTTTTCTTCTTTTTTTTTTTTTTTTTTGCTATAAGATTAGAGAATTATTCTCTAATTGTTAAGTAACATTAATCCAAGTAAAATGTTTAATAAATGCTAAGAAACAAAACTTTAAACAAAATGTTAATCCAAAATTAAGTATAATTCTAAACAATAGCTAATTTTATTTTTTTATTTTTTTAACCATTTCCGTTACACTCATATTTGGAGATTAACAGAATGGCATTAAAAAGAAATATATCTAACATGTACGGTAACTATTCTTTTCTTGCATCAAATCATCGACAGAATGAAAAGTGACATATTTACTTGTTTAAGAATCTACTTACCTTCTCCTTTAATTTATTTCTATTTTTTCCAAATAACATTGTAGTCACAAAGAAAGTCCAAGAAAGTCTATTTTATTGTATTCCTAACAAAAGCAACAGTTCATGTACAATATTTAAAGTATTTAAATAAAATGATACACAAATTTAAAAAAGAGTGTTTGCCTAGTAGTTTTTGACATTGATTGATACCCAAATCTCGTTAAAAATTTACACGGGGCTACTACTTAGCCCATAACAAATAAAGATAACCACTCCATCACGCATCTTTTCCCTCTTCATTCAGCACTCTAGCCTCCCAAAGTGCGCCTGCGCGATCACAAACCTCCTCCTCCTCATCCCACCCGTTGCTTCACTTCACTTCTGGATCAGTGTTTTGCCGGACGATACTCGCGGAATGGGAGGCCACCTGAGCAGGACATTGTCGTCCCTCTCACAGAGAGGGGGAAAGGGGGAGAGCGAAGTGGAGGGGGTACTGGAGGACCCTCCAACCCCTCCTGCGCCGGACCCCCGATTGCCCCTCACCGCCAAACAGCTCTTCAACATCTCCAAGTCATGGAAAGGGATAGCAAGAGCAATGGAACCCACTGGGATTATCATGTTTGTCAGGTAAGATTAAAAGTTGCACATATTTAATTACATGTCAAAGTAATTCCTAGGCTATTGTGAAATCTAGATTTCTGCACTGAGTAATAAAACCCAGCTTTGGGACTCTGACAATTCGAAGCATTTCTAAACTGTTCTGTTCACAGGGAATATGTCTTTTCTAATGATTGAAGTGAGTTTGAAATAATAAATTCATTACATATTAAATACAAGCTCTTCAAACGCCAGATATACCTGTATTAAAGTCTTCCAAAATAACGTTTCAACCAACAGAATCTGAACAAGTTCACTTGACCATTTTTCATTATGTTTATTGGCGTCTTGATTGTTAAGAGCCCTGAAGTCCATCAGGAAACTAACTTTAAAAAATCGGTCCCTGATTGTTGCCAAGTTTCTTTCGTAAAATAAGTTGCAAGTGAACGCGTGAATGAGGAAAAGTTTAGAACTTTTCCGAATGGTTGGAAAGCGTTCTAAGATTAGCGTATAGTTAAATACTTGTAATATTTATCTAAGAGAGATCAATTATATATTCTTTTCTGTTAGTATTGAGATTTTTTTTAGTTTGATAAAAAGGTTTTTTACTTAACAAAAAATGAATTTTGATTGTATCTTTGCCAAAAGGCAAAAAGTGGTTGTGAGAATTATGATGCATTCATTCTTATCAGAATTTCACATTTATATTAACGAATGATTCGTATCATTTAATTAACGATAAGAATTTGCTGTAAGCAGCTATTATCAGTCATAAGCAGATATAATTAGTGATAAGCTTCTATAATTATTTATAAGCAGTAAGAATGGATTTTAACTACTAGCATTAGTTATAAATTAGTAATAAAACCAGTGCTGAGATTTAGTAATAACCAGTATTAAGAATTAGTAATAAATAGTAAGTACCCATTAACAGAATAGAACTCATAACAAAATTATCATCTAAAAGAATTAGGTGTATACAGTAGGATTTTGTCACATTATTTTAGCAGTATCAAATAGTAAGAAAAAGTTTTTTTTAAATATATAAGCATAAAGTAATAGCAGTTAAAGTTCGTAAAACACAAAAATGAAACAAAAAAATTAATTTGCACACATTACTTTTATTTATTTTTTTAAATAATTTTTAAAGGTGTGAGATAGGTTTTTTTTTTTTTAATTATCAGAAGACTAGACATTTTGAAGTTGTAGGGAATCTACAATAAACAATTCAGTTTTATCTTAACTAAATTATGCTAATTCTAAGCCTTATTGTTGCTGAAAAATGAATAACTAACATTAAAAAAATTGCGGTCTGGTTGCATCAATATTTTATACTGAAGAAATGCCGAACAAATATTAAGGATCAAAATTAAAGAATTAATGAAAGAAAAAAAAAAAGCCAGAATAATGGAGGTTCAAGTAGAATAGAACAATCCTAAAAGCAGGGATATTTCTTCCATTTCACCAAAAATGTGCATTTCATTATTCTACTGATAATCAAATTATTTTATCTTTTTTATATAAACTGGTGCCAGTCAATAAACTGGAATAAATGTTTGCTTCTAATGTTCATAATGCATAAGAGATGAATGATAATGAATGCAAATCTTGTTTCAAAGTTTATTAAAAATATAACAATATCAAACAGAATTTTAAAACTCATCCAGTCGAAGCATAAATAATCTTAACAATGCTGAAGTTAATTCCCTCCAAGTTCTTTAACTTTAAAACCTATCACATACACATGAATATTATATGTGTAATTAATGTATTCAAAAAAAGTAAAATAAATGCATGTAGGTAAAATTGCTCTCTTTCTATTTATTTACTAAATTCATATTTTTTTAAAAGGCAGAGATATATGCAGTAAAATCATTTTCCGACAAGAAATCGACTTTGAAAATGAAAAAATCTTTGCTCACGCTTCCTTTCTTCCAACCCTAATAAATTTCATACAGTCCATTTAATAGAATCAATTCTGCTAAGTCTACTGAATTTAACTTTTATACTGAATGGACGCAATTGAATTCCTCACCGAATTTAATACTGGCTTTGTTTTGTTCAGTCGAGAGGCTCATTGGTATAAAGCAGCTGTTAATCTATTATTTCGATGCATTTTTTTTTGTTTGTTCATTTATGTTAGTAATATAAACCAAATCCTATATCTAAACAACATAGTTTTGCTAGAAATTAATGCTTAGGAGAAACTGAAATAATAATGCATATTTTATATGGATATACATATATATGCATAAACTATTTCTAATATGTCTTAAAAGTGGAATTATCCTGTAAAATATTAATGCAACATAATTAATTCATGTTTAATAAAAAAAAGCAAACATTGCCCCCCCCCCCCCCTTCCCCTCTCCTATTTGTTAAGTGAAGCTTTTAGCATTCTTGAGCGTTATTAGTTTTCTTCTATCTCATCTCAATGAAATCCTGTAAATAATTAATCATTTACTTAATAAATCTAACTATATTTAAAATCTTTTGAAGTCCTTATAATATATGTCACTCACTCATAATCAGTTGCAAAAAAATTATGCTTTAATTCATAAACTAAAGCTGGCAAATTGCGAACATGTCATCGAATGAATCCTTAAAAATTAAATTGTTTGTAATATTATCTTTAAATTGAATTGACATTTCAACCTATGATAATTCGCATAACAATACAGAGTGATTGCGTTCCAAATTTTATTCTAGGGTAAAAGGGTTGTTAACCTAAAGGCAATTACTTAACACCGAATTTTATTTCTAAAGCTTTATTTATTTGAAACTGTTCAATGGATCGGATTGTGGGAACAATCAGCATGATAGAAGCAATTCCAGGAGAAATACTATAGAACACTCCCTCGTATTAACTGGTCATTAATTTTATGATATAATTTGTTATGTTAGGCTTTCCCTGAAGTGCATTACTACATATAAGTAAGTGGCATACTATTTGATATATATATATATATATATATATATATATATATATATATATATATATATATATATATATATATATATATATATATATATATATATATATATATATATATATATATATATATTGTTTTCCGTTAAACAAACATATTTCATAAATAAATGCTAGGTTATTCCTGTTGTACTACTATCATCGGAACACACATTTTTTTTTTTAATTATTACGACATCATGGTCATGGAAGATTAAAAGTTGTGATAGTCTGAATCTAGTAAAACTTTAAACTTCGCTTGCTGTTTTGACACTTTTTTACTCGTAAATTAAAATAAAGTATTTATGTGTACGGCTCTTTATGACCATAGTGAAGCCCTTGCCCTTTAAAAACGTCTAACAACCAAATTGAAGTAATTGGTTTTTCGTTTAGTCTATTACATTGATGCATACCAAGTATTCGTATTTTAAACATCTATTCGTCTTTGAATTTTTATTGTTGTTATTACACCAAGTTCGAGCTGTATCTCTAATATTCTCTCTAAATTATTTCTATAAAGTGCTCCCCCTCTCTCTCCCTCTCTCTCATCCCTCACTTATTTATATAAAAAGTATTTTCTCTTACACTTATTTTTATAAAACTTATTCCCTGTTGAATTACTATCCAAAATAGCATTTTCTAATGGTGCTTTTTTTTCCTCAATATTCATTTCGTCGTTATTTGCTTTGCAAGTTCTTAGTATTCTTGCTATTAATGTTGTATTTAATTGTAACAATATATAATGGTATCTTTATTTTTATCTATTTCATATTATTGTTATATAGGGGACATTTATTAATGTTAACGACTACTAATCCAAAATAAGAAATAGTAGTGATATAGAAATAGTAGAGATAAAAAGTCTATATACTGTGCATGAATCAGCGTATATTTCTGTGTGTAATAACCCTATGAATGAGATTTTCTTCCGGATATTCCTTTTGTTTACACTAGTTATTCACATTTAAAAGAAACAAGATAAACTCTTATGAGTACTTTTAAGAACTGTCTTATTTTATTGCGACCTAGAAAATATAATACAATGCAATTAAAAAAACATCTTGATTTTATCACAATATTACTAGTTACATCTTTCTTTTTAAAAATTATAAGAAGTGGTAAGTCCAGAAGCGATCCATAAGGACACTTCTTGCTATTTAAATACTAGACTTCAAATAATATAAATTTCTGCATCACCTAAAGAAAACATTAGAAAGAGCACCCTTTATACAAGTGATTTCAAGACTCCTTTTTAAATGCATTTTTGGTAGGTTGCCAAACTTTGTTGTGGATGACTGGTGCCTCAAAGACCAGTCTGTCCCTGTGCTTTTACAACAGCATTTAGGGTTTGGGAGAGGGGCGTGCATCAGGAGTTATTTCATTATTATGTGACTGCCTGTAAGTGATTGATGTCAAATATCTTTTGGGTGAATGAAATCGGTAAGGACACAAAAAAAAGGTGGAGATTTAACATAATAAGGCATTATTATTTTCTGCCACCGTCTCAGAACTCCGGAAGCTGAGTGGTTCGACATCGGAAATGCGACATACAGCTGGAGTGGCACAATGGGTTCGTTATACGAGATTGCGAGAGATTTCTTTTCTTTTGAGCATAAGCTTTCCCATTCTAACTGGTCCAAATTGCTTTTCTTATCTTTGTTCATCTTGGGTTTTTTTCTGCTGATAGAGAAAAAGAAACGAGAGTCGATTTCCCTAACAGTTGGTAAAACAATGGATTATTTGAGTTTGGGAACTACACAGGAGGGTATATCGATTGATTGCATAACTAATATGATTAAGGGATGAATGCATTATTTTTTGCATCCAGGCAATAAATATGGACTTTGAAAAAAGAACAACTGTAAGAGGTAGATGATTTAAAAGCTCTGTTTTTAAAGTCAGCTTGAGGCAGGGTTGATTCCAACTAGGAGTTTCATCCGGCTGTCTACTTCTATCACTCACTACAGCTAAAGTAAGCCTCGGAATATTGAACTCGGCCAGATGGTGGGATCGACAACTAAGTTTGCACTTCTCTTTCCATAATGACATTCGACAACTCGAAGGCATAATGGGCACCAGCCGCTTGTTGTACGCACTGGTCTTTCTGCTAAACATAAAAATTAACTTCGCCTTTCTCCACTTGAACACAAGGGACTATTTTTAGAATTTTCAATGCTACAACAACGTATGCTAAAGATGTACTATTTTTAGATTTATTTACAATTTTTGAAAATTACTAATCTTTAAAGTTGACTGATTTATCAAAACTGAATATATTGACACTGAATACTTTTTTACAAGTACTGATATATAGAGGAGATTGATACTGATATAAATCATTGAACGACAGAGATTAAATTTTAGTATTAACACAATAAACTAGTGTGTATTCTAACATTTTATACAAAAACTTTCATGGGGAAAAACTCGAAAATATGAATAAAATTACTGTTGCTGAAATAGTTTTATATATTGGCCTTGAAGATATATTGCTAGTTGTTTAACATATTACTGTGTGTTTATCCAATGAATATTATGCCATATATTTTTGTGAAATATCTTTTTATATATTTTGTTTTAGACGAATCTGGATTATTTTACATCTATGCTGCTATAACAGTTAAATAACATTCTTGTATAATGAAAAATTTAACAACAAGCGTCAATGAATAAGGGATAAAGAGTTGGACATCCTTAAATTAAACTCTAACAACTCCAAAGCTCAGATAGTGAAGCGAAAGTAACGCAGACCTTCAACTGAGAGACCATCTTAACCCATTATTTAGCAACGTGGTAATATGTGTTACAGTTTGATCTCGTTCACAAAGTATGATACAGTCAATAGTCATCTCCTATCTTGAACTTTCAAAGCATTCTTATTTACTGCTTGTCCGATTAATAATTTGTTCTCCACAACTCGTCTATTCCTAATGTACAGTTGACACTATCGAATGGGATAATTCCAGTTCTCTAGCAATTTTGAATATTGAAATATTTGTGTTATCGACGGTATCTAAACTCACAACAACTTCATCCATACAACAAATTGTAATTTTACTTTACTGCCACCTAGAAAGTAACCACAAAAGTGCACTTAGGTTGGCTGCAACAGCATTACGAAATTTGCATAACACTTCCTACCTTAATTCAATGGCACTTCAGTGTATTGTGTACTTAAAGTATTTTACGATTTTCTTCCTCTTTCGCCAATTCGAGTGAACTCTTCTTTTCATGAGTTTATTGCCTCTTTAAATATTCCCGTAGTTGGATGAGAGGTAATGAAAATATTAAACAGAAAGCTGATTAGTGTATTTTTTAACCTTTCATATGGATGGTGTAAATAACATAAATATAAATATTTTACCATTAAGTAAAAGAATATTAAGTATTTTTGCATTTATACAAAACCTTTCATGATTAAAAAACAACCCGAAAATAAAAATAAAATTATCTTTGCCAAAAACAATTTTACATATTCTTTATAAAGACACATGTTGATTTTTGTTGAATATTACAGTGCTTTTATCTCTAAAGCGTTACGTCATATATTTGTAGTTAAATACATAGTGCGTTATATTTTGTTAATAAAAAATCTTGATTCTACTTTTTATTTATTTATTTATTTATTTATTTATTTATTTATTTATTTATTTATTTATTTATTTATTTATTTATTTATTTATTTATTTATTTATTTATTTATTTATTTATTTATTTATTTATTTATTTATTTATTTATTTATTTATTTATTTATTTATTTATTTATTTATTTATTTATTTATTTATTTATTTATTTTGCAATGACAGCTAACAACACTCTACTAGTATGAAATGTTTAAAAAAAAACTTAAAATTCATGAATCAAGGATACCATTAGTACAAAGAGCCGAGTCTTCCTTTATAATAAAACGTCAAAAACTCCCATATTGTAAACTGAGCGCAACACAAATCTTCTTCTGACGGATCGACTAAACCCTTACTCGATGCAATCAACAGAGACAACTAATCCAATTGTTAAAACATATATAAACATTTTTAATCTCTAATTTACTTAATGATTGGAGACATCTAATTAAACTATGTTTACCCACATATGCCAGTTCTCTGAAATATGTTTTACTTGCTCCCATTTAATGCAACACTATGCATATGTAGCTCTAGGCTTGCTTCGTAAGAAAAACAAAAATACTCAAGACAGCACTAGCAACTTAATGAAAATTGTATGATGGAAAGGGCAAGAGTCAAGTACACAAGAATGTTTCCTGGATTTATATATTTTAATTCTCTTTCAATCTCATTGAAATAATTTCATTGAATAATTCGAGCGTGTATTTTTTTTTTCCATAAAAAACCTTACATTATCTTTTTGTTTATCCAACGTCATTTAACAGATCTTAGAAATTTTCTATAAAGATCTAAGAATTTTTTCTAATACAGCAAATTATTTGACTAACCACTTTCTATATAATATTTTCATATCAGAACTAGACGTGCTGTTGAAGTATATAAATTTCTAATAACAGAACATTTGAAATGTGTATTTCAAAATCACAATAGTTAATATCGGAAACTACAATTCAGCTTATTTTATTCAGACAGTAATACTAAATGAACGATGACAATTGTATTTTTCAAGAATGCTATAGCATATACGCGGTATTATGTACTTCAAATCCCATGCAAAAAAAAAAATGTTTTGAATTCCACATATGAAATTAGAACATGAATAAATATATTTAGGATTTCTACATTTATTTTAATGTAAAATATATACTGAATCACTATGACAATTTAAGTAATTGACACTATGAATGCAAACTTTCTCTAAAATTACGACAGTATATTTTATTATTCTGATTTACGATAAAATATTTGTGGCAGGGTATTTCATAACGCTGATTGAACATATGAAAACAGAACTTAATTTGAATAATGCATAAACGGTATTTTGATTTTGTTTCTCTAGATATATTTTCGATTTTTATTCTTTTTAAAATATTTCATTTGTGACATTTATTATTATTAATTTTTTTTTATTTTTTTTTTTTTGCTGATAACTACTAAAAAGCAATACTTATTCAATGTTATACTACAATTTGTATCACATTATTTTTCAAGATAAGTGAAATGATAAATTGTAGCAAAATTCAATAAAAACACAATAACCCTATTCGATTTGGAAAGCAATTTTCCCATTAATTTAGTGCATTGAAATGAAAATGTTTATTTTTTATTTTGCTAAGCATATCGTCATTTCTTTTCTCCCGTAGTATCTTTAAAAAAATAAGAGCTAAGAAAATTTAATCGATTCACATTCTCCATCTCGGTTAAGTGTTCATGAAAGTTCCTTCTGTTCACACTCGTTCTATTTTAGCAGGGTCTGTGTTTGTGCTTAACCCTACTGTTTCTCTTTACAAAAATGGAAACTTAATATTGGGTGATATTTTTTATACTTATTTTCAGTAGCCATTGTCACCAAATGAAGGAATTTGGATATAGATCATATTAGTAAAGTTAAAGACTTTATAATATTGGTTGTCTTTTACTTGGAACAAGTTATAATTTTTAGTTTCGATAATCGCAATTGAGTGATCAAGGACCACTTGTTAAAATTTTCATAGTTTAGTAAATGAAGACTAATATAAAAGACGGTTTGATAAATATTATATTTTTATATGCAACTTGACAACATTAAATACCATTCTCTTGAAACCTTTTTAATTGGCAATCGTTTTTACAATAATCTACTTATTCAGTAATTATGTGTAAAATGGTTAATATCCATCCCCTGTACAATGTAAAAAGTACAACAACAAAAATTCATTAATGATAACATTTTAATCTAAAACAAATGGAGACATCTGTAAATTTTAACAGTACGAATAAAATTAAATTGTCCTTGTTTGATGCCAAATTTCCAGTATAGTATTCAATGAATGCAGAGTACGATCATAGGAATTTTAATGTCAAAATTATGCAATCGAGGAAAATTTAGAGTCCAAAATTACCTAATACATAAAATACTTTTGAAATTATGAATACCACGTTTGATGTCATTTTGAAATACATGAAATTCTAGGGAATGTTGACAGTTGCAGTTCGATCAAATGTATGTCTGGTAAATGATGATTTCTTTTATTAACTATAAAGAAGTCATATATTTCTTTAAGAGAAATTTTATGATTAAAAAATATTCAGAGAATAAATATAGTTTTTCAATAGACAAATATAAAATAAATAATAATTTTTCTATAAAAAGAAACAAAGTAATAAAGTAATTGTGAAAATCAAATTAATCACCTTTTTTTTTTTTTTTTTTTTTTTTTTTCTTTTTTTTTAAACACGTGTTAACACACACACAAAATATATATATATATATATATTATAAATTCATTAGTTATATTTTGCTATTGTTAAAAATTTATTGTTGTTTTTGTTTATTATTTCATATTATTGTTATGTTAGTTTAATTTTATGATAAATTTATTATTTATTTAGCATTGCATTAAACACAACAACATTACAATTATAATCAGTTAATTATCTTTATAATTCCTTCATATCAGCCTGTATAAACATTTTATTGATAGTTAATTTATTGTTATATTTTTTTAAAAAGGGTACCTTGAAAAAGAATTAGTATGTTGTTCAGCTCTGACATTTACCTGAAAAAGTTGAGGTTGACTGATTTTTTTTTTCTTTTGAGCAAATATATAATTCCATTTTATTAATTGTATTGTATAATTATTTACGAAATCAAACTTAAATACACAAAAGTATTAAATCATAGCAATTTCAGGAATCATACAAAAGCAGTGTTATCACTTGTCATAGAAAATAAATTTCTTCCAATAGCAACGAATTCTTCACAGTTTATTACGAAAATAATTTTTCAAGCCTGGACGATTCACAAAATCCCATTAAAACATTACTTCACATCTCCATGAAAAACATAGTTTTGAAAAGTTTAAGGCATACGCGTACAATCATAGAATTTGTAGGAAATTCTTTCAAGAAATGCAACCCGATCGGTTTCCGATAAAAATGAACTTGGAAAGTGCACATAACTTTTTCAGTGTATCTTTAAAAATTAATATTGAAAGTGAGCATAACTTTTCTCAACTATGTTCTATAAATAAACATTCTCGTCTGGAACTTTTATGTAAATTTCTTGTTGTTTGCTGGAATTCTTCAATAAAATGCTTGAAATCTAGAAACTTTACTTTAATTTAGCAGTAGTATCATGCCAAAACAGTAGAAGACAAGCTCGACTGTATTAGAAGGCCGCATACTGTTCTTTACTTAAAAAGAGTGAGAAGATTACTAATATATTGAATTTCTATTGCATTTTCATGTTTTTGTTATTGATTTAATTCCATTTCTATTATAAATGCCTTTTTGTGCATGTAAAGAAAGAATAAGAAGATATAAGAAAAAGAATTTTTGAATATAAGAATCTTTTTAACTCGAGCATTTTCGAAAAATCTAGAAAAATTAGCAGCTTGAATTAACACGAAAACAAATTGATCAATTTGAACGAAATTCTTGGTGCATGACGTAAAATTGTTTCGGCTCTTCATTACTTTTCCTTGTATATGGACTTAAATTTGTCTTAGTTTCTAGATATCTCTTCCTCTTTCCTTCGAAGTAACTTAATTCAAAATCAGTAAACAGAATTTCGAAAAAAGAAAATATCCTAAAAGGTAATTTTTAATAAAATGTTATTGTATATCGTTTCTTTATATTTTTTCCTTACATAAAAATTCCATCAAATTACAGCTAACATAGCCATATATTCCTTTTATCGCCTTGGTCAGTGATGAAAGTCTGGTTATTTACAGTTGGCCCAAATTCCAGATATTTATTTCGTAGAAGTAAATTTAATAACGATCAAAATATCTTCAATGTTGCATAAGCTATTAAATAAAATTTAAAAAAAAAGTAACATTGATATTAAAACACAAACTGTAGAGTTAAAATAATTTTAGAAGAAATTGGACAAAAGATTGTCTTTTTTCAATATTGTTATTATGTACGTACTTGAATTGAAACAAAGGAAGCATACAAATGAACAATAAGAAAGAACTTATCCATTAATCAAATATGTCTTTCTTAGAGAATTGCTTATGCCCGATTAAAATACAGAAAGCATTCAGAGGGCGGAGACCAAACCTTGTTTGCTCCAGCATGCTTGTAGTGAAGACAAACATTTCACTTAACTTTCAAAATTAAAAACTAGAAGAAATTCATTGCTAGTTTAAACACATACACAAATTTTACCTAATTAATTTAATCAAGATGAATAAGAAAAATCGCCCTTAGTTATTTTTATCAGCAATGGTTGTTTAAGACTTGTAGTTTTTTTAATCTTTCTTTCTACTTCAAATAGAAAAAAACTTGACATTTTAAGTAATAATATCAACCACCATTCTCGAAATTTTTTCTTGCTCCATTTTTCTAATCAATTTTTGAGTTTTTCTGCAGACATTAATTTAAATAGAATTTTTTTTTTTGTATTAAATTATTAGTGAATACTTTTTGTACTTTAGTTTTAGAAATTGCAGAAATCGTTTTTAAATGCTTATTTGAAAAACGTTGAACATTTGTATAAATTATAAATACACAGAAAGGTTTAATTTTCTTTCTTTCTCTTTCAAAAATCTTTTCTTTTTTTTTCTTTTTCTTTTTTTTTTTTTTTTTATCAAATTTTGCATATACTGTTATAAATAAAAATAGCCTTTTGAGTAGTAGTTTATGTAATGAGGTATGGGTCAAGAAATCCATAAAATATTTCACAGTTTTTCTAAACTTCCATCTGAGCATTGGAATTTTGGTTCTTAAACATTTCTTGACTAAGAAAAAACATGAATATGTACAATGAAATCCTGTATGGTACAAAATGTCGCGATTGCAGGAGTCACATTTTAAAAAGAACTTTAACTTTTATTCACTAGAAAATTCATTGTATATTTAAAAAAAAAAAAAAAAAAAAAAAAAAAAAAAACACTACAGTAAGTAAATGTTCAAAAGAAGTACGAAATTGTGTTAATTTCAATATTAATTAAAACTTATCAAAGAGTTAGCCAAAAAAAAAAAGTAAGACAATTCTTAAAGATTTTCTCTTTCAATCCACTTTATAACCCTACTTCAGCACAAGGAAGTGATCTATCGTACATTTGCGTAAATGTTCGGATTATCACAGCAACTACTGGTACATTCATTAACACCAGCAGGATTATTTTCAGAGGGATGGTGAGTGCAGATCGCATACTGGGTTGTAAGGCGGCTAATTTTTTTTTTTTTTTTTTTTTTTTTTTTTTTTTTTTACTCTCTCTCCTTTTTGTGCAAAGTTTGATTTGTCAAAAAAGGTCATTGGATTTCCTAATGAATTATTAATTGTTATCTATATAATATGTAAGGCAATGCCCTCCGTCACTGACGACTCCAGTAGCGCAAATACTGTGGCCAATATCGCCCAGTGCTAGGTAAAATATACTGGAAGTTTTAAAATGTTGTTGCAGAGTTTTAAAATTGAGATATATTTATTTTGGAACGATGCTCGGGTTTCAGCATCGATTGATCAATCTTCCCAGAAACCCTGTTTCCGACATTGGCCAATACCGCTGTGCTACCTGGATAGTTTTCCCACACCATATATAGTCACAACACGGAAAATGTGTACGTAATACCTTGCGTAACTCAACGTTGCATACAACGAACTTACAACATTGCGTACATAGTAAGCTATTCCGATCTCAATTAACTATCTTCAAGCAGCCAAAAAAAAAAGTCTAACGTTCTACCCGAGGGATATTCAAATGTCTCACTTGCAATGTAGTCACAACTCTGAAATTTTGTACCAAGGGAAGCATTGATAAAGTAAGATATTTTGATTTTGATAAATCAATTTTCAAGGGTCAAAATAGAATCAAACGTCCAAAATGTGGAATGCGTGGAATTTCTTGATTGCTAAAATGGACATGGTAAAATTTCATAGCAAAGCACGGGTATTCAGGTAGTGCATTAGGAGAGAGTGGGGCACGTTGAACATATTTTAGACATTATTGCAAAAAAAAAAAATGCTCTAAAAGAAACTTTATTATATCAGTAAATGAAAACTAGAAATACAACTCATCACTGCTACAAGAATATAGAGAAAACAAATTTTTAAAACATTATATGAAATGGTTCAATGTGCGTTCTAAAATCTAGCGTTTGAGGATGGAATGTGGGGAAATATTGAGAATTGAGTGTTAAAAGATAAATAATATAACCTATAAAAACAATGTTTTTAATATAAATCCTTTATATGCATTGCTAATTTTTAAGTGCATTTGCAACTTCTTGAGCTCAGATCGAGATTTCACAGTGTTTGACTACTAAGAACAAGAAATCCATTCCAAACAATTTACTAACTTCTTTTTGCCCCCAAAACTTAATTGAATACATTGTCATTCACAACGAGTCTGTTTGCCAAGATACAGCTAGATTGGATAACGGTTAGTGGGTTAATTAGCCCTCCGAAGATATTTTCTTTTTCTCGTCGACCTTGTTAGGGAAGGTTTCAGTCATTAGATATCGCCAAATCGAACATTTTTTAATTAAGCTTGGTATCTGGATAATAGAACGTAATTAAAAGCTGATAAGTCTGACGTAAGGCAACATAAACGTATATACAAGCGACTTTTATGTGACAGTCCCAAAACTTGATAGAAAACATTGTCATTTACAACGAGTGTACCGGCCAAGTTTCAAAGTCTCAGTACGATTAGATGGTTATTTGGTGTGTTGCTGGATTATTGCTTCGCAAGATGCGTGCTTGTTCCAGTCTTCTTCCACAATGAACTTTTATTTATGCAATTTTTCTTTTTGAAAAAAAAATTATATTTCCTGTTTTTTTTTTCTAAAATTATAAATTTCTTGTTTGGAGTTTCTGTTTAAATCAATTTTTCAGCCTTCTCTAGAAATTTGCAGAGTGCATCGATTTTTTTTCCCCCTTGATCAGACCAGTCCATCATCCAATCGTAGCACAAAAGGATGCAACCAAGCCTTTTCCTCATGTTTTGCCGTTGGGTATCGTATTTTTCACATTCGAGGATGGAATGTTCAGGGGTTTCCGGTTTATTGCAAGAATTGCACAGGGGAGAAGTAACAAGGTTGAAACGGTGGAGAGATGCATTGAGGGTGGGGCTTTTAGGCGAACAAGTTGGACTTCCATAAGCCTGTTGGGGGAGTACTTTTCTAACAAATTAGGTGATGGGTTGATCCCATACCTAAAATCTTTTGGAATAAATATTTTGGTTCCGGTTTTGAATTTAGCGATTAGATGACGGGAAGTAGGTTTATTAGTAATCCTAAGCGCCAATTGAAGTTTGTGCAAAAGCGACGTTTTAGTGACAGCCCTCAAAAACTTGATAGAATGTAACCTTATCGATAACGAATTTATCTGCCAAATTTCAGCATGATTGAATGGCTGCCTAAGTTGGTTTATAAGTATTCCGAAGCAATTATAGAAATTAACAAAATCGGCGCTTTTATAGATTTGAGAGCCTTCATTAATCAAATCTACTATCTTCCTATTAATTAACAAAGCGCCGATATTGTTATCAGCGTGTGCTTGGTGTTTGCATCTAATTTTAAATATTAAAATCCTCCCTAACAGCAAAATATGCAATAAACTACGTTTCAAAATTTATTTATGAAAAATGATGGTGAATTTATACATTCACATCCACATATCTTTTATTTATTCTGATTAAAACAATTGCGGCAACAGGAAACAGTTTTAACAGTCATCTGTTAAATGGGATTTATTAGAAATTACGAAGCGATAATAGAAGCGTGTGTAAACGCAACCTTTTAGTGACAGTGACAGCCGCCAAAATTTGATAGAATGCCTTGTCATTGGCATAAAATCTATCTGGCAAGTTTCAGTCCAATTGGTTTACGAGAAGTGGGTTAATTAGGTCTCTGCAGATTTGCCCCGTTTTAACATACACACACAGAGATTAGAATATAAAGGATTTTTATAAAATAATGTTACCTTGAAACTCCGAATTGATTGAAAAAGTACAAGGATGTTTATTGAAAACCACAATTAGACAGTATATGAACCGGACATTAAAGGACTGCAGCCTAACTTTATGAACAATTCCTAATGTTGCACTACATGTTCTGTTTTTACAACTTTAAAGGCCCGAACTACAAGTTTTTGAAAATGAATATTTTACACTTTCTTATACATCCACAACAAAATACATCGTTTCATATTAATAGGTTGACATTTATGACATTGAGTTTAGGTTGTTAATTACATAGAAAAAATTATTTTCTAAGGACTAAACCGAGAAAGTAAAAATAAACATTTAAACAATTTATTCTCCTAATAAAATGGCAAACTTTTTGTTTTTCACTTAAAAAATTACTTGATAATACTTATACTGTATTAATAATAATTTAATACCAAGATTGGCCGGGGGGAAAAAGAGGGGGATCTTTATAATTTCCATATTACTAAAGATTATTTAGTTATTATAATTATATCCAATATTAGACAAGCGAAAGATATTTTTTAAACATGTTTATTAACATCTGTACAAACTTTAATACATATTCGAGAAGGAAAACCATGAGGCGTTATTTTCTTACTATAACATGTTAAAAGATATTTTTATGGAAGGGAGAGGGAGGGAAATTAGATTTCTATTCTTCCTGGCCTCACACAAATCGAAACTAGTCTTTCTAATTAAACTTTCTGGTCGTCCTCTTCAACAAAAAGACGAATTTTTCTAGAAGTAATAAAGATAGAGCCACGGTTCATTAAAAACAAACTTCTAAAAGGAGCTTTTATTATAGAATCGATCTATTAAACTATTTCTCTAATGTCCTTTCCAGACTGTTCGAGGAGAACGATGATATTCTGCACCTCTTCCAGAAATTCCAGCACAAGCGATTCACGGAACTACACCGAGACAGCATGGAGCTGGCCCAGCACGCCTCCATTGTAATGAACACTCTGGATGAGAGCATCAAGAAACTGAACAATGTCGACTACTTCATGGACTATCTTCATTCAGTCGGAAAACTTCACACGAAAATCCCGGGATTTAAAAGAGATTATTTTTGGGTAAGTTGAGTAAGGCTTTTTGGAAGAAAGGATTATACAATGGTAGGTGACAAATTGAAAGCCATTCATCATATTAATCAGAAAATCAAAATTGGAACACGGATAAATACAACATTCTGCGCTTTTTAAATTTATAAATTAATAAAATACAGGGTGTCTATAAATTAGTTGGGCAATGGAGAGCAAATAGATCTGTATAACTCATAATAACTAGGCATAGTAAACACTTTTTTTTTTCTTTTTTTTGCATACAGAATGGCATGGTGTACATATATTAGTTGGGGGGAAAAAATTATTAATAATGTCTAGTTATTAAGAGTTATACAGATCGATTTGAACTCCATTGCCTAACTAATTTATTAGTACAGGAAAAATAGCCCAAAAATGGACAGTTGAAAACCAAAATTCGCTCATTCTTGAAACTTTGGACATAACATCTTTTTGGTAGTAGAATACAAGATCCGTCGAGTCCCCAAAATTTTAAGGGGCGGAACATGGTTTTTAAAGGGGGAGGGGGATGGGGAAAGTAAACTGTGAAGTATTGGTCAATTGAAGTATCGTTTTTTAAGCATTTTTTTAGCTGAATCGAATGAAATAACTTTCAGATAAATTGGAACACTATTTTTTGAGATATAATAAGTTTTGTGGGTAAAATATTTGAAAATTATTAAATTGATTAAGCAAAATGCTTTGAAGGAATTTTATTGAGTAAAAACTAAAGTTAGTTTCTCGATTGGTAATTTTTTATAGGAAACTTTTCTGATCAATTAAGGCATACAATGTGTGACACCTGATTATTCATTTTTGAATTTCAATGCTTGAATTACTAAACAACAGCTACAAACAATATCAATACTGAAAATATGGGAATTGTTCTCGTCAAGCAAATTGCCTTTAAAATACTGGCTGATGTCACAAATTCTCATTCTTCGTCTTAAATAAGCTTTTCCTAATCAAAGTAAATGATTACACTCCTTCCCCTTATATTGTAGCTTGGATAATCACAAAATGGGGGGGGGGGGAGGGGAATTAAAAATATTCCCGGTTGGCAGAAATTTTCTGAAACAATTATAGGCAATCAATATAGAGTGATAAATCTAGCATTATCACTCTACCTTTTGTTATGGCACCTCCTTCAGCTCTTGAAACTGTATATACAGCTTTAGTGATGGTATTGGATAACTCTATTAATTGGCATTAACTCTATCCGTCCCACCGCACCTACTGCAGAAAATTATGGTGAGAATATTACAATTTAATTGACTAATGCCCTTCCTTGATTCAATCGGATACATAATGGTGGATTCTGGGCTGCAAGAGTTGCTGTCTCTTGTGTACGCTAAAAATACTACAAAACATATACTTTCAGGGAGCGCTTGTTCTCATGCTGTCAGAGCAAACATTTTGTTGGCTACAGCTCAGTATAATTTACATCTGAAGGACATATCATATACATGAATGAACAGGTAAGGCGGGCAGTAAAAGGACTGATAGAGGATTTCAAAAACTCTATCATAACAAGGGGAGAAACAATTTCATTGGATCCTAATATTATAAATCTAACAAAAAGAGCGTGGGAAGTTTTAGAACGTATCAAGCAGAGAAGTTCCACAGTTAAGTTGTGGATCCAGTACCTTGAAATGGTAACACTGATAAGAAAATTCATAGAATCAGAAAGAACTGGTGATTGTGAGATGCAATTGATGACTGTCAAACTTGGTTCCATATTTTACTGCAAAGAGACGCATTCACTATTCAAAAGCATGTCTTATTTATCTGCAGCAAATGTCTCCTCAGTTGCAAAAACATATGTTTCAGTCTGACTATCGAAAGTTTACAAAGGGATATTTCACTATCAGGATAACCAAAAATATTTTCAGTGGTATTTCACCGGATATGGTCATTGATCAAACTGTTAATCGAGAGTTCAAGGTTGTGAGCGTTATTGTTTAAAGAGGGTTCACTGAGGATATCTTGAGTTCACATGTTCTAAGGAAACCAGCAATGTCACACATTACTTGAGCACTTGAATTTTTTTTAAACATTACATATTTTACAACATGTAGATGCTTGGGAAACTTGCGTGGAGAGACACAAAAATTGCATTACAAAAATACAGAAATGGTCGAAATTAAAGTATCCTGTTTCTAATTCAGCTACTGTTGTAGTATCTCTTGGGATAGTCTTCACTTGTATAGACTTGATTAACTGTCACGTATCAAAAGGTATTGGTCAGAAGATTATGTCACAATTCGTAAGGAAATAATATGGAAATGCAAAAATGAAAAGAAACAATAATGTGCGATCCCTTGCGACAGTAAATCAATTGACCCGAATAAATGAAAAAGTAATCAACAATATACTGATGATATTCATGTTACTGTTTTTATCAAATTCATAGAATGAAAAACAGTTTATCAAGATGCTCACGTTTGTTCTTCAAAGCAACAATATTGAAGTGAAACAGGTTTGTTGGTGATGCATAGATTCTTATTCTTCGAACAGCCTTAGAGAAATCTGCCAAATTTCAGCCTACTATCATCAGCCAAGGTTTAATCCCAAGGCATGTCGTAATCATAATGGTTGCACTTGCCTCTGAAGAGCAACTTATTGCTATTAAAGCTGAAAACAAGACGTGTTACAATACAAATTTATCACTCAAAAAACTTACACCCTTCACATTCAAATGTTGAAAACTACATTCTCCTTGTCCATAGATGCGATATCAATAGATGCGATGCTACAAACGCAATCCATAGAAAAAGGAAAAACAGTTTTTAAGTTGTTTCAAACTAATAGCATGTGAATGGACTGAATCAGAATATTCACCAAATCAAATACCTATCGGGAAATGTGTTGGAGAGCGTTTTTTTATTCTTTCGTATGGAGCAAAGGATCGCAACCTTGACCAACTTCACAACAGTTTTTTCCAGAGGTCACTTAAGAAAAAGACAGCCAGATTGGATTAGTTTACCTCCCACTCCCTCAAGTTCAGATCTGCACTCATATGGAGAGTACTACCAATTACAGAAATGTCTCAGCTACCACCTACTTCCAGAAGATTGGGACTGGATTTATCGAGAGGGTGACCTACAACCTGAAAAAATAACTTTTGCCAATGATGCAATACTCAAACTGATTTCTTGTACATGTAAAGGATATTGTTCAACCCAACATTGCGGTTGCATCAAAAATGGTGTGCGTTTTGTTCTGCTTTCTGCAAAAACTATGAAGGAATGACCAGCAGTAATTCTGAAATAGATGATTTTGACAATGATGATCTTGGACAGTTTTGCATCCATTATGAAATAAATTCAGAAACTGACTCTTATGTTGATAGTTTATGTGAGTAAAATGATAAAAGGTAATAATTATTTGTAAATTTAAGCCTTTTTGTACAATAAAATTTATGTTGGTGTTTTATGTGGATTTTTTAATATTTTAACCATAAAACCCATTATATCGTAACAAATTAGTGTTCCAATCAATCTGAAAGTTATTTCATTCGATTCAGCACAAAAAAATGCATAAAAAGCGATATCTCACTTGACCAATATCGAAAAGTTTAATTTTAGAGAGAATTTACCCCCCCCCCCCCCTCAAAAACAGTGCTCCACCCCTTAAAATTTTGGGGACTCATCGTATTTTGTATTCTACAGCCAAAAATATGTTATGACCGAAGTTTCAAGAATGAACGAATTTTTTTTTTCAAATATCGTATTTTTCCTGTACTAATAGACACCCTTTTTCAGTTTGATTGTAATAAAAACTATTAATAAAAGGCTCCTTTTCAACAAACATTTCTCCTGATGTGCAGCAGAGCCAGATAAATAAGCCATAGCAATGCTATAACTAAGTATGCACCATTTGACAACATTTAATAATTGAAATCTTTCGCTGTTAAGGGTGATGACTTATGAACAATGAGAAAAGAAAAAAAGAAAAAAACTCATATCGCAATCATTTCGAATCAAATAGGTTTTCGATCGAGCGAACACAGCGAGGTCAATAAAATATAAGCTCTAAAAGGGATCAGAAATAAGTTGGACTGTCGACTCACAAAGCGATGTTGTTCAAAGTAAATAAATTTTTCCTCATTTTGATAGCATATAAAATTAAGTTAACCCCTTAAGAGTTTGTTTTTTCTGTGTTCAAAAAAGGAAAAAAAAATGATAAACAATTTTATAATTTTATTACTAAAATATAAATCGACAGTCGAAACTATTACAGGTAATGAAATGTGAAATTTATGAAAATTTTTAACTATAGCTAAAAATTGCTTCTGTTAGAAACACTGGAAACATTTAAACATCGGCCAAATTAGAGAAGTGATTTTTCACAGCATCCAAACAGTGTATGAGCAAAACTATTAAAAAATAAACTTTAAAATAAGCTTAAAGGAAAGCCAAAAATTTCAATTACTTTAAATAGATGCCTACATAATTTTTTTAGTAGCAGTATTTTGACAAAAAAACAAATCGAAAAAATAAGTTGTCTTAGAACTTTTTTAACTTCTACGCTATACACTGATGTTGACGGAAACTTATACAAGGGCTCTGTCTTTCTGTTAGAGGTCAACGTTCCCAAACTACAGACAAGTGCAATGTTTTAAACGTGTCCTCCAGGCGAGTTCTAAAGGGCACTGTCTACTTTGGATGCAGGGAGGGGGGAAAAACCGCTATTTTTATTAATATATATATATATATATATATATATATATATATATATATATATATATATATATATATATATATATATATATATATATATATTTTAAGAATACTGTTTTGCTTATTGATATAAAACTTATTAGGCTTAACAAAAACATTCGCAATTTTTACAAAATAATAATAATATTGATTTTAACCACTTTTTTAGTGTTAAAATGCCAGGTAAACAGAATTCCTCAAAAAGTGGGTAGGTGTGCGCAGTTGGAAAAAATCTCAGAAACTACTGAACTGATCCTTATGAAATTTTAACCACATATTCTTGTACACTTATCGCTATGTCCCGTACCAGAATTATTGCAAAATTTAAATTTTTACTATTTTTCTTTTTTTGGCACAAAAAAAAAAAAAAAAAAAAAAAAAAACACGTTTTCCAATTTTTTTTTTATGCCATTTTGTTATTTTTGCATAGAAATTAATATTAGAGGTACGGGATGTATCCACTGTCACACAAAAGCTAAAACCATTAAATTTTTTTGTTTCAGATGGGCAGTTGTTCAGATTTTTTCAACAGCGCACACCTACCTACTTTTTGAGGACTCCTGTTAACCTGGCATTTTCCCACAAAAAAAAGTGGTTAAAATCAATAATTTTTTATTTTTTTTTATGTAATTTACGAATATTTTTGTTAAACCTAACAAGTTTTATATCAATAAACATAACAATATTTTTAAAAAAAATTAATAATAATAGCGAGTTTTTTTTATGCATCCAAAGTAGACAGAGCCCTTAAACCATTCAGTGCTTTAAAATTCGACCGGAAAAGTGCTTCCCATTGTAACTCTTCCATAGGAAATAATCTTGTACAGCATAAAACGCTACTTATAGCCTTTATCAATAAGTGCTTGCATACAATTTTTTTCACTATTTTTACTTGTAACAAGAAGTTATTGGTTGGTTGTTTTCAGATTATCTGGCGCAGTCAGCAACACGAGGGCTATAATGCGCCGAAACATTCGTCATTAGACAAACCAACATACATTTACAAACCAACATACATAGACAAGCCAACATACATTTACAAACACCCATGCCTAACACGGGACTCGAACCCGCAACCTCGCGGTCTAGAAGCTAGCACGCTAACCACTATACCGTTTGGTCGGCAACAAGAAGTTATTATACACATCGGAAGGGAAAGAGACATTGAACAATTGGAAGTTAGAGACCATAGTTAGTTTCGAAGAAAAATCCGTAATTCCTCGTCAAATATATTAACATTTTTGGGTACAACGATATCCTGATGGGAAAACCAGATCATTCTTCAATAAAAAAACCTGCATTACTATTAGGGATCCAAAGGGAGTATCAATCTGATGCTGTTCGTCTTCAAAAAGTCTCTGTTCTTAATTCACAAAATGCGCTACTCTAAGTCTCATCTCTATTTTGAAGTATTCAGTCACTAATAGAAATGTATATATTAGTTTGGATACAGAAGAAAAAGTACTTTGATAAAAATGTAACAAACCTGTTCAAAATAATACATAAAAAAATTCCATCTTGCAATAATAATTCTTTAAATTTACAAAGAAATACAAATAAATTAAAATATGTATTACATTGTTTTCAGAGAATCGAGAGACCTTTCTTGGACGCCGTACAGGAAACATTAGGAGAACGCTACACAGATAATATGGAAAACATCTATAAGATTACCATCCGCTATATTTTGGACACTGTAGTTAAGGGATTCGATTTAGGGGGACCTAAGGCTAGCACAACAAGCATCCAACCACCAAAAGCATCGCCAGAACCATCACCATCGCCTCAAGAAGTGAAGGAGGGGGAAACTTCCTCTGAAGTCCAGACAGGGGCAATGAGTTAAACGAGTGGACCATCTTAAACGAAATATCTACATGCGAGAATATGTACACATCGATCGATTCAAAGGATGCAAACATGTCTGAATTTTTGCAGGCGTGTGAAATGTTATGAGGTAATACGAGGGCTCAGCAAAATTGGACCTTGCATTTAATGAATTGTAACATAGTTCATTAAAGAAGACATCGGGAAATTATAAACTATGGTTTAAGATATATTTTAACCCTTTCGGACCCCGGGCAGTTTTTAAAATGCCCTGCTTTTTCTCTGTTCGGTATGGCGCTTGTATTTTCCTATCCTTTAGCAATGAAAATTCAATAGATCTAACCCATTTCACGCTATTTTTTATTTATTTATTAATTTATTATTATTATTTTTTACACTCATTAAAATGAGTCGAGTCTTGGAAAAGTAACAGTTCTATGTAAGATAAATAGTACGTTAAAAAATTCACAAATATCTATTTATATGTTAATAGGGAAAAAGTCAATGTCCGAAGTGAGTTATGCCATCCTTTGCTTCCAAATACTTGCAATTTTTTACATGGAGGTCAGCAGAATTAATTACAAAGAAGAAAGAAGTGTAAATTTCACTGATTTTTTCCCCATTTTATTAAACTTCAAGAACTTGGAATGGTGGGTGCAAATGCGCCTCCTTGGTCCTGTATGGTAGCTGAATAATTCATAAAATAATGAAGATATAAACAAACTTATGGCATTTATACATAGAATAACTCATATATTTTCAATATGTACTTTTTTTTTTTTTTTTTAGTTAATCAATTTAAATTTATCTTTATGATTTTGATATAATTGGATATGGCTAATTTTGTTATTTTGAAGTATTAAAATCAAATCAGTAGTTTCTTTAAGAAAAAAAAGTACATATTGCACTAAATACAAGTTTTTAATTTTTTGAATCAGCTAAACTAAATCATATCTGAAAAGGTTTAAATAAAGTATAAATTACGCTAATTTTTCTCAAACGTGTCCAGAATGTTTCGTCAAAAATATTTTTCTCGCTTCACACCACTCAATGTTAGGTATCAAATTGCAATCTTATTTCTATATCTTGTCTTACGACAGAAAAGTGTGCCAATATAACTCTAATGTAGCATTCATAGAAAGAGTGTCATAAGACACCTATTTCAACGTATTTATGGAGTTCAAGTTTTATTTCTGACCAAGATCGTGTGAATAGACAAATTAGAATTTTTAATTTATAAAATTTGATTTAAAATTCAAGGGCTAGCAAAAAGGCTTAAGTGAAGTGAAATGTGTTTACTATATTTAACATTTTTCTGTACGATATATATTTTGGAAAACTAATATATTTAGAAAATACTAAATATTTTTTAATATTTTCTTATTATATAACTTGAGAGCTCAAGTTGTAAAAAATATAACACTGCTGATCAGTTAGCATTTTTAAATATGAAAATATTTGTTATAAACAAATGTTTAAATGTGAATCTTATAGACATATGATGATATTTTCACATAGAAATATTGTGCTATTTGTGTTTCTCGTAAAGAACAATTATTTTATAACAAATAATTTTGTAGCTAAACTTTGGGTTGCTTTATATATTACAAATGTTTGAACCATAGTATATATACCACATGTAAAACTAGTTTGTTGAAGCACAACAAAATCACCAATTATAAAAAATTTCAAACTATCATTTTAAAATTCCCACTATAATAATATAAAAATTAAAAAGAATCTAAAACAGTGGGTATAAACGGTCATATTCTAATGAGTATTGTGATATCAAATTAGAGCAGTCTTACAAGATGTTTACCAAAATAAAGTATATACATTTTAAAATGTAATTTTTGTTTGTGCTTTTTTAAATATACAAAACATTTTTATCAATAGTTATTTATTTTCAACTGCCCCAACATATCATTTTAGTTCATTCCACACTTGTAAGTAAGTCACAAATCATTAAGTATAAAAATTCTTGATTCATTGGCAAAAACATCCTAAAGCTGATTGTAAAAAGTATTGTCAACCTTTAAATTTTATAATATTAATGTAATTACTTAAATGTATATAGAAATATATCCCAAACTATAACTATTGCGTTAATATTTCAACAGTTTCTTTAGTTAACATTTTCTATTTTACATTACTAAATGTGTTTAATACTAAATGTGAGTAATCGTGCAAAAATTTCAAATCACTAAGTGTTTTTTTCTGAATTTTAAAAACATTTCTGCAAATTATTACTTTTTGTCATAAATAAGATTAAACTTTTCTAAAAATATTTGAATTTTCATTAAATTGCAGAAATAATTGAAAAATCAATTTAAAAAACCACTCCCTAAAATTATTGAGTAACTGTCATTAAACTTGATTTTTTGTTTGTGTTTTGAAAATAATTATAATTCTCACTCAAGATAAATATTGCAAAAAGATTAAAAAAAAAAAAAAAAATAATAATAATATGCTTGAGACTGTGTCAATGAGGCCTTATAATTGTTTTAAAGCTGGAGAGTTAAGAATCTCCAACTACTTTATGACTATATCACAATAGTAATGAAAAAATATATAACTGCAGGAGCCATTTTAATTCCACTTATTTTGGAAAACCTAGGAATATCCCACAAAATACTACAAAAAAAAAAATTCAATTAAAAAGTTTAGAAATGCAACCAAACAGTAGAAACTAATTTTCCATGAAAACAGTTTCTTGACTAAATTCCAATAACCAAGTCCAGTCATGGGCCAATTCTCTGGATGATACACAATACATTTTGGCTCTTTTCTTTACTCGTAAACAGATTAGCAATGTAAAATGATGATGAATCTAATGATTAAGTCTTTTGTTTCATATAATATTAGTTTGTGACAAAGTTAAATGAAAAAAAAAAAAAAATTTTAACTTGATAAAATGAACATTTATAATATCCGATACATGGAATACGTTCATGTACCGTCTGTGGCTTATAAATGTATATTTGACCAAGTTATATTATTTTTCCATATAACTTTGCCATAAACTATATTATATAAAACAAAAATGTAACTACTAGATTCATCATAATTTTGCAATTTTAATTTGTTTAACGGAAGAGAAAGAAATGCAAAATGTACTATTTGTCATCCAAAGAACTTCCCAATGGTTATTAAAATGCTTTATTTTATTTTCACATCTGCATATTTTAAAGTTACAAAATATTTCATTTTAACATAACATCTCTCAAAAGTTATACATTAATGCTTCTTGTGAATGCTAATTTAAACTGTTCCAGGTTTGAAAAAGGATTTATAGTACCTTTGTATTTAGGTAAAATCTAAGAGTTGTTGAGTTATTTCAATTGCAACACTCACTATGTACACACACATACACAAAACTTTTTTAAAAAATGTCAGTGTTTTGTTCAATATAGTCTTTTTTAAATTAAGAATAAAAGAAAAAATTTCATCTTTCTTGGAAAATTTCTTGTAGCATAGATAGCAGCTTTTGTAATTAGACTGCTAAAGTATTGTACACTTGTTAAGTAGGCTTCTACAAAATATAGCCTCAGCAGTTACTTTGAAATATCAAAATATTAAACATAATAAAACACAAAAAGTATGTACATTATAAATATATATATTTTTAATGCAGATGAACATTTTTTAAAAATTGCTTAAGCAAACAAAACCAAAACGGAATAGTTTTTGTCTTACTGCCATAATATGGTGTGTTTGTTGAAGCTAAATAATTTTATTAAAAAAAACTAAAGCATTTAAAATATTGTTGGTTCAATAAGTTTAGCAACAAGAAGAATTTAAATTTACATTAATAATGCATTTGGAGAAGCTAGTAAGTAGATTATTTAAAGCTTAAGTAAATTCTGTTTATTAGACTAGACGGGAATATAATTGTAGCATTAACTAAAGCATTAATTAAAACTAAAATAGTACAATCCAACACTCCTTTTTAAAGTAGAAAATACTGAAATCTGGCACAGACATCTTATATTTAGAACTAATCAAACTCAAATTAAAGATTATTTTTTATTAGGAAGTGAGGGATTGAAAAAAAAATCAAACTTTGGGATAAAATAAAGATTGTTTATTTACACTGTTTCATGTCTTAACTTTTATTAAAATTTAAGATAGCACAGTTCAAAATCATTTCAAAACTAAGTCATGTAGTTAGTTTAGGCATAAATTAAAGATAACTATTTACAGTGACAGATGCTTAATGACTTAATATCAAATATTCAAAATTCAAGATAACACAAATAAAAATCATTTCAACTGAAAGAACACATAAATATTTAAAATAACATAACATTACATGTCCAATACGTATTTACGAAAACTATAAAAAGTCCTAAAATGATCTTTTAAAAAAAACATTTTGTTATAAGCACATTTTTAAACAACAAAATTTATTAATGAACATGAAGAAAATATATAAAGTACTGTCTCAAGCTAAAAAAAATACTAGATAATGTTGCATACATCTTAATGATAGTATGAGACTATATACATTTGAGACATTGTACTTACATCAATTTATCAAAAACCTTGTTTAGCTACTTTTTCAAACATCTTTCAGAAAGAAAAACTCTCCTCATCATACAAACTTCATATCATATTGATGAATTTTTGAAATTGATCATTTCATGGAACTAACATAATTATTAATTGACATGGCTAATACAAAAAGAAATTCAAGAATAGAAAAAGCAAGATTAAAAAGCTAACACTTTTAGGGAAAGGGTATACTTTTTATCTCAGTATGTAAGCATGATCCCCTGATTACATTTTAAGACCAGGTACCAATGTTTAAAAAATTTAAAAAAAAAAAAAAAAACATGTCACTTTTTAACCCATTAATAAAAAATAAAATGAATTTAACTTGTTAGAAATATATACATGTGTACTTTAATTCTACATCATAATTAAAATCCATATTTTGCCTGAGTTTCACGCCGAGTAAGACTATTGAGAGACCATTGATTTTTCAAATCCAGTTCTCTCTCTTTAGCCTGAAATTTAAGAACAAAAATAAATTAAAAATTTATACCAAAAGTTTAAGTAAAATATATAAAGTTATGCACATATAAAGTTTAATTTTCTCTGCATGATTTATTCTAACTTGGTCTTTTGGGGGAATTCAATCATTTATATTTCCAATGTGGTAATTAATAAATTGTTCTAATGAATGTTTCTTACATATTTTTATTTGGGTTTAAAGGTGTAAGTAATAGGCAGAGAATTCAGGTTGCTATTTTGCTTTATCATGGTGTAATTTGAAGTGGTGAGGAATTCAGCAAAATTTGAAGGCAATTAATTTTTTTAAATATCTAACATTTAAAAATGCAAAAACTGTCAAGAGGTAACACATAGGCTTTGAATAAGGTTGTCTAGAATTTTATCTGAATAAAGATATTTTTTAAATGAATTGAGATTATGGCTATTATGGCTAATGCTCTTGTATTAGTTATTTGGGTGAGGGTTATGAAGCAAATGTTTTCTAAAAGTCTTCCTGGGAAAACAATAATCTTTGTTGCAATACTGAAAACCCCCTATATTAATTTATTATTATGCCACATTGCCAAATGTTCATTCGGGCACAAGATTGACGAATCAATATGCATTTAGAAAGTCCAAATATTATATTTAACAATATGAATTGTTTAATAAGCTTAGTAAAAAACATGAATTTTTTAATAAGCTTGATAAAAAATATGAAATTTTTATTAAACTTAAGAATTTTTCAATAAGAGCTTTTTAATACGCTCAACAACAATACATTTTCTCAACATTACAATACTTCATTACAACTTAAATACATTTGCAACAACAATACAAAATTTTATAATAATACATTTTATGCTTTTAAATTATTTTCTGTTGTTTTATTATATATATATAACAGGATTACTTTTAGCAATAAATAAATTCACATGATTATACTCATAGTTCCCAACTGAAATATTATTTATTTGTAGCAACTAGAAGCATTTTCATATAGTTAACAGCAAAACGTGCTAATAATAGATTAAAAAAACTTACCTGAAATGCTAAATATGTTATCTGATGTTTACGCTTCTGTTGTTGAGTTGGCATATCATGTCTCCTTTTTGAGGGTTTCTGATCTCTCTCTTCAGTTAAACTTTTTAGTAACCACTGATCTTTCCCAGTTAGTTGATCACCTGCATTAACATCTATTATGTCGATATTGCGTGTATCCTGCTTGCCTTTAATTTTCTTAAACTTTAGAGGAGAAAATAAAAATTACTGAAAAATATAATTTTCTAAAATTAAAAATAACTATCAGGAAATTGTTGAGCAAGGACTTCAAATTAAATATAAATGAATGTATATAGAAGACAAAGTTTTAATTTTCTACATACAAGATAACATCATATACTATAAAAACTTTAGACTAAAAGAAAAAATACTGATAAGAAAATAAATTAAATCAAAGTCATTTATCCTGATCCATGTGAGGAAACTTGTCCACTATTAATTATTTATGATTGAAAACTTATTTGAAATTAATTGGTTGGTTGTATTCAGATTATCTGGCGACGTCAGCAACACAAGGGCTATAATGCGCCGAAACATTCGTCATTAGACAAGCCAACATACATTTACAAACACCCATGCCTAACACAGGACTCGAACCCGCAATCTCGCGGTCTAGAAGGTAGCACGCTAACCACTAAACCATTTGGTCGGCCTTTGAAATTAATTGAATTTTAAACTTGTATGAATAGAATAGATAGCTAACTATAAAGGTAACTTGATAAACCTACACATTTCGAGATAACCAAATGACAAAATAAAGCTATTTTTAATTTATATTTCCTATTATTATTTTATGATTATAAATATTCAAGAGTCAAACGAGTTAAACGAAAGAGTCAAAACATTTTTGAGAATTAGTCAATCCTAAATATTTCTTAAATTTTAGATTTTAAAATAAATAATTCACCACATTTAAAAAATACTTACTAAATTATTCTTTATCTTCAAACTCACATTTATGTAAGTAATTGACAAATAATACAAAACAGGTTTGGGATTATATCATGTTATTAAAAAAATTTTACAAAAAAAAAGAACGAAAGAGTCAAAACATTTTTGAGAATTAGTCAATCCTAAATATTTCTTAAATTTTAGATTTTAAAATAAATAATTCACCACATTTAAAAAATACTTACTAAATTATTCTTTATCTTCAAACTCACATTTATGTAAGTAATTGACAAATAATACAAAACAGGTTTGGGATTATATCATGTTAGTAAAAAAAATTTTACAAAAAAAAAGATAATTGAATTACTGTTTCAAATTTTTTTTAAAGAAATATATGTTGTCATATTAAATTTTTGTAATACTACTAAAATTAAAATTTGTACAATTTTGAACATTTGGTTAAATAGATCAAACAGCTTTTTAATCCATAGACACAATTAAATAAAAAGAAACTAGACACAATTAAAGTAAAAAGAAATTAATTTACTTTTACATTAATACAAGGAAAAACTTATTATTCTCAATTATTCTATTAGGTTACTCACCCCTTCATCATTGAGAAATGAAGTCTGAGGAGATGCTTGGTTCGAAGGGTTTTGAAAATTCTCATCCCAGCTCCGCTGGGCAAAGCTATTTTCTGTTTGTGGATCAGAAACCATCGTGCCAGAATACGATGGCAGTTCATAAGATAAAGATGGATCTTCATAAAATTCTGAATTTTGCGCTGGCTGAGGAAGGGATGAGAAAAGAGAACTCTTATTCTCAATTTGGAGGACAGCAGTTGTATTACTGGAATCGCCAAAAGAAAAGTAATCTACAACAGGTGTCGAACTTTCCTCATTGTCATTTGATGAAGCATCTGGATCAGATTTGACTGATGACCCAGTTAGGGCTCCTTCAATAGTAGTAGCATCTTTTCTAACATTTTTCACTGTTGATGGTATGGTTTTGGTTTCCTTCTTCTTAGTGAGAACGTATGGCATGAAATTCTCGGTTGTGCTTGCAGTAGAGTGTTTCGGAGGAGGAAGAATGCTGAATAATCCAGATCCACTCTTAAAGAAAAAATACAGTGATATATAAAAGTTGTACACAATCAGATTCTATTCAAATTATAAGCTTTTTGTAATAATTTAGCAATAATATAGTTGCGACTAAAATAGGGAAGGAGTCCACAACTAAGATGAAGTTTAAGAATTAGGTTCTTGTAACATACACTGAGTAAACAATTTATTATATGATTATATTTTACCATTGATATATTTCACCTAACAGTTTTAAGCAATTTAACAATGGTTTCACGCTGTTTTCACTAGAAAGTCGGCAGCAAAAATTAAAAAACCCATTTCTTACAGTAATAGTAAATTACTGTAGTGTACTCAGAATTTTGGAGTTAGTATTAATGAAACTGCTACAATCGTGAAATATTTTTGTGTATGAAAAACGGGAATTACAAAAACTTGCAAATATTATGTTAAGGACACTATGCTGAGGTATACAGAGAAATAGCATTTAACTCAAAGGAAAAATTAAGTGAAGAAAATATAAAATTCATTTTTTTTTTTTTTTCAAAATAACCAAACACATGAATCAATAATTTTCAACTTTTGCCAATTGATTAAAAAAATTTACATTTCATATTTTTTATAAAAACACACAATATGTTCTACTAAGTGTGCAGTACTAGTTATCATACAAACAAAGTAGTGTATAGTACAACTTAGTAACATAAAATATTATATTTTACATAACTTCTGATTGACATAAACAAATTATACTGATAAATCAAAATTTAATTTTAAATTTCAATTATGGTCATAAATCAAATTTTAAGGAATTTTCTGTTTAAATGGGCTAATATTGAAAATATTTACAGCAATCACACATAATGTTACAAATGAAACTCATGATGTTACAAATGACAGTAAAAATATGAGTGACCAAAGCAATTATTGCTCAATATTTATGTTAAGCCACCTAAAACTCCGAAATAAAAAATTATATTTCCCAAATATTTTTCCTTAAATACTGAATTACTAATTTAGATTTAGAGTTTTGTTAAAAAACCAACTTCCAAATGTTCATGCAAAATACGTTCAGATATTGTTTATATATCAATTGATTTATCAGAACAAGAAACGCTGAAAGAATGTACAAATTGGAAATGAAGAATAAATTACTCTTATTTATAGCACAAAAAAAAACCTTTTTTAAAATTTAAAAAAAAAATGATAAATTAAAAATTTATTATTAGCTAACAGTGTTGATCTTGAAATTACCCTAACAATTCATAAATAAGTGGGGTTTTTTTGGGTTTTTTTTAATAGCAATTAGTTGTATAAGTAATAAAATAAAAATATTTGTTTCATGCTATTAATTTATTTTCATATTTTTTAATACTAATTCAAGTTAAAATCAACCAAGCCTTTAGGGCTCCTTCAGATGGTGCGGACACGGGCCTGCAAAAGCATGCCTTTTCATATTTGTGGATGTTTGCATGCATCTTTGAATGGTTTGATTATTATTTTTCTCCAGTGAATGCAGTATGTCTAGGATGGTGCTGTTTTAAAGCCTTTAGTTATTTTCTATATTTATTTTATAACATAAATATAATTTTAAAGTATGGACAAAAGAAAATGTGGTTGCTATATTTCTTTTATCTAAGAAGGGAACAAAGAGGTAGAGGTATGAGAGTAAAATTCATTAATTAACACGAGACATTCATATGGAGTTTTTAAAGGCAAGCTTGGGAAGGACAGTAGCAAGTTCTTCAACACTTTTTACATGTCAGCTAACACATTTTTTACACACTGTTAGAAAAACTGAAATGCACTTTCATAAGACATGAGTGATTAGATACAACTATTGGAAAGGCTAGCTGTAAAGTCGTATAAAAAGAAAGTCGATTATTTTCCTAGCATTCTAATTTGTTACAAGTGCGAAATTTATGTGAGAGTGTAATAAATACAAAATATACAACCCTAGAAATACAATAAAAAAAACTCTTTATTGTTTACAATAATAATGAATGAATAGTAGTAGTTGAACAAACAAATAAGAAAATACCGGTACTGATAATATATCGTCGGCTAGTGAAAATGTGTTAACTCTCTAAAATGTTCAGGAAAGCAATAAAACCTTCTAAATTTGTATTTAATCAAAAACTTAGTGTTTTTGCATTTCACGCATGTACTAAAAATTTATTTCGGAGATTAAGCTTCAGCTTTTATTGATCAACTAACTTCTCTTCTTGTTTTCAAAGTATCAAAAAGGATTTGTGACTAAAAATGGAACTAGAGCCCTTTTTACTCTAAGCCGACAATATGTTTCAGAAAAAAAGTTTAAATACTAGTTTAAATTGGAAAAGAGTTTCATTAATTTTTTTTAATCACTCACAACTTTTTTCATCCTTAAAAGTGTAAGAAAACTAACATATCTGTATAAAAATTATTCATTTGATATTTAATTGATTATTTAAAATTTAAATATCTAATTAGGATCTAGTTGCACCAGTCACAACTCAATTTGTAATTAATATAAAATTCCAAATATAATTGCTAACTATTAAGAGCATAGCACAATGATTTAGTACAGGGAACCTACAAAAATTGTAAATATAATCTAAATATTTTTTCATATAATTTTGTTTTAAAAGAATTTTAAATTATTCACTTTTAATTAAAACGTCGAGAAGCAAAATGAAGTTAAAATTTAATTATGAATGGATGAGAATTAGACCCTAGTACGTTTTCTGTCATGTATTATAAACTTAAAATTAAAAAAAAAAAAAAAAGAATGCAGACACCATGCAGGTCTGCAGGAAGGATTCAAAGTTTCGGGCCGAGCTCGCACTATGAGAAATGATCCATTCAACTTCTTGTGAGCCCGCATCTGCACCATTTGAAAGAGCCTTTACTTTCACATTTTAGAATTTTTTAGTTAATTTTGATAGTTATAAAACTAGCTTTATCAATGAATCTCTCACTAAAAAATGCCACAAAAACTCTACTATACTGATTGTATTTTACAAAAGTTCTTTTGAGGATTAGAAATAATATAGCATTTGCACCACACTCAAACAAGTTTTTACATTTTTACCTTTTACAAATTTTGAATTTGGGATGCTTTACAGGCATTATTCTGATATAAAATAACACTCTAAAAGAAATTTCTAGAATATTTCTTTAATGAAAATTAATGACCTGCACTTTACAAAAACTTGTGTTAGTAAAAAAAGCTGGCAAAATAACCTAAATAGCATCAACTCTCAGTCATTATTAATCAGAACAGCTTTGAACTGATAAATTTTCCTATTAAAAATTCTTATTTCAAAACCCTTCAAATATGTTGTAAGGATTTCAATTTTAGCAACCGTTTCTCATGTTAATAAACTTTAAAAACCTTAAATGTCCCATTTTCCACTATCACAATAGATTCCCGAAATGTTAACAAATATTGTAGGCCTGAAAATCACTAATCCTACATTTTGACATCATGAGTTTAAGAACGTTTTTACAGGAAGTGACGTCTTGAGCACTTAATAGTTAAATTAAATGTAATTCATTGACTTTTAAAGGGATGTACATAGTACCATTCGGTTTTTATTCACAACCTACTTCGAAAATCATGCAACTTCACAATTATAAAGTGTTTTTACAGGGTGGTCACAAAATTCAGGAAAAAAAGTTCCCTGATAATTTCCTGATTTCCCTGACAGATTTCTAAAAAATTCCCTGATTTTAGGGCAAACTTTTTTTCAAATTTCTCAAATGTTCTTAGGTTTTCCAGATGTCTAGACACCCTGATCAAATAGAACATGTATGCTAAAGAGATAACATGCACATTTTTAAAAAAAAGTTTTACTGGTAATGAAAAGTTTAAATTATTCCATAACATTAAACTTCTAATGACTACAAATCTCCAAGTAAATAGCGCCAAAATATGGATGATGTGCCTTAAACAATAACAAAATTTCCTGATTTTCATTAAATTTTAAAAAGTTCCCTGACATTTCTCTGATTTTTTCCAGAATCAGAAAGCTCCCTGACATTTCCCTGATTTCCAGGTTTTCCCGGTTCTATGGCCATTCTGTTTTATTGTGTATAAAGAAACTATTGTATTTTTATTCAAATGCCTAACCAAACCATTCTATTAAAATACTTAACTTGTGGACATATCAGAAATAACACTTAGGAATTTTGTTTGGTAGTCTAACCCACAATTGCCATTCAAAAATTAGTATGGTTTGAGTTCCCAAGTTAAGATATTTTTTTAATCCCTGTCATACTTTTAATGAGTATTTAGAACAAAGAGTCCTAAATGTTATTTACACTACTTATATTTCTTTACCCTCACAATGTTTACAAATTAAATATGTAAAAATATACAAAATCAGTAAAGTATGCATGAAGGTACAGTTAAACTCTGTTAACACGAAGTCGAAGGGACCACCGAAATTTTTCGTGCTAACCGTCTAAAAACTTTTTCATTTAATTCACGCAAATTTAAACTACTAGCTATATGTGTATCAAATACTGCTGTTTTTACTTCACATCTTCATTTTTATCAGTCCTCATCCTTTTCCTTGCATTTTCAAATTGCTTTACAGCATAAGCTGCTTCAATTTTTTTACGATTTTTTAAAATTGTTCATAGTGATGTTGGCGATTCCATACTTAGCTGCGAAGACATTATCATCCATTTCATTAAAAAAATTTTGCTTTGTTTCTAACGATAACGATTACTGCATGTGACTCATTTTGACAAGATTCAACATGCAAATGCGACTTTAGTTTCTAAAGTTTAGGAGCAGGACAGGTACATGATGTCGCAAAACCAGTTTCCAGAGAGATGCCATCTAAATTAGAGTAGAAATCAGTTCATTTTAAAGCGATTTCCTTGAAATTTGACCAGTCGGGCATTTTTCCTGTTTCATAAGGTTTCAACTTCAGGAAAGTTTTCTTAATTTGCCTCAAATATTGAAGACCATCTAAAAAAGTGCTTTGAAGAGCAACTTTATTTCATCTAAAGAGGGATTTCATGTTATGGGATTTCTTGTTGAACGAATAAATTAACGTTAAGTTTAAGCTTCATTGTTAGGAAAACTACTTATATTTTGAGTTAAGCAGAATTTCATGGTAAGCGATTTTGTATTAACGTAGTTTGACAGTATTATAAGATAGTATTTAATTATTAGATTCTAGTAGTACAACATTAAAAATACAATATAAAATGTTTAAATGCAAATAAAAATGGAATCCCACAAACCTTTGCTTTCAATTTCTTGGGTTCAGGTTTAGCATCTTCATCTTTAAACTATTATGAATAAAAATAAATATTATAAATGAAATTTATAAAATTAAAATAAATAACAATAACATATATTTTTACAACCCTTACAATAAGAAAAGAAAAATTGCATTTAAAGAATCATAATGAGCAACATTTTACACTTACAATGATGAAAAAACAAAATTTTAAATATTAAAATTACAAATCTGTTTAGTTATTGAGATATGGTATCAAGAAGGATTACATGTTACATAAAAATAAAAATAATAAACTAGAAACATAAAATATATAACAATATTTTGCATCATTTAAAGGTCAAAAACTTATTTAATGAAATCGTACCTCCTGAAGTGATGGAATGCTTATTTTCACAGTTTCTCTAGCCTTTTTTGGAGCTGATGCAGTAAGATTTGAAATTGATGTGTCATTATCTTCCTGCTCACCTTCACTATCACTACTTGCATAAGCCACCAACGACATCAGGAAACTACAAATAACAAAATTGACAGCTCATAGAACAGGTAATTGGCAATCTTTATATTTTGGTGCTGTTTGGAAAACATTAACTGCGACAAAATTGACAAAAAATTTCAAGATAACTATAAAAAATACTAAACAGTTATGCATACTTTGGAAAAAGCACAACTTGGAATTCACTCTACTTGCATTCTGTTACATTGTTCCTTAGAAATGTTTTTAAATGAGGGGAACAAATTTTGTTCAAATAGAATGAATAATGGAATAAATAGAGATTTGAATTTTGCATTTCAGCATTAAAAAATTGTATATATGCCTATTCTTAACAATAATTTCCAAGCTATTACATCTGCCATGCTTTTTAAAGAAGGTTATTTAATTATTTTTAGTCTTTATCAGTAATCAAGTATTCTGGTGCAATATTTAACCATAACTTCGTCATAAACATAAATACTGTATTAGCAGAAGAATAGTTTTCATAGCCCAATTAATGAATATCTTGGATTGGTATGAATCATTTTCAATTTCAAAACAAAATAAACTAACATACCACCTTAAGTTTTCAGAAGTTTAAAACTTTCTAGTGATCTTGAAATGTATTGAAAACTGTAAAGAATTATTGCCATTGACAGAAGGAAAAAATGATAAAGTTTTTCATCAGTTTTCAGTAGTAAATAGTTAATTTTATGACACCTATACCTTGATTTGCAGTTTATATGTTGATAATAGTATTAAAAAGATGTTGTGTAGGGTTAAAAAATTCACAGAAATTTCGATAAACAGAGTTTTATGTGTAGTAATATAACTGGTGATGGATTTGATCATTTGCATGAAGAATTTGAGGGATCAAATGAAAGCTTTTCATTGGTTAATAAATGCTCTAGGTAGTTTCAAGTATGTTTTAACTAAAACCAGATCATAACCATAAAATTACATAATTTATAAGTTTTTTTTCCCCTTTTATTTAATAATTTGCCAACATTTTAAAGCTGTTACCATTTGTCCTACCATTCTTTTAAATTTTTATACCAATATATTATAAACTCTATTTATAATACATTTGAATGCATTCTTATCATGTGTGAAAGTTTTGGGAAAGTTTGGGAAGTGGGGGGTTGGTAATATAAGGTAATGAAGAAAACAAAGACTTGATTTAATGGCATGTTAATTATGCACACAAGTTACACATAAACCATTTCAGAAACCAACCAATTCAATACATCATTTAAACTTGTACTAATCAAATAAATTAAACTTTTGCTGAAACTAAAATTGTAAAACCAGGGTGTCAAACAAAGTTTCTGATAAAAATTCAAGCATAACTTCAAGAATTTCAAAGCTCATCCTAAAAACTTTCAAGGACTCCCTCCTGTGCCCAATTAATTACCACTGTATTTCAGTGGTAGAAGTGGGAAAAGAAAAGTGGCTGGATGTCCAAAATTTGGTGATAAGTGCACCCCCTCCCCAAAGATAAATTTTATAATTTCTTATCTTATATTAAAAATATTAATTAGTAAGAAGATAATTCTTCCTAAAACTAACATTGAGCAAAGGTCTAAAATTTATTGTTATTTTAATGAATATTCTGCATCTTAGTTTTTTTACTTGGAAGTAATAAGTTGGTTGTTTTCAGATTATCTGGCGCCGTCAGCAACACGAGGGCTATAATACGCCGAAACATTCGTCATTAGACAAGCCAATATACATTTACAAACACCCATGCCAACACAGGACTCGAACCCGCAACCTCGCGGTCTAGAAGCTAGCACGCTAACCACTATACCGTTTGGTCGGCTTGGAAGTAATAAGATAAAGATAATGTGCTAGGTAGTAATGTGCTTCCAAATGTGCATACTTTCACGAAATTAAATTAATAGACAACCTAAAATGGGTGTGTGTTTTTCAAATAACTTGGCTTTGTATGAAACAATAGAAATTTAACTTAAAAGAAAGTTCCTCCAAAGTTAAAAGTTGACCAGTTGTAACAGTATTTGTCAATAAAAATACCTATATATTTTTATAATAATATGATACACCATAAATATTTATTTTTTTTACATTTGAAAACTTTAAATCACTTTTTCTCAGTGTCACTACATTTAAAGGTTAATGCGGGTGGATCTTAGAATAGCCCACCTCTTGGCATCTTTTGGAATTATCGCCAAACGAGTGGCGATAACGTCGCCAATGTGGCAACCTAGACGGATTATGGAGGAGAACAGTCTAGAATCTTACGGAGCGCCCTGTTTGAGCGTCCGATCACAACGGCGTTTCGGAACCAAAACTATTTGAAATGCGCAACGAAATTCTGAAACCTGATTGGTTAATTAATATGTATTCATTTTTTTCCCGTCATTTATGCACCTGGTCTCTTGGGAGAAGGTTTTTATGATTTTACAAGATTCTTTATTCGGCAAATCATTAACATGTACCCTCCGCCGTCAAAGGATTCAAACACATTTATAGTAAGTCTTAATTTTTTTTTATAAAATATTATTATTTCTGGCCTTTAAGTATCGTTTTTTAATTGAAAAATAATAACAAATATTCAATTAGTAGTCAACTTGGCGAGATTTGAAATAAGTCGCCAAGAGGTGGGCCCATCTAAGATTTTACCTGGTTAATGCTATTTTTCTTTAATAGTTTTTAGACAGATAGAGTGTTTCTAAAAGTGGGGGAATGGATTTCAGTTGTTTTAGAAGTGGGGAGACACATGGGCATTTTATTGAAAAATGGGGGGGACGCGTCACCCCGCGTCTACGCACACTTTTAGCACTGCCATATTTTTCAAAGTAAAGTCACACAATTGTGTGCTGAACTAATTTTATAAATTAAAAAATACATAAAAAAATTAAGAAATAGCTAATTATCGTATAAGAATTAGATTATTTTGAAATTATGGGAAGAGAGGACTTTTTAGGGATTTTTCTTGAGGATGAGTTTAAAAAAAAAGAAACGCTCAATGAAATAACTGATAATAATGCCAATAGAGGCTATAAGACATTAAGAGAAAAATACGGGGAAAAAATACCCATTTCATCGGTGATTTGGGAAACTCTAAAAGGATGCAGGTTCTGTTTTAAATTCGGTTCTTTATTAGTTGTTGAAAAACATGAACTGAAGTCACTTTTTCCCACATAGACACTACCATAATTGTCCGTAATTGAAAGTAAAAAAATTACGGAAATACGTAAAAATACTGAAAACGTTCACCCATGTTCCGAATGTTTCTACTTATGCTTCAAAACTAATGTCTTCAGTTAACCGTTTACTAATCTTCTATGCAAAATTACGAAATTATAATCTAATTTCTATAGTGCATCTGTTTTTTAAAGTGCTTTGCATCGCATTTTTTAACAAAGTATTAGAAACTAATTCAGTTTTCTATAAAATAGTTCGTTCCCTGTCTGGTATACTACGTGTGATTAAAATGAGAAAAATTGGTAAAACTTACTAATGATGAGAGAGCTAAAAAAGTTTTGTTTTTCAGACGATTAGAAAATTAAATTATGAAGAGTAATGCTTGACAAATTAGTATATTATATAATAAATATAATTATATAGTAGAAATATCTTTGTTTACTTCTTACCCTATTCCTTACTAGTGCAAGAGGTAGTAATTGCCAGACTCGAAATGCATTTGTCGACTTTTTTTATGCATGGCTTTGGGATTGGCAAAACAAACAAAAAATTAATTAAAGCATTCTTTGATTACAATCACTAATTGAGATTATAGATCAGAATATTTTAACATTATATATCAAAGTTTAAGAAACAACATTTTTAATAGTTACCTAAACATCCCAAATTATCACCCAAATACATACAACTCCACTCATGATTAATGTTTATTTATTTTCTGCTTCTGTAAAAAAATTTATTTAATTTTCTAATTTCTAATTCATGAGGAAAAGTTACGAAATAATAAAACCTATAATGTCTGCTTTAATAAAAGCAGTTTTTGATCATACATTTAGGAACTGTGTAGCAAACCTCACACGAAATATTAATACATCCAGTTTAGTTGAAAGAGAATTTCGCAAAAATAAACGCCAAAATATTGTAATCAAGGAAGACACTGTACCTCAAGAAAAAACATTCGAAGTTGGACCGTCTTGGCTCAAGTACGCTTTACTACTTTTCGTATTGCCTAGTTATATATATCCTAATAATTATTTGTTTAATAATTGAACAAAGGAACAATCGATGTTGCTAGTCAGAATTTGGACTTTATTATGTTTAAAAGTGGAAAGTGAAAATAAAACTTTATCGTTCTGTGCTTTCAGATTTTAAACTTAAATCCTATACGCTTTTCTAGTAATAGTGAATATCTGAAAAACAGTAATTCCATCACAGATTTTTTTCTTTTTTTTTTAATTTGCTTTAAAAAAAATATTGATTCTTTTGAAAAAGATATCTAGCTATTGCATTGGTAAAGAAAAAATATCTCATAGTATGGAATAGAGGTATAAATAAAGTTAAAGAAAACACAAGTTTTCCCATGTGTTTTTAAAGTTTGAAAAGTAGTTTGGTCAATGACAGAACAATATTGGTTGGGACCGGACTGCAATAAAAAATCTTTGTGTAGTATACCCAGGGTTTCTGTGCTTATGAAAAGTCAGGAAATATTATGGAAAATCATGAATTTGGACATTTTCAAAATTTTGTCTGAAAAAAGGGAACCTCATGCGGGAATTCATGGAAAACGTAGATTAATACTATGTTCGTCTGCCCGTGACGTCTAATCAGGGTTCTTTTTTCTCGCGTTAGTAGAAATGGTTCAGAAGTTCAGATAAATTTGCCTATGACTATCGCCGGAATTTTTTCGGGGTATAGTAAATCATCAAGTTTTACTTCTCTGTCATTTGCGTGATTATTTTCGTAGTGTTGCCTGCATTTTCCTTTTCCTGATAGTTTTCAAAGTGTCGCTGCTACTTGCCCGATAGTTTCGTGGGACACCAATGTGGGGTCACCGAACGACATAGTGTTAAAAGTTAGTTTAAGGTTTATAACCATCAAGTGTTTTTAATAATCATTTAAAAAGCATATTTCCACTCTGATACGTGAAGTTGCAATCATGCATCACTGTTATTGTTGTAGTTATTAATTTTGGCCAAAAACTTATTTTGCTTTATGTTTTAATTTTAAAAAAATACCTTTTGGATTCTAAAAATACTCCTTAAAATTTATAGAGGTAGTGAAAATACCCTTTAGAAATATTTTACTGGCGAACACTGATGACGTTATAAACAGCAAATTTGCTATTCATCTCTTCGTGATCCCTCTATGTTTTGACAGAACAACTGCTTTTTTGAAGATGCTTTTACATCTTAAAATAATATATTTGGCTGTTTAATATGTTTAGGAATATACCTATCAATAAAATTAATATACCATTCTCTTTCACCCATGGACATCTAGTTCCACAGATGTGACAAAATGATAGTTTTTTTGCATGTGGTGAATTCTCCATTATTTTTTATTTCATAATATTTTTAAAACAAAGCTATTTTATCATATGTTATTGATTTCAACAATTTATAAATTTAATTGATGATTTAAATTCTATTGAGTTCCACTGATATGACATCTCATCTCAACCTTTTTTCTGTCAAGTCCAATAACTTGATAAAACTATTCATAAATGACTTAGTTTGTAGCTTGTTCATGGAAAGCATCAAAGCATCTACTTAATACCCAATATCTTTATGAAATCAGTATATTATTATCAACTGCAAGGATTTAATGACACTTTTTTTGGGTGTCCAGGGATGTGACCTATTTCCCTGGTTACAGGCATAAAAATTTAAATAAAATAAACATAAAATAGAAAATTGACTAATAAGTGTTAGAAATGTGTTCCAAGCATTTTCTTGATCTAAAAATGAAGTCTAAATAATTTTAAGTTTGTTTAATTTATAAAATATTACCCTGGTAAAAGTCAAAATAGTAAGTGGTTACGTTCCACGGATGGACATTTCACTGTTTGGGAGTAAAATTTGAGTGATAATTAAACTAATTTATTCCAATTAGAATTTGCAATTAATTATTTCCATCATACTAAGGTTGTTCATACCTAAAAAAGTATTTTTATTAGTATACTTTTTGTAATAAATGGCAGTTACACAAATTCCTGATTTTCCTTAGAATGACCCAAGAACTAATTTGATAAGCTTGCGTTAATAATTTTTTTTTTTTTCTTTTGTCTTCTTTCTTAACACAGTGCTACTCGTATATTAAGTCAGTAATGATTGGGGCACATTTACGATTAGTTTCTTGGGGATATGCTGGTATACCATGAATCTTTTGCTGGTGAACGTTTCCAACGATAATGATTCTTTCTTCTGTTTTGTGCTTATTGGGCAATAATTTTAAAAGTTTTGAATTTCAATGCAGCATCATAAATTTAGGGAAGCACCACTGTTCCTTGTTTAAGATGCTGTTATCGATTAAGAGTATCGATCTTAATTTTGCATTGTCTTCAAGGAGTTTTATAAATTTTTTTGCAAGCTTTTCATTCACTGATTATTGGGCTATTTACTTTTTCATAAAAGAGCTTTGCTTGTGAAAGGATTAGTTTTGCTAACTTCCATCTAGTCCTATTTTCTTGGACACCTTCTTCAATATGATGTTATACATCTCAATACTTGCAAATTAGTTGGAAGTTTGAAGCCATTTATTTTTAATCATCACGAGTTCTCTTACTGCCAAGGCCAAAAATATTTTGAAAAAAGAATACAGTGTTACCATATAAACAATTGGCTGATTTAAAAAAAAGTAGAACGAATCACCGCTATGATAACAAAAGTTGTTTCTATTGCAATACAAAAATATTAATAACCTTAATATTAAAATGTAATGTAATTGAACTTACCTATTCAAATGCACAGTTCAACATGCTTTAAGGGCAGTACAGGTTCCCCCAAATCTTAATAAAATATGGAAATAATTTAGTATGAAAAATACTGAATTTGGTGATTTTATGTGAAAAATCTGAAATTTCAAAGTTTTCGAGGATCTACTAAAATTGTTTGGAAAACAAAAAGAATTGGTTTGGTAACTATTTATGGGTAATGTAACATTTTGAGATTGGGGACAAAGTGATTTGTTTCTAGAGAGGTGTTTGACAATGCACTCTATTGGACAATAAATATCAAAGAGATTTTATATGTGTTTTGAACGTCAAAATGTTTTAACATTGAAAACAGAACCATATAGAATCACTTTATGTCTGCCTGTCCATCTAAAACACTTACAATGGAATAACATCTTAAATAAAGTGTTTTTGAAGTATGTAGAAAAAATTCATTAATGTTGTATTTAGTACTAAATAAAAACTATAAATGAAAGGATTTCGAAAATATATAACAAGTGTTTCTTGATACAAATTGTATCAACAAAACATAATTAACTACTTAAAAATACCTTCCAGGTAGAAAAATTTATAAACAGTAAGCTGGGTTAGTGACTATAATTATAGTTTACAAGAACATTATATTAGTTTATCAAAATATCTTAGAATCAAGGAAATACTTTAAAACATGTTCCCTGCTTAGTTCCGAAACTTCAGCTAGAAAAATATGAAAACTAGTGGTGTGGAACATCGCAGAACTTTCAATACACTATAATGCTGACGTGGATTTGTCTCGTCTACCATTTGTATATTTTCATCCTTCATTTAGAATAAATGGGCAGTTTGACGATATTTTTTTGGAATAATTCTTGTATGGGTCTATAAAAAGAAAAAAGCGCTGAAATAGTGATTTTGGCGATATACTGATGCGCAAATTTTCTGTATAAAGTTGTAAATAGTAACGTATTATTTTAAAATTCTATTGTAATTTATTTTATTTATTAACAGCGATAATACAGTTTAGAAAAAAGTGGCAACACCTACAGAAATCGTGAAATTTCGAGATCTTCTTTTTTTTTTGACGAATTGGCTGGGTATTTTGAGAAAGTTCTCACGCGCTTATAAATTCAACCGCAGCTAAAATCGACGTACAGTTTGACTTCTGAACTCGATGAAAGCTGAGCGCTTTGAGTGTGCCTGACCTGAATTATAGCTGAATTCGGAGTTGTTTTTATTGAAGCTTGTGTTGAAGTCTGATAGTGATTGCACAGTTATTCGAATAACTTTTGTGATATCTTGAAGAGAGAATAAATAGTTTTTATCTAGTAAAAACTGCGCCATCATTGCCTCTGTGAAAAATTCGTAACAATACTTTTCAATAATCCTTATATTATCCTTTATTATAAGCGAAACTGAGAGGAGAAGAAAAAACAATTGTTCATGAGGAAAGAGAACTCTGTGTTGAAAGCATTCATTTTTCAACTTTTTACACCATTAAAACATTTTTACAGGAATTTCGGAGGTGGGGATGTTTAGAACACCTTAAGAGGCATTACCACTGCAATTTTTATCAAAATCGTTAGAACCGTTTTTTAGCAATCATTGAAAAACATGATTTTTTCAATGGCAGCTACCTTATGTGCATGCACGATTTTGACGAAAACCTTAATGGTAAGTCCCATGGCCGCCACTAACCCTCTTATCAAATGTGAACATCATAGGTCAATTTGTTCGGGAGTTATGCTGACCACAGACACACACGTACAGACAGACATTTTTTCTAGATCACTTTTTTGAAATCAGGATGTTCCAAAACGTGAAGAAATGCAAAAAAAAAAAAAAAAAAAAAAAAATTTTGACCAAATGCTATACTTTCACTATCTATGTATATATACATATTATTAATTGAAAGTAAAAAGTTTTGTAGATGATTATGAAAAGTTCACAAGAAATTTAACTGTTTTGTTTTTCCTTACAGAAAATGTGATTTTCCAGATGAAAATACCAATGATCAATTATTTAATGGAGTTCGATTTGCAGACTTACCAATTGTTAGTATTAGGGTATCTAAAAATAATACAATTTATATGCTAACAGATCCAAAAGGTAATTAACATTTTTACAATATCAAACTGACTGTTAAGTGTAATTGTTTTAATAAATAAAACATGTATATATATAGAGAGAGAGAGAGATAAAAATGTTTATAACTCAAAAAATAAAAAGAATCACCAGTGTCTAAAACTTATCTAAAAGGTGTCACTTCAATGCCTTTTTGACACTTAGGTTCAACTTTACAAATACTCTCTACAGAAGGTTTTTTTTCCAGATAATTATATTCTGTATAAAAGTTTTCATACACTGTTTTAAAGATTTTCTCTATAAGTACCAATTAATTTTTTTTTACTATATTTTATAAATTTTTCGATGTTTGAAGCATTGAGATGTAATTTCCTTTGATTGGTTTATTTAGATGTAAAAGTAAGTATCTAATGAATTGTGCCATAATTGCAAAACTTCATAACAATTTTAAACAATTAAAAGAAAGTTGTTGCCTTTTTAGCTTATGAAAGACACTCTTTTAGTTACAGTGATAGACCCCCAAAACTTGATATAATGCATTCTTATCAACACCAAATCTATCTGTCAAATTGCAGCGTGATTGGATGATGGCAAGTTGGTTTATTAGTATTCTGAAGCGTGTGTAAAAATGGTCTTTTACCAACAGTGACGGCCTCCAAAATTTGCTATAATGCATTCTTATCGAATACTAATCTATCTATGAAATTTCAGCAAAAATGGATTATAGCAATTTTGTTTATTATTATTCTGAACCTATAATAGAAGCATATGTAAAATCAGCCTTTTAGTGACAGTAACAGCCCCAAAACTTGATAGAATGCATTGTCATCGATGTTGAATCTATCTGCTAAATTTCAGCACGATTGGATGACGGCAAGTTTGGTTTATTATTATTCCAAAATTATAGTAAAATCGTGTGTAAAAGTGATCTTTTAAAGGCATCAACAGTCCTCAAAACTTGATAAAATACATTGTCTTCGAATCTATCTGCCAAATTTCCGTCTGATTGGACAACAGCAAGTGGGTTAATTAGGCCTCATCAGATTTGCCTGACAGGCCCACTGCCACAAGCACACAAAATCAAAGTTAATATATAGGATTTAATAATTGCTTAAACCTAACAAAAATTGTTTACGAACCAGAAATATTTCTAACTATGTATTTTCTTTGTGAAAGAGCAACTTATAAATAAATCTAGCCTTATTGTTTAAAGTACCGGTATACTATAATTCTGAGGGAATACTGATTTCCAATCTTTTTTTCTTTTTTGCCATCGAATTTGTTTATTTTAACTAGGGATGGAACGGATGTGAGTTTTACCGGATTTCGGATATCCGGGGTTACCATGTCTACCGGATACGGATATCCGAAACGGATTTCACCGGATATCCGGCCGGATATTCGGTCTATATACTAAAAACGATAGTTATACGATATGCTATACGAAAAAAATGGTCATGATATGAAGTATTAAGTAAATTATAATTAGTGGTTAGAGCACCACACTGCATGCCACAGGTCCATGGTTTGATTCGTGGACTGGGCAAGGTTGACTTTGCTGTTTATACCTGAAAGAAATAAACTGAGGAGGATCATGCATGCTTGGGAACTAAACACTGGGGTTCGGCGTCAGAATGACCGTCTGAGGGGAACATCTGCTATGTGACACACAAATGCCACAGTCAAGAAAGCTGAGCTGGGCCCAACAGGCCTTGGTCCACACTGGCTGTCGCCCCACTGAGTTAAAATTTTTTATTTAAACTTTAGTTGATGAAACGATGTTTTAGTGATGCCAATACCTACACTTGCTGAACAATTTTGAAACTTCATCACCATTTTGTTTGTGTGTTACTTAAAATTGTACCAAACATTTTGCAATGTGATGAAAATATTTCAGAAATACGTTTGTAAATTGTTACTCAACTTCTTCTTACCTTGTATCATGTAATGCAAACATAAGATAATCTTCCTCAAGTCTGCATAAATATCCTATATTGCTTTTACCCGAAAAACACACAGCAATTGTACTGAAGTCAAAATAATAAAACAATGGAATTCCATTAACTAATGATATTTATTTCTAGTTTATTAAGACAAATGTGTTAAAAAATACTTAATAAAACTGACAACAAATTTAATAAGAATTTTTTAATTTGATTAAAATATATGCAATACTTAATAATATATGCTATATGCTATTTTCAATATATGCTACTTTCAATTTACTTCATGCATTGTTTATAATTGATAAATGATTACAAAATTATACCGGATGCATTTGTTAATAACAAAAGATTTATTTTAAAAATTTTATGAAATTGAAGTCTATTTTTTTGTAATGCACCTAAAACATTACGGATTTAAAGAAATCTTCTAGAAAACTTATATTGGATCTATCGGAATATTCCATCTTTAAATATAAACTTAAAAAATTTTGAACCCAAAATTCATCAACATTATGTTATACCATATTTAAAATATATATTTAATATAAACAAACAAAATTAGTACTTACATATTTTTGTGGTTAAGGCTTTTACTTTAGGATCATCTAAACTCCACAATTTTGGAACAAATAATGTCGATTCCAATGTTGTCTACGTGCATTTCTTGCTTTGATGAATTGTTTTTTCTTGTTCATCAATATTTGATGCTTTTAGTGAGTCGTTTAACCTTCGGTGAATTTCCTTATGCACATTCATTAAATGGTTCCATAAGGGTTTTGTGGAAAAGGATTTTGGGCTTTTGCCGCGCACAATATATTTTTTAAACGATTCTGTTAAGCAAGTAACACATAGGGCTTTGCTTTCGTCATTTCCATTAATTTTAAAATACTTCTAAATGAGCCATTATTAAAAATTATAAATTGGATTGTAATTGGAGAAAACTATGATTCAAGACATTCTAGAGAGCTAAATATATTTCCACATTGTGGTGCTGCGTTAAAGACCTAAACATTACAATACTTCATTTTACGTCAGAAAAAATATACCAGCTTTCAACTTCTGCCAATGAAAAATCAGAAATTAGACCATACCATTCACAGCATAAAGGGGTAGGATATTATCGTCGATAGAGCAAAAAAAAAAAGCATTGAGGAGTGCGCATTGGCTATTTATTGCTTTTTACTCGCTAGCAAATGTCAGAAAAAAAGGAAGTGAGTATAACTAAAACTTTTAACAAGTTGTATAAAAAAGTACTATTTATTAGTATTTCGGTTCGTGTTTGACGGAGAAGCATTCAAATATAACATCTGGAATTAATCAGATCATAAACTTGGAATGAAAAGAACATATTGCAAAACACGTATGAAGGATGTGTATGGAAAAAGATTGGAGGAATGGTTTATGCTTATCAACTCGGCGCCAATAATACAGCGAAAGCATAGTTCTCACGAAGGAACTTTTTCGTTTTCTAACTTGACTGCAATATATGTCCAAGAAAAAAAAATTAGAAAAAAAAAGTGTAGGATGCGGTGTCCACTTTGTCCGAAAAAGATCATTATTTTTTGCAAAAAATTATTTCTTGTGGATACCTGGTGGCCGGATATATAGCCGGATATCCGAATGAAATTATCGGATGTCCAGTATTTCAAATCGGATATCCAACGGGATTTCGGATTTTGAAAAATCAGCCGCATATCGGATATTTGCTGGATATCCGTTCCATCCCTAATTTTAACATAGATGCAAATATTCACATTTTTATATTTATTTGATTTTTATGAAAGAATTGTAGCACGTCTAAAAGTAACCTAGTCAACAACCATAAATGGTGTAATTTTAGTAACTTTTGTTTCATGAATTTTATTTTCAAACATTTTCTTGTACTGTATTAATTCTAATATTTTCTTTTTCTTTTAATTTCTAGGAAAAGCAATAGAAATAAGATCTTGTGTAAGTTATTTGTATATTATAACTAGTATTACATTCATTTGAAAAAAAATTCATTCTTTTAATTATATTGATTAACAAATTGCAGGGTTGCGACAAAAGCGGGAAATCAGGGAAATGTCTTGGAATTTCACTCCTCTGAAAAATTCAGAGAAATGTTAAGGAATTTTGTAAAATTACTCTTTAATCAGGGAATTTTTAATTTTTTTAGTTTCCCTTCTCGCATTTTCCATGCAGGTACAGAGAATATTTCGGCTCACTTCATGTGAAGTAAATGCCCTTACATCAGAACGTTAAATTAAGGTTTTTTCCTGTGCTTTCTCGTCTGTTGTAAAAGCCCCTCAATATCTGGCTAGTTAGACGAGTTTGGAATACAACAATTCTGACCTTTTTTTACTCCCAGCAGCCGAGACAAACCATTGATACCCAGCTCACAACCGCCTGTTGATGTTCCGCCTTTTTTTTTTTACTATCTGGGATCATTGTTTTGCCTGGAACAATTATTGATATATTATTTCTATTGGATTTTTTGTTATCTTATAACTTAGCAATGTGGCTGTCGTCACCGTATTGTTAAAAAAAAAATTCAAACTTCACTGTCTGCATCATTTAGAGACATGGTTATTTTCTTTCTTGTCTTGCATTTTTTGTCAACAGAATATGTTAGAACCCCAAATTCCTTAATAATTCAAATTTATCCCATTAGATTTTTTCGTTCTTATGAACCCTTTACAACGCTGTGTTACAGATGTGCAACATATATAAAAGCACCCATAAGCGGAAGAGCTTAAATCCTGTACCTACTTGTATTTTTTTTTTTTTTTTTTTGTACTTTCATTTTGGCATTTTATTAAACACAATTAACTGAAGTAGTATGTGTTTTTAATTTATATATTTAAAATTTCTCAAATTTATTAAATGTACTGAACTCGTATAACTTTGTACCAAAATTGTATTCTTAATAGCAAATTAGTTATATTAAAAAGAAATTCCAAATAAAAAGCTTAATATATTCCCTTTCTAATTTATAATAAATTATAGTTAATCTTTAGTGGCATCCATAAAAAAAAACTTATAAGAGAAAAGATATTGTACATTTCAGTAATTTATTCTGTACCTAGGATTCTTTATTTTAGTTTTAGAGGAAGTTTGTACTTAAAAGTGAAAAAAACTTGTTATATGTAATGGGTAATTATTGTTTGTGCTTTCTATATTTACATTGATCAAGGATGTGTTTTGTTTTCTAAATTATTCAATACTTTGAAAATCTTAAATCAACTTTGACCTTTTTCAATATTTATACTATTTAGGGAATAGAAGGTTTTAAAAACACAAAGAAGGGAACTAATATAGCAGCTCAAGCAACTGCCATTACCTTTAGCTCGGTAGGTTTTCATTCTTTTCCCTTTGTATGCTTACATTATTTTTTATGGCTCTTTTAATAATTTAAATATTTTCAGAGAATAAAAAGGAAAGGGTTTGAGCAGGTCAGAGTCACAATAAAAGGCCTGGGACCAGGACGCATGGTGAGTTTTTAAATCGACATTTTTAATTTGTTACTTTTAAGGGAACTTAAACATATTATCCTGTCGACCATTTTCGACAAAATCAAAACTGTTGCTAAAAGGTAGCTGAGTGCATGTTTACTGAAGCAATAAAGGAAGTATTACAGAGTGGCCACAGAACCAGGAAAACCTGGAAATCAGGGAAATGCCAGGGAGGTTTTTGATTCTGGAAAATGTCTGGGAACTTATTAAAATTTCATGAAAATCGGGAAATTTTGTATTGTTTAAGGCACGTTCATCCATATTTTGGCGCTATTTACATGGAGATTTGTAGTGGTAAGCCATTAGAAGTTTAATGTTACGGAATAATTTAAACTCTTCATTACCAGCAAAACTATTTTTTAAAAATTGCATATTATCTCTCTAGAATGCATGTTCTATTTGATCAGGGTGTCTAGACATCTGGAAAATCTAAAAAAATTGGGGAAGTTTGGAAAATAGTTTGCCCAAAAATCAAGGAATTTTTTAGAAATCTCTCGGGGGAATTATCAGGGAATTTTTTTTCCTGAATTTTGTGGCCACCCTGTATTCAGTCCCTAAGTTTTGCCTAATTTGTTATGATGTCATTATTATCCATTATTGGTGCTAAAACTGGCCATTAGCAAAAGTTTTGATTTTGTTGAAATTGGTCAACAGTATAATACATAAGTACCCTTTTAAGTTTCCCAATTTTCTTTTACACAAGGCTCTAGGTTGCCAGTATAAGTACAACATGTTTGGTTAGGGTGTTCCGTTAAATCTTATTTAATTTCTTTTATTTCAAACAATTTTCACAAGAACTTTCCAGTAAGATATCTTAGTTAATGATTATGGTGTTAAGTTTTGCTTAAACAAACATGTTGTAATTGGAATTAATTATTGATTATTGATATTTTTATGAATTTACGAATTAAAATAGCTATATTTTTAAAATTATTATTATTATTTTTTTTAATTATTATTTTTTTTTTTTAATTATTATTATTATTATTATTATTTTTTTTTTTTTTTTTTTTTTTTTTTTTTTTTTTTTAAGAATAATAGATATTATATTTAAAAAGTTTATATCTTTACAAATAATCTAATTTTAAATTACATGATCGTAACATTTTTGCATAGAGTATTTTCTCAAAAAATTTATCTATTATTAATAGTTTTTACTGTACAAGGTATTTAGAATTTAACTACATCCAAGCGTACATCACAGCCAGACAAAATTTTGTAAAATTTTGTTTATTTCTATTACATAATTAATATTAAATACTGAAAATATTTAATTTTGCGGACATACTCCTCAATTTATTTAATATGTACCTCCTGCACCAAGTCTCAACTTCATTAATATATACCTCTACCTTTTTCCTCATGATTTTTTCTGATTTTAGGCATCCATCAAGGGTCTTGAAATGGGAGGATTGAATATTATTTCCATCACAGACAGAACTCCTTTTGTCATAGGTGGAAATAGACCTAGAAAAGCCAGGCGTGTTTAAGTTTCATATAATTATATGTATGAGTGTTATGTGAATCATGATTTGAAAAACATTTTTGATGTGAGCTCATTTTGATGTATATAAAGGTTTTTTTATTAAATTATAGTGAAACTAAGATGAAATTGTATTCTTTTTTCTTTGAAAGTTTTAAGTGTAGTTTTTCCTTTACATTATTTGCAACACTATTAAATTGCAATTGTCACTTATCTGTAGTATTTCTTATGCTTTTATATTACACTGGTGTCCAAAATTTAAACTTGAAGTCAGTGTTTGACTAATAGTAACTTTTAAGTAGAATAGCTTATTATATTAAATTGTAATCATAATGTATCACAATGTGAATTAAAAAGATGTATTTGCAAAAATAAGTATAACTTACACAGTTGATATTTTTTAAAAAATCAAATACCATTAGATCACAGAGTTGCATAAATGCATCTGTGTTAAAAATAAAATTAGTCTATAATTTGGGAGGGGGGGGGGGTGACTACAGTGTTGATAATGCACTGTGCCATTGTACTTAATGTAAGGTTTGTTATAAGCTTAGGTACCAACAGTATCCATTTGTCTTTTAAATATAATTTCCTCCTGCAAGTAAGCATACCACAATGTGTCTACTGGATTGTCCCACATGTTTGATAGAATCTGAGGAGGTATAGTGAAATAAAATGCATAATTTACTTATTACAATGTATTTTAGAGGTTACAAAGAGTGTTCTGTTAAGTATGGGAATATAGTGCAAAATAGACACTGATTTTACCGGATATTATGTTTTTATTAAAAAGCAGGATGTGACTTCTGTGTAATTAATTGATATCTAATGGCTTTCCAATCTTGTAAATATACCTCCACATACACTTTATATTTATGTGACTGGGTCTTTTCATTTAAAATCATTGTATATCTTTCCTTTTTAAAAAATTAATTGGCAAAAGAAACTATACGCTTAAATTTTTTGCCACAATGTAGTTTTAGTATATTGCTACAAAGAAATTAAAACTTGTATTTTCAGAGTACAAATTTAAAATGAAATCATTTTAAAAACTTAATAAGCAAGATTGATTTTTTTTTTTATTGCAAGTACTATATCTTGCTCAGTTAACTGTCAGTATTTAATCTCCTTACCAATATTATCAATCGTTTTACAAACTATTTCGAATTTTTTACTGTTTTTGAAAATTTGTTAGTCATGATTTATCAAAAGTGAATTTAAATTGAAAAGTTTGAGGGACTGTAAATACTCCTTTGAGTATGAATACACAAAGTTGATTCACTTCTGATACCCACAACGACGTCCATAGTGAAAATAACAAAAATACGCAAGAAATTATTTCAATCAGATATAGTATTGTTGTCTTAAACATGTAAGTTACAAGCATGTATCACTTCAATGAATACAGAATGATAGTGAAACAACAATAATATAACATTAAAGTATTTCAAAAGAATAAGTTCTGGAGGTGATGTTCTTTGATGCCGAGTTCCAAAGTCAAAATTCTAATTCGACAAACATCTTGTAATATAACAATATATGTCTAAAGCAATGGTCAGATTTTTTTTTTTGTATCCCTCTTAAAAAACATATTTCTTACACATACAGTGAGTGCGCCAAATTTCAAAATTGTATCCCAATGTTAATGACTATACCTAAGTTCTAGCCATATGATCTACCCTACTTTTCATTATTTTTTTCATTTATTTAAAGTTTAGACAAGATGAAATTTTGTGTTTTGAACTTTATAACGTATATTGATTGCTTTGGTGTACGATGTTTGAGTCAAAAATTGAGTATTAAAAAGTTTAGCTGCAAATTTGTTCCGATACCGCCAAATTTTCATTCCGTGCATATTGATACATTGCAACCAGAGGTTTAAAAAAATATTTTTTGGGTGTGTATAACATTATTTTAAGGTAAGTTGCCCTATTTTAAAAGCGGCATTTTAAACTAAGTTATGAATGAACTTCTACATCTCTCTTAAAAATAGTGTAAATAGATTTTTAGAACTATATACATTAGAAAATGTTCTCTTGACTATAATGTAAGATGAAGGAGAAGTTTTATAAATCTACTTTTAAATTATACTTCAATTTTGGAGGCTTTGCTTATTTATTCCAAAAAAAAGTTGCTTACTTATTTCAACATCTGTCTCTTTACCACTTCTGTTAAAAACCTTATCCCCCTAAATTTGGTCTTGGGTATCTCGGACACTAGCACAATTACCCCCAAACAAAAATATTTCTATCATAAATTTATTTACTCAGCATTCTTTCTATTTTAATCTTGAATATACTTTGCAGATGAAACTATAAAACTACTCCATGACTCAGCTTTCTTAACTTCCAAATTACTACACTTATATGAACAAATTATTAGGGTTTTTTAATAGAAATTATTTTTAAAAATTTTTTAATCAAATATTTATTGGATATTTATCTTTTTATTAAAAAAAAAAGTTTGATTAGAGTCTTGATACTATTAAAGTGTAATTCCAAAAAAAAACAACTAGCAAACAATTCCAGAATTAAGGTGGAAGAACTGTGTGTAACTCTTGTGATTACCGAACATTTTAATGCTGATTGAATTTATAAATACTTTTAGATGACTATTCATCATGAAGCTTTTCATAGCATTACAGTTCCTAACAATTTAACTTTCTGAAAAAAAAATTATGCTCACAACAAACCTCTGTAAAATGAAAAAAAGATGTTTGCTAAAAATCATTTTGACACATTGTTAATTTTTTTACTCACAAACTCATAATGAAGAAAAATGTAATTCTTCGTTTGACTATGCTATACTCCAACTTAACTTGACATCACTAGACGATAGATCTTCACCGTGCTCACAGGCAATTAATCCATTTTAGCGGAGTGAAAACATAATTCTCGCCAAACCTTATAGCCTTTTGCTCTCTACAAGGTTTCTGGGCTGAGTTTCCTAGCGTGATTTTTTCTTGTGGGACGGGAGAAGAATGAAAAGGGAATGGGGTGATACAGTATTCCTGTCCATCCCGTTTGTCGAACAAAAGGTGGTATGGTTTGGCGAGCATTATGCTTTCACGCCGCCAAAATGGATAAATTGCCTACGATCTGCCTGTGACGATTTACCGTCTAGTGATGTCAAGTTATTTGAAGTTTAGTATAGTAAAAATTGAGGACCCGAAATCTTTTTTGTGGTGTTGCCCAAACAGCCATTGTTACGCCACAAAGTTATAAAAGTGTGGAAAGGTGTTGATAACCCCCCCCCCCCCATCTCCTCTAACATTCTCCTATTTACATGCTATGGCTGTGACATAAAAAAAATTGAATTGTTGTGATAATAGAGTGCATAAAGTCCATGGACCTTGCAGAAGTAATTGAATAAAAAAAATGACTTATGGTTTATGAGTTTTATGCATGGAGTTATTTGGAGTGGTGTTTTATCGTCTTTCAAGACTTGTTGATAATTCATAGTGCAATTTATGTATAACTATGTCTGATTGGGCCCTGTGACGACGATTAGACCACGATCACACCATAGTCAAAATTTTACTGAATCCACTTTTATCCTTTCCTGAGACCAAGGCCTATTCTAAGGAATTTTTACGACTGCCCAAACTTCCGTCCCCCCCCCCCCCCCCGACCTTACAAACATTATTACGCTAAACAGAGAATAAAAAATTAGAAAAAATAGGCCTATTAACAGTCTCACAATGATATTTTCGCCTCCTATGTATGGAATTTAAAATTGTGATTCGTCATGTTGTCGATCCATAAGTCCCCATTTATACGTTTATATAATTTCAGGTCTTCCTAGTTTTTAAATTTAACACAAAGTTGTTAAAATTTAAACCTAATTATTTAACTTAAAACACTACTAAATTCGAGGCGTTAAGGGAACGAATAACCGCCAGAATAGCTTCGATTATGTCAAATATGCCAATTATTGGGTTGCCTGGTAAGAGTTTTTCTTGAAGCTGAAACTTCAAAGAAGGAAGGGTTGCATAAACAAATAAAAAAGTCGTTTTAAATTTTATTATACTCAAATTCAAAAAGATGAATAATAATTGCACTCATTTAATAAAATCATATTTTTAATTTCCTTGTTTTTCTATTTTTTACGACTGCCCAATATCTGATTTACGACTGCCCAAATACAATTTACGACTGCCCAAATAGGCCACGACTGCCCGTTAGAATAGGCCCTGCCTGAGACCCATTTATTATGATTTTCTCATCTAGTAAATTTACTTCAACTAATCTTATAAATTAGAATACAACTTTTTGAATAAGTTGCAACTTCTCACAAACGCGGTTTTTTTTTTTTTTTTTTTTTCTTTTTTTCTTCTCATTATGTTTTACCATTCCAAAAATTTTGACGTTAAAAAGTATTCTTAAAGCTCAAATGGTATCAATCATAAGTTTAAGTATACTATAAAATTATCTCTCAAAAGAAAATCACAAGGCTTAAAATCAATATTTAAGATAACGACACCAATATTTTACTGTTAACCATAACTGATAGTTAACGTCATGAGGTCACGTGACTCATTTCCTGACGTGACGTCAGTGGTGTTTGATCACACTCGGGTCCGTGAAACTGTAAGCAAATCTCAAAAAACCATGTGCGATCATTAGAAGTGATTTTTTAACGTGGCTTCAGGTTAGCAGTATTCTGCATTGTGAATTTCCTTATATTTTATTTCAACTACAATTTTTCAATCAATGACACTAAAATTAATTTGACCTCTCTTTCAAAAGCAGTTAACGCATTTTAATATTCATACAGAATTACCAATCTGCCATTTTGATGCAAGGACGATTACTTTCCGACGAGATTCAGCTATGGATTTGTTTCTTATAACTTTTTAAAAATCGAGGCTCATTTCAGAGTTTCAATAAATTGATAGTGTTGATCTATGTTAAAATAAATTCAAGTGGCTGGGGAAAATAGTATGGCCGTGTTCCAATTGGATATGAATAAGGTAAGTGTCAAATATAAAATAACTTTGTTGGTCGAAATGTGTATTAAAATGTATTTCTTAAAATATTTTTTTTTCACACTAATAGTACACGTTTGTGTAATTTTCAATAGATCTTGTTGCACGTGTTTTTAGTTCTTGCTATTAACTTGGATTTTTTGGAATAACATGCCTAAAATCTTACAATGTAATCTTTTTTCTTGTATAAAACAGTAGCAATGAAATAAATAGTTTTGGATAATTTTGAATGAAAATTCATTTTCCATTTATTTATCTTTTATTGAATACGGAAATGTAATAATTGAGTTGCGAAAGTACTACTGTTGATTGCCAGGAAGTAAATTAATAATAAAACTGTAATCTAATGCTTGTCCCACTATTAGATTTTACGGATAGTATTAGCGTGAATTCCCTCATCAAGCCTTCCTCAAAATTTCTATTTTTTTATTGTGACCCATTTTTGTAATTTGCACGCTAAAATTTAAACTTGGGTCTTTAGGCTAAAGCATCTCCCCTTTCCCGCCATTTAATTGTAATGAATTTTAATTTTAGTGTTTGAAAGTATATTTCTTAAGAATCATCCAGTTTACTTATATCTTAACTTTTTATTTTAGTTATGATTACATATTTCGTTAATAAATGTTTTGAACTTGGTCAAGCATAAAAATCCTATAGTAGCTTACTAAAATTATTTAAAGTATTCTGATCTAATTTACTAAAACATATAGATAAAATTCATTTATTCAAGTACTAAATAGTTGGCTGAAAAACGTATTTTATAGCAAATAACTAGCTTAACACTAAATTGATACATGATTGTTTACCTAAGTAAAATTTGATATCATAAATGTTCTGTCTAAGTTACTTCATTTTTAAGATCCTATTTTCTCTGTCATTTTTTTAATTACTTATATGAATATAAAGCAAGCACTGTTGCAAGTTGGGATTATTATTAAATCAAACTTAAAAAGTATCTCCAAAGCTTCCCTACAAATACATCTGCTTTGCAATAATTAAAATTTTTAAAGCATTTTAACTTCAAATGCTATATTATTTAGCTTTAAATTATATTGATAATTTCTGATGCGAGTATGTTAGATTTTTTATTGAAGGATTTATGGATTCATCATTAGATATCCAATATAGATACTAATTTGTCATGAGTGTAGACATCTGTAATTTCTAAATCGGAGCAGGAGAATGAAATGGTGTGGATTCCACAGCACTTATCAACCTTTGTTTCATGAAATTTCTTGTATATTTATTATGAGAAACTGATTAAGTCTCAGCTTGTAACATATAAAGCAACAAAGTCAAACTCTGGCTATTGATATGTAGGATATTCAGTGGTCTTTTCACTAAGTGTCAACTACTGTGCATTCTTCTTAGTACTTTGTTTATTGCTTCAAACTAATGAATTGGTTGCAGTGTTAAACTTTAGATACAAAATGTTTTTAGCAAAAAAAAATATAATTTTTCTAATTTTATTAGTACAGTGCTAAAATGGTTGTGAGTTACGTTTATGTCTGCATCCCTCCATGTTATGCATTAATCAGTCAAATTTCTTTTATCAGTGGTCATCGCTGGTAATGATACATACATCTAATCAAAAGAAGTAGGGTATTAAATTTGGAGATTGAGCTACGATTTGTGTATTGCCAAGCTCTCGCTAGTCGCCTGAGTGGAAAGCACAAATAAACCGGTTTGACCCAATTTCTGGAAATAAAAAAAAGCCGAAATTGCCGTACCCTTATAAAGCCAAATAGCCAGAGCTGAATTGTATTGGTGTTGCTGATTGTAATGTGACAATAAAATGTTGCAAAACATTTTGCAAATTTAACATGTCTGTTGAATAAATAACTTTTACATGTTTTAGCATATATTATTACTCCACTCTCTGCTTCACCTACCAATACTTCAGTTTTCAATATAGTACCTTATTAATCATCTTTAATCCTTGTATTTTTATTTCATAGAATATTTTCCCTTTTTTTTAAACCAGGCAATATATTATATTAGCGTGGAATTTTTGTAAAACTTTATGAATTATCAAATCATTCTTGGGGTGTTTTCTTTCTCTAGTACGAATCATACCTTCTATCCGCATCTGTTAATGGCCTAAACTCATCAGAAATGAATCGAACTCAAAATCCACCAAATGAAAGTTCAAATAGTGATTCTGAATCAGATTCTAGTTCTGCCTCTGAATCAGGATCTGAAGGAAATGAAGTAGATGTAGAAACATCTGTAAAGGGTTCAAATTCTGAATCAAATAAATCAAGCTCAGAATCAGAGTCTGACTCAGTATCAGAAGGGTAATTATTCCACTGTTTTCATTTTATTCATTTCACATTTGTGTTTCTTTAACTGTATTACATGTATCTTTTGAATGTATGCATTATTTACATAAATATTTTATTTCCAAGCAGTATTTACATTTACTGTTATTGTCTTTTTTATTTTTGGTACTTGTGTTGCACCTAAATGTAGAACCAATTCCAATTTGTAGAAAATGCCAACTATTGATGAATTATCTTGAAAAGCGTCTATTCTTATTTTCTCGTTTTAATGATCAGAAATTCACTGAACACCAAAGGGAAAAAAATTATTTATTTCCTGTAACCTTACTGACTCTAAAATTACAATACAAAAATTCCGACCCTAAAGTTTTTTTAATTTTTAAAAAATGTAATTTAAAAAAAAAAATGTTTGCTTACCTGGATATATACTCAAGTATTTTACGTCACTGTTCACACCACTGATGAATTTTAAATCTAGCATTAATACTCGGATAATATCTTTTTGGGTATTACCAAAAATTATTTAGCGAAAAAATAACTTTTTCCTTCCAATGTACCCTGATATTTTTGGCCATGATACAGCAAACAAATCTTTTGTTGTTTTTTTCCCTATGCCTCCACACTTGACGACAGTTTGAGGGACAGTGAATGATGACCTTATTTAAAAATAAAGACTTGGTTAAATAAGTGGGTCCAGTCTACCATTCTTGCTGGTGTCTAAAACTAGTGAAAAATATCCAAAAACAAAAAAATATGTTTGATTTTGAGTTAGTAATCCCCTTCAATACTTTTAATAAGAAAATTCTCAAAATCTTAAGTAATATAAAAAGCCTACTCATTTTTGTAATAACATTCATATTTAAAAAAAAAAAATTTAATCAAATGCAATATGCCTGTATTAAATTTAATTTTTGTTAATTTGTTTCAGAGAGAATAAAAACCTTGTAGAAGTGGAAAGGATTACTAATGTTTCTAACTCTGAATTGGATTCTGTCAGTAGTGAGGCTGAATATAACGGAAAGATTACCACCTCTGAAAGTGATGTCCCAGAAGAAAATAAGAAGAAACCGAGTAAAAAGCGTTCAACTAAACGGAAAGAGATGAACAATTTAAAGCAGGTACGAAAAACACAGAAAATATTATGTAAAAGTGAAACATGTGTACCATTTATTTCAAAGTTCTTAATTCTCTATGTTTCTAATTTATGCTTCACAGTTTTGCAGCTTTTCCAAACCAATTAGTATAATGTACATCCTCATTTATGAAAATGAGGATTAGAAAAGGTGCAAAATTGTGAGTTATAAATTAGAAACAAAGAAAAGTTGGAACTTGGCCAGTTTTAGGCAAAATTTGGCACTTGTGAATGTGACATTAATAGAATTTCTTGAATTATGAGTCAAATTCGAAAAAGTTTTTATTTCTCAGTTACACATGAAGCAGAAACCCTGTTAAAATTGTCTCAATAAATTCAAAACTTTCTGCAGTAAAAAAACTAAAATACAACTATTAAAAATTACAATTTATGAATAAAATTAAATTTATATTACAGAAACTGCTGGTTCTCTAATTTTCTACTCAAGTATGGGTAAAACTTTAACAAATTCATACTATCATAAATGTTTACTGAATTAAATAATGGAGTTTAAGTCGATATTTTTTAAACATTATGAGAAAGCCTAACAGGCTACAAAAGAACTCTGCTACAAGATTAATAACATTAGTTTTACTAAGATAATTTTATTTTTTTACCATCCATATGCTTTCCTTGGTATTTTCATAAATTAGTTATAGTAAAAGGTTGCTTGTAGTTTAACAAGTCACCCAAATATGTTATACTGCAAGCAATTTAGCTGCATAGCCAAGAAAAAAGCTATAAATTTGAAACAGAAGCCAAAAGTACAAGCAGTGGAAGTCAATAAAGAACCCAGCTGCAATAGTTAAATTTTTAATAAAGAAATATTCTAGTGGTAATTTATCAACTACAGAATTTCTATCAGAGAGAATTTGGTGACTATAAAAATATGCCTTATTATTTTGTTAAATATATAACTTGAATCTACTATTCAAGATTTAATTTTTTTTCAAGCTGTGGGAAAAAAATCCTGAGGAATTTGGAATTAGACGATCAGGAAGATCTAGAAAAGAACCAGCCAGATATACGATAAGAGAGGTATGTGTCTTGTATTATTCATAATGCTAAACAAGCTTTTTTCTTTTTTAGTTGCTGCAACAATTGGAAATTATGTCGATTAAAGTAAATGTGTGTGTCTCATACTTTAAAACACTTAAATTATTGAAAAAGTAGTAATGAGGGGTTCGAACAATAAAATTATTTCCATAAGTTCTGTAACTCCTATTTAATGACATCTTGTTATTTTCAATGTTCAGTGGTTTCAATGTATTTTAAGCTCTCAGCCTTCATTTCTGGATCACTAATTTAAAATTAAACGCAATCATAGTTTAGCTTTTTTTCTCTTAACATTACATGTCAAAACCTGCAGATGAAGACCATAACATGAGGGGAAATGGCATGATTTGATGCATGCCTTTATTTTATGCTCTTACCAATTGACAATTTACTTTTTGTTCAGGTTTACCAAGTGGCAACTAATATAAACATTTTGTGATTTTTGAAACTTTTAAAAAGTTCAATGGTTATTTTCTAAATCAATTATTAATCTAAAATTAAAAAAAAAAAAATCTAGAAATTTAGTCAACTCAATGCATGCTTCGAAAGTCAGAACTATTTATATTTAGTGGAAACCCTTAGATTATATTATTGCTATTTTAATTTTTTTTTCTTTTTCTTTTTTCTTCTCATTTTTATAGGATTCTGAAAGTAGTGACTACAACGAAGGTGGAAGTGATGCAAGGTCAGCAAAACATAAAAGGAAGAAACAGTTACGTTAATATTTTTACAGTTTGTTTTTAGTAAATTGGTTGTAATTAAATAAGTCTGAATTTGATTTCTTTAACCAAATACTTTTCCTTCATTTTATGAATACTGAGTTATATTTAATATTATTAGGTCCCTAAATTGGATTAGTGGTAGTGAAAGTGAGGATGGCAGTTCTAAAAGCAAGATAGGTGCTGTATATGAAAATAAATTATTTCAACCTGCAAGAAAACTCACCAAGTCAACCAACAAGAAAAAAGGAAATCAAAATACCAGGTATTAATAACAGAATTGTGTCTATTTTATCATATTGCTGTGTATTTTACTAGTTCACAATTAAGATTTTTTTAATTTCTAAAATAATTTTATTAAATATTACCTAATATAAAGTGAAAAAATGCAGATTTATTTAAAATGTATACAGATTTATTCATCAAAGCAATATTCTGAAAATATTAACATAATATTGCTTTTGAAGAATTCAGAAAACTACACTGCTTTGTTAAGGATAAATGTGTCTGCAATTTTATACATTTTGGCACTTTCAACTCGGCAGCAGTTTTTCATCTTAGCAAAAAATGCAAATGCCTATTTTTAAATATTCTAGAAATTATTTTAAGTTTAAGCATGAAAAGAAAAATAATTTTATTAAATATTACCTAATATAAAGTGAAAAAATGCAGATTTATTTAAAATTGATACAGATTTATTCATCAAAGCAATATTCTGAAAATATTTACATAATATTGCTTTTGAAGAATTCAGAAAACTATACTGCTTTGTTAAGGATAAATATGTCTGCAATTTTATACATTTTGGCATTTTCAACTCAGCAGCAGTTTTTCATCTTAGCAAAAAACGCAAATGCCTATTTTTAAATATTCTAGAAATTATTTTAAGTTTAAGTTATTATATTTACATTTAAAGATATTTTTTAATGAAAGACTGCTCTTCAATTCTGCAATTATGACTTTTCTTCTTAACGTGACAGTATGGTACCCAAATATGAAAATATACTACTTAGAAAAGGAAAGTTACATGGGAGTTTTTTACATTTTCAACTTCATTGTTTCAGCATCAGATGTTGACATTTAATTGACTTGTTTCCCTCTAAGTCTAAAATATTTTGCAGTTATAACAGATTCAACATGAGCGAAACAGATTCTGATGATGTTATAGATGTAGTAAATAACAGAATAGAAGAGGAGGAGGAATCTGATACTATTGAAATAGTTATGGATCACAGGATAGGAAAAAAAGGAGGTATGATTTCTGTACTGTTTCTAATAGTTTGTGAAATGGTTTTTTTTTTTTTTCGGAGTGATTATTTTTATGTGCTTTGAGCTCAGTTTTTGATTTCTTTGTTTGCCTGCTCCCAAGTTGAATTAAAAAGGTTAGAACTAATCTAAAGATACTTTTTCATGTCATCTCTTCATTCCCCTCGGGGGCTCGGTGGTGGGCGGGGGTGTACGTCGAGTTTTCTTTCATTCCAAAATATGGCTTTCTCTTCTTCTTTAAGCCTCACAGGAGGCATAAATCCTCAGTCTTGTAACTTGAACAATACAGATGCATCTACACAATCCATTCCTAAATTTCTGATCATTACTTTTCCTCAAAATATACTAGGTACTATGTCCCCATTCTATATACAAAGAGGTTTACAAAGAATATGCGGCAATCCGAAATCAGTAAAAAAACTTAAATCTGGTGACTATTTAATTGAAACATCTACTGCAATACAATCTAAATCATTACTCTCTGCCAAGCAGATGGGAACTATATCCATCTCAGTCTCACCTCATAATTCTCTAAATTCATCCCGTGGCGTCATCTCCGAGTCCTACCTCCAGAACGTTAATGAAATTGAAATTGAGGCAGAACTCGCTTCTCAAGGTGTCACTAATGTGAGAAGAATCACCATCAAAAGAGATGACGTCATTATTAAAACAAAACACTTGATCCTAACTTTCAATAGACCAGACTTACCCACACACATCAAAGCTGGATACTTAAACTGTAAAGTCCGCCCTTTTATCCCAAATCCGTTACGGTGTTTTAATTGCCAAAACTATGGCCATTCTAAGAACTCCTGCCATGGCCAACAGACTTGCTCGAGATGTTCGACAGTTGGCCACTCGTTTGAATCTTGTTCTCTTCCACTGAAATGCTTAAACTGTGAAGGCGCACACTCAGCCAACTCCAGACAATGTCCGCAGTGGGGAAAAGAGAAACGGATTCAAGAAGTGCAAACATCCCAAAATATCTCCTATCATGAAGCCGAAAAGCAAGTCGAAATTAAAACACCGAAACCAGGTACCTCCTATTCAGATACAGCAAAACCTACCACACGTTCCATAGGAACCCAAACCGGTACATCCCGTGCTCCTATATCTAACCCATCAACTTCAAAATCCACTCAAAGCACTAATTCACAACCACCTCCATCTCAAAGCCCAAAACAAAAATTCAGCCCCCATCTCAACAACAAATAGATATAACACATAAAAAACCTGGACCGCTGTCAAAAACTTTGCTTCTCACAGATACCGCAAATAAAAAGTTACAAGACAAACAGAAGAAAATGGGAAAATTAAAAATAATTCTGAAGTAGATGAAACAGGAGAAATGGAGGTCGACAAAGGTTTAGAAGCTCCTCTCCAGCTTCGTAAACCGAAAACGCTAATCGACTTTCCTCACCCTAACTCTACTTAATGGCCATCAGTCTCTTTTCATGGAACTGTCGTGGATTCCACCATAACTCGGTTGACATTAAACGCATGATTGATGAAAAAGAACCTGTGTGTTTCTGCTTGCAGGAAACTATTAAAACCTTTCCAGAGTTCTCAAATTAAGGGGTATACCCCTCTTCGAAGGGATTACATTAGTGGTGATAGAGCCAGCGGTGGGGTAGCAATTTTCATCTCCAACAGCTCCCCATTTTACCCGCTGCCCCTCACGACAAATTAGCAAGCTGTTGCAGCTAGGGTCAATTTTAAGACTCTAGTCACCGTATGCTCTATTTACCTGCCCCCTAACAAAACTATTCAACAAGCAGATCTCAACAGGTTGTGCGACCAGCTTCCGTCACCTTTTATTTTAATTGGTGATTTTAATGGACACAGCCCTCTTTGGGGTAGTCCAGATACTAACATCCGTGGAAGTCAAATTGAAAAATTCATTGACGACCAAAATCTCTGTCTCTTGAACGATGGTCAAAAAACGTACTTCCACGCCCCAACAAGGAGTTTCCATTCTATTGATCTTGCCTTTTGTTCACCATCTCTTTTACCATTATGGACCTTCCATGTTGAAAGTGATATTTTTAACAGCGATCATTTCCCTGTATGGTTAAAATTTTCAGGAAACAGGACTGCTCCTGCCACTCGCCTACCTCGATTTGGTTTTGAAGCGGCTGATTGGGATCTGTTTTCTTGTTCTTTTGACATAGGTGAAGAGATGGTGGACCAAGGTGACATTGATGATGCTGTAACATCCATCACAAATGCCATTTTGGAAGCTGCTCGTATTTCTATTCCCATTTCATCAATCCTACCGAGGCAACCTAAACCGTGGTGGAACCATGATTGTAAGATGGCCCAGAAACAACAGAGGAAGGCTTGGGGTGCATTCCGTCGATGTCCCACCGAAGCCAACCTTACTGTTTTCAAGCATGCTCGGGCAAAGGCTCGAAGCATCCGTCGACGGGGCCAGAAGGTTTCTTGGCAGAAATGTGTTAGCACCATTACTTGTACCACATCGTCAAAAAGGGTCTGGAACAAGGTTAACAAGATTAAAGGCAACTATCCTAGTTACTCTATATCCATATTTGAGGATCTTCATGGAACTGTTTCAGACCCTAAAGACATTGCTAATACTCTTGCCAGCTCATTTGCAGGTGTGTCCAGCAATGCTAACTATAAAGAGCCGTTTAGCTCGTATAGGCTTCGAGCTGAGAGAACAACTATAAATTTTTCTTCCTCCGACATCAAGGACTATAATGCTGACTTCTCAATGGCCGAGTTAATGAAAGCTCTTTCTAGTGCTCGCAACTCGGCTGTTGGGCCTGATGAAGTCCATTATAGTATGTTAAAACATGCATCCACTTCAGCTCAAGCTTATACTAAGGCTTTTCAATCAAATTTGGATTGAAAACGAATTCCCATCGTTATGGCGACGTGCTCTTGTCATACCTATAGTAAATCCTGGTAAAGACCCCAAGAATCCCTCTAGCTACCGTCCAATTGCACTGACTAGTTGTCTTTGCAAACTTTTTAAGAAGATGGTTAATGCCCGTCTTCTCTTTTATCTTGAAACTAATCATCATCTCTCTCGGTTTCAAAGTGGCTTTCGTCGTGGCCATAGCACCGTCGACAATCTTCTCATGCTTGAAACATCTATTCGGGAAGCTTTTGTCAAGAAAAACCATTTGGTTTCTGTATTCTTTGACATGGAGAAAGCTTATGACCGCACTTGGAGATATGGGATCCTCCAGGATGTCCACAAATTGGGACTCCGAGGCCATTTGCCAATTTTCATTCAAAACTTTCTTGAACGGAGAGTCTTCCAAGTGCGTGTTAATACAACCTTCTCTGATGGATTTATTCAAGAGCAAGGCGTCCCCCAAGGAAGTGTTTTGAGTTGTGCATTATTTATCATCAAAGTTAATGAAATTTTGACCTGCCTACCATCTGCAGTGTCTGGTTCCCTTTTCGTTGATGATTTGATGATCTCGTGTGCCTCGATAAACATGTCGCTTCTTGAGCGACATATCCAACTTGCCATCAGAAGGTTAACAGAGTGGGCCAACCAAAATGGGTTTGTTTTTCCCACACAAAAAACAGTTGCAATGCACTTCTGCAGGAAACGTGAGCTACATAATGACCCTGAACTCTTTCTTAATGAAATACAGATACCTGTCGTTCCCGAAACGAAATTCCTTGGTGTCGTATTTGATTCAAAGCTCACTTTCCTGCCTCATATCAAACAACTAAAGATCAAGTGCAACAAAACTCTGAACCTTCTGAGAGTGCTTTCAAACACTTCCTGGGGAGCAGATACTACCTCCATGTTAAGGATTTACAGATGCCTAGTACTTTCAAAACTTGACTATGGCTCAGTGGTGTACGGATCGGCCAGAAAATCGGCTTTAGAACTCCTTGACCCCGTTCATCATTCTGGTCTTCGTGTGTCATCAGGAGCTTTCCGTACATCGCCACGTCCAAGCCTTCTAGTAACTTGCATGGACAACCCTTTGAAACTGAAAAGAGAAAAACTGTGCTTAAAACAATATTTTAAAATTAAAAGCAATACATCACATCCATTTTCAGATCATGTTTTTAATCCATCATATCAAAGGTTTTTTAATTCACGTCCATCCTTCATCCCATCATTCTCACTGAGAGTCTGTGAAATTCTGGATATACATAATATTGAAAATTTTAGTATCCGCCCCAACACTTTCACCCTCTCACCATGGCATCCTCATCAGACAACCATTTTACACACTTTCAGCAATTTTAAAAAATCTGAAACGCCGGACGTTGTATTCTCCACTTTGTTTTACCATCATAGAAATAATTTTTCAAATTTTAAACCTATTTATACCAATGGGTCAAAAAGCCAGGATCATGTCGGATCAGCTGCTATACTTGACAATGACATCTTGTCAAAAGAACTGCACCCGTGCAGTTCTGTCTTTACTGCTGAATCTCATGCTATTGTCCTGGCTTTATGTTATATTTCAAGACCAAGTTTTAAACATTGGATTATATATTGTTGCACAAATTGTCTGTATATATTGTAAATAGTGACGTATTATTTTAAAATTCTATTGTAATTTATTTTTATCTTATTTTATTTATTAACAGCGATTATACAAGTTAGAAAAAGGTGGCAACACCTAAAGCAATCGAGAAGTTTCGAGATATTTCTTTTCCGATGAATTGGCTGGAAATTTCGAGAATGTCTCACGCGCTTGTATATAAAAGACTGGAGAACGGGAAAGTTTTCAGATTGACTTTGGACTTCGAGGTGAGCTGATCGCTTTGTTTACTGGAGTGAGCTTGTATAATCGCTGTATTCGAAGTTGTTTTTGCTAAAGCTTGTGTTGAAGCTTGTGAGCGATTACACTGTTGCCTGTGAATAAATTTTGTGAGTTTTCTGAAGAGAGAATAAATATTTTTATACCATAAAAACTGTGCCATCATTGCCTCAGCGGAAAAATTCGTAACAGTGGTGTCAGAAGTGGGGTCTCATAATTTTGAATGCCGACAACTAGAGGAATGATGGAAGACCAAATGAAGCAGTTGATGGAAATGATTGCTGGAATGAAAGCCTGCCAAGAAACCGACGCAGCTGAAATGAAAGCCTGCCAAGAAACCACCGCAGCCGAAATGAAAGCCTGCCAAGAAACCACCGCAGCCGAAATGAAAGCCGAACTTTTTGCTACGATTGCCGCCGGACAAGCCCGTCAAGAAACGACTAACGCCGCTACGATTGCCGCCAGTCAAGCCCGACAAGAAATGACTAACGTCAAACTCGCCACCAGTCAAGAAGCAACGTCGTCGGACATTAAAATTTTAGCCTCCAAACAGGAATCGACTGCTGCGTCCGTTGACGGATTTATAGAGCGCACGGAAAATGTGCTTCAGTCAATGAAGGCTGATATTTCGGAAGTCAAAGGAGATCTTGTGACTGTGAGGAATGAAATCGAAGAAAAAGTTTCCACCTTAAAGGAAGAGCAAGCCAAATTCATTGACGTTGTAGAAGAAAGGCTGCGAAAAATGGAAACGCGTGAAGCTGTGGCCATAGCTTCACCTAATTGGGATAACGCTTCCATCCCCTTTATGGCGCCGCGCTCTAACATCAAAGTGGCCCCTTTTGATGGGAAGTCGTCTTGGCGCGTTTATCAAACGCAATTTGAAATGATTGCTTCTGCGAATGGTTGGGACGATACTTCGAAAGCATTCCATCTCGCAGCATCTCTTCGAGGTGAAGCTGCTGACATTTTACAGACACTACCTGAAGAGAAGCGGGGAGAATTCGTGGCGCTGGCAAGTGCGTTGGAACTAAGGTTTGGTGAGCAGCATCTTGAGGATTACAACAGACTGCAACTGAAAGTGAGACAGCAGAAGGCCAATGAAACTCTTCAAGAATTGGCATCGGATGTAGAAAGACTGTCGCTCCTCGCTTTCCCTGACTGTCCCCCGGATGTACGAGATGATCTTTCGCTGCAGTATTTCATTGACGCTATTCAAGATCCTGATGTGCAGCAGGCGGTAAGGTTATCCCAAAACAAAAACCTGAAGTCAGCCCTTGTGTACGCCATGAGAGTGGAAGCCGCACAGATAGCTTCTGGAAAAGACCGACGATATGTGTGTGGTGCATTAGCCGAGGATTCTTCTGACTTTGTCACCAGTAAGCTTCGAGAACTGGAGAGCAAAATTGATCGTATGATGAGAAGCTATCCCGGAGCCAGGGATCGAAGGACCAGAGTCATTTGCTGGCACTGCAAACGGGAAGGGCATATACGACGTAACTGCCTTGATTTGAAAAAGAGAAGGGATAACACTACCACGGAGTCTCAACAACTGAATCTAAGAAGATGCCATCTCTCAGGGCAGAACAGGTGAAGCCCCGACCAGTCATTTCCACGTTTCTTCCCGACAAGGAGGAAACCAGGGTTTATTCGTGAAGGGGGAGATCAACGGAACTCCATGTCGTCTAATCGTCGATTCGGGAGCGAACGTTACGATCGTAAGGACAGACGTGGCTCGTCGCCTGAACAGCCGACTCCTCTACACAGCGCCCTCTGTTTCTCTACAAACTGTGTCTGGTGGTAATATCTCTGTGCATCTGAAATTGCAAGTGGACATTGCCCTTGGATTTAACACCTACAAGCACACCGTTTATGTTGCCGAAATTGTAGATCCATGCATTCTCGGACTAGACTTTTTGAAGAAAAATGGAATTACGCTGAATTTTGAGAAAAGCAAGCTGCAAACATGGAGAGGCGAAGTTCCTTTGCATGATCTAGATATGAAAGAGCTGTGCGTATATCGGATTATGGCTCATGAAGACAATGTCATAGAAAATGCTGAAGAGTCCACATCTATGAAAAGTACCTCACCAGCCTCGGAAAGAGAACCGAAGAAAGTGACGTTGATGAAACCCTCCCAGGAAGTGGTTCATGAGGAAATGGACAAAGTTAGTGAAGAGGGAATCGACATCCGTACTCCTGTTACAAGCATCGAACGGAGGTCCCGGGATCTATCAGCTGCACCCGCGAATGATTCGGACGCAATCTCAAAATCATATAACCAGCAAGATGGGGATCAGAAACTTTCACCGCTTCTGTTGGTATACGGGAGTGCAACTCACAAGACCAACGGATTTTCTCCATCTCTAACAATGTGTGGAAGAGACATTAGGCTCCCCAGCAACCTCCTCTTCGGACAACCACCGGACACTCCTTCCTCGCCTGTCCAGTATCTAGATGATCTGCAGGCACGTTTGGAAGCCGTACATCGGTTCGCCAGAGAGAGAAACAACATCATGACGAACTATGCCAAGGCCATGGACCGTTCATTCCAGGAAGGTGACAAACGTCGGAAAGGACTCTCCCCTAAGCTCCAGACGAACTGGGAAGGGCCGTATGGGGTCCTTAAGAAGATCAACGACGTCGTGGTGAGAATTCAACGGACACCTTCCTGTAAACCTAGAGTTGTACACTACAATAGGCTAGCCCCATATCATGGTAGAATTGAATGGCTTAAGGACTTCACTGCCCGGGACGTGCAGTCTTTAAGAAGGGGGAAATGTGGCACAAATTGTCTGTATATATTGTAAATAGTGACGTATTATTTTAAAATTCTATTGTAATTTATTTTTATCTTATTTTATTTATTAACAGCGATTATACAAGTTAGAAAAAGGTGGCAACACCTGAAGTAATCGAGAAGTTTCGAGAAATTTCTTTTCCGATGAATTGGCTGGAAATTTCGAGAATGTCTCACGCGCTTGTATATAAAAGACTGGAGAACGGGAAAGTTTTCAGATTGACTTTGGACTTCGAGGTGAGCTGATCGCTTTGTTTACTGGAGTGAGCTTGTATAATCGCTGTATTCGAAGTTGTTTTTGCTAAAGCTTGTGTTGAAGCTTGTGAGCGATTACACTGTTGCCTGTGAATAAATTTTGTGAGTTTTCTGAAGAGAGAATAAATATTTTTATACCGTAAAAACTGTGCCATCATTGCCTCAGCGGAAAAATTCGTAACAATATTCTGACTCAAAGAGTTGTCTTGATGCTCTTAATAATCCTTTGTCACAAACACACCCGTCTATAGTTGAAATTTTAAATATGTATACAATTCTAAATGATAAAAACTTTAGAATTATTTTTTGTTGGGTACCGGGTCATGTGGGAATCATGGGAAACGAGCGGGCCGATGAAGTTGCCCGCAACGTTCATGGACTTGGAAGTAACTGGTTGTGCCTGGAGGATTCCTTTAAAGTCTGCGCAAATGCTCTCTCCCACTTGTGGCAGGCCATGTGGGATGCAGAGCTAGGCAACAAGTTATATTCTTTGCAACCCTCAACTACTGGTTTCACCTTTTCTCAACCAAATAGGAAGAGGGAGGTGATTTTAACTAGATTGCGCATCGGCCATACTCAATTTACCCATGTGCACCTTCTGCTGGCAGAAAGGCCTCCCACATGTTCGTCCTGTAATGTTATTTTTTCAGTTAAGCATATTTTAACAGAATGTCCTGTTTTTAACTCTACACGGCTGTGCCTTTTTAATTCTATTCACCCTCCATTGTCAAATCTTTTAAATCTCCAACCTCATGCAAATCTTTTTAAATTTTTACTGCAAATCGGATTTTATTATCATATTTAAAATGCTTCTTTTATCTGGTTTATTCTTTATAAAATAATTATTTATTTCATTTATTAGGATTTTATGTGCTTCGGCACAGTTTGGCCCTCGAGTTGCCCTTGCGCCATGACAATTAAAATCAACCAACCATCATCTCTTCATTTGATTATTGCATATTTTCTATTTGAGCATATCAGACTACAAATCTTCATTCTTTTACTTTGAAAAGTAAAAATAATTATATCCTACATGAAACATGCCTTTATTTGTATTTCTTCTGTACAAAAACTTATAGGAAAAAAAATTGCGAAACATGTGATTGAAGCTTCATTTGTGTATTTTATGATTGGAATGAGTACAAGGGAAAAAATCATTTATTTTTGCAGCTACTGGAGGAATAACCACAGTGTATGCTATAGCTGATGCTGGTGATCCTAATAATATTATTGAGGCAGAGAATGAAGAACAGTATCTCATTAAATGGAAAGGATGGGCTCATTTGCATAATACTTGGGAATCTGAAGCCACTCTAAAAGAGAATAAAGTCCAAGGTCTCAAGAAACTTCAAAATTACATAAATAAGCTAGAACAACTGACTATTTGGTTTGTTTTATTTTTACCTTACCTTTTTAATGCATGGTCATCAAAGCGTTTGTTTTGTTTGTATTAACATCATAACTTTCAAACAGGAAATCTCGTGCAACTCCAGAAGACCTGGAGTATTATGAATGCCAGCAGGAGATGTCAGCAGATGTTACAACTCAGTATCTTCAAATGGAAAGGATAATTTGTAAGTTTTAAATTCACGGTTTTACAGTGAAATGAAAGTTTATAATTTAGAGGTTATTGAAATAAAACTATGTTCTATAACTAGTGTGAAAAATAATCTCCCAAATCAAATTTAAAAAGTTTGGATGTAAATATTTTTTTATTTCAAGTTCAAATTAATTAAAACCCAAATTTATTTTCTAAGTCTGCATATTTTGCATTTTCCATCTTTTTTTCTTCTTTTTTTTGTAGCACATAGGGCATCACAGAGTGGAGAAGGGAGTGAAACTGAATACTTTTGTAAATGGGCTTGCCTGCCTTATTCAGAATGTACTTGGGAAGATGGGAATTTAATTGGGAAAATGTATCCAGACAAAATAAGTAAATATTTTGCCCGTCAGAAAAGTGTGAAAATACCTAGCAAAGTTTGTGAGGTAAGTGATCTTTTTATCTTACAAAATTTTAATAATATAATACTGGCAGTATGACAAGTCAAAGGACATTAAAATTATTGTTTGGATCCCTATTTGACACTCTTGCCTTATACTCAGTTCTGCATCAGCAAGAAAGGGACCAAGAGAGTTTTTAGTAGCAGATGTCCACAAGTTCTATGCTAGAACAAAATATCCCTGTTGGTTTTTATTGTGCCAAGTTCTAAGTAAATATATTGTAGTTTTAAAATTCACTTAATTCTATTTAAAATAAAATGCATTTTTATTGCTTGAAAAATCTGTAACACTTATAATTTATAACCCAGTTGCCAATATATATGGGCCAGGTGTTATAGTATAACATTGTTATGAAAATTCAACACAGATATTTTATAGATTTGTATAAAAGACTTTCAAATGGAAATAGAAATGATATTTAGTGTTCGCTTGTTGAATAAGAACTGTTAAATGACCACTGATGTAACAACCTTGTAATTAAGCGCTTCTATTTGGGTCTTTAACACTGACTGTAATTGATGAACAGTTTATAAAAAAAAATCTTGTATCTGAAAACTCTTAACTTTTGCTTTAGTTCAAGTTGAACCATCTCATAAAAGTTATCAGAATCAAATCAAAAAGTTAACTGAAGGCTAAGTCAAAAAATATATATTTATTGTAGGTTTACCAAGCCTTACAAAAATACATATTTGTTTTCACAATACACCCACAGTTGACTTTTATAAAAGTATTTCATTCATCAATGTACAAAATTTGAGGATTTATTTTTGCAAAACTAATTTAAATGCTTTTTATCATGCTATGATATTATTAGTTCTGCATGTGTGAGAAATAGTGATTTTTTATACACTAATAATTGCTATAAATTTTCCTTTCTTAATTTATTTAATTTAGATTTTAATGGTTTCGTTTTCAGGCCCTTAAAATCCGTCCAAAGTTTGTGCCTTTTACAACTCAACCTCCATATATAGGAGGTTGTAACCAGTTGAAATTAAGAGATTATCAGTTAGATGGTCTTAATTGGTTGGCCAGTTCATGGTGCAAGTAAGTAGTTACAAACTTTAATGTTTCCTTTTATGCTTTAGTGAAATAAATTTACTGTGTACTTTTGAGGCCATTATTATTGTTCTTTCTCAAGTCTTATACAGGATGTCTACTAGTCCCGAATGTCGGTCTGAAAATATGCCGAAAATGCGAAAACTGGTTCCAAAAAAGTACCAAAATTGTAAATTTTATCCTGAAAATTTATCTCCTCCTGGGATGCGATTCCTTCCTTCGATCGATCGGCAAATATCCCCCCCCCCCCCCCTTCTCTTTTTTTTTTTTATTACAAATTTCAAAGAAAGTCAGTGTTATCCTACAAATGTCCCAATGATCTCATGGATGGAAAGTAGTTTCTCCTACCTCTCTCTTCAAACATAGTTCAATTTGGAACTTTTCTGTTTTTTTTACCGAAATTTCGATCATGTGCTAGATTGATGTAAATTTTCTGACAACTTCGGAACATGCATACGTTCAGATCTCCCTAAATCATTGATGGAATGACTATTTTTTTCTCGCATTTTTCTCTTGTGTTATAACCACTATTGGCATTATTTACGTTTGGTATGTGATTACCATTTTGTTGAGCATTTCGCTAATGAAATGGTTGTTAATCTCATAAATTATGGCTGGCTGTATCGCAGAGAATTGCATTGCTGCGTGATGCTTATTTTCCTAGAATGTTATGCCAATATAATAGTCACTGACGCTATTGCAGAGATTGCACTTGTCAGATATGGTACGGTTCAGCTAAAAACGCGGATTTCATTCCTTTTTTGATGTATACAAATCTGCAATTCAATTTTAGTGGGCTTTCTTGCAAGTCTGGAGTGCCGGCATACGTTCAGACTTCCCCAAAACTCTAATGTAATAACAGCTTTTCTTGCAGATTGCCAGCTCTATCACTATTATATACATTGGTGTGTTGTGGTTAGTTTTGCTGAACGTTACGCTGATGTAAGGGCTGCTATTGCCAAGATTTTTGGTGCTCATTTTCGGCGAGTGTTACACCGATACATTTACCACTATTCCGAAGGTTTGGACATCTATAGTTGTCGCTATTGTCAAGATTTACATGATTGTGATAGCCAATTTCGTAGTGTGGTACATTAAAATAGTCGTCTCTATTGCAGAGAGTTCCACCAATATATTTGGATGCTAACACTGATATTTATATTGGTGTGACGGTTATTTTTGCAGTTTGTTGCTTTATTAAAATTACCGAGATTTTTTATGGTATGGGGACCGATATTTATGTTAGAATACTAGTAATTTTCACCTAGGTTTAAGCCGTTTTAATGGCAGTTATTTCTAAAATTTTAAATGCCATTTTGGTGTCATTCACCTGGACTTCCGCTGATGTGATAGCTGTTATGTCCGTGATTAGTGCGTGTGTGAGAATCGATTTCACCCTTTGGTTTAAATCGATGCAGGATTGTTAGAATTTTAATTTCATTTCGGAAAAGAAATTAGTCCCAATTGTCCAATTTTACAGTATATCCTTATTTAAAATTATAAGTTTAACTGCTATTGTATGTAAAATAGATTATTTCAGCTTGAAAGGCAATGTTTAGTTATAGATATAAATTTGTATGCTGTATAAACATAAAAAAAAGTGCTATAGAAAGCAATTTTTTTATATATAATTGCTTAAAATGTATGGATTTTACAATTTTGTGAAAATTTGAAGTTTTTTGCTTGGGTACTGTAACTGAATGGTGGCTGCAGCTGAACTTAAACAAATGAAAAAAAGAAAATTACAAATAATGGAAACTGCAAATCAGGAAATAGAACAATTAGATAAAGAAATAATGCTAACTGAAAAAAAATTGAAAGTGGCGTTATTCTCCCAATCCAACCACATTCGGAGACAGTTTTTTTAAATTCACAAATTGATATACTATAATTTTTTTACCAACTTCATTCGAAACATAAAAACAAAAATTACGTTAAGAAATCTTTATAAAGTTATTCCTAATTTTTATTAAAAAATTCCAAGTATTCAGAAAATAAAATTAATGAGTTCAAGATAGAGTATTTCTTTGATGTTCATCTATATTGACATGATTTATGGTTTGTCTTTATTTTTAAAAATGTATTTATAAAACAGTTTATTAAAGCTGAAATTTGATAGTAGAATCCTCTTTTCTCGATTAGACTGTAAGCAAAGAAAAAAATGTGATTTTAAAGTATAATTGCTTCTAACTGACTCGCATAATCGCGTAAAATCATATCATAAATTTATTTTCAAAAGTCCCTAAAAGGTCACCAAAATGTCCTGAAAAATTCCCTAAATAAACCTACTGAAATTTAGTCGACACCCTGTATTAGATTCTTACCTTATTGTAATTTTATTGATTCTTTTCCGTTTTCTAAAAATACTTCATGTTTGTAATGGTATATTTGTATGCAATTTTCCTACTTCTCATTATGTTTTATAATTTCCAGGAGAAGTAGTGTTATATTAGCCGATGAAATGGGATTAGGAAAAACAATTCAAACCATTAGTTTCCTTAACTATTTGTTCAATGAACATGCTGTTTATGGACCCTTTTTGTTAGTTGTGCCTCTCTCTACAATGACTGCCTGGCAAAGAGAATTTGAAATTTGGGCTCCTGAAATGAATGTAATTATTTATCTCGGTGACACAAGGAGCCGAAGTGTGGTAAGCCTTGTACTTTTTCATATTATGTTTTGTAGATAATATATGTTTGCAATAAATTCAACTGTTTGTATTAAGTCTGAATATGTAATCAAATGATTATTTATTTTTTTATAAAACTTTTGTTTTTATTTTCAGATACAATCATATGAGTGGTGCCATCCTGGTAACAAAAGATTGAAATTTAATGCTGTGATTACAACATATGAGTTGCTTTCAAAAGATAAGGTTAGTTTTTTTATTACTTTGTATGTTATTGCATTGTTTTTTTATTATTTATCAAATTGTGTTTTCTATTGTGTGAAAGATAGCCTACTGTTTTCTCTTTTTAATTTTCAATAACTTTGATTGATGGTATATAATGTAAATATACATAGAAAGCTTGAAAGAGAATTCTAAAATTTTGAATTTTTTTTAAGTGGTCTTGTGATTCATGAACAAAAACTAAGAAATATATAGGAGTCAGTTGGGAAGTCTAGAAATTTTGACTCGTAGACAATGTTTAGCTTTAGAAAGTATCTTCAGTTTGGTTGACCCTTGTTTGATTTTTTTTATCACACCAGAACTTGTAAACTTTAATCTATTGAATCAGATATTAAATGTTTATGTCCTTTGCCACCTCCAAGGGTTGAAGATAAATTCTTCTTGATGCAGTTATTATGGATTTTTTAAATAATAAAATTAGCTTTTTTTCTGCGAAATTAAGCAAATATTTTGTCAATGTACCTAGATCTCATTGGTAAGAAATTATCATATATTCAGACATACATAACTGGTATACTTCCTAGCTTTAATAAGACTTTTTATTTTGGTTGAAATCAATTACAATCAGTGTACAATGTGATATCTTAAAAATTTAATTTTCTAATTTAAAAAATTTATTTCTGTGCTTTAATTTTATTCAGATTTTAAATAGTTACAAGTTTGGTGTTTGCTGAAAAATTTTCACTCTTTTTTCTTAAAGTCCACTTTCTTGCCTGACACAGATATCCTTTTATTTCATGATTTTGTTCACCTTATGATTACTGCATTCTTTTGTAGATGTTTCTATCAAAAATAAACTGGGCAGTTCTTGGAGTTGATGAGGCTCATCGTTTGAAAAATGAAGAATCTCTGCTGTATAAATCATTGTGCGAATTTAACACCAATCATCGCCTACTGATAACGGGAACACCTCTTCAAAATTCTCTGCGGGAATTATATGCACTGCTACATTTTATAATGCCACAAGTGTAAGTATTACATGCAATTTTGAATAGCTCTAATCATGAATTGAAACTTAAGAGTTGTAATTCTGATTCTTTTTTATACAGCTTCCCTTCATGGGCAGAATTTGAAGAAGAGCACCAAAACACTGCAGACAAAGGTTACCCTAAACTCCACACTCAGTTAATTCCTTACCTGCTAAGAAGAGTAAAAAAAGATGTGGAAAAATCTTTGCCTGCAAAAGTAAGAGGTTTTTTCTTTCTTTCTTCCCCTAGTTTTTTTTTTTTTTTACTAGTTTTTATTTCTACTTACTGCAACTCCAATTTAGAATAACCAAAAGAGCCATTGTATTGTCTTAGAAAATGCTTGATATCCGTTAAGATAAACAAGAGGGACAGACAATAAAACTATTAAGTGTTCACAGTAAACTGACGCATTGGTCGCACGTGTCTATAAAATTGATAGAGATTTTATAAAAAATTATTGAAATGTTTCAAAAAGTTATAATATTCCCAGAGACGTTTCAAAATATTACAATATCTGCTAAATTATGCAATTGATCAGTGTTGATGATAAAATTTGCATAAATGGTGCCACTGTAAAACTAGTACGCGTATAAAAGATTATTTGAAAGTCAATTTGAGTTAATTCGTAGTTAAAAATGGGTTGCGTGAAAGACATACCAGATGCTACTAAGACTGCGATTGTGACTCAGCGCAATGGGAGACTCAACAGATGATTGACAAAAAAGTGAATTGCTCTCTATGAACTGTGAGTAAAATTTTAAAAGATTATTCTTATAATCAAAATTTTAAAAATAATCGGACAAATAGTGTTCATAGACGAATAACCACACTAAGACAAGACAGAATTCTGAAACGTATTGGCGACAAAAAACCAATTCAGGATCCCGATATTTATAAGTAGAAAATGACAAGAACAAGGAGTGGATGCCTCAAGATCCACAGCACTGTGGCGACTCCATGAACTATATTTTCAATCACGTGTGGCCAGGCAAAAAAGGGACAGAGTGGGATGGCGCAAAGACAGATTGCAGTGGGGTTTTCAGGACTAGAATAACGTACTTTTTAGCACTGAATCAATGTTTTGCATTTCCCATGGTCATGAGGATATCCATGTTTAGCGTTGTAAAAAAGAAGTTTTTAAGGGAGAGTGCTTGAAACGCTCAGTGAAGTTGAACACTACTGTCGTGATTTGGGGGTGTATGAGGGCTTAGGAAAGTTGCGTATTTTGACAGGAAGAGTACATTCCAAAGTCTACAAGGAGGAACTTGAAAATTTTATGATTCCATCATAGGAAGATCTATTTGAAGGTGACTTTATCTTCCAACAAGACTCTGCATCTTGCCACACGTCAAATGCCATCACTGCTTGGCTTAATAATAATAAAGTCAAAATACTTCCTTGGCAGACTAATTCACCCGATCTAAACCCCATGGAGAATATGTGAAAAGCAATGAAGAAATACCTTCAGGATTTAGCTCCAAATGACTAAAAATGGAATTCGTGAAAAGCTTAAAATCCATTTGGGGAGACTATCAGCAAAGATGCATGCAAAAAATTAGTGCATACTATGTCCAATCGTTTTTGTGAAGTTATTGAAGCCAAGTGAGATGCCACTAATATTAACTGTTCAACTGTTTCTCATTTACAGTCAATTCACAGTAACTCAAAGTCTCATAAGTCGAATATTCGTTTATTTCGAAGTTTTCATTAGGTCACAAGACAATTTAATGTTTTTCGACACTAAATTATCTCAAAGTGTATATCGTTTAAGTCAATTTTTTTGAAAATTTTATCATAACATACAAAATAACCCACATAATACTAATAAAAAACATGATTTTTATTTTTTCCTCTTTACATCGTGTTTTGCAATTCAACTTGTTACTGGAAGAAACTCGTTTGCATTGACGCATATAGAAAGTAAACAGGCTTTTGCCTTTACATTCCATTCCATATTTAAAGTGTGAGTCAATGGTGCTGGTTTACGTTGGCTTTGAATAAAGTTAAGACATAAATTGAATACTCTTAGTCCAACTCAAAGTTAAGTTGATCAATGAAACTGAACAAAATCTGCTATATTAGAAAAAAGACGTTGCTTTAAAGAACATAATTGCTCCGAATACTCTTTCAGCCATTTTGAAAAACAAAGCAATTTTGAGAAAACATGCATCGAAACTCGATCCATCGTGTAAATGAGTGAAGGCCTTTCTTGGTGTCGAAGCTGCTGTATTAAAATGGTTTGAGACATATCACTACCAGAATTCCAAAATCCCTCTTAGTGGGATGATGTTAAATGAAAAAGACTTTACTCGTTTACTAAAAGTTGAAGGATTTATAGCTAGTGCAGGATAGCTAGAAAAGTTTAAAGCAAGACACAATATTGTCTTCCGGACTCCACATGAACAAGTAAAAGATGTCTGATGAAATATGCCTTGAAAAGAAAATAACTCCCGAGTGACTTCCGATAACTCGAAGAATTTGGTCTGTCCCTTGAACTTCGAGTTATCGCGAGTTGACTGAGCCATATTGAAATTTATTTTAATTTTTTGAATTTTTAGAAAATATTTTTTGTAAAAAAAACAGTGCAATAACATACTATTTTTTTTTATGTTATGCTCATATAAAAACTATGTAAAATATGATAGTATACTTTAAAACTATAAAGATTTCATTTCTAATGAAATAAATGTAAATCCACTGTGTGTATTATGTTTTCATTATTCTAATATTTTGAATTGGAGTTGTATATATTTTTTAATATTTACAGGTTGAACAAATTTTGAGTGTTGAAATGACATTAGTTCAAAAACAGTTTTACAAGTATGTATCTTTAATTTTGTATGTTTTATTATAAAACTGAATATACTAATTTAATAGCTTTTCAATTTATAACTTCCTCAAGTAATCTGTTTTATTTTGCTTACTAAATATTACCTTTGTCTACACAAAATTTTAACTTTTCAAGTGTTCGATTTAAAATTTAAAGCACATCATTACAAATTTTTAATTTAATAATTATTTACAAAAAAAAATATTATTATTATTATTTTTTTTCTTTCAATCAGGTGGATTCTAACAAAAAATTACAAAGCTCTGAGTAAAGGGTTGAAAGGAAATCAGGGTAGTTTCAACAACATAATAATGGAATTGAAGAAATGTTGTAATCATGCAATGTTAGTACGCCCTGTGGACAATCCAGATAACTTAGACACTTTGGAAGTATGCTGTGAAGTTCCATTTCTTATTTTATTTATCTATAATTTTTCTGATATTTAACTTAATATATATAGTTATTAGAACTACTAATTATATATGCAGCCACTTACCGTAGCCAATTTGATATACAACTCTATAAACAGGCCTATTTTTTTCCCTTGACGTCAGTTTTTCATGAAGACGGTCCCTTTTTTTTTCTTTTTAAAGAAATATCTAAGAATTATTTTATTTTCTACAAATCTTTATACATAGTAGTGATGGTCAACAATGTTACGTTGCACCGATTCGCCAGTATAGTATGTATCATTTCCTAGTTTGCTCCACTAATGTCGCTATTGCTGAGTTATGCATTGTAGTGATAATCAATTTTTTCTAGTGTTATATTACTACAATCTCATCTATTACAGATATTTTTGCCTGTGTATTAGGCCTAATGTTGATAATTACAATTGTATATGCGCAGACCTGAAAATATCTACTCGCCACAGGTCGATTAAACGGCGTGATGAGGCGACTAAATAAACTAATCAACCGGCCACATATCATTTCTCCCCTCCCCTACGTTTTTTTTTTTTTTAATTGTTACTGAATATACCGAAATGTCCAAATCAATGAATATCTCCCTTCCCTTTCTTGAAATTTTGTAATCACGTGAGTATATACGTAGTTAAAATCCATTCATCCACAATATGGATTCATAAGTTGACAGGGTGGCGACAGAACCAAAAATTCAGGAAAATTAGCGAAATGTCAGAGAATTTCACTCTTCTAGAAAAGTCGGGGAAATGTGAAGGAATTTTGAAACTTTTGAGTTTCCCTTCTTGCATTTCCAAAGCAAGTGTGGATGAAGCCTTATTGTTAAAAAAAATCTTCAAACTTCAATCTGACTGCATCCTTTACGGGCATGATTATTTTTCTTCTTTCCTGGCGTTTTTCTCAGCAAAATATATTAGAACCCTTATTTTATTTGCGCATTATTTCTGTTATATTTTTAGTTATCCTATAACTTAAAAGCGCGGCCACTGGTAGCCTGTGTTAAAAAATATTCTTAAACTTCCATCTGACTATATGCTTTACAGGCATGATTATTTTTCTTCTTGCCTTGCATTTCTGTCAACAAAATAAATTAGAACCTTGATTATTTTCGCATTATTTCTGTTATATTTTTATTTATCCTATAACTCCACCGGTAGCCTTACTGTATAAAAAAAAAAATTCTCGAACTTCCATTAGACTATATCCTTTACAGTCATGATTATTTTTCTTCTTGCCTTGCGTTTCTGTCAAAAAAATATATTAGTACCTTAATTATTTGCGTATTATTTCTGTTATATTTTTAGTTATCCTATAACTTAAAAGCGCTGCCACCGGTAGCCTTACTGTAAAAAAAAATTCTCAAACTTCAATCTGACTGCATCCTTTACGGGCATGATTATTTTTCTTCTTGTCTTATGTTTTTTGTCTACAGAATATATTAGAACCCTCAATTCCTTAATATTTCAAATTGATTCTGTCAGATTTTTTCGTTTTTACAGTGCTATGTTACAGATGTGAAACAAATCTATAGGCATGTATAAGTGAAAAAGCTTAGATTCTCTTCTTATTTTTTTTTCCTTTTTTTGTGGTACTTTCATTGATATTTTACTAAACGCAATTAACTTAGATGTATGTTTTTAATTTATGTATTTAATACAATTCAAATAAAGAATTAAACATCCTCCTCCAAAAAAAAAATAATAATAATTATCTGAATGCACTACTGCATTTATTCAGGTAAAAGGTACAACCCCAACCCCCCCCCCTTCCCTGACTGCGCCACCGGTAAAAAAAAAAAAAAAGTGCCATGTTGTGGCTACTAAACTAATAGGGTCTACCGGCCACTGGCTACTACTTGAAAATTTCAATTTTCAGGTCTATATATGTTATATTACCGAAACTTATACTAATTTTGGCAATAAAACTGGAGGTTTGTGCATGTACGGAGGGCACTATCGTCAATATTTATATTGAAATGATGCAGGGTGTCCACAGGTCGGGAAAAGTCAGGGAATTCAGCATTTCGGGAAAAATCAGGGAATTATCAGGGATTTTGTCAAAAAGTTTAAAGGAATATTCCGAAATTAAAATGAAACTTTTAATTTTGACAATTAAAGATACACTGCTACCGAAAATACAAAAATCAATTTTAAAAAAAAATTAGAAAAAGTTTTTAAAAAAAAGAATACGTCAAAAATTTGGACCGCAAGACCGACCACGTAACTTTTCGCATTAAAATTTCCTGACAATCACTGAACCTGCTTGCTTTCAGATTTGCCTCAAATCGGCTATGGAATGACTACATTTCTTCCTCATTTTTCTCTTATATTATAGTAGTCTATCGGCATTATTTACGTTGGTATTTGATGGTCATTTTTCTGAACGTTACGATGGTAAAATGGCCGATATTTTCGTGATTATAGAGGGCAAGAAACACGTTCTTACATACTGCTCATTTTCGTGATGTGTCACTGACGCTGTTTCAGAGATTGCACCTGTCAGCCATGGTACAGTTCTGCTGAAACACGGATTTCAGCATTTTTTGTTGTTGAAATTTCCATCATTCCTTCAGACTTCCCCAAACTTGTGATGTAATGACCACTTTTCTTGCTGATTGCCAGCATCTATCGCTGTTGTTTATGCTGGTGTGTGATTAGCTGTTGTTTCGATTGTGATTATTGTTTTGTTAGTTTCGCCGAACGTTACTCTGATGTTAAGCTTGTTATTGCCGAGATTTTCGCTGCTAAGTAGGGAGCTATCACCGAGATTTACATTCTTGTGATGTTCATTTTAGTCCCTATTAATCACTATTCCAAGGTTTGCGCCGCAATAGTGTCTATATCGCCGAAATTTACGCTTGTGATTGTCAATTTCGTAGATTGTGATGTCGATAGAATCGCGTCTATTTCAGCGATTTCCATCGATATATTGAATGCTAACGTTGATATTTACGTTGGTGTGATGGTCATTTTTGCCGATTGTTGCCTTAATGCAGGGATGTGATTGCTTCCGCCGATCTTTCCGCTTTCGGGAATTTTTCTTATTTATCCACCTATCAAAGTTTTCCCGCAATTTTCTCATTGATCTCGTGGAGATTAAAATTTCCTGGCATTCATGGAACCTGCATGCGTTCAGTCTTCCCCAAACCACCGATGGAATTATTATCCCCTCCCCCCTTATTTTTCTGTAATGTTAGACTCTATCGGAATGATTTACATTGGTATGTTTTAGCCATTTTGCAGAACGTTACACTGATGAAATGGCAGTTATTCCTATAATTATGGCGAGCGTTATCGCCGTTATTACGTTGCTGTGTGATACTAATTTTCGTCGAGTCTTACTCTAAAATAATAGTTACTGACGAGCAGAGGTTTGCATTTGTCGGACATAGTACAGTTCAGCTAAAACGCGAATTTCAACTTTTTCTTTTAATTGAACTTTTGATCATTCCTGAGATCGATACAAGTCTGCATTACAATTTTGTTGGACTTACAAGCCTGACAATCACGGAACCTTCTTACCGGGCATTTTGCCTGCACCGGTACGGGTATTTTTGCCGATTGTTGATTTAATATAATTGCCGAGACTTGCGCCCGTACGGCGGCCGCTATCACCGATATTTACTTTGAAGTAGCTGTAATTTTCACTTAGACTTAAGCCGTTTTAACTGAAGCTATTGGCGAGATTCGCAACGTCGTTTTGGTGTCATTCGCCTAGACTTCCGCTGATGTGAAAGCGGCTATGTACGTTATTAGTGTGTATGTGAGGATGATCGTTTTCACCGTTTGGTTTGAATTTATGATGAATGATTAGAATTTTAATTTAATTTTGCACAAGAAATCAATCCAAATCGTCCCAGTTTTTATTATTTATCCTTATTTAAAATTGTCGTTTTAACTGCTATTGAATGTAAAATTGTTTATTTTAACTTGAAAAACAATTTTACATTTTAACTATAGTTGTAAGTAATAGTTTAAAGTTAAAGCAATTTTTTTTATGTATAATTGTTTAAAATTAATTGTCTGGGGAAAATGTGTTTATTTTGTAAAAATTTTGCTTGGGTATTGTATTTAAACAGCAGCTACAGCTGATCTTAAACAAAAAAGAAAATGTCAAATAATGCAAATGAACAATTTGGACAACGAAATTATGCAAACTAAAAAGCCAATGAAAATGGTTGAACTCCTCCAATCCAATTACATTCAAAGATAGTTTTTTTTTTTTTTTTTTTTTTTTTTTTTTTGAAATACACAAATTGATATATAATTCATAATAAAATATAAAAATTTTACTTTACTAAAATATTTTAAAGTAATTATGGATTTTTAAAATTTGATTACAATTTTAAGTATTCAGAAAACAAAAATAGTCAATATAATATATAGAGTATTTGTTAAATGTGTGTGTGTTTGATCCATTTTGACATGATTTTTATGGTTTGTCTTTATTTTTAAAATTTTACTTAAGAAAACAGCTTGTTAAATCTGAAATTTAATACTAGAGTCCTCTTTTCTTGAGATTAGATTGTAATGAAAAAAATGTGTGATTTTAAAGTATAATTGCACACGTACAGTACAGGTACACTATACATACACTACACTAAATGAAGCAATTTGGTATTTGTGTCATAAATGTGTAAAGATAAACAGTACATGCATCGTAATTTTCTTTATGATGGTGAATTGGAATGTTCTTTTAGTTGAAAGTTTATTATTTATACATATTTTGTCGATAACTTATAATCAGGGAAAAAATTGGGTGTTACAGGGAAATATCAGGGAATTTTAAAATAACTTTTCTGTGGACACCCTGTGATGGTAATTTTCATATATGTTTATGCTGATGTAATAGCAGCTATTGCTGAGATGTGCGACATCGTTTTGTTGGCATTACCTTAGATTTTTTTGCTACATTTTTTTTTTTTTTTTTTTTTTTTTTTGTGCTACAAAAGTTGCTTTTACATGGGCATTTTTCCTGCCACTAAACTTGTTTTTACCTGCTCCGAAAGTCATTGTTTCTGCACCAAAACTTAATTTTACCTGCTCCGATAGGCATTTTTCCTGCTCCAAAACTTGATTTTACCTGCTCCAAAAACTGCTCCAAATCTTTCTGAGCGAGTTGGAGCCCTGGCATTTACTTATACTTTCTTTAATATAGTATCTGCTATGTCTGTGATTAGGGCTTATGTGACGATCAATTTCGTAACTTGATTTGAATTGATGAAAAATGCCTAAAATTTTAATTTACTTTTATACTAGAAAATAAGTTCCAATTTTTCTGTATAATCCTTGTTTAAAATTCTAATTTTAACCACAATTAGAAATTAATAAGAAACTGTAGTTAAAATGGAAAAGCAATCATAAAACTGGTTTTAAATAGATTCATCTGTTTGTCGTTATGATATAATTGTTTTAAGATCTTTGATTTGTGCAATTTTTGAAAAAAATTTCTTTTGACAGTTTTCATTGCTTTTGTTTGATGTTCAGCTTTTTCTTTTTTTTTTCCTTGGCAGCTGTACCATATTTGTTATTTTCAGATGTAGCTCATTAATTTATTTTCTTGTGAAAAAAGTATTTGGTGCAATGATTAATGTAAAGTTAATGACAAATAAACTTTTTACAATTGTATAGTTTCGCTTAAAATTAGTCGTTTCTTTAATAATGTAAGTCGCTGAAAATCCTTTTTTTTTAAAGCAAATTGTCCCTTTTTAACTAGGGATGTATTTGGAAACAGTTACAAGCCTTGTGACTATGACAATTCCTAATGCTATCTCATTAAAAAAGACTGGAGGTGTATACATAATCTTTGTTTAATCATTTTGTTTAGTTTGAATAATTAAGCATGAATTTAAATTGCTTTGGCATGTACACACAATCCAAACATGTTTACTTAAATACACTTTTAATATATATTTTTTTAAGTGAAACACTTAAATTATACACTTTATGCTTATTGTAGTAATGTTACAAATTTACCTTGAAGGTTTGTCTTCAGTTTACTTGGTAGATTTCAGGTAATCAAAATTAAATCATGGAAAGTGCAATACTTTAAATCCATATAGTTGTTAAAGAGCGATTTGAAGCCTGATATTGTTGTTTGCTCAAAACTGGATGTTATTGCAATGCTGTAGAAGGAAAAGTGATGCAGTTACTGATTATTAATGTCTTATATTATTGCAATATTGTAGATAAAATAGATGCAATTATTAATGATTAATATGTCTTATCTTTAGTTATTGCATTAATTTAGTGTTTAATTTTTTATAACACTCTTTATTTCAGCATTTGATTCGTGGCAGTGGCAAACTAAAACTTCTTGATAAACTACTTTGTCGTTTTAAACAGACTAATCATAGAGTACTCATATTTTCTCAGATGGTTAGAATGCTTGATATCATAAGTGAATATTTGCAACTACGACATTTTCCATTCCAGGTAACTCTCTTTCTTGGTTGATTTTTTTAATGAAAATTATGTCTGTGTATTGTGCACTTGAACTATGCAGCAATTGTAACAAAAAAATGTGTTGGTTAAATAACTATTCGGTGCTTAAATAAAAGGGTTCATACGCCTCAGGGAAAACTCAAGGAAAAGAAATCAGCCTTAAAATCTAACGGAATTCTCAGGGGAAAAAAGAAAATTCCCCCCTAAAACCTGGAACAAGTCATTTTTATTCTGGAAAAAGTCCTACTCTTCGGCGCTATTTATTTAACCTTAACTCGAGGACTTAAAGTTACAGAATTGTTTGATCACATAGACTTGCAAAAAGTTTTTTTTAAATAAAAAAGACTTCGTGTTATCGGAAGAATTTGTGTGATCGGGGTTTGACTATATTTATCTGGCTTGCTGAAATAATTAAAATAAACTCTTGCTAAAAAGAATTAACTCTGCGACGGAAAACATGACTCTTAAAAACTTCTGGAATTTTTTTTCTGAAAATTAGTATGAACCCTGAATAAGGACTTTATATGCAAATGCAGAACAGCAACTTTCAGTAAGCGTAAAATGTAAAAGAACATGAACTGTTCAAAATCCTCCCTGGACAACAAGGAAATTTCGCTTTTATCTGGCTAGAAGTTTTTCTGGCATGAGATCAAAAACAGTATTTGACAATCTGTCGCATTGTCATTTGCAACAGTACTTTTTAACATTAACTTTAGTTGTCAATCTCTCAACTTATTTTTGTATATATATTTTGGAAGCTACTCTAAAATCTTTCTTATCTTTCTGCAGCGTTTAGATGGTTCTATAAAAGGAGAATTGAGGAAGCAGGCTATGGATCATTTTAATGCTGAAGGATCACAGGTAACTATTTTAGCCATTGTTAACGTTTTTCTTAATTTTATTGATAAACTGGAATTTTGCGTTAGAGCTCAGTTGATTTATGTTTTTATGTAAATTTTACCTTTTATAAGGCAATCATCTTTTTGTTATGTTTTCTTTCTATCCAATTTGAACATAGAAAGTGTGATTATGAAAAAAAAATTTAGATCTTGAATTTTTCTACCTAAATTAGAGAATTTGAAAATGAGCTACCTTATAGCAAATTTTTTAGTTTCATCGTTGATCAGATTTTCTAGGTTTGGAGGATGAATGCAATTAGATTTATTGCAAATATTAGTTACCTTAATCTAATTTTTTCTTGCTTTGGAGGAAAGTAACTGAAATATTTTAAAGAAAAGTATTTACAATTCTATTTTACTACTTTTTAGGACTTTTGTTTTCTATTATCCACAAGAGCTGGAGGTTTGGGTATTAATCTCACATCAGCTGACACTGTTGTAATCTTTGATTCTGATTGGAACCCTCAAAATGATCTTCAAGCTCAAGCCAGAGCACATAGAATTGGGCAGAAGAAAAAGGTAATGTTAATTAACTAAGTCAGAGTGGCCACAGAACTGGGAAAACCTAAAAATCAGGGAAATGTCAGGGAATTTTTTTAAATTTCAGGAAATCAGGGAAATTTTGTTTTGTTCAAGGCACATTCATCCATATTTTGGCGATATTTACCCGAAGATTTGTGGTGGTAATCGTTAGAAGTTTAATGTTATGGAATAATTTAAACTTTTCATTTCCAGCAAAACTATTTAAAAAAAAAATTTGCATATTATCTCTTTAGCATACATGTTCTATTTGATCAGAGTGTCTAGACATCTGGAAAACCTAAGAAATTGGGGGAATTTGAAAAATGTTTGCCCTAAAATCGAAAATTTTTTAGAAATCTGTCAGGGAAATCAGAAAACTTTTTTTCCTGAATTTTGTGGCCACCCTGCAAATACAATCTTGCATATCTCCATAATCCTATCTATCCATAGGGCTATTGCAATCTGTAGCCCTAAAAATGTACTTTTGTTTCTGCAACTATCTAAAATTTTAAAAATTAACACTTAAATTCTTTTTCCCAAGACAGGATTTATAGTTTTTTCAAAATGTTCATTACTTATTACATACTTAAGGAATGTTATTAATAATTGCAAAAGCTGCAATGTGATTTTTTTCTTTTTCATCTAAAGCACCATCCCTTAATTTTAATTGTGACAAATTCTAAAAAATGTTTGTGTTTAATTAATGGAGTACGCAATGATTGCATAAAAAAATTGTTGGTTTTTCTGTTAAGCATCCAGTATATGTTTTGCCAAGTTAGACCTAGTTATAGCACACAAAGAAAAAGGCATGCATTCTGCAAATATGTGTTCTTGTTTAATTCAAAAAAAATATTTTTAGAAAGATTTTTTTTTTTTTTTTTTTTTTCATTAAACTTATCAAAGACTTAAAAACTACATGATAGCTTTATTGTTCTAAATCCTTTGAGATTGATTGAAAATATAACAATTTGCACTTTTGAGAAATCTACAAGTTTTAGAAACAAAAGAAAAGAGATTTGCTAAGATAAAAAGATTTTAGTCAAAAGGAATGGTACTGTTTGACTGTGGAATATCATACAATATCCTAATCCAATCAGATTATTCAATAAAGAATGTGAATCAATATCTGGTAACTTATGCTAGGTCTATAGAAAAGTTATACCCTTCATATCTGTCAAAATGCATGTGATAGAGTATGAATGCATGTGCAAATCTAGTACAAATCAGTAGGGAATATGAAAAGGTTTTTTTTAGTTGGTTAACTAGTTTTCAGAATTTGATATTAACTTAGGAATACTTTTACTTATTTTCAGGTTTATATTTATCTATTTTCAGGTTAATATTTTTCGTCTAGTTACAAAAAGCAGTGTAGAGGAAACTATTTTGGAGCGAGCCAAAGAAAAATTGGTTCTTGATCATTTGGTTATTCAGCGTATGGATACTACAGGCCGGACAAAAGCTCCTACCACAAGGTACTGATTAATAAGCTTCTTTGAACTTAATTGTAATATAAGTTTCTTATAAAACCTATGACTTAATTAACTGATTACTTATTAATGTAAAACTGCCTGCCCTAACTTTTACCATGATTAAATTTTTTCTCATATTATTGTTTTTCTGTCAACATGTTATTTATTAAAATTTTCTTATTTAAATGTGAATAACAAAATCATTTTTTATATTTGCTTGATTTAATTTTTTATTGTAGTAATTCAACAATACCTTTCAACAAAGAAGAATTATCTGCGATTTTGAAATTTGGTGCTGAAGAATTATTCAAAGAAGACGAAGATTGTGCAGAACCACAGGTTTGTTTATAATGTCCATTCTGTTTCTGCTAAAATTGAGTTAAAGCAATGAACAAATGTTTTGTATTCATACCATAATGAACATATTTTAATGTGAACTTCTTTAATATTACAGGTTGACATTGATGAAATTTTAAGAAAGGCTGAATTCAGAGAAGAGCAAGACCACCCTGTAACAGCTGGACAAGAATTGCTCTCTGCATTTAAGGTTCACATATATTCTTGTTATATATTAACAATTTTCTTTTTAATTTTGCCTTTATAGCATTGAAATGGGGGATAGATGAAAGTCATTTCTTAGGGTTTTATTTTTTCAATTCTGGAAATATCACGGAAATGTTTCGATTTCTTTTAAATCCTGCAAAAAAATCTCTTTAAAGGGGCAATTTTCTTTGTCAACTTCAAGTTGTTTTTTTTTTTATTGTAACTGAAAAATCTTCCCACAATGAGGCATTTTGAAGCTTGAGCCTTCCAATTCTACTGTATTACCCTTCAACTTTTATCATCCCCCCATATCAATGCCCCTCAAGCAATAGGCAGGGATGATATTTGTCCTCCTTTTGGAGGATTTCCTCCTTTTTTACTTTTTTATGTAACATTTTGTTCCTGTTTCAATGATTCCCATTTTTCTGATCTGAACCATTTTTTTGTGCAAAAAGTATGCTTTTTCTCATGTCTAAACAAAAAAAAATTCCCTCTTCACTCCCCTTTCCTCTCAGATAATTTCGCAAGCTTCTCGAGGTACACTTCGTATTGTGATTGGTTACAAATGGCATCTGTTTTATAACTGTAATTTGGAAATACTAGAGTATTACCTATGTTTTGAAAACAATGTGTCACATGTTAATTTGTTTCCTGATATTTGAAATGTAATTATTATATAGCATGAGAAAGTTCATTGTATGTTTAAAATTGGTGAATCATCCTTCCTGCATACTTTTTTGTGTTGAATTTTTGTGTATTATTCTTTCTGCAAGCTTTTTTTGACAAACTTTTGGGTATTCTCTCTTCTGTAATGCTTATTTAACGAATTATTGGATTTCCTCTTTTTTGCTCTCTGATCACTCTCATCCCTGAATAGAGGATATTCACTTAATAGTATTCGTTTTGCTTGGAAAAATCTGGTTCACCAGCCGGTTTCGAGTTGAAGTGAAATTACTTAAAATGTGGCCTTTTTAAATCCTTTATATTAACTTCGATTTTGTGGGTATGTTTATTGATGGCGGACAAATCTGCGGAGGCCTGATTAACCCCCTTGCTGTCATCCAATTGGGCTGAAACTTGGCAGATAGATTCGATGACAATGCATTCTATCAAATTTTGGGGCCTGTGACTGTCACTAAAAGGTCGCTTTTACAAAATACTGATAAAATAACTTGCCGCCATCCAATCGCATTGAAATGGCATTTAACCGATCATGAAGAAATTCTTTCCTGTTGCCAAAATTGTTTTAATAAATAAAAAATAAAATTATTTTAAAGTAGTTTACCGTATATATTACTGATAGAGATGTTTCTTATGTTTAAAATTAAATTCCAACACCAAGCACACGCTGACAACAGAAACAGTGCTATGTTAATGCATATAAAGGATTAATATTAAAAACTTTGTTTTTTTGGGTTATATTATTTCAGGTTCATTTAGCAGCTGAGTGCCTTTGTTTTAAGCAAGGTGACATGCATCAAATCTTTGACCGTCTTTACTCCCACATTTGACCACCTACGATAAGCCTAATAATAAAAACTTAAAATATATTGAACTTGTATAAAGAAGTTTTAATAGAAATATGATTACTGCTATTTAATTCATTGCTGTTTGATGTTAAATGTTCAAGTCCAAAATAAGTAATTAATTTAGAAGACTATCATAATATAAAAATCCTAAATTTACAAAAGACCTAATTAAAGATTATTTCCTATTACTTTCCATCCACTTTGAAACTTCTCTAATTTTTCATCTAAAATTGAAGCAAAAAATATGACACTTTGTCCCATAATAATATACCCCATTAAAAACAGAGTTTTTAAAAAATCCTTTATATGCATTGTCAATTTTTATATTCATTAACAAATAGACCACTTTTGAAAATGTCCTTCAAACCATCACTTCATTGTACGCTTGTAGTCTTAAGCTTTGCTACATCTTTTTCTCCAATAGTCACAGTACCAGTAACTTTCAATGGTAATCCACAAATTATGCAACTTTCACAGTCCATTATTGTCTTTGTGCACCAGTCTTTTAGCAGGGTGTAATATTAAGTCCTATTCTAACAGACAGCAAAAAAGCTGCAAAAAGGGAAAGAGTAATACATTTCAATAAGCAATCAATAAATAGTCACAACGAGCAGCCACATGTATTTTTCAAGGGGAGCCAACTTTTGTTGCTAAATTGTTGTAATCACCCTTCAATTCCGAATGGGAATGGTCTCATTTAGTCTCAGAAACTTGATTGTCAAATCAAAAGGGAGAAACTGAAACATTCGCACATCTGCAACTATTTTCCGCACAAGCAATATTTTTATATCTGTAGAAAGCTTTAAAAAAAAAAAAGCGTAATTGTTTTATATCAAGCATGCAAATAATTTACTTAAAATGAAAGTGCTAAAATCAAAAAAGTAGATAAAAATGCATAATTTTTTTACTTTGACAGGCATTTATCAATTTGTAAGTCATTGGATAATATCCAATTTAAATTAAAGCCCATTTATTTATCTTTCATTTGAGCTCTTGTTGAACTGAATACAACTAGCCATATTTAAAAGTTAAAAAGACTTGAAGAAAATGATGATTGTGTCTAATTTGATCAGGGTGAAACAACTCGCGCTTTATTATGAGACTCCCAATACAAGGTAGTGTTTCACTGAAACGCTCATATATCTGCAACTATTTATCGCACAAGCAATATTTCGAAATGTATAGAAAGCCAAAAAAAAATAGGTGATTAGTTTTATGTTAAATGTATAAATCATTTAATAAAAATGGATTAATAAAATCAAAAAAGTAGAGAAAAATGCATGACTTTTCAACTTTGACAAGCTTTTATCAATTTGTAAGTCACTGGATGATGTTCAATTTATATTTAAATAAAAGCCCATTTATTTAGCTTTCATTTGAGCTTAATGTGACTAGCCAATTGTTTGAAAGAGCTGTTCCAACATTTATCCTGCACCTAAAAAACCAGAAAGCCAAAGAGGAGAGTAGAGGACTTTTTGTAGGTTGCTCAGAGCATCAAATAGAGCCACTCTGCATAATTTCAGCTCAATGGGAATTTGTTCAGGGTTTGACCTATTTTTTATCTAGAATGACTGGGGTAGAAAGTTTCAACTATGGTTGGTTCAATCTTGTTATTTTAACGCGATTGGATGGCAGCAAGTTGGTTTTTTAGTATTCTGTAAAAGTGACCTCTTGGTGACAGTAACAGTCCCAAAATTTGATAGAATTCATTGACATCAAACCTATCTGCCAAGTTTCAGCCCCGATTAGATGACGGCAAGGGCTTTAATTAGGCGTTTACAGATTTGCCTCCCTTCGACAAAGTCAATATAAAGGATTTAAAAATATACATGATTTCGAGCGTTTTTAACACAAAATTTACATTTTCAAATTATACCACTCTTTTTCCTTGCCAACTTCTAGAAAAATGTATATAGAAGCCCTTGTGGCAATTCTTTTGTATTTCTTAATGCACAATTTCAATTTTTGCCAACTGAACAAAAAAAAAAAAATATTTTCTCAATAGTTTTAAAATAATATCTTTTCTAACCTCAGATTGCAAGTATTAATTTTAATGAAGACGAAGTTGGAGGGCAAGGCAATAGCAACCAGCACAAAGATTGGGCTGACATAATTCCTGAAAGGGAGAGAAAACAAATGGAAGCAGAGGAACGAGAAAAGGAGGAATTGGCATTATACTTGCCTCCGAGAAATCGTAAATCTACCAAAAGGGTGAGTTGGATTTATTTTCTTGATTAGGTTCTTACAAGTTGTGAATATAACATTTATGTCATCATTGAGAAAAGGTTAAAAAAATTTAATTCTATTAATACTTGTCGTTTGAAGTTTTTGACTATTTAATAATAATGAATAGTGATCAGTATAGTTGGACATCTGAACTTTGATATTGTATAAACCTGTGATAATATATTTTAAACGTGGTGAAATATACACGACTTGCTACAAAAGTGAAGAAATAAAAGATTTTTTTTCTTCTAAAACATTGATAATGGTTTTACTTTTATTTCTAATATAACTTCAATGTTTGAAATGTAATATTAATTATATAACTTGAAGTTAAATTTTATTTTATGTAGTATAAATCATAGTTATATTTAAAAGCATTGTGGTATGCAACAAACTTATTTATAATTTATATAACTATTCAGGAAGTAGAATAAATAACCAACAATTCCCATCTTTAAAAAAATTTAAGATTTCTGCATCAATTATTTAACAGTATAGCACAAATAATTAAATACTGTAAGATTGAAAAGTGAATAACTTTTAAATGTTAGTTTTTTATTGATTTTTGTTGCAAAGGTTATATTTTTTCTTTAAAAACAAATTGTAATTATTTTTAAGGTATCTAAGGTTTCTGAGAGTGAAGCAAGTGAGAATGACATTGGGAGTAGGTCTGATAAAGATGATTCTGGTGATGAAAAGCCTAAGAGAAGAGGTCGTCCTCGTATTAAAAAGATAGAGGCCATTAAAAACTTCACTGATACAGAAATCAAAAGGTGAATATCATTAATGAGTTTTCAATTTATGTAACATGAACCCTTAATGTAATATAAAATGATTTAAATAAAGTTAATGTGTTGACTTGTATTATAATATTTTTGTAGTTTATTCTTTTTTCATCACCAAGTTTTCTCTTTTTAGATTCCTCAAGAGTTATAAAAAATTTCCAATGCCGCTTACAAGGTTAGTAATACTTTCTTTTCAATTAATTTTGTTAAAATACTGTTTAAGTAATTGCTTACCTGCCAACTTGTACAGATTTTTACTATTTTGTACGGTTGTACAAACAGCTAAAAAAAATCATATGGATTTCACAGTACTTTTCGTTTTTTCCTTAAAACCGAATTTTTTTATATTTTTTCAAGTCACCAACGAAACCGAAACGATTTTCCAAAGCTGCCGCGTCATTCAAAATGTTCACACTCCGAGGTTACGCTATGTACAGCAATAAAGCGCGTTGGCGGGGATGTATGTTTTCATCTGTATTGCCGACGGGATTTGGCAAATCAAACCACTGTTTCGTTGTTTTGGACTTAACAGGTTAATAAAGAAGCAGAATACCGAAAGTGCTTAGTTTTTTTTTTTTATTCTTCCTTCTTTTGGACCGGACTCCAACATTGCACATAAATAAAAGCACTAAACCACGGCGCCGGGGATGCACTGTTTTCAATGGTGTTGACGACGGGACCTGGTGATCCAAACAATTGTTTCGTTGTCTCGAACTTAAGAGATTAATAAAGAAGTTGAAAACTGAAAGTGCTCTAGTTTTTTTTATTCTTCCTTCTTTCATTGCGTGTAAATAATAGCACTAAACCACTGCGCCGGGGATGCACTGTTTTCAATGGTGTTGCCGACTGGACCTGGCAAACCAAACAACTGTTTCGTTGTCTCGAACTTTAGAGATTAATAATGAAGTAGAAAACTGAAAGTGCTTTAGTTTTTTTTATTCTTCCTTCTTTTGGACCTTACTCCAACGTTGTTCATAAATAATAGCACTAAATCGCGACGCCGGGATGCATTGTTTTCATTTGTGTTGGCGGCACCGAACGACTGTTTCGTTATCTCGGACTTAAGTGATTAAAGCACTTTCGGTTTTCAGCTTCTTTGTTAGTCTTAATTATTTATTTTAAAATATCCAAGTTAAACAATCTTGGTATAAGACTCCAAAAAATATCAAGTTTTTTTTGGAATCTTATACCAAGCATTTTACTTCAAATCCTCATAAATTCAAGCAAAGGAACAAATTTTGCTCTATCTATGCATCTGATATTAAGATTTCTCGTGGAGGATTTACTGATGTCAAAGTTCATATTAATTCTAAAAAACACACTGACAACATCAAGTGTAATAATAAGAATTCAAAGGCATTCATAATTAATATTTGTGCGTGTGATTAAACACTTTGAATACCACCAACTCCTTGTATGTTTCACTGTAGTTTTTGTGTCATAAAGCATGTTATTTGGGTGTAATGTAGATTAAATCATAAACTTCATCAGAGATTTTATCGTAAAGTTTAAATTTGATTTATTTTTAAATCCAGGTTAGTATTTTATAATTTCTATTCTGTGCTAAAATGTAACAATTTGTTATATTTGGGAGCAATTTAATACTATGTATTTTTTTTTATTTGCATTTGCTAGTGAATTACTATTATTTATATATTACATTCATAAATATTGTCGCTATTTCTTTTTCCATGAGTCATAGGAATGCAAATATTTGTTCCGTAAAAATTGTACTAATTTGAAAATGACAATGTTGGCAGGTATGTAATTGATATTTTATTTTTTATTCTATAAAGGTTTCTAAAAATAAAAAAAAATGTATTTATGTAAGAGTTATTCTGAATTTGAAGTTTTTTTTCTAGATAATTAATTTTAATTTGAACAAGTGTAATTAATTCGAGACTTAATGCAAACTAGGTGCTTTTTTTATTTTATTTTTAATATTAAATTTTGCTTCTAAAAAGTGTACAATTGTCATTTTTTATTTATTTACAGACTAGATGCTATTGCTATGGATGCAGAACTCCAAGGAAAGTCACTTAATGACCTAATAAAAATTGGCGATTTAATAAAAACTGGCTGCGAAAAAGTTATGAAGGAATATCTGGATGATAATAAAGAAAACAAGAAATCTGGTATAGTAATTGTAGCATTGCACTAAACTTTTGAATGATTTTGTAACTTAACATTTTAGTGAAATGGAATTATTTTCGCAAATAGACTGTTAACTGATTCCTGTTTATTTTTATGATATTTACAGGTCCGAAGAAAAGGGGACGTGAAAAGGGGCCTTCTTTTAAAGTTGGAGGAATTTCCATTAATGCAAAAACTTTGTTTTCCAATGAAACTGAACTGGAACCACTAGGCATTGTCCTTCCTTTTGACCCAGAAGAACGGAAAAGGTAGGATTCTTGACTTCATATAACCTCTTTTCAAATGTTCAGCTGTTGGCACTACTTTGTCTCAATATATATATATAGGGTTTCTGCGCATATGGAAAGTTGGGAAATGTCATGATTTTGAGCAGAAAAATGACCATAAGTCATGGAAATGCAATAAATTTCATGGATTCCTAAACTTTTTAAATAATATCGCGTGACTATGATGTCATAGACGGCAAGTTCGCTATTCAACTCATCAAAAATTCATCTATGCTTTGACATAAACAACTGTCAGTGTTAAAAACAGCAGCCAATGAAAATATTTAAACATTTCTCAACCAACTCAAAACTTGTGACATTTCACGAGTAAGGTCTTATAGGTGGAAAAAAATTCATAATATAAGAAATGAACTGATTTGATAAGCTTATCTTTACATTTTTTTTTATGCTGTGCTCTACAGTTTTGCAACAGTATCAAAACATTTGATTATCATCAAATATCAAAACATTTGAGTTTTGGTGTTATAATCTATTATTATTGACTTATTCTTACTTCAAATATTTCTTTATTATTAAAGATTAATTTGTTTCTTTAACACTGAAATATCAAAGAATTAAAAATTGTGTTTCCCTTTTTCTTCTGATTTGGAAGGATCTTCGTTGCTGAAACAAAGATTTTTTTACTTAATTTAAAATAAAACTTTATACAATAAATTTATGGTACATTGATTTACTCACTATGTTCATGTTAGTACAATTCATATAAATTATTATTATTATTGTGATGCAATTTCTTGAGTCATGGAAAATTATTTGCTTCAGTCTTGGAAAGTCATGGGTTTGTGATATTTTATTTGGCAGGGTGCACTGTTTTAGCTAGACTGTGGATCAGTGAACTTGTTAACTACCAAACATGGATATTTATAGGATTCATGGAAAGTTATGCATTGTTTCATATGCTGAAAATCATGTTAAAAGTTTTAGTTGTTGACAAAAATTTGATTTTTGAAATAGAAACCTTCCATTTAGTTTAAAAATTTGAAAATTGACCTGCTTTCTCTCAATGGAAAAATAGGAATCTTAACCTAAGATGTATACTGTCATAATGATTTGATATAGTTTTTATCCTTAAGTATAATATTAAATGTTGTCTTTGTTTGCATTTTTGTGTCTTTCTAGTTTATTATCAACATGTTTTGCACTTAAATTTGCATAGTGTTATTTTTTTTCATATTCTCAATTTTACAGTTCTCAGTCAAACTGTTTGATTCTCACTGCTTGTATAAATATTTGTTTGTAATTAAATAAGTAATTTTAACTCGCACTTTATTTGATTTGTGAATTGTTATCTTTATTAACACCATTTTTTATTTTAGGTGGGTTTTAAATGAGCATGTTAAGGACTCTCATTTCGGCATACCATGGACCCTAGAAGATGACTCACGCTTGCTAAGAGGAGTTTATAAGCATGGAATGGGAAACTGGGAATCTATAAAAATGGACCCAGAATTAGAATTAGGAGATAAAGTAATTATTTCTTTTGTAAATTGTTTGCAATTAAAGCCATAAAGAAACATGTATAATGTTTTATTTATTATTGCTTTTAGATTTTGCCAGATGGAGAGCAAAAACCCCAATCTAAAAATCTGCAAACTCGCATTGATTATCTACTTAAAGTTCTAAAGAAGATGACACTTGCTAAGCCTGATGAGGTAAATTTTTCGTCGATTTCCGCATTTTTAATGTGTACAATAGGGCGTATCGAAAAAGTCGAAGTTTATCAAATCTCTTAGCGGTAGTGCGGAAAATTTGTGGACACTCATCAGTAATAAGTGTGTGAAATTTTAAAACTCTGGGTTAATATCTTCTGTCGCCTCAAGGGCCCCATCGTTCCAAAAATTGGTCTAAAAGTGTTTAAAATTCAAAAATTCCTAAAAATTCCCATATTTTGTTTAACGATTGGGGGTAGTGGTTAAATGTTAGTATTGCTTAACAGCAACATCTATAATTTTTTTAAAAATTATAGGTTATTATCTTCGGTCGCCTCAGTGAACCGGAAATTCCGAAAATTTGAATAAAAAGGAATACAATTCAATATTTAATCAGCAGTCACAGATTTTGTTGATCGTTTTGAGGTAGCGCGTAATAAAAACTACTTTTTTCAACAACAAGAAGTATGCAAAAACTATTGGTTAATATCGTCTACCACACTGGGTTTGGCGTACTGCCTGAAAAGTAAAGTGGAACACCCCTATTTTCACCCCGAGAAACAAATCGGAGCGACCAATAAATCACGTGATCATTTTCATTTGTTTAGTATTTAGTCTTAACTCTAGAATATTTTCTTTCAATTAGTTTCGATCTTCATATCAAACATATTTGCTGCAATGTAATAGTTTCTTTTTAAGGAATTTTTTTTACTCGTAGCTTAGTGTCGTAGTCATTTGTTAGTGGAAGATATTGGTAAATATTAGAAATGCAAGACTCATAGCATTCAAAGTTTTCAAGTCGACAAATGCTGCAATGCCCTATTTTTGGAACACCGAAGGATTTTTTACGTATGCTGCCAACACATGAATACGTCATAAGATGTTGCGCTCGTGAGAGATGGCGTATTGGTAATGAAACTGATGGAAATAAAGAACCATGCTTCTCTGTTATTGCAGAAACTGTTGCTTTGAAAATTGAAAGTTTATACGTCGATTCATCCATTCCTTCTGTTTCACATAAGCGTGTTTGTGATATGATACACGCTTATCATAAAAAATATCATTCAATCATGAAAAATATAAAGCGTGTGGGAAGAAGCAAGACTGCTCTTGAAAATGTTAAGAACTTTAAAACGGAAGCAAATAAACTATTCGACATACCTTCCTGTAAATGCGCTATTTTTAAGGAGTATATGTCCAAAAGAGAGCAAAGTTTCGCCAAATAAGCAGGCTTTCCTCAAAGACCAAAGAACGGAAAGAAAATTGTTCATTGGAAGTGTTGATGTATCCGAAACAAAACGACTTCAGAAACGACAAATGCGAGTACAACAAAATGCTGTGCAAAGTAAAAAAAAGGCGTCTCCTGCTTCTGTTTCAAGCTTTACTCTGGAAAATGAAGATATGATGGAGGTGGAGGTGGATACCAAAGACGCTCCCTACGCACCGTTTCTTCAGCAGGATTCAAGGAGTCTTCATATGTGTGTAAAATTGGACAGCACAATTATTGTCAGTCAAAGATATGATGTTTCTAACAGAGCCACGGCTGCTATTGCATCGAGTGTTATGAAAGATTTGGGTTTAATATCGGAATCGAATTCCAGTCTCGTCACAGGCAAAAACAAAATATGGAGGGGAAAATCAAGAGTTTACAAGCAAATGGTATAAAAATTAAATAAAAATCGTTCCAATCTATCTGGCCTTTATTTTGATGGCCGGCATGACAAAACTTTAACATCAGAAACACTCGAGGGAAAGCTGTTCCAAAGAACAATTGTAGAAGCGCATTACTGTAGTGTATCGGAGCCTGGTTCCTCGTACGTGGGGCATGTTACACCTGAAAGTGGCTGTAGTCTTCATGTATCGAACAGCATTTACAAATACGTAACAAGTACTTTTTTGGATGATTTTAACAAGCTCACAGTTGTTGGGTGTGACGGCGCTGTGGTGAACACAGGAATGTTTATTGGTGTAATTCGCAGGCTTGAAATGAAACTTTAGAGACCACTCCAATGGATTGTCTGCTTACTTCGTTTTATTGAGTTGTCATTACGACACTTATTCCAGTCAATAGACGGCAAGTCTTCTGGCCCTTCATCTTACATTGGAAACATTGGACGAAAACTTAAAGGATGTGAAAAACTTTCAGTCGTTGCTTTTAATAATATTAAATGTGAGTTGTCACACATTGATAGTAGATTACTCAGTTCAGATCAGAAATACTTATTCGACATTTGCACTGCCATTAGTTCTGGCTTTTGTAGTTTAGATCTAGCTAACCGAGAACCAGGAACGTTGGATTTGGCCCGCTGGCTAACAACTGCAAATCGAATACTAAGGTTATATATATCTACATCAGACCCATCAAATGAGCTACTAACTTTAGTTGGATTCATTCTAAGGTTCCTGATGGTCCTGAATTAAGATTAATCACTCCATAAAAGACGGTCCTAGACATCTGTGGCATTTCATAAGCTCATCTCGGTACTTGCCTAAGAAGTATTGGGACGTAATTGATCCAGTTATTTCTCGAAATGCTTATTTTGCTGCTCCAGTAAACATGCTTTTGGCCATGTTAACTAATGAAATATGTCATATCAGAATCATTGCAGCTCGAAAAATAATAAAGGCAAGAGAAATTAGCCGAGGTGTGCGCAGATTCGTTATTCCTGATATCAATTTTGAAGCTGAAGGCTACATTGATCTCATTGACTGGAAAAATTGCTTTGTGACATCGCCGCCAGTTCTCCGAGAGATAAGTTCTTAAGATCTTTTGAAAATGACAGAGGACGGTATGCCGAAGGCCTATTGGCACTTCATACAATTTCCTTAGCATGCACAAGCAGTCGAGCGAATTGTAAAAAATGTTCACGGCAGCCTCCGAGAAAACAGGGATAAATTCATAAGAGCTACTCTAGAATCCAGAAAACACATGTCGAAATTCGAGACAAAAAAGGATTACAAGTAGTAATGCTATCGCCAATTGTATATTTGAAAGGCAATAAAATTTTTGATCTCTTTAAACTGAGGTAAGTGTGACGTGTATTTTTTATTTATTTTTTTGAAATTTACCCTTTTATTTTCCAAAATTTGGTGTTGCTGAGGTAGCAGAAGATATTAACCTATAATTATAAAAAAAATTATAGTTGTTGTTGTCAAAAATAGTAACTAGTAAGCACCATCCTTAAACTTACAGCGAAATCTGGAATTTCTTATGAATATTTGAATTTTAATCACTTTTAGCCCAAATTTCGGAACTTTCGAGCTATTGAGGCGACAGAAGATATTAACCCAGAGTTTTAAAATTTCACACACATATTAGTGATGGGTGTCCGCAAATTTTCCGCACTACCGCTAAAAGATTTGAAAAATTTCGATTTTTTTCGATACGCCCTAGTGTACAATTTCTGATTTCATAGGTTATTATTTTTTATACAAATATATTTATTTATTTTTAGCATTTCTATTACTAGAAGTTTACTATTTTTAACCAAGGTGACTTATGTATGGTTTTTTAATTATATTCTTAATAATATCTCAAATATTTCCAGAATTATTAGATAATGAAATTATTTCGGGACAACATTACTTGAGCCTTGAGTATACGCTTTAGGATGGATCCTTCCGTGTAAAGATATCGTTCAGGGAAAATCACAACTTTGATAGTAATACTAGCTGAATACCCGTGCTTCGCTACGAAATGTTACTATATGCAATTTTTTAGCTAGCTGCATGACCTCACGTTGCGGAGATCTGTCATTGGTGTATAAATCCCAGTATTTGGCGCTTCGCTCGCAAGAAGGTTCATTGCTGTGCAAAACCAAGCATGCTTATCTCGCTGAAAAGTTCATGAACACCAGCACAGGCTTACTTTACTCGTTGAAAGGTTCATTGCTATGCAAGCATGAACTTGCTTCACTTGCAGAAAGGTTCTTACTGCGTAAGCATAAGCTTCACTCACTAAATACTTATTGTTACGTAAACCCTTAATATTAGAAACCACTCCCCTGTGGAGAAACGATAAAAATTCCCTGTTAATACAACAGGGTATCTACTAGTCCCGAAATTATGCCGAAAAAGTGTCCCAAAAAAATACAGAAATCATAAATTATGTCCCGAAAATTTTCCATTTTTCTACTACCAGAAAAAAGTTCATTTGTAGATGAAAGAAAAAAAATTTAATGTGAAAATGGGATTCGCTCAACTCCTCTCTCGGCAGCATGTGGCGAGCACAAGAAATGGTTGAAACCGGTTCCGGGGCATTTTGGATGAGCGAAAGTCGAACTTCTGCGCACGCGCAGAAGATTAACATTCCTGAATGCCCAGTAGCAGAAACTTTTCTGCCAGTCTGCGACACTAATTTGGATATTAAAAAATAATCTACAGTGAAATTTTTTTTTTTTTTTAAAGTTTGCATTAAATACATAAGCACCTTATTTGTCAATTTTACCAAAAATTCCTGTTTTACATAAACATAGAAATTTGACAAAATAAATTAAATATTAAAACGGAAATATTTAAAATTATTGTATCTTAAATTAAAATTCTAATCATTCTAAATAAATTCAAACCAAACGGCAAAAGCAATCTTCACACTAATCACGGACATAACGGCCGTCACATCAGCTCAAGCCTACACGAATGACACCAAAACGACATTACAATTTTCGCCAAAAGCTGCTACTAAAACGGCTTAAACCTACGTGAAAATTACCACTACTCCAACGCAAATATCGATCACCTTACCGGCGCAAATCTCGGCAATTACATCAAAGTAACAATCCGCAAAAACGACCATTATACCAACGTAAGTATTGACGTTAGCGCCTAATATATCGGTAGAAACCTGGAAATTTATGCAATAGAGACGATTACACTATCGACGTAACACTCTACAAAGTTGGCTATCACAACCACGTAAATCTCGATGATGGTGATAATTATTGAGGCACCAACCTTCGAAATAGTGGTTATTATATCGGCGTAACACTCGCTGAAAAGGAACATTGTAACAGCGTAAATATCAGCGATATCTCCCGTCTTAGTAGAGTGTTTCTCTGCAACAGCGGTCCTTACATCAGCATAACTTTTAGCGAAGCGAACTGTTGGTGGGAAGAATAAAATAAGATCCAGTCTTGATAAGCCAACGTTTATTTAACGTCAAATAAAAAGAACCACACACTTTAGGAACACATCAATAAGAATATATATATATACACAAGTAGGAAAGAAATTTGCATAGACAGTTATAGTGAATGCAGTTAACAGTTAAATATTCCTAGACCGACAACCAATTTAAAATTACCATCATACGGCCCCATCGGTCAAGGAATATGGCAGATATACATAATAAATATTACAATGCATAAATTTCATTTGTTACCAATTCAAATTTAGTTTTTAACAAAGGTTTCGTTAAGAAATCAGCTAAATTATTCTGAGATTTAACAAATTTTAAATTAAATACTTGATCATTTAACATATAGGTACAATTAACCCACTTCAATTTTACAAAACCAATATCTTCTAACAACTTATTTAGCGTATCATTCCGATACCTACTAGACTCATGTAATCCATAAATACTTTTATGTAATAAACACACATTATTTTCAGCTCCTTTGGCTACATGACCAACTGGTTGTTCCATATAAACCTCCTTGTCTAAACGTCCATACAAATTAGCAGCTTTAACATCCAGTTGAGCATGTCTCCAACTCAACATTGAAACTAATAATACAAAAAGAAATTTGATTATTGAAAAATTTACAACGGGTGAAAAGACATCACTTTAGTCTATTCCCCTAGTTTGAGAATAACCTTTTGCTACTAATCTAGCTTTAAACTTTTTAATATTATTCTTTTCGTCCCTTTTAGTCGAAAATATCCACCTGCTGCCTATAATTCTAGCGTTTGGTGGTAGATCAACCAAATCCCAAACTTCCCTTTCACGCATAGTCTGCAATTCATCTGTCATTGCCCTGTCCCAATGTGCTTTATTAGGCGAATTTTGCGTGTCTTGAAAAGTTTTAGGCGATTCAATCATATACAGTTCTTGCTGAAAAATGTCGCTCAAATGATTATCTATAAATTTTGAGTCATTTTCAAATACCAAATTAGATTCTTTATTATCAACTTCAGTCATTGTCGTTTTAAAATCAAACTTCTCAGGATTAAACAAAATATTGTTTAGTTTACAATATTTTTCTGCATCATTTAAAGATCGTAATCTTTCATTACTTCCAGACGGATAGTAATAAACATCGATTCTATCACTATAATTTCTCGGCCTTTCAACTCTATTCCAATTACTAACATTTAGAGGTAACATTTCGGTCTTAACCGGTAAATCGTTAGTAACATCAGATACAATCTTAATGGGTTGAGTGTTAGTAGTTTCAATAACATCAAGATCAGAATCACAATTGTCCAACAAAAAATGCACATTACTACATACATTTGTACTTCCGAATAAACTAGATACCCCTTTTCTGTTTTCATCTATATATACATGAATTGTTTCCTCCACAATACGTTTCTTTGGAATATAAATTCTATAGCCCTTGCGTTTAGTAGCATAACCAACTAGAATTCCCATTAGGGCTTTAGGTTGCAATTTGTTTCTTTTAGTACTAGGAATATGAACATATGCCAAAGAACCAAAAACTTTCAGATGCTTAACTGAAGGTTTATACCCTTTCCAAATTTCTATTGGAGTTTTACTCTCGGTTAATTTATGGGTACACCGATTTCTGACATACACAAAGGTCTTAAGAGCTGCCCAAAAACTAGGTTTAAGACCGCTATCTTGCAACATGGCTCTGACGGCATCTAAAGCAGTATGGTTAAATTTCTCGGCAATACCATTCATTTCCGGGGAATAAATTGATGTACGCTCAATTTTAATGCCTAAATCATTAAGAAATTTTTCGAATTCTGAACTACAGAACTCCAGCCTGTTATCAGTTCTTACTGCTTTAACTTTCTTACCTAATTCTCGCTCTACTCCCGTTAGATATGATTTAAAACAACTAAATACATCATTTTTATTTCGAATCACAAAGACATCAATTTTACGTGAATAATCATCAACTAGGGTTAAAAAGTACTTATTAAGTTAAAAAGTATTGATTTAACTGGAGCTGGTCCCCATATATCCATGTGAACCCTTTCTAATACATTTTTAGTATTACGTCTATATACATAATTTCGCTTAAATGACGTTCTTTTTGACTTAGAAATTAAACAAGTTTAACAATTTTTGCAGTTTTTAGTCAATGATAAATTTTCTAAACCTCTCACACTTTTATCTGAACTCATTTCCCTTAATAGAGGATAGTTAACATGACAAAACCTTCTATGAATCAGTTCAGGGCTTAAACTACTATACATTGCTGAAGTTTGAATTTGAGGATAAGCATACAAAATATAAAAATTTTCTTTTCGATGAACAGTTAATATAAAATTTTCATATTTATCATATATAATCATCTTTGAATTTCCCCATACGACTTTATAACCAGCAATATCCAAATTAGCACCTCCTATTAAATTGCGTCTCATATTTGGAGAATAAAGTACATTTTCAAGGGTAATATTAACGTTACCTGACGAGTCTTTAATTTCCAAAGAAATATCACCAACTCCACATATCACCGATGTAGCATCTTTGTCACCAATCAAAGCCTCAGTATCCGGTAACTTCTTGAAGTTTTGGAACAGCGATAAGTCGTTGCAAAAATGGGATGTAGCTGCTGTGTCCACTAAGAATTCGACCATGTTGACACCAGTGTTAAACGCTTCACTGTCATTTTGAGGGTTGACTTCACTGTAAAAGTTCAGTTGTTTAGACTCTTTCTTCTTCTTCCAGCAATTTTCTTCGGAATGATTTGATATCTTACAGAACCTGCATGGCCCCATTCTTCGATATCGCTCGTTCGATGAGCTGGGTTCTTCATTACTTCTGGGTCCCAGTGCATTTCCACTGCTTGCGTTAGGTTTCTTTGTGCTTCTTGATTGGAAAGGTGGACGTCTTGACCTAGCCAAGTATGCGTCACCTACTATTGACGATTCAAGTAGATCATCTTTCTTCTTTAATAATATTCTTCCCGATTCTGTAACAAGGTCATCTTGAACTCTATCAAATTTGAAATCCTCATCTTTTAGTCGATACAGTTGTTGAACAATGTTTTCATAATCAGTTGGCAGTCTGCGTATTAGTTGAAAACACACTAAAAGTTCCGGTATCTCGAAACCTGCTTCGATTATCATCTCTTTCTTTTCATACACTCGTTTACAGTAAATACCTATAGTTTCTTCTGCCGGGTTGAATCTTAGTTCATAGAACTCGTCCAATAGACCTGCTAATCTGGCTCTTGATTTCGGTTCAAAATTTAGTTGCAAAATTTCCCAAGCCTCTTTTCCATCCGTTGTTTGAGAAATTAACGTTTGAAATTTTGGCTCTAATCCTTGATAAATGGAAGTGTATGCTCGTTGCCTTCGAAGATTATACGACCGTTTTTCTGCTGATGAAGCACTCGCACCAAGGTCTTCCTCTTTACCTTCTACAAAACTCCAGGAATCACGATCCATCAAATACACTTTCATATCCGTCTTCCATCGGGCGTAATTCGTCCCGTTCAATTTAGGAAAACTCAATCCAGCCACGTACTCGGTCATACTTTTAAAAAAAGTTTAAACTACGGCAACTTACTTCATATAGTTCAAAGTTACGCGGGGCCACGTTGCTTGGCCCATAACCCACTATTGTTGGTGGGAAGAATAAAATAAGATCCAGTCTTGATAAGCCAACGTTTATTTAACGTCAAATAAAAATAACCACACACTTTAGGAACACATCAATAAGAATATATATATGTACACAAGTAGGAAAGAAATTTGCATAGACAGTTATAGTGAATGCAGTTAACAGTTAAATATTCCTAGACCGACAACCAATTTAAAATTACCATCACTAACTACTACACACCAACGTGTAAAAGCTCATAGAACTCATTATGTTTCTATACAATCTCCTTAAAGTCATGCATAGAGAGTAACACGATTCTGATTCCTTTTTCATGAAATGAAGTATCGCTCATGTGCGTTGACTCAAATCACCCAACTTAGAAATCGGACTAAAAAAAAAAAAATTAAAAAGTCAGATTTGTAAAATAATTTGCAGGCTGCTGGAAAATCTGCCACGTCCGTCTCCCGTCTCGCATTTTCTGCTACTGGGCCTGAATGAAGCTGAGACATTACCAGCGATTTATTTACACTTTATTTTTATATAGAGTTATGCATACGACTTGAAAGTTAAACTTGAGAACTGAAAATTCTTCTGTTTTGTGCTTAGAAAGAGGCCTCTAGTTTATACTTGTTTAAATGTGGATACGCAAAGGATGAAGTAGCCCAATATTGTAAAATAATCCAAATCCGGACCTTTTTTCACACTTCTATCTTAAAAGAAAATCGTGTTTTTTTTCCCTCCTTATGAAATTTGTCTGCATCCTAAAGTGATGACAATGAAAACGAAAGTCGTTTCGTTTCCCTACAGGAAAATCGCCGCCTAAGTCCAGGCAATTCCGGATTTGAGATACTCTACCGTAAGTGTTTTGAAATTACCGTTCCGTTTTTTGTTTAAATTATGATTTTGAACATGTGCTCATTTTTTTTTTTTACTGCTTATAACAAAGGAAGTTTACTTGCACACGCTTGACAGGTCTTTCTTTTAAATGCTGACACGATCTGTGCGACTGTCTGTGGTCTGCGTTAATTTTAATAAATACTGCAAGACCTTCGTTTGGCTGAAAAGTTTTACAGGTAAAGATAGAAACAAAGTAATCTTTATTTTTGATAAATGTAGAATTCCAACCATTCGAGATTTTCAGCTCCATTTCATTACAGCATTATTAAAAAATATTTCATTACTAAAATTACGGGATTTTTTTTTAAATGATGCGAATATTTTTTTATATTAATTTGAGAACAACCCCCTTGCTATCTCCTGTAGGCATCTGGTTGTTGTGTTTTGGTGTGGAACTTCTGACTGTCTATTTCTGCCACTTATAAAGTGCTTTACACCCATATACGTCTCGTAATTTTGAACATCTAGAAGAATACAAGATCAAAATCTTCTACGGTTGCTGTTTATTAGTATTATAAACATATTGTTGCGTGGAGGGGTTCGAAAGACTTGAAGCCAAAGCAGATCAAAACTTGAAGAGATTTATTCCGATATAACTCTTCGCAGATTCCTTTACATCTCCAGAACTTCTCGTTCTAGTAGACTCAATACAGCTCTTTACACAGCAATAGAGCACAAAACAGCAGTTAAAAACTAGATAAACAACTGCTAAAATCAAAGCAAAAGACAATGCAATACAGTTCACTTTCGCAATACAGCTCTCTGAGAGACAACTAACTCAGTAACTCCACTCAACTAACTAGATAACTCCACTCACTCAACTCACAGCCGGCCTTATATAGGAAAGTCAATCTTCGCGAAACTTTTAGAGAGAGAAATTTTTAGAACTTTCCAGGTCGTAATCGAAAAGTCCTATACTGGTACATGGGCACCAAAAATGTCGCCAAAATTAGTTGCCAAAACCGTCACCAACTTGGAGCGATTGCCATTAACCATAATGTTAAATAGCCTGCCCCTTGTAAAACTCATTTCCCAGCATGATATCTGTAAAACTCTTTTTCAAACATTAAGAGACTCATTGCAGGAAAGCGAAGTGCAGAACTCTTGCACTGCCTTATGCAAAGTGTACATAATTTTTCCTTTTTACATAATTAATACTACGAAATATTTACAAATTTACAGAAATTCATAACAATATCGTAAACAAGCACTGTTGGAAGAAGTTGAAGGAGGTTGAGCTTTTCTTTACTTTTAATTATCATCGCAACTATGGATTTTGCATCTGACGATGTTGATACTATGAAAGTGACGTTGTAATTTACTATTTTGTTATTTTTCTTTGAATAATTTGAGTAAATATAGTAAAGTAGGCTTAGCCACTTGACTCCCCTCATTTTCATCGCTCCAAGTTTCAATTGTAGAGTATTTATCTGATGTGTAACATAATTTTTTTTCCGTTTATAATGTGTACTTGTGTGTGTATGGATATTGCCTTGTAATTACTTGGGAGATCCTCCCCTGCTCTCTGACACTCACCAACCCTTGAACAGGACAGTACCTTTATTCCAATTAACTACTGAAATTAAATCCAAGTATTTTTTTTCCTGTAATGATCTAATAATGCCTTGAAAATACAAGTTTAACGAATTGTGGCTGTGTTCTCAAGACCAAGTGAAATGGTTATCTCCAATCAGCGGAAAGGTGTATAAAGCGTATTGCAAGATATGTAAATGATGCCACGCTTGACATCACAATTCATTCTATCATCCTAATCGATAATATCAAATTGATTGGATAATGCAGTGAAGGAATTTGTAACAAAAAAGCTACTAACTCCAATTTCAGCTGATGGTGCCAAAAGCATATATTTAAAACTTTGTAAAGATCCTACAGCAAAAATGAAACTAGAAGCGAAAAGTATGAAAAAAGACAGACGAGTTTTTAAGGGTCCTTTTGCTGTAGAAGAGGATAACCCTTTTAATAAGAAATTTTGCAAACTGAGAAAAAAGTAAAAATTGTGTAATTCTCCCCATCCAACCTCATTCAGAGTGATGTCGTTGTTTTAAATACACAAATTATGTATAATTTTTTTTACCCATAACTATTTTTTGTATGCCATAACATATAAATAAAAAAAATTGCATTACGAAATATCTTTCATTTCTTAAATTTTATAATGAATATAGAGTATCTGTTTAATGTTTATCTGCTTTGACATGATTTATGGTTTGTATTTATTTTAAAATTTTATTTAGAACACAGCTTATTAAAGCTGTAATTTGATACTTAAGTCCTCTTTTCTCGAGATTATAGACTGCAAGCGTTGAAAAAAAAATGTGATTTTAAGGGTAAAATCAGATTGTGCTTTTATTTTCGAAAGTCCCTAAATGGACCTACAGAAATTTTGTAAACACCCTGTACAATAATACAACACCCCTTTGAGAATATTTCAATGCATGTTTGTGAAAAGCAAAATTAGGCTAAAACTACTTATGTTGAAATTTTCAAAGCTCTATGCCTATTAGAAGTTGCTTTTTGGGAAAATATGAACGAAAAAAATTAATTAAAATTTTAGCATTCTGTTTGTCAAAAGTCCAATTAGAATGCTAAAACTAATTTACGTTGAAAATTTCAAAACTGTAGCCCTATTAGAAATTGCTTTGTAAAATATTTGTTAGTTAATTAAAAAAATAATCAACATTTTAACATTCTGTTTTTCAAAAGTTCAATTGGAAGGCTAAAGCTATTTATATTGAAAATTGCAGAACTCTTCCTCTATTTAAAGTCACTTTGTAAAAAAAAATTAATGGAAAAAGAACTAATTCAAATTTTAACATTCTGTTTGTCATAGGTACATTTAGTAGGCCAAAACTACTTATGTTGAAAATTTCGGAGTTCTACTCCAATTTTAAGTACCTTTCTTATTAATCCACACACATACACACAGCTTGTTTTACTACGAAAATCTATTATTATAGATTGACCTACGCACATAGTTTTGTATTAAACTTACATATATTTTGATAACAAAAAGAAAATAAGCAGTTTATTTTTTAATTTAATTAATTTTTTTTCCCTTAATTAATTAATAATTTACTTTTCTAACCACGGATACTACAAGAGTTTTCAAGAATCGACCTCATATCGTTTCATTCAGCCAATCAGAGCATAGTAAAACCGACTCACACATCATTGTAGAGTATTCAATGAGCTCAAGTAAGCCAGTCCCAATGTATAGTCAAATTTTAGACATCAAAGTAAATAATTTTAAATTTATGGGTTACTTTTGTTTCACTGTCAGATTTTTAAGTACAAATATTAGTTTATAAAAATCTACCTTCCTAAAGAAAAATCTTTATTTACCTAGGAAGTTCCAAAGACAAAGCGCGGACGTAAACCTAAAGCTGAAAAGGTGGAAAAAATTGAAAGAGGGCGCAAGAATAAAGTCTTAAGCAAAGCATTTGTAGAAAATGATGACAGTGATATTGATGTAGATTCAGTAAGTGCTTTTAAAAACATTACCTTCAGTGCCTAAAATTGAACTTTTTTTTCCCCTTAATTAATTTACAACCAAAAAGTGCTTTTATGTTATATTATAAAACAACAGTTGTTTACTAGTAATCTTTGAATATTTCCTTTCTTTGTCTTGTAGGCACCTACAGAAGAGTCTAACATCTCTGTTCAACAAATCCCATCTGAAAATTATGTATTAGATGACAAAAGCAATAAAGAGCAAATTTCTCTGAAGAACTTATCTGTGGCAAGCAGTTCTGATTCTAAGCAAAAGAAGAAGAAAACTAAATCAGAAAAATCTAAGAAATCTTCCAAAGACAGGGTATGTTTAAAAAATATTTAGAATATAATTTTTATGGTACATTAAATGCATATTAATGACATCATATGCCAGTATGTTAATTAAATATCATGGTTAAAGGACCTTTGCAGTTGTTAATTAGTCTCTATTGTTTGATTTAAAAAAAATAGCAACCTGAAAAGGTTTCCTTGATTCTTGGCATACTCTTAAAATACTAAAAAATTTATGTTAAGTGTTCTAAATTTTACTGTAAGCCTCTCTTATATACCTAGGATACCACTGTTTTGTTAATGCATTAAATATAATTTATGCAATAAAAGTGTGAGGGGTTATGTATTACTGTGTCCACAATTATTAAGGGAGAGCAAGGGAATAATAAGTTGATCAGTATTATGCATAAGACAATTCACCTATAAGGATTCACATTGTATAGTTTCTTGCATATTTGAAAATGTTTTTAGGTTTTTTTTTTTTTTTTTTTTTTTTAATTTTGTGCCCAACTTCAGCATCTCAATTAAAAATGTTTATCTAATTTTAGGATGCAGCTGTGCAAAATGAGAAAAACCATAAAAAGGAAAGAAAAGATGTTCCTTCACCTTCTATGCTTAACACGGCAAGTGCCGAATCACAAGTTGTTAATGGCACTCACACAGCTGAAGGGTTAAATCCTATGTATGAAGAGGTAAGTTTTGAATGGTTCTTGAGATTGTTAAGGGGAGTTGTAACCGAATTTTTTTTAGTGCCAATTATATGATTTTTACTAATTTTGAAACTCCAATTTATTTTATTTTCAATCAAGCATCAGTTTCTTTTTAAACTAATTAGAAGTATAAAATAATTATTTTTCATAACTGAATTAATGCGACAAGTGTTTTTTTTTTTAAATACTTTTAATCCATTTATCTCAAAACCGACCAAACGGTATAGTGGTTAGCGTGCTAGCTTCTAGACCACGAGGTTGCGGGTTCAAGTCCCGTGTTGGCATGGATGTTTGTAAATGTATGTTGGCTTGTCTAATGACGAATGTTTCGGCGCATTATAGCCCTCGTGTTGCTGACGGCGCCAGATAATCTGAAAACAACCAACCATTTATCTCAAAATGTGTTTTTCTGTGTTTGATATACCTTTTCTCAGTACCCACCTCACATACTGGTTTGAAATTTTTTTCGTATGCAAAATGAACACTTATTATTTTACTGAGATGAGCTTTAAAGAAATTCTCTGTAGGTATTTTTTCATAGTTGTTTCTTTGTTTGCCACTCCAATTTAAAACAATTTTTTTTTTTTACTTCTAATTAACTTACAGAAAAATCCAATACATGACTCGAAAATGAATAAATTAGCGATTAAAACTATATAAAAATCTCTAAATGGTATTTTCAAAAAAATCAGTTCCAGCTCTCCAGGGATAAGTTCCTTCCTCCATGTGGAAGAATTCCGCTTTTTTAATTTTTTAGAAAAAAAAAGAATTCTGCTTTTCTGATTCTTGAAAAAAATCTGTGTTTTCACGCTTTTTCTATTCCATGGAAAAATAATTTTTTTTCTAAGGTTGAACCGCGAAGGAGCTTCACTTCCGAATGATCGGGAAACCTATCGCTCAGGGGTCACATCACATTCCTGCCTTATTCCTGCTCCAAATACAAAAATCCACTGAAATATATTTTTTTAGTCAGATTGGCGGTCAAACTCACATTTTGTATTTTCCAACTGCGCCGAAATTTGATACTTTTGTGTCATTTTTTTCTCTGCTCAAAATGTAAATTCCTTCTTACGATTTCACACAATTAACGTATACTAATAATGCGCTTGCTTCCAAGTCTGACATCCACGGAACTATCGTTTATTTACATTAGTATGTGTTGCTTGTTTTCGTTAAGCAATACGCTGATGTGATGTCCGCTATTGCCGAGATTTGTGTGGCTAGAACAAGGCGTTATCGCTGTGATTTAGGTTGCTGTGGTGACCATTTTCCCGGAGTATTACGCCGATATAACAGCGTTATTGCTGAGAATTGTTCCAGTATCTTCGGCGCTAACGCTGATATTTACGTTTATGGATGGGCATTTTCGTTGAGTGCTACCCTGTTGTAAAATCTGAGATTTGCACCGATGTTACCGAAAGAATGTTGATATTGCCGTGATGAATTTTACTATTCGCCGAGATTTTGTGAAGGTAATTTTCGTCAAGTGTTATGCCCATACAATAGCGTTATTGTTGAGAGTTGCTCCGGTATATTAGGTTCCAACTTTGATATTTCAGTTGGCGTGAGAGTTGTTTTTGTGGAATGCCGTACTTTGGTAACATCCGATATTACCGAAACCAAGAAAATGTCGATACTACTGAAATTTGTGCAGATATCGTGGACGCTATCGCCGATACGCACGTTGCGATTTTCATTTCGGCTGATATTTAGATTTTCGTCGGTACTACAAGCGCTATTGCTTTCTTTAGAGTGATGGTCATTTTCGCCGAGGTTTACTCTAATACAATACCGACTATTACTGAGATTTTCAACACCGTTTTGTAGCCATTCGCCTGGACTTCCATAAATGCGATAGCCGCTATATCCGTGATTATTGCCTGTTTAAGGATCGATTTCGCCGTTTCATGTGAATCTATACTAAAATTTTTATATCATTTTGTATAAAAATGGTATAAAAGTATTCTGAAAATTAGTCCCAATTAAAAAATTTCTAAAGAAGCTGTGTTTAAAGTTGTTATTTTAACTGCAATTGTATGTAAAATTGTGTGTTGCTTTTTATTTATTGAACAAGCTGAACTGTAGGAATAAAAATTTAAATGTAAAGATTTTAGTACTTAAAATGTAGCTTAAAAATTTAGAAAACTAGGTTTAGTTATATTCGGCCTGTTTGTCAACATGGTATAGTTGCTTAAAGTTGTTTGACTTGTTGAAAATTTGAAGTTTTTGCCGGATTCCATCGCTTTTAAGGGATTTTTTTTTTTCCTTTTTTTGAAGCTATACCATGCCTGATGACAGCATAAAGTGTATCCCTACATCTAGGTGCCTCTATTTTGAAAAAATTTTCTCACGGACTGACAGAGTAGGTGCAGTGTTATAAACGCACATGGAAAACCACAATTTTTTTAAAGTATAGCTTAAAATGTGTTTTACGCATAAAACGTTTGGAGTTTTGTTTTCAGCTTTTTGATTTTTTACCAAACTCGTCCCTGGTTCTTCTAAGCATATCAATTATAAATATTTTTTAATTATCTGATTCTCACTTTCCTTTTGTGCTATATTTGTGACTTGTTACTTTTTCATTTTAGTGCAGACAACGAATGCTTCCAGTTCAGAAGTATTTGCATAAACTTCTTTCTAATCCTAATGATGAAAACAAAGGGAATATGTTTACAAAATGTCTACTAAAAGTTGGAGCAAGAATTTCTAAACTTCTTAGTAGTTACCACGATGCAGAAGCAGTTACTTACTGGAGAAGGTACTGATTGAAAGTTATTCTGATAAATGCAATTTTTTGACAATTATTTTATCTTTATTCAACTGTTAACTGTTTTACATACTTGTCTAATTTTCGATTTAATCCGTGATCACTCGCGCTGGACCTTAGAGGAGTGATTGTAATATATATTCCCATAGTAACACACCAGCTCATATTTTCATGGGCTAATAATTTTGGATTTGTTTTTAATTTTGCTTCCTGTCAAACCTTCACTTTGAGTATGAATAATATAAATATATTTTTTTTCAGTCAATTATGGCAATTCGTTTCGCATTTCACCACCAAAACTCCTGAAGAGCTCTATGCAATATACCGTCAAGCTATCAAGAATTCGGCTCATGAATTTAAGAAAGAAGACAAAACGGAAAGAAAACCGGTTCTAGAAGTAATCATCCGTTTCAAAATCTTTAATGATATTTTAAAGTATTATAGTATTTTCTTAATGCTTTAATTATTCTTACACTTTCCAATAGTTTATATAACTCAGGAGTAAGATACTCTTCTGTTTTCATTGTGTATTCCTTTGACTCAACTATAAAAAAAATCTATTTGAGAATCAGTTACTTCCCTTCTTGAAGAAAAGTCAGATATCAATTCTGTTTTGGCGTGACCTCGTTAAATCACACTATGCTAATGTTGTGCTTCATAGACCGAAGAAGGAAAGAATCGAGTTCATTGCTAAGGTGGACAACCTACTTGTGACTGTTATGCACCACCCTTAAATGATCTTCACCATGAATATTCATTTTCCTTGGAGCTAATCCTTTCTTCAGAAATATCATACAAAATAAAGAATAGTTGCAACATGTTAAAAATTGTAAATATAACCTGAAATGCAGTATAATACAGGATTTCCTGGCATTAATAAACCTACTTTTATCTGACAAACCGACTAATTTGAAGTGTAACTTTACATAAGTGTTATAGCTATCAAATCCCTTATTTTCCAAATTAATATACCCCAAAAAAACACTTTTGAAAAGTAAAAGAACCACCAACCTCAAAAACACAAAAAACTTTCATACAATAAAAAAATCATAAACATGATGAAAATTTTCAGCCACAAACAGTGATATAAAAAAATGGCCAACCTCTGATTAGAATTCTCGGTTGTGACTTGCTTACGAATGTATGCTTACTTAATTTATTTTTAACATTTAAGTTCCGCTCCCATAAAAATTTACGCTGCTTGAGGTTGGCGCCCGTCATAGGAATATTAACAATGCTTGTGTTTAAACTAATTTATGGATGTTTGCACGAATATTTGAGTTTATGATTTCATTTGGATGGGTAGGAAATACAAAGTGGTGTAAATATTCATGCTCGTGTAATTTTCAAAATAGTATAGAGAAACTGTGCTCAAACGCTTGCATTTGAATCGTTATTAAGAATTTTTTAAGTAGGAAACTAAAGTGTTTCTGGTAAGCTTTTGTTTGGTTGATAGATACATTTTGGAAAGTTTTTATGTGTGTGGGGGGGGGGGGGTTAAAGGTTAGTAATTAAGACGGGGGCCAACCTCAAGCAGCGTAAATTTTTATGGGAGCGGAACTTAAATGTTAAAAATAAATTAAGTAAGCATACATTCGTAAGCAAGTCACAACCGAGAATTCTAATCAGAGGTTGGCCATTTTTTTATATCACTGTGTTTGTGGCTGAAAATTTTCATCATGTTTATGATTTTTTTATTGTATGAAAGTTTTTTGTGTTTTTGAGGTTGGTGGTTCTTTTACTTTTCAAAAGTGTTTTTTTGGGGGATATCATAACTTTTTTTTAAACACTGACGACTTCTCTTTTTTGAATTTGTCCGTTTCATCGTTTTTCTATTTATCCCCTATGGTAAACCTGGTACCAGGAATATTCATAATTCTTCAAACTGAGTTCGACGATACCTTACCTGCAATAATTATCTTTAAAATTGATAAACTGAAAGTGGTACCAATAGCCATACCTGGTACTTTAAACATTCATAATTCATCAAAACAAAAGTCCAACATGCCATATTTATCTTGGAAATTGATAAACCGAAAGTGGTACTACCTATGCTATATCTGGTACCTTAAACATTCATAATTTTTCAAGACAAGCCTAACGACACCCAACATGCCATATTTATTTTCAAAATTGATAAACCAGAAGTAGTACCACCTATGGTACACCTGGTACCATGAATATTCATAATTCTTCAAGTTGAGTTCAATTATATCTTGCATGCCAAAATCTACTTGAAAATTGACAAATTGGTTGAATGCGGACGGCAGTAACCATCAAAATCTATCACGAACGAGTACTAGAAACTTGTGTATGGCAACTCAACTCCCAAAACTTAAAGAAATACGTTGCCATTGACAAAGATCCTGTTTGCCAAGTTTCAGCTCGATTGGTTAGTTTGTACGCACAACGACCTATTTTAGTGCATAATAACGACTAATCAGTCCGGGACCCACAGCTTAACGTGGATTCCGAATCACAACGAACATCCACACCTAACACAGGAATCAAATCCGACACCTTTAACTTACAAGGCCAGAGCGTGCATCCCATTGAAAGTTTATACTAATAAATTGTACAAATAAATATTACAAGTTTTTTACAGTCTAATAAATATTGCAGTATAAATTATTTTTATTATACCAAGCATTATTTTGGTTCACATAATAACCCATTGATATTTGACAAAATTTAAAATATTTTCTTAACAACAATTTTAAAATTCACTATGAAATTACAATTTTGATGATATATGATTCTACAATTCATTTTACAACGGAAAGTAAAAATCAACACATCTTTAAAAACGAATGACATTTTTGCAAATTCCATTTGCCAATCGCAATGCGTGGTTCATTTAGTCCTCTCTAATGAGTTGACTGTGACGTCAGCTCGCATAACCTCCACATTTATACTTTGTATTTAGCCCATAGTGTCTTGCAACAAAATGTGAATGTTTTCATTTTTCAATGGAGATTTCTCGAAATTAAAATGTTTTTGAAAGTTAACTCTCTCTAAATTGTCATACAGTTCAAATAACACATGCAACTTAAAGAACAAATATTTCTCTTTAATTCTGTCTCTTCAAAAATTAAATTATTTAAATTTTAAAGATGTTATAAGCCATATAATTATAGTCCAATTCGTTCTCCTATACTTTAACATTACGTTAAAACTCACTTAAGCCTAACATGTCGGAAAAACTAACTTCCAAATGATAGCAAACCTGTTTGGCAACTTTTGGCATATATATCTGAACCTCAATTACAAGCTGATCGCCTTTATCTGTCGCCAAATTATGAAATGAAAAAAAGTGGTTTTAAATTAATTAAAAATAGAAAGAATTATTTAATGAAGTTCAAACTAGCGTAGGATTTTAAGTTGAAACATTCCTCATCCTATAATTCAATCCGTTTGAAGATCTGTAGATTAGTTAGGGCTGTACATTTGTCTAAATTTTTACATCAAAATCGGGCTAGAATTCGTTTTTTTATTTCGTTTTGGAATTTTCAATATTTTTTTTCTTCATTGTCTTTTGTCCTAGGTACTCAATTTTTTTTTCTTTGAAAGATATCACCGAGACGAATCTATGGTATTTTTTGTATAATTATGTGAAGTTTCGTAAGTGCGCTAGAAAATAGTCAATTTCGGCTTTTTCGCTGGAAGTTGTGCAGAGAATCTATACTTACTGTCGTTTCTGCCTTTTTTAAGGTTGGCGGCGAAACGACCGTTTCGTCTGATTTGTTAGTTTAATAAAATATTACATAAAATGTTGTGTTTTTTTTTTTAATAGGTTTGGGTTTTTAGTATTTTATGTATTTCATCCCTGATAAACATGATGTAGGTGAATCCTATTTATAGGTTAATTAAAATTATTTATTTTGATTTAGACGAGTCCAAAAAGACCTGTACAAGAAAACAAGGATCATATACCACACTGCATCCCTAATAAGCGCCACGCGGATGAAGATTCGAGTAGAAGATGTGATCGACCTCCCAAGAAGAGATTTAAGAACAGCTCCAGTGAGAGAAGGGAAAGGTAAAAATTTTACTGGTTAAATCATTGTTTTCTTACTATAGTGTAGGCTCAATTGAAAAAAAATTCTTGTAAGCTTGCTAAGAGCTTTGATTGACTTATTCTAATGATTGGTAAAAACTGCTGACAATGTTATAAAATTTGAACATGGAATTTAGGATTTTATGTATGTACAATTTCCTGTGTGTATACTTATTTGAAAAAATCCAACCAAATCCTGAAAATTTCATTAAAATTGTATTTTGTAGCTCAGAATTAGAAAAGTAAATGGATTGACTTGACAAACTTGTGAGTTTTTGCTATCTGTTTCAAATTAGGCCTGAAGTTAGATTAAAAAATAAAAGATTTTTCTTTGACGTTACATCGTGACACATCTACGGCACAAGTAAAAACAAGGTAATTTATTTGAAGAGGCATAAAAGTACTGAAATTAAAATCAGCCGATTTGTAAGCTGTTGATAAATTACCAACTTAATTGAATCGCTAAAGGGTAAAAAGAAGACATGGTTTCAGGGGTCTCAGACCTGCGCCAAATACAAAAATCTGCTCCAGATGCTTTATTTTAGCCATTCTTGTGCCAGAACGTGATTTTTATTTTATTTTATATCTTGCACGCGTCAAACTTTGATGCTGTTTGCCGATGTAATATCGCTATTGTTGAGAAATATTCCGGTATATTCGGCTCTAACGGTGTGGTATTCATTTTCTCCGAGTGCTGCGATGATTTGAGCCTAGAAGTTTAAGGAGACCATTCCAATGGCTGATACCTGGATTTTCCTGAAATTGACTAAAAATATTAACCGAATATGAAATGTCAGGGCGAGTTCTTCCTGCTAAGAAAGCTAAGCTTCCGATCAAACTGCGATATGGGTAGGACTTCATTTCTTCCATCTCTAAGTTGGTTTGTGGGCATTGGGTTTTAGAATAAATAACCCCTATAGCTATAGGAAGGGATGATATAGGGAAATTAAATTTCCTAAAATTGTTACAAATTGTATCAATGTATTCGTGCTGATGAATACATAACCTGTTACCTTCCTCCACAAATTCTACTCCTAACAGCTTTCTTGTTTTTCCTAAAATCTTTATATCAAATCTTTCCTTTAAGAGATCAACTGCTTTATTAGTAAAGATTTTATTTCTCCCAAAAATGATTATGTCGTCTACATATAATAAAAGAACGACATCTTTTTCTAGGAAATAAGCACAATTGCACCATTCAAATTTTTTAAACCCCATTTCATATAAAACTTTATGAATTTCAAAATACCAGACACGCCCACTTTGGTGCAAGCCGTAAATGGCTTTTTGTAATCTGCATACTGAATTGGGATGCTTCTTGTCCTCAAAACCTGGTGGCTGCGTCATGAAAATTAGCTCGGTTAAGGGTGTGTACAAGTATGCACACTTAACATTGCATTGTAAATGTTCCCAGTTATATAGGCCTACAAGAAGAGCGAAAAAGAATCTTATAACACTAAAGTTTACTACAGGACTGTAAACTTCTTCAAAAGTTTCTCCTTTAACTTGGCAGAATCCGTGTGCAACGAGTCTTGATTTATATCTAACGATTTCACCAGATTCATTCTTCTTTACTGTATATACCCATCTGCATCCTAGAACTTTGGCATTGGGGGTTTCTCAACAAGAGTCTATACTTGACGTTCTTGCATGGTCTCGAGTTCCTCCTTCATTGCCGCCAACCATTCGCGTTTCTGTGGACATAAAAGAGCCATTTTAAAATTAGTAGGGATTAAAATATCACCACCTAGTCACGCTGATGTCGCATTACAGGCGTTATCAGGAGTCTTTACTATTCCTTCATAGTTGTCCATGCCACTAAAATTGAAAATTGATGGATCGTACTTCAAATTCTTTCTGGAACAGTACTTGGATATATCATTTAAAGATCTTAAGCGTTCCTTCTCTCCTTTTAGAAAGTAATAAATATCGGTTCTTGAACCATCTGGTCTGGGTACAGGCTTTCTTATCCAAACCGCTTCAACAGGTTCTGGTCTTTCTGTAGCAGGTGGTAATTTTTCCTGTGATTGACCAGGCTCCTCTTCACTGTCATCAACTGCTTCAGAACTTTCATCTGTAGATACCGATTCTTCTTTTGGTAATGTATACTCATCTTCACTGTCAGATTCTGCATACCAGTTTTTAAAAGGGTCCAGGACTGCTCCCTGCTGCTGGCTGCTCACCCATCTTTTCTCTGGCTCTTGCTTGACAGTTTCAGTTTCATCAAATCTTACGTTGATAGTTTCTATGATTTTCCTCTCCTGTGGTAGCCAAATTCTGTATCCTCTGGTGTTCAGTGCATACCCAACTAAAACACCTTTCTTGGCTCTCATATCAAGTTTTCTTCTTAGTTGTTTTGGTACTCTAACAAACGCCTTGGTTCCAAATGGTTTCAGGTGCTTAACAGATGGTTGTCTTCCTCCATAAAGTTCAAACGGGGTGATCTTTTGACTAGTGTGACACACCCTGTTCCAGGTGTAAACGAAATGTAATAGGGCTTCTGACCAAAATCCGTCTGACAATCCACTGTCCTTTAAAAGTACATTTATGCCATCAACAGCCGTATAGTTGAATCGTTCGGCGGTGCCATTTTGTTCGGGAGTGTATACGTTGGTACGCTCGTGCCTCATTCCTTGCTCTTCAAATAAAGAACTAAACTTCTCATTGGCAAATTCCAAACCGTTATCTGTTCGGACTGCAACTATTCTTTCATTCAGGAATCTTTCTGCTCTTCGCTGAAATCTTTGAAAAACATCAAAAGCTTCAGATTTTTCTTTTAGAGGATAAGCTGCCACTTTTCTAGAATAATCATCTAAAATGGTAAAAAAATATCTGTGCCCCTCTCGTGATGGTTTTGGCAACGGGCCACATAGATCCATGTGGACTAATTCAAGAGGCTTTTTAGATCGGATAGTACCAATAGGCTTAAAACTCACTCTTTTCGACTTGGCTTCCTGGCATGGTTCACACAGTGGAAAATTTCTGGCAAGTTTCGGGAGTCCTTTAATGCAATTCTGCTGACTTGTCTGCACTAGATGCTGAGGATTAATGTGGGCAAAACACCTGTGCCACATCTTTGCTTCCTCAGGTTGGGATAACAATGCTGTCACTTCTTTAGAACTTCCTGGGTATGTCAGGTGACAAACGTAAATCCGTTCGTTTTCTTAGCTGAGAAGTGCACTCTACCCGAACTATGGTAGACTGTAATTTTTCCTCCTTTGCCTACGAACTTTGCTCCTCCTTCATCAAAACGAGGTCCTGCCAAGAGGTTTCTTCTAAGATTTGGAGAGTATATTACATTCTTTAAATGAATGATTTCTCTCCCAAATTTCAAAGTCACTGTACCACGTCCTACAACTGGACATGTCACTCCATCAACAGCAACAGTTATCTGCTCCCCCTTGGTAGGTGTGAAGTCTCGAAACAGCTCTCGATTGCAGCAAAAATGAAAAGATGCTGCAGTATCGAAAATCCAAGCTGTATCGTCTAAACACTTTTCCCCACAATGAGTCTCGGCCACGTAGCTACTTCCTGGTATCTCCTTGAAGTGCTTGATTTTCTCTGGACATCGATTTTTGTAGTGCCCCGGTTGATTACATCGGTAGCATATCACCTTGTTTGCAATAGGAGTACTGGGTCTGGCAGGCTTTGTTCTGGATATCGGCTTGGATCCAACAGGTGTTTGGAATCTGGTTGGAGTAGGTCTGATTGGAGCTGGCTTCGATCTGGCAACGAAAGCAACTGCTTCCTGGTCCCCTTGCCTCTGCTTCAATCTTGCCTCTTCGGCTAACAACTCTTCCAAAACTCTGTCAAAGGTAAAATTTTCTTCTTTCCATCTATATATGACTTGGATAATTCCCTCAAATGCTGGAGGCAAATGTCTTATCAATTGAAAACTTTGGTATAATTCTTCCAAAGGATGACCTGCTCCTTTCAACTGGGATACTATCCTTCTAAGTCTAGCGGCAAAAAGTCCAACGGTCTCGTCGCGCTGCATTCTACAAGGAAAAAATTCATCAAGTAGGGTCATCAAACGTGCTCTTAACTCAGGTCTAAAGTGTTTTTCTAAAGTCAGCCATGCCTTCCTTCCATCATCAAGGTCTTCTATCAATGAACGAAAACGATCCTCTAAATTCAAATAGATGGTTGTAAAAGCTTTATCAAAACGTTGCTTATAGTTTCTGATCTCTTTGGGAGATTCCACTGCTTCATCTGGAGGTATTTCAATTCCTTGAACAATCTTCCAGCAACCCCTTTCCATAAGGAGCACCTTGACATCAGACACCCAAGTGCCATAATTCAGTCCATTTAACTTGCTGGTGGAAAAACTGCCTTCACCCATTATAAATATTGATCAGGTAATTAAAAAAAAAAAGTTTTCTATCTAGGCCAACTGGCCCCCCCCCCCCTTTGAAGAAGTCCTCTTTCCATACTGCATAAAGTTAACAACGGCCCATAACCAATAATATAATCTCATAAGATTTAAAAATAGAGATTATACTTTAATTTGTCTGATAAAATAAATGCAGTGAAAAAATAAACTGAGGACAAGGGGTTGAAACAAAAATCTTAAAAGTTTATTTATAACATAATCAACACTACTACCTCACTGGCAGTCAGAAACCATCTGCCCTGTTTCACAAGAAACTTTATCTTATATAGCAAATAAATTTGCATAATACAAAGAATGCATGCCTAGAAAAATACCACAGTTGACCAATCAAAAATTCAGAAACACCCAACACAAATATTATTAAACTTTCAAGGAAGAAGCCATACAACTCAACTTAAAACTTTAGCTGAAGCAAAAGGTAAACAATAGTTTGAAAAGTGGGCTGTTCACTCATAGCTCAGGTTGGGAAAAAGTATGAAGACAGGTACATTAACAAGTAAGTTAAATAAGCTGTTTATCTAACAGAGTCTTTCATCAATATAATAACTCTGTAGTATTGAGAATCGCTCCAGTTAATTCGATACTATTGCTGATATTTTTGTTGGTATGATGGTAATTATTGCCGAGTGCTACGATATTGCAATATCAAAAATTTGCCCCGATATTACTGAGAAAATCTCGATGATTTGCGATGCTGATTGCAGACATTATTGTGATGGTATTTTTCTTCGAGTCTTTCACCGATATATTAAAGCTGATGTTGAGAATTGCTCAGGTTTATTCTGCGCTATTGCTGATATTTTCTTTGGTGTGACGTTTAGTTTCGATGAGTGTTTCGCTTTTGTTAACATCTGATATTACCGAATCTTGCTCAAACGTTACCGAGAAAATTTCAATATTACTGACATTTGTGACGAAATGTAGGTTTTTCGGATGGTCATTTCTGTTGAGTCTTCAACTTATGTTAGTATCCTCCGTCTAGATTTTCGACGATATTATAAGCGCTATCGCCAATATTTACGCAAGTGTGGTTGTCATTTTCGCTGAAGTTTACACTGATGTAATAGCAGCTACTGCTGAGATTTGCGACGCTGTTTGGTGACTTAAAAAAAATACGATATTACTGGGATTTTGCGCCGAGATTGCGATGGTATGGTGGGTGCTATCATTTACGTTGGTGTTATATTCGTTTTCGCCAAGGTCTATGATAATGTAATAGCATCTATTGCTGAGATTTGCGACGCCGATTTGGTGACATTCGTCTCGGGTATATCTGCTTCAAAGTTGTTTTTTTCTTTGCAAAATTTATTTTTCTGCTACAATTTTTTTTTTTTTTTTGTTTGCTACAAAAGTTGCCTTTACATGCGACACTAGGCATTTTTCCTGCTACTAAACTTGTTTTTACCTGCTCCAAAAGTCATTTTTTCTGCTCCAAAACTTGATTTTACCTGCTCCAAATCTTTCTGAGTGAGTGGGAGCCCTGTGGTTTTCAATCAGGCATGGTCCTTTTTTATGTTTAAGGATTCAATTGTGACAGTTACCAATCTGTTTGCATGCAACTTTCACTCTCTGCCCCTCCATTCATCAAACCTGCTTGTTTTCACTATTGCCATTAAGTGTGTTCATACTGTAAAAGGTTCTCCATATCTCTTTATAATGATCGACTCTCGCTTTCTCTGCATATCGCAAGTGCTTTTAAAGCATTGTGGTAAATAAAAAATGCATGTAATAACAAAAAATTTTTTAGCTTTGCCTTTTAATTTACATTTTTCCTTTCAAAGCATGTGTTCTATTTTTAAACCTTTCACCGATCTTCACTTTCATTCAATAACATTCCCATGTTTTGTTTAGTCAATGTCAGCACTTTCCCAGCTAAATTGTGTATTGAAAACTCACTTTATTGCTCGTTATTGCATTATACTGATAGTTTCCAACACTGGATATTTTAGTTTTTGCTGAGCTAGGCACAAACACACATGTGTAATGGTTTATTTCCAGAGTTCTCATGAGACGACAAGATATATTCATTCTTTCACTATCTGCTGTACTCGTAACATGCACCTCTCTCTTCCCAGAAACTTAACAAAATAATTTCCATGACTGCATCTTAAGACATTCCATGAGTCACCACCCACTACCTAATAAAATGATTTGTACATTTCATGCATTTTGCTTTGATGATTTGCATCAATGTAAAAAAAATTATATTTAATAATGTTGGGATATTGTTATCCACTGTCACTCATTTCCACCCCTTTGCTTGCTTGTGGACTGCCCTGCCTTGCAGCGCCGCCTTGTGGCTGGCTTATATAAACTGTTGTTCTAGTCTGTATGCCATTCATTCATTCATTGTATTCTATTCATTCACCTCTGACTGTCCAGTGTTATGTGTGTGTTCCTGTGTCCGTGGCGGTTTAATGACTTAATAAACTAGTTGTACCGCTAGTGTTGTTGCTTCTCTCAAATACTCTGCTACCATCCCCAACAGGTTATCGGCCCAGGTAAATAGCCATACCTTAGCAGAGAGAGCAACACACGGACTGGAACGAAAACCGAACTAAAAACGACGATGAATGGAACACGGATTGAATCGTTAAACAAGGATAATTACGAGACATGGAAAATACAGATGAAAGCTTTGCTTATCAAAAGCGATTCCTGGGTTTATGTTTCTGGAATCAAAACAAAACCTGTGCTCATTCAAGATGACGTTAAATCGAAAGAAGCTTGTGAAAAGTGGGCAGAAATGGATGAGAAAGCGAAGTCGGACATTATCCTATGTATAGCTCCATCTGAACTGAAACAAGTGAAAAGTTGTGAAACATCATCTGACGTTTGGACTAAATTGAAACAGATTTACGAATCCAAAGGACCTGCCAGAAAAGCGTCGTTGTTGAAATCGCTGATTCAACACAAGATGGCGGACACAACAACTCTAGATGTGAGAGAGCACCTTCGAATGTTCTTCGACATTGTTGATAAGCTCAGTGAAATGGAAATACGCATCGACGAAGATCTGCTAGCAGTGATGTTATTATACAGCCTTCCACCAAGTTTTGAAAATTTCCGATGTGCGATAGAATCCCGCGACGAGTTACCGAAACCAGAGGTTTTGCGAATAAAAATAGTGGAAGAATGTGATGCGAGACGCCAGGACCGGAAATCAAACGGCGAGAGTGGAGGAGCGTTTGCTGTGACTCATCTTCAACGCAAGCCTCATTGGAAAACAAAAAGCGAAAACTTCCAGAAGAATAACAATCAGTTCCCGAAGGCTAGAGATTCTTCGAAAATCCGTTGCTGGAAATGCCGACGTTTAGGGCACCGAGCAGCCACGTGTGACCAGGATTACCAGAAAAAGGATATTTCTCGCTTCAAGCAAGAAAATGCTGGACTGTTAACGTGTGCCGAATCCAAAAAGTGTGGAGATGCATTGTTTACACATCATGGTGAAATGCAAACACAGTGGGTGGTAGATTCCGGATGCACGCGACATTTATGTAATGATGAATCAAAGTTTGTTAACATTGGCGACACAGAAATCAATATTCTCAATCTTGCCAACAACGAAACAACTGAAGTTTTAGGCTCCGGTAAAGCAGTCATCAAAGCGGAAGTTAACAAGAAAATTCAAGATGTTGATGTTTTCGATGCACTTCTTGTTCCGGACCTGCGTACAAACTTATTATCAGTTTCTAAACTTTGTGATCGTGGATACACTGTGACTTTCAAAAGTGACTTTGCTAAGATTGTAGACACTAAATCCAACTTGGAACTAATTGCTGATAGAAAAGATAATTTATATTATTTACGTGGTGGTAATTGTAGTGTTAATCAAAGTGCAAGTCATGCTAGTGAATCTTGTGATAGTGGTAAAAGCAAAGTTGCAGATATTGAAAAATGGCATGCAAGAATGGGTCATTTAAATATAGGAGATTTATTGGAATCTAGTGGTAAGGGAAATATTCGTGGATTAAATTTAGTAAAATCCCCTAAAGAATTTAATTGTGAAATTTGTGCGGTTAGCAAATTAACACGAGCCCCTTATCCTAAGAAATCAGAGAGAGTGTCAAACACGTTGGATTTAATTCACTCGGATCTCTGTGGTCCAATGAAAGTGCCATCAATTGGCAAGTCTTTTTATTTTATGACTTTTATTGATGACGAATCAAAATATTGCACAGTTAAATTTTTAAAGCATAAAAGTGAAGCTCTAAGTGCATTTAGAGATATCAAGGCTTTATGGGAGAACCAAAAATCGATTAAAATTATTAAAGTACTAATGACCGACAATGGGGGAGAATTCTTAAATAAGGAATTCGACGATTTTCTTAGGAAAAATGGGATTGAGCATAGATTAACCGTACCTTTTTCTTCCTCCGAAAACGGTTTAGCGGAAAGAAAAAAATAGAAGTTTAGTTGAAACTGCAAGATGTTTACTAACTCAGTCAAAATTACCTCTTAAACTATGGGCAGAGGCGATAAATACGGCTAATTATCTGCGAGACAGATGCCCGACTAGCTCACTTAATGGAAAAAACCCTTATGAAGTTTGGAATGGTGTAACTCCAAATGTTAGTTATTTTAAGATTTTTGGTTGTAAAGCTTTTTATATCGATAATTATAGAAAACATAAGTTCTCAGCGAAGGGAAAAGAGGGAATATTTTGTGGTTATTCCGAAACATCTAAAGGATTTCGAATTTATTTACCAAACGAAAATAAAGTTATAACTTCCCGTAGCGTAAAATTCTTTGAGGAATACGATAATAAATCCGTTACATTGCAAGATTTCTTAGAAAAAGATAATATAAATGAATCCTCTATCTCATTTGAAAACGAATCGAAACTTGGAAGCGATCCAATGCTATATCAGTCAATCAAACCGGATGTGAAGTTAGATGTAAATAAATCTTTGGAAAGCGAGCAATTGAAAAATACTTTAGTTATGGGTGATAGTGAACCTTTAGTTTTAGATCAACAAGTATCAAGAAAAAGAATTCTTTCATTGCGCAATAGGGATATCATTTGTGACGAAGCAGATTTTATTTTTAATGTGGAAGTACCGATTAAAAATGCGCTCATAGATAAAAATAGTGAGTTATGGTTTAATGCTTTGATTGATGAAGTCGTGAGTATTATTCGAAATAATACTTTTGAAATTGTTGATAGGCCAGATTTTAAAAGATGTATTGGGAGCCGTTTTATTCTTACGAATAAATTTAAAGATGATGGAACATTATTAAAGTATAAGGCTCGTTTTATTGCGCAAGGCTTCTCACAACAATATAATGTTGATTATTTTAACACCTACAGCCCAGTGGTAAAACAAGGGTCAATCCGAGTTTTATGTGCACTTGCTGCAGATTTAGGCCTAGAAATTCATCAGTTTGACGTAACTTCTGCTTATTTGAATGGAGAAATAAAGGAAGAATGTTTTTATGGAATGTCCTGATTATTTTGGAGAAATCCTGAAACGAATAATCGATAAAAGGGAACTCCATGGGGAAATTTTTGAAAGAGCAAATGAAATTTTAAATTCTTTAAATCAGGGTGATAAAGTTCTTTTACTAAAGAAAGGGATTTATGGGACTAAACAAGGAGGATACTGCTGGAATGTTAAGTTGAATGAAATTTTAAATAATTTTTTTGCGAAACAAACCGAGGCAGATCCGTGTACATATTACATTAAAGATAGTAAGGGCTTAACTGTAATAATGGTTTATGTTGACGATATTTTGTTTACTTCTCAAAATCCGGATATGATCGAAAAATTTAAAACTCACATGAATAGAGAATTAGATGTAAAATATGCTGGTTTAGTCAAATGTTGTTTAGGAATAAATTTTGAACAGAAAAACGGAGTTGTGACTATGAGTCAACAAAGCTACATAAGGGAGCTTTTAAACCGTTTTAATATGTTGGAAGCTAAACCTGTTACCTGTCTAATGGATGTTAGCATTAAATTGGAGAAGGCCGAAAAATGCGAGGAAGGGATTCCTTACCGCGAATTGATTGGTAGTTTTCAATACCTAGCTTCGTGTTCGAGGCCTGATATCTCTAATTCAGTTAGTAAGCTAAGTCAGTTCCTAACTTGTTATGATAACTCGCATTGGATTGCAGCGAAAAGAGTTCTGCGTTATTTAAAGAAAACAATTAATTTTGGACTTATTTTTCAACGTATAGAGGTATCATTGTTTGGATATACAGATGCTGATTGGGGTAATTGTCTTTTTGTCCGGAAGTCATACACAGGGTACTGTTTTATTCTTAGCGGAAGTGCTATTAGCTGGGAAAGTAGAAAACAATGTACTGTGGCTCTGTCTTCTACGGAGGCAGAATATATGGCTATTTCTGATGGTACAAAAGAAGCGATATATCTTTGTAAGTTACTTAATGAACTGTGTAATAATAATTTGGAAAAGGTACGTATGCTCACTGACAATAAGGGAGCAATAAAATTGGTTGAAAATCCAGTTTTTCATAAACGTACAAAACATATTGATATTAGACATCATTTTGTAAGAGATGCTTTAAAAAATGGTCAAATTGACTTAAAGTTTGTGTCAACAGATGATATAGGTGCTGACATTTTAACTAAAGCATTACCTTCTTGTAAGCATTATAAGTGTTTAAAATTACTTGGTATTGATGATACTGTTGTATATTTTGATAAATGAGTTGACATAGTGGGGGAGTGTTGGGATATTGTTATCCACTGTCACTCATTTCCACCCCTTTGCTTGCTTGTGGACTGCCCTGCCTTGCAGCGCCGCCTTGTGGCTGGCTTATATAAACTGTTGTTCTAGTCTGTATGCCATTCATTGTATTCTATTCATTCACCTCTGACTGTCCAGTGTTATGTGTGTGTTCCTGTGTCCGTAGCGGTTTAATGACTTAATAAACTAATTGTACCGCTACTGTTGTTGCTTCTCTCAAATACTCTGCTACCATCCCCAACAAATAAAACTGGAAAAGAAATCTTTTACACAGTTTTTCTTGGTTCGTTATTTTTCAGTTTGAGCAGGGTTCCCACGGTCCTTGAAAGTCCTGGAAAGTCCTTGAATTTTTTTTAATGAAATTTGGTCCTTGAAAGTCCTTGAAAAAAGGATACGGTCCTTGAAAGTCCTTGAATTTTTAAGTGACCACTGATAATTTCCGTTTTGTATTTTTGTGTCTAAAGTATGTAATTTTCTGGTCCTTGAATTTTCCTACACGGTTTCCACAGATCGGAAAAAGTCAGGGAATTCAGCATTTCGGGAATTATCAGGGATTTTGTCAAAAAGTTTACAGGAATCAGCGAATTTTCCGAAATTAAACTGAGTCTTTTAATTTTGTTAATTGAAGATACACTGCTAGCAAAAATACCAAAAACAATTTGTAAACAAATTATAAAATTTTTTAAAAACTCAAAAAATGGCAGAATCGCCAATGGAATGACTACTTTCCACCTCATTTTTCCGTTAACGTTATAGCCTCTATCGGTATTATTTACGTAGGTATCTGGTCATTTTTCTGAACTCTACGGTGATGAAAGGGCCGATATTTTCGTGATTATTAGAGAGCGCTATGGCCGCGAATTACATTCTTGCGTGCTACTCATTTTCATGGTGGTGATCAAAGATTGCACCTGTTAGCCATGGTACAGTTCTGCTGAAGCATGCATTTCAGCTCTTTTTTGGCTGAAATTTTTATCATTCCTGAGACCGATACAAACCTGCATTACAATATTATTGGGTTTACTTGCTTGTCTGACAACCAGTGAACCTGCATACGTTCAGACTTCCCTAAACTTCTGATGTACTGACCACTTTTCTTGCAGATTGCCAGCATCTATCTCTGTTATTTATGTTGGTGTGTGGTGGCTAGTTTCGTCGTACTTTACACTGGTGTTAGTGCTATTATTACCGAGATTTACGCTGCTAAGACGAGAGCTATCACCAAGATTTACATAGTTGTGATGTTAATTTTAGTCCCTATTAGTCACTATTCCGATGGTTTGAACTTCAAAAGTTATCGCTATCGGCGAGATTTGTGGTTGCGATTGTCAATTTCATAGATTGCGACGTCGATATAATTGACTCTGTTTCAGCGATACCAACGATATATTGGGTACTAACATTGATATTTAAGTTGGTGTGATAGTCATTTTTGCCGATTGTTGCCTTAATGCAGGTATGTGATTTCTTCCGCCGATCTGCGGAAAGAATCAAAGAAGGAAGGATTTTTTTTTTTATTTCATATTCGTCCACTTCTTAAAATCTTATTTTTCCGTTTATCAAAGTTTTCCTACAATTTTCCCATTGATCTCGCTGAGATTAAAATTGACTGACAATCATGGAACCTGCGTACGTTCAGACTTCCTCTATCACTATTCTCCCCTTCATTTTGCTGAGCGTTATGCTGATGAAATGGCCGTTATTCCTGTGAATAATGCCATCGTTATCGCTATTATTACGTTGCTGTGAGATGCTCATTTTCGCAGGCCTTACTCCGATATAATAGTTACTGACGTTATTGTAGAGATTTTCACCTGTCGGACGTAATACAGTTCAGCTAAAACGCTGTTTCAACTCTTTTTCTTTCATTTGAAATTTCTATCATTCCTGAGCTCGATACAAATCTGCATTACGATTTTGTTGGGTTTGCCTTCAAATTTGACAATCATCGAACCTGCTTACTGTGCATTTTGCTTGCACCAGTATGGCAATATTTGCCAATTGTTGGTTTAATGTATTTGCTGAGATTTGCGCCGGTATGCTGGGCGTTATACCGATATTTACATTGGATTAGTTTTAATTTTCACTTAGGTTTAAACCGTTTTAATAGTAGCTATTGGTGAGATTTGCAATGTCATTTTAGTTTCATTCGCCTGGGCTTCCGCCAATGTGAAAGCTGCAATGTCCGTGATTAATGTGTGTGTGAGGATCGTTTTCACCATTTGGTTTGAGTCAATGCTGAATGATTAGAATTTTAATTTAATTTTGCGCCAGAAATTAATCCCAACTGCCAAATTTTACTGTGTATCCTTATTTAAAATTATAATCTTAACTGCTGTTGAATGTAAAATTGTTTATTTTAACATGAAATACAATTTTACATTTTAACTATAGATATAAGTAATAGTTTAAAAGTTAAAGCAATTTTTTTTTATTTATAATATTATAAAATTAATTGTATTATGAAATTTTTTTCATTTTGTAAAATTTTGCCTGGGTACTGTACCTTAACAGTGGCAACAGCTGAACTTAAGCAAAAAAGAATATTGCCAGGGATTAAATTGAACAATTTGGACAACGAAATTATGCAAACTGAAAATGGTGTAACTCCCCTAATTCTATCTACAATTGAAGGCAGTTTTTTTTTAAATACACAAATTGTTGTATAATATTTTTACCAATTTTATTTGAGGCAAAAAACATAAAAAATTCACATTACAAAATGTTTTTAAAGTAATTATTGATTTTATAAATTTTTATTAGAATTATAAGTTTTCAGAAAACAAAAATAGTTAATATATAAAGTATTTTGTTGAATGTTTCATCCACTTTGACATGATTTATGGTTTGTCTTTCCCTTTAAAATTTTACTTAGAAAACAGCTTATTAAATCTGAAATTTAATACTAGTGTCCTCTTTTCTTGAGATTAGACTGTAACGGGGAAGGAAAAAAAAGGGATTTTAAAGTATAAGTGCACATGCACAGTACAAGTACACTATACATACACTGCACTGCACGGATTAATTTGCTGTTTGCACCATAATGATGTACAGATAAACAGTACATAATTCATAATTATTTTTATGATGGTGAGTTTGAATGTTCTTTTATTTGAAAGTTATAGTATATGTATATTTTGTTGATGACTTAATCAGGGGAAACATTGGATGTTACAGGGGATTTCAAAATAACTTTTTTGCGGACACTCTGTTCCAAAAAAGGTCCTTGAATTTTCTTAAAAAGGTCCTTGAATTTTCTTAAAAAGGTCCTTGAAAGTCCTTGAATTTTTTTCTTCAATAAGAGTGGGAACCCTGGTTTGAGTGTTGTTTAAATCCCTAAGGCTTTTTCTAAATTCAGTTAGGATTGGGAAATTTTTATAGTGTATTTATATACACCTGATAAACAAAAGTTAGTATAGACTAAGGTGTGCTATGTTTTTTTTTTTAAATGAAAAAGTTGAAAACTTGAAAAAAAATCTTCATTTTTCTGCTGTTTTTAGTCTAAAAACATATAAAACATTTTCTATATGTCTTCAAATCTTCTATACGATCTTCAAATCCATACTAATTATTGTTAACAACTACAGTCGACTATCGGTATTTCGAACTCGAAGGGATGTGAATAAAATTTCGAGATACCAAAAATTCGAAATATCAAAAATCTAGAAAAAAAATATTTTGATAAAAGTGAATCGTACAAAAAGGAATACCAAAAATAACTTACCATATTTTATATCAAATATCTATCTAAAACAGTTTGGTAAACATTCGATGTTCTTTCGGCATCGAGAACATTTTCCAGATGTGCAATGGCTTGAAAAGTCTTTGTTGTCATGCCGGATCGGGATTCAATAAAAGCCCGCATAACATCCATAGCACTCTCAGCTTCTTTAAAAGTTATCTTTTTTGGAGGGACAAACTCTTCATCATCATTATCTTCTTCTTCTGAAGGGGATCGAATTTCTTCAAGGATTTCTTTATCCGTTAAATTTCCGCAAATTTCCACGTTGTTGTCTACATCAACAAAGTCCCGAAATGTTGTTCCAGAGTCCAAATGTAGAGAATTGGAAATCAAACGCTATTCTTCTTCCACAGATTCCTTAAGGCTTTCGATTTCCTCTTCCTCATCAGGTTGGCCGGCTTCATCCTCTGCAATCACGAATCTTGCCTTTCTAAAACAATTTGCAATTGTCTTCTGTTCCACGCAATTCCATGTTTTATAGGCCATTCGCATGGTCTCCAATAAATTAACAGAGGGGTTGGTTCCTCCATCAATCTCGGCAATACATTTTTTGACAACTTTGTGCCGATACTTCACCTTAAAGTTTTGAATGATTCCCTGGTCTAAGGGCTGCAACTTCGAAGTTGTATTGGGCGGCATAAACTCCACTCTTACAAACTTCAACTGTGAGGTGACAGTGCTGGGATGTGCTGTACAGTTATCTATAAACAGTACAATCTTGCGCTTTTGACGTTTCATTTTCTTTTCGAGTTCCTTTAACCATTTTTCAAAGAGTACCGCTGTCATCCAAGCCTTTTTGTTACATTCGTAGTCCATCGGAAACGATTTGATACCAGCGAAACACCTTGGCTTTTTTGATTTCCCTATCATAACAGGCTTCAGTTTTTCGCTTCCATCCATGTTTGAGCATAAAAGTAAAGTAACCCTTTCTTTGCTTCTTTTGCTGCCATGACAGGGTTCTCCTTTTATGGGCATGTTTTTGTCTGGCAGACACTTGAAAAAAAGTCCAGTTTCATCAGCGTTAAATACGTTTTTAGGATCATATTGTTTCAGAATGGGGGACAATGTTTTGATCCATTCCTGGCACACATCTTCACTCACACTTCCACTTTCACCGCAAATTTTGTGAAAACTTACGTTGTTCCTTTTTTGAAATTTTCAAACCAGCCGCTGCTTGCTTTAAATTCCGTGTATCCCAATTGCTTTCCAAAATCCTCAGCTTTCTCTCTTAAGATGTTCCCTCCAAGTGGAAAGTTCTGGGTCCGGCACTGCGTCATCCATTTCATAAGACATTTCTCAACATCAGGATAATCGCCACTTCTCATCTTTTTTCTGTCTCCATGATGATCATCAAAGTTCTTGAGAATTGTGTCTTTATTTTTCAAAATTGTAGACAATGTGCTATTTGGAATACCAAACTCCTTAGCAATTTCACTATTTTTCTTTCCTTCCTTTTCTACAGCAACTATGACTCGTTTTTTCTCTGCTAGTGAAAGTGTAGTGCACTTACGTTTTGTAGCCATCTCTACGAAAAATCAACTTATGATGGTGTAACCAAAATCCGATGAGTCGTTAGCTAGTGACCTTTATTTGACCTTCTCTCTTCCGTATACCCTACCCAATCAGAGTTGACACGTGTCTCTCAGCTAAACTCGATTTCTCGGAATTCATTCTTAATCCATTTCTACCATTGGATGCCGACAAGATATGTAACATCGAAGTGTGTGTTGCGGAGTATTCCAATAAAGCACAATAGGAACGGGAGAAAATATTCTTTAGGTTTTTCAAAATCGAGGGGGGGAAATTTGAGTTGCTTCCGAGAAAACTTCGAGTTACCAATAAATAAGGAAGAAAAACCTCGAGTAAAGAGATAAAATTGCATTAAACAAGAAGTGAAGGTGCAGGGCAACTATTTTTTTTTTCGAGATATCGAAAAATTCGATTTGTCGAAGTTCGAGCTATCGCGAGTCAACTGTATAGTACGAATATATTGTGAAAATTTCATGGAAAAATACTTAAAATTGTGGAAGGAGTAATGTTTTGAATAAAGTTTGAAACAATTAAAAAAAATGAATTAATCAAAAATTATTTATTAATTTATTTATTTTTATTTTTTTTTGGTCCGATTGTGTTTACTTACCATCAACACAATGTAAATTGACTATAGTTTATATTTTAGTGGTACAATTGCCTAAAATAATTTTTTAGGTGACGCGTCCCCTTAAAAATCAATTCGCATTCACATGAGAAAATTATATTTGTAGGGAATAGAATCGTTTTTTATAATTCATGTATAAAGCATTTTATTTAAGCTTTTTATACTTACCAACATTTTCTAGGCTTAGAAGATCTAAGTACATAAGATTCTATTAAGCTGCCATTTTCTTTTATTCTGCTGAAATTTTGTAGGATGCTTATGAAAGAAACTTAATTGATAGTTTTACCTTGTTTACTAATTTTCAAAATTTCTGATTTTAGATATGACAGTCAACAACCTTCCACCAGTCATTCCAATCACAATTATGTACAAAACCCTGTGTATTTCCCACCAATAAGACCCGTTACATCTAGTTTGTCTGACAATCACATGGACTCATACTATAGCTCATCCCAAGGCCATGCTGATACATGGAAGAGGGACAGTGACTAACACTGGAATCATCAAGTTTGGTTAATATGAAAAGGTAGCCTCAATCTCTCTAAAAGAAGTGTTTCAAGTCATGGTTGCTAAGTGAATCGAAATGTTGCCAGGAATGAGTTCAGTTCATTCCAAGTAGAGTAATAAGAAGTGACTTTTGTAATTAATGAAATTTTTGAAGATTCTGATAAATTCTGTGGGATTTTAAATTTTGATCTGCAGAATTTCAATCAACATTATCATAACCTATCTGGATGGAATAAAAACTTGCAAAAATGGAGTAATCTATCAAAAAAATTCAAGAGAGTTTAAGGTTCTTTTCTTGAATTTAGCTACGACTTGTAAGTAATATAAAATAATTTAAATCATCTCAAAATTTTTGCATGTATAATAGATTTATCTTTTACCTTTATGTCTGCTTTAAATTTAATTTCTTTGTTGAAATTAAATGACATACCATTCACATGCCACTACTGACACATTTCGGAGAGAACTGAACTGCCTACTTTATTTCCCATTCTTATATAGAGATCACCTCTTGGAAAGAGTACAACACATCAAAGTGGAACTTAATGTGCATTGAATGATTTTCATTTCAGCTACTTATTTATGAAGAAGTGTGGATAATGATCTGCTAAAAGGAGTTTTTCAGAAGATAGTGGGATATATCCATATTTTAACTTTTGTAATCACTGTTCCAGACACTTCCATGAATGGATTGGTACGATTGTGACTTGCTTCATCGACTGTAAATAGAACTTTGTCATTGGACATCATCGTCATTGAACAATCTACTGAAATATTACATAAATACTGTAAATACCAAATCACACTGTGTTTATCAGTTTTTGTAGATGTTATTTATTAAATTTAAATTTTAAAAAAGTGGTGTTTGTATTGACTAACATTTCCAGGCTTCACAGAAGCTTTTTGATTTTTATAATTTTATTACAAACGATTTACCTACTTAAGCCTCACAAAAGGTCTTTTTTGGCTCAATTTCCTTAAAGTCTAACTTTCTCTTATTCTTCGGAAGAGTTTGTTATCTTTTTCTCCTTTACCAAGTGCTAATATCACATAACTGAAAAAGAGCCAAGTTCAATGTATCTGGCATTTTTCAGCTATAACAATGAGTGTGATCTATAAATTGCCAAATTCAATTTGGTTAAATGTTGATGCAAACTTTTTTATAAAAATATCGATACAATAGAGTACCGAAGCAAAAATTTAAATTGTGTATTATTTTCAATTGCCCAGAAATGTAATATGCAGGGTAATGGAAGTGTTGCATTGCAGTAACTAAATAAATAGTTGTGTGTATGTGTGTGATGTCAACATTTTGGAAGGTTATATATCAGGGTTCCCACGGTCATTAAAAGTGCTTAATATTTTGAACTTGTTTTCAAGGCCTTGAAAGTGCTTGAAAATGCTTTGAGGTGCTTAAAAGTCCTTGAAAATGCTTAGAGGTCCTTAAAAGTCCTTAATTTTTACAGATATTGTCCAACTGCAAAATTTATAAAAGTACAACTTGGACTTGCTATCCCCACGTGACCACCACTTTCTGCACCGTATCAGAATTTCCCGACATATTTGTATTACGCATCCACCAACTTGTAACTTTTTTGGTAGAATATACTTTATTAAAAATTTAAATATAGATATGATATCTATTAAAAACAAATTTTCATAGGTCCTTAAAAACATTAATTAGGTCCTTAAAAGTCATTGAAAAGTCCTTGATTTTCATTCTGTGATTTGAGTGGGAACCCTGCATATGTTTGAAAAATACTTTTTTGTGTATGTGTGGTCAGCAGGTCAGGACAAAGCATAATATGATGTCCAAATACATGTCAGCAGTGTCCATGCATGGGACATAGCAAGAAAAATTTCATCAAAATCGGACATGTGCAAATAGTACATGCCCTCGAAAGTTTATATCTTTAGCTATTACGAGTAATACCATTTTTTTGTCTCGATCTTCTTTTTTTTTTATATATAAAATGGAAAATGTTTATATTGACCTATAGATAGTTTCAAAGTATTCTATTGTTAACAGGACTTATTCCCCTAATTTAATGTTTGCCACTTATTGTGAATACTAGCCTTCCTTTACATTGTCACTTTTCTGAAGAACAAGCTTCATTTTTATTATAATTATAGGATTCTATGTAACAAAAATGTTTTATATTGCTACAGGACATACATTCTTTATTGCAAGAAAACTACACAAAATCTAATACAGTCTGTTTCATTCTTGCTAGAAAATTATAAGCAAATAATCGGTATATTGAATTGAAAATGATGAAAAGCCAGAAAAATATACTAACATTACTTTTTTTTTTAAAATCCGGTGCACCAATTTTCAATATTCTGACTGAATGAGAAGTAAGACAATTTGATTATTTCACTTGGAACATTTGATCAAATTCAGACCCTTTTAAGCAAATTCATTTAAGTTGAAATAACATTTTCTATGCTTGTCTTTTTGAGTGAAAGTGACCACTTTTCCCAAACAAAAGCAAAAAACACATTCTATACAGGGGTCGCAGACGTCCTATAAATCCTATATTTTTTAAAAAATCGGTAAAAAGTCCTATATTTTACAATTGTCCTATATATCCTATATTTCTACATTGATTCGATCTATATTTTCTTCGAATTCGTAATAACGGCGCCGTTTGTTGCCATTTTTTAATATTTCGGATTCTTTGGCGCGATCGTAGGTGAAAAAGACCTGACAAAAACGATGTTTGTAACGGCGGCGCGGAGTTTTATCTCTTGTGACGTCACGTGCTGCATAACCTACAACTCAACTCTACTGGACCGGCGGGAGTTGTAAACAGTGCTAGAAGTGTGGGTAGACGCGAGGTGACGCGTCCCCCCACTTTTCAAGAAAATACCCATGCATCCCCCACTTTTAAAACCACTTAAATCCATCCCCCCACTTTTAAAATCATTCAATAATCCGTCTAAAAAACATTAATGAAAAATAACTTTAACCTATTTAAATGTAGTGACAGTGAGAAAAGGTGATTTTTTTTAACATTTTGACAACTTACAAATTACTTATGGAACTGATCATACAACTCTAAAAATGTGTTATACTACTTTGTATAAAGATATAGATATTTTTCATTAACATCTGTTAGACTTGGTCAACTTTTAAAATTGAAGGAACTTTCTTTTAAGTTAAATTACTATTCTTCTTCCATAAAAGGGCAAGCTATTTTTTAAAAAAGCATTTTAGAATTCTCTATTAATTTAATTTTATGAAATAATGCACATTTATAAGCACTATAAAAATCTAAATAAGCAGTTATGTATAAAACGTTGAATTATAATTTTATCCCTTACTCAAAGTCAAAGAATAGTCATTTTAAAATAACAAGAAACTTAGGATTCTTGTTCAATGTTAGTGTTTCAAAGTATAAATTATTTTCTACTAGTTAATGTTTTTATTATAAGTTACGAAATTACAAAATTTATCGTTGAAGATGGGGGATGCACTTGTCACCAACTTTTGGGCATCCCCCCACCTTTTTTTCACCACTTCTACCACTGGTTGTAAACATGTGAACATTTCCATAACAATCGATCTTGAATTTCTGATGCCGACCAGACGGTATAGTGGTTAGTGTGCTGGCTTCTAGACCGCGAGGTTGCGGGTTCGAGTCCCGTGTAGGCATGGGTGTTTGTAAATGTATGTTGGTTTGTTAAATGACGAAATGTTTCGGCGCATTATAGCGCTCGTGTTGCTGACGGCGCCAGATAATCTGAATACAACCAACTTGAATTTCTGATCTGATTTCTCCTCCAACATAATAAATTAATTGGCCATAATGCAGAGAGAGATGCAACAACAGAACTCTGCCTCGGGTCAAACGGATAAAAACAACTTAGGATTAACTTGCAGGACTACTAAAGAACATTTTGAGTGTTCAGTCAATAATTGATGAAGGAAACAAAAGGGTTAAGATTTATACTGTATGATGTCGGATGGCGATTTTTTTATTCCGAATCCTCTACGGATTCTGCGCCACGAATTGCTTACATCAAACCGCTCCAAATTATGGCAACCGTAGGCAGTTAGTTATCTTGCTCTTAAAAAATGGCAGGGCTGCCATTTTTTTGCGAAAATCGCCTTGGCGCAGAATTTGTACCGGATTCGAAATATTCGCCACGATTTTTTCATAAAAGTCGCCAAAATTGAAAATTACGTCAATACGTTGTGTTGCCAAATCCAAACGATCACTAGGGTTGCTTTAAAACCAAGTTCCAGATTCGCCACATTCGGCGATAAATCTCTGACTTTTCGCCGCCAATCCAGCCGGCACTGAACAGTTAATCTGAATCAACAAAAGACTGCAAACAGGGATAAAAAGAAAATACTTACAGAAATTGAGACAGTTAAAAATGCTGGAAGCAAAAGACTCATGATTGCAAATAATGTAATTAATAAAACTTGATTTATGGATGGAATATTGAGGCAATAACGGATCACGTATTCAGGATCAGGCGATTTCTTTTTTTTAAATGTGTGTTTTCTATTCTGTTAAATTCAATATAACGAGTATTGTTGCACAAATTGTCTGTATATATTGTAAATAGTGACGTATTATTTCAAAATTCTATTGTAATTTATTTTTATCCTATTTTATTTAGTAATTAATAGCGATTATACAAGTTAGAAAAAGGTGGCAACACCTAAAGTAATCGAGAAGTTTCGAGATATTTCGTTTCCGATAAATTGGCTGGAAATTTCGAGAATGTCTCACGCGCTTGTTTATGAAAAGACTGGAGAACGGGAAAGTTTGGAGATGTACTTCGGATTTCGTTGAAAGCTGATTGCTTTGTTGACCTATTGGAGTGCGCTTGTATAATCGCTGAATTCGAAGTTATTTTCGTTGAAGCTTGTGTTGAAGCTTGAGAGTAGTTAAACTGTTGCCTGTGAATAGATTTTGTGAGTTTTCTGAAGAGAGAATAAATACTTTTAAACCGTGAAAACTGTGCCATCATTGCCTCAGTGGAAAAATTCATAACAGTGGTGTCAGAAGTGGGATCTCGTAATTTTGAATGCCGACAACTAGAGGAATGATGGAAGACCAAATGAAGCAGTTGATGGAAATGATTGCTGGAATAAAAGCCGGACAAGAATCCACGGCCGCTGAAATGAAAGCCGAAATAAAAGCCGGACAAGAATCAACCGCCGCTACAATCGCCGCCGGTCAAAACCGCCAAGAAACGACTAACGCCGAACTCGCCGCCGCAATCGCCGCCAGCCAAGAAGCAACATCATCGGAGATTAAAGCTTTAGCCGCCAAGTGTGAAACAACATCTGCAGCTGTGAATGAAATCAAAGAAGAAATGAAGATAGAGCTAGCCTCAATGGTGGGATCAACCATAATAGAAACTACCTCAAATGTTCTGCTATCCGTGAAAGAAGAAGTATTTAATGCAGTAAGAAAGGAAGTTGATGAAAAGTTTGAGGAGTTTAACGGAAAAGTTTCCATCGTGCAAGAAAAAGTTTCCACCGTGCAAGAAAAAGTTTCCACCATGCAAGAAAAAGTTTCCACCTTAAAGGAAGAGCAAGACAAATTCATTGACGTTGTAGAAGAAAGGCTGCGAAAAATGGAAACGCGTGAAGCTCTGGCCATAGCGTCACCTAATTGGGATAACGCTTCCATCCCCTTTATGGCGCCGCGCTCTAACATCAAAGTGGCCACTTTTGATGGGAAGTCGTCTTGGCGCGTTTATCAAACGCAATTTGAAATGATTGCGTCTGCGAATGGTTGGGACGATACTTCGAAAGCATTCCATCTCGCAGCATCTCTTCGAGGTGAAGCTGCTGACATTTTACAGACACTACCTGAAGAGAAGCGGGGAGAATTCGTGGCGCTGGCAAGTGCGTTGCAGTTAAGGTTTGGGGATCAGCATCTAAAGAATTACAACAGACTACAACTGAAAGTGAGACAGCAGAAGGCCAATGAAACTCTTCAAGAATTGGCATCGGATATAGAAAGACTGTCGCTCCTCGCTTTCCCTGACTGTCCCCCGGATGTACGAGACGATCTTTCTCTGCAATATTTCATCGACGCTATTCAAAATCCCGATGTGCAACAGGCGGTAAGGTTATCACAAAACAAAAACCTGAAGTCGGCCCTCGTGTACGCCATGAGAGTGGAAGCCGCGCAGCTAGCCTCTGGAAAAGACCGACGATATGTGCGTGGTGCATTAGCCGAGGATTCTTCTGACTTTGTCACCAGTAAGCTTCGAGAACTGGAAAGCAAAATTGATAGAATGATGAGAAGCTATCCCGGAGCCAGGGATCGAAGGACCAGAGTCGTTTGCTGGCACTGCAAACGGGAAGGGCATCTACGACGAAACTGCCTTGATTTGAAAAAGAGAAGGGATAACACTACCACGGATTCTCCACAACTGAATCTAAGAAGATGTCATCTCGCAGGGCAGAAGCTGCAATGTAGAACAGGTGAAGCCCCGACCAGTCGTTTCCACGTTTCTTCCCGACAAGGAGGAAACCAGGGTTTATTCGTGAAGGGGGAGATCAACGGAACTCCATGTCGTCTAATCGTCGATTCGGGAGCGAACGTAACGATCGTAAGGACGGACGTGGCTCGTCGCCTGAACAGCCGACTCCTCTACACAGCGCCCTCTGTTTCTCTACAAACTGTGTCTGGTGGTAATATCTCTGTTCATGGGAAATTGCAAGTGGACATTGCCCTTGGATTTAACACCTACAAGCACACCGTTTATGTTGCCGAAATTGTAGATCCGTGCATTCTCGGACTAGACTTTTTGAAGAAAAATGGAATTACGCTGAATTTTGAGAAAAGCCAGCTGCAAACATGGAGAGGCGAAGTTCCTTTGCACGATCTAGCATGAAAGAGCTGTGCGCATATCGGATTGTAGCTCATGAAGACAATGTCATAGAGAATGCTGAAAAGTCCACATCTATGGAAAGTACCTCTCCAGCCTCGGAGAGAGAACCGAAGAAAGCGACGTTGATGAAACCCTCCCAGGAAGTGGTTCATGTGGAAATGGACAAAGTTAGTGACGAGGGAATCGACATCCGTACTCCTGTTACAAGCATCGAACGGAGGTCCCGGGATCTATCGGCTGCACCCGCGGATGATTCGGACGCAATCTCAAAATCATATAACCAGCAAGATGGGGATCAGAAACTTACACCGCTTCTGTTGGCATACGGGAGTGCAACTCACGAGACCACCGGATTTTCTCCATCTCTAACGATGTGTGGAAGAGACCTTAGGCTCCCCAGCAACCTCCTCTTTGGACAACCACAGGACACTCCTTCCTCGCCTGTCCAGTATCTAGATGATCTGCAGGCACGTTTGGAAGCCGTACATCGGTTCGCCAGAGAGAGAAACAACATCATGACGGAGCGCATGAAGATCCGGTACTATGCCAAGGCCATGGACCGTTCATTCCAGGAAGGTGACAAGGTGTGGTTAGGGAACCCTAAACGTCGGAAAGGACTCTCCCCTAAGCTCCAGACGAACTGGGAAGGGCCGTATGGGGTCCTTAAGAAGATCAACGACGTCGTGATGAAAATTCAACGGACACCTTCCTGTAAACCTAGAGTAGTACATCACAATAGGCTATCCCCATATTATAGTAGAAGTGATTGAATTGCCTTTCCTCTTAAGGACTTCACTGCCCGGGACGTGCAGTCTTTAAGAAGGGGGAAATGTTGCACAAATTGTCTGTATATATTGTAAATAGTGACGTATTATTTCAAAATTCTATTGTAATTTATTTTTATCCTATTTTATTTAGTAATTAATAGCGATTATACAAGTTAGAAAAAGGTGGCAACACCTAAAGTAATCGAGAAGTTTCGAGATATTTCGTTTCCGATAAATTGGCTGGAAATTTCGAGAATGTCTCACGCGCTTGTTTATGAAAAGACTGGAGAACGGGAAAGTTTGGAGATGTACTTCGGATTTCGTTGAAAGCTGATTGCTTTGTTGACCTATTGGAGTGCGCTTGTATAATCGCTGAATTCGAAGTTATTTTCGTTGAAGCTTGTGTTGAAGCTTGAGAGTAGTTAAACTGTTGCCTGTGAATAGATTTTGTGAGTTTTCTGAAGAGAGAATAAATACTTTTAAACCGTGAAAACTGTGCCATCATTGCCTCAGTGGAAAAATTCATAACAGTATATAAATGTATAACGAGTTAATTTTGAAGTACAGTAGTAACTGTGTGCAGTTATTTGATGTTTTATATTGTCCTATATTTTTTTTTTTTTTAAATCCTATATATTCTTATTTTGTCACTTTGACCCCTGTATACTAGAAGACAACATATTTTGAGCTCACTGAATAACGTACAACAATGGGAGAACCTGTTCCTACAATATATTCAGTGAGCTCGAGGAATGTTGTCTTCTAGTATAGGGGGGTGGAGATTGTTTTGTATAAAATAAGCATAAAAAGTTTCATTTTTAATGCACTTCCTCAGAATTTATTAAAAAATTTCAAAATTATTGCCCAATATTATATCTTATTGCTTTTTAAATATCTGTCGGCAAAAATTGAAGGAAAAAAAAAATTGACTTTCTTGCATTATAAAATGAGAGCCAAAATTTCCTTTCTAAATATAATACAAACTTACATTTGATATTGTTGGTAAGTGCTTGATTGTGGTTTTCATTTGTTCAGGGTTTGTACGCCTCGGGGGATAATTAATCGGCATTAAATTCTCAGGGAAAAGAGAAAAATCCCACCTAAAACCTGGAAAAAGTCATCGTTATTCTGGGGGGGATAATCCTACTCTTTGGTTCTCTAATCCACAAAAATATTTTTTCCCGGAAACATTGTGACATAATAAATATCAACTCGAGGAATCAAAGTTACAAAATTATTTGATGACATGGAGTTGCAGAAAATTATTCTTTTTTCAAGTTATCGGATAAATTTGTGTAATTGAGGATTGACTATATTTATCTGGCTAAAAATAATTAACTTCTTGATGGAAAGCTCATGGAATTTTTTTTTCTGAAAATGAGTATGAACCCTGTTGTTGCATACCATGTATAAAGGATTTTGACTCTATCTAAATAACAAACAACGTTTATTTACAATTCCTTCGTGAATTCTACAAAATGTTAGGCCTGTGCCTAAACATTTCTCAAGCCAGTAGGCTAAGTACAATGTCGCAGCTCTAAAAGGCATGCGTCTTTCCTCTGATAGGAACAGATGGCGAGTCCTTCTCCCTCTTCCACTAAGGCAAGGTAGTGAAGCGCTTTTCAAGTGGTCTGGCCATCTGGTCAATATCCATCACACAATCCCCACCGATGAACAATCAGTTCATCAACAATATGACTTTAAGGAATTTGAGAGAAAATAACTTATACCTTAATTTATCATATTCAAAACAATAGATTTTATAAAATGTGTTAACCATATTCAATACTGGTAAACGTAAAATATTCAAACAATAAATTTGCTCAAACTATTAATTATATAATAAAACATATACTTTTAATTTCAGAAATAATAACACAATAAAGAATCAATTACTCTTACACTCGTCAGATTTCTAAATTCAAACAAGTTGTGATGTCACGATGCGAACTCTATTTCATTACTAATTGAATTATATAACTTTTCTAGGTGTGGCATCACGAAAATCTGTTTTGTGTTTCAGTTTCAGTTCGTGTTTGTTTTTTTGTGTGAAATAAAGTAGAGCCGTTAAGTTTACGTCTGAGTTAGCTCTATTATTTATCTAAATATTTCAGAACTAGGTGAGCCTTGGGTTCTAGTTGAAAAGATAAATTAATCCGGGTCAATATAGACTTGTTTCTGCAGTGTAGAAAGTTTGTAGCTATTTTATAGAAGAGCAATTCTTCACATCTGGCGTCCGCGACAGGATTGGTAAGCGTCATTATGTTTAAATCTGTTAAAGGCTTTAAAAAGGAAGACTTAATTTACTTGTGCCAAGAGATTAACGAGGACTTACCGTTGAAAGTTACCATATCTACACTGAAAGATGTTATTCTAAACAGTAAATGCTATACAGAAGATCCGGACTTTGTTTCAGCCGTGTTAGCCACAACTGTTTCTGAAAGGCAGGAAAAGGAAGAAGAGGCTAAAATTCAAAAACTTCAAGAAGAGAAAGAAAGAAAACTTGAAGAAGAGAGAAAGCGTCAAGACGAAGAGAAAAATCGCCAAGACGAAGAGAGAAAGCGCCAAGACGAGGAGAGAAAGCGCCAAGTCGAAGAGAGAGAACGGCAAAGACAACATGAGTTGGAAATAGCGAGATTAAATTCCCTGAAAGCTTTAGGTGCTCAAGAAAATGATCAATCTACAGAATCAGGTAGTGTAAAAAAGAAATTTCACTTACCTAAGTTAGAATTACGTCCTTTTTCTGGAGATTTAAAGGACTGGTTGCCATTTTGGAGCCAGTTCGAACATGTTCATAATGATATAGATATAGCACCAGAAAATAAATTTCAGTATTTAGTGCAAGCAACCGTTAGCGGATCGCGCGCTCGGGAGGTAGTGGAAAGTTTTCCGCCAACCGGCGCCAACTACGCCAAAGCTGTAGAATCTTTAAAATCGCGTTTTGGTCGAACTGATTTACTAGTGGAATTCTATGTCCGCGAGCTTTTAAAATTGGTTTTGGAAAACGCTTCGCAAAGTTCTACTGTTAATATATGTGCTCTGTATGACCATTTGGAGTCTCAGATCAGGGCATTAGAGACACTTGGCGTAACAACGGATAAAAGTGCTGCTCTGCTTCATCCTTTGGTTGAATCATGCTTACCGGAAGATACACTAAGAGTGTGGCAAAGACAAAGAAGTCCTGATTTCAGCCACAGTGGGGAACCGCAAGAAAGGCTTAGTAGCTTACTAAAATTTTTAAAATCTGAAGTTGAATCAGAGGAAAGAATTTGTTTGGCGATGCAAGGTTTCGGCTTGAGCAAAAATGAAGACAGTAATGGGTCTAGAAATAAGAAATTTGAAACAAGAGTGAAACAGAATAAAACACCCACAGCCGCCGGTCTTTTTAACAATCCTCATACTCAAGAAACCAGAAAGTCGTGTGTATTTTGCGAGAAAACTCATTCCAGCTCAGACTGTTTTTCTGCACAAAGGATGAGTTTACCTGAAAGACAAAAGATTTTAAGGGAGAAAAATTGTTGTTTTGCCTGTCTGGCTCCCGGTCACCCCGTCCGAAAATGCCGTTCATTTTTGAGATGCGTAATTTGCGGGAAGAAGCATGTTCCCTTAATGTGCGAAACAAACGAGTCAAGGAAAAGTGACTTCAAAATGACAGAAGAATCTGAAGTTGTCAACATGTCTAACCTGAGTGTGGGTCCTAAAGTGTTTTTACAGACTCTAAAGTGCAAGCTCATATCAGATAAGAAAGACATAGTCGTGCGAATTGTTCTGGACACCGGCTCACAAAAGTCTTATATTGTAAAGAGTCTTGCTGAAGAAATGGAATATGCACATGTAAGGAAAGAAACTCTAGTACATTCACTGTTTGGCGGGATTAAATCCAAAGAATTTGTGCATACATGTTACAGAATTAGATTGAAAAATATTAAGAACAATTTTGCGTGCAACTTTGAAGCATTGGATCAAGAAACTATATGTAATGATGTATCACCTGTGAATTCAGGGCCTTGGTTAAAAGAGCTTCAAGAAATGAATATAACATTAAGTGATGTTGGAGAAAAGGAACATCCAGTGCAAGTACTTATAGGAGCTGATCTTTTTGGAAAGATTTTAACCGGTCAGCGTAGGGTCCTATCAAGCGGATTAGTGGCCATCGAAACTTTGCTTGGATGGACTTTGTTAGGGAAAGTTCCTGAAAGTGCAGTAACGTCAAGCAATGCCATGTTGGTGACATCACTTTTCGTTAAAGAATTTGACATTTCAGATTTCTGGAAGTTGGATTCTATTGGGATCAAGGATCCTATTGAGAAGCTCTCTAAGAAAGAGCAAGAAGATTTGACTGCTGAAAATTTTCTTCGAACTGTTAGGTACAACAAAGAAAATCGCTATGAAGTTCACTTACCTTGGTTGGATGACTCTGTACCTTTACCGAACAATTTTGAACAAGCTAAAAGAAGATTAGACACCACAACCAAGAAATTATTTCAGGAAAATTTGTACGACAACTACGAAGACATATTTTTAGAATGGCTACGTGAAGGAATTATCGAAGAAGTACTAGTTGAAGATAAAGATTTGCCTGCAAATTACCTACCTCATAGGCCTGTTATCAAAGTTAGTAAGACAACTCCAATTCGCCCGGTTTTTGATGCATCTGCTCGAATAAAGGGACATCCGTCACTAAATGACTCCCTACATAGCGGGCCAAACTTGATTGAGTTGATTCCTGATATTTTGCTGCGGTTTCGAGAAAAGAAGATTGGCGTAATCGCAGACATAAAGAAAGCCTTTTTGCAAATTTGCCTTTGTAGAGAAGACCGTGACTTTGTGAGATTTCTGTGGTGGACAAATAAAGCTTGTGAAGACTACAGATTTTTTCGTCATGCCAGAGTAGTTTTCGGCGTTCGCAGCAGTCCATTTCTATTAGGAGCTGTGTTGAAGTACCATCTTGAACAGAATGCTGATATTGATCCTTTTGTAACTGGCTGCCTTTTGAAGAGCTTTTATGTGGATAATCTTGTAACCAGTGTTCACAATGAATTAGATTTGCAGCGATTAATGAGTACTTCTAATGAGTTAATGAAGAAAGGTGGTTTTATTCTGCGGGATTGGGAGTCTTCATCTTCACTAACAGAAGATGGAGGATCTAATACAGAGGATCTTCTAGGCCTTCAATGGAATAAAACTAAAGACTGTTTTTCGTTAAATATCAACTGGCTGAAAGAAGTAAATGTCGAAAACATCACCAAACGTACTATATTATCTGTTACTTACAAAGTGTTTGACCCTTTTGGTTTTGCCTCACCTGTAATGCTTTGTCCCAAGATTATGCTACAAAAAACCTGGAAATTATCGTTGGGATGGGACGAAGAAATCACTGGACCCCTTCGACATGAATTTTTACAATGGTTTAGGGAACTAAAAGAATTGGAGAACATTAACATTCCTCGCTGGATTAAAGTTACTTCAGAAAATATGAAGGCCTTCTCCATTCATACATTTTGCGACGCAAGCAGAGATGCATATGCCGCCGTTACGTATCTTGTACAAAAGGGAGAAAGTGAAATGGTGCATTTTTTAGCCTCAAGATCCCGAATATCTCCTCTAAAAGTTGCGACAATTCCAAGGTTGGAGCTGCTTGCTGCATTGGTGGGAGCAAGATTAACGAAATCAGTGTTAGATGCTCTTGGATCGACGGATATTAGATGTTTTTATTGGAGTGATTCTACTTCCGTTCTTACTTGGATCACTAAAGATGAAAATTGGTCTATTTTCGTGAATAACAGAGTTCAAGAAATACGGAATATCAGCCAAGCATCTTCTTGGCATCATATTTCTGGATTTGACAATCCTGCAGTTTTGCCCACCCGAGGATGCAAAGCAAGTACTTTAATGAAAACCAAATGTTGGTGGGAAGGGCCAGAATGGCTTAGTTCATTTGAAGACTGGGACAGCATCTGCAATGACAATACTATTCATCCAATTAGGCGGAAGTTTAATCCCCCTTCTTCACCCTGGTGGGGTGGATGGTGGGAGAGGCTAATTGGTATTCTAAAAAGTCTTTTGAGAAGAATACTTGGAAGAGCAAGTTTGACTTACGAAGAATTAGTGACTGTTATTTGTGATTGCGAATCTGTTATCAACTCACGCCCTTTGACTTACATCGACGAATGTGACTCAGAATTTGTTCCACTTACCCCTGCCATGTTTCTTCGGGATATCAAGCTCTCTGGTGTTCCAGACTGTGATGCTGCTGATCATAAAAGTCTTAACCATCGCATCAAATACAGGCTAGCTTTGCAGAAAGACATTAGAAAAAGGTTCAGGTCCGAATATCTTGGATCTTTGATAAGGAGGTCAGAAAAGACTAAAACTTCGAAGATTGCTCCCGGGGATATTGTTCTCATAAAAAGTGACAACGCTAATCGAATCGACTGGCCACTGGGAAAAGTGATAGAAATGCTGCCAGGGAAAGATGGTGTGTGTCGACTCATCAAACTTAGAACTTCGCGTGGAGAAATTCTGCGTCCGATTCAGCGCGTCTTCCCTTTAGAGATTTCTTCCAGCGAATCGCCTTTTCCAATAGATAAAAACGCACTATCTACGAAAGTTGCCTCTATGAAGGATGACATTCCTAAGAGTTCTGGTGATAACTCCATCGACTCTGCAATTGTTCAAACTAAGACAAGGCTAGGTCGAACTGTAAAAATTCCCGAAAGGTTGGATCTCTAATAGAGTTGTTGAGTTGTGGAACTTCCACTACTCAAGGTGGGAGAATGTGATGTCACGATGCGAACTCTATTTCATTACTAATTGAATTATATAACTTTTCTAGGTGTGGCATCACGAAAATCTGTTTTGTGTTTCAGTTTCAGTTCGTGTTTGTTTTTTTGTGTGAAATAAAGTAGAGCCGTTAAGTTTACGTCTGAGTTAGCTCTATTATTTATCTAAATATTTCAGAACTAGGTGAGCCTTGGGTTCTAGTTGAAAAGATAAATTAATCCGGGTCAATATAGACTTGTTTCTGCAGTGTAGAAAGTTTGTAGCTATTTTATAGAAGAGCAATTCTTCACATAAGTATTAAAACATTTCAAATGTATAAAATAACAAATCAAAATCATCAAATGCAGTATAAGTATGTAAATACTTAAACCAACAACCACAAATTTCTAAACTTATACTAAATAGATCATGCAAACACTATTTTAATAATACTTAATACTTTCGTAATTAATGTACAACTGTTGTACATGAAATCAAGCATTTAAAATTTCAATCAAAACAAACTTTCAAAGTGAAATCTATAAAATTCATAATTAATGCAATACTAAATATTCAATCATTTGCACTTAAAATAACTTAGATTATATATAGTGTCCATCTATATAAATTGTCTCTAAATTCAAAGTTATTTCTAAACTTCAAATAGTTAATTTCAAAATTCAGTTTTAAAATTAGCTTTAAGTATTTAATTTAACTCTAAAGGATATAGAAGCTGGATCGGACGTCTGATCGTCCCAGACATCGTTTTGACCAGGCAGGATCGGACCTTTCCATCTCGTCCTGGGAAAACACTTTGAACTCTGCCGAGTCTCCACATGTTTCTAGGACAATGCTCACCACCGATGAGGACAACATCATCTGGTTTGAAGTTAATGACGGGATTCCCAGGTGAAGAGCAGTTCGCACTTCTCAAGTTGAATAAATATTCCTTTTTCCATTTATTCCAAAATGGATTTAGTAGATTTTGATTTCAGAGCTCTTACTTCAATTTTAAGTAGCTTTCTATAGATCCATAGACACACTGACAGCTTGTTTTATTATTATTTATGTTGTTGTTGTTGTTTCTAATCTCCCTTTTGTCTGACGAAGTCAGACAATATCAGTCAAGCCATTGACATTAATGAAGTCTGACACTAGTTGTGGACAGTTATAAATGTCTTCCCAGTCAAGTCCAAGGCAGTCCAAAATGTGCTGAGTTGATGCCTGTTATTTTTGGCATTTAGGGCAGAGGATTATTATTTATAAAAAGCAAAAATTTTATTATAAATCCTTTGTATGCATTGTATGCTAATAGATTTTGTTGTTTGTATCATTTATTATTTCATTATATATATATTCGTTACATGTCTTCAAATGTAAAATAAATTCTTTATACGCATTGCCAATTTTTATGTTGAATCGCAACTTATTACGCTCAATCGAGTTTTCATAGTGTTAAAAACCACTTCACCACTACGAAGAAAACATCTATTCCAAACTATTTACTAACTTTTTTTACCCTCAAAACTTGATTGAATACAGTGTCACCCACAACGAGTCTATCTGCTAAGTTTCAGCTCGATTATAGATGATGGCAAGTCAAAGTTTCCTTTCAATATTCATGAGCTAAGGACATTCACAATATTTAGAGCCGTCTAGGAGTTGTGTTTTTGTTTAATATAATACTAGCTGTACGGCGGAGCCGTGCTGCGGAGACTACTTATGTTATAAAAACATTAATTAAAATTTTTAACTTTCTACTTCCCACATAACCAGTGTTATCCACTGGATATCTATATTTCGTCCACATGATCTATTAGATGTATAGGAGATGTAATAGACATCTAAAGCAACGTTATCCTTGACGTCCAATTTTGAAACATCTCTTAGATGTTCATGAAAGCATGTCTTTTCGACTTTCCATTTCTAAGCATCTAATGGATGTCTATCAAATCCCGCATTTCGACTTACTATTTCTAGAGATCTAATGGTGGTCTATGAAATCCAGTATATTCGACTTGTGGTATTGATGCATGATGGTAGCCACTCCCCACATGGCCAAAACTCGTCCAATAGATATCTACTGGATATGCTCTTAAAAAAATGGGATATCTACTGGAGAATACGTTTACCGATAATAGAAGGCAAATGGATGGTCAAATGTCCCAGAAATCGTTGTACTTTATCCATCCATTGTACTTCCACAATGTGTACCGATAAGATTTTCTCTGGACATTGTAGACGACCAAAAGACATTCAGTTATCATCTACAAAATCCAATGGACGACCAATAGATGTTTATAAGATATCCACAAAATCCGGGGAAAAATCGGGAAAAATTAAAAAAAATTAAATTAAAACTTTGCACTGGTAACCATATACATTGGTTAAGTCAGGTCATCGCAGACAGCCATGGTTAACTGCAGTGATAAAGTACCTTTTCAAATGGTAAAAATTAATTTGATGAAAAAAAGTATGATAAATTATTTATAAAATAAATGTAGAAAACTGTGCACTTTTTTTTTTTTTTTTTTTTTTTTTTTTTTAAATTTCATTTCGTGAATCCGAAAAAATTTACTGAATGAGTTAATTTCAATATAGATTTTTTTATACTTTTAACGGGTATACATATAATTTATTTAAAGTGCATTTTAACTTAGAGAATAGGTGTTGATAACGATTGTAAAAATAATATTCACTTTACTAAGTTTCTAGTTTCAAATTTGCAAAGCGGAATTCGTGTATAATTAATGCATATAATTGTAATAATTTTTACACTTAATTTCGCCAACTTTCGTAGCCAAAGAATCCCTCTCTCAGAGTTGCCATGTTGTGGGGTTCTTTTACGAAGCCTTCGGTGTAGCTGACCACAGGAGAAGAAAAAAAGGGGGAGGGTGGCTGGGTCGCAAGTAAAAGATTGTCCCAAGAAGGCTGTTTTTGGTTGTTTTTTCAACGGGGGAAATGAAGTCAATTGCGATAGAGGACGATATGATAAAGGATAACGAAAAGGGAAGGATTTCCAAGAATTTTGACCCTACGAAGACAACAAAGATGAATAAATGGTTCCTTCAGAAATTTATTTCGGTGGAAATTTATGTTTAAAGATATTTATAAGTTTTTCTAAATAACATTTAAGAATGGGTTTATCTCATCCCTGTAAACAAAATTTATCAGACCTTTTAGAGTAATACACTTTTCTCTTATTCAGATAGATTTAATGAATAGACATCTGAGTAGACGAATACCATCAAATTCAAATAATACAATAAATTTTTACATGAATTACATTTTTATACTAATGAATATTTATATGAAAATTAAAAAAAACATCCCATATTTAATTTTACTGTAGGAACTTTATAAAATTCCACTTTTAGTTTTACATAACTGGATTCCTAGATACTATTAAAAAAAATGTAATTTTAATATTGGAATTAAAATTAATCGAAATTTACTTTTTAATATGTACATTTGCTATCTTAATTTAATTATAGATATTTTGCAACTAATATGTATCCACAATCTTAAAAATATTATTACTTGAAATATATAAAATTTGAAACGTCTCTATATATATATTGTTATGAATTTTTCCACTGAGGCAATGATGGCACAGTTTTCACGGTTTAAAAATATTTATTCTCTCTTCAGAAAACTCACAAAATTTATTCACAGGCAACAGTTTAATTACTCTCAAGCTTCAACAAAAATAACTTCGAATTCAGCGATTATACAAGCTCACTCCAATAGGTAAACAAAGCGATCAGCTTTCAACGAAATCCGAAGTCAATCTGAAAACTTTCCCGTTCTCCAGTCCTTTATATACAAGCGCGTGAGACATTCTCGAAATTTCCAGCCAATTTATCGGAAACGAAATATCTCGAAACTTCTCGATTACTTTAGGTGTTGCCACCTTTTTCTAACTTGTATAATCGCTATTAATTACTAAATAAAATAGGATAAAAATAAATTACAATAGAATTTTGAAATAATACGTCACTATTTACAATATATACAGACAATTTGTGCAACATTTCCCCCTTCTTAAAGACTGCACGTCCCGGGCAGTGAAGTCCTTAAGAGGAAAGACAATTCAATCACTTCTACTATAATATGGGGCTAGTCTATTGTTATGTACAACTCTAGGTTTACAGGAGGGTGTCCGTTGAATCCTTACCACGACGTCGTTGATCTTCTTAAGGACCACATACGGCCCTTCCCAGTTCGTCTGGAGCTTAGGGGAGAGTCCTTTCCGACGTTTAGGATTCCATAACCACACCTTGTCACCTTCCTGGAATGAACGTTCCGTGGCCTTGGCATCGTAGCGGACCTTCATGCGCTCCGTCATGATGTTGATTCTTTCTCTGGCGAACCGATGTACGGCTTCCAAACGTGCCTGGAGATCATATAGATACTGGACAGGCGAGGAAGGGGTGTCCGGTGGTCGTCCAAAGAGGAGGTCGCAGGGTAGTCTAAGGTCTCTTCCGAAAATCATTTGAGATGGTGTATATCCGGTGGTCTCGTGAGTAGCACTTCTGTAGGCCAAAAGGAACAATGGAAGTTTCTGATCCCAATCTTGCTGGTTCTTGGAAACAAACAAGGAGAGATGATTCAGAATCGTTCTATTAAATCGTTCAACCATTCCATCGGATTGTGGGTGCAGGGGAGTTGTACGAGTCTTTTCCATGTCGAGCAAGTCACACAGCCCAGTGAAGACGGCAGAGTTGAAGTTCGTCCCCTGATCGGAATGTATCAGCAAGGGTACACCAAATCGGGAGATCCAATTCCGTACGAGGACTTCTGCTACGGTTGTGGCTTCCTGGTCCGGAATCGCGTATGCTTCTGGCCACTTGCTAAAGTAGTCCATGACAACTAGGATGTATTTGTTGCCATTAGTTGTGTGAGGTAGGGGGCCTAAGACGTCCAAAGCAATTCTTTCGAATGGTGCTCCTACGTTGTAACGTTGCAACTTTCCACGAGTTCGGGTCTTCGGTCCCTTCCGCGAATTGCATGCATCACAGGACTTGCACCACTTCTCCACGTCGGATTTTGCTTTGTCCCAGAAGAATCTTTCCCTGACTTTCTGAAGAGTTTTCGTGACACCAAAATGTCCTCCAGTAGAACTGCTGTGAAGTTCTTCTAGAACGTTCGTAACTCTAGAACTTGGAAGGATTAATTGCCACCGGAAGCTTTTGCCGTCATCGGACTACCATCGACGGTAGAGTACTCCATTCTTCAAGTGCAAAGAGTCCCACATAGCCCAATATCTCTTCATTGTTGGGCTATAGCATGCAATTTCCTGCCAACTGGGTTTTCCGGTAGCCGCTTCCAGGAATTCAATGAGAGGTTTCAAGTCCTGATCTTCGACCTGACTTTTGCGGACATTCTGATCACTCCAAGGATCCACGTCTGAAGTAGTTGACTTGGAAATTATTTTCCGAACGGCCGATGTGTTAACCCCAAACTTAGACTCGGCATTGGAACAAAATCGACAGTTCTCCGGACATGGTCTTCTAGAAAGAGCGTCTGCATTCCCATGGAACGTTCCTTTTCTGTGATGGATATCCATGTCGTATTCCTGCAGGCGCTGGATCCACCTTGCTATTTGTCCCTCTGTATTCTTGAAATTCAGCAACCAAGTCAGAGACGCATGATCAGTTCTTAAAAGGAATTTTCGGCCGTACAAGTAATGATGAAAGTGCTCAACGGCTTTTACTATTGCCAGTAACTCCTTTCTTGTGACGCAGTAGTTCCGCTCGGATCTTGACAGGCTCTTACTAAAATAAGCGATGACTTTCTCCTGTCCTTCAATTTCCTGGGAAAGAACGGCGCCCACTCCCTCATTGCTGGCATCTGTATCCAAAATAAAGTCCTTGTTAACATCGGGAAAAGACAAAACAGGCGCGGATGTTAAAGCGTTCTTCAGTTGATTGAAGGAGTCGTCACAGTCGGCAGTCCATAGGAACTTCTGCTTGCTCTCTGTTAGTCGATGCAAGGGTCTGGCGATCTTGGAGAAACCTTTCACGAATTTACGGTAATACGTGCACAGGCCTAGGAAGCTTCGCAATTGATGAACGTCTTGCGGTCGAGACCAAATTTGCACAGCATGGATCTTGGCTGGATCTGTGCTTACTCCATCGGATGAGATGATGTGTCCGAGATAACTGACTTTCCGCCTAAAGAGCTTACATTTTGATGGGCTAAGTTTCAAGTGGGCTTCCCTAAGCTTCAAGAACACGTTCTTCACATTTTGCAAGTGTTGATCAAAACTCCGCCCGGTGATAATGATATCGTCCAAATATACCAGACAGGTCTCGTAGGAAAGTCCTCTAAGCACAGTCTCCATTAGTCGCTCGAACGTAGCCGGTGCATTACACAAGCCAAACGGCATAACTTGAAACTGCCATAATCCTTGGCCGGTAGTGAAGGCAGTCTTCTCACGATCGTCGGGATGTATCTCCACTTGCCAGTATCCACTCTTCAAATCCAAAGTCGAAAACCACTGGTTCCCCGATAGAGTGTCCAAAGTGTCATCGATTCTTGGCAGAGGGTAGCTGTCCTTTTTCGTAATTTCGTTCAGCTTCCGGTAATCCACACAAAACCTGGTGGAACCATCCTTCTTTCGAACGAGTACGATTGGAGAGGCCCATGGACTTGAGGAGGGTTCGATAACTCTATTATCTTCCATTTCCTGTAACAGTTTCCCGACCTCCTCTTGTTTTGCGAAAGGAAGTCTTCGAGGATGCTGTTTAATAGGTAAATGGGTCCCAGTATCGATTCGATGTTGAGTAAGCTCTGTTCTTCCTACATCTTTCGATGACATGGAGAAAATGTCTTGAAATTCTTTTATAAGGTTTCCGACAATCTTCTCTTGCCTTCTTTCCAACCGAGAGTCTTCGAGAAGCTGGTCCACTAAATCCGCGGGTGGTGCAGTCGGAAGCTCCTTCGATCCTCGTTCGATGCTTGTAACAGGTGTGCAGGTGGCAATTTCTTCTCCTTTCTTGATAACTCTCTTAGAATCACCGAGGTTGGCCATCCTCACATGCACCACCTCTTGAGAGAGATCCACAAGCGTCGCTCCTACAAGCACTCCTTTCGGGACGCTATTCGATGATGGGAAGTCCGTTACTCCAAATCGGAAGGCCTTCGGGAGCTCTGTTGAACCTTTTACAACCAAATCTGTCATGGAGGGGATGGTGATGTCTTCAAGAGCTACTATTCGATATGCACACGGCTCTTCCGAGTCCAAACCGAACAATGGAACTTCTTCTTTCCCCGTTTGAAGCTCGCCTTTCTCGAAATTCAAAGTAATTCCATTTCTCTTTAAAAAGTCCAATCCAAGAATACATGGGTCAATAATTTCAGCGACGTAAACGGTGTGAGTGTAGGTGTGAAATCCAAAAGATATGTTGACATTTAATTTCCCATGCACAGAAATTTTGTCACCAGTCACAGTCTGTAGTGAAACTGAAGGCGCCGTGTAAAGAGGTTGGCTGTCCAGGCGCCGGGCTACATCCGTCCGTAAGATGGTTACATTTGCCCCTGAGTCAACTATTAGACGACAGGGAGTTCCATTGATCTTGCCCTCCACGAATAAACCATGGTTTCCTCCTTGAAGGGATGAGATGTGATAGAGGCTGAGTGGGGCACCACCTGCTCTACACGGCGACCTCCGCCTCGCGAGATAGCCGCTCTTTAGTTTAACTGCTGAGGCTCGGACGAGGGTCTGTCCCCTCTCCTGTCCAATTCAGGGCAATCACGTCTGAAATGTCCTTCCCGGTTGCAGAGCCAACAAACCACTCTAGTTTTTCGATCCTTCGAGCCAGGAATATTTCTCATAATTCGCTCCATCTTGTTTTCCAGTTCTTGAAACTTCTTCGTGAAAAGTTCAGAGGAATCGTCTGCCAATGCTCCACGTACGAAACGCCGATCTTTTCTAGAAGCTTGTTGTGCCGCCTCTACTCTCATGGCATAGACGAGGGTGGATTTCAGATCTTTGCTGTCGGACATCCTGGTAGCTTGCTGTATGTCGGGATCTTTGATGGCATCCACGAAATACTGAAGAGACAGGTTATCTCGTACGTCCGAGGGACAGTCTGGGAATGCGAGGAGCGACAGTCTTTCTATATCCGACGCCAATTCTTGAAGAGTTTCATTGGCCTTCTGCTGTCTCACTTTCAGTTGCAGTCTGTTGTAATCCTTAAGATGCTGCTCACCAAACCTTAGCTCCAACGCACTCGCCAGCGCCACGAATTCTCCCCGCTTCTCTTCAGGTAGTGTTTGTAAAATGTCAGCAGCTTCACCTCGAAGAGATGCCGCGAGATGGAATGCTTTCGAAGTATCGTCCCAACCATTCGCAGAAGCAATCATTTCAAACTGCGTTTGATAAACGCGCCAAGACGACCTCCCATCAAAAGTGGCCACTTTGATGTTAGAGCGCGGCGCCATAAAGGGGATGGAAGCGTTATCCCAATTAGGTGACGCTATGGCCACAGCTTCACGCGTTTCCATTTTTCGCAACCTTTCTTCTACAACGTCAATGAATTTGTCTTGCTCTTCCTTTAAGGTGGAAACTTTTTCTTGCATGGTGGAAACTTTTTCTTGCACGGTGGAAACTTTTTCTTGCACGGTGGAAACTTTTTCTTGCACGGTGGAAACTTTTTCTTCAACTTCATTTCTCACTGTCTTAAGATCTTCTCTGACATCCAAAATATCCGCCTTCATTGATTGAAGAACACTCTCTGTGCGCTCTATAAATCTATCAACGGACGCAGAAGATGATTCTTGCTTGGATGCTAAAGCTTTAATATCCGATGATGTCGCTTCTTGGCTGGCGGTGATTGCGGCGGCGAGTTCGGCATTCGTCGTTTCTTGGCGGGCTTGACCGGCGGCAATCGTAGCGGAAAGTTCGGCTGCGGTGGTTTCTTGGCAGGCTTTCATTTCGGATTTTATTTCGGCGGCAGTGCATTCTTGTTGGGCCTTCATTCCAGCAATCATTTCCATCAACTGCTTCATTTGGTCTTCCATCATTCCTCTAGTTGTCGGCATTCAAAATTACGAGATCCCACTTCTGACACCACTGTTATGAATTTTTCCACTGAGGCAATGATGGCACAGTTTTCACGGTTTAAAAATATTTATTCTCTCTTCAGAAAACTCACAAAATTTATTCACAGGCAACAGTTTAATTACTCTCAAGCTTCAACACAAGCTTCAACAAAAATAACTTCGAATTCAGCGATTATACAAGCTCACTCCAATAGGTAAACAAAGCGATCAGCTTTCAACGAAATCCGAAGTCAATCTGAAAACTTTCCCGTTCTCCAGTCCTTTATATACAAGCGCGTGAGACATTCTCGAAATTTCCAGCCAATTTATCGGAAACGAAATATCTCGAAACTTCTCGATTACTTTAGGTGTTGCCACCTTTTTCTAACTTGTATAATCGCTATTAATTACTAAATAAAATAGGATAAAAATAAATTACAATAGAATTTTGAAATAATACGTCACTATTTACAATATATACAGACAATTTGTGCAACAATATATATATATATATATATATATATATATATATATATATATATATATATATATATATATATATATATATATATATATATATATATATATATATATATATATATATATATATATATATATATAAACGTTAAGTCTAATCCTTAAGAATCTAATTGTTGTTCCCAAGCGGGGCCGCATTTCATTTCTTTGTGGTAGTTTTACTCGTACACAATTAAATAAATTGGGATTATTTTTAGGAGCCTCATTTGGTAGTATTGGTAGGATAGCCTTTTATAGAATTGATCGCTATTCAATAGGATGGTACAAGTAGCACAAGCATATACAATAAGATTATTTCCAAAAAATGGCCTGCAAAGATTTCATAACTTTTTTCAGCTAACTATTTTACTTGACTTTTTTACTTTTAATTACATAGGTATACATAGGGTAATGAAAGTATAGCATTCTATAAAAAGAAAATTTAAAAAATCGATTATTATTTTTTTTTAATTTTTTCCATTTCTTCACGTCTTGGAACATTCTGATTTCAAAAAAGTGATCTACAAAAAATGTCTGTCTGTGGTTAGCATAACTCCCGAACAAATTGCCCTACTACGTTCAAATTTGGTATGAAGGTTACTTCACTTGTGGCTATGGGTCCTAACTTTACGGTCTTCGTCAAAATAGCGTATGCGCATAAGGTAGCTGCCATTTAAAAAATCATGTTCTTCAATGATTGCTAAGAAACGGCTCTAATGATTTTGTTTAAAATCGCTGTGAAAATGCCTCTTAAGGTGTTTTAATCATCTCCACCTCCGAAATTCCCGTAAAAAGTTAAAAACGAATGCTTTTAACACAGAGTTCTCTTTCCTTAAGCATACCTCATCAACGATCGTTTTTTCTTCTCTCCGCAGTTTCACTTATAGAAAGGACTATGTAAGAATTATCGAGAAGTATCGCTAAAATAATCAATTTGGCGGAGTGTTATAAGTGAAAAATATACAAACGGCAAATGACACAAATTCAGTATTATAAACAAATTCAGTATTATAGTATAATTGAAAGTTGTACGATGTTTCACACCCCTAGTTTTTTTAACGCTTAGTTGTTTTTGGTGAGATATCAGTTCTTTTTATTACGTTTTGGTAATATATTAACGATAGATATTTTAGCGGGAATAATGGTATTTTCGCTCTAGACGCGTGATGTAAGTAATGACCATAATCTCTTCACAGTCTACTCTTTGTAGCGAAAGTGACAATTAATACCATGATGAAATAATGTAGAGTTTGGGTTCGAAATTAAAATCTAGTTTATTTTCCGGTATCCTCCTTAACACCAAGCAAAAATGTTTACTCGTAATTTAAAATATGTTCTATTTTGTTTTAACTTGAGTTTAAATACGAAAATAAATACTTAAAAAATTAGCACTTTTATAAAAATAATTATGCCATACTAAAATAAAAATAAAAAATCTTGCTTTAATTATGGAACAATTAATGACTACAAGTTTTACATTCAAATAAATATTTTAAAAAAGTGCTTCCAAAACCAAAAACGCTTAACAAACCAAACGCTTTAAGTTTGAAAAATAGCATTCGTTATCCTTTTGAGGAAATTTTCAGAAATCTTCGATGGTGTAATCATTAAAGTGGCAGGCTGGTAATCAGAAGATACATGGATCGAGATCAGGTGGTTTTGTCTACAAAATCTTTTATTTAAAAATGTTAGTGATTTGGTGTACTCAAAAGTGAAACACGCGAATAAGCATGTCATTTACTTAATTAGAGATTTTTTTTATATTTCTACACTTTTTAGATATAGTTTAACTTAAAGTCAAATTCCCTTTTTTACATTGAGCAAAAGAGGGATATTTGAAATCAGTTGACCGGTTTTAGTCTGGCACAACTTCCAGGATCCTTTCCGGAGGGTACAGAACCATTGCCCTCACACTCATTAAAACATGCAAAAAGAGCTTTCTAAGTTAAAGGGAGAGTATTACCAGTAAAAAAAGCATACTATCGTATCTCCAACGTAATAATTTTCTGACAATACATCAGGCTTGAAATTATATGCTGAGAAATAAAATGGTCTCTTCACTGGTCACAACTCCTATACTATACATTGAGACAAGCTTCGTCTGTGTTTAAGAACCAATAGTCAAATAATAAAAATATAAGAATTAACAAATAATAAGTAAGCTAATCATTTATACCAATGTGCAAAGAATTAAACTTTTTAAATAAAAAAATTGTGGCGAAACTAGCATTTTATCGCAATGCTTGCAGTAAAATATTTAATCACATGAGTGCAATAAAGTACTCTTTATAACAACTTGCAAAAAAATTGAACTTTAGTTAATCAGAAATCGTGGTGAAAATAACACTTTAGTGCAGTAATGTTTATCGCACGCCTCGGTCTTAATTTCTATATAATCTTGGAATAGAGATGTTATATTTTAAGGGGGCACTGGGATCGGACACCGAAAAAAAAGGGCATTGGGACCGGGCAAAGGGAGACAGCACTGATAACTGTCTGGGTGGGGATCTTTTGTCAATCTGCCCTATTCCACACAGCGCTGCCAGGTCTGGCGATTTTTCGCCAATTTGGCGATTTTTGAGGGCGTCTGGCGATAGGTTTTTCAACTTTTTTTTGGCGATTTTCTGATTTTCCAGTGATTTTCTGTATATTTGCTATTTTTTTATAAATATATATTTTTTATTTTGTTTAAATCAGACTCAGTTAACTTTCCTTGTAACTGTCTGGTGAATGAAGGCGCCTGTTGTCGAGAATTATTGAGGATTGGTTAGAAGATACATTTATAACACTATCATTAAAATACTTTGGCTTGCTTTTTCTGGGAGTTGCTCACTTACGGTCTGCGCATTTACGGGCAGAGGGGGAGATTTAAGATAAACTACTCTTAGCTGACCGGAACTGTTCTCGACCGGATCGGGGGTACATTCCTTAACTTCAGGCGAAAAGCGTATCTTCTCACTCAAAAAGTTTGTAAAAAAAAGGGGAAAGTTTGTTTTAATTGGTAATTTTTTCTGACTTTGGAAGTTGTGGGATAAAAAGGCCAAAAATGAGGCCAAATTAAAGAAAAGGCCAAACGTAAATTCTTAAGGCCAGGCACTTCTAAAAAAGGCCAAATTTCCCAAATTTGGCCTTAAGAAGGCCAATATGGCAACCCTGGGGTCGACCCCTATTTCCCCCATACTATTTCTTAGAAAGGGGAAGCGATCCTCCTTCCTCTCACCATTCGGACACTTGACGGAAAAAGGGGAAACAAACCGCTTTTGGTTGGTGGGGTTTACAATACCATGATGTTAATCGCCTAAGTGAAAATCAGTGCCATCTATGAGGAAAAGGTGCAAATGCCTTAAGGCAGATTGGCACCAAGGTCATTTGCACCTTTTCCTCATAGATGGCACTGATTTTCACTTAGGCGATTAACATCATGGTATTGTAAACCCCACCACTCCGAAGCGGTTTGTTTCCCCTTTTTCCGTCAAGTGTCCTATTATTTGCACTGTTTTGCCCCCCCCCCCTCCCCCCCCCCCCCCTGTCGGCGGCCCTGTGTCCGACTTTTTCTTTGCATCATTCAAGTTATTCCTGAATGGAACCCCATAAATGTAACGATAGATTTCGAAGCGGCTGCAATGTCTGCTTAGCGGGCCAATTGTCCTGTTGGATCGATCGTGTATGGCCAGCTTTTAAGAAATAGTGTGGAGGAAATAGAGGTCGACCCTGACCAGTGTTTTTTGGGTTTTTTCTTATGGACTTTCACAGAGAATTCGTATTTCGTTTGTTTGGAATGGCATGATGTAGTTATAGTGGTTGACTGCATTGAAACTTGTCTTCTTAGGAAAACATTAGTTCGTTTTAAAAGATTGAATAATTTAGAAGGAATATACTAATCTATAATTAAAGAAATTAGTAAAATAAATAATCAAAGTTGACTAGTAATTAGTAAACTTTAATTTTAAACGAATATAGATGCAGCCCGGCTGTACTTGCTGCACCCCACGAGTCTCCACTGTTGTAGAGAATATTCCTGGCTTTTCAATTATTATTCCTAGGATGGGTTTGAAAAACGTACATATATAGAGATAGATGGATTTTTTGATTTTTTTTTAAATACAACCGAAAAATCTTATCTTTTTTTTAAAATACAAGAATTCGTTTTAAATTTTCAATATACATTTTGTTAAATGCATATTTTTTAAGATACATTGACAACTCTCCACGGGGCATTTTGACTCTTTTTTTTCCCTTCTTGTTAGTTAACAGATTAGAATCATAAAATTATGATGAATCTAGTAGTTTTTACATTATATTAGTTGGTGACAAAGTTATATGGAAAAATAATTATTTTGATTGGGTGCAATATTTCTTTATAACCACTGACGCACACAACATTTTCGTTCATCAGTGGGTTATAAATATATATTTGAAAAAGTAAAAATAATTATAATTCCTTGTAATTTTGTAACCAACTTAATCTATAATAGTAAAACATAGTTTATGTGTCTATCTGTTCAGAGTGGCCACAGAACCGGGAAAACCTGGAAATCAGGGAAATGTCAGGGAGTTTTCTGATTCTGGAAAAAATCAGGGAAATGTCAGGGAACTTTTTTAAATTTCATGAAAATCAGGGAAATGTTGTATCGTTTAAGGTACGTTCGTCCATAATTTGGCACTATTTACCCGGAGATTTGTGGTGGTAAGCCATTAGAAGTTTAATGTTACGGAATAATTTAAACTTTTCATTACCAGCAAAACTATTTTTAAAAAATTTGCATCGTATCTCTTTAGCATACATGTTCGATTTTATCAGGGTGTCTAGACATCTGGAAAACAGAAGAAAATTGGGGAAATTTGAAAAAAAGTTTGCCCTAAAATCAGGGAATTTTTTAGCAATCTGTCAGGAAATGATCACAGAACTTATTTTCCTGTATTTTGTTGCCACCCTGCTGTTGATCTATATAAAGCTACTTAAAATAGGTTAAGATCTCAGAAATTTCCAACATTAATAGTTTAGACTTCAAATTGTACCTTTGACAAGTAGAATGTTAAAAATTTAATTAATGTTTTTATAACATAAGTCAGCGATCATACTACAGGGGAGGAGCGAGAATATCCAAGAGAAAATATTATTTAAAAAAATTGATTAACTGACTGAAAGGAAAGCACACATACACGTAGAAAACAAAATACATTTCGACATATTTAATAAATAAAGTAAAACAACTTACTAAATCAAAACTTATTTAATCAAAACACACTAAATTAAAAACAAATTTAATAATTATTATTAGTGACTTCCTTGGGCCTGTCTTGCAGAACAAAGTTTTTCAAAGGAAGGCTTTGTATTAGAAATAGCCACTCTCAGTTATGTTTCTATATTTAGCCGAGATCTATATTTTGTCTTCAAAGAAGCCACAGCAGAAAATCCAGTTTCACAAAGGTAGGATACTGAAAATGGTAGTAGAATGCGAAATGCCCTTGTTTATAGTGCAGAAAAATTATCCTCTACTCCTGCCCAAAATTCAAACAGTGATTTATTACTAAATTGTCTTTTGGTTTCGCAACTTGTGAAGTCTATGAATTTTTCTTCCTCATCAATTGAGAGTCCTTTGGGAGTCTTATGAAATGGATCCCTAACCCACTCGTAACTTGCTATCAGTTTGTCGTCAGAAAGAAAATACTTTTTAAAATTCTTTGTCAGCATGGCTAAATGATTTTCAATGGTTACAAAAACAACATTTATATGTTCTTCAGCCTTGTAAGTCTTAGTACAATCATACACATATGCAAACATTTGTTAGGTTTTTTGCTTTAAATTTCTGCTCCACAATTCCAATTTTCTACAAAAAGCATTAACTTTATCACTCGTGTCCAACATATGTGTATTTGCTCCTTGGAGTTGAAGATTCAAGTTATTTAATTTCTGGAATATATCGACCAAGTAGCTCAATTTAATCACAAATAAACCATTGCGAAAATTCTCGGCTTCCGGTCCATTTTCTTCTTCTTAGAAAAAGGCTAGTTCTTCTTTTAATTCATAAATACGTTGCAAAAATTTCTCACGTGATAACCATCTTGCCTTGTAATAAAATAGGAACGCTGATTGTACTGAACCCATGTCTTTACAAAGTGCGAAAAAGATTCTCGACTTCGGAGGTCTCTTTTTTTTATATAATTTACTACGGTTATAACTGTTAGAATATTTAAATTCAATATTTCATGTTACTCTATTTTTAAGCCACTACCTATTATTCCATAATAAATAATTCTTCTGGAAATAAAATAACCATTTTTCATCTTAAAGTTATTTCTGAGTTATTTCAAGTCCAATAGATTATGAGACTGAGTGAAGTTTTGAAATATTTTTAAAGAATTTGAAATTGATTACGAAAGCAGAAGTTTTGATTCAGATTACACTGAAGACAAAATGGCAGAAGGAGCTCGAATATCAATTACAAAACTAAATAATTCAAACTACCAAATTTGGAAGTATAAAGTGGAACTTCTATTAATTAAAGAAGGACTCTGGAATATTGTAGAAAATCAGAAACCTGCGGATGCAAATGAAGATTGGATTACTAAAGATGGAAAGGCTCGGGCTACCATCGGACTTTTAGTAGAAGATAACCAACTGTGCCATGTGAAGAAACACAATACAGCCAATGGTATGTGGAATTCTCTTCTCAACTATCATCAAAAATCAACATTGTCAAACAAAGTCAACTTGCTGAAACGCCTGTGTAATTTGAAACTGGATGAACACAGTGATATGGAAGAGCACATCAACACTATGACAGATCTAATTGATCAACTGACTGCATTGGGTGAAAATTTGGCGGAACCTCTAACTGTGGCATTATTGTTGAGCAGCCTCCCTGACAGCTATGCAACATTGATTACAGCTTTGGAGACCAGACCGGAAGCAGATTTGACACAAGAACTGGTTAAAAATAAGTTGATCGAAGAAAACAGAAGAAGAAAAGAACAGAACAATGGAAGCCAGCAAAGCCATGAAAAGGTATTAAAGGTCAATTCTACTGTTCAGAAGTATACAAACAAAAGAAGCTGTTTTTTCTGTAAGAAGCCAGGCCACGACAAGGTAGATTGTCGAAAGTATAAAGCATGGTTACAACGGAAAGGAACAAATCAGCAAGAAAATCAACATACAGCTAAGAAAGTAACTCTAGCAGATAACAGTTCAGAAATTACAATCAGCAATGAAGAACATATTTGTTTTATCTTGGGTGAAACAGAAACTCTTACGTGGTATATTGACTCTGGTGCAACTTCCCACATGACCAGCAACTTTGATTTCTTTACAGAACTCGATGAAACCATTCAAGATAAAGTCTACCTTGCAGATGGACAAATCATAGTGACCAGTGGAAAGGGTGAAGGCTGGATATTTTATGAAAATGACCAGAATCAAGTAAGTAAAATAAAAGTTCAAGATGTCCTTTATGTGCCACAATTGCATGGAAATTTATTATCTGTCAAGAAACTAGTTGATAAAGGATTTAAAATTGACTTTAGTAATGGACAGTGTACTATAAAGTTAAAAGAAAAAAATGTTGCTGTAGCAAATACTAAAAACAGTTTGTATGTACTAAATACACAAAAGGCATTAAGTGCAACTGATTGCAATTCTTTCTGCATACATGAATGGCACAAAAGATTAGGCCATCGAGATATTCAAGCTATAAAGAAAGTGGAGAATAAATATTTAGCCACAGGATTAAAGATAAAACCTTGTAAACACACTGATGTATGCGAGATCTGCATTAAAGGGAAAATGACGAAAACATCGTTTCCAAAGAAATCGACAACAGAAACCTCAGAATTGTTTGAGTTGGTTCATTCAGATGTTTGCGGACCGATTCATGTTGCAACACCAAGTGGAAATAGATATATACTTACACTAATCGATGATTTTAGCAGGTATACTAAAATTTATTTGTTGAAGAATAAGTCTGAAGTTTCAAGAAACATAATTCATTATGTGAAACAGGTTCAGACTATGTTCGGGAAAACACCAAAGTGCATAAGATCAGACAGAGGTGGTGAATACATGAATTCTGAAGTGGATAAAATCTTTATTGATGAGGGAATACAGAGACAAACCTCGGCACCATATACACCTCAGCAGAATGGGACTGCGGAACGTAAGAACAGATACCTTATTGAAATGACAAGATGTTTACTTCTAGAATCAGGTCTTGAAAATAAATATTGGGGAGAAGCTATTCAGACTGCTAACTTCCTACAGAACAGACTGCCAACAAAACATCATGAAGTTACACCTTACGAGTTATGGCATGGAGAAAAACCAAGTCTGGAGGTAATCAAGACATTTGGCATTAAAGCTTACACTCTAATCCCAGAAGGACAAAGATTAAAGTTAGACAACAAAGCAAAATTGATGACATTTGTGGGTTATCAAGAGGGATCTAAAGCCTACAGATTGTTAGACAGAAAGACCAACAAGATTACCATCAGTAAACATGTGAAGTTCGTAGACGATTTCGAGTCTGAAAGTCTAAAGGAAACCATACCCGACAATTTAGTTGAAGAAGAACCATGTCAATTCGAACTTGAGGGGGAGACCAACTCTTCGGCATATTTTGATTTTGAAGAAACAAATGAAACAGATGAAGAAACCAATATGCTCAGAAGATCAAATCGAGTTAGAAAAGCACCTGAAAGATTAATTGAAACAATCCAAATGGCTAAGGAAGGTGAAACTCAAGAAGCAGAACCAAAAACATATGAAGCAGCGATCAGGTCTAAAGATGCTGAATCTTGGAGTAATGCAATGAAAGAAGAAATAAATTCACTGAAGGAAAGCAGAACTTGGGAATTAACAAAACTTCCACCAAATAAAGAAGCAATATCCAGCAAGTGGGTTTTCAAGAGAAAAATTGATGAAAACGGACATGTAGACAGATTTAAGGCCAGATTGGTTGCGCAGGGATTTTCTCAAAAATTTGGCGAAGAATATGATGAAGTTTTCGCACCTGTTGTACGCCAGACTACATTTCGAACTTTGTTAACTATTGCAGGAAAAAGAAAAATGGAAGTTAATCAGTATGACATTCAGACAGCATACTTAAATGGCGATCTACATCATGATGTATACATGAAACAGCCAAAAGGATATGAAGAACCAGGAAAGCAACATCTTGTTTGTAAACTTCAGAAGAGTTTATATGGTTTGAAACAGGGTGCAAACGAATGGAACAAGAAACTCCATGACAGTTTCATGAAAATGAGCTTCAAGCAGAGTAAGACAGACCCATGTCTATATTCGAAACATTCAAATGGAGCCTGGACCTATATTCTTGTGTATGTTGACGATCTGATTGCAGCCAGCAAAGAAAGTTTAAACTTAAGGGAATTTGAATTGAAACTTATGAAACAATTCAAAATGAAGAACCTGGGACATTTAAATTTTTATTTGGGTTTACAAATTGATCGAGATGATGATGGACTTTTCTATGTGCATCAAACAAACTACATCAATCGAAAAATAAAGGAGTTTGGGTTAGAGGATTCGAAACCATCAAGAATACCTCTGGAACCAGGATACTTAAAGAGAAATGAAGTTGAAGATCCATTGGAAACAAATACAGTCTATCGAGCAGCTATAGGATCACTACTTTACATTTCATCTAATACAAGACCAGATATATCAGTTAGTACATCAATTCTAGCTAGTAAAGTTAGCATACCAACTCAAAGTGACTGGACAGAAGTTAAACGAGTATTTCGATACTTGAAAACTACAGTGCACAAAAGACTAAAGTTAGGTTCAGATCTACACAGTGAAACTACCATTTTAGAAGGGTATGTATAGATGCCAATTGGGCAGGATCTGAGGGAAGAAGATCACAGAGTGGTTATTTGTTCCAACTATATGGAGGGACAAGATGTTGGTCAAGCAAGATACAGCCATCAGTTTCTTTATCGAGTGCAGAAGCTGAGTATGTAGCTCTTGCAAAATCAGCACAAGAAGCTATATGGTTAAACAGACTATTGAGGGATTTTCATGAAGCAGCTACGGTACCTATAACAATATTCGAAGACAATCAGAGCTGCATCAAAATGCTTACGAGTGGAAGGTTTAGTCAGCGCACCAAACACATTGACATTAAGTATCATTTTGTTCGTGAACTTGTAACTAATAATTTTCTGTCGGTATTATACTGCCCAACTGATGTCATGAAAGCTGACTTATTGACGAAGCCTCTTGAAGCAGTTAAGACTGCAAAATTTTCAAAAGGAATGGGGTTGGTGGGATAGAAATATTGAGGGGGAGTGTTAGAATATTTAAATTCAATATTTCATGTTACTCAATTTTTAAGCCACTACCTATTATTCCATTATACAGCATTTGTACAACTCAACTCTGTTCACCTTTTTTTTGTAAGTTTGAAAAAAATAGAAAATAATTCTTCTGGAAATAAAATAACCATTTTTCATCTTAAAGTTATTTCTGAGTTATTTCAAGTCCAATAATAACCGTAGTTAACTCAATATTCAGACCAGGACTCATTTCTTTCGAAGCCAAAGCTTCTCTGTAGATCATGCAATGCGTCCAGACGCACTGAGGCGATTTTTGATTGACAAGTGCTTGTATACCTTGGAATCTTCCGGACATTGAACGAGCACCATCGGTGCATATTCAGACGCAATTTTGTCATTCTATATTTGCCTCGTTCATAAAATCATTTAAAATAGCAAATAATGCGAGCGCTGTTGTTTGGAATTCTATTGGTTTGCAGAAAAATAGTTCTTCTACTACTGACATATTATCACAAAATCGAATATACGCAATTAAATGAGCATCTTTATTACTATCTGTTGCTTCATCAAGCTGTATTGAAAACAATTTGTCACGCAACTTCGAGAAAAGCTGACACTGTGCATCTTCAGCTATATCACCAATTCGATGAGCAACTGTATCATTTGAAAGAGGTATGGACTGCAATTGTTTTGAAAAATTATCTCCAAACATTAGTTTCTACAATCTCAATTGCTGCTGGCAAAATAAGCTCTTCACCAATGGTGTGAGGTTTTTTACATCTGGCTATTTTATATGAAACTTTGTACAATGCAATTCAAGCTTTTCTATTCACAAAGTTTCTTTAAAAAATGATTTTTGCTTTTTATCTGATTTTAATTTTAATTCGAAGAATTTTCTGGGTTTGTTGACCTACTCACTATGAAGGGTTTCCAAATGTCGTTTGAGTTTATTAGGTTTCATGCTGTCTGCGGTCAATTTTTTTGAGCAAATGATACACAAGTGTCTTTCTTCTTCATTTACTCCAGTACTGGTAAACCGAAAATTTAAGTATTCTTGAGAATATTTTCTTGATTTTATTTTCGGAACCACGTTCGTCTGTGTACTTGTTGATGCTTGACTATCGTCTAATGCTCGCTTACTTCCGCCTAAAAATTTATCCATGAGTCTGCATAAATCTGCTCCCATGAACATTTAATATGGGGAATTGCAATTAACACGAAAACATACACATTCACGATAGATTCGATAGCGATAGAAGGATCGACTAGAATGAGACTGGCTGGAATTGAAACTTGTGTTATCGAACATTTTCCTTCTTCCTATGAGAAAAAATTTGCTCTGCGTATGCTCGAGACGGCATCGGTCGTGTTCAAAATGCCAAATGTGGTTTCTCGTCAACATTTGCTCGCTTTTACTCTTGTTTTGGCAGTTAGTTAAAAATAATTAAAAAACAGAATCCAAAATACTCAATATACATTACTGTTACATATATTTTATTGTAAACGGGGGCGCCTTTTAAATTATGATTGAAAACTGGGCCGCGAATGCTGAAATGTTGAGAAACGCTGACATAAGTAGTCTCCGCAGCGCGGCTCCGCCGAACATGAAGTTGTGGACTTTACAATACTTGGAAGTCGCATCTTTATGAAAAAGACATCACATTTATAACATAGACTTCTACTGCATGAAGTAAACTTGATTGAAAGAAGCATTTAATTATATATCTTTTACTTTTAAAAATTTATAATTAAAATTTTGTCTAATATTCGTTTTACGGAATCTAATATTCGTATTCGTAATTATGGAAAATTTTAAATTATCTTTTTTTGGCAATGCAATTCATAATGAATTTGATTTCGGGATCAATTAGATTTTTGTCCCGCGAGGGGGTCCAATAGACCCCATCGTAATATATATTCCCATAGAAACACACCAGCGCGTGATCTCGAGGGTTAAGATGTAAATAAAATATGGAACTTATTTTTCTGTCTTCAATATTGAAAATATACTATAAAAATCATTCTATTTATTTATTTTAAATAATATTGTTACTATTTACATTTGAACTACTAAATTGATTTCAATTTTAAATGTCTAGTTAATTATTAGTGCTAAAAATTGCAATTAATATCAGTGTTTATTTATAACACAACAGTAAGTAAATTGTGCTTGGGTTTCATCTACATCAGAATAAATAAAATTAAAGTATAAAATATAAATCTAGCAATTATAAAGGTATATATTCGCAATTATCAAGGTAGAAAGTTTTTACATAAAGGTTACAAATTCACTCTGGTTAAAAATAAATATTTGTTAAATAATTAAAAAGGACTACATACTCTTAATGATCATAAACATACTCTTAACATAACATACTCTTAATGAGCAATTAAAAAATCATACATCTTTAAATTTTTATACTTTCTGTAGGAAAAGTTATTTATCAAAATTGTGCGAAGCAAAGTAATAACATATACAAAGTCTATTAAATTGAAATTTTGTTTCAATATGAATAGAATAAAGTAGTAAACATGATTGTATTTTTAAGATTTTTTTTTTTTAATGATTTTATAGATGATAATGTCCTAATATGTGCTTGTAGAGTGTAGAAATTTGAAGGATTACTTTTCTTCTGACAGGAAATATTGCAGTATATTTAATGTAAAAGAACACCAAAATGTTCTGATCACAGAAAATGTAAACAATAATATTGTTCCGTTGCGAAATTATTTGCTGTTTCTATTTTTAGTTATGTTTACTACTTAATTATGTTTTGGTAGCCGGCCAGGTTAAAGATGCGGCTATCTTTTTAAAATCAAGCAGCATTATATCTTCAAAACATCACTTTAGAAAACAATGTACTACTATAACAAGTACTAATGGTGATTGCTGCCTGTTGTCAGATCCCGTTCATACAGACCCCGTTTGTGACGATTCCAGAAAGTAGGATCGGGCCCGGTGAAAAACGCTAGAAACGTGAAATGCTTTCTCGACTAGGTTCCTGCACCTCCCCGGACAAAAGAATGCAATTAACTTCTTGTCAGTGTGACCTCTGGGGTCAATTGGGGACCATCTCTTCACCATGTACCCCTTTTGCTGACCATGTAAATCAGCCACTGCTGTCCACAAAAGCCAATTGTCAAGAGCTTCACGCTTCAGACAATTGCCACTTATCCTCCTATAGGGTTGCTATATTCTGTATAACGATCTTCGTTTTGCCATGGAAAAACCCAAGAATCTAACTAAATATAGGTTTGATCAAAGAAATATTGTTAAGACATGTTTAAGTAGTAATAGATTAATTTATTAACACTAAAGAATTGGGAATAATTAGCCAAAAATAAATCACTTCTGAAGTGATCCAGGAGATAATGGTGCTAGTGACGCCATCTGGTTATAGCTAGGGAACTAAATAAACAAAAAATATCAAAGTTTAAAATTAAATTTAAAAAAATTGAAAATGAATATCAATAAATAAATTATGTAGCATAAAAGAACGAAGTTATATATATTATAGAAAAAAATTGGGTAAAGATCCGTGCGATAGAAAATTCGGTGGAATGATTTTGGTGGAGTGCTAAAATAAGCAAAATGAATAAAAAACGCGAAAGTTTAAAATTAAATAAAAAAAAAATGGAAAACAAATATCACAAAAAAAATTATGTGGCGTAAAAGAAACAAGTCATACCTATTATAGAAAAAAATATCGAAAAGATCCGAGCAATAGCAAATACGATGGAGTGATTTTTAAATTTAACATTAGCAACATAGGCCAAGGAATGACTGCCGATCACTCTTAAGGTGTTCTAAACATCCTCACCTTCGAAATTCCCGTAAAAATGTTTTAATTGCGTAAAAAGTTGAAAAATGAATGCCTTCAACACAAAGTTATTTTTCCTTGACTTGAGCATACTGCATCCAACGATAGTTTTTTCTTCTCCCCTCAGTTTCGCTTATAATAAAGGATAATATAAGAATTATGGAAAAGTATATATCGCCAAAATCACCATTTCGGCGGAGTTCTTTTCTTTTCCTCTTTTTAGATTCATACAATAATTATCTCAAAAAATATCGCCAAACTGGCCATTTATTCTAAATGAAGGATGAAAATATGCAAACGGTAAATGACACATTAAAACAATACATCAGTATTATAGTGTAATTGCCCAAGCAACGCAACCATGTTGTTTCAATGTGGTGTCAACGTTAAATACCAACATGCACAATGTTGTTTCAACGTGGAACTGCAACGTTGTTTTCAAGCGGAAGTGTTCACTTAAAGGAGCGTGGATTCAACGTTGAGTGCCAACGTTGTTTCTACGTAGATATATCACACTGCTTCCACATGCTAGCTTTTGCCCACGTGGTTTCAATGTTGAATGTCAATATTGTTTCAACGTGGATTTGTCACATTGTTTCCACATGAGAGTGTTCATTTTTGCCCATGTGGTTTCCACGTTGAATGTCAATGTTGTTTCAACATGGATGCATCCCATTGTTACCACATGATAGTGTTCACTTTTACCAATGTTGTTTAAACATGAATCTTCCACATGAGTGTTCAATATTGAATCTTGCCAATGTTGTTTCAAGACACACATCCCATAATGCTGTTTTTACAGCACTATATAGTTCTCGAGCCCAAGAACTAGTGCTGTAGAAACAGTTTTTCTGGAAAGTATGTCTTGAAACAACATTGGCAAGAATCAAGATTGAACACTCATGTGGAAGATTCATATTTAAACAACATTGGTAAAAGTGAACACTATCATGTGGTAACAATGTGGAACACCCATGTTAAAACAGTATTGCTCATATTTTTCATATTCACATACATATATACTCATATTCATATTGCTTTTTCATATTGCTCATATTTTTTGGAAGAGGTTATGAAATTAAAATTCAAAATACCATTTAAAGTTGCAATTTTAAGCAAAACAAATTATTGATTTTTGTATTTTAATAGATAACAGAAAAAATTTGGAAGAGAATGTATCCTGCCTACTTTCCTAAGCGCTTGTTTTGACACATACTTTTTTCACATGAATGTGTTTAGTTTTATTAACACTGTAAAGTTGCATTATAGAAACTCTCATTTAATGAAAAGAAAAAGTTAAAACTAGGATATTTTCCAAGTATTGGCTTTAAGAGTTTCCAACTACTGTTACACTATGTATCATCTTTTAGTAGGTAGAATATCATTTTGTGAAAAATTAAACTTTCCTTTTATATGCCGAGGATTATTCTGTACAAAAATTTAATTTTGCTCTAATGAACCACAATTAAAATTACTTATAATATCTGCTACTTAATTATCTCTGAACTAATCAAATTTGAATAAAAATTATATATATATATATTTTAACTGTAAAAATAAATCATTACATAATGTTCAAAATAATTTTATTTTAAAAATAGCACGCACAAATATAACATTAAAACAAATGTTAATAAAACAAATATTAATAATTACATGTAACAGTAACAGACATGGTCCTAACACAATTACATAGGTACAAATACCTTTCAAATTGTTTCTAAGTTCACACTTTAAACCAGCAAATAGAAAATTATAAGATGATTAAATATATATGTGCTAATTTTTAATGACATATCCCATTCAGAGCAACAGTAGGATCTTAACTTCAAGACCCCATTTAATGACAGTAAAATAAGAAAGGAGATACAAAACAATTATTTAAGTTTATGAACCATGTTATAATCCATGTTTACAATCCACAATATCATTCCCAAAAATATTCCACATCTCTGTCACAATCAGCAGCCTTAATGTCACTCCACGAGCTTCTTTCGCCTCCTCATTGATTGTTTTCATAATCTCTAAAATAAAATTACCTTTATTTAATACAATAAACCATTCAAACATATATTTATATAGATATAACTGTTTTCCAATTTTTAAAAGTAGACACCATGCCAAAAATAATAATAAAGAAATACGACGTGTAAAAATGCTCAAATCCAACTCTGCTACTTAAATCGCCAACCAAATTCAAAGATTGAATATATTAATCAAAATAATATCCCTTTTTTATGACTTAAAACATCCCTCTCTCGCGTTGAAAGCTACCCCCTTGTTTTGGATGGTTTTAAGTCAATGCCAGTATGCAGAAGCACCCTTCATATTATGGTTTGCACATAGGACTGACCAAAGATCACACGACCATTTAAGGCAATAACAGACTTATTTCAGAATATCATGCAATGACGATACACAATATAGTTTAATCAAAAGTAGATTATGTAAAAAAAATTTGAAGGCAGATGCAGAATACCAATGTTGCCTACTCCCACCCAGTATTTGAAAACTAAAATGAAGAGTAGAAAAATTTACAGGAAAAACATATAATATAGGTTCTTAATGAATGTTATATTTCAATAGGAAACCAATTATAATTTTTGAAAATTCTAGATTGAAACAACTTAGTTGCCTTTTACTCTTCGGTATACTTTTAGAAAAATTTACTGTATTATACAAATTTTGCTTTAAATTCAAAAACACTCTTTACTACTTTGAGGATAAATTAAATGAGCTGCTGCAACCAAGTTGAAGCCATGCTTTCTATTGGTTTCCAGTTCAAAGTTAGGAACCCTTTTTTCATTACATAGTTGCCTAGAGGTTAAAATAGTCAATTAGGATATTTGGTACTTACGTATTAACGCCACCGCAGCTACAGATTTGGCGGTTTTTAATTACTTACAAGGAATTACAGTTTTATACTTACAAGGAATCCAAAAGATAACTGCATGCAAACAACAAGATTGCTCTTTATTGGCGGCACTTAAAAACTATCAAATCTGTAGCTGCGGTGGCGTTAATACGTAAGTACAGATATTTTTCTTACCAAAAAAAGTTTTCTCTGGGCTAAAATAGTCACTTTAGTAAATGCCACTAGCAGCCTTGTTATAATAATACTGCCATAATTCAGACATCTTCACAACAGCAAAACTAATTTAAAAAGAATAAAGACATTATACACTTAATATATAAATTATAGAGGACTATCAAAAGAACTATCAGTGTCATTTAACATGGAGGCCACAAAATTCAGGAAAAAAAGTTCCCTGACAGATATCTAAAAATTTCTCTTCCTGCAAACTTTTTACAATTTTCCCAGATATGTCGACACATTGATTGAATAGTGCTAAAGAGATAATATGCCAATTTTTTTAAAAAATAGCTTTGGTGGTAATTAAATTTTAAATTATTCTGTAACATTAAACTTCTAATGATTACCACAGCAAATCTCCAGGAAAATGGTACCAAAATAGGGATGATGGGAAAACATGCCCTAAACAATAACAGTAAATTCCCCTGATTTTCGTGAAAATTAAAAAAATTCCCTGATTTTTTCCAGAATCGGAAAGTTTCTTGTTTTCCAGGTTCTGTGGCCACACTGTTTAAGTACAGCAGCTCTAACAAAGGGGAAATAAGCAAGTCCACTGAACATTGGAAAAAAAAAATGTTCCATCTTAATACAATAAATAAATTTATTCTAAAAAGTATTCCCAAATCTAACTTTGGTACAGTCAAACACTGTTAACTTGAAATCAGTTAACCTGAACTCCTGTTTAACGCAAAGTAAAAGCACTTCTCTGTACTTAAAACCTAAAGTTAATTTATTCGGTTAACACGAACAATTTCCATCGACTTCGCGTTAATGGGGTTTGACTGCAGGGTTGGAAACCGCCACCCCCAAAAAAAGGTGGGTTTTTTTTGTGTTTATACTGGTTTTTTAAAAAAATTCCTTTTCTTATTAAATGTATACATATTTATAAATAAAATTTGACATTAACTAGAATAATTAATGTTCAAATAACAAATAATATTCCTTCTGAAAATAATTTAAACTAAGTAAATAAACAATTGCTACTTATGTGGACAATCAAATCATATTAAATTTTAATATTATATTTAGAGATATGTTTTTTTAAATTCAATGGAAACAATATAATACAATAGTAATTGTTTACTGCTTCTACATGGAATATTGCTCTTATATTCATCAGTAATGGTGATAAGTTGTACAAAATTATATTTTTAAGGCTTAGAAATAAGTTATTTAAGCACAAAACCTCTATTTCACAAATAAATTTAAAATGCAGCATATAATTTAATTAATTTAGAATAATTATGAAACAGTAATAAAACGCTTAGATTAATATAAAAAGTTATTTTTGATACTTATAAAAACTTCTATAGTTTTTCATTATAAGATTTATTTTAAAAAAGTTATTTACAACAACAAATAATTTAAAAAAATCTAAATCTGTGTCTAAATCTAAGTGTATCTAAATCTAATCTGTGCGCCTAAAACTGTGACGTACGTCGCAGAACAATCAGAGTCCTTGCAGAACAATTTTAAGTTTGGAACAAATGCCCGCAAGTGAGAAAAAGAATTTCACCTACGGGATGACATGTTCTGCAGAACAAAACGACTTTATTGTCCCCCCCCCCCCCAATTTTCTCGGAACAACATTTCCCCGAGCTTCAGTTTCTTATAGAAAAACTCCCCACGTTCATAGGGGGATCAATCACGTGTCCGTTTCCCGTTCTGGAGCGCTTTTCTTGCTGAAAGTCATTGATAAAGTTACAAATTTTGAATGTATGCCTTGGTTTGAAAAATAATTTTTTTCGTTATTGTCATTTTGCAATAAATGTGTAGTATTAATTTTATGGGCTTTTTCTTTTATGTCATAATGGAAATTTTGAAAAAATATCTGCAGAACATTTGTAACTGTCAAAAGTCCCGTTGCAGAACCTTATATATTATTCTGCTTCTGGGGTCTTTAAAAAGAGGGTAAAAAAAACTATTCGGTTTAAACCATGCCAACCTTGTTTGACTGTATAACAAAAAGGGAGATCTAGAAAAAAATTTAACAGAATATTTTTTGTAAAAGAACGGAATTACACTTTCTAATTTTAGTTTTTTAGAAAGTTCTTAAGCATTTGACAAGTTTACCAGGTATAGATATTTCTTTGCCTTTTTTCCCCCCGGATAAATGCTGTTTCCGGCAACAGGTTTTATTTTAGTTACTGTGTTTTTAATTTTTGTAAATTTTTAAATGCCAAATATCCTAACCTGTACTACATCTGTTCCATTTATCAAATTACCTGAAAAGGGTAGTATTCAGTTGTTAGGAGCCAGCGATCAGATTCCAGACACTACCCGTTCGGCATTCCAGTGTTGTACATGGTGGCAGTAAACTGAAAATATGATAACTATTATAAAATGTATCATCCTTATGTACATGTATATATTTACACTGATGACACAGGTAAAATGGACTAACTAGCATGAAGACATCTTTTTAAAACCTTATATTGAAATATCGATTTGATTACCAGGCGGGATAAGGAAAAATTCTCAATTTGTTATCCGTCGCTGCTTAAAAAAAACATCGTAGGTCAATTTGTTCGGGAGTTATGCTGACCTCTTACACACAGACAGAATTTTTTTCAAGATTAATTTTTTGAAATCCAGATGTTCCAAAATGTGGAGAAATGCAAAAAAAAAAAAAAAAAAAAAACATTTTTTTTTTGTTGACCGAATGCTATACTTTCCCCTATGTATACATATGGGTAATTGATAGTAATAATATGCCAACTTTTTACAAAAAATGTTTCGGTGGTAATGAAAAGTTTAAATTATTCTGCAACATTAAACTACTATTGATTACCACCACAATTATTCGGGTAAATGGCGCCAAAATATGGATGAACTGGGAGATGTACATTTAGAAAAAATACAATTTCTCTGATTTTCGTGAAATTTTAAAAAGTTCCCTGACAATTCCTCGATTTTTCCCAGAATCGGAAAGCCCCCTGACGTTTCTCAGATTTCCATGTTCCGAGGCCACTCTGTTCCACATAGAGCTATTTTCACATCTTCATTATAAGACTATATTACCACACTAAATGCTGTATTGGAAAACAACTACGTTCCTGGTGAAATTAATTTGATTCTGAAGCCTTTCAGTTACAATTACAAATGACGTAGTGCAAAGGCAATTACGACAGATATGGTCTCGGCTTGATAAACAGGTTATCTAGTGGAGCGGAATTTCTCTTATTTAAAAGTGGTGTCCTGTAAAATACGTCTACGAAAATGTTTCCTTGTGATTTCTAATGCAAACCCAGCCTAATTTGATTTAAAACAATCATAATTATTAGTATTGAGACAGCGTTGTCTTTTTTAAGATTTAACATAATCATATAATTAATAATTTTTTATTCTCCTTAAAAAGTCGAGAAAAATTCCCACGTATACAATTATGAATTATTTTTATTGTAAAAAAACATGAGAGAATGAATTAAAAAAACTAGGTTTTATATTTTATAAGCAAAAAAAAAAAAAGATTTTATATTCCACCTGAAATAAATACCTGGCCCTGCATTTGTAATATTACGGTGGAGTTTTTTTTTTAACTTAATTAGTTCATTTAATTACCGTAAAAATTCTTTCAGCAAGTATAGAAATAATATTTATACAGCATGTTTAGTTCTCAGTGATCAATCGTTTTAGAAAAACATACTTTTACAAGACAGCCCATTCAGTTTTATAGCTCATACAAAACAAGTGAAATATAACCTTAGGTTTATTTATGTCACACGTGTGTCCCAAAAATCAACAAACCTCACTGATAAGAACATCATTCATTATCTAATTTCATTTATAAATAGAAAAACATCTAATTTAGAAAAACGCAAATAATAGAGTACAAATTAATAATGTAATGAAGAAAACTTACCAGAAAAGGCATAAATCCATTTGTCAACAGAACAGACAACGTCAAATGGTCAAGTTTCAAATCAAGTTCAAAAGTGACGCTAGCTACGTCATCACTGAAAGGTAAAAGCGTATTGCGCATGCGTTGGATGTTGAAAATCGTGGATCAGTGGTGAATTGTTGAAGTATAGTTGAATTATCACATTGATGCAATATTATAAAACCGCATTCAGTAAACGGATTTTTTTTTTTTGCTTTCATAAATTGCTTTTACCAAAGTTTTTAATTAATATGATTCTTGGACAGGATTGGGGTTTTCCAAAAACCAAAGAAGACACTTATTTCATGACTGGTTGAAATATCACATTGAAACAATATCGTGATATCACATTAAAAAAGTGAAGAAAATGAAATTCTGACTTTATTTTTACTACATAATTTAAACCCCTCAAAAATATACGAAATAAATTGATTTCTGCTAATATTTGCTATAAAATATCAGCTTCCTTAAAAATGCATTGGAATTGCACATTGATACAATATGGTTACAATGTGCATTTCTCACTTTCAACGTATTGTTGCACAAATTGTCTGTATATATTGTAAATAGTGACGTATTATTTCAAAATTCTATTGTAATTTATTTTTATCCAATTTTATTTAGTAATTAATAGCGATTATACAAGTTAAAAAAAGGTGGCAACACCTGAAGTAATCGAGACGTTTCGAGAAATTTCTTTCCGATGAATTGGCTGGAAATGTCGAGAATGTCTCACGCGCTTGTTTATAAAAAGACTGGAGAACGGGAAAGTTTTCAGATGTACTTCGGATTTCGTTAAAAGCTGATTGCTTTGTTGACCTATTGGAGTGCGCTTGTATAATCGCTGAATTCGAAGTTATTTTTGTTGAAGCTTGTGTTGAAGCTTGAGAGTAGTTAAACTGTTGCCTGTGAATAGATTTTGTGAGTTTTCTGAAGAGAGAATAAATACTTTTAAACCGTGAAAACTGTGCCATCATTGCCTCAGTGGAAAAATTCATAACAGTGGTGTCAGAAGTGGGATCTCGTAATTTTGAATGCCGACAACTAGAGGAATGATGGAAGACCAAATGAAGCAGTTGATGGAAATGATTGCTGGAATAAAAGCCGGACAAGAATCAACCGCCGCTACAATCGCCGCTGGTCAAGCCCGTCAAGAAACGACAAATGTCGAACTCGCCGCTACAATCGCCGCTGGTCAAGCCCGTCAAGAAACGACAAATGCCGAACTCGCCGCTACAATCACCGCTGGTCAAACCCGCCAAGAAACGACTAACGCCGAACTCGCCGCCGCAATCGCCGCCAGCCAAGAAGCAACATCATCGGAGATTAAAGCTTTAGCCGCCAAGTGTGAAACAACATCTGCAGCTGTGAATGAAATCAAAGAAGAAATGAAGATAGAGCTAGCCTCAATGGTGGAATCAACCATAATAGAAACTACCTCAAATGTTCTGCTATCCGTGAAAGAAGAAGTATTTAATGCAGTAAGAAAGGAAGTTGATGAAAAGTTTGAGGAGTTTAACGGAAAAGTTTCCATCGTGCAAGAAAAAGTTTCCACCGTGCAAGAAAAAGTTTCCACCATGCAAGAAAAAGTTTCCACCTTAAAGGAAGAGCAAGACAAATTCATTGACGTTGTAGAAGAAAGGCTGCGAAAAATGGAAACGCGTGAAGCTCTGGCCATAGCGTCACCTAATTGGGATAACGCTTCCATCCCCTTTATGGCGCCGCGCTCTAACATCAAAGTGGCCACTTTTGATGGGAAGTCGTCTTGGCGCGTTTATCAAACGCAATTTGAAATGATTGCGTCTGCGAATGGTTGGGACGATACTTCGAAAGCATTCCATCTCGCAGCATCCCTTCGAGGTGAAGCTGCTGACATTCTACAGACACTACCTGAAGAGAAGCGGGGAGAATTCGTGGCGCTGGCAAGTGGGTTGGAATTAAGGTTTGGGGAGCAACATCTAAAGGATTATAACAGACTGCAACTGAAAGTGAGACAGCAGAAGGCCAATGAAACTCTTCAAGAATTGGCATCGGATATAGAAAGACTGTCGCTCCTCGCTTTCCCAGACTGTCCCTCGGACGTACGAGATAACCTGTCTCTTCAGTATTTCGTGGATGCCATCAAAGATCCCGACATACAGCAAGCTACCAGGATGTCAGACAGCAAAGATCTAAAGTCCACCCTCGTCTATGCCATGAGAGTAGAAGCCGCACAGCAAGCTTCTAGAAAAGACCGGCGTTTCGTACGGGGAACATTAGCAGACGATTCCTCTGCACTTTTCACGAAGAAGTTTCAAGAACTGGAAAACAAGATGGAGCGAATTATGAGAAATATTCCTGGCTCAAGGGATCGAAAAACTAGAGTGGTTTGTTGGCTCTGCAACCGGGAAGGACATTTCAGACGTGATTGCCCTGAATTGGACAGGAGAGGGGACAGACCCTCGTCCGAGCCTCAGCAGTTAAACTAAAGAGCGGCTATCTCGCGAGGCGGAGGTCGCCGTGTAGAGCAGGTGGTGCCCCACTCAGCCTCTATCACATCTCATCCCTTCAAGGAGGAAACCATGGTTTATTCGTGGAGGGCAAGATCAATGGAGCTCCCTGTCGTCTAATAGTTGACTCAGGGGCAAATGTAACCATCTTACGGACGGATGTAGCCCGGCGCCTGGACAGCCAACCTCTTTACACGGCGCCTTCAGTTTCACTACAGACTGTGACTGGTGACAAAATTTCTGTGCATGGGAAATTAAATGTCAACATCTCTTTTGGATTTCACACCTACACTCACACCGTTTACGTCGCTGAAATTATTGACCCATGTATTCTTGGATTGGACTTTTTACAGAGAAATGGAATTACTTTGAATTTCGAGAAAGGCGAGCTTCAAACGGGAAAAGAAGAAGTTCCATTGTTCGGTTTGGACTCGGAAGAGCCGTGTGCATATCGAATAGTAGCTCTTGAAGACATCACCATCCCTTCCATGACAGATTTGGTTGTAAAAGGTTCAACAGACCTCCCGAAGGCCTTCCGATTTGGAGTAACGGACTTCCCATCATCGAATAGCGTCCCGAAAGGAGTGGTAGTAGGAGCGACGCTTGTGGATCTCTCTCAAGAGGTGGTGCATGTGAGAATGGCCAACATCGGTGATTCTAAGAGAGTTATCAAGAAAGGAGAAGAAATTGCCACTTGCACACCTGTTACAAGCATCGAACGAGGATCGAAGGAGCTTCCGACCGCACCACCCGCGGATTTAGTGGACCAGCTTCTCGAGGATGCTCGGTTGGAAAGAAGGCAAGAGAAGATTGTCGGAAACCTTATAAAAGAATTTCAAGACATTTTCTCCATGTCATCGAAAGATGTAGGAAGAACAGAGCTTACTCAACATCGAATCGATACTGGGACCCATTTACCTATTAAACAACATCCTCGAAGACTTCCTTTCGCAAAACAAGAGGAGGTCGGGAGATTGTTACATGAAATGGAAGATAATAGAGTTATCGAACCCTCCTCAAGTCCATGGGCCTCTCCAATCGTACTCGTTCGAAAGAAGGATGGTTCCACCAGGTTTTGTGTGGACTACCGGAAGCTGAACGAAATTACGAAAAAGGACAGCTACCCTCTGCCAAGAATCGATGACACTTTGGACACTCTATCGGGGAACCAGTGGTTTTCGACTTTGGATTTGAAGAGTGGATACTGGCAAGTGGAGATACATCCCGACGATCGTGAGAAGACTGCCTTCACTACCGGCCAAGGATTATGGCAGTTTCAAGTTATGCCGTTTGGCTTGTGTAATGCACCGGCTACGTTCGAGCGACTGATGGAGACTGTGCTTAGAGGACTTTCCTACGAGACCTGTCTGGTATATTTGGACGATATCATTATCACCGGGCGGAGTTTTGATCAACACTTGCAAAATGTGAAGAACGTGTTCTTGAAGCTTAGGGAAGCCCACTTGAAACTTAGCCCATCAAAATGTAAGCTCTTTAGGCGGAAAGTCAGTTATCTCGGACACATCATCTCATCCGATGGAGTAAGCACAGATCCAGCCAAGATCCATGCTGTGCAAATTTGGTCTCGACCGCAAGACGTTCATCAATTGCGAAGCTTCCTAGGCCTGTGCACGTATTACCGTAAATTCGTGAAAGGTTTCTCCAAGATCGCCAGACCCTTGCATCGACTAACGGAGAGCAAGCAGAAGTTCCTATGGACTGTCGACTGTGACGACTCCTTCAATCAACTGAAGAACGCTTTAACATCCGCGCCTGTTTTGGCTTTTCCCGATGTTAACAAGGACTTTATTTTGGATACAGATGCCAGCAATGAGGGAGTGGGCGCCGTTCTTTCCCAGGAAATTGAAGGACAGGAGAAAGTCATCGCTTATTTTAGTAAGAGCCTGTCAAGATCCGAGCGGAGCTACTGCGTCACAAGAAAGGAGTTACTGGCAATAGTAAAAGCCGTTGAGCACTTTCATCATTACTTGTACGGCCGAAAATTCCTTTTAAGAACTGATCATGCGTCTCTGACTTGGTTGCTGAACTTCAAGAATACAGAGGGACAAATAGCAAGGTGGATTCAGCGCCTGCAGGAATACGACATGGATATCCATCACAGAAAAGGAACGTTCCATGGGATCTCCAGGCACGTTTGGAAGCCGTACATCGGTTCGCCAGAGAAAGAATCAACATCATGACAGAGCGCATGAAGGTCCACTACGATGCCAAGGCCACGGAACGTTCATTCCAGGAAGGTGACAAGGTGTGGTTATGGAATCCTAAACGTCGGAAAGGACTCTCCCCTAAGCTCCAGACGAACTGGGAAGGGCCGTATGTGGTCCTTAAGAAGATCAACGACGTCGTGGTAAGAATTCAACGGACACCCTCCTGTAAACCTAGAGTTGTACATAACAATAGACTAGCCCCATATTATAGTAGAAGTGATTGAATTGCCTTTCCTCTTAAGGACTTCACTGCCCGGGACGTGCAGTCTTTAAGAAGGGGGAAATGTTGCACAAATTGTCTGTATATATTGTAAATAGTGACGTATTATTTCAAAATTCTATTGTAATTTATTTTTATCCAATTTTATTTAGTAATTAATAGCGATTATACAAGTTAAAAAAAAGGTGGCAACACCTGAAGTAATCGAGACGTTTCGAGAAATTTCTTTCCGATGAATTGGCTGGAAATGTCGAGAATGTCTCACGCGCTTGTTTATAAAAAGACTGGAGAACGGGAAAGTTTTCAGATGTACTTCGGATTTCGTTAAAAGCTGATTGCTTTGTTGACCTATTGGAGTGCGCTTGTATAATCGCTGAATTCGAAGTTATTTTTGTTGAAGCTTGTGTTGAAGCTTGAGAGTAGTTAAACTGTTGCCTGTGAATAGATTTTGTGAGTTTTCTGAAGAGAGAATAAATACTTTTAAACCGTGAAAACTGTGCCATCATTGCCTCAGTGGAAAAATTCATAACAGTATCCACCAAAAAACCACATAGAAACAACGTGAGTGTGTTGCTTGGGTGAAAGTTGTGCGATGTTCCCCACCCCTAGTTTTAAAAGCATTTGGTTTGATTCAGAATTAAATAAAGATTCTTTAAAAAAATATCTGGATTAATATTAGAGTATAATTCTAGGCTACAGCTCATTTACTTTAAACTGTACGAAAACTTTTGGGAGCCATTTTATATCATGAGCTAAAGTAAATGATAAAATTTCAAAAAAATTAGGTCATTACGTAAAAATAAAAGTAATAGATGTAAAATCCTTAGATAAAAATTATCTTCACAAACGTATAGGGTACTTTTTGCAGCAACATCGTCTAGGTTTTATGGCTTTACACCACTTCTTGCCGATATATCTGCGTGTTTAAGAACACTGATAAATAATTTAGCAGTGTTGGTAATTGAAGTATTCTTACATTTCGGGACGAGGCAATTTTTGTATGCTGAATTTGAGAACATAATTATATGGAGATCAAAAGAATACAAGATTTAAAAAAAAAAAATCAAATCGAAATGTGCTATAGCAATCCGAATAAATTCAGGATAGTTTCAAACACCGCGCAAAACAAAACTTGAAATAACACGTAGGTTGACGTCACACGTTCCGTTTTTGCCGCGATCTAGAAAGTGTGAAATTTAAACGGGTTAACTCGAGAAGTATTTCAAAATGTCTGAAAAAATTTGTTTAATGATTTTGTCTAATGCAACTTGATTTTTTCGTGCTAAATAACATTACAGTCGCAGATTCCCACTGATTTACAAACCAAATTTTTGCCCACTGAGATTGTCCCAGAACTAGTTTTAACACTCCTCAATTGTTTTGTTAGTAAACTTGCCCCTTGCCTATAAAGTTCATTGATAAATCTGTAAGAAATACTACAGAAATAAAATCTTTTGTTTCCAAAATGTAAATCTTTTTAATAATATCAAATAGTGCAATTAAAAAGAAAGGGAAAAAAAATAATAAATAAATATCAAATACGATACAGTTACAGTTTCAAAACATAACAGCTTCTGTTTTCCCCTGTCCCCTCACATTCGCGCATTCGCCCATTGGCAAAATTTTCTCTCGTTGGGTGAGGTTGTGAAATTTAAGATGTCTGTGCTGTGCTTAGATGAAAATCATCCCTCATTCAACATTTATATAAATTTTTCTCGAAATTTGTATGAATCTAGTAATTGTGAACGAGAATCCTATGAAAGTAATATCCTGACTTTGCGATCGTCCCTAACAGGATGCTGCGAAAACAATTTTCCAACATTGAACCAGCTTCAATCAAGTACGCCATTCTATTTCGCAGCGTTCTTTGTAGATTAGAGTAGCCATTTTGTTGCTACGTGTTAAATTTACACTTTTTTTGCAATTTTGCCTTTAAAATTAGTGTTTGAGTGTTGAAATTTTGGTAGAATTTCATGTTTTGTCAAGTTAAGCTTGTTACTAGTTCTTTGTCGTCGTGGATTTTTTGTAAGAATTTTTTGGAATTCGAAACTTGGTGTTATTTGTTCATTTTTACCTGATGTTTAGTGTAAAGTACAAGTTTTCATGCTTAATATGGTTAAGTACTAAAACCTAGTTGATCAAACTTGCTATCTGCTTAAGTTTAGACTAGTAATTAAGCCCATTTTTAATTTTTGCCAGTTATAAGAATTTAAAACTTTATTATTACTTGTAAAAAAATTAATACAAAATGCATGATTAATGTATATTTTTTTAAATAAGTTATAGTTGCCACAAATTGAGTGATGAAATTTTCAAAATTTAATGTTTGACCGTTTATTATTGTGTTCTTTGAATTAGTGTAAATGTTATTATAAATATATATTCTATAAACGATAGTTAAAAGTCCAAGAGTATTACTCTATTTGTTGTTTCATTGACTAAGTTAACTACAATCAATATTTATATTTAAGTGCTCACTGTATATTCTGGAATTATAAGTATATTTCTGCAGATTAGTAAAAACGTTTATCATTTTTTCTCTAAATCCAGTTATTAAGTAGACCATATTTGATTTTATTATATATATAGTGCATATTCTTATAATGCATGTAAGAGTCGGATTGAAAATTAGTGTAAACATAAAGTTATTGGATTACCTTATATTTTGAAACTGTAAGCAATACATTTGAAATCTGCATTTTTTTATTTCCTGCAGATGTTACTGAATCTTCTGTAAAAGCAGCTTCAAAGTAATAGTATAAATGCAGTTCAATACTTTTCTGTATTTTAAGGAACAATCTCATTTTTAGATAGTACTATATAATTTCTTGAATTCCAAATGTGCTGAGTTAGTATTATTTGTAGATTTTGGTATTGTTTTCAGTATAGTAGTTTAGATTATAATCCTTGTTGAGCTCTAGGTCTTGACCAGTTTAGCAAACAAACATTATGCTCTAATTAATTACAGGTACAACCCAAATCGTTTCAGTATACCTCGTGAAGTTTTTATTGTGAATTCTTGATATGATTTTAAAAATAACATTAGCTATGTTTTGCTGGTTTATATTATCTTAAAACTTGTGTTATGTTTATAGTTGTAAAGTACTTGATATGGGAGTTTTTCTTGTGAAAAACTATATTTGTTTGTAAATAACTTTAGGGATAATATGCTGGACTTGACCCATTCTGTTCAATTGACAGATGTTCTTGTAAATAGAATTTACTGCAAACTAGAGTCTGCTACAATTTTGTTAAAACTAAACGCTTATTCTCTTTAAGAAACTTGATTTATAATCTGAAGATGATTTTTAGGCATACTATAAATATACTGTCGATGGTTAGGTTTTATGTTGCATATTGCATAAATATAAATACTTAAACTGAAAAGAAATGTATTTTTTTAAATGCTGTGGCTATAATAGTCCAAGATAGTCTTATAGATCCCTGTGTAAATGGATTCACTAGATTTCAAGGTATTATTGAAACCTGCATCTTGATGCTAGACCATTAGATTTGTTCTTATGAACCAATAATATCCTTTAGTGAGTAATTATGTAAATGGTGTTCATTTTAATTTCTTTCAGAAAAATCAAACCTATTTTTTTAAATGTATTCTTGCCTTCAGAATTTTGTTATCGTTAATTTTTATTAAAATTTCTTGCAGGAATGTGGATACATGCCAAATGAAAAAAATGTTGAGGAGAGTGTACTTAATCATGTTTTGAAAGCAACATGCCGAAACAAAGTAGGTTTTATATTTTATGAATACAATGTAATATAATAATAATAATCATGAAAAGTTATTTAATATTTTAATGGTACCTAGTAAAGGAAATTTGTTTCACCCTATAAATTTAAAAACCTAGTTGCTATAGGTTAGGGGATCATTGTAATTATTGGTGTCTCAGAATAAAAAGGAAAAAATTCTTGCATTGAAAAATTAGATGGTTAATGATGGAAGACTTGTGAACTCTTAAAAAATACTGATAAAGTTTAATTTCATTTCAAATCGGATTGATTTCTTCTGTCAAGATTCATAATTTGTTTGAATGCTAGTTGGTTGGTTGTATTCAGATTATCTGGCGCCCTCTGCAACACGAGGGCTATAATGCTCCGCAACATTCGTCATTAGACAAGCCAACATACATTTACAAACACCCATGCCTAACACGGGACTCGAACCCGCAACCTCGCGGCCTAGAAGCTAGCACGCTAACCACTATACCGTTTGGTCGGCTGTTTGAATGCTAGATACTCTTCCATTAGCCAGCTACTAGTTGTTGCTTAGCTTAATTTTTTACACATTTAAATTATTACCGGATATCATAAATATATTGCCAAGCTTATAAATGTTTATGGTTTGTTGTAGGAATTATAAGTGATTTGAAGGTTGTTAATTTGGATGAGTTAGGTCAGCAAGATTAGGTACCCAGTTTCCGGAATAGTATTGATTATGATTTCTCATTTTAAGGATTTTTTTTACGCTCTCTGCACTTTTATTAACTTCACAGATACAATACAATTATAAAATTTTATAGTAGAATTGCTCTTGTCCTTTATATTGCTCGTTATTCTTCTAGCTGTTTGGCCAATTATTCTTATATTAGCGAAATTTAAATATTTAACTGGTACTTAAAATTAAATGTGCTACTTTTTTGCTGATTGTTTATTAAAGTTTTTATAAAACATGATAAAAATATGGGCTTTGCTGAATCATGTTTTTTTGTGTTGAATTTTTTGTTTAATTGATTTTTGTATTCTTGGAACTTGTATATATTTTTTTGTCAATCTGTTCCTTATTTATTATATTTTTTACAGAAATGTGGATACAGTGGCATTTGAAATAAATTTTGCAAACATGTGTGCAATTGGAAAATAACTTGAAAGAATTTGCAACAAAATTGTAAGTTCAATAATTGAATATTTCAACAAAGGATTAATTTTAAATTAAGAACTAAATTATATTTTATTTAAATTAACTTAACTTACCTTTTCCATTTTCAAAATATTTCTTTATGCTCGATTTTGCTTTTCAGAGGGTCATTCTATATCCAAGTTAACTTAAATAATGGTTTGATTCTTGACACTAGGAAATACATTTTTTTTACTTTAGTGAATGTATTTGTTAAGAAAATGAAAACTAAAATTTCAGGTCATGCTAATTTTTTTAATGAAATGGATATTTTAAAAAGACAATGCTGTATAAGCATGATTTCACACTTATGGAAAATCAGGATATGTCATGAATTTGGACATTGGGTATTTCAGTCAAGGAAATGTCATGATTTGGAGCAAAAAAAGATCCTTAGTCATGGAAAAACTGAATTTCATGGATTCCTTAACATTTTAAATAAAATCTTGTGACTAAGACCCCAATCTCTATATCTAGGTATTTTTTAAAGTTTTGCCAGAAGCAGTGATCTTGGTTAAAAACTGCGCCCTATGAATACATTTCTGATATTAAGGGTTTACGTTGAAATTAATACTTAGCGAGTCAAGCGAACTTGTGCTTGCACTACAATGAACCTTCTAGAAAGTAAAGCGAGCATGTCCTTGCGTAGCAATACATTTTCAGCAAGCTTGTGCTTGCGTATCAATTAAACTTTTCAAAGAGCTAAGCGAGCTGTGTTTGTGTTACAATGAAACTTTTAGCAAGCAAAGAGAGCTTGATTTTGTATAGCAAACCCGTTTGCAAAGTGTCAAAAGCTAAAAAATATAATTTAATTTTTTTTTACAATTTATATCTTTTAAATTTACAAATAAAAATAAAAATTATACAAGTTCAAATTTTAATTATTGTAATTGTAGTTAAATCAGCTACAATTTATTATATTTCTGCTACTAATTTTCTAATTTTTCTGCTACATTTTCTCTTATTCTGCTCCAAAAGTTAAATTTTGCTGCTCCAATTTTTTGCGAATCTGCTCCAAATGTTAAATTTTGCTGCTCCAAAATTGCTCCAAACTGGGCTTTCTCACTTCCCACGCCTGAATTTTTGTAAAATCGTAATTTTTTAGAAATCTCGGGGGAACTTTTTTACTGAATTGGAGTATGTCCTTCAATTTGTGTATTTTTTAATTTTCCAAATGGGATCAAGTTCTGTGTTAAAATACGATTTTTTTGCCATGTGCGTGCCTCTATTACGTAGGCTTTAATAAAAATTTTGTTTGCTATCCTGTGATGTTTAAAGGGGGATGGGACTCAAAATTCTAAAATCTTTATTTTTAGAATTATTTTTCTGAAATTTTTTATGCAGTAATGTATGATGCTTTGAAACTTTAAAAACTATTTTAAATTTTCAAATATAATTTTTTTTTTTTTTTTTAAATTAAAAAACTTCAAAATTTTGATGTTTTTTGAATTTGATATATCTAAAAAACTTTTTTAAAAAATCACTTTATTTTTGCATAAAACTACTTCTTGGAATTCATATAAAAAATTGTCTTCGTGATTTTTCAATAAAGTAATACGAAAAAATAAAAAAATATTTTGTGCAAAAACAGAATAAAATCTATAGTATGCTAAGTTTCAAAAGTTTTTTAAAAAAAAAGTTAAATAAAAAAAACATAATTCATGAAAACAAATTAAAGAAATATGTATGAAAAATAATTGTGAAAAGTTTCATAGATTTATAACAAGTAGATTTTAAGTTATATCAATTAAAACTAAAAAAAAGGACAAAAAACAATCACCGAGAAAAACAGTTTCGAAGTTTCCAGATAGCATGCCTGAGATACAGTTGTCATGTAACAAAAACTTAAATATTTCAAGTTCTACTAAAAGTAAAAGCAAAAAATTTATGCCATTTTGTTAAAACATATTTGTATTATTTTTTACAATAATAAAAAATATTTTGAAATTTTTTTAAATTTTGAGTCCCAGACCCCCTTAATATAAAATGGATGTTAAGAAATTTGTAACAGGCAAACTACCAAAAACATCCCCCTAATTTAACTGGAGGGCATTGCGATTACACGTGTCCGAATGGAAATATTCTTTTTAAATTCTTAATGTAAACATTTGATGGTTATACACCTCTAGCTCAGTTAATCATGCCTTTCAAATTCCTTTCCTCCATATTGAAGAAGGCATGGTAAGAGTATTTGTGTATAAGTGGGTTGATTAAAGGAGGATTTATACCCTTTTATTTGCATCCTTATTATTTTTTTTTACCAATCACTTCCTTTATATCCTTACAGAAGTGGAAGGTGCATTGCCAAGTGAAATCAAAGGTTGAGATGTGTGTGAATTTATTTGAAATGTCTTAAATGAAAAAGGTAAGTGAATAATCAATGTAGTATTTTGACAGGGTTCATATGCCTCGGGAGAACAGAGAAAATAAATTAGCCTTAAAATCTCAGGCGAAAAGTAAACCTCCCCCCCCCCTAAAACATGGAAAAAGTCATTGTTACTCTGGTAAAAAATACTAATTTGTATAACGCTAACTCAAGGAATTGAAATTACAGAATTTTTTGATAACATAGACTTGTAGAAAGTTATTCTTAAAGAAAAATTAATTTTTTTCGAGTTATCAGAAAAATTTCTGTAATCTAGGTTTGACTATATATGTGGCTAAAAATAATCAACTCCGATGGGAAACGCAACTCTTGAAAATGTAGGGGAATCTTGGAGAATTTTTTTCCTGAAAATGAGTATGAACACTGTCGAGGCTATTACAGCGACTTTTTTCGCCAAAATTGGCCTAGAAGCTACCTGTTCATTGTATACTGATACTTTTTTAAATGTTTGGTGACTATTTTTTTTGGGGGGGGGGGGGGATCTTATTTTTATTTGCAAGTAAAAACGCTTGAGAAACGTAATCAATAATCCAAGTTCTGTAGTGACGTCAAAAGTAGGTAGTCTCTATTCCTTAGGTCTGTTACTTCCACCAATGATGTCGCATTTAAAAAGTTTGACTAGAACTGAATTGAAGAGGATTGAAAGTTCTTTTCTGTTTCTATTGGTTCTATGGTGAATCGCTGTAAATTTTGAGGTGCATATTCAAAAGTTACACACACAGCATTCAGATCAAAACTTAACGACTACATGACCACACTCCTCTGGCATTGTGATGGAAGTTACGTTTTTATGTAACTTCAAACTAGAAACCTGAATTGTGGATTACGTAACAGTCTTTAATTCTGACATCATACGGAATGACAAATGTTTCCTTGCATTATAGCCCTCGTATTGCTGACGGCGCCAGATAATTTGAAAACAACCAACTGGCATTTTACGGTACCGGTCAAGCCCCCTCTCCATTTTTTTTTCAAAGATAAAAGATTTTGATAAACGAGTACTAGAAAGAAAGTATTGTGTATGAAGAATATCCTGTGATTCCAGTTCCAACACCTGGAATGGCAGGCATAGGATCTGAGAATGGGGATATTGGGTGCTTTTATTGAGGGACCAGGTCTCCCTGCCTTTTACATAACATAATGTTTTTCTTTTGTGCATCCTTGTTGCTGTGTTTTTTCCCTAGAACTGATCAGATATTCAGGTTCTTGCTCAAATTTCAATTGAATGGTAAAAGCTTACAGGCTTGTACTATTATTATTATATCTGCATCAAGTTTCAATCTTAAGGAAATTAACTGAATTAATTTGTTTACAAAGCAATTTCAATTAGGGGTACAGCTCTGGAATTATCAACATAAGTAGTTTTGGACCTTTGGAAAACAGAATCTTAAAATTTTAATTTAGTTTTAGAATAAATTAAAAAAAAAAAAAATTACAAAGCAACTTCTGATGGGAATAGAGCTCTGAAATTTTCAACATAACTAGTTTCGGCCTTTTAGTTAAACTTTTGACAAACTGAATGTTAAATTTTTTTTTTTATAAAGCGATTTCTAATCGACTTATAGCTTTGAAATTTTCAACATTATTAGTTTTGACCTTCTAGTTGGACTTATGACAAACACAATGTTAAAATAGTCTTATAAGGGTGGAAATTGTGTTTTTGTATTAATGGGAATATTTTTTTGTTCCTTCCTAGGAGAGGGGGTTCTAATATAAAGGATTTCTGTACAATTCATCTTTTAATCAATGAGAAGAATTTATGCTTAGGCAGAAATGAACGCGAGCAAAGCGAGCATTTTATTGAATATTGAATTTTTTTTCAAAGAGACGTCTAACAGCTGTAGATCTCAGAAATGCTCAACATAAGTAGCTTTAGCCTTCTAATTAGACTTTTGATAAACAAAATGTAAACATTTTATTCATTTTTTTTACAAAGTGACTTCTAATTGGTGTACAGCTCTGAAATTTTCAGGTGGAGTGTCAAACTAGGACCTATACCAGGGTTCCCACGGTCATTGAAAGTCATTAAAAGTGCTTAATATTTTTGAACTTGTTTTCAAGGCCTTGAAAGTACTTTGAAGTACCCAAGAGTCTTTGAAAATGCTTAGAGGTCCATAATAGTTCTTAATTTTTGCGGATGTTGTGCACCCAACTGCAAAATTTATAAAAATATAACTCGGACTTGCTATTCTCGATCTAACATATTTGTATTATGCATCCATCAACTTGTAACTCTTTTTGGTAGAATGTACTTCATTAAAAATTTATGTATAGAAATGATGCCTGAAAACAAATTTTAAAAGGTCCTTACAAGCGTTACTTTAGGTGCTTAAAAGTCATTGGTTTTCATTCTGTGATTTGAGTGGGAAATCTGTATACTCAATGACGGGTTTCCACTGCGCGTGGTCACACAGCCAGTTCAAAATATAATTTTTCAGAATTGCTATTAAGCTGTAGCAGCCCTGACTGCTTTTAATTTGCATTTCATGTTAATGTGTTACTGTAGTTGCTAATTCTTTCATCCCTTTTTCTGATCTTTTCTCTTTAATGAGCTACTTATTGAGTTATAATAGTAGAAATTAAAAAAAAAAAAAAAAAAAAAAAAAATCTTTTCACTTTTCTTTGGGTATATTGATTCTGAAAAAAGTTTTGTTTTGGTAAACAGTTTTTGCTTGTTCAATAGGTTTTTTGACAAGATCTTATATTTTATGAGCAAAAAACTTACAATAGGCCAAGTAAGTAATATGTACAGTACCCCCCAAAAAAAACAGAACGATGGCTATATCTTCGGTTCTAATTATCGTAGAATCTTACGGTTTGCAACAAAATGTTTTGCATACGATTTTCTATATATCTGATGCAATTTCTTTTTCTTGAGGGACCGGTTACTAAGTAAAAGTAACGCTATCTTCGAAAATTTCAATACGAACCCTTATTTTTTGTCATTTCATTCTATTCAGAATACATCATTTACTCTATATACCAAATTTCAATGCATTATGTTGAAAAACGCGTCACTTATGAGGGAAAATGTTTTGACCATTTTTTGACCGATCTTCAGGGAGAATTTTCCATTAAACGAAAGGTATTTTTAAGATTCTACTTCACAGCGGGAGAAATCGAACGGTCAGTGAGGCGTTTCACGACGTTATAAAATACAAATATTCTAAAATTGCATAGAAACTACTTGGATTTATAGTGACATGTTTAAGATTAATACAAAAATAGCAAGTAAACGCAAAAGTAACATAATTTATTTACAACTTTAAAGATGTGCATTCTTCACACGAAATAAATAAAATATCGAAAACTGTAATTGCAGAAGTATAACGTATACTACTGATAATTAGAAAATTAATAAATATAAAATGGCATATGTATTCAGCAAAGTGTGATTATTTTACAGAAACATTTCACTGTAAATACATGTAACTTGATCGTTGAAATTATTTATAAAATGAAAAAATCACAATTTAAGGAGTTACATTTTTTTAAAAAAAAGGACACTGTTGAAAACCACACAAAACATATGTTCCACAATTCCAAACACGTTAGACAGATTAAAAATATACATACAAAAAATAAAGCTGCTTTGTTTGTATAAAATAATATATTTTTTTTGTAATCTTAAGAAATTCTGTCCCGATTCACCCCGCTGTTCCTTTTCACCCTATTTTAAGATAATTGAATGTTGTGTGATTTTCCACACCTCTAGTTTACCTTGAATTAATCTTTGATAGTTTTCAAAAGTCGTCTACTATACGGTCCCTTAAAGTGAGCGTTTTTTACATTTTCGCTAAAAAATCGAGAACTAAAAGTCAAAATGAAAAGAAAAAAATTGTGGTGGGGTTTCAGACCATGGTGAATCTAATGAAAGCAAAAAAAAATATATGTTTCTATTCAAAATTTTTTTTAAATTGTTTTATTAATTAATAATTAATTATTAAAAAAGAAGTTGATGCAAAAGTTGATTGCTATTTATTTATGTTTGGCCATTTACAAACTATCTTTTGGAAAAAAAAATTACTGAAATATATCAATTAAGTATTTATAGCCAAAAAACCAACTTTTTTATTTAACATTAATTTATCATTTTCGTTTTATCATTTAAATTACAAACCATTCATTAGAAAATTACTAATTTTTGTATTTCGCATTCTTTTTTAATGCGGAATCCAAATATGGAATAATATTACGAGGTTGCAGGGCTGCCATAGGCGACTAAAAAGGCTACTAAAGCGACTATTTTAGTGGCCAGGCAACTATGGCAACGAAAAAAGGGCCCAAAACGACTATTTTTAACAAAACCTTCAACTATTTTTGGGCTGAAGCGTCTATTTTTTAAGAAACTGGATACTGTCCGATAGTAGCACGAAAAAAATCAGCATTAAGTTACTATCAATCTTCTCAAAACGGTGATTTTTATAAGGGGGGGAGAGAGAGAGAAACTACCGAATACTACCTAAATAGTTGTTCATATTCACGGGTACAGAGGTTATTTTGTTAGACCGACGATAGTAATTGCTCACGCGAGATAGTTGTTTTTGACAGCAACCGCAGTCATTTTCGCCTGCCTGTTAGGTTCCTATGTTTTATCTTTTGCTCTGCAAGGCGCTAGATCATACACTGTTATATACTGAAATATCAAATTATTTCGCTTTATTTACCCTACTTAACAAAAATTAATTTGTGGTGAACGCCGGAAGAAAATGCTATCAGTATGGACAGTATTGATGTTATATAGACGTTATGTCCGAGATTGGTGCTGATGTGATGAATGATTTCGCCGTGTAGGTCAATCGATGCAGAATGATTAGAATTTCAGTGTTGTAGCTAAATTTATAAATAATAAAATGATTTAAATTTTGAGGCAATTTAATTACTTTGAATGTAGTTTAAACAGGGTGGCGACAGAACCGTGAATTCAGATAAATATCAAGGTATTTCGTAAAATTACTCTTTAGTCAGGGAATCTTAATTAAGTTGTTGCGTAAGAGAGTTGGTGGGCATGTGACACCACAAAGTGGATGCCTGGTGCATTGAATAATATAGGTTTTTTTCATGTGCTTTTTTGTTAAAGTCATACCTGGCTAGTTGGCCGATTTGGGTGTATGAAGTTTCCGACATTTTTCTACTCTCAACAGCTGAGCCAAACTGGCCAATACCTCTCCTCGGTCCACAACCGCATGCTCATGTCCCCATTTTTAAAATTTTTTTTTTTACTTTCTGAGATCATTGTAATGCTTGGAACAATTATTTACACATTATTTTTGTTAGATTTTTGGTTATCTTATAGCTTTGCGACCGCCGGTGCATTATTGTTAAAAAAAAAATCAAAATCCTCAAACTTTAATCTGACTGCATCCTTTACAGACATGATTTTTTCTTCTTATCTTGTGTTTTTGGTCAATAGAATATATTAGAACCCTAAATTCCTTTATATTTCAAATTGATTCCATCATATCTTTTTGTTTTTATTAACCCTTTACAGCACTGTTATAGATGTGCAACAAATCTATAGTTAGATCCTGTACTTGATTTTTTTTTGTATTTTAATTTTGACATTTTATTAAACGTAATTAACTGAAAGAGATGTGTTTTTTATTTACATGTTTAATACAAATCAAACGAAGAATTGAAACATCCTCCTCCCCCTCCAAAAATGTTAAAATCTGAATGCTCTACTACATACATTCAGGCAAAGGGTCATGGAATTTTTTAAAAATATTTAAAAAAGTAACATGTTTTATTTTTGTTATTTTTAAATTAAAAAGAAAGGTATTGTACTAGTTTCTTTTCCTTGAAGTTAGCAAGTATATGGGTGTAATTTGTAAGTTGTTTTATGCGAATTTTGTATTTTTTTTTTTATTAATGTTTTCCATTTTTTTCATACTCTAAAGATGCTTGTTTTGATTTTTAGCCTAAATTTATACTTTGGTGCAATTATACTTTGATAAGTGAATATAATTGTAAATAGTCAAATTTATATATTTTTAAACTGGTCATATTTTCTTCGTTTTTTTAATGATAACGTCGACAGAGATGCACATCAGGGAATTTTCTGGAAATTAGAGAAATGTTGGAGAAGTTTGTTTCTCAAATTCTGTAGCTATCCTGTTAAAAAAATTAAAAACTGGCCTTAATTAAATTTGCCTGTCATTGTCATTATATTGTATAATTGTTTAAACATAAAACTTGTTTTTCTGCCAAAAAGTTGTTTGACTTTGGGAATTAAAAAAAAAAAAAAATGTGTATCTTGTTTTGCCAATCGATTTTTACCATCGCTTTTGCGTGAAGTTTAGTTTTTTTTTGCTTAGGTGCTGTCTGGGAGTAAGGTTGAGTTGCCAACTTCCATCGCAATTATGTAAATACGATAGTGCCTCCCCCCAAGACGCATGCCTTTTACCGTATGGGATGTTATGTATTAGACACTATTTTGAATTGAAAGAAGAGTGTCTCTGGGTTTTTGTGTTTATGTAAATCAACAGTTTTATTCCTATCTTGATGATAACTTAAAACCTTTAAAACAAAAGGAAGGTCTTTACCGACTTGAAAAAACAATTTATGTTACGAAAAGTGAGGCTACTATTTTCAACGTCTGAGACTACTATTTTCAATGTCTGAGACTACTATTTTGGCTACTATTTTTAACATCTGAGGCTACTAAAGCAACTATTTTCAAAGCTCAGTCAGTGGCAGCCCTGAGGTTGCTATTGAACTTTTTAAAGTTTGGTTCTGTTTTAATATGTAGATGACCCCTCATGATAAAAAAAACTACATAGAATTATTAAAAACCTTCCACGATTTACGACGGTACCTTTTGTTTGTTATTTCAACAATTAGAACAAGATATAGCCATCGTTCTGATTTTTTGGGGATGGGGGGGGTACTGTACACAGGGGTCGCAGACGTCCTATAAATCCTATATATTTTTAAAAATTGGTAAAAACGTCCTATATTGTCCTATATTTTACAATTGTCCTGTATATCCTATATTTCTATATTGGTTCGATCTATATTTTCTTCGAATTCGTAATAACGGTGCCAATCGTTGCCATTTTTTATATTTCGGATTCTTTGGCCCGATCGTAGGTGAAAAAACCCTGACAAAAGCGATCTTTGTAAAGGCAGCTTTTTATCTCTTGTGACGTCACGTGCTACATAACCTACAACTCAACTCTACTGGACCGGTGGGAGTTGTAAAGTGTAAACATGTGAACTTTTCCATAACACGCGGTCTTGAATTTCTGATTTGTTTTCTCCTCCAACGTAGTAAATTAATTGGTGTTAATACATAGAGAGATGCAGCAACAAAACTCTGCCTCGAGAAAAACGGATGAAAACAACTTGTGATTAACTTGCAGGACTACTATAGAACATTTTGAGTGCTCAGTCAATAATTGATGAAGGAAATAAAAGGGTTAAGATTTACTGTATGATGTTGGATGGCGATTTTTTTATTCCAAATCCGATACAGATTCTGCGCCATGAATTGCTTACATCAAACCGTGCCTAATTATGACAACCATAGGCTGTTCTCTTGCTCTTAAAAAAATGGCAGGCCTGCCATTTTTTGTCAATCACCGTGGCGCAGAATCAGTACCGGATTCGGAATAATAGCCACGATTTTTTCATAAAAGTCGTCAAAATTGAAAATGACGTCAATACGTTGTATTGTCAAATCCAAACGGTCACTAGGGTTTCCGGAAAACCAAGTCCCCGGTTCGCCACATTCGGCGCTAAATCTCCCAATTTTCGCCACCAATCCAACCGACACAGAACAATAAATCTGAACCAACAAAAGACTGCAGAGATAAAAATAAAATACTTAAAGAAATTGGAGCAATTCAAGCAGTTATAGATGCTGGAAGCAAAAGACTCAAGATTGCAAATAATGAAATTAATAAAACTTCATTTAGGGATGGAATATTGAGACAATAACGCATGACATATTCAGGATCAGGCGATTTCTTTTTTTTTTTAAGGTGTGTTTTGATTCTCTTAAATACAATATAACGCGTATATAAATGTATAACGAATTAATTTTTATGTTCAGTAGCAACTGTGTGCAGTTATTTGATGTTTTAAATTGTCCTATATATTTTTTTTAAAAATCCTACATATTCTTATTTTGTCACTTTGACCCCTGTGTACATATGTTTTGGATTATTTAGACCTATTTTGTTTAGAATTTAAAATCTGTATGATGTTTTTCTCTTTGAGAATAAGATTGCTCTGAGTAGTTTTGCGAATCAAATTTATAATATCGATGGACAACTATTTGACATGGTGGAAATTTCAAGTTTTATTTTTCTCATTCGACAGTTCCCCGATAGATATTTTATGAAAGATGTTCTCACCTTAAATTTCGAAGTTCCTTCAGTAATATAAATTTTATTGCAGTGTGTTTTGGTGTTTTGTGGTCTTGAGTATCATCAACATCCAATCATGCAATATTAATCCAAATATTTTTCATTAAAGTCAAAGGATTGCCACAAGGTAATACTTGACTAACCAGAACAGGTTCAATTGAAACCTTATTTTAATATATAGTGCAAGAGTTGGCAGACAATGGTTCTGCAAGCAATAAAAAAAAGTCAAATTTGGAGGAGGCATTTCTCGTCAAAGCATCTTTCATTTTTTTTGGTTAAAAGCTGATACTGCTTATAGTACTGCTTATATTTATTTTATGGCTCTCTAAAGTTTGTGCGATTCTTATAACTGAATGCTTAGCTTTTGGAGCAAAAGTCGGCTTACCCCTTGTATAATAAAAAGAAATAACACTATATTTTTTAACGAGAGTAAATTTTAATAAATGCATTCTACGTTTTCTAAAGGGCTTGGAAACAAAAAAATGAGTAAAAATTTAAATAATTTTGAAATTTGAACATTAACTTTATATTTCCTAAACTCTACCCTATTTCTGCACATCTGTTAAGAGTTGTCCTTCTGGATGATACATCCTTTATTGTGCAGGGTTCATACGCCTCAGGGAGAGCAGGGAAAATAAATCAGCCCTAAAATCTCGGGGGGGAATAGACCCCCCCCCCCCACCCAAAAAAAAAACCTGGGGAAAAACATTACCCTGGAAAAAATCACACGCTTCGGTGCAATTTGTGTAACCTTAACTCCAAGAATTAAAGTTACAGAATTATTTGATAACATATTCTTGAAGAGAGTTATTCTTAAAGAAAGAAATTTTTTCGTGTTATCTGAAGAATTCGTGTTATCCGAATCCGGTACGGATTCTTCGCCACGATGTTTACATCAGAACGCGCCAAATTATGACAACCATAGGAAGTTCTGTTCTAAAGAAAATGGTGGGGTTGTCATTTTTTGTCAAAAATCTCCTTGGCACAGAATCCGTACCGAATTCAGAATTTTGGCCACGATTTTTTCATAAAAGTCGCTATAATTGAAAATGACATCCATACGTTGTGTTGTCAAATCCAAATGGACACTAGGGTTTCTGTTAACCCAAAGTCCCCGGTTCGGCGCTAAATCTCCCACTTTTCGCCGCCAATCCATCAGACACTAAACAGTAAATCTGAACCAAAACATAAGACTGTAAACAGGGATAAAAAGAAAATAAAGAAATTGGAGCAGTTCAAGCAGTCATAGATGCTGGAAGCAAAAGACTCTCAAGATTGCAAATAATATAATTAATAAAACTTGATTTGGGGATGGAATATTGAGGCAATAATGAAAGACATATTTAGGATCAGGCGATTTCTTTTTTTAATGGTGTTTCCTATTCTCTTAAATTCAATATAACGAGTATATAAATCTATAACGAGTTAATTTTTAAGTTCAGTAGCAACTGTGTGCAGTTATTTGATGTTTTATATTGTCTTATATTTTTTTTAAAAAATCTTATATTCTTATTTTGTCACTTTGACCCCTGGGAATTGTATGTTGATTTATTTACAATGACAATATAAATTGAATCATTGGAATTAAAGCTAATGCTGAGATGAGGATCCATATTTATTAAGTTGTCAGTTATAGTTTACTTCTTTAGAACATTAATTTTTGGAGTGGACGGCCAATTAAAAGTTATAGAATTTGTGAGAACAAAACTAGCAATTTTCTCAGACGTGGTACAGTTCATCAGAATTGCTGATTTAAGCTTTTTTGACCAAAATTTCAGTACTTTGAAAGCAGCTTAGGAAATTAGAAAACTGGTTTTAATCAGATTACTATGTTTATCAATACGTTATGGTAGTTGAATTAAAAGTTTTTTTTACATTTGAAAATTTGATATTTTTTGTTGCTCTTTTGCAGTTCAGTTTTTCTTTAAAAGCTGCAACATATGTGTATTCTGAAAAATTTGAAACATTGGTACAAATTCCAACATTCCATTGCCTTATAGAGAAAATCCCAAGCCTATTTCAAAAAGGAGAGGGAATTTCAAACTTATGAATACAAGTTTTAAATATATGAATATATGTTTCAAACTTATGAATACATATTTTGGCTATATTTTTATAGATGCCTCATATTTTTTACTTGGGCTTCTATCAGGGACAAAATCACGTTTAACAAAAATTATTTTGGTTTGAAGTTTTCTACAATTCTAAAAAAAATTTCAAAATTTTTCCAATTTTTTCTTTCTATTATCTTAAAAAATAAGAGATAGATCCGAGTTGAATGAAATCATAAATTAAACTACCTGAATTACAATTTTTAATATTAGTTAATTAACACCATGACGGATGCTTCTCAACTCATGCTATTTATAAACTTCCAAGTCGTGTTTTCTTGGTGATGATTACAAGTACTATTTTTTAAATATGTTTTATTATTTGTCTTTTTCAATATTTGTATGTTAATTTTAAAAAAATTCTAGAATTTAAAAAAATATATTGAAAATATTATTTCTAGATTTGAAGTCAAGATTTCGGGACACTATCTTAAAAATTACAATTTTTTCCAAATTCTATTTTTATTTACAATAATTGATCACTAGAAATAGAAAACGACCCAAGTTAAAAAAATAACTATTTTCAGGAGAGCCGAAAAATGAAATTCATTCGCATTGGTACGCAAGGCAAAGTTTAAGTACCAGATTGAATTTGAACTATTGCTACTAGAGTTTGCACTTTCAGACATTTTTCCGCAAAAAAAAGAAAAGATTTGCGATTTTTTTGGTACCTAGGCCGTTTTCCATTTCTAATCCTTAGTTATAGTTTGGAATCTTTTAAATATGCATGCAAATTTTTTAAACTGTATCGACGTTTTTTAACGAGTTATGTAACATTTTATGCTGGATGTTAGGAAGATCTTAAAAAATGAAAACTTAAAATCGATTTTTCTCGCTGTTTGTTTTTTTGTTGGTATTAGGTTTTCTGAAACACTTGGGCTTTTTTTCTATTTAATGGCAGATTTATAGATTTTTTTTTTGTTATGAATAAACATGGTACTCTTCTGTTAAAACATTTCTATTATAATTAATTACTATGAGTATTCCGTATTTTTTTTATTCTTTTAAGAATGACAAAAGACAACCAAAAACAAGAAAAAAAATTGAAATCCGTACAATATTAAGGGCTTATGCGCTTATGGAAAGTCGGGAAATATCATGGAAAGTCATAAATTTAGACATAGGGACATGGAAATAGTACAGTGAATTTCATGGATTCCTAAACATTTTAAGTAAAATCACGTAACTGTGACGTGATAAACGCCACAATCTATTCATCAGCTCATCGAAAATTCATCTGTTTTTATTTACATTTTGATGAAAACAACGGTCACTGTTAAAACCGCAGCGATGAATGTATGCATTTCTGGAATAAAATTTGTGACATCACACAAGTTAGGTCTCATTGATGAAAAAAAAAAATTATAAAATGAGAACTGAAATGAACAGTTTTGATAAGCTTGTGTTTACATTTTTTTCGTCTTTTTTCTTCAACTGTGCATAGTTGATATCGAAACATTAGATTTTTGATTATGTAATTTGTTATATTATTGACTTATTCTTTCTTCAAATATTTCTTTATTGTAAAATATTGATTAGCTAAACACTTAAATATCAAAGAATGGAATATTATTTTTCTCTTTTTCTTCTGATTTGTAAGTTACTGAAACAAGGATTTTTTACTTAATTTATAATAAAACTTTATAAAAATCATTTTATGGTACATTGATTTACATACTATGTTTGTGTTAGTAAAATTCATGTAGGTTATTATTATTTTGTGGTTAAATTTCTTGAGTCATGGAAAATTATTTGCTTCAGTCTTGAAAAGTCACAGATTTGTGAAATTTTATTTTGGCAGAAACCCTGAATATTTCTCTTTATACCAGTTTCAGTTTCCCACTTTTAATCCCACACCATAAACGAGATTAGCTTAGCTGCAACGTCACAATCCAATATAGTTTCACGCTCTCATTGAAGCTTCATGAGTTGATTCAAATTGCTATTGCACTGGTTTTGAATTTCTTTTATTCTTGTATTCTTTTAATTGCCTTACAATTATGTCCTCAAATTTAGCATACAAATATTGCCTCGTTGCAAAATGTAGGAATACTTCAATTCAAGAAAACAAAGAAGTCCACATTTTAAAAAAAAGTTCCGCTTTTCCATAATTCCTGAAAAAAAAAAATCCTGCTTTTTCTATCCCACAGAAAAATCACTTATTTTTCTAATGCTGAATCGTGAAGCAGCGTCACTTCCGTCCGATCGGAAAGAGCGGGAAACCTACCGCTCAGGGGTCGCATCACATTCCTGCTCTAAGTTAAGAACAAAAATCTACTGAAATGTATTTTTTAAATCAGGTTTCAAACTCTCATTTTGTACTCTTTCAACTGCGGGGAAATCTGATCCTTTTGTGCCATTTTTTTCTTTCCTCGAAATGTAATTACTAATAATGCGCTTTCTTTCTAGTCTGACATCTACGGAATTATCGTATATTTACGTATGTATGTGGTGCTCGTTTTCGCAAATCGTTACGCTGATGTAACGTCCGCTACCGCCGAGATTTGTGTGGTTATGGCGTGCTTTCTCTGGGATTTAGGTTGTAGAGATAATTTTCGTGGAGTATTACGCAGATATAGCAGCGCTATTGCTGAGAATTGTTCCGGTGTATTCGGCGCTAACGCTGATATTTACGTTTATGTGATGGTAATTTTCGCTGAATGTTACCTGTTGTAATATCTGAGATTTGCACCGCTGTTAACGAAAGAATGTCGATATTACCGTGATGAATTTTGAAATCGCTGAGATTTACGTTGTAGTGATGGTAATTTTCATCAAGTATTACGACGGTATATTAGGCTCTTTGATATTACTGTTGGCGTGAGAGTAATTTTCGCCGAAATCCATACCATAGGAACATCCAATATTGCCTAATTTACACTAGCATTACCAAGAATTTATCGATATTACCGAGATTTGTGCCACTATTGTGAACACTATTGCCGATATGCACGTAGTTGTGATGTTTATTTTTGCTGATAACTAGATTTTCTCCGGTAATGTAAACGATATTACTCATTACTTTCGTGATGGTCATTTTTGCTGAGGCTTACGCTAATGTAATACCAGCTATTACTGAGATTTTCAACAGCATTTTGTAGCCATTCGTCCATACTTCCGTTAATGCGACAGCCGTGATTAGTGCCTGTGTAAGGATCGATTTCGCCGTTTGATTTGAATCGATGCAGAATTACTTAAATTTTTTTTATCATTTTGTATAAAAAATATTCTAAAAATTAGTCCCAATTGTAATTTTTCGAAACAATCTGTTTCAAATTGTTATTTTAACAGCAATCCTGTGTAAAATTGTTTGTTGCTTTTTACTTTATTGAACAAGCTTGATATGAATAAAAATTTAAATTGAAAGATGTTTAGTACTTAAAATGCAGCTTAAAAATTAAGAAAACTGGTTTTAATAAAATTGGGCCTGTTTGTTACTATAATAATTGCTTAAAGTTTTTTGACGTTTGTTAAATTTTTAAGTTTTTGCCTATTTCCATCGCTTTCATGGGAATTTCGGTTGTTTTTTTCCCTGTTTTTTTTTCCCCCTTCCCTCTTGCTCTGGAGCTATACCATGCCTGATTACAGCACAAAGTGTGTCCCTACATCTCGGTGCTGCTATTTTGAACCATTTTTGCTCACGGACAGACAGACGGTGCAGTGTTATAAATGCACATGGAAAACCACAATTTTTTAGCTTAAAATGTGTTTTACACAAAATTTTTAGATTTTTGTTTTCAGCTTTTTGATTTTTTACCAGACTCATCCCTGATTATTTATCAGAGTTCTTAAACACGCAGGTATCCGTAAGAATTGGTGTAAAGCCATAAAAAGAGACGATGTTGCTGCAAAAAGTACCTTACACGTTTAGGAAGATCATTTTGATCCGAGTATTTTACATCTATTACTTTTATTTTTACGTAATGACGTAATTATTTTGGAATTCTATCATTTATAAGTAGCTCATGATATACAGTGGCTCTCAAAAGTTTTCGTAGAGTTTAAAGAAAATGTGCTATATCCTGGAATTGAATTTGAATATTAATTCCTATATTTTTTTTATAGAATCTTTATTTAATTCTGAATTAAACCTAATACTTTAAAAAAAAGTATTGAATAATTTTTATGAATTCATATTTTTATAACAATATAAATTCATAAAACTAAACAAAAAAATACTATAAAGTTGTCCTCATTTTTTGATAATTTCATTAATTGAATTATTTTTTGACACTTTTTAAAAAAAAAAAATCTATTCTGGAAACGTAAAAAATTGGTTGTCTATAATATTTGTTTTCTCAATTCAATATAATTAATTTATTATTTAAAATGCCTCACAGTCGTAAAGAAAGAACAAGCAGCATTCTAAAATTGATTATACGGAGGTAATAGAGGTAAATTGATTTGGTGTATTGATAATATATTTTATTTATTTCATTCAATGATCCAGTTTGTATTAAAACGTTTTACATCAAGTGTGGGGGCAGTACAGCCCTCACACTTTGTCTGAGAGGACAATCTCCTCCTTGTTGCATTCTGCAACTACGTCATACGGTTTGGTTTTTACCTGATGTTTCTGGGGTTACTTTCTCTTTCACTGTGTAAACATTTCTACCTCTCTTTTAACTTGGACATAGCTCACAGCATAGTGTCCTTATGTTTCCATTGTCGATCTGTGATAAAATGCAAATAAATATTAAGGATTTTAAAACCATACCGGTATAATTATTTTTATTTAAAACTTTTACTGGTATTATGAAAATTGCAAAAAGATTTTGAAAAATAATTATTTTTTGGTATTATCATTGTCCCCAATAAAAATAAATATTACACTAACTATGTAATGGCAGAAGCTATATTTACATAGCCAGAAAATAAAGCAACATTCATAAGTTGCTTGCCTATGCTTGTGATCTTGATTATATATATGTAATTTGTTAAAGACAAATGCAAAATAAAAATACATCTACAGATGCATAACAGAGCTTGAAATGAATATGAGAAATAATAATAAAGAAAAAACTTTTTAAGCCTTTCAAGTTAATAAGAGTTTGTCCTTGCTGAGTGTTTGCGAACATTGCCCGACTGTTCTTACTAAATTAAAATTATTTAAAAAAACAGGTCAAACAAAATTTGATCAGTGTTTTAATTGAACAGGAATATACAAACAGAATTTAAATCTCAGTAGTTCCTATTCTGCTTTGACAATTTGAAAAAAAATGTTTTTTAACGATCCATTTTTTTCCCTTCTTTTCTTGATAATAAATGTCGACAATTTTGTGGATGATAGGTATGCAAGTTGTTTAAAGACGTAACAAGTCTTTTTGAAAAGGGAAATTAAAATTTTTAGGTGAATATAAATTAATCTGAACTGAAAAAAATGCTTTCAATAAAATAAAAAAATTGCTATATTGAAAATAATGGGTAGCTTTCATTTTTAGTCTTTTGGATTTTCATGGCAGTTGTTTACGTAACACGCCACGTTACAGACTTTCCCTTATTAGGACTTCTACCATTTGAATCCAACAATTTGAAAATTTGATTTTAAAAATAATACTGCACAAATTTCAGCTCCTATTAAATAGGGATTCGTTCCCAAGAAGTCTAAACATTACTAGCGAATATATTTTCGGCAAGTTATTGCCCTTTTACAAATCCAGTCAAAATTGGCATTGATTTCCATAAGAACAAATTAAGCAAACCGTTTGGATATAATGATCTTACAGAAAAGAATTACGCAGCACGAAGGTTGTGGTCGTAGGTAAATAAGCAAATGAAGGAGAAAAACTTTTATCGGGAAGTGACGTCAAATGTAAACAACCAATGATGGAAAGTTTTAGGGTTACGTTATGATTTCACTGTTTTGACAATTTTTCTTCTGTCGCTATTTCATTAAATAATATAGTTTACATATTTGGTATCAGCTTTGCTTTCTTTATTAAAATTCGTAGTTTTTTACTATTTTTAAAAAATATGCAACTATCCCATTCTTGTATAGCTAAAAGAATTTTTTAGAAAAAATTGTGGGCCAAATTTTAGTATTTAATAAAGCCTTAGCATTTAAAAAAATTAAAAATTTGTAAATTAAAAAAAAAAATTAAAATGATTTTTTTTTTAAAATTGTTCTTTCATATAAAATCAAATAAGGGAATTTTTTTTTTTTATTAAAAAAATTGTTAAAATTTTACATACATTTTGTCTCATCTTCTTCAGAGTTGTTACAGAACCTGGAATTCAAGGAAATGTCAGGGAGCTTTCTGATCCTGAAAAAATCAGGGAAATGTCGTGGAATTTTTAAAAATATCACGAAAATCACAGAATTTTCTTTGTTCTGAAGGTACGCTTCCCCATTCATCTGTATTTCAGTGCCACTTAACTGGAGAACTGTGGTGGTAATCATTAGAAATTTAATGTTATTGAATAATTTAAACTTTTCATCACCACCAAAACTATTTTTAAAAAATTGGCATATTATCTTTTCAGCATACATGTTCTATTTGATCAGGGTATCTACACATCTCATAAAGTTGGAGACATTTAAAAAAAAGTTTGCTCTAAAGTCAATGCATTTTTTAGAAATCTGTTGGGCAATTATCAGGGAACTTTTTTTCTTGAATTTTGTGGCCACCCTGTTCTTAATTATGAAGTTTTCTCTTCTTAAGTTTAAAGGAAAATGTCTTGTAAATATCTTTTGTAATTCTTATAATTGTGTGGAAATTGGTATTTTTTCATAATTTTGTTTTCTACTTTTAGATATCTATCCTGGACCTTAGAGTGGATATTTTGATTATCATTGATGAAAAATAAGACTTTAGTGCTGGTTGAAGGAATGTGTCCTAGAATGCAAAAGATGTGTTTATTTTTATCATTTGGTTTTTTTTTTATTCGAAGTTTATAGTGCTTTTGTACTTGCAACTTAAAAAATTTGATTTTACCTTTCTAATAAAAATTTAACCTAAGAAAGTTGTTCAGTTTTTTTTTAATATTTTGTATATACTGTGCTTACATATTGGGTCATTTCCTACTACACATCATTAATATTTTTCAAATACTAGCTTGCTTAATCAAAATGATCCATGTGGAAAATTTTCTGATAACATATAATTTGCTAATTTAATATGCTTAGATAATTTAGTTAATTAAAAACTATTGATTTTATGTTCCACTTTTATTACTGCTTGAAATGATTGTTCTTTTCTTGTAATTTTTTTTTTTATGAACTGTAATATGTGAATGTTTTTCTTTTTGAAAGTTCTTATAAACAATTTTTAAATTTATATGTTGAGCCATTTCATTATAATTTTTGTTTTAAGAATTTTAATTATATTGATGCTTTGAAATTGTATCTTAATTTATGTAAAAATGAAATTTACAGTAGTTGAATTTTTCATGTCAAATGTATTGGGGTTACTATTCTCAGTGTTTTTTCTTTTTTATATTCATAAGTAATTTGTATTTTTTTCCTTTGAAATTGTATTTTGTGGCATAATGTGCACTTAATGTTTCAGAGCATCTATTTCCTTAGTATGGTACTAAAATCTAGTTGAATAAAGTTTTTTTTTATATATGTTATATAGAGCAGCTTTACTCGGTTCCAGAGGTTTTTCGTCTTGCTGTTATGTATGTAAATTGTTACTAGTATTGTAGTTTAAAATCTTTTTTATATTGTAAAATATGCCTTTAAAATGAAATATTATTCAATCTTGAAATTGTTTTTGAAATTTTCTTATTTTCTGTTATGTTTTAATATAAATTGTGCTGATGCATTGCTGAATATCATGTAAGATATTTCATATTGCTGCAATTCTTTTGTTAAATTCAAATCTTGCTTGGAAACTTCTCTAGTTGAAAACAAATCTGGTCTAAATGATGAGGTACAAAAATTTTCTATGCACTCCTATTTTCAGCATTTAAAAAAAACGTATTACATAAAAAAGTAACAGAATTTTTTACTACTGCAAGGCTTATTATTTTTACTAGTAAAAGACCACTTTAAAATTGCATATGTTTTAATTTTATGTTATATATGTTAAATTTTACATATTTTTATACATATTTGCATTTAATGGAAAATGGCAATCATTTTCCTGTGATGAACAATTATACAATTGTTTGTGTCCCTTTATTGAAAAGGATCAATTTCCAATGTGTTTTCTATGCTAATTTCACTATGTATTCATTGTGTCTATATTTATAAGTCATCTGCTGATTAAGTTTTATTTTCATAAATTTTGTTGGTTTTTCTGATTTATGATTAATTATGCTGGGCGATCAACAAAAAACTTCAAGGGATTTCAAGAAAACATTGCAAAAAGGAGGCTCTAAACAATTGTGTTTCTAAGTGTTACAATCTTTCAAATGAACCATTTTTCAATTAGAGCTTTCATGTCTAATATTCTCTCTAATCTGATGCTGAGTTGTTGCATCTTATTTCTGATTTTCTGTAAGACCATATAGAAGGAAATTGACTGCAACTGGATCTAATATTAATTTCCTACTGAATTTAATTCTGTAATGTGTCTAGGCAATTATAAGATAATTGTATACGTTGCTGTCATTGCAAATTTGAATTTGTTTTACTGATACTTGTATTTAAAAAAAAAAGAAGCTTAATGCATGATATTAGATTTCATTTGCAAACTTTTCAAACGTCTATAGACATAAAATATTTACTATACTTTTTATTTTTTATCAGAAACTGTTACTAGTGTTTGAATATCAACCAAAATTCCTGTGATTTTTAGGTTTAATTATATGTACAGTTGAGCATCAATTAATCCATAACAAAAGTGTTCAGATTAGAGGAGGATTTACTAGAAAATATTTTTATTAGTGTTGTAAAAGCAATGTGGGATACACTTCAACAGGAATTCGATTTTGTTTTTTTAAACAAAACTGGTTAATTTGATTGTACCTTTAATTAGGGTGCTCTACTGTGTTATACATATTTGGATGCTCTACTGTGTTATACATATTTCCTTTTGTTGTTAGTAACTCCATCCCTGTGTCTCAATTTAGATAAGGTACCTTGAAGGTTTAGAATTGTACAGTGATAGATTTTAATTTTATTTATATGTTAATATGGTACAAGATAAACAACCTTGAAAAATTCTGAAATAAAGTAAAAGTGGAATTCATGTGAAGTGTTAGCTCTAGTACGAGAATATAGCTGCAAGTTTTTCAGAAGACAAGGTAACTAACTTTTCTTCTGATTGAGTGGAAAATTTTCATTATAATGAATTTGCTTTATAGTCAAGTTAAAATCAAACAACTGAAGAACCATACAAGTGTTGTTGAAATGCTACTTACATTGATGATCACAAGGAGTTGTAGTATCTGCTTCACTTTCTTGCCTTATGATCTACGACACAGTTTCTCTAGTGAATTGCCAGACGAAATTTCAAGGAGCTAAGCAACTTAACTGTGGTACTGGCCACACCTTCACCCACGTGCAATATTGCAAGATTTGTGAAACTCCCAAAGTGAACCATCATAATCTTATAAATACTCTTTTCTGTTGCTACTTTTTGTTATAAAATCGTTTACGATTTGGGATTGAAAACATCTTGAATATCAAGTTGGAATTGAATAATTGTCCTGCAGTTTCTTATTTACATTTATCTATTTAGTAATGAAGGAAGTGTATACCTGCGATAATTGTTGATCTTGCTATGTAAATTGTATTTTTTCGACCTGGAGTTATTAAAACCAGTTTTTATTGAAACATATGCAAGAGCAATTGTATATTTAAACTCTTCTAAAAATTATTTTATTAAGGCTACAAAATTGTTGCTGTGGAATTGATTTCTTTTCTGAAATTTTTTAAGTTTCTACTACTGTGTTGTTCGATATAAACACTTTCATACATAAATACATATTTAGATAATCTTCTTCCAGCTCAGTGTTAATAAGAATTTTATTTGATGGTGAAGTAGACTTAAGTTTTTCTTCTATATTTACTTAGTGATTTTTAATAATTCATGATATTTGTATAGGTCGTTCAGTGTTTATCGATTGATTTTCCTATTGGTTATGAATTTGTTGCTGATTAGTTTCCTTCAATATCGATGCAATGTTTTCACTGTTCTGTGAGCAGTTTCAACCCGTCAGTTCTTGTCTTTCCTTTTGATGCCATATTGCTAGAATTAAACAAAACACCATTTTTATGTATTCTGTATACCTTGTGGTTTCTTGTACTGGAAAACAAGTATATATCTTTGTAATTTATTGCTTGTTTTAGTAATTTATTAGTTTATTATACAGGGTGCTCTGAAAGTGACTCCCGATCCTTAAATACAATCGATCCTTAAATACAATCGTCTAAAAAACCAACACTTGCAGGGTATTCCCTTGAACGAGAGTCGTTTTTGAGTCTGTGCTCGATTACAAGGCATTTTTATGCCACTGTTTCTGCATTTTAGTTACCTATTTAAGTTTGCAAAAATGTAAATAACCCAAGTTTTTTACCCTCTGTCTAAGTAACTTTAAGATTTTCAGCTCAGTACTTCAGTATTACCATGAAAAAACTTGATAAAAATTGAAATTGGATATAGCTATGTAAATAGAGTTATTTGGGTACATAGAATTGATTTCTTAACTAGAAAGGTTCCTAAATATTTCTGCACATTTTACTTGGGTCTTATGGTTACAGTTAATTTATGATTGAAGCTATTAAATAAATTGTATGGTTTAATTTTGCTCACCTTCAGCCTGAATTATTTTTAGCCCCTTGTAGTAATTGAAAATATTGTAGTATGACCTAAAAGAAGAATATATGTATATATATTTTTTTTTTCCATTTACAATCCGTAAGCATTTAGTACTGTTATATTTTGATAGATTTGGTATTTTTTTTTTTAACTTTATGAAGGCATGTCGTCAAACACTGAAATTTTTTGGTATGAGTAATAAGATTTTACTTTTGCCCAAATTTTTGGAAATTGTTTGGCAAAATATTATTTAATTTTGAGAGTAAACTTTAAATTACGGAAACCGTAATTTTCCCATCGTGTCACGTGATCAGGTTGCTACGTCACACGGTGTCCGAGAAGCGAGAAGAACGATCCTTGTAAAATGGAGGCCTACTTGTGTAACGTGGCTTAATCATATGCGATAAGTGTTAGCTCTATCCCAGTAACGCAATTTTCGTTGTTTACTTATTTTTTTCGGGACTAACTTTGTATTAAACCATTAAAACTTTAATTTATTTGTTGCCATTATTGCAATTGTCATCTACGCATCGTATCGAAAGTTCGTGCGGAGTGATGGCTGCTACTTGAGTCTGCCATTTTGATGCAATAGTAGTTTTTCCGACGCGATGTTGTGATGAATTATTGTAAGTGCACAGTGACAATTTCTAAAGAAATTTTATCTTAAAACTGATGATTGCTACCGAATTCAACTTCTTTTGACTGGAAATAATATTTTTGATGCACTTAAAATTGCTATGGATAAGGTAAGTACGTTTTTTCCCCCGCTATCCAAATGTAAACAAATAATATGCTGTAATAATTTGCCTAAAAATTATGTCTTGGTAAACTGTTTTTCTTTCTTATAATGAATATTAACTTTGAGTTTTATTTTCTATACGATCCAAGCGTGCTCATTGATTTTTCCTGGATCTTGCAATTTTTAATTTGTGCGATCTGTTAACTTTTCTTTGTTTATATATAAGAATACCTAAATTAAATTTAAAAATATTTATTTTTTGATATTGTAAAGAAACCACGTTGCTGTACTTGTCTTGTATTTTTAAGATTTATGTATTCATATTGTATATATTTTATTGCTAAGTTATTGTATGGTTTCAGTTGAAAGTACTTTGGTCAATAGACAAATTTAGGTTAAAACTGCAGAATTTAAAGCGTGTTCCACTGTTTTTTGTAGTGTATAGTGTTGCTTTGATTGTATAAATTAGGATCTGATCAAAATTATGAAACTTTTTGTGGTACCCATTTTTGTAAACTAATGAAGTTTGTCTCTTAGCCACTATACAAATGCCTTTCTAGCTTTTAGTGATTTCCTATAATGCATTCTGAAGTACAATTTACAAGGTAACACTTGCCTGTATTTTAGCTAAGGCTTAGTGCAGTAAGAGAAATGTCTTGAATTGACTATTTTTTGTTTTTCAGTGAAATTACTAAAGTTATTGTTATTGATCTTATTATGATAATCAAATATTACTGTTTTGAAAGCTATAATGTTTGTTTATGTTTCCTTAAATGTATAAGTGCATTGAAAATGTTGTATTATGTGTTGTAAATATACATGTATAATCATAATGATAAACCTTGTCATAATATTTTGGTTATTTTTTAAACCTTTGAGTGTGACCTTTGATTAAGCAAGCTGTTACATTTTTCTATAAATATGCCTATCAAAATTTATCAACTAATCTAATTATACATTTTATTTAATGAAGGATACAATTTCTTATATATTAAAGAATGGATACATTCTTTAAGAAACCAATTACCAATTGCTTAAGGACATTACCTGATAACATTTTAAGCAGTTGCAGTTTTTTTTAAATTTTTTTTACCATTTAATATTCACCAAGTACGAGCATCCATAGAAATTAAAATTTTCTTGATGCCTTCTATGAATCCTTGAAAATGAGAGATCTTTTGAATAAGATGTATTTTTTAGGCAGTATATAGTTGTTTAAACAATAGAAAACCTTAATTGTCTAAAGTCATTATATTATTTTGTACTGGACATGTAATGATTTTTTTTTACAGTAATGTTCGAAAATTATATCAAATTAAGACAATATTATATACCTATCTTATTCCCATAGTTCATTGAAATTTCAAGATTATAAAATATACTTAAAAACTCATTTAAAAGAAAAAATGCTAGCTTAATCTTACTTGCCTTCTTGCTGAGCATCTAAAACTTCTTGCATTAGGCTCTAGTTCATTCTTATTATATGATTAGGATATTAGTTGAATTATTTAAGGTGCTATATTCCATAGAGCCATAGTGATGCAAATGTACACTCAATTTTGTTTTATACTAAGTTGATTTTTGTTTTTATAAATTGAGCTTTGTAAATTAATATGAATTAGTTAAATCATGAAACTACAAAGTTAGCTCCATTAATATATTTAAAGTAAAATAATTTTGGTTCTCTAACAAAGTTGCAAAAGTGTTTGGAAGACCATAATAAAAGATTTTTTTTTGCGTTAAAAACACGAAACTACACATAATTTTGAATGGTACTTCTCCCCAGTGTTACGCATAAGATTGGTAATTAGCGGTGCTTGCAATTTTTAAATGCCTTTCTTGGAAATTTAGGATTTTTGTATTGCAGCATTCTTCTAGACAAACAAGGTTGAAAACTCAAGTACAAGATAAATTTTAATAAATAATTTCAAGACCTATCAAGGATTTATCCACTTTAACATATTTACCCTTTGAACAAAGTTGCCTAATATTTGGAAATGAAAAAGCATGCAAAATTTACCAAATAAACTTAAATTAAGTTATAAATCTTGGGAAAGTTTAAAGTGTTAATTTGTTTTATTTAAAATAAACTTTAGTATAATGTCGACAAAATGTTAATGAATCCATAATCATACATTCATCGTATATTTAAAAAATAAAACTAAGCAAATATACCTAACTTGAGAGATTAATAGTTGGATTTCTGTTTCATCAGAGCTCTGCAAACTTCACAAATTAGTAAATGCAAGTGTGTGATAAATAGTCTTGCATTGTTTAAGCCTCTGTTTTGGAGTTTTTGAATTTTCACCTGTTCAAGATGCTAATGTGAGTATTCCATAAGAGACATGCATGAACAATATTGAAATAAATATCAAGCATATAATATTCTAAAATTGCATTTCATACAATAATCACTTGATAATATAAGTTTTCTGTTTTGCAAACTGTGACTGATCATAAAATCCAGTATAACCAAAACAGACTATTCAAAACATCCAAAATTGAAATCTGCTTTTAAATCTAGTTATTGAAGTTAAATTATTGGAATTACACGGAACATAGATATAATCGTTGAGGCTTAATATAGCCTTTATGTAATTTCTTGGTTTCGTAAATAATGAAATTGATTAAATAGATTCCTTAAATAAATACTGGCAGACAAAACTAGTGCAGCTATAATTTTATCGTCAATATCTTTCCAGTTGATCAGGTTATGGTCTTGTGATAAATAGGGTTCTAAATGTGAAATATAGTGTACTGTACATGGGGTATATGTAAAAAAAAAAATGGAGTACCATTTGTTTATATTTGTGCAGATGCATTTTTAGTAAGGCTCTAAACCAAATTAATCTTAATTATATTATATAAAGCTGATAATATAAATATTAGCTTAAAACCATGAAACTCATTAAATTGAATTTTATGGTTCTGAGCTGATCTACAGAAAAGGTGTTGGCAAAAAACTGGGACTCTCGTAAAACATCAGAATACAATTATTTTACTGATATCTCTGGATTGATCAAGATGCTTAGATAACCAGGTTCAAATTGGTTTGGTAAATCTCGAGTTATAAATACAACATCTTTGATTTCACACTCCTTTGAATCGTATAACACCTATCCTAATTAGCCTATATCATAAGTCTATTGGCCTTTTTATTCTAACTAGATTATAAGGATAGTGGGTCGTATCATTTGAACAAGGAGCTTGGGTATCCAGCAATGCCCATTTTGGTTTTTCCCTATTGTATATAATCGATGCGTTTAAAAGTGAAAGGATTGACTCGCTGATACACTTCCTAAGAAGCTAGAGAGCTGTAGTTAGGGACAGATGCTCAGTTTTTTAAAAATATGAAACTTGTTTCGTGCACCTTACTTAAGAATTATATGAAAATTAGTAATTTATGAAGGTACGAAAAGTTATAGGGTGAGTGTTGTGAATCCCAGTGTTATTTGAGTGTTCACACAACTTTTCTATACCATTAAAGTCCTAAATTTTCAGGATATATTAAAATTTGTGTTGAGAGTTCAAGATGTTTCTAAACTAAAAAAACTTGTCCGATTCTCGAAGTAGAACTCCATGATATTGTCACATTAAATGTAGAAAAATAAAAACAAATTGAAAAATGCAGAGCAGGTATTTTTTGCCAATATTGAGGTGTTTCCCCAAAAAAATATAAAAGCTGTGCATGTACGTTATATATTTTAAAGGTGTTTTTTTTTTTATCTATATCTTGCATACAAATGTAACATTAATGGGAATTTTTTTAAATTTGTCAATGAGTATTGGCTAGCTCAGCGGTTCCCAACCTTTTTAGTTGTGTGAACTACTTATTTAGTAAAAATAACTTTGAGGCCCACTAGTTAATACAATATGCGTGCGTGCTTCAGTAATTAGTAAAACAAAGGTAGTTTATATAACATTTTATAAATAAAAAAGAATTTTATTGTTTTCATTTTGCTATTACAACAATAAGAAAACTAAAAAACAAGTGGTCAAAGGTTAAAAAAAAACAGGATTTTTGTCATTGTTTGATCCCCATGAGTGAGTCAATATCTGGATTAAAACTTAATAGTTTTAGCCATGCTTTTCATGCATTATTCACTCGACACAAGCAAAGAATACAATTGAATAATTTGATCGTTGCTAACAATCGAATGACTTGATTGTTCCCGTCTCTATTCCTGAAGCTCTTGTAATATTTATCCTGGCTTAGATTCTCTTAACCAGTGTCCATAAGTGGGGCGGCCAAAGGGTTGGGAACCGGAGAGCTAGCTGTATGCCAAATTTTATTTAAAAAATTGTCGCGAGTATCGCCATTGTAAAGCTTTCGTTTCAGTCGTGCAGACTTTGGAGTGATCTGATACGTATTCTATTTTTGAACTTGTGGTAACGAACCCTCAAAATAGTTATTTTTAAATATTTTCACATTTATAACTTTTTTTATAGCGGTATTATTTTAAACATTTTTACAACTTTTGTTAACATTAATGAATGTTTAATATATTTGTTATATTTTAAATATTACAAGAGTACATTAAAAGTTACTCCTTCATTCATCCTAATTTGTTTTTAAATCTTCGACAATATATTAATTTTTTAAATATAAAAAATTTAATTTCTTAGAAATGGGTATAACAGTACAAAATTAACATAATTTCTCCTGTGGTTTAAGTAATTTATAGATGTAAAACTTTTTAGTTTCAATCTTTCCATCTTAAAAGTCCCTTAAAATGTGCTTTGTAATTTTTACCTGTTACATCACAAATTTAACATCAGCAGGGTTCCCACGGTCCTTGAAAGTGCTGGAAAGTCCTTGAATTTTTTTTGATGAAATTTGGTCCTTGAAAGTCCTTGAAAAAAGGATAAGGTCCTTGAAAGTCCTTGAATTTTTAAGTGACCAATGACAGTGGTGTAGTGTAAAATAAAAAAGTGCGGGAACGCTATGTTGCATCGTTACAAACTTATATATTTTTTTCTGTGTATTAGGGAAGGGGAAGTAAAAAGGACAACTTTAAATAGTTTGTTAATATTACTATAATAATCTCAAAATAGCTCATGAGTACCTCAAAAAAAAAAATTTGAAAAAATTGCGTGTTTCGACTTATTCTTTTATTCAAATAATTTTTTTAAACTATAGTTATATGGATTTTTAAATAATTTGCTTTGCATAACCCATTTTAAAAGATTGTTTAGCACTTTGTAAAGGATTATAACACATTTTCAAACATATTATTGACACAAATTTTTAAACATTTTTTACAATAATTTTCCAAAATGTCAGAGATGCAATGGGTTCGGATAAATTCCTAGATTCTGTAGCTCCTCAAAATAGGTTTTCAAAATGAATGAAAAAGATTGGGATTGTTGCAGAAGTTGATTGAAAGTTTTATGGCTTTTCTCCTTCTCAAAAAGAAAATGTAGAGAAGTTCCTTTTGCTTGATAGATCCTTCCTTTCCTTTTCCAAATTTGCTCCATTAATAAAATAATTGGAAAATTCAAATCCATCTGTTGATTTAAAATTTCTTGATAAAATATTAATTTGTGTGCTATCTCAATCATCTCTAATTTTAAGCAGGATATTTCAATGTAGTCTCATTACTTGCCAGATTTGCATAGGCTGGTTTTTTTTTATCTTAACCAGTTCGATTTTGTCTTTTCAACATTGGTGACAATAATAGTCAAAAATGGGCATAAATCGGAGGAGAAAGCAAACTGCAAAATATATATGATATGAATAATTTGCCATCAAAATCGCTAGATTTTAAAAAAGATCGGGGAAATTTCCTCCCCTTAATGCCGCCACTGTATGATTTTTTTTTTAAGAACTGCTGCTACATTTTTGGAGTAAATTCTGTAATAACTGTAAAAGTAAAACTTTCCCATTCTCAAACCGAAAAGCAATTTAATTTTGTATTTTAAAGTAATACATCTGAATTGCTTTCCTGCTTCTTCGCAGCCCAATTTCGATGTATTATACCCATTTGCAAAACCATTAGCACTTTTATATTAAGGAAAATCAAATATACAGGACGGGCCTTAGAGTAAAATGCTATGTGTGCAAGAATGAGTTTTGGCGCCCCTTACAATGAAAATGGGTATAAAAAACACTCCAAAAATGGTATGGGTGCAAACTATTAAAATCGTAGAGTTTTCTGCACTAAATAATATTATTTTAAGTCAGCTTTTATTTAGGAACCCGTGGATTCAATTTTTTTTTATAAAACATAAAAATTGTAATAAAATTATTTTCATAAGAATTGAATAAAATACATGTTATTAAAATTACTAATTTTTGCTACGTATTACTTTTTTTAGTAGTCCTCTGCTCTTAGCGCAAGCCTTGGAACCCCTTTTCAACACTGGGTTGTGAAGGGCTGCAATTTGGCTAATGAAGCATTATCAGTACTGCCAAGTTAAAGTGAAACAAAGTTAACAACTGTTCAGTTCTGTCACAACAACGTAGCGGAGTGCTTGAAGCCAGTCTCTTTACTATACATTCAAGCAACATTTTATTTGTTGAACTAAACATATTCAAATTCACAAACATACAAAAGCGAAGTTAATATTAAGGATTTAAAAATCAATACTATTTTGAATATATTTTTCCATGTTCAAACAAGTTATCAGTTTGATTTTCCCAATAACTGGGGATAAAATAAATATTTCCCAATATCTGACAAAAAATATATGCTATAATTCCGTGATCTCAAAACACCTTAAAAGCTAATACAAAATATCAACATTCTGCTCTTACTATCTGGATTTTTAGCACTAACCAGTTGATTCCGTCAGAACCGCAGGTTTGCTTAACTTTTTTGGGTTGTGAAAAAAACCCATCTTTTATGTCATTTGTTTTTTCCTTTTGAACTAATTCATTTGTTAGGTACGTTGAGAGGTTTACAAATAATTTATTAAATCCGTGATATAAAAATTAAAAAAAAAAGTTACATAACTTTTGTAGATAAATCGGTTAGTGCTCCCGTTAAAATTAGAGAAGGGGAAATATTTTTTAAGGAAAGCGCACAAATAACTGTATGTGTTAGGCCAAAGTTTTGTTCTTTAAAAATGTAGATATTTGGCGTGAATTTGTGGGTGGAAGTTTTCGACTGTATATACGACGAACCATACAAATTTGACATCTGGAATTCCTCCACAAATACAGATCATTCATTGAAGAAGATAATTGCTATTGAATGAATCATAGCTAGATGTAAACATATATTATGTCAGTTCATTTCTAATCAAGGAGAAATGGCAATGTGTGGATTGCCTCGCCTCTTTCAAGTGTTTTACAAAAACTAGAATTTGCCTGCTCAGCTCTGAAGTTGTGGATCCCAGACGAAAGCAAATTCCCACGAAATGACTTTTTTGTTTGCTTACTTGGCTTTGAGTTCAGTATCACGTAAAGAGAGGGGGGGGGGGGGATTAGATGAGGGAACGTCATTCCGCCTTCTATTAATGTAAAGGATCGCCTTTGCCTCGTGTTTCCACTCCACTACACCCCTGACCACCGATAATCTCCGTTTTGTAATTTTACATCTGATGTAGTATTTAAAATTATGGTGCTTAAATTTTTCTAGAAAGGTCCTTGAATTTTTCTAGAAAGGTCCTTGAATTTTTTTAAAAAGGTCCTTGAAAGTCCTTGAATTTTTTTCTTCAATAAGAGTGGGAACCCTGATCAGAATGGTACCTCTGATAATCTCAACATTTTAATTTTTCCATTTTTTTACTTTAGATTTTTCAGCTACTCCCACATTGCATTAGTTATAAGGGCATTATTTTTATAACTTACACAATGTGAGGATCTTTGTTGCTTAGTGGTGTATTTTGATAGTATTATGATTGTAAAAAAAACTAGTAAGAGTATTGCATACAGTTTTAGATGGCCCCTGTTCGATTTCTTTCTCTCTGCTTTATCAATCCGGTCTCCATCCAGGCCTGCTAAACTTTCTAATTTCTTTTACCCAAACTGATTTCTGTGTGACACATTTTCAAACTTTATTGCATAGTTGAGCAAACTTTTAAACTGAGGGATAGTTGTACTTTTTAAATTTAATTAAATCTAAGTTTAACTTGACCTAATACATTTTCTAGAATTTTATTCGAAGGAATTGCAATATTTTTTTTTATACTTATGCATATCGAATAAAATCATGTTTATAAGGAATTTTTGAAAAAGGAAGATTTCTTTCTCTTTAGCTTAGTGATCTCAAAGTACTTAAGTCTCATGGGCTCCTTTTCCCTCTTGCAATCGGGTTACAAGTGTGCTTTTTTTTTTTTTTTTTTTTTTTTAAATCGAAGCAGAAATTTCTAATTTGTTAAAAAGAGGGCGTGGGAGTGCATTCTCAGGGGAAGGGGTCAATGTCTGATAAAGTAGGCCAGTTTGGTACAAAAGTTTTTTTTTCCTTCCATTTTTCTATGTAAGTACTAGTACTTCCTTTAAAAAAAAATACATTTAAATCCCAAAAATAATTTGGGTACTTAATGATTTACTTGGAATGAATTTAATGATGTTTAAAATAATGTTATGTAACGTAATCTTCCAAATTGAATGTTATTTTTTTATAAAATATTCTGCGATATTCATAATTATTTATCAGGCGGAAGGTGCACGGTGAAAAGTTGGACTAGTAGGCGCGTGTGGTATCTACCCCACCTCTTTAAATTATTTAGGGCTTCGATGATTATTAGTTTTGAAATAAAAAAATTAAGACACATTTTATAAACATAACAAATTAAGTATTAACTTTATAAATAAGTTTCGAGTAAATTTTAGTCTTTATATTACGAATAAAATAAATGTCATATTTTCAAATATTCATTGTAATTTACCCCCAATTTTATAAAAATATGTTCGTAAATACTACAACAATTGTTATTATTGTGTTACTAAAAAACACTTTCCAACTACTTAAGGGATTTGTTACATTCTTTAATGAGTTCTGGAAGGTGCATAATGATGTCATGTGGCTACATTTGTCCTTTCTCCAATCGGTTTCGTGGTCTTTGTCTATGTACTTCTCATTTTAACTAAACGACTTCATTAATATAATTTTCTTCATTGTCTGTGCTTTGCTTACTAAAAAATTCTCATTCTGTAGTATCTTCATTTTTGAAGATATTATTTTCATCACTTTCAACTGCTTCCAATAAATTCCTTCAACTTTCCATTTCTTTTACGTACAGACTCACTTTTTTCACAATTTTTATAATATAATTAAGGAAAATATTTAAAAAAAATTGAATAATATAGTAGTCATAGTTACTCAGGATGTTAATATACCAAATATGTCTAAGCACTGGGCACTCGGATAGGGTAAAGTCTCTCACAAGGAGACGCATGGGGTATAACAGACTCCAACCAACCGGAAATTCCTTATCTAAAAACAGTTGCGACTTCAAACTGGTCCTGAGGATCAAAGATAGTGACAAACTCAGCTACACACAATATCAGTATATTCTTGTGTGAAAATTTTGAATTATTTAACTTTTCCCGAGGGGTGGATTATGCCTTATCCCACGCGCTTTCTGCCGTGCTAAGTAGAAATATTAAAAAAAAATATATATTAATTATTAAACGTAATTACAGGAGTTATTTCATTATTATAGTACTAATTCAAATTTTAGTAATGATTGTATTGAAAATTTAATCTGGCACACATTTAAAATCACTGGACAGATTGTATATTTTAATGCGTCTCTTTGGGGGAGAGGGGGGGGGGGGATGATAAATACATTAGTAAAAATTATCAGTAGCAACTATAAAGTTAATGTGGTTTCATCTTTAATATTTCTACTTTCTCTACAAAAAAAAAACATAGAGCATTTATTAAAACCATTGTTAATGAAAATTAACCCCTATTGGAATTCTGTGAATCCAAATTAGTTTTGGTAGGTAGGATGTTAGTCTGCAATTATGTCACCGAATTTGGCCTTAAACTAATCATTATGCATTTTTAGTTTAAAAATAGTTTCATATCTGAAAAAACATGTTTAAGAAAAATGTAGACAGTTTGCTTAGGTGATTAATAACCATGAACAACCAATTTTGCCTTTAGTCTGAAAATTTATTGATAATCATCTTTTAAATCCAAAAATTGCACGTCAGAAAAAAAACCAAAATTAAATACACTCAAATTTTAGCTGATGTGTTTTCAAGGTATAGTTTTTTAACAGCTGCAATTTAAATTCAATTTGATTTCAAAACTTAATGGAGAGTATTAGAAAATGAACCAGGATTCATTTTGATCACAATGGCTTTTGCAAATTTTGGAGCTCTTAACATTTTCAGGCATTGACTATCTGAGAATCAATCCAAGGTAAGGCATCCACCATACTAAACATGAAGTTATAACTATTTGGCTAAAGTGACAACGGTTTCCTGAAAGAAGTTTCAGGATTTTGAAGTGACCACCACATTACTCACCTTGCAATGAGTCGGACAGCCAGACGTTTAACTGTGAAGTGCATCTTTTGGCTGTAGAAGGGTTTTTCCAAGTTGTCTCTAGGGAATACTACTTGGAACAAGCCGGGAAGCAATCTTGAGGGCAAAGCATCCATCGCAGTTGTCAAAAATTTTGGTGCAGCTAGAACAGTGACTCCCCATCCACCTCACAATCATTCATGAATAAAAATTTTAACAGGCTACTTGTCACCAGAATGCCAAATGCAATTAGCGTGGAGAGAGATTCCATTCTATCATTTGTTTTGATGGCAACAGTGCAGCTTACACTTACAAACTTTCATTCTGGCTGGGCCTCACTCGGCATATTTAGTTAAGATATCAAATCGTCAATTTTAGTTAATTGGATAGTTTTCCCCCCTGAATTGTTCATTGCGCAACAGGTTTGCTATTTATCAGAGATATTTTTACCTGCCCTGGAAATTCCATCGTCATTTGGGATTCTAATCGATATTCAAGAAAATTAGTAAAATAAATAATCAAAGTTGACTAGCAATTAGTAAATTTTAAATTAATAATTTAGATGCAGCCCTGGCTGTTCTTGCTTGTACCCCATGAGCCACAACTGATCCATCGAGCGAAGCTTTTTAGAACTAAAGCCATCATTCATATGTGACGACCACAGTTGGTTTAGTTGTATATAATTTTGATAAAATGAGGTTGTCTTGTAATTTTACAAAATTAAACCATGGGCATGTACAAATCTTTCTTGTTGGGCTTGTTTTGAAAAGCAAGTTGATTTTTAAATACTGGTTTGGGATACATTTGACATGGGTGCTGCCAGGAGGGTGCATTTGTATCCCCCCGCGATTTTTAAAGTTGAAAATGACGGGTGATTGAGACTTTAAAGTATTCAATGGATAATAAATTAAATACGTAACAATTTAAATTTTATTAAGATAGCCAATTGAAAAATCAATGTTAAAACAAAAAAATTATTGCTTTACTACTCCTTAGGTGCCATTTGCACACCCATGAAAATAATTTTGCTGATGCTCATGTCTGAGTATATAAAAATATCAGACGACTTAAATTTCTTTACACTTAAGTGGCACGGCCACATCAGCTACCTAAATAGTAATTATTTTTTAAATATTCCATTTTTTATCTTGCGTGTCTACTGATTGATTTGGATAAATGCACAAAATCAATCTTATTTAAAAACTTAAACACTTTTAAGATATGTATCTAAAACTGTGGTAGTTTTCAGATAAATCAGCAAGATTGAAATAACTATTGAATATATTTACATATATTACTTGCAACATAAAAATTTCAATCCTTTGCTACTTTATTTCTTAATCTAAGCATCGTTTTTTAATTAAGTGAATTTTGAATATAAAATGGGAGTGGCCAATTATTTTTTCAGCTTATCTATGGGCACCAGCAAGATTACTTCTGAAGTGCTTCTGAAGGCTGCTAAATTTTTACCAAACTTTTTTTTGTTTTTGATTTTTCAACAATGATAAATGGTTATTATATTAACAATGATAAATGGTTATTATATTAACAATGATAAATGGTTATTATATTAACAATGATAAATGGTTATTATATTAACAATGATAAATGGTTATAATATTTCTGTTCAAATGAATAATTTAAGACCTCTTACAATTATTTTTTTGATAAATTTTGCCACTTTTCCAACTTAACCCACTGACGGTTATGCACGTATATATATGTCATTTGATCCCCAGTTTTTCCAGCAATACACAACATTTTTAAATTTATAAATGAAATTAAAAAATAGGATGATAGTTTATAACCTATCTAAAACAAAATGAATTAAAATAATTTAAAAAAAAATATGTTTTTGAACTTGAAATATAATTTAAAAATTATTGCAGGAAAAACAACTGTAGAATTTCACCCATTCCCCTGACCGTCAGTGGGTTAATATTCAATTTTCAATAATCTTGCAATGCAAGAGCACTCTGTTCATGAATGCTGTCAGAAGAATGCAAAAGCACCCTCCTAGATTTGCAAATTAAAAAAAAATTGAACAAAAGGTTTAAATTCTAAGGGAATATAAAACATGCCACTTTGAAACTATGGTTCAGTGTTACATTGTGCATTATTTATTATTATAAGTCTTCTGTTTATTTCGTTTTTATAGCTGAGTATTTTGCACTTGCATGGTGTGATTTTCAGGCTCTTGTTGTATAGTATTACTCGGGGCTCGAAAATTATATTGCTCGACATGCCTGGGGCATGTAAAAATTCAGATCAGATCAGTCATGTATTTTTTTTCTCGTACATGACTCTCGCCAAGCCTGACATGTAAATATTTCATCAAAAATACCTTTAAAAAAATAAACATTTTATATTTTCACAATAAAGTCGCTGACTTTATTGTGTAGTGTGAAAATATTTTTAATATAGTATGTTAATATATTCAAGGATGAGAGTTTTCCTCCTTTTTTGATTTTTATGCAACATTTTCCTTTTCTTTGTCCTTGTTTCAAGGATCCACTTTTTTCTCATCTGAACCAGTTTTTCCTGCAAAAAGTTTACTTTTCCTCATGTCTAAACAAAAAAATTTCCCTCTTAGCTCCCCTTTCCTCACAGATTACTTGACAAGCTCCTAATATTTGAAATGTAATTATTATATACTATACGAAATTTAATTGTATCTTTAACATTATTGAATCAAACTTCCTGCATACTTTTTCTTAAAATTCTTTTGCATTCCTTCCGCTTGCTTTTTTTTAACTTATTTCTGGATTTCCTCCTCTTTGCTAGCAATTCTTTTTTGACTTGTCAGTACTAGATACATGAATATGAATGAAATGTTCAGGCATGTAAAATTTTTTAAATTTTTCGGGCCCTGGTATAACTGGAGACTGGAAGATGTCTCAATATTTAGTCATCAAATACAAACCCTGAGATGCATTTTTGGAATTCAATTGAGCATTTCCTATACTGCCTTTGTGTTTTCTTTCTTTTTTTTTCCTTCGTTATTTCTGTAACTAGGAAGAAATAAAATGTTGCACTTTTGCATTTTTATGTGTTTCTGTTCCTTTGTTTGAAACACTGTCTTTTGAATACTGCTAGAACTACTTGAATGATGAAAAACATAGAAAAATAAAAAAATCGCTAAAAACATATTTTTTTGGTGTTTTTCCTTGTATGAGAAAAGCCTTTTTCTTCGTGGTTGCATTAAACATCAAATTAAAGCTTCAGAGAAGAGGATTTTAAAATTATCTTTAAAATATCGAGCAGATGGTCTTTGCAAACAATAGCATTCAAATTGACATTGAATCTAACTGAAAACCAAGGTATAATATTTTTGAACATTCTTGAAAACTACTACCATTTTTAAAACACCACATGCAAAAATGTATGGGAAAATGAAAAATATTTATAAGAAATGTGTTTCGAAGAACTATTGATTTTTCAATAGGTAAAAATATTATTAAATATGCTACATTCAAATTACATTGTGAAAAACTGCCTAACATAAGAAATCTGACATTTGGTAGCACCACTTGCACCCCTCTGCAAAAAATCCTGCTGCCACCCGTGACTCTTTTGTACATCCCTGACAGTGACTATGAACTTAATTTTTGCTTTTAAAAGTTTCTTCATTTAGTTGCCCTACTAAAAATATTAACCTTGTAACAATTTCATGTGAAGAATTGTTTGACTTTGTAGTTTACTTAAATTGATAATCGAAAGAAAGTATATGATCAGGTCAAACTAGACTATTAGGCAGCAATCTTTTGTTGCCGAAGATCAGCAAAAGTTAATTGAACTAAATAAATTTTTGAGTACTGGATGATCTCTAGTGTATAAAAATATTATTAGTCACTAATATCATCTGAAAATTTTCTTCTCCGATTGTATCAGTAGTTTAGTCTTGTGTTGGGAATCAAGGACTTGTTGTTAGAAAGAAAATGAAGAGTAAAATTCCTTCCTAGAATGTACCAGGAATTTCCGACAGGGTTCCCATAGTCATTGAAAGTCATTAAAAGTGCTTTATATTTGTGAACTTGTTTTCAAGGCCTTGAAAATGCTTAGAGGTACTTAAAATTCCTTGAAAATGCTTGGAGATCTTTAAAAGCCCTTAATTTTTGAGGATGTTGTGTGCCAACTGCAAAATTTATAAAAATGCAACTCGGGCTTATTCTTGCGTGACCACCACTTATCTGCCCCATATTGGAATTCTCCGACATATTTTTATTATGCATCCACCAACTTGTAACTTTTTTTTGGTAGAAAATATTTTATTAAAAATTTATATACAGATATGATGCCTGAAAACAAATTTTCAAAGGTCCTTAAAAACTTTATTAAGGTCCTGAAAAGTCATTGATTTTCACCCTGTTTTGAATTGTACATGTATTAAAAAAATTAAATAAAACAAAAAAATCTTGGCTATGAGCTTTATTATTTCAATGGATGCATTCTTAAAACCCTTAATTTTGAACAATTTATAAAAGCATTGAAAAAATGAAGAGTATAAAAGTTAGTTTAATACTAAGGGTTTGCATTGTTTGGCATACTCAGCTCCTTCAACGTGCATAATGCGTAACATAAATGTGCATTTACCTTTATAGATGGTTAACAAAGACTTCATGTTTTATTTTTTATTCTTCTAAGTTTAATTTCAAAAAAATATCACTGTTAATTGTACCATAGAATGAAGAATACTGCAAAATATTTGGGATGATTTTCTTTTTGAACTCAACTTAAAAGTTTCTTCATTTGTATTACTATTTTTTTAATGATGTTAGCTTCTCTTTTTAGATAGTTTGTATGCCTATGAACCTTATCTTAGAATATTTTTTCCAGGATGAATCCCTCTTATCCAGTAGTGGAGAATTATCTGTTAACAATGACATGGACACAACAGAGATGAATGAAACACAAAATTCTCCAAATCAAAATTCAGGCAGTGATTCTGATTCGGATTCAAGCTCCGGTTCTGCATCGAGGTCCGCAAAGTCGGATTCGGATTCTGGATCTGCTTCTGAAGGAAACAAATCTGGTTCAGAAAGATCTAAAAAAAGTTCAATTTCTGGATCAAACAAATCCAATTCGGGATCAGATTCTGGATCTGGTTCGGAATCGGGAAGGTAAGAGAAAATGCAAAACCCATATTGTTTTCAATGTAAAATATTTTGATGTGCAACAGTCAAGTAATTATGCAGATTATTTTAATAGTCTTTTTAAATTTATGCAAGTGATGATTGTTTAAATTTTATATAAATTTTATGGTTTTAATGTTTTTTTTATAATTGTGCTTTATAAAAACTAATTTAATTTACTTATAACATTTTAAACTTAATCTGTATCACTTGTCATTTGTAGAGAGAGTAAAAGCTCTTTGAAAGAAAAGCCAAGTGGAGATTCCAAATCTGAACAAGAATCTGCATACAGCGAGGCAGAGGGAAATGGAAAGCAAAGCTCTTCAGAGAGTGATGGTTCTCAAGAAACTAGACGAAGAGATACCAAGCGTTCTCCCAAGGGGAAAAGAGATATTGATGATTTAAAGCAGGTATTGAACCTTAAGGGAATTATATTTATTACTATATATGGGGCATTAACTTTTCTTGTCTAAAAAGAGTTACTTTTATGCTTAGTGTTTTCTGAGAAAGCTCTTCAAAATCATAATTATATAATGAATATATTACAATCCAAAGGATGTATGTTTTGTAATAAACTATTAAGCCGTTGTCATTTCCAGTTTGTTATTAAAATATTAATAAGATTTTAACATATTAAGATTTTCAGTACAAATTATTCCTCTTTAATGAAGGTATAAAAGGAGTAATACTATTCAGTAAAAGATTTTTATTCTTCTTGCTTCCCTATTTTATGCATACTGTGTACTAGGGTTAATCAGTTGACATAGGCAAGGTTTGGGTCATAAGTTAATGATACCGCAGTAAAAAATTCCATTAAAATGAATTCATGTGTTTAATGATTGTTCGAATAAAAATGAAGATGCAAAATAAAAATTTCCACCACAAAATATTAACAGTTACAAGAAAATCGAACAGGAGGTGTTAGAGCAGCCTGAAGAATGTATAAATTAACAAATTTACTTAAGAGTTTTAATAAGTTACTGCTGAGACTGTGAAGAAATGAAACTTGGAAATATTTTTTTTTCATACTTAAAATTCCCATGTGACACTTCAAAGATAATATTTATATGACAGATATTCAAAACTTTATTGCATTTTTTCTTTAGATATTTTCCTAATATCTAAATATTATATATAGTTTTGTATTATATACAAGGGGGCTCCCCTCCTGCTCGCTAACGCTCACCAATTCCCGAGGTTTCTTTAGTTTGCGCTCACGCAATCAATATATTTGCTCACAAAATCTCCGAGTTTAGTTGGTGTGCGCACCTTAACGCTTTTCGGTAAAGTGCAATCCTAACTTAACGCAAACCCATAGTTTAAATCAAGAATGTTTTCCCTGTTAATTAACAATGCCTTTAATAACTGTTAGCAGAGATGTTTGCATTATATTCTCTCGCCCCCTCCATTCTCTTCTAGATGCATATGTATTCACTGAAAAACTATTTCGATAATTCCATTGGGCTGAACGAAAAAATAATTGTTAACACAATCTTCTAGAAGGTCCATTGCTAAATGCCAGTTCCGAAAAAGTATACATGTGATATCAAAAAGAGAAAAAAACAACATTGGCAATGAAATGGAAAAAGCCGGGAAGGGGTCATTATTTAAAGCATGACAAAAATTGACCAGAGGTAAAAGCATAATTTTTTTGCGATGACAAGAAAATGACCTGTATGAACCAATAAAACTACCTTAAAAGTGGAGTAATTGTGTCACTTATATGAAAAATCAATGGAACAGGAATAGATGGTTAAAAAACAAACCGAAAAAGTAAAATGGGAAAAAAATAAATGAAAACTTACCTAAATTCCCCGCAAAGATGGAGCAAATAGAAAGATTTAATACATAATACAAAAAATGAAACTGGAAACAAAAACTGAATCTGTAATAAATGCAACAGGGTTCCCATGGTCATTGAAAGTCATTAAAAGTGCTTAATGTTTTTGAACTTGTTTTCAAGGCTTTGAAAGTGCTTGAAAATGCTTAGAGGTCCTTAAAAGTCATTAATTTTTGCAGATGTTGTGTGCTCAACTGCAAAATTTATAAAAATACAACTCGGACTTGCTATTCCCACGTGACCACCACTTATCTGTATTGTATCGGAATCCTCTGACATATTTGTATTGCGCATCCACCATCTTGTAACTTTTTTGGTAGAATATACTTTATTAGAAATTTATATATAGACATAATGCCTGTAAAGAAACTTTCAGTGGTCCTTAAAAACATTTTTAGGTGTTTAAAAGTCATTGATTTTCATTCGGTGATTTGAGTGGGAACCCTGTGCAACTCTTAATCAAACTTTTTTCATGTGAATTCAAATTATATTAAAGCAATTGAATTTTTATTGTAGTCAAAATGTTCTATCTTTCTTCTTAGTGTCACTTTCATTTCTATATAGAACAAAGCAATATAAACTTTAGAAATGGTGATACTAACCCTCAAATTCCAAGCAGAATGAAATATATAACTCTCAGAGCAGTCCTTCATATACAGAAATAATAGGCAGATGAAAATTATGTCTAAAAGATGTTTAGCGTGAAAGTGTTTAGTAATTTAAATTGTTTATTTTATTAAATTACAAAAAGTAATGCTTAAATGTTCAAATCAATTAAAATGCTTTGATTTTCTCCTAAGCTATGGGAAGAAAACCCTGAAGAATTTGGAATTAGAAGGTCAGGAAGATCTCGAAAGGAGCCGGCCAGATACAATATTGGAGAGGTCTGTATTTTTTTTTGGAATGTGTATGAATGGTCCAGGGAAACAACTATTTTAGTCCACTTTTTCATAACATTTAATTGTTAGTTTTATTCATGAGGTTAACTTTGACAGTATGTTATAATTTTCTGTTCAAAATAACATAAGTCCACATAGTATTAGCTACTAAAAAAGCGTTGACACACCCTTTCTACGAGATGATACATTTTCATTTGTCTTTTCCTCAAAATTGATTCTCTTTAATTAAAGGGGATTTTTTTCTGAACCTTTTTCATATATTTTGCCAACCAAATTAAATTTGTTGAGTTTGTAAATAATCTAGAAAAATGTCATCTGATGATGAAGTAAATACTATCCGACAGGTATATCTTAGTAACTTATTTATTATATATATATATATATATATATATATATATATATATATATATATATATAGGTATAAGTTTAAAAACCTCCTTTTATTCCTAGCTTATGGCCTATAGTTATTCTATGTAGAAAACAGTGTTAAGGGTTAGAGAACCACCTCCAATATTAAATGCTTAAATTAATTTGTTATAAATTTACTTAGATTGGTTAAGTTTTACTTTTAAATTTTTTTTTACTTGAAATATTTAACTAAATTTTATTTCATTCAATAGGATTCAGATGGCAGTGACAGTGGCAAAAGAGGAAGTGATTCAAGACCATCAAAGCGTAGCAGGCGGAAACAGTTGCGTTACAATTTATACTTAATAAGTTTTCTTATGTTTTATTTGTTTATAATATTTTTTGATTCTCATCCATTATGTTTTCTTCTTAGGTCTCAAGACTGGGATAATTCGGGAAATAGTGATAGTGAAAGTGAAGATGGCAGCTTTCAAAGTAAAAGGAGTGCAGCTTCTCGCAATCGATCAACACAGTCTGAAAGAAGAAAACCCACTAAATCAAATAGCAATAAGAAGAAAACTAAGCCAAAGAAGAAAAGGGGAAATTCTTCAGATGATGATTATGGTTCTGATAGCGATGATGAGAAGTCTGTGCCTTTGCGGCAAACAAGGAAAGAAGTTAGGTAATAAAATATTTATTTTTTATTAAACAATTATATCAAAGGGAAAATTTTATGCTTTGTAAAATTAAGGGTACAAATAATTATCATGATTTTTTTAAAATTTATACCTGAATTTATTCTTTATTCCGTAGATTATCTTCATAATTTGTGTTTAGTAACGTCTTATTTATTTGTGCTACAACTTTAAATTAGTTTATTAATATTTATTAAATTATGTATTGTTAAAGAGACATTAAGTTTAGAAGGTTTTTCATTGATTTTGCTTAGCTTAAAAATTGTTTTGTATTCGTTTCTTGAATTCCATAGCACAAAATATTATTTTTTTAAATCAATATTTTATATTGGAGGTTATTTATTTACAAATAGAAATTCACAGCATCAAGTTTTTAGATTTTATGCGTCGAAATTGTTAAATAGTCAACTGTTTTTGTATTGTAATGAACCATCGTAAAACTTTTTGTAGTTACAAAGAAGAAAGTGCAAATGAGACTGAATCAGATGATCTTATAGAGATGGACTATAATGAAACAATGATGGAGGAAGAAGTAGCTGAAACAATTGAGAAAGTTCTAGATCACAGAGTAGGAAAGAAAGGAGGTATGCTTTAAGTATCTGGTTTATATCAAGTGATGAACATCTGTTATTTTGTTATATGTATTATTTTGAAGTAAATGTATAGTTCAGTTTTATCATTTAATACATCTTCATTTTCTTGCTCACAAGCCGGACTCAAAAAAGGTTAGAACTAATTTAATTACTCATAATATATTTTCAAGAGTTCTGTTTACTCTGATTAAAAGAAATTACTCGTCTTTCAATTGCATGAATAATTTTCATGCTACAGGGTGTTCCACTTAGATTTTAGGATATTTTTTGCATTTTGAGCTTGCGTTTTTATGGGATGTATGTTTTAACGAACATTTAGACTTTTCTGAGCAACTCTACGATTTTTTTTCATTAGGATAAATTGGCATAAGCTCTTATTTTTTTTACCATTATAGGTCTAAGCCGAACACCCTGCATATCAAATATTCAGTCTGGTAGACTATACTTTTAAGTTTAAAAAATAATTTTGAGCATGCTTTCTTTCCTACAGAGTGGCCAAAATAAAACTGATCCCCAGAAAAGTTTAATTTTAACCTTAAATTTATACTTGTAATGTCCATCCTTGCCTTTCCCATGTATTTTCAGGGCCAATTTTATTTTGGTCGCCCTGTCTTACTAAGTCTCAAATTGACAAAATAAAATCTGAGTTTGTAATAAATATTCATATGGTTTTGAGTTGTGATGATTATATTTTTAAAAGTAGTTTTTGTTTTTATATTTTGTGGCTGTGCATGCAGAAGTTATTTCTTTAAATATGAAAAATAACTAGTTATTTACACACTTCACTATTCATAGCCTAGTTAGTAATTAAGTCTTATTAAATATATTTATTTTTTATTCTGTTGGAGTAAAAAAAAAAGGATATTTTTGATATTCTTTGGATTTATTTTGATCTCATTAATCATTATTATTTAAAAATTACTTTATATGTATAGTAATGATTTTTATCCTGCAGCTACTGGTGCATCCACCACAGTTTATGCTGTAGATGACTTTGGTAATCCTAATGATGATAACACTACTGAAACTGAAGAACAGTATTTAATTAAATGGAAAGGGTGGTCATATTTGCACAATACTTGGGAATCTGAGGCAACCCTTAAAGAGCAAAAGGTTCAAGGGATCAAGAAGCTTGAAAATTATATAAAGAGACTAGAGGAAATTGCTGAGTGGTCTGTATTTTGTTTTGCCTTTCTTTTGGTGTGTTGTTAAAGGGCAATTATAAAATTTTCATTAAATTTTTAATATTCATGCAGGAAAGCACATGCTACTCCAGAGGATTTGGAATATTATGAATGCCAACAAGAAATGTCTGCAGATGTACAGACTCAACATCTCAAAATGGAGAGGATAATTGGTAAGGTTATTATATATGTAATTGGCTTTGGTATTTTAAGGCAGGACCGTTTAATGTTTTTTAAATATATATTTATTTTGAGATCTGTCATCTTTGCTAACTCTTAACTATAATTTTTGCTTTTCTTCCTGGTTATCAAGAAGATAAAAAAAAAAAAAACAGAAAAGGGAAGGGGTGGTTGGGGGGAGATAAACACTTCACAATCGTATGGTTGCGACTGAAAGTTTCAATCGTAGTTTCTTCAACTTAATTTGCTTCTTAACTATCTTTATTAATTATCATTGGAGTGTAGATTGAAAGCACCCGCATAGAAAAAAGCTTGTATCTTTCATAGCAATTCATTAATAAAAACAGTGATTTGTATAAAATTTTTTTTTCGTTAATAATGTCTTTTAATTGGCTATTTTACATGTGTTACAGCTCACGGGCCATCCAAAAGTGGAGATGGAAGTGAAACTGAATACTTCTGCAAATGGGCTGGTTTGCCTTATATAGAATGTACCTGGGAAGAAGGTAGTTTAATTGAAAAAAAGTTTAAAGATAAAATAGATGAATACTATACTCGACAGAAAAGTGTGAAGATACCTAGTAAAGTTTGTAAAGTATGTCTTATATTTTTATAATAATAAATAATGAACAGAAAATTCATATCTTAAACCAATTGTAATCGAAAAAATAATGTGCAGATTGACATTGCCATCTGTTAAATTCGAATCTAAAAAGATGATTTTTATTGTACTTTGTATAGTATTAACATAATTTTTTGCAGGAATTTGATTTGTACATTTGATTGTTTACATATACATTATGTTATTCCATAAATTTTTTAAAGCAATTTATAGTCTAATATCACTTGTAAATATCCCTATCAAGAAAAGATAAATCTTTATCTTAAATCCCTAGCAAAGAAATGTAAGCATAATTTTATTATTTATTGAAGTTTTATATTCCTTTTCAGGCTCTCAAACTCCGTCCGAAATTTATACCTTTAAAAACCCAACCAAAGTATGTTGGTGGTCCTAATCAGTTAGAATTGAGGGATTACCAATTAGATGGCCTTAATTGGTTGGCAAGTTCATGGTGCAAGTGAGTATTATTTTAAATTATAATTTTGTTCAATTTTTAAAATTTTATGGCATTTGTAGGGATAATATATAAAATATTATAGCTTTGCTTGTGTTTACAACTATAATTTTTGCAATGTACAACTTTAAATTACTTTAAAAAAGTTAAATAATTTGACATGTATTTCTTTCTATGATTATTTTGTTCCTATTTTTATGGTTAATTAGAACACACTTGTGATAAAAAAAAAAATGCACTAATTTCAGCAAATGTAATTAAAAACAATTCGCCAAAAACACACAGCATTATGATTTAAATAATATGTAAGTCATACATGTGATTTTTCCACAAATTAGCAGAAATCTGTGAATTTTTTCAAAATTATTCATCATCCGTTAAAAAACTCTTGTCATCCGTGAAAATTTTGAAAATAGATAAATTTTCAACTTTTTTTCTGAAGTCGTATCAAAAACTCTGCTTTTAACTGGAATATAATTTTGATTATAAAACTTATTTTCTTGTACAATTAAAACAAGCCAGCTTTTTTTAGATTTGGCAAATAACCACAACGTACTTGTATTGGAATGTTTTTTGGATATATTCCGGTAAAAACTGAGTACGAAATTTAAGAATATTAAAGTTTCTTTGAATTCATAGCAGTCTGAAAATTAAAAATGAAACTTTTTGCCTTTTTTTTGGAAGAATAGCAGCAATTTTCTTTGTCAAAAAATTTCAATTGAATGCTATATAATCAGAGTTTTACTGTATTTAACCATTAATTACCATTTCTGAATGTGTACAAAAACATTTAAATCAAGTTCAATTTTCCAGTTAAGATTAATACATGAACACAGTTTTCTTTATTTAATTATTGTGTGCGTGTCAATCACAACAAGACATGGGTGTTGTAGAGTTAATAATTGAAAGCAATCTTATATCCAAAATTTAACTAATGTTTTCTTGAATTTTGTGCGCTATATGTTTTTGTTTATTATGCTGTAAAATGATGAAGAAAAAAAAAATCATCCAATTTTTTGCTTGACCAATTACATGTATGGTAAGTCTTGTATTAATTTATTCTTTGTTTAAAGTTTATTTTTTTCTGTGTATGATTAAGAATGCCGTAAATATAGCTCAATAAAATATTACATTTAAGTTTAATGTAATAGGGAAATGCTACTGTAGTAATGAAAATACTACTTATTGCTCTGCTGGAGGCGAGTTCTGTCACCATTTCATCTTGTATGGTTAATTACTTTAATCCTGCATAAGATACCTCTAAAACTAAAAAGTTCTAATTATTTTTTCATATAAAATTGCATTCCTGTATGCAAACCAATATTCATATATTTTATCCACTTTTGTTAATTTCTGTTTTCCAATTTTTTTAGGGAGAATAGTGTTATCTTGGCTGATGAAATGGGTTTGGGAAAAACCATTCAAACTATTAGTTTTCTTAACTATCTTTTTAATCAGCATGCTGTCTATGGACCTTTTCTGATAGTTGTACCTCTTTCAACAATGACATCTTGGCAAAGAGAGTTTGAAATTTGGGCTCCAGAAATGAATGTGCTTATTTATCTCGGCGATGTAAATAGCAGAAATGTGGTAAGTTTATTGTTTCTACATGCAAGAAAACAATTTCAGTCTTGTCAAATTAATTTGAATTTCTAATATTATGCTCATTATTTCAGATACGACAATACGAGTGGCAACATCCTGGTAACAAACGATTGAAATTTAATGCACTTATTACAACATATGAACTACTTTTAAAAGACAAGGTATTTTTAAAGCTGATTATAATTTATTAGTTGAAATCGTTATTTATAATTGTCTTTTCAAATAATTGGGCAATATGAACTGAAAATATGTAATTTTATGAAATGTTTTTTTTTTCTTAGCTATAAATTATGTGTGTTAAGTATAGATAAAATTTTTCCAGATGTTTCTGTCAAATATAAGTTGGGCTGTCCTTGGTGTGGATGAGGCACATCGTTTGAAAAATGAAGACTCTTTGTTGTATAAATCTCTTGTTGATTTTGACACCAATCATCGATTACTGATTACTGGAACACCCCTACAGAATTCTTTACGAGAATTATATGCATTGCTGCATTTTATAATGCCTCAAAAGTAAACTTTTGTTTGTTTTATTAACAGATGTACCTAATTTATTTTGAAAATAATTTTGTTTTGCTAATTATTTATGGTTAAAATTTGTAAACTCAGATTTCAAACATGGGCCGAATTTGAAGAAGAGCATAAAGACACAGCAGATAAAGGCTATCCTAAACTACATAAGCAATTGGTTCCATACCTGCTAAGGAGAGTTAAGAAAGATGTTGAGAAATCTTTGCCTGCAAAAGTAAGCCTGAACATTTCCTATGTTGTGGATCTTGAGTGCTATTTGTTGTTTCATTATAAAGTATAAATTTACTTACTATCTTGTAGGTTGAGCGTATATTGAGGGTTGAAATGACAACAGTTCAAAAACAGTTTTATAAGTAGGTATCTTTCACTTAAACTTTTTTGTCTACTTATTTGCTAAATATTTCACTTTTTACAATTAAAGTCTAAAAATTAGTTTTATTAGTAAATTTGTATAACTTTTAATTGACCTAAGTTAGAAAGTTATTTTTTAAAATTGATTTTGAGGTATTAGTTTTAATATGAGTATTAATAAGTTTGAAATAGAAGTTATGAACTAAATTAAGAAGTTTTTGCATCGACTATATTAAAATACAAATTGCTTATTACATTTCGTTTGACTTTCTCTTTTTGTTAAAATGCATAATACGTTGTAAATCAAAAAGGGAAATTCTGAAAAAATAAGATTCTGAATGTGTCAGATTGTTCATTAACTATATGAATTCTGTTTTAATCAGATGGATTTTAACAAAAAATTATAAAGCTTTAAGTAAAGGCATGAAAGGAAATTGCAGCAGCTTCTGCAACATCATAATGGAACTGAAAAAATGCTGTAATCATGCAATGTTAGTACGCCCAGTTGACAATCCAAATAACCTTGAAACTTTACAGGTATGTTAAATAGTTTGTTTACATGTCTGTTTTGCAGCATCAAGTTGTTATTATGTGGTATATTTTTATTTAAAATGCAATGTATATATTTTGGTTTGAATAATTATGATATGCCATTAAAATATTGGCAAATATCCCCCACTCCCAAAAATAAACCTACTCTCATAATAGTGCAAACATTTCACTAAATTAGGGTTAGGTAAATAATGTCAGATTATTAAAAAAAATTACGTTTAATTTATTGATGTACTTTTTACTTGCATCAATAAATTAAACGTAACTTTTTAATTCTCAAAATGTAAAAATTCAGTTAGAAATAGCTGAAATGTTTACAGTTTGATTTATTTTGTATCTTTTAAGTCATGCAAGAGTATGTTTCCTTTTGCATATCTTTATTTTATTAAAACTTTTTCATTTCAGCTTCTGATTCGCTGTAGTGGTAAACTAGTTCTTCTAGATAAGCTACTTGTTCGTCTTAAAGAGACTGGCCACAGAGTTCTCATATTTTCACAGATGGTTAGAATGCTTGATATTATAAGTGAATATATGCAGCTGCGCCATTTTTCACATCAGGTAACTACTTTTTTAATGCATGGTTGAAATTTTAGTTTAAGCCTTTTCTGTCATAGATTTCTACTAAATAAAATAGAGATAGTATTAGTTTCTTTTTCCATTTCAGCTTTACTATAAAACAATATATAATATTTTTTAGAAATGAGTTTCGTCAATTTTAAAGTGTGAAAAGCAATAATCACATTTATTTTCTTTATTTACTTTTAAAAGTTATGTTTTTTAAAAAATTGTGTTATTCAGTCTTGAATAAATTCTACATGGATGGTACTATATTTAATTGCAGCGTTTGGATGGCTCAATAAAAGGTGAATTAAGGAAACAAGCTTTGGATCATTTTAATGCTGAAGGGTCACAGGTGAGCTATTTAGTATTAATTGGTTTATTTATTTAAACACGATTAGAGAATGTGTTGTAGTTTAGTTTTAAATTATATTTCATACTAAAGAGTCGGCACTTATCAGGATGTCCATTCACAAGGAAATGTCATGGAATTTGATATTCTAAAAATATAATCAGTTAATTTTTGATAAAGAGCATTTAAATTAGAGAATTTAATTCCCACAGTTTTTGTCAACAATTCAGTTTTAAGTAGTATTCATAAATTTTGTTTTTAGTAGTTTTTATTTACAGTAGTGTGAAAGTATGTGTGATTGGAAATATAAAAATATAAAAAAAAAAAATCAACTTATTTTCATTCTTGACACCTTACTTGTTTATTTATTCAATTATAAAAATTTATAATAATATGTTTATCAAAATATATCAGGCAAGCACTTTTTTTATTTACATTATTTATCAGTCTTCTTCCTGTCAACCTCATTGTGCTATACTACTAGAGAACTTAGCCAATTTTCGTTACCTTCTCACCATTCTGTACAGGGCAAGGGGTAGAAGTCTTGCCTTCACACTTTTCAAAATGAGTAGGACAATGTGACAATCGTTACGTCACAAAACTAGTTTACGCATTGATATCATCCAAAATTTGCACCAAATTCAGTTCATTTCACTGTGATTTCATCAAAATTTGATCATAGTATATAATTATAAAAACTCTGATGTTAACTTAGCCAATATATGTTTCATAATGTCTTAAATAGGATTAGTTGGTCTATTAATGAGTTAGGTGATGGAAACTTGATTATTTTATTTTTCATGCAACTCTGGGGCAAATTCTCACTGACACCCAAGCTTTACAAGCCACCTTTCTTCTATTCAGTTTCAACCCTTCTCAGCTGCTTTGTTAGTAAACATGCCCCCCATCTATAGAGAAGCTTTATAATATAATGATTTACTGATATTCGTATGGAGCACATTTTGCTTCAGGAATTACTATCTCTAATACTTGATTGAGCATACTGTCTATAATAATAAAACAAGCTGTGTGTCTGTCTGTGGCTCTGTGGATCTATAGAAACCTACTTAAAATTGGAGTAGAGCTCTGAAATGTTTAACATAGGAAGTTTTGGCCCTCTAATTTTACATATGTCAAACAGAATGTTAAAATTTTAATTAGTTCTTTTTTAATTAATTTATTTTTTATAAAGGGACTTCAAATAGAAATACAGCTCTGAAATTTTCAACATAAGTAGTTTTAGCCTTCTAATTGGACTTTTGGAAAACAGAATGTTAAAATTTTAATTGGTTATTTTTTTCTTAATTTTTTTTTTTTACAAAACAACTTTTAATAAAGCTACAGCTCTGAAATTTTTCACATAAGTTGTTTTGCAGGGTTCCTACATTCATTGAAAGTCATTAAAAGTGCTGAATATTTTTGAACTTGTTTTCTAGGCCTTGAAAGTGCTTGAAAATACTTAGAGGGGCTTAAAAGTCCTTGAAAATGCCTAGAGGTCCTTAATTTTTGTGGATATTGTGTGCTCAACTGCACAAGTTATAAAAATACAACTCGGACTTGCTATCCCCGCGTGATCGCCACTTATCTGCACTGTATCCGAATTCTCTAAAATATTTGTATTACACATCCTCCAACTTGTTATTTTTTTGATAGAATATACTTTATTAAAAATTTATATATAGACATGATGCCTGAAAACAAATTTTCAAAGGTCCTTAGAAACATTATTTAGGTCCTGAAAAGTCATTAATTTTCTTTCTGTAATTTGAGTGGGAACCCTGTTTTGGCCTTCTAATTCTACTTTTGAAAAACGGAATTTAAAAAAAAAAAATTTAATTAATTAATAAATATTTTACAAAACAATTTCTAATAGGGCTACAGCTCTAACATTTTCAACATAAGTTCTTTTGGGCTTCTAATTGGACTTTTGAAAAACAGAATTTTAAACTTTTATTTAGTTCCTTTTTAATTAATATATATTGAACAAAATGATATCTAATAGGGCTACAGCTCGGAAATTTTCAACACAAGTAGTTGTGGCCTCCTAATTGGACTTTTGAATACAGAATTTTAAATTTTTATTTAGTTATTTTTTAATTATTTTTTTTAATTATTTTGTTTAATTAATTATTATTTTTTAATTTGTAATTAATTAATTAATTAATTTTTTACAGAACAATTTCTAATAGTGCTACAGCTCTGAAATTTTCAACATAAGTAATTTTGCCCTTTTAATTGGACTTTTGAAAAACAGAATTTTAAATTTTTATTTAGTTATTTTTTAATTTATTAACAAATACTTTACAGAACGATTTCTACTTTGGCTACAGCTCTGAAAATTTCAACACAAGTAGTTTTGGCGTTCTAATTGGACTATTGACAAAAACAATGTTAAAAATTTTAATTTGTTTTTTGATTAATTTTTTTAATTAATATTTTCACAAAGCGACTTCTAATAGGCCTAGAGCTCTGAAAGTTTCAATATAAGTAGTTTTGGCCTTCTAATTTTCCTTTCCACAAATATGTCTTAAAATAATCTTAACCCTCTCAGTCCCAATTATTTATTTTTCATTTTAAAAATCTGAAATTTATAAAATATACTCATTTGGTATCCAGAATAACAGGGTTGAAAGCAATTTTTTTTGTTTAATTTTTTAATTAAAATGAAAAATGATTCCAAATGGCATCATTGGGCATTAGGTATAGGACAAGTCTAAAGCTATTTCGCTTCGGCATTTCTAAATAAATCAAATAAAATTCGAAATCTTCTATTTAGTCGTAAATATATCTTAACGTAGTGAATACTGCTAGAAAAAAATAGCAATAACGTGGTAATAACAGTTTGAATCTAAAATAAATAATATAGCCTGGAAAAGGTGTTGAGTTGTACTTAACCACTGATGCCAAATGGAATCATCACTTTTCAATCGTTGCAAATGTTAAAATTTTAAAATATTTATTCGTTAAAAATGGTTAATATACAATTTTTAAATATTAAAGAAAATAATACGAACATATTTAAAAGAGTTATTTAATTTAAATTACTTAAAAAACAGGGGTCGCAGACGTCCTATATATCCTATAAATCCTATATTTTTTTAAAAATCGGCAAAAACGTCCTATATTGTCCTATATTTTGCAATTGTCCTATATATCCTATATTTTTATATTGATTCGATCTATATTTTCTTCGAACTCGTAATAACGGCGCCGATTGTTGCCACTTTTTATATTTCGGATTCTTTGGCGCGATCGTAGGTGAAAAAAACCTGACAAAAGCGATGTTTGTTGACAAAAGCGCTGAACTTTGAAAGAGTTAGAAAAATCCCATTACATGCAACCTTATAGCAAATCTCAAGGCATAGTAACAAGAATACTTCTGTGATAGATTGCTGCTTTTTCGAATGCCTCTTTCCCAATCAGATCGAGAAATCTCTGCAATCCTCTATGGTCAAGTTACTCCAGATCTTGTAGTATTGCTCAATGGTCAGACCAAACAAGTTGTATTTCACAAAATCTGTTATTAACTATTAATGTTACCAGATATAGACTTTCATGACTCTTGGAAAGCATGAACATTTTGTCATTGTTGGGTATTGTATATGATTGGGCGAGTATGTTAAATAATTTAAGTTCATCTTAAAAATATGATCGTTAACATAAACTTTTCTTCCAGGACTTTTGCTTCTTATTGTCTACTAGAGCTGGAGGATTAGGTATCAATCTTGCAACTGCTGATACTGTGATTATATTTGATTCTGACTGGAATCCTCAAAATGATTTGCAAGCTCAGGCAAGAGCTCATCGAATTGGACAAAAAAATCAAGTAAGACATTATAATGATTTCTATTGATTAATTATTAACAATTATTAACCCCTTATTAATTGTATTTATTTTCTCATTTATAAGCTTTGCAGTTTTTTTGGGGCATATATGTTTAGTTTATATGCTGGGTTAATTTTTAATTTTTTGCTCAATTTATATATTTCATACAGTTTTTTAAAATATGGTATATTTTGAAAAATATTTTTTTTGTTATAACATTTTTGGTGAGTAATTAATGAAAACTCTTAACTATGCTTTCAGGTAAATATTTATCGTTTAGTTACAAAAAGTAGTGTTGAAGAAGATATTATTGAACGAGCCAAAAAGAAGATGGTTTTAGATCATTTAGTCATTCAGCGGATGGATACCACAGGTCGTACTGTGATGCAATCCAATAAAGCTCCTAGCACAGGGTACTTGATTGATTTTATTGCTTTTGTATAAAAAGTTTTTTTCTTTCGGTCATTAGCACAGTTAATCTTGTATTGACTAGCCTTCAAGAAAACACAACTTTGTGATAAATAATGACTTTTTTATGTTTAAAGTTTTAAGGTTTTTTTTAAACATATATTTACATTATTTGGAAATTATTTTAATTATAGTACCAATTGCATATAGTATTTTTTTCTTTGTCATTTTAGTACTGCAACAACGCCTTTTAACAAAGAAGAATTAGCAGCAATTTTAAAATTTGGTGCTGAAGAGTTATTTAAAGAGGAAAAAGAAGACGATGAAGAGCCCCAGGTTTGTTTAAATTTTTGTATAGTTCTCAAACATGATACAGCTGTTATAAATATATTTTTCGACTTTTGTAATGTGTTCTTTCTACCATGAATTTATGTTTCCTTATTGCAGGTTGATATTGATGAAATTTTGAGTCGAGCAGAATTTAGAGAAGATCAGCCTTTGTCTGTAGGAGAGGAACTTCTTTCTGCATTTAAGGTTTGCATGGTTTTTGTTTTTAATGGGCTTTAATTTTAAAGAAGTTTAGTTCTAATTTAGTATTTCAATATCAGGTGTATAAGGTTTGTGTTGTAATTAATAGCTCAATCCTTGAAAGCAATGTCCTTGTATTTAAGAAGGAGTTAAGGATTTGATTAATAATTTCAATAATGTTAAAATATTTAATAGAAGTCATTCATTTGGACACAAAAGTATGGCACAACTTTCCTTTTTTTTGAAAAATACTACATGCCCTTTTTTAAAAATCTTTATTGAACTGCTTATATTAGAGTTGCAAAGTTTTGCCTAGTTATTGAAGCATTGAAATATATAAGTTTTGTTCCTGAATATACTTTAATTTGTAGAGGTTACTTAAAGCAATGTAAGTTGAATGATTTCTTCCACTGGTTAATTTTTTAGTTAACATTCCTTATAGATTAAATTTTTGTTAATTTCTTGGTTTTCCATCCGAAATTGTGCCTTTTTCTTTACATATTCTTGCAAATTAAAAGAATAATTTATTAATTTGTTCAAATTTAATACAGCTATTGTAATTATTGCAATCAACATCATCTTAAGTTACAACTTGACAGCAATGTGCCAGTATCAGAAATAGTGGCTTCAGCATTTTGTTTCTTTTCCCTTTAGGCAAATCTTATTGCAGTTCTTACTTTCTTCCAAATAAGTTGCTTTTTCTACTTCTCAGCTTAACACAAATAAATTTAGTAAATAATTAAGCATTTTTACTTATTTAGATTAGTTATATTAATCTATATCATTAACCTAATAATATCTACTTAACAAACATAATTTCACAACTATTCCTTTTACAATTACTCTACTGTTTTCTAAAGTGTTAGTTTTAATTTCAGATTGCTAGCATTAACTTCAACGAAGATGAGGTAAGCATGCAAAGTGGAGGAGATGCCAAAGATCAACCAAGTGAAAGAGATTGGGATGACATAATTCCAGAAAATGACAGAAAGCAGATTGAAGCAGAAGAACGAGAAAAAGAGGAATTGGAAATGTTTCTCCCACCAAGAAGTCGCAAAACTGTCAAAAGGGTTAGTTTGATTTTCTGTAAAGTTATCTTTGTTTCTGAAACCCATCAATGACTGTCAGCAAAGAAATTTTACAGGAAGTATATTAAAAGTTGTCTTTGTGAGATTAATGATGAAGGGAAGGGTTATAAAATTAAAAAGGTAAAAAAAGTAAAAGTATGTATTTACAGAAAATATTAAAGTGAATAAAAAGTGAAAAAAAAAAAAAATTAATATAAATTTAATTGACTTTGATTTCTAGAATGCTGGTGAAAAGGGTTTAATTTACTGTTTTGAAATATTCTGCACAGGGTGGCTTAAATTATTTAGCACATTCCAGATTTCCATTAAAAGTGATGTACTTACATACTTAATGTTTTATTGACAGGGATATTTCAAACAGTTTTATGTGACACATTCAATAAGTTCTGCGCGAGCTCCATAAAATATCGAGTATCTCTGATCAACTTCAAAATAAATAAGGACAGGAGCCCCTCCATCATTTTTTTTAAACAGTTTTTTTTTTTTTTAGCTGATGTAATGTTAAATTCAAAGTGTTGATACAATTTTTACATTGTAATTAAAATTCTGTACTTTTTTTTCTGGGTTATCTGAAGATGTCAAAGAATTCTGACAGCGAGGCTAGCAAAGGTGATTCTGAAAGTGGATCAGACAAAGATGATTCTGATGATGACCGTCCTAAGAAAAGAGGAAGACCTCGCATTGTGAAAAATGAAGCTGTTAAAGATTTCACTGATGCAGAAATCAGGCGGTTAGTTTGGCATTTGGTTTGCAGTGTTTCAAGAAGTACATTTAATATGCAGAATGATTTTTAATAATTTTTATTTTTTATTTTTAAATGAGTTTTTTTTTTTAATCATACCCAAGTTTTTTAAATACTGCTATATTAGGATGTTTAACAGAATTTTTTTATTGTTTAGATTCCTCAAAAGTTATAAAAAGTTTCCAGTGCCACTTAAAAGGTAAGCTTATGTTTTTTAACATTTGTTAAGTAAATTTTAATATCAAGTAATCCAAACAGGTTAATATCATCCAGAAGGACTTTCTCATTCAACTGTAATTTGTTGCAATATTACTTATTTGATTTTGCATGCATTTATATATTTAAATATTTTCACGCATCAATTCTTTTGTTAAACTTTTTATTATTTTTTTACAGGCTGGATGCTATTGCTATGGATGCAGAATTACAAGAAAAGCCATTTGTAGATTTAAAGAAAATTGGAGAGATGATTAAGAATGGTTGTGAGAAGGCAATGAAAGAACATCTAGATAAAGCGGATAATAAAGAAGACGAAGAACCTGGTATGCTACTGACGGTTTAGCTTTCTTTATAAAGATATTAAATTAAGTTCTTTTCTTTTAGAGTTTTATCTATATAGTAATTTCTGTGAATATTCTGTCTTGCTGAAAATTTTGCATTTCGTTATCTGTAGCTCCAAAAAAAAGAGGTAGAGAAAAGGGGCCCACCTTTAAAGTTGGAGGGGTTTCCATTAATGCTAAAACATTATTTTCCAATGAAGCTGAATTGGAACCACTGGATACCATCCTGCCATCTGACACTGAAGAAAGGAAAAGGTAAAATTCCTCTTTGTAAATAGCAGTGCCGTTACAATAATTTATGCTAATATGTAAAGAATCGTTGCTAAAAATGTTCATTTAAAAATTATTGTAGAGGATTATTCGCAGTGTTGTGTTTCAATTATGAAGTAGAAGACCAATATGTATAAACAATCTTTATTCGATGCAGCTCAGTCTGAGTAGGCATTTCTTAGAATAAAAACCAATATAACTTAAACATACCAAACTGGCATAATCATACTTTAGAAACATATTTCAATCCACCTGGTAGCATAGCGTGGTTCAGCGATCCTCGAACCTCTGCACGGACATCATTAGTATCCGTTTATATATATACAAGCAAGGCCGTAATGAAGTTGAAAAGTGTTGCCACTCATAAGTAATGAAGATTAATATCTCCATTACGGCACTTGGAAGTATGATTGTATTTCAACAAACGACGGACCTTTAAAATTTTACTAACAATTATGGAAGTATGTTATTCTTTTTTTATTAAATGTTGTAGGAGCTATCTAATTTTTCATGTGTAGTTTTTTTTCCTCTCTGAAAAATTGTAATTATTAAAACATTGGCATTTAGAGCAATTTTGTACTCGATCTTACCAAGGAAATATGAAATAAAATATTTGGTATTTTTAAATGTGGACATTATTTCAATTCTTAGTTGTTGCAAAAACTGAATATTGATTTGGGGTAATGGGGGATCAAACTGTTCTTAAAATATGCCTATACTCCTTTAAAAAAATTCCCAAAAACAAACCCCTTATGTATGGGCCAGTAAACCCGCAAAATCTCATTGGATTATTGTACCATCTATATTAACCTCAAAGCTTACAGAATACATGTGCAAAGCAAAGTATAACGTTATTAATAGCTTTTTTAGTAGGGCTAAAACATTTATCTTGAGATTTAAAAAAATCACCAAAATGGCAGTCCCATCGTAATGTTTCAAAGAAAAAAAAGCACAAATTTGTTAAATTTTTCTTACAAAAAAGGCATAAGGAAGATCGGAATTGTTGTTTGAGATAAGGGTTATTGTTGTTTGAGGAACATTCCTGCAATACTTCAAACTATTAAACATTAAAATATTCATACAGTTTTGGAAAGCATAGCCTATGGCCCAGTTACCCCACCAACCTCATAAATTTGAAACTGACAATTTAGCCTTTTCTGCTTTTATGTATATTTGCAATAGCAGTCATGTTAATGCAGGAAAATGCTGATTATGTAGCATTCAAACAGCTATACAGCACTTTGAATATAATTTTACATCTTAAAATTTTTATATTTCGGATTCTTTGCCGTGATAGTAAGTGAAAGAGACCTGACTAAAGTAATGTTTGTAAGCGGATATGTCTCATTTCTTGTGACGTCACGTGCTGCACATCTTATAACTCAACTCGATTCAACTGGACCGCAAGAGTTGTAAAGTGTAAACATGTTCATAGCTCGCAGGCTTGAATTTCTGATCTGTTTTCTCCTCCAATATAGTAAATGAATTGGTAATTATGCAGCAAGATAACGAAAAAGAAAGATAAGCAGAAACAAAACTCTGCCTCGGGAAGAACGGATAAAAACAACTTGCAGGACTAAAAGAACGACATTTCAAGTGCTCAGTCAATAATTGATGAAGGAAACAAAAGGTTTAAGATTTAATGCAAGGTGCCGAATGGCGATATTTAAAAAAAAGTTGCTAAATGAAAATGACGTCAAAACTTTGTGTTGTCCAAGTGCCGGAAAACCAAGTCAACGGGTTGCCACATTTGGCGCTAAATCCCCCACTTTCCGCCGCCAATCCATCCTACACCGAATAGTAAATCTGAACCAAAAAAAGACTGCAAAGCAAACAGGGGTTAAGATTTGCTTGTACCCCTTGGCAACTTTTTGAAAGCTGGTGATTCGGCGCCGAATGTGTTTTGACGCCATTTTAGATTTGGCGACACAGCCTTTTCATGTCATTTTCAATTTGGCGATATTTTTTTTTTAAAAAGGTCACCAAGGGGGACCGTACAGTAAATCTTAACCCAAGCAGGAATAAAAAGAAAATACTTAAAAGAAATTGAGGCAGCTCCAAGCACTTATAAGATGCTGGAAGACACAAGATTGCAAATAATGTAATTAATAAAACTTGATTTGTTGATGAATACTAAGGATGGAATATGGAGGTAATAACGAATATAGGATGACATATTCAGGATCAGGCGATTTCTTTGTTCAATGGTGTGTTTTCTATTCTCTTAAATTCAATATAATGAGTTTTAATGTGAGACAGTTATTTTCTAAGTACTTAATTATCGACATTCCTCTCTTAAAAAGGAAAATTTATGTTAATTGATACTGTGTAAAAGTCCTCCTAAGTTCGTCTTATCTGTTCATTTCAATAACGTTTCATTTAAAGTTTTAATTAAGGAAATATATAACGAGTTAGTTTTAAAGTTCAGTAGAGACTGTGTGCAGTTATTTGATGTTTTATATTGTCCTATATTTTTCTGTAAAAATCCTATATATTCTTATTTTGTCAATTTGATCCCTGTATGTTTTTTAATACTGTTCGATCTTGTATTTAATTTTTTTCATTGAAGGTGGGTTCTAAAAGAGCACGTCAAGGATGCACATTTTGACATAACGTGGACTGTAGAAGATGACTCTCGTTTACTAAGAGGAGTTTATGAATATGGAATGGGAAACTGGGAATCTATCAAAATGGATCCTGGATTAGAATTAGGAGAAAAGGTTTTTATCATAAACTTTTCATTTACAATCAAATTATGAATAATTGAATTTAAGTTGTTGCAACAAAAATACTTTTTTGTAGATTTTGCCTGATGGAGAGCAAAAACCACAAGCTAAAAACCTTCAAACTCGTGTTGACTATCTACTAAAAGTGTTAAAAAGGATGACTCTACTCAAACCGGGACAAGTAAGTTTTATCTTTCTGACTATAATTTGAATGTAATTTTAGATCGGTCCAGATTTATGCATGCCAGCAGGATTATTTGCAAAGGGATGCAGACCCATTTTTATTAGAATCTATTCAACTAAAGTCACAGAATTAATTTATTGCTCTTGGTACTGAATCGAAGTGTTGCACCTAAAGAGTATTTTAGATGTCATTGTAGAAAAAAAAATTTTTTTAGCTCTGCAAATCGCAAACAATATAAATTTAGAAACATATTTGCATGAATATAAACATTGAACATGGAAAAATTCTTTTTATTTCGAGAATGTTAAAATCAAAGCTTACCTCTGTTTTCAGAAAGACGTTTTTTTGCACGAGCTAATTTTTTTTTATTTCTCTGTTAATTTCTTTAAAACTGTTCATGTAAAGTCACATCATTAAATACGGGACACAACTAGTTGCTCTTAACCGTCTCTGGTATATTTGTACACTGATAAAATATAAAAAAGATGCTTTTTTGTAATGAAAGAAACATGCGCATTCACAAATAAAACAAAAACCTTAGTCATTCTATGAAATGGTCAAAGGATTTCTAATTTAGAATTCAGAATCTTAATCATTTCCAAAAGCAATAAATTTCTGGGAATTTACAACCGGAAATAATTTGACCGGATCATCCTACTATTCAATGATTGAGTACTCCCCTCCCCCCACCTTTATTTCCCCATTAAGCTTTTTAATTGTAACTGTGCTAATTTATACTTTTCTCGTATGTTTTTTTTTTCTTCGAGACAGGATGTTCCCCCAAAAGATAAAACTGATTCATTCTCGCAAAAATGTGTATTTTTCTAATAGATAGGATGTTGTCCCAAAAGATAAAACTTATTCATTCTCGCAAAAATGTGTATTTAAACTAAAAAAATCAATGAGGAATTTTCCCATTTTTTGGTTTTATTTTTAAATAAAAGTAGAGAAAAAAATCATGAAAAACAATACCATTCTTTCAAAAATTTGAGCTCGGATAGATAGTTTAAAAAATATTTAGTTTTTCACTTTGCGATTTGGCGGGAAAAAGCTATTTTTGAGTGTGACGTCAACGCGCAGATGATGAACCAGTCTAAAACCTGTTTTAGACCAGGTTCTTTCTCAGATTTTCGTCGGAATCTATGCGTAACAACGTCACAGTTTTTTATGCGTTTTTGGTCACATGACTTTTGCTTTGATTTCAAACTCGATTTTTGATTAATTGAAAGCATAAAGATAAAAAATAATTGCACTGCTCAAATATATTCATTGGATAACACTCGAAAATGCAAATAATATTCATTTTCCTCATGCAAGTTCCTCATTATAAAAAACTAAAAATATGCCAAGTATTAAACAAAAGCCACAAAACTTGAATCAGCATTTGTTTGACGATTAAATTTCTTTTATTAAAAAGTGGAAGTAAAAAATTTGAGATCATATAAGAAGAGAGATTATGTGATATTCAAAATGTTGTGTGGCACATTACGTTAAAAATAAAAAAGTTTAAAGATTTTTTTAGATTTATATTTTTTTTAAATATTTTAACTTTTAAAATCCTGGCGGTGCCCAGGTCCAGATTTATATGAAATAATACTTGATGTAAAGTCAGGGGTGCCAGACCTGCTCCAATTGCGCCCAACTGCGCCAAATACAAAAATCTGCTCCAAATGCTTTATTTTAGCCATATCTGCGCCAAAATGCGATTTTTTTTTTTTGCCGGCCGAAATTCGATATTGTTCGCCGCTATTGTTGAGAAATATTCCTGTATATTCGGCGCTAACGCTGATATTTACGATTGTGCAGTGTTCGTTTCTCCGAGTGCTATGATGATTTGCGACGCTAATGCTGACATTACTGTCAAGTTTTACGTTGTTATAACGGTCATTTTTGTCGATTCTTTCATAGATATAATAGCTCTGTAGTATTGAGAATTGCTCCGGTTAATTCGATGTTATTGCGGATATTTTCGTTGGTATGATTGTATTTATTGCCAAGTTCTGGGATTTTGCAATATCCGAAATTGGCCCCAATATTACTAAGAAAATGTCGATGTTACTGCGATGGTTTGCGACGCTAATGCAGATATTATTGCAAATTATTGTGATGGTCATTTTCGTCGAGTCTTTCACCGATATATTTGTGCTGTTGTTGAGAATTGCTCCGGTTTATTCCTGCGCTATTGTTGCTATTTTTGTTGGTGTGACGATCATTTTCGAAGAGTGCTGCGCTTTTGTTAACATCCGATATTACTGAATCTTGCGTAAACATTATCGAAAAAATGTCAATATTACCGACATTAGTGCCGATATGTACGTTTTAGCAATGGTCATTTCTGCTGAGTCTTCAACTTACGTAATATCCTTTGTCTAAATTTTCGATGGTATTGTAAACGCTTTCGCTAATATTTATGCAAGTGTGGTAGTCATTTTCGCTGAAGTTTACGCTGTTGTAATAGCAGCTATTGCTGAAATTTGTGACGTTGTTTGGTGACTTAAAAAAAAAAGATATTACTGGGATATTGCGCCGATATTACCGAGATTGCAATGGTATGGTGGGTGCTATCCCGATATTTACATTGGTGTAATATTCGTTTTCGCCAAGGACGATGGTAATGTAATAGCAGCTATTGCCGAGATTTGTGATTCCGATTTAGTGACATTCGTCTCAGGTAATTCTGCCTCAATTTTTTTTTTTTTCTCCAGCTGCAAGATTTATTTTTCTGTTACAATTTATTTTTTTGCTAGTTTTTTTTTATTTTTTTATTTCCCCTACAAAAGTTTCTTTTACATGCTACAAAGGGCATTTTTCCTGCTACTAAACTTGTTATTACCTGCTCCAAAAGTCATTTTTCCTGCTCCAAATCTTTCTGATTGAGTGAGAGCCCTGAAAGTTTATAAGTTATAAAATTCACATTCATTATCAGTTCAGTAATATTATTAAAGTATAGGTTATAAAAATCACAAACGTGGTCTCCTATAATTTAGTCAATAGTGTCCCTCAGAAATTGAATATGATTTTTTAATAAAGATCTAACTGCATCTTATTTTTTTTTAAGGATATTCCAAAGTCAAAGCGTGGTCGAAAACCTCGAGCTGAAAAGACAGAAAAAATTGAACGTGGTCGCAAGCCCAAAGTTTTAAGCAAAGCGTTTGTAGAAAATGATGACAGTGATGCTTCTGTTGATTCAGTAAGTTTTGTGTCTTAGAAATTTCATTTATTTGCTTTCATTAACACAAGTTAATGAATTAGCACTATAATTTAACACAAGTTAATGAATTAGCACTATAATTTAACACAAGTTAATGAATTACCGCTATAATTTAACACAAGTTAATAATCAAATAATATTTTAGTTCTTCAAATAAAATTTTAACATTTGCTCTAATTATTACTTTTTTTAGGTTGTCATTACACAAAAGAAAAGTTATATATTAATTTCTGTACTTTTTTATTATTTGATGTAATTATTTTTGTCTTCATTTTAGACACCTACCAAAGAGAATAAACCTTCCATCAAAAAAATAAAATCTGAAAATTCTGTGTTAGATGACAAAAGCAATAAAGAACATGTTTCCCCTGCTACCAAATCCAATGTTGCAAGTGATCCTGATTCTGGATCTAAAAAGAAGAAAATTAAATCGGAAAAAGAAAAATCAAAGAAATCTTCCAAAGAAAAGGTATTTTCTGAAAAGGAAATAGTAATTTTTCTTTCAACCGGTTATATTATTCAGTTCTGATGATTTTGAATGTGATTTGTTTCTCATGAAAAGCATTAAATCATGGTACTTCTCCACTTAAATTGATTTAATATCCTTATTTAAAGGTTGCTGGAGGATATTAAGCTTGAAACCAATTTCAATTTTAAATTAAAATTGTTCTTGGTCTTCGTTTTTGCTTGATGATTAAATTTCAGTCTTGCAACATGAACCCTTAGAAGACTTTCTAAAAAGGTTACCCAGAGTTCATCCTAGAAATGAAAAAGGGCAGGGTGCTATTTTCCAAAAAAAGGGCACTTCCTGTTTACGAGGGCACTTTTATGGCAAATTGCAGAAATACGCGTTTTCTGCCACAATTTCAATATTGTTATACTTTTCTACCACGATAAATAATTTTCAATATTCTGAAGAAAAAAAAATTATAATGCAAAAATCTGTGAATCAAAAACTCGCTCAGAAACTTAAAAGATATCAAAATACTGATAAAATGCTTCAGTCTTAATTCTGCTGGAATGAGACTGAGAAAATTATTAAAATTAAAGTGCAATATACACAGTAAAATGTTCATCAAATAGTAATTTTTATAAAATTATTAATTTATAATACAGTAAAACTAAGATAAGAATGTTTTAGTATAATGAAAATCTGTTAAGATAAGAACTTTTCACTCTTTCAAAATTTTCTAGAGTTTGAATGAATCAACCTTAAACTTCATCTCTTAGTTTTGCTATTGTCAGATAGAGAATAGAGTTTCTCCAAATTTAACATTATTCATTGTAGGATATCACAAGGAGTATTCCGACTAAAGAACTTGGACTATGTCCTGAAATTTTTGCATTTTTTTTATTTTCAAAATCGGATCAAATTTAGCGTCAAATCGGCGATTTTTTTGCCGTGCATGCCGCTATTATGTAAGCTACAATAGAAGTTTTATTTTTTTTAAAAATCGGAAATAATCTGAGATTTTTGTTGCATTCCTGTTATGTTTAATTTTAAATATGAAACGGATGTTTAGAAATTAATTGGTAACAGGCAAATTACCAAAAACACCCCCTAAATTTAACAGGAGGACATCGCGATTACGCGTGTCCAAACGGGTTGGTTGTATTCAGATTATCTGGCGCCGTCAGCAACACGAGGGCTATAATGCTCCGAAACATTCGTCATTAGACAAACCAACATACATTTACAAACACCCATGCCAACACGGGACTCGAACCCGCAACCTCGCGGCCTAGAAGCTAGCACGCTAACCACTATACCGTTTGGTCGGCCGTGTCCAAACGGGAATATTCTTTTTAAATTCTTAGTGTAAACATTTGATAGTTATAAACCTTTAACTAAGTTATTCAAGTCTTTCAAATTCCTTTCTTCACTATTTTGAAGGAGGCATGGTAAAAATCCAGCGAAATACACTTAATCAAAACACGTACGAAATGGCCATCGGAGTTTACTAATGTGCACTTGGGAAATTGTAAGACGGCGCCCTACAATCCACCTACTAATGAAGCACGTTATATAGACATCTACTCAATGGTTTCAGTCCCTGATATATACGTTGCGCGTTTGAACATGAATGCGCATGCGCGACAGCCGATTTCAGTAGGGGTGGTCCACATATTGCGTACTGTTGGGAGGGAAAAAACGAAAGTTTTTCAAATTCTTTCAGGACGAAATTTTTTCTGAAAAAGGGCAGGAAGGGCGGTATTTTTATAGAAAAAGGGCAAGAAGGGCGCTATTTTTATAGAAAAAGGGCAGGCAGGGCGCGCCGCCCCTCGAAAAATGCCTAGGATGAACTCTGGGTTACCTCTAAGTTACAGTACTGAGGATTTAAAGAGAATAGTATATTAAGTTTTATTGACTCTTTATTAAATTTTCAATTTAGGGGGCAGCTCCTCAGAATAACAAAGAACGCAAAAAGAAGGATCCTCCAGTTATGCATTACACAGCAAATGCTGAACCTCAAGTCATTGATGCTACAGAGAGAGATTTAAGTTCTGATGTGTTTAAACAAGTATGCATGTTCTTAAACGTATTATGAAATAATCTTAAAATATAGTTTTGCTCACAATACTTTTTAAGTGCATTATTTTGATATATTTAATGTATCTTATTTATATTTTGTGTAATTCGTTGATTTTGGTAATGAGGGGGCAACTTTTCATTTGTAATTTTCTATACTTTGTATTTAGCTAATCCGTCTATCAATAGAGGATCATCCCAAAACATGAAATTTATTTTGAAATTCTAGTACCATTATCTTTTATAAATCAAATTCTTTAAGTTTTTAATGCTTTACCCTCAATAACCATTCATAGATATGCTTTTAATTTTTAATGATCCTAAGTAATCCTTATTATTTTGTTGTTGTTGTCATGAATTGGTAAATAGATTTCATTAAGGTATTTGATTCTGAAAGTTAAAATTTTTATAATGGGCTTTTGTGTGGGTGCAACTCTTTTGTAATTGTACAGTTGTTTCAATCGACATTTCCCTCATCTTTTGGCATATAATCGCTGTATTGTAATAACCTTTATCTTTAAAAATCGTGATATTGCCAATTGTTTTTAAATGTTTAATTCATGTCTTTTGAGTCTGACATCTGATTAAAGTATGTTACTTATTCTTGATGTCTGAGTGTTACAGTTCCAAGTACAATATTTATATTTGTAAATGATTTTTAATTTTGATAATTTTAAACATACATGTCTTTGTAATTTTACTTTGCTGATGAAAGTTGTTGTTTTCTTAAAAATTTATATACATCTTTGGAATTAAATGCAAAATTGGTATTTGATCTTCATTTTAGTGTAAAGAGCAGATGAGACCAGTAAAGAAATATCTAATGAGACTTGATTTGAAAGAGGAATTTCCAAATGAAGAAGAAAAGACAAAGAGGTTTGCCCAGTATCTTTTAAAAATTGGTCGAAAAATTTCTGAAATTCTTAAGGGTTATCAAGATCCAGAAAAAGTCAAAGAATGGAGAAGGTAAAAGCATTCAAATTGTTAAATATATTTTCTTTTTATTGTTTAATTTACAATTATTTACTTAAAGCATATTTTACTTGGTAATTAGACTTTTAACAATATTATTAACATACCTCATTTCTTACTTTTGAATTCAACTAATATTTATAAAATGAAGTAACTACCAATTTTAATTTCTTCCTTTTTCAGTAATCTGTGGATATTTGTATCTAACTTCACCGAACAAAATGCTAAGCAACTGTACAAAATATATCGTCAAGCAATTAAAGACATGGAGCTTTTGCCTCGACCTCCTCCTGAAGTCAAGAAAGAAGATGACAAAATGGAGAGAAAGTCAATTCTAGATGTAATTATGCACCATATGAATCTTTTTTCCCCTCATAATTTATAACTTATTATAGTGAATTGTTTCAAGTAACATGTCAGGCGTTGTCAATTGTCAGCATAGTTTGTTTCTAATTTACAGACTAGTCCTAAAAAGCCTGAGAAGCCTAGTAATAAACACAGACCACAGGGAGGACCCCAGAAGAGGTATGCTGAGGAGGATTCAAGTAGAAAAAATGATCGACCTCCTAAAAAGAAATATAGTGATACTCCAAATGATAGAAAACTTTCTGATAGGAGAGAAAGGTAAGAAGAAAATTTATACTACCCGAATTTGAATTGTCGTAAAAGTGTTTAAATCCAGAATGAAGGTGTTGGGGGTATTGAAGGTAGGTTTTTACACTGGAAATGGGTTTCAAAGGTCAGTGATACTGTCACGCTTGCAATTGAGTTAGGGATAGCATGTTTGATATGGCCTTAAAATGCAAATATTACTTTACTGTACCCATTGATATAATTAATCTATTAATAAAATATATTACATTTTAAATAAATTTCCTTTTAGCTATTTTAATCAGACACATCTATTACCTTGGTCTAAACAATCTTTCGATAAAAGTCACTTATCTTAGCTTTGAGTTTAATATTTCATCTTTAGTAATTTACACATTTGTTCATAGCTTCGGCGATCCTCGCAGTTCAGACAAAAGTTCAATTCCTCAAAAAAGTCCTTCCAACAGTTATTCCACACCTCACCATGGTTATTCTAATCACAGAGACAACCCATCGAAAGGGAAAATGGACAGGTGGAATAATGCTCCTCACTCTGGCAATTGGCCTAAAGATAGGCAAGTGAAAGATATTTATTGTTGCATTAAGTCAATTATTTTTGGTTTCTCATTGTAGCAACATATAAGTATAGTGTGCTTATTGTGAATTTAATTATAAAGCATAAATTCATGTTGTATACTGAAATCTTTGACACACTAGGACTAATATTAATATAACTAACCTCTTTGCTTTGGACCAGTTGAGGCAACCAGCAGCACGGGTCTTTGAATTTGATTAAAATTCTGGTCAAAATATAATTAATATAAAATAAACACCATAAAAGTAAAAGACAATACTCGTGACTCTTCTGTAAATGATATCAGTATGAACCTACAAAAGATTCTTCTTTAAAGGTTTGGCATATCATCCTGTTGACAATTTTCGGGAAAACCAAAACTGTTGAATACTGTTGTCATAAAATATTTGTGCATGCATATTATTGTGAGCAAAAGCTTTTTAACACTGGTTCCACACATTATTTCAAGCTTGAAGACTGCTGTCTCTAATATCCCTCAGTGTTTACCCAACTGTTTTAATTTATGTTTTGTGTGACATAGTACTCTCATATCACACAATTAAAGAACATTGCTGCAACAGCTTGACCATGTTGCTCATTTGGATGGTTGCAAACTGCTGTTGAATCTGAAATAATATTTAAAGGCAATTTGAGCATAGTGTATGCCATTCGTCCACCACCCAATAGAGAGTAATTTTGCTGATATAAAAAAGCACTAATTGCTGAGGTCTTAAGAATTGTATCGAATCAATTATAAGCTGAAAAAGTTTTTTTTTTAAAACTTGTATTATTAATATCTAACTCTACAATTAGGTACTCTAATGATTACAATAAAAGAGACCACTACCGTGGATATAATCGGGATGAAGGTGGTAACTTTTCAAGAGGAAAACCTCATCGAGACTATCCATATCCACAAGATAGGCATAATAATAGGTAAGATTCTTTAAAGTAACTATCTAGTCCTCTTAAAAGAAGTATTTCATATGTGTAGTGATTGAAGAGTTATGTATATTTAACATTAATCAGTATTATAAAGGATCTATTCTGTTAAATTTCTATTTTACTGTTAAATTGTGATAAAATACAGTACTTTATTATCTATCACATAAATATTTATTTGTTAATAAAGCACTGTGAAAACATTTAGTCGCCATTTGGCAAGTGGTTTGACACATAATTGAAGCTAGTATATTGTTATTGTTTGCATTTTTTGGTGAAATTAAACTGACTGTATGCATCCATAATAAATTACTTTGTTCAAATAGAATTTTGTCAATAATCACAGCCAAATATCTCCCACAAAAATAATAAGTATTATATAATATGACCAGGGTTGGAAAAAAACTAAATAAACAGTTTTTTTTTTTTTTTTTTTTTTTTTTTATGGTTTAAACCGTTCTTTTTAATTACTTGGATATATATTTATCAATAAATTTGACACTAACTAGTATAATTAATATTCAAATTACAATATTCCTTTTGAAAATAATTTAAACTAAGTAAATAAACAATTGTTACTTATGTGGACATTCAAATCATAATTTTAATACTTTGTTTAGAGATATTTTTTAAATTCAGTGTAAACAGTATAATACAATGCTAATTGTTTACTACATAATACATGGAATATTGCTCTTAGATTCATCAGTAAAGGCGATAAATTGTTCAAAATGATATTGTTAAGATTTAAAAATAAGTTGCTAAAGCACAAAACTTTTACTTTAGAAACAAATTTAAAATGAAAAATTAAACTTTAAAATAAATTAAAGACAAACAAACTATAATTTAAGTTTAATAATTATAAAGCATTAATGTGTCGATTAGATTAATATTAAAACTTATTGTTCAATAGTACCTATCTGTATAATTTTTTATTTACAAAAAATTTAAAACACAATCTTGTTATAGTACCAAGAATGTAGATATTTCATTTAGTGAATTATTTTCTTAAAAAATAAAACTAAATTCTTATTTCTGTATTCCATTTAAAACAAAATTTGGATTTAAGATTTTGAACAAAAAACAAGTTTTGCTGCTTTTTCAAAAATCTGTCTGTGGCGCAACAATTGTACCAACTTAAAAAAAGAAAAGAAAAAATTTTCTCAACATTCGCTGAAGTTGTTTTTGCAGTAAGAAATACATAAACTTCCTATAATACATCAGCATTAAACTTTTTAATATCATTTTCTTTCATTTGCCATTATTCTATAAGTGTTACATTTTCAATAAATTCCTTTTGAAATGGACAAATTTTGGTTTAAAGTAGAAGTTACTTACAACGTCAAATAATTTGAAAAATCCAATTGTGGAAAAAAAAAAAAAATCAATTTAAAATTATTCTTTAAAAAAAAAAACCTACTATTGTTTCTTTCTTTTAGAAAAAAACCTTTTGGTTTAAACCATGCCAACCCTGAATATGACTATTCTTATTAGGGGAGTAAAGTGCAATTTGTATTTATTACAATTTTTATAAATATATATTTATTCTAAAAGCTTAGACATAAAGGAAAGGAATAGAATTTGAAAAATTTAGTTATTTTCTTTTATCAATACGTCTTTATTTTGTATTTATTTGACACATTTCCATTTTCTAGGTATGGTGGTGGCTTTTCTCACTATGGTGGAATGCACCCCCCGCCCTATGGAGGCCAACCTCCACCTGCTCATTCCAACTACAATTATGGACAGAGACCTGTTCATTCGCCTCCTGGTTCCCAGCCTGCTCCTCCTGGTGTAAGTAAGCACCATCCAGACTCTTACAATAGCTCATACCAGGGACACGCTGACTCATGGAGAAGGAATGACGAACATCGTAAAGATCACTCCTCCAGAGACTACAAAAACAAAAATTAATGTCCTGAAAATTAGTGCGTGCTCGTCGATCAGTGACTATGCTGTGAGCTTAGATTGATTTGTGTGCTTCAATTTGTACCTGTTTGGGGAAGTGAATAACTAGTGTTCTTAGAGTGCATTGATGTGATATTTGGGTTGGTCACAAAAACTACATTACAAGTGTGTACTGATGTACTTGTTTGCGAGATGTGAGTTAAGAGAAGTATGAGAAAACATGGATGTGCTGCATTGTGTACCTGTTTGTGAGAAGTTAAGAACTAAGTTGTAAGAGCTCTCTGATGTGCTTTAGCATGTTTACGAGATTGGTGGGTGAATGAGCTCATTGATGAATGTGCCACAAATATGTAGCTGTTTGTGAGATGTTGGTCAGGAACTGTGATCTAAGCACATTAGTTTATGTGCTATAATTTGTACCTGTTTGCAAAGAGTTTGGGTCCAGGAACTATGCAGAAAGAATGAGCTAACATGTGTATTCATGTTTGTGTTTTTACTGTGAATGTGTAAACTAACAGCATAAAGACTGGCCCATACATTCTGTGATGTGAATGGTGGCATTTTCATTTATTGTAAAAAGAATCAAGTTTGTTCCATCAATTGGACAATGTATTATCATTGAGAAATCCTATTCAATTCCAGCATCAAAAATGTAAATAGTCAATTGCTGTGTTTATCAGTTTTTGTATATGTTATTTATTAAATAAATATCTGAAAAATTTGTTCTGTTTTTGTAATTTCATGAAAATACGTTTTAGCATTGTGTTAAGAAACACATCCATTCCAATTTTGTGTGTGTAGTTATTGAAGTAGATGCAAGATAAAAATGTTTAAATTTATTAAAACTAGCTTTTTCAATGACCAAATTGCTTCAGAACTGCTTCGTTTTAACAATTTTACTTTGAACCTAAACGATTTTGAGGTGTAGGAACTGAAATGAATTTTAAGATAAATACAGTCAAACCTCATTAAGACGGAACCCCAGGGACCTTTAAAATTAATTCGTTTTATCCGATAAAAAATAAAATAATTTTTTAAAAATTAAAAGAATTTCTCACGATTTTCCGAAACACAATTTTAGTTCCTAATGCATATTTAAGTAAATGTGATAAATTTTGAATTTTTCATAGAAAAATACTACTTCTATATTTCTAATACAAAAAATTTCATAAGTATAGATTTAAAAGCTAGAATGTTTATTAATTGATTACAGGGGAAATTCTTTTTATAATATCATATATGTAGTAAAAAAGGTACATAAGGTAATAAGATGCACACCTCATTGTCTTTTAAAAAACTCGGTGTTTACACATTGTTTCCTGCTCTTTTCTGAGCAATTAATCCAGAAATCTTCAATCAAATCTTAGCTGTTCAACCATTCTATTGAATTGTCTTTTCTGCTTCGGAAACGGATGCTTCTGCTAATGTCGCTTCAGTTTCTTCCCATTCATCGTCGGTATCATCCGATTCACTTTTTGGTTCTTCTGCTATTTTTTATTTTGCACCACTGCATTGACGATCTGACTTTCATTAAAAGTTTCTGTTGTCAAAATGTTGTCGTTCATCGTGACATAGTCTTCGAAACTTGCACCTCCCTGGACAAGCCCCAGTTGTGCTGCATCTTTTGGAATTGCTTCATTTTCATTTGCTGTGTCTTCTATCGTTTTATAGTTTAAAACAAAGCCTGCATGGCGAAAAGAGTTTCGAATGCCTTTGGGTGTCACAACTCTTCAAGCTTTTCAAACAATTGTTAGTGAATCCAAAAGATTGATATCAAATTGTTTCTTTTGATCGTAACAGTCAATCGCTTGTCGAATCATTTCTTTCCTATAACGCAGCTTTAAACAACAAATTATGCCCTGATCACATGGCTGTAGTTTTGCAGTGGTATTCGGTGGCAGGAAAACCAACTTTATTGCCCTTAATCCAGGTACTTCGCAGTGGGCACTACAACTAAACACACCTTTCTTTTTTCACTTAGTAAATATTTATCCCACCATCCACGCTTTTTTATTAGCATTATAGGTCACAAACAAAGTCTTGACGCCCTTAAAGTAACGCGGCTTTGCAGACTTTCCAATGGCAAGTAAGGGCAATTTCTCTGATCCATCCATTTTGCAACCCATCATTATTGTCATCCTCACTTTACCACCGGAACATTTCTCCCCTTTTATACAAAGAGTGCGATCTGGGAGGGCCTTCCAAAAAAGTCCGGTTTCATCTGCGTTAAAGATGTTACTTGCATCATAATCTTGCAGGATCTTGGGTAACTTCTCGGTAAAAAAAAAATTCAAAATCTCTGAGCTCACACCGGCTTCTTCATCACAAACTTTCTTGCATATGATGCCATGTTGTTCCTTGAAAAGCTGAAGCCAACCAGAGGAAGCTTAAAAATCCACCACATTCAAAGCATTGGCAAAAAATAAAGCTTTTTCCTGTAGAATCCCTCCAGTCAACGTTAAATTCTGGCTTCTAACTTCTTTAATTTATTTCATTAAAGCGATTTCCACGTTTTCATTTTTTGCAGTTCTCATCCTCTTGCGTTTGGGTTCAAATTTATTTGTTGCATAAGCTGCCTCAATTTTTTCACGATTCTTTAAAATAGTGGACAATGTGCTTTTGCGTATGCCAAAAGAAGCAACAATTTCGGTTTTTGTCGTAACTCCATCATCAACTTCAATGAGTAAGGCATATTTTTCTTCCCAAGTTGATTTTTTTTTACTTTTAGAACTCATTCTAAAATACGTGTTTCAATCTTTATCTACCTTTACAAGGGCAGTACAGATTACGAATGGCAACTGAATGTGAACCGACAAATCCAGTGAATGGGGTGTTGCTGATTCCAGAATTTTGCAAAAAGACTTAAAAAGGAGACAGTAAAGGGAGGGTTCTGGCCTGTCGCCTGTAGATCCCTCTTGGAACCCCTGGAGATCTCGACAAGTTAAAAACCGGTAATTAGATGGTGTGATACCTCCTGGTACCACCCTCTTCCCCATCAACACTTCTCCTCAGGGGGTTTCTTCATCTTTGAGGTGTCCTAGGGGTCAACGGCGCATTATAGCCTTCGTGTTGCTGACGGCGCCAGATAATCTGAAAACAACCAACCAACCTAGGGGTAAATAACCCGAGTGGGAACATGTGCCCCATATTGAAGCTTTTTCATCACTTCAGGAGCGTATACGTGAACTGGACAATAGGTTTGGATCATTATAAGGGGGAGCACAGACAGGGGCGGATTTAGAGGTCAATCACGGGGGGTGCGATTATGACCGTGAGTGGTTACAGTCACGGTAATAATTTTTCAACTCGGAAGAGAGGGGGAGGGGAGGGGTATCATCAATTAGTATGATACTACCAGGGTTCAATGGAAAAAAAATAGAGGGTTTGACCATCCTCTTTTGCGTCCCATATAACAAATTACCCCGAAAATGTAATAAAAAATTACATTATAAATATTTAGTATTTTTTATTAGAAAAAGAATATTTAAGAGCTCAAAAAAATATCTCATGCAGATCAGGTGAAGTGTAAAAAGTTCAACAACCCTGAAAATTCAACTTTTTTTATGCAAGTTAATTAACCAATATATTCAACATCATAAATAATTTAATGCAGAAAAGAGGCGGCAGATCTTTTAACGACTTTAGACAATACTGCAGGTACATTAAACTCTATACTAGGGGGCTTCGCCCCCTGCTCGCTAACGCTCGCCAACCCCCAAACGCCTCGCTGCGCTCGGGTTGAGCGGCTTTGCCGCTCGAATTTGTGGTTAAAACATCTTGCTGCGCTCGAGTAGGTTTGCCAGCCATAAAAAATGTAACCAAATTTTTATAAATTTAATGTAAGGCCTAATAGAGAAAACACCCAAATTGCAAGTTTCATAATAGAAAGTTAAATATACTATCCGCCAACATTCTGACTTAAAACTTCATTAGCTATGCCCTAACATTGAAGTCCCAATATCTTTTATTTATTCTGATAAGTCGCCCCGTTAGAGAACGACATCTAACGCGAGGCGTTTTCTGGATAGAAATACTTCAAAATAATAATTACTCTAATACAAAAATGCTTCAGAAAAACAGAAAAAATCAACTTTGAAACGAAGAGTTTAAAAAGAGCTTTAAAATTAGCAACGTTTTGTTGTTTACATACGTAAGGATAGCTTTAAAATTAGTAACGGGTTTGCTGTTTACATACGTAAGGGAGAACGACATCCAACGCGAGGCATTTTCTGGATAGAAATACTTCAAAATAATAATTACTCTAATACAAAAATGCTTCAGAAAAACAGAAAAAATCAACTTTGAAACGAAGAGTTTAAAAAGAGCTTTAAAATTAGCAATGGGTTTGTTGTTTACATATAAGGATAGCTTTAAAATTAGCAACGGTTGGTTGGTTGAACCCCCGAGCAGCCTGTTTGTTGTTTACATACGTAAGGATGTTGCCAATCATATATTCAAAATCATTGAGGCTTTGTAGTAGCTTAATGATGAAAAATATTGAAATTTAACTAATTAATAAAGTGTTAATAAATTATTTTGGCACGTTTTGGCAAATCTACAGCTTATTTCCTTTAAAATGACACCTTGATCATTGAAATTGGTTGAGCAGTTTAGGCGGACGGACTAACCCCAAAAAATGTATTGCCTATTAAATATATAGATTCATAAAGTTTTAATAATTTCCAAAGTTAAACAATGCTTTTCAACTGTGTTTGACATCACATTAGTAAATTAAAATATAAGTTACATAAACTTGAGACTATACACTATAATATTGATACTTGCATTCAAATTTGATACGGCATTATTTACTGTTTCCATATTTTCCTTAATTTAAATGAAAATCGAGGGTTTGGCGATATTTTTATGTGGGAAGAGAGAGGGGAAAAAAAGGGAAAAACGCCGAAACGCGAAATTTGGTGATGATATTCAATAGACATTACACTGTCATTTCTTGTACAAAAAACAGAAAAATATCAATCGTTGATGGGCGATGCTCAAGGTTGAAATGCGAGTGTTAAAGGCACTCGTTTTTCAGATTTTTCCGCTATTATCAGATTTCTATGGGAATTTCAGTGGGAACGATTGCGCAACCTTAATCGTAGGTCCCATGGCTACCACTAACCCGCACACCAAATTTGACTATCGTACGTCAATTCGTTTAGGAGTTATGCTGACCACGTACAGATAGACATTTTATCTAGGCCACTTTTTTGAAATCAGGATGTTTTAAAACCAGGGGAAAAAGAAAAAAAAAATCGATTTTTTTTTTACTAAATGCTATACACTTTCAATTGCCCTATGTAAACATATGGGTAACTGAAAGTAAAAACGTGTTTGGTTATGATTCTCAATATTTTGAAAATAAGTACAAAACAACATGGAACTCACTTTAAACTGTTAAGGATAAATTACATTTTTATAATTTAAGAAAATAATTTCGTTTGACATTGTCAAAGGGTTTTAAGGATTTTGCATATGAAAGGGCTATGAATATGATACAATGCTTATTTCAGTAAAATCAGTTTATTTTTATAAGAATGAAATATTTTATTACAATCTATTCAAATATTACTTTGATAATTGCACACAATATCGAATATCAGTGTGCACGATAAGTCCCTTCTTCGGATCATTCGGACAAAAATGAAATATTTAAAAAAATTTCGGAAAAAACAAAGATGTAAACAAATATTGTTGATGAAATATTACATTTTGTGAAATAAGTAAAATTAAAAAAAAAAAAATCTTACCAATGTTAGGTCACCTTAACCTTAACTCTACATATTGATGCACTACTAAGACTGCCCTAACTAAATTAACATATATTCGAACTTCATAGTAAAAAAAGAGTGAGTGCGTTGACCTCAATGTGCGTGTGTGTACAGTTTTTTAGTAAAAAAAAAAATTATCTTTGAAAATAAGATAGTTTTTACTATGGCGCTCTCAAATTTTTTATTTATTTATCATGTAAATTTTATTTTCTTTTAATTGGTTAAATACGCATCAACAATATTATCAAATTCTATAAAGATTTTCTGTATTAATCCAGTATAAATTTCTTTTAAAACTTTAATATAATTCTGATTTGGTTAGGGGGTTACTAATACCAAATGGTACGTATGCTTTATTTCTGACATCCGCGAAAGTTTTTAAAGTGCAGGCGGGCCATAATTAAACTGGTGTTGTTTAGATCAGTCCGGAGTCTGTAGAAATTAATAAATCTTTTTGAAATTTTGTATTAGTACTGCTGGGAAAATCTGGTAATGCTGTTTAAACATTATCATAAAATTTTTGAAATGAAAACTTTAAGATATAACTGTTTGGATTTTTGCTAATTACGCTTCAAGAACAATATATTTAAAACTTCATTGGATTGATTTCATTTTGATTTATAATTTCATTTATAAGGAATAACATGTAAAACTAACAGCCATATAAGCCCTTTTCATCTTAAAGTTTTATATTTTCCTTTAGTTGCAAAAATTCTCTAAATAGATAGATTTTAATTATATCCAACCTGTACTTTAATATAAATTTTGAGATAGCTTGAACATAACACTATATTTTCTTTTATAAATATGATTTAAGGGAACTTAAATTAGGAAAATGTACTCAAAGACCATCTTAAACCGTCAACACACAAATCTTCATATTTAAAATTTTTTTTAAAAAAAAAGCAGATTTTTGAAACAAACAGCTTTATATCATCTGAAAATTAGTTTAAATTTCTGCATTATATTCAAATAAAATTCCAAACTAAATTAGTTACAGCAGGAAAAATTGTAGTAATAATAATAATAATAATGTTCATAAAACCATAGAACATGCTTTTTAATACGCTTTTATTAGCTTCAGACGTATGTATGTTAGTATGTAACGGAATCTTTGAACATGATTTTGAACCCCTTCAAAACGTAGGATTAACTCGAAATTTGGCATACTTATTAAGAACCGATGACAATTCAATAATTCAATAAGTTTGTCGCTTTATCACAAGGATTAGCTCGTGTTGCCCTTGCGCCGTTAAATTCCAACCAACCAACCTTCTCCGGAATCGAACCCTGGTGTGCCGTTTGAACGACGGTTATACAAATCGTGTTTTTTTAGTCACATTATCCTTACCAGGATCTTCAGGATTAGTGATTTTTCATATTCAGAGACACGGTAGTGTTTTGTGCCAAGTAATACGGTGTGTACTAAGGCATACACATGACTTAAATTTGAGACAAGCATGCAACTATTGGCAGAAACAACTGGAAAGTTTTGTACACTAACTAAAAAAAAAATTATAGTTTACAGAAAAAATAATTAATAGTTTAAAAACTAAAAAAACACGCTTTAATAGAAAAGTGAACTAAAAAGTAGGAAATAATTAATAGTTTAAAAAACTAAAAAATACGCTTTAATCGAAAAGTGAACTAAAAAGTAGAAAATAATTTTAAATAAGTTTGAAATAAGAATAGAGTGATTAACAAGAAATATTTATTTTATCGTAAAAGAGCGTGGAGTGCTTTTTAAGATATTTTCATAATGGCTCTACTTTTACCAATATCTGTCATTAAATATTTTCAACAATTGACATCAAGCACCCCACGCTTTTTTACGATAAAATAAATATTTCTTGTTAATCACTCTATTCTTATTTCAAACTTATTTAAAATTATTTTCTACTTTTTAGTTCACTTTTCTATTAAAGCGTATTTTTTAGTTTTTAAACTATTAATTATTTATCACAAGTAGCATCTCAAATCGGTTACATATTGTGTCTCATATTAGACATATTATCAGTCATATTACCATCAAGTTTGAGTCACACTTACAAAAACACATTTGAAATTAGAATTAGAAAAAAAAGAAGGAAAAAAAAAAAAAAAACCGAAAAAAACCCCACACATTTAAAAAGTTTTTGACATTAACTGATTTAAATTATTTGTAAGCCATCGGTATTGTTCCCAATATTTCAGTCATTCATATTTAAATAATAAATTCATACAAAACAATTTTGACTTTTATTTAACAGAACAAATGAAAACTGCCAAAAGCTGCGAATGAGCAATATTTACAAATTTGTAATCTAAGCTGACCAGTTTTACAATTATGTTAAATTACTTGATATTCTTCTAGTAACAATAAATGTCGTTGTATGGGATATTTCCAGGCACAAGTGCTACATGATACTGCACCGGGACAACGTTAGATTCTGATTAGTTTATACTGCACCGGGACAACGTTAGATTCTGATTAGTTTATTTATCAAGCAGGGAACATCTACCAGATGGTCTTTCAAGGGGAAAATGGACTTCATATACATCTTAAATAAGAGAAACCTCGGAAAACTATCAGGAAGTAGCTCACCAATCGATTACTAGTAAAAAAATTTAAAGTCTTTACTCAATTTGAAAACAGACTACAGAGCGCTAAATATTGCTCGACCCGGTGACTTTTCGTATTGTAGGGGAGTATACCTCTTTTGTGAGTGAGATTGGAGCATAGCAACATTTAAAAACATGCTAGGCTATGATCCTCAATATTTTGACAAAAAGTTAAAAACTATATGGAACTCACTTTAAACTGTTAAGGATAAATTACATTTTTATAATTTAAAAAAGTAATTTTGTTTGACTTTATCAAAGGGCTTTAATGATTTTGCATATGAAAGGGTGCATATACAATGGGTTAATCCAATAAAATCAGTTCATTTTTATAAGAATTAAATATGTTATTACAATCTATTCATATACTGATGGTATTGAATTGAGAGTTACGTTGATAATTACATAAAATACCAAATATGAGTGTGTAGGATAAATCGCTACTTCTGATCATTCGGTCAAAAATGAAATATTCAAACATATTTAGAAAAAGAAAATGTCTAAACTAAAACAAATTGTTAATGTTATATTACATTTTGTAAAATAAATAGTAATATTAAAAAAATCTTATCATGGTTAAATATTACTGTTAATTATCTTGCACTGCCATACCAATTGAAGAAACAAACAATCCAGACATAGCATGCACCCTCCAACTCAAGCAAGAATGACCATTCCATTTACTTCCACCCCAGAGTAGAGGCATGTAGTAATTTTGCAACTCACATGTGATATGGGATATGGGGTAATGTCACGTGCAAGGGAGGGGATAGTATAACCCCTCAAATTTTATTACTTTGTGTCCTTCAAATTCAAGGTCACACAAAGAAGGGGTCATTTTGTTCCCTTCCCTGGGCTGTTTTAAGATCTTTAGGAAAGAATGAAGAGAAACTTCTTGGTCCTAATTTAGCCATAGCATCTTGATCGGAACTGTAAGTTCTTGCAATATTTTGTAGAATTGCAATAATGCTATAGTGCCGATTTGATCAAAGCTTTTTCTTAATTATGAATTAGGCATTTTATTTTCCAATTACAATTAAAAGATTTTTTTTAAAGCTATTTTAGTGCATGATTTTTTGTACATCGAATGAAGTTTAGGGGGTGCGATGGCACCCCGATATTAAACCTTCATAATTAATTGGCCTCTGATCAAGGAGAAAATCGTGCTGAAATTGAGATATATTTAAATGGTCCTTCAAAATTCATTTTTTAATTTGAGAATCACACAAGGGGTGAAGATTCTTTGAGCTGTACATTGCAGGTCAACTCAATCCCGATCTACTCGTCCCAACTCAAGCCCATTCCTTCTACGGGTAACGAAATAAGGAGTTCGGTTAAGTGGCTTAAAAATCTGTATAATGAGTCATGAAGAATGTCATAAAAAGCTTAATTTTGTTTGCTGATTTCCATCGATATTGATATTAAGTAAAAAATAGATGTTACAAATATTAATGAAATGTAAGTTTTTTTTTTACTTTGAACTCGGTGAAACTGCCATTTAAAAATAATTTAGACGAGATACTTCATGGGGGGTGCGGTCGCACCCCCCGCACCCCCCCTAAATCCGCGCCTGAGCACAGATCAACCAGTTTAAACCAGTTGGCGAGAGTAGAAAAATGTTGCAAACAGCCAAATACCTAGAGACGGACTAGTATACTGTGTATTTGTTTGAAGACGTTTTGGAAAAACGAAATTGGTAACAAGTGAAAAACGACAAGTTCGTTTTAGAATGGAAGTTTGAACATTAGGGACTACAATTATGAGTTTGACTAATTCGTGATAAGTGTGTTCGTCTTAAACAGAGAAAATGACATTTGTATACACAGTAGGACGGGGATTGTAAATGTAGTTCGTTTTAAGCGTGTTTGAATTAATGAAGTTCAACTGTATTCAATACAGATCTGTAATTATTCCTCTTTTTGCTTCCCAGTTCTATTTCTGAAAAAAGTCAATTTATGGTACTGGTGTCTTTTCTCCTTGCCATTTTATGCTCAAATTTAAAAATTAGAATAAATTATTAAGTTACATAATCTACCAATTATAATCAGGGTTCCCATGGCCATTGAAAGTCATTAAAAGTGCTTAATATTTTTGAACCTGTTTTCAAGGCCTTGAAAATGCTTAAAGGTGCTTAAAAGTCATTGAAAATACTTAGAGGTCCTTAAAAGTCCTGAATTTTTGTGTATGTTGTCCAACTAAAAAATTTACAAAAATGCAATTCAGACTTGCTATCCCCGCGTGTCTACCGCTTATCCTTACTGTATCAGAATTTTCTGATGTATATGTATTATGCATGCGCCAACTTGTAACTGTTTAGGTAGAATATACTTTATAAAAAATTTATATATAGTCATCATGCCTGAAAACAAATTTTTAAAGGTCCTTAAAAACATTAATTAGGTCCTTAAAAGTCATTGATTTTCATTCTGTGATTTGAGTGGGAACCCTGATAATTGTCAACATACAATTGCTATTAATGTAAAATTGGCTATTAGAAAAGTATACATACTCAATATCATATACTACTTGCCTAATAGTAACTCTACGTACTTAGTTTAACCTTCCGTCAGGATGTTGTTACACAGACAAGGTACAGTTAACTGAACACCGATTTTTGACACAAATTTTAGTACTTAAAATGTAGTTTAAAAATTAGAAAACTGGGTTTTAGTAGACTTACCAGTTAGTCAATATAGTAAAATTGTTTGACTTCAGAATTTTTTGGAAAAGCTGGATGTTTTTTACTAGTTTTCATTGCTTTTTTAGGAAATTCAGCTTTTTTTTGTTGGGCTCAATGTGATTGATAGGACACATTCTAAAAATATACTAAACACCATGATTAGTTCATGAATAAAATTGCCAAGTGATTGTAAGGGGTAGAGAAAAAATACAAGATATTAAGTTTTTGTAAAATCACAATATATTTTAAATACAACTAGTTAACAGAGTTGGGCTACGACATCGCCTACATCTGTCTGATCAAACAAGATTGATGTAATTTTTGACAGTGGTTGTTTATTTCCAATTTTTGATGAGAAAATTAGTAACAGGAAACCCAAGCATTTGATTTGTATAAGCTTAATAAAATTGTAGTGCATAAACTACAATTAAAATATATATTTTTATTTTCACAGAAGAAATTGAATTTGATTATTTGTACATGCCTCTTTTCTTTTTTTGGTTCAAATGGCCTGAAAATTTTTGTTCGTAAAGATGAATAACAATTTTATTGTTGTATGACTTTTCTTTCATCCTTTTACGAGTTTCAGTGGTGTGGATGTTGCTGTTTATAAAGACAACAACTTTTATAAAATTTATTGGGGTAATTTTTTACTAATAACTGAAAAACAAAAAACAATCTAAAAATTGCTTGAAAAACTAAAATATTTTATTGGCAGGTACCTTCTGCATATGTACAATTCATTTTGAAAACCTTATTACCATATCTTCTGTGTACTACTGACAAATACACCACATTTGAACATAGTAGCATAATTCGTTTTGTAGTTATGCAGCTTCCACAGACAGGCAATTTAAAAAAAAACTGTTTTAAAATCTGCCAAAATGTGGAGACAACCAGAAAAAAAAAAAACATTGATTTTTAAACCTTTATTCAATACTTTCATCATCTTATATTACATATTGGAATGTAGACACTAAGTATTCCAAGTAGAAACTGAGCATTGTACTTGAATATAACATTTTTAAGGTTTCCCAAATGTGAGTTTTTTTACATACTAAATCTTGTTCAATACTAATTATACTTTTAAATTGATCTCACTGATTCTTCATTGCTTTTAGAAGGAGGGATCAGTGAGTAGTATTCATGCAATATTAATTCAAATATTTCCCGGTAATGTAGCAAATTGAATTTTTTAATTTATCAGATAACTAATCTTTGATAGTTTATGGCTGAGTTACAAATACTGTAGTAGGTGCAACTTAAATAAATAACGTGTTGCTCTATGTGTAAATTGGCAGGTGGTTTAAACTGTTTTAAAATATATATTTTAAATGTAGAAAAGTTTAAAGTACTAAACAAATCATTAATGGATGCAAATTATTAAAAACTTCTATAAAGCATTTACAAAGCGAAAATTTTCATAACCATAATGCAAATTATAAAAGCAAATTAAAGTATTAATTTTCATATAACTAGTATGTGAAAACATAGTTTCCTTACAGTTCATTGATTTAGATACAAAATACTTATTATATTATAGTAATGAAATACTTTACACTTCTCAATCTTGAAAAACATAAACTTTATCAAGATATTTAGAAAAAGTAAATGCTGAATTATTTTAATACCTATTTTTTATTCAAAACTTAATTCATTTTCTGTCATCATAATTCCTTCTGGATTGTTCATTGCTTCCTCTTCTATCATCTTGATTTCTGGAAGAATACTTGTCTTCTCGATTCCTATGTGATCTTTCATGATCACTTCTATATCTGTCTCTGTTCCTGCTATCATCTCTGCTTGGAGAACGATCTCGGAATGACTGGCGACGATCATTATATCTTGATTCATCTCCTTCCCTTCCTCGCTGTGATCTCCCAGCAGAATAATCCCTTTTAGAAAAAAGTTCCATTAGAATACAGTTTTACAATATAAAACTATAAAATGCAAAAAGTAACATAAGAGCATTAATTTAGTTTATACCAATGTTTGTTCCTATTTAAAGTTTCGTTAGGTACTTTGTTTAACTTTTGTCTTCTCAAAATATTCTTGGAAATGCAGAACTTGCTTTAAAAAAAAAAAAAAAAAAACGCAGTGAGAGTTACTATACTAAACTCCAACTTAACTTGACATCACTAGACGATAGATCGCGGAGTGAAGACATAATTCTTGCCAAACCTTATAGCCTTTAGTTCTCTACAGGGTTGTGGTTTGGCGAACATTATGCTTTCACGCCGCCAAAATGGATTAAATACCGATGAGTACTGTGACGATCTACCGTCTAGTGATGTCAAGTTAAGTTGAAGTTTAGTATAGCCATATTTTAGGCACATTAACCTTTGTGTAGGTACACAGTTAATCATCTTTGTAGTCTTCAAGTGAGAGTAAAGGTAGGCATGATACAATTTCCTCCATTGGTGCTGGCAGAATAAATTTTAGGGAGGTGCAAGACAGTTAATTTTTTCTTTAATTTTTCATTTGGCTACCTTAATGAAATTTTAATTAAAGCTATGTATTAAATTTATTATCCATTGAGTATTTTAAAACCTATGTCACAGTTCTATTTCCAGTAAATCATACCTTTTTACTCCACATTATTTTTAATTTTCTAAATTCAAGGGGGTGCAAGTGCATCTTCCTAGCTGCATCCATGGTTCCCCTAATTTTTTGAAATTACCAAATCATCCAATCCATGAGTCCCCATATTAAATAGTCTATGTATATGCATATTTTAACAATATAGTAGTTTTTGTGATATGTTAAAATTCAACTTCCAGTAGTCAGAGTGAAGTGATAAGAAAGTATTGGATACTTAGTCAATCAGTTGCAGTTTAATCCAAATAAAAGTTTATACACATAGGAAGAAGAACTTGTTTGAAATAGTTTGATTATATTGGAATTTTCTTGAACTAACAAGAATTCAATTTTTATGTAATAAGGGATTTAAAAATGTTTTTTCATCTGCTGCTATGGAATCAAACCTTAGTGGTTTTAGTTACTTTGCTGGCTTGAAATACAATTTAGCAGTCTGCTTGGGAGCAAGTGTGAATCTTATCTGTGTGTATATGTGCTACTTGGACTTATAGTATGATTGACCTACAGATTAATCGCGTTATAGGTCCAAGTAGTATTTACTTATCTAATCGTATCAATGTTCTATGTGAAAACTATGTTCTATGTGTTCTACAGAAAAACATTGGAAGAGACAAGTCGATGGTTGGTTCGTACGTTCAATGACCATTACTTTTGTGCTAAACATACTACCTTTTCGTCAAAGTGGAAAACTCTCCAATTATTAATTTTCTTTCTTGTTGCAAAAAAAAAAAAAAAAAAAAAAAAAAAAAAACCTATTGAGTTTTGGCCCTGACATCAGTCCTAATCGGTTATGCATTCTTTCATAGGTTTTATTTGGAGATCAGGAAGAAAGCAAAAATTTTTTTTTTGTGTATTATACTGTCATGACATCATTTTTAATTCGACATGTATTCAGGCATAGATTTTGGTTATTACGATTGGTTGACTGGTGCAAATTTTTTTTTACGATTAAAAGATAGACAGTTTAATACATACAATCCCAAAGGATCATACATATACCAGTTACTAAGTTAACTTATTTAATTTTATTGTAAATGAAATTATTTAATTTTAAGAGTTTAAAAAACATTATCAACAACGTTCAATTGTCAGAAATTTTCTCACAAAGTTCAATTTACAGGACTACAGTCTATAATAAAGTATTTTTGCATTCAATGACAATGATATAATATTAATTTTAATAAACAATTTATTTCGTTTTGCAATAGAAATCAGCAACAGGAAAGAAAATTAACAATTGGCGAGATTTCTGCTACAACAAAGGTAGTAGGTTTGTACGTCTAAGTACCAAAAATTCTTTCTCTCTCTGTTGCATTAAATAGGATCTTTTTTCTGAATTTTATTTATGATTATTTTATTTCAAAATATGCCTTTTCAATAAAATCCTTTTCTCTCATCTTTGAACACATTTGACTTCTTATAACGTATGTGCACTGAAAAAATGGTTATTTCTGTTACGGTGACATTTCGGCCACTTAAAAAATCCCAGCTGTAACCCCATTCAAGCAGTTGTATGGGGCATCTCAACTAGCAAACAGCGTGGCTCCAAAATTCAGGGAAAATAGTTCCCGGATAGATTTAAAAATATTTCCATGATTTAACAGCAAATTTCCTTAACATTTCCAGATGTGTGATTAAATGGAACACGTATGAGGAAATACGTAACTTCAGAAAAAGGAAAATGTCCCTGATTTTCGAGAAATTTTTAAAAGTTCTCTGATATTTCCCAGAATCAAAAAGCTCTCTAACATTTCCCTGATTTCGAGGTTCTGTGGCCACTCTGGGAAATAAATGTTTATAATAGGATAGGCATATAGTGATCTGGAAATTTTGAGTAACTCTCCTTGGCTGCATTTAAAATATCAAAAGTAACTAATCGAACTCAATAGAGGAATAAATTTTTTATAGCAATCGCTTAGTTTAATAGCTTCTGCTTGATTTTAACTCCCAACAATCAGGTATCTATGTTGCATCCGTACCAAATTATAAAAATTAGCATTTGGAATTTAAAAAAAAATTGCATTTTTTTTTTTTTTTTACCATGGTCTATTACTCCTCCACGCTTTTTTAACTTTCCATGGATGGATCACTGCTGGGGGAGGCAAGGTTTTGGTTTTAATTTCAGCATACACTTCGTCTTTCTCGGTAAATCGATCCTTAAACAGATCCTCAAATATCGCTAAATCATCTGAAGGATTAGAATTTTCCATTTTTGGATTTTATAAAAACTAAATGTATTTACAACGTATAGGTATTTCTACAACTCTTGTCAAATCAAACTTGAATTGAAAGCATCTGAAAAAAAAAAATAAACAACCACAACTGACAGTTACAATCACGAATATCTGTTATTTTTGCCCTTTGGTAATCATTGGACCACATAAATATTTTAGATATTAGGTTTTTTCTTATGAAAATATTAATTTGAAACTTTCTTCATTGTCAAAAAAATTATATTTTTTAGAAAAGAATGGACGTTATAAAACGCCAATTAAGCCAAAGCTCAAGTATGGCAACACTACTTCTAACCAATCCCAACACATTTTTAAAAAAAAATCCTTTTTTTATTTTTCGGTAGCAAATCATTGTATACTTTTTATTTTACTAGAATATCAGTAGTCAATTATGATGCACAAATACAACAATAATTTTTCTTTTGTTGTTTATATACTAGGACTTTCATCCATGATATTTACTATTTTGATTTCTATACTTTCTATAGTGTCTGCTCCATTTCAATCCATTTTTTCCTTTCCAAATAAATCCATATCCCTTTGTGTTGTAATTACTTTTATGCGAAGTTGAGTCTCATAAAAATTTATAAAATTAATGTAAAATGCTTGGCTGTATACAGAAATATTTTGACTGAAATGTAAATTATCTAACTTTTTTCTTATTAATTTGAAAAATTCTCGTTTAGTAGTTGTATTTTGTTATTTTTTCATTTTAATTAATAAATTTTTTTTTGAAAGTTATGTACTAAATCGAGTTGATTTTTTTTTGTTTGCGTTCGATTTAATTGTTGTGATTTATTTATTTAATACTTTAAGTGTTATAATATCAGGAAGTCAAACAGAATGATATTGGAAAAAAAAAAAAAAAAAAAAAAGGCAGTACCTCTCGACCTTTAAGCGTATTGTGATTTTATTTATTATAAAAGTTTCTACTTTTGATGTTTGTGCAATTATCTTTTTCTAGGTCAGGGATGTTTTTCTCCTGGCATATCTTTTGATTTGAGGAGAAATAAGCATGTCTAGACAATCGCTGGATAAAAAAAGTGCTGAAAAGTGCGTATTTTGCAAAAAAATGATTTAAGTTATATATAAAAGAAAAAAACAAAACAATATTTTTCACTAAGTTTCTTTTTAAACAGTTTATTAACTCAAAATTGAGATAATTTTATAGTGTGTGTGTTTTTTAGGTTGGGATTTGAATTTTTAGATGATTACAGTGCAAAAGATCCTTTTCTGTGGGATTCAAATTCAAGGTACAAGTCTATTTATATATATATATATATTTTGACAAAAAAAAGCATTGTTTGTTTTAGCGTTCATTGTTAAGCGTTTCTTGAAATTGTTTATCTTTTTTAGTAATGAAGAGCCTATTTTTAATTCAAAGTCAGAAATTTTATGGTCTAGAGAAAAGAATGATATTATTTCTCAAAATGACTTTTTTCGAGGTCTTCAAGATGGTTTTTCAGATTTAACAGAAGGATCTACAAGTTCTTGTTCTTGGCACAATGATGTGAGTGTTTAAAAGATGTTTGGTTTAGCAATAATATAATTTTTAGTAAAAAAGATATTTCTGCTTTTAAAATAGTTTTTTTTAAATTTGCTATAAAATATGTTCTTATCAAATTTGTACTATATTTATATAGGATTTCGATATGACTTCTAGTAACAAAGTGAAAGCTTCACTAGAAGCTATTGAAGATGCTTTGTATGAGCAGCAACAATCGCCTTTGATCAATAAAAGTGTTTTTCAAGAATGCTGTGATTGGTCGAATAAATTCCCATATTTCAGGTACACTCATTAAACATTTAAAATTGCTGAAAAACACTTGTAATTGACTGCAGTAGTTAATATCCCAATGCTATTTAACAAATTTATTTTTTGTAGTAAAAGGATAATTTCCATTGTTGGAAAAAACATTTTAAAGTTTAGAATTGCATTAAAAATGTTGTGATCTGTTTAGAAAAATACATAAAGATTAGAAATATTTTATTACTTACACTTAACTTTTAGGTTATATTTTTTTAAATAATAATTGGTATGAATATATACAGTCATATTTCAAATAAGTATTACCTCAGATATGTCAGGTAATCTTCTGTTACTTCTAAAATGTATTAATATCCACATAAGTTAATCTTTTACCTGGCTATTTGTGTAGATAATAAGACTTAAAATCATTTACTTGGTAACATAAACTCCTTGATTGTATCCTTTATTTCAATAAAGAATCAAATATTAGATTGCAACTTATTATAGTGGTAAAACTGTACTTAGTCAGAATATGCATAATATTGATAATTGCAGAATATATAATATTGATGCATCATTATTGTTTCATGTAAGCCAATTGAATTATTTCCAATAAGTTAAATATTGCAGAATTATGTTAAAAAAAAAAAATACTAATCATAAAAATAATTTTATCATTATTACTTATTCTCATTGGTGCCACCAGGGAAGTGCAGTGTGTACACTTGCTATACTATGATATTGGATTTTTAGTGGACCCAGCCCGAAGGCACTGTTCCACTTGTCGAATGGGGCCTAAAAGGCATTTCATAGCAGTTGAGTCAGATCTAGTTAACACAGTAGAAGTAAACAAATCGCTCAGCTACCGACTATATGTAGGAAGCTGGCTCACTCAACATCCAATGGGAAGTGAGGAAATGGCAGGTGGATGGAGCTAAGCAAGTTAGCAAAAGAAGTGGCAATCAACGTAAACAAACAAATGCAGACATTCACTGGGAATTAAATAGCAGGGTTGGAACGTCGGGATGAGGAATGACTGGATCCAGGAGATTTAGCAGTGAGTGCACTTGCACCCCCCTGGATTTTAAAAATTAAAAATAATGTGAAAAAAAGTGGAATGAGATTCAATAGAAATATAAGTATGATATAGGTTTTAAAATATTAAAATGATAAGAAATTAATACAAGACTATTAAAACTTTATTAAGATACTCAATTGAAAAATAAATTGATATTAACTGCCTTGCACCCTTATGTCTGCCATTTGTACCCCCCTTTAAATAACTCTGCCGGCCTTACCTACCTTAAGTTTTAGTTCAGTACATTTCTTTGAAGGAATGCAGATTAAATGACCATTTGTAGTATAAAAAAGTGAAGTTCTGAAGAAAAATCAACTTTTTAATGGCATTGACTTTTAATCATTCAAAAATTGCAATTGTTTTGCTTTGAAATTATTTTGCATTAAGTGAAGTTGTAGTTGTATACAACTTCAATTTCACTTGCAGCAAAGTTAAAGTTTGTTGTTGTTATCATTATAATAATATTTTTATGTTATGGCTAATTAAGAATTTAATTTCAAATAGGTTAAAAGGCACACAAATATCTAAACCTCAAGATGATAGTACATTATATTCATCTTCCCAACAGAATGTTAATGACATTTCGGAATCCTCCACCTCCAGGTTGGCATTTGTGTTTCAATCACTGTTTAAATTGTAAAGTAGAAAAATGTATTTTTCTACGAACTATTTTGACTTACATTTAAAGTAGTTATCACTTTAACTTCACTTTTTTACTTCAAGCATTCACTTTATTCTTTTGATTTTTTGTGAGTTTTGTCTTATTTGAAATAATTGAAACTTTTAACTCTATTAGCCACAATTAGGGTATGATGAAGTTCTTATCAAAAAGTTAACAAAATTTGAAGTTGTTATGATATTAATAATTAGAATTCCATAAAAAAACACCTTTAAAACAAAATTTGTTTCTTTTGTATGTTTGTTAACAAGATGGTGTTCATTTGGTAATTTAATCATTTTCAGAGAAAATAAGAAAATTTTATATACAGTAATAATAAATTATTTATTTTGTGATTATTTTTATTAGCTTACAGGTTGAAGGAAAGAGAATGGCTATTCATGCTCCTCTTAAGAAAACACTGTTTGATAAAACATCTAATGATTTAATTGAGTCACAAGTTTTTTTTGAAGAAACCTTGGTTGATGATGGGGAATATGAAGAAGACTTTGCATTGGATACTAGGTAACTAAATTTTAAAGTTGGATTTTACTAAACAATACTTTCTTTCATTATTTCATACATGTAGTAATTTCACCCACTGACAATCACGGGAATGGGCGAAATGTTACAGTTGTTTTCCCTGCAATAAGTTTTAAATTATCTTTCTAATTCTAATACATATTTTTTTAAAATTATTTTTTATTCATTTTGTATTAGATAGGTTATAAACTATCATTCTAATAAAAATATTTAAAAAACATTTTATTTAAAATTTTATGTAATTCTATAAATTTAAAAACGTCGTGCATTGCTGGAAAAACTGGGAATCAAAGGTTGTATATATGGGTCATTCTTCGAATTCGGGCATTTTCTTGAAACTCAAGAATATTAACTATTCCATTAACACAATATCTATTTAAAAAATTGTATGATGTAGCTTTAAAGGGGTACTAATTTTTAACCTAAAATACAAAATTGATTTAAAATTGCTTTTGTGGTATATAATTCAAAATGTGGGAGGAAAATCAACTCCGTGGACTGCAACCAGTCCATAGTTTATGTAAATAAGTAGTCATATGAAACACCAAATATTGAAGTTAAGAAATTGACAAAAGGTTTGAAGGTATCTTCTCTTACAAAGAGATTATTTTTCGTGAAGCATTAATTTGCAAACTGACTGATAATTTTCAGAAAATATGCAGTAGGAAAGAATCTGGAAAGCTGTAGCTGGAAAAATTATAAGTTCCTCAATGAAGTTAAAAAATATTCAAAAATCTCAGAAGAAGAGATGTTAAAGAAAAAACCACGATTCAAGCCCATTTGGGACAGATTAAACAAGTTATTCAGAATTTTTTTGGAAGACGATTCTTGCAGCACTTTATGTCTTGCAAAGAAAGATATAATAACCAGAAAAGGGGTGAAGAAACATAAAAGGTACTTGAACAACAGTTTGCAAAACCTTCACAAGGCCTTCTCAGCTAGTGTATGCAATATTCCATACATTACTCTACATTTTGTAAACTTTGACCATTTTGGTGTTTTTAGAAGAAAATAGGCCTACGAAACTCGTATCTGTCGGCTTCATGAAACTTATGTAGATAAAATTAAAACAGATAAAGATTATTTCAGAGAATACCCCAGCTGAGATGTACAAAAGTTTGTTGTGTGATAAAGACAATATTAAAGAGTGTTTAGAGAGGAATTGTAAGGAATGCAAAAACAGAAAAATACATTCATTGGATTATTCAAAAGATGACACAGTGTCGTATGAGAAATGGATTTTTAAAAAAAAGTAGACATTATAGTCAAAGGTACTCTGAAAAAGGTTAATAAATAGTCTAAAGATCAAATTAACCCTTGCCTGTGGAATATATAAGTTTGGGTGTCACAGGCAAGAGGTTAACTGTTCTGCTGCTGAACTGGTTCATGCTTTACAATCAGAAATGCTAAATATGATGCTCATGATTCATATTAGTAACATTTTACACCAACATAGAGAATTGTTGAATATAAAAGACTGATTAAAACTCAAGGAAGTGTTAATCATATGTATTTTTCTCAAAATTACAAGTGTAAACACTTGAGTAAAATTCAAGCATTTCATTTCGATGGCTCACGCTAACAAGTGACCATCCATACAGTCTTAATTTATTACAGAAATTATACATACATGCTTAACAACTTAGATTTAACAAAAATTTCATAATGTCAAGTACACTTCTTTAAAAGAATGTTTTTCTTTTCAATGTTAAAAGTGTATGTTGCCTAATTAAATATATATTCTGTATATAAACAGTACTGTAACATTTGTTTATTAAACCTTGGTATATATTGTAATTTGGTTCCACCCAAAGTGATGTTAAAAAATACTTGGTTTTATATTTCTTTCCTAAAATTCGACAATATTCTGCTCAATGTCAACTCCGTGTCTCGATCTGTCAACTCCGTGGGCAATGAAAACATTAATAATTTTTTTCTTCAAAAATATTTGTCAGCGATTTTGGCTACGAGCTAGAATATATTAAGAACCATGTAGGGGTTATTTAAAAAAAATAAAATAAATCATTTAAATTTTTTTTTTTTTACAAAACATGACATTAAAAAGTGCCCAGTTTTGGAGAATGACCCATATACGTGCATGATCGTCAGTGGGTTAAATAATCAGCGACTGAAAAAAAGAATCGACGTTAAGCTTAAGGAATAAAATCTAGTTTTTTTTTCTCTCATAAACGATAAATCATAATACTCTTGTTACTAAATGCACAAAATGCTCATTTTGTGCTTTATTGTTATTAGGTATTATTTCACATAAATTCTGCATTGTTAACTCATTACTACATTTTACAGTTTTTGTTACTAAATGTTTTGTATTTTTAGTAGGGACACCTGTAATAAAGTTCTCCATTCCCAATGTTTCGAAGAAGAATCAACAAATATGGTATCTGCTAAATTAATTGAAGACAAAGTCATTGAGAGAGTAGCTCTTGAAATGTGGCCAAAGGTAGAATATATTTCTAAAGTATTATGCATTTTTAAGAAATTATATTTTCAAATTAAATTTATTTAAATGTGTGCATTTTTTAAAAAGGTTCTGGAAATTCTACAGAATTTTGATGATGCACGTATTCATGGTAAGTTTATATTCTCAATTTGACCTTGCATGATTTTGGTTACATTTTCTTAAACTTAATTTTTTAACTAGCAAGTAAATGTTAAAAATGAAAAGATATAAAACTGTTTAGGACTTCAAAACACCAATGTTAGAGGATTTTTTGTTTTGTTTAGAAGGGCAGAAAATTCCATTTCAAAATGATATTGGTCCTAAAATAAATATCTAGGAAAAGAAATATTTATGCTTACATTTTTTTGATATTTTAGATACTAATGAGGATTTCCAGTTGCCACCAATAGATTCAGCTATGGGACAGAAGCATTTTCTTGGAAGGCCTAGAACAGAAGGGACAGATGCATATACATCTGACTTTCCCAGATTGGATAGCCTTCTATCTATTTCCCCAAAAGTTTTACAAAGTAAACGGGAATATGGAAGTTGGTAAGAAGAGTTCTTTCTTAAATTGTTGAAAATGTTCATGCTGGGTGCAATTATTGATGCCTAGCTAAAGTCATTTTATGAATGTACCATTTATGAACCTTATTCATCTCAAGAAAAAATTACCTGAATTTAAAAAAAAAAGTTTTTATTAAAATGCATAAATTGCTTTTATATGAATTCCATACTCATTTATTAACTTTCAGGCGAGCAAATCAGAGGTCAAGGCCTAATTCAGAAATTCAGTTGCACCGTAGAAATCATTCTGTTCCCAGTATCAAAGGCATGCATGAACAGACTAAACTATCTAGCTTTTTTTCTCGGCAGACTAATGGCAATCAAACACCATTTTCAAGTTCAAAATTAACAATACCAGAAAAAGATGAACATATGTCTTTATTTTTGCCTGCAGTGAATGTGAGTATTAGTAAATGCTAACTGAAATTTGTAATTGATCATAATAACATGTTCTTTGTATTTACGTTCCTGTAAGTTCTACATGCAGAATAAATCAATATTTTTAAATGTTAACAGTAGATTAAATTATTTACAAATTTATAAAAATAATTTTTAGCACTTACAGTTTTATTCAAACCTATGTACTCAATTATTCATTGTATTGTAGTAAACATTATTTTCTTAAGTGCAAACAATTATTTCTCATATTTTAAACAATTTTGTCTCTTAATCAATTTTAGAAATATTTTTTTTTTTATTATTTTATTACAGGAAGATAGTCACGAGTCTCCTAATATTTTAAACGATTTCCGTATTAGTCCAGAACTGAAAAAAGTTACTTCAATTATGCAAGATACAAGCCCCAAAAAATCAGAATCTTTTCTACCTCCAATTGATAAAAAAAATTATATGCCTTCAAATGCAAAATTGGTAAGCCCTAAATCTTTTGTTTTTTTAATATTAACTACAGTTAAAATATTGAATGTTATACAATTTAAAATTATAATAATATCTATATTGAGTTAAGCAGATAATTTATTAGTGTCATTTTTTTCTGTTGTGTATCAATTTGGTTTATATTATGTGATATTTTTAAGCAGTTATAAAAAGTGTTATATTGACTTGAGAAATGTTATCATTAAGGTTTCTTGCCCACTAATAACTTTTAGTTAATTTCTTATGAAAGTAAAATCTTGTTTTTACGTCACATCAATTTATTTTGAAATGAAGGGAAAATGTTACATATTCTTAAGAAATGCTAGTATTAAGGTTTTCTTAAATTACTAATTAAATTTTGGGCAATAAAAGACTTCAAGAAAATCATCATACTGTATTAGATATTTTTTGCACTTGTAAATATAACAGTAAAATTTTTGCTTTTAGACCAGAAATTTATTTACCTTTTTTGGACCGCAGTTGAAATCTGAAATCCATCATAGCAATCGACCAGCTACTCGGCCTAATACAAGTGCCTCCAGAAAGGTAAGGATTTGTAACAAAGCAAATAAGTGGAAAAAGGGGAAAATGACTACAAAGAGCATTATTAATCGGTTTATTTGATACTGCAGTATGTCATAAGCTTCATAAGCAATATTAAGTTTTCAATGTGCATCCCTTGAAATGTGTAAATGACTGTGTGTATGTGGCCTCTTACCATGTGTTTTCTGGCATATATTATAAGACAGGTGTCAGAAGCTGTGGTAATTCTAAACTTGTTTTGTAGCTAAGTCCTCTGCCACAAACAGCATTCTTCACAGAAAACTGCCATACACACAACAGTTAATTGTATCGAATTTTCATAAGTGGCCACAGAACCTGGAAATCAGGGAAATATCAGGGAGCTTTTTGATTCTAAAAAAAACGAGGGAAATATCAGGGAATGTTCAAAAATTTCACCAAAATCAGGGAAGTTTGCTATCATTGTTTTGAAGGTACATTTCACTGTTCATCCGTATGTTGGCGCCATTTACCTGGAGTATTGTGGTAGTTTTTAAAAGCTTCTTGTTATGGAATAATTTAAACTTCTCATTACTGCCAAAACTATTTTAAAAAAATGGTATATATGTTCCATTTGATCAGGGTGTCTACACATCTGGAAAAGTTAGGGAAATTTGAAAAAAAAGTTTGCCGTGTAATCAGTGAATATTTTAGAAATCTATCAAGGAACTTTTTTTTCTGAATTTTGTGGTCACCCAGTACAAAGGAAACCCACTTGTAATTTTTAGATATGATGGAAGCTTGATCAGGTTTACTTTCATTTTAACCTAACAGCAATTTTTTATATGTGAAGTGTACTAATTATAATCTGAGATTGGATCACTTAACTATTAATTAAGTTTGAAGAAATTTGAATTATCTGATTTCTAATGATATTTTATTATAACTTAAACAAATGTGAATTTTTAAGTCATTAATTAAATAAAAGTCATCACCTCGTAGTTATTTATGAATGTGGATGAATTTATTGTATTTTGAAAATATTAATCAAATGTGTAGGCTTTATTCTTATTTTAAAAATATATTTTAAAATTTCTTGTACGGCAAGGTTTGTTGACTATCTGAGATCACTATATTTGAGAATGCCAGACCAGTTCATTTGGCAAGTATTCAACATCTGCATTCTATCTGGAAAGGATATTTAGTAATCAACTAAAAATATATGTGTTTAAACAAGTTATTAGAGGAATACAAGTATGAATTTGTTAAGTTTAAGATTCCCTTGACTTGATTATTATTTTGATTTATTTTCAATTTTTATATATATTTCATGTATAGAAGTGTTTTTTTTAACAAAAATTATTGTTTTTAATTATTATTTATACATATTTTGGAAAATCAAAGATGAGATTTACACTTTCAATTTACTATCTCATTTATATTATATGAATTAAATAATTTATTTTTTATCATATGGAATTTGTGTAATAAGTATTTGCAGTACTAAAGTGACTAGTTTGGTGAAAGTCTCCAAGTTCTTTTAGTCCAATGCGAGTATTACATGATAGTCGGTTTTCTTTAACAGTGATTTTTAGGAGGTGAGACTCTCTAAACTGTTTTAAAGGAGAATCAGTTTTGTTTTGTTGTCAAAGACTAATGAAATAGGAGTTAATGTTAGTTTCTATTCAAGGAGCAGATGCCCATTTTAGCTTGACGCTTATATTTCACTAATGACCTACTGCACAATTATCACTTTCGATTGGTCTTTTTTGCTTACCTGCTTGGTTCTTATGATGTATATCTTTCACTGTTCTTTAGAACTCACACACTTATATACTTGCAAATATCACTTTATTCTTTATTTGTGTTTAGCTGATAAAGTTGAAATTGTGAAAGTTACCATGAAAAAAATGCCACAAGTATATAAGTTTTGTTCAATCTGTTCTTTTATGACTGAAAACTTGCATTTGGACACAAATACTGACTAAAATATAAGTATAGTGGGGCTCACTGTCAACTACTTTAGATTGTTGTTTGAGAGAGGAGCAAGTTGGAATTATTGTATCCCCAAATCAGCTAAATAGCCAGGGCCACACCATACCTTCAGAAATGACAATATTTTCTTTCTTTTACATCTTTGTTTTGCAATGGGATGCAAGAAAATTGAATTGCTCGATTAAGTCATTACAAGTTGTTTTTTCTTTTGAGTAAGTTGTGAAATTTTGTCAAGGAAGTTGAGTAACAATTCAAATAACAGACTTTCCTATTTTTGCAGGCTTTAAAATATTCTGGAAATCTGAAACACAAACTCGCAAGTGATGGACACTCTTCTCCGAGTCGTAAGTTTTGAGTTCAATTTGCTTGAACCTAATTTACCCAACCTAACTTACTTAAAAAATTGGTTAATTCTATACATTAAATTCTATGTTTGCTAGATAGTGATTAGAGATGGAAGTGTTTGTTGGGCCTTGTTTAAGTTTTTGTAGGACCTTAGTAAATGCAAATCAAGTTGCCCCTCCTCCCCAAATGATAGGATTTATTCTCTTCAGACATGTTGGGCATACAACAGTTTTCCTTCTCTGATATATAGTATTGCTTACTTTTTATAGTATATCTGTGTGTGTTGATTAGCAAGATGAAATTGAATTTTTTTTACTTGGCAGTACCCTTCAACTTCTCAAATGATATTTGTAATTGAAATTACAAAACTCTTTAACCCACTTTTCTAATTGCCATTTCTGTATTAAATTGTTATGACTGTTTGAAATGACCTTCAAGATATAAAAATAAGGAATTTTTGTTTTGTAATGAAAATCGGTACCCATTCAACTACCTATTCACTTTAACAGTGCAGAAATTAGTCTTTGAAGGCAAGTTTCCCCTCCTGAACTTGAGTGATTTTCTGAAGTGGTATTGACCAAGTTTTGCTGTTTGTTCCCACCTTCCACACCCTTCTCGTTGCTGCAATAAAATAGTTGATTTTGTTTGTCGATCAAAAAAGTAAAATTTTATTTTTTGGCAATATGCATATAAATTCAAAATTAAGTTTTTTTTTAAAATTGCACTACAGTTGGAAAAGAAATCCAACTGCTATTGAATTAATCAGTTGGTTCAGTTTGTGTGCAATTTATTTCCCAAACATTTGTTTAGTGTTTTTGTTCATGTTTTAATAATTTGCGTTATATTTATCAGCAATTAAATATTTTCTAATGTGTCTATATTTTTACTGCCTAAACTTAAGATATGGTTTGCAGAGCGATAGAAGGAGTATTTGTGAATTATGTGACAAAGACATGAGAATAAATAACACATTTAAAATATACACTTATAGATTCAAATCCAGCAGAGACAAAAAAGTTAAGTGAAGTGAACTTGGAGAAACCAGTGACTTTATTTCCAATTGTAACATCATTAATACCTCACAAGGAAAGAAATTCTAGTTCTGGTAAAAAAGGTAAGCTCACACTATTGAAATATTTTAACTCTTTGGTACTAAATATCTGAATAGTTTTTAATTTAAATTAAACAAATATTTTTAATTGCTATGTGTTTAGGAGTTACATGTACAATTCAATACCTATTATTTTCTAATTAATTTAACATAAATAATGAATGATCTAATCTGTAATTTGGTTCAAATTGAAAGGTATTTGCTGAAATTATAAAAAAAGAAAAACATATCAGGCTGTCAATTTATATGCATTCATATATTGTTTTAAAATGTATCATTTAGATTTCAATTTATGATGCTGGGAATGAACCTTAGCCTCAGCAACATTAGTATTTCACGTCAAATAATTTGTGAATTTTTTTTCCAAAATCTTTTGTCATAAATTTGCTGCTTTAGTAAAAGTTATCTATCTTAATATTTTATTAGCTACATTTTTTTTTATCTAGGAAATATGATTAAGTCAAAACTCAATTATATTGAATCCAATATACCAATTTAAACTTGGATTTGTCAAATAGCATAAAGGTCATACAATGGTAAATATGCAGCATAAATGCAGAGATATCAACTTTTCTATGGATTTTCTGTAGTTTTTATTTCTTTTTGGTTCTTTCCATGGCCAGTAAGTACTAAGGACAGGGTTTCTGGCAATATGGAAAGTCAGGAAATGTTATGAATTAAGACATAGAGTAAATTTTTTCATAAAAAATTATTATTTTGAGCTAATAAATGACCATAAGTCATGGAAAATAGTGAATTTCATGGATTTCTAAAAATTTTAAGTGAAACACGTTACTATGGTATAGTAAAATCCATGATCACTGTTCATCTACGTCTGTATTTATGCTTTGACAGAAACAACGGTCACAGTTCAAAACCGCTGCCAATTGAAACATTCCTGAACTCCACACTTGTGACATCACACTAGAAAGTTCTCACAGGTGAAAAAGTTCATAATACAAGAACTGAAATGAACTGATTTGATAAGCTTGTTGTGTTTACATTTTGATTTTTTTTCTTAGCATTGTGAGCTATTTCGATTTTCCATTGTTGATACCAAAATATTTGATTTTTAATAATTTAATTTCTTATTATTGGCTTATTCCTTCTTCAAATATTTCCTCATTAAAGATTGATTAGCTTTTTTAACACTGAAATATCCAGGGGCATACTGAGAGAAAAATATCGGCTCAGTAATTTTAGAAAAAATTCAAATTTTCAGTAAAATCATTAATAAAATTTTAATTATTATTGTTAATAAAAGATATTTTCAATAATTAATTTTAACAGTTAAATAGTTTTAATAATTTTATTATTTGAATATTTAGGTATGTTTCAATAATTAAATAAATTAGGTTTAATAATTGACTGGTTATAGCCCTGGTTAGTGTGATTACAATTTGAGAGTACTGGACTTTTTACAAAAACGTTAAGCAAGTCAACTACTAATATTAAAAAAAAAAAAAAAATTAACTTCTTTACCAGACTGACCTATTTTTTACAGACACTGACCAATCAGGTGATTACACAGGTCAACCCTAAAACCAGTATGCCCCTGGCACCTGCAAATACTCAAGAATGGAAAATTGTTTCATCATTTTTCCTCGGATTTCGAAGGATCTTTGTTACTGAAACAAGGTTTTTTTACTCAATATGAAACTTTGAGGAAATAATTTTGTGGAACTATAATTTACTTACCATGTTTGTGTTAGTAAAATTCGCATATTTTTTTTTGTGGTGTGATTTCATGAGTCATGGAAAATTATTTGATTCAGTCTTGGATTCGTGACATAATGTTTTGGCAGATACCCTGTAAGGACTACTATATCAGCGTTACACTCGACACAACCTAAATCTAAGCAATAGTGAAAGTATTGGAGAATTTCGAGAGTATTAAGAAAAGGTACTTCACATGTAGGTCTTTTCCAGAACATCCTTAAAACCGTAGAAACTATAATACATAGAAAAGTAGGTATCTCTGTAAATGAAACACATAACAATAATAGAAAAGGTAAATCTTATTAATGTCTAAACTTGTTAGTAAGCCATGCTAAATGGATTTCTATGAAACTTTCAGAGTGTATTTGATGAAAATTTACTAAAAACTACAATGTATTTCATCTGGGGTTGCTTTGGATTGATGAAAATTACTAATTTTAATGATTTTTAAATTGAACTTGTGGATAGTTGTCTTTCTAAAATGATATAGTTATGAGAATTTATCTTTGAAAGTGTTAATTTTGCAATTCTGTGGCTTATTGATAGTTAATGCCACGTGTTGCGAGGTCAGAAAATAAATGCAAAAAATATTTTTAATTTTACACTTTGTTACAATAAAGTACTTGATTTGATATAGTTTATGCCACATATTGCAAGGTAAATGCAAACAATATTTTTAATTTTACATTTTGTTAGAATAAGGTATATTATTGGTGCAAAAATTGTACAGTAACATTTTATTTTTACGTCCTCTTTTCCATCATAACTCCATAGTAGAAATTCTTCTTTAATCCTTCGTTTTTCAGATAGGCATAATGTTTAAAAGATCTACTATTATTCTTAAGATTTTGGTGATTATTAATAAATTAATTTAATTAAAGATGGTTTTGAACACTTTTCTGCCACATTAAGCATCTCCATATTTGAAATTTTGAACTATAAATTATAAGTAATTAGTGATTAAAGTACTTGCATTGTGAAATTTGGTAACAAAACACTGACATTTAGCTAGTTTGAATCTTTCTATTACTGGTTCACGAAAAATTCTGTTAAAGCAATTTAGATATAAAATGGTAGAGCCATATTAGAAACTTGATGCATACTATTTATATGGTTCGTACGTTTTTAAAAAACCTTGAAAAGTGCTTGAAAAAACCTTTCATTTTCAAGTGCTTGAAAACCTTATATTTTTTAAAAATATGTTTAAAGTGCTTGAATTTTATTTTTCTAAAAATTAGCCTCTTTAAATAAAAATTTTGGTTAGCAAAATGCACAGAATTCTTTGAACCATGATGGTCATGAATGAAACATCATGAAACCATGATGGTCATAACCTACTGATGGTCATGCACGTATATATACGTCATTTAATCCCCAGTTTTTTCAGCAATACACAACATTTTTAAATTTATAAATAAATTTTAAAATAAAATATTTTTGTTAGGATGATAGTTTATAACTTATCTAAAACTAAACAAATAAAAAATAATTTAAAAAAATTATGTATTTGAATTAGAAATGTAATTTAAAAATTATTGCAGGGAAAACAACTATAGAATTTCGCCCATTCCCTTGACCGTCAGTGGGTTAAGCCAATCAGCAACCAGAAAACAACTAGAACATACAAGATGCGTCATTCCTCACACCACACTTAATTTTCCCTTTCGATGCAAATAGCGCGGTGCGTGCTACGAAAGAACACGGTGCAACATATCTAAAAACTGGTTTACTCCATTACACGATTAGTTTTGTTTTTGAGTCATTTAAAAATGGCAGGAAAATGCATTTTCAATTCAAGTTAGTAAGAAAAGTTGGACATGGTTGCATATTTTCCTGCTGTGCTTTGTGCAGAAGTGGGAAATGGCAGGGAATTTCTTAAATCTACCCCCCCCCCTCCCACCTGTTGATATTCTTATGTTTTTTTTTACTATCTGGGATCATCGTTATGCCTGGGACAAATATTTACGTATTATTTCTGTTAGATTTTTGGTTATCCTATAACTTGGAAGCACAACCATTGGCAGCCTTATTGTTAAAAAAAAAAATCCTCAAATTTCAATCTGATTGCATCCCTTACATACATGATTATTTTCCTTCTTGCCTTGCATTTTTTATCAACAGAATATATTAGAATACTAAATTCCTTAATATTTCAAATTGATTCCTTCAAATTTTTTCGTTTTTATTAACAATTTGCAGCGCTATGTTACATATTTGCAATAAATCGATAAGCGACAAAACTTGGTTCCTTAACCCCTTAACCGCCAAAACTCGAAATCCTTAAAAATCATGGTCAGTATTTATAAGATTTGTGATTTTAGGGTCATAAATAACATATTTAAAGAAAAAGTTGGAATATTTTAATTACCTTAAGAGAAAATGACTGTTGCGTTGGCGCAACGTCAGCGTAAAACCGAGTTAAAATCGGCGGTTTTCAAGAATTTTATATTCCGTTAATGTTGAATACCCAAAGAGTGTAATTAACCGTAGGCGATATTTTAAAGCTTTCCTTCAAAAATATAAACTTTTCTTACTATGTAAGTACATACATTTATTTAATATGTCTTATTTTGTATGAAAATATTGACTACATTCTTGGTGTAAAGCCACTTCACAACCATTACAGCTATATATAGTTCATTGTGACAATGTTTACTGCAAAGTCTTTTATTGTCAATTGATCGTATAAGAAAATGACCTTTTTGATTTTGTACTGCCAAAGAAAGACTCAGTTTGCTTGATGTACCAGTAGATGATCTAACAAAATCCATCATCACAAAAACAATCACGTGATGCAAGGCTCCAAGCTTTATAACTGAATCTTACAGGTTTTCCTTTTAGCAACATTTTTGCAGAATGTTTTATTCTATAAGGAATCATTTGGTCGTCTCTACTTAGGTCGTGTGCAAATATTTGAAACTATTTAAATTTCTTATTCAACAAATTTCACAGTTATACTCTCACTTTGCATAATTTGTCATTTTTATCAATATTATATGCAAATATATATATTAACATTATATGCAAATTTTGTTTTATATACCTGTACTGAATATGTGACATTGACTCTTTAACAAACAGGACAGATACATCTTTATATAATTACCAATACATTTCTTCTTGTGGCAATGTATGGTATCCAGTAAGAAGAAGCAAACCAATAAACCTTTTTAGGTAATCCTCAGAAGCAAAAAAAGTCAGTCCTATTATTTTGATGAGCATATATATTAGTTTGATTAATGAGCAATGCATACATTTCAAAGTCAAAACACTTATCGAAAATTTCCTCACAACTTAAATTTTCTAACTATCTTTTCCTTTTTTCAACTTGGCGATTCTTCTTCATTTTTTGGTATCGATGTATAAATAGGATACATTTTCTTCCATTTCAAAGGCTCAACTTCTTTTCTTTGTATTATCCACATAATTTTGGTCTTTCCTATTTGAATGTAATTCAACCTCACTAGAAATGTCATTTGGTAAAACGTTCGAGTCACTTATTACTGTATCGTCCCCTTCTTCATTCTCAGTAACTTCGCCAATTTCTGGTGATATAATAATGTCCATTTCATTGCCATCTGAATCAATGGTGTAAAAAGTATCCAGAGCTTCACCAAGCGTAAGATAGTGCTTTCGAGATATTTCAAATCAAAATGAAGAGGTTGCGATCACACGCAAGTCCGAAAAAAAGTTTAGAAAATGTTGACTCTCTTTTCTGCTGACGATGCGCGAGCGCAACACTAATATTTACAACATCATAGCTCGAAGATGAATTCATCAAAACATTTTTTATTTGTGTACCTTCAAGTGAACAATAGAGATATGAAATGTTATGACTAATACAAATTATTTCCCTTTCTTTATTTTTTCGGGATCGATTTAGCAATGTCAGTGCAACTTAGCAGATTTCGGAAATGTTTAAGTTATTACTACCAGAAGACAATAAGGTTTAGAATAATTTTTATTATTCGAAATTAGAGTGTGTAACCTTACCAATGAACATAAACCTCCAAATGTTAGTTTAAAATTGATTAAATATTTATTGTAGTTATGTTTTTTAAGTGTTGCGTGAACGTAACGTCAGCGGTTAATGGGTTAACTTACATACTTGATTTTTTTTGTACCTTGATTTTGATATTTTAAATTAAACACATATGTGTTTTTGATTTATATATTTAATATAAATCAAGTAAAGAATTAAAACCCCCTCTTCAAAAAAAAAAAAAAAAAAAAAAAAAAAATCAAAATCTGAATGTTCTACTGCATACATTCAATAAAGGTTAATGGAAGTTTTCTTAAAAAGTCCTTGCATTTTTTAAAACCCTTGCTTGTTGTGTTTTATGAAAATGATTTTTTACCTCATTTAATATGCACTGATTATTTAACTTTCATGCTCATGCATGGCCAAGTTTAGTTAATACTATTTAGAACAGGGTTTTAAGGTAGTAGGTTGAAATTTTTTTTTTCTTATTTATTTTGAAAGTAAAACATATTGAGAGTACATTGTAAAAATTTTAGATCAAAATTCGAAATATTAATGAACTTATAATGAATATTCGATAGCGTCTCGTTGTAGGTGAGCATTTATTCTTGAAACTTGAAATGTGTTGTTCTCAAAATGCTTTTTCGGTTGGCCTAGTGAAATAAAAAATTGCTATCGGACCGATTGCTTTGAAATTTTTACACGCAATTCTACATATCAGTAGTTCTCGCCGGGACTAGGATAGGATCTTTTTTTTCTCTCCTTAACTTTCCATTTTGGAGCTTGATTTGTGCATGAAAAAAAATGCCTTTATTTTTCAAAATCCTCCATTTTGTTATTTTCTGATAAAATTTAATAATCCTACTTCCACTGAGAATGATAACTCTACAGATTAATAATCAATTCAATTTTATTAATATTTCTGATGTGTTTAAGGTCCAAAATCACAGGGACCAGTCACATACTTTTTTTTTGTGGCGTCTACTTTGATTAAAAGTATGATTCTGAGAAGTTGAACCACCCCTGATTCACACCATCTCCGATTTCCCCCAAAAAATTACCAGTTGCTACTACCCTTATTAGATGATAAAATCTGAAATTATTTGTTCCGTAGTTGCACCGCTCAAATTCTATGACCTGTCAAAGATCACCTTTAAAAATAAAAAATTGGTGTTTTTGCGACACAAGAAAACTATTTTTATCCGCATAAAACTCTTGCGGCCTACATTTCTTCTGTCATGGATTGTACTAGAATAGATCTTTGTATAAAAAGTACTTTTCATATAAAAAGTTCATGGAAATTCAATTGCGCAGGGTCATGAAATGGTTTTCGTGTTTTTTACCATTTTCAAACCTGAATTACAGCTTGCACGTTCGATTTGCCACTGCAAACAAGGTGTCATTGGATAAAGCTATATTAATACTATTTATTAATACATAAAACATTGAGGCAAGTTGGACACCTTGGAAGTTATTTGGTGCCGAAATCGAAAAATCTCCAAATTTGACAAAAATTTGAGCTCATATATCTGGCTGCTGGAACGATATATTGACACAACGCTGAGACTATTTAAACACTCTTTTATTATACTTAATGAGAAATTAAACTTTATTGAGGCAAGTTGAAGATAAAAAAATAAATGATTTTTTTTTGTACCCCATCCTTACATATTGATGCAGTACTGTTTTCATTCATAATTTAAAAAATTAATTGTTTTTCACTTCACTCTTCCTTGTGTTTATAACTATTGCTTGTAGTATGTCTTTTAAGCTAGGAAGTGTGACGGGATTGACTCGAGAAAGTTGCAAAGGACGGGGGAAAAAAACCCGAACTTCGAAAAAACTTAAATGTTTGAATGAAATTAAACTAAAATTCCTTTAATTATAAGCCCATGGCAGTTTTGCAGTGTAAACAGAACATGTTAAGATTTTAGTAACACAAAATGTTATGTAAAACAAATAATTCACACTGTTGTAAAAGAAGGCAAATTTAATTTCATCAAAAATTGGTGGTTATAGTCAGAATTTGAAATGATTAAACCTTTTAGGAAACTTTTCTGTAAAAAGACAATCTTATTTTTTCATATTAGATGGAAATTTTATATTCATATTAGAACAAAGTAATGTATCCTAGAACAATCAAGCCTAAAACTTTTTTCAAAATTGTTATCATATATTATATTATAAAACTTATAGCAATAAAACAAAGCTTAACTCAAAATAGGATTCCATGTCATTAATTTATGTTAAATAAAATCCAAAATTTCAAATTTCTGACTCAGTAAAAAAAGAAAGAAGAAAAAAAAATCTACCTTGTTGCATATATTCTTTGCAAGAAACAAAAATTTCAGCCTGGAAAGCAAATAATTCATTCTAAACTTCTAATATTCAAATATTTTTACGTTTTAAAGCGCTTTAAATTTTAAGAAACTAACATATGTCTTATTAATTTGAAGTGAAAAATTTGTTGGATGAAAATAAAGTGAAAAGTAATGAAAATAACATTTGTTCACTGTTCCCTAAATCCAAATGTTTCATTCAAAATTCGATAAAAAACTTTAAAAAAAAAGTTACTTTAAGTTCATGCAAAACATAATTTTTTTTTCATAAACTTTTAAAGCAACAATTTTGTCTAAAAATAGGTTAACGACTTGAATCAAAATGTTTAGTTAACATTAGTAATTGTTTTATAAAGATTTATAATTTAATTTGTCTGGAAAGTGTTCCAAAGCAAACGATTACATTTTAAATTTGAAATATTACATCATTCAAAAAATGCTTATAAACTCAAAGTATTAAAATTTTTTATTATTTTTACATAATTAATAGATTTATAAATATCTAACAACAAATTCTGTGAAAAAAGTTTATTTATATGTTGAGAATTAAATAATTTAATAGGATATATTAAATTTGGATGTAAATACGAGTTTTAAATTGTGTCGATGTATTGTTAAGCAAAAATTTTATGACCAAAATATTCAGATTAAAAAAAAAAATGTACCTTAGCTTTAGGAAGATTCTGGAGGAGATTCCTATTTCTATAACTGGGGGGGGGGGGGGGGGGGGGGGGCACAGTTATACTTTCTTTAAAGTAATCCAAGTGCTTCAAATTCGTATGTTTCTCAACATAATCGTTGTCAAAATGTACAAAACATAAACAGCATTCAGCTTTGTAATGCTCATCGTTTTTGTAAATGTAAAAACATCAAAACAAAAAACAAACGTTTCAATTATCTGCAAAGATTATCCTACTGTCTACTACACACTACATAGGTTCAATCCGAATCCAAAGAAACGAGTGCAATATGGATGAAAAGATCCAAGTTGACTATCATTCCTGAAAAAACGTTAGCAGAATGATTGTCTGGTGTCTGTAGCCCCCTAGTCGTTTCTAGATGCTTTTTTTTCCTTCTTTTCCTCGAGTAGTTTGCAGACACAATTAGTCGGTCCCCCATTCTCATAACGAAAAAAGCCGCCTTCATCCAGATCCCTGGTCATTATCCTGACAAAAAAGCACACACACACAAAGAATCTTATCAGTGCAAATCGATTTCCATCGACTTCAAGCTTTTATTGACGTCAGTGTCCATTCGATTTTTAAATGGTCAACCCACCCCTATTTAGCCATAGGGCATATTTACTGCCCTTACAATGCATCCCTCGCTTTTAAACTCATGGACAACCCGATGTGATTGCTTGAAGCACATTTTCAGAGCTATCCCTTCTATTCATGGAATTTTGAATATATGAGTGGCATGTTGTCGCTTTTCCTTCTAAATCGCCGCGAATTTCATCGGTTTGCCTGAAGTTGCCGCTTGTTGCAGTTTTTGAACTTTGCTTTCCTACATCATCCCTCCTCACATGATTAATGAAATATGATGCATTTTTAAAGCGAATAATTAATTACAGAAACAATGAGTAAATGCAGTGCTAAAACTTGCAATACATGAGAACTAAATGATTGGGAAATTATATATAACCATGTGCAATTGTATTTTATTTATTTGAGAGAATTTTGGAAAAATATGAAATTATATTTTATTTTGACGACCGAGCAATTTATTTGAGGATTGATAAATAAATTTGAGATAGATTGATAAATTACTATTATTAGTACGGAATTAATAGTATTTTTTATGCATGAAAGGGGTATATAAAGTGACTTTTCCAAAAAAAAAATCTGTTTGAAGTCTTTTTGTTGATTTTTGTGTTATCTCCGAGTACAGAAAGGACTTGTGATGTTTGATAATACAAAAATTAATATTTTGACTCACAACATAGCGATAAATTATAGACATGATGTAATGAGAAACAATACATGGTCATGCATACTCACAACATACCAAACTTAATAAGTTGAAGTTTTTGTGCATGTCATTGTTTAAACTATTTTTTTAATATGATTTTTCTTAAAATAATTATGTAAAAATACTGTAAATTAGTTACCAGTGAATTTACAGGTTTTTATGAGACATAAGGTCCTAAACCAAATTGACTGCAAATAAATTTTTCTATTTTGTGTTTATTATTAATTCTTTTTCTCTTATAATTTCTAACTACATTATGTCCAAATAAATTATAACTCTTTAAAATCTGACGGTCATTCCTTTCACAAGCTGCAATGCTTGTATTAAAAATATTTGTTTTATATTTTGTAAATTTTTTACTAGTGTTTGTATAATATATCGTTTAAATTTATTTATGGCTTTGTTATCCTCATCCCTGTTGTACTGAATAAATCATCCTTTTTTTTTTTTAAGGGATCAATGGAATACCATTTCACCAAAGTTATGTATTTGAATCAAAAACACAATTTTCCAACGAAATTTTCAAGTTAACCTATGAGATAAACTGCGTTAACACAGAAAAATATATATAAATTAATATTGCGTATTGGGGCAAATAGATTATCTCGTCAGGGAAATTAAGAATTTCGTTGAAAATAAGTTGTGTTTTACAATTTACGATCATATCTTTTGAAAAAAATTCTTCAATTTTCTCCTTAATAATGCTATATAATAATTACAGAGCACATACTGTGTGGAGGCATGTTAAATCGTCGGGAAAATTAAGACTTTCGTCAGGAAGTAGAGGTTAAAATTTAAGAACAACTTTTGTGAAATTGTATCAAATTATAATATTTTATCCCATTAATAAAAAAATGATTTATTCAGTTTCTTTACCAAATTCTTTACGCCGACAAGTAAAACTGCTTCATCACAGAATCCCATCGGGGAAATTAAAAAAAATTTCAACTTAACAATACAAGTGCACTAGTATTTTAATAGTAATTGTCATTAGACGACTACCTCTACCTCCGTTTTATTGTAGTACATCATCATGCCCAGTTATCAAATATGTACAATACGGTAACATTTCAAGACTGAAATCTTACCTTAAGGTTAATTACATGACAAAAAAAAAAAAAAATAATAATAATAATTAGTTTGGAGTTTTATATCAACAAAAATAGCACAAAAGTGTGTTAATTTTCTGAGATAACTTGTTACCGAATATATCTAAATTCTAATCCGATATTACTCCTTGCAGCCAAGATATGAACTTCTCATGACGTTACGATACGGAATCACTACTCTTTTTGTCAAACTTCTGGTTGAAATAGCTGATTAAATTCTATGTAATTTTTAAAGCATTTTCAACTGAACATCTAGTTTAGGCTTAAGAAATTGTAAATTGATTTCCAGTCACCATTTTCCCTGTACTTCTATCTTGTCGTTGAATTTTTGTATGATCTGCTACATTTCATTTGTCAAATCACACGTGTCTGATAATTGTAAATTTAAATAGGAATTTTGATCTTGTACAGACGGACAAAGACACACCGCCAGAGCCATAATACATAAGTTCTTCAGAACATAATAGTATAGTGTATAAACTAAAAAGATGATTTATTCAGTTATCCAACGAAATTTTTATTTTTAACCAAGGGATAACTCTTTTAGAGTATACTATGTAAGTTTAATATAGCATGTGTTGAAACAGTTTATCATGTCGGGGAAATTATAATTTTTGTCGGGAAATGAGTTGTGGTTTAAATTTAAGAGCGTAACTTTTGTTAAATTTTTATCGAATTGTCTCCCTAATAAAAAAAAAAAAAAAAAAAAAAAACGAGGATTGCTCAGTTTCCTGAAGAAATTTATAATTTCCGCGAAATGATTAACTGTTTTAGCAGAGTAAACTATATAAGATTAATATACCATCTGTTGAAACAATAGTTTATCTTGTCGGGGAAATTATAATTTTCATAGGGAAATGAACTGTAGTTTCAATTTAAAAACGTAGCTTTTGATGAATTTTATCGAATTGTCTCCGCTATAAGAAATGAGGATATGCTCAGTTTTCCGAAGATATTCTTAATTTCCCCGACAAGATGAACTGTTTTAACAAAAGTATAATATATAAGATTTATATATTATGTGTTAAAACAGTTTATCCTGTCGGTAAAATTATAAATATCGTTGGAAGATGGGCTGTGGTTTCAATTAAAGAGCATTATTATTGTTAAATTTTATCAAATTGTCTCATCTATAAAAAAGATGATTTGTTTAGTTTCCCGACGACTGTGTGAAAACAATTTATCCAGTCGGGAGTTATTAAGAATTTCTTCATGAAACGTGTTGTGCTTATCTTGTGGTCTAGGGTTGTGAGGTCTATCGTGTGGTTGTCGGGAATACAGATAGGGATATTGTATTGCTTAGTGTTGGACATTCAATCATAGTTTTCAGTTTAACATGCTGGTGTCAGACGACGACCTATAGAATAGTGGCAATGAGGTTTACAAACTATTAACTCTCTTCGATTCTTGAAAATTTTGTTGGTGCAAAAAAAAGAAAGAAAAAAAAAGTCTTCTCTATCCCCCGACGAGAAGCTCAATTGTGCCCGATGGGGGGGGCTAGCTTTCCCTGACGGGGGGGCTCCAGCCCCACTGCTGGCGCCACCTCTGCCTATGACATATAGTAAAGAAAATGTTTTATTTGTGTTATTTTCTAAATTAAAAAGAAATTTTCATGTGGTAAGAAAAAATATTATGCCGTATTTGGAATCAAGCTTTATCTTCAGAGTGTATTAGAAGACAGTTTGATTACTAAGAATTTTGTGTTATTATTTGACGAAAGTTTCAATATCATGAAATAAGAAATGGATATTCACATCCGAATTTGGCGTAAAAACAAAGTGAGTGCTATCTGTTTTCAAAGGACATACGTACTGCTTCTGATACACTCAAAGATTTTTTTCTTAAACAGTATAAGAATTGAGAATTTTGTATTGAAATTGAGTAAATACAAAAAAAAAACAAAAAAACTTAAGCTTTCAATATTACTGAAACCTTAACGTCTTTTGTATTTACTCGATTTCAACATACATGGTTTGCCAATAAAAATTTTTTAATGTATATTTGTGTTGCTAAAGGCATCCTTGAAAAGTCCTTGAATTTTTCCCCCTTCAAGTGTAGGAACCATGATTTAATAGCAGTTAATAATAATAGAAAAATTATCATTTATAATTTGGCTCCTGTTAAAAAGAAAAAATCATTTTCCCCCCTCCTTTCAGTGTATTTTGAATAGATTTTTTCTTTTAGTATTCTTATGAATATCTTTGATATTTTAGGTCTTCTAAATACATTTGGTGGAGGAAGGAAAAGGTGATATAAGAATGTGATTTCTGTATATATATTTATCAAAAACAGATTGATATTTTTCTATTTATACCTCCTGTGGAGGTTTGTTTTATGAAATGCAAAATAAATATTTTGATTGGCTTGTTCTTTTTTTATATGCAAATAATTCTTCTAAATAACACTTTTTTTCATAGTAATCATCAAATGTATTTAAAATTTTTTTTTTTAAATTGAAGCTAAGGCAAGTATTTTAATTTTTGAATAGTACTTTAGCAACAAAACATGGATTCTGTGCTTTATAAAATCACTAAATTACAATGTACTAATTTCTGCACCAGATGTACATTGTACACTCTTAAACAAACACACTTAATGGTCCAAGACCTACTTTGAATATTAAGTTACTATTTTATTAACATTATGCTCACTCATGTGCAACTTTCTTCAGTCATTTTCTATGTAGATTAATAATTCAATACCTTATATGAAAAAAAAATTAAAAAAAATCAACTCAAACCAACTAAAAAGCATAACATATTTTGTCTATGTACAAGAAAATATTTTCTTTAAAAAAGAGGATGCAATAAAAAACTACCCATCGAATTTTATAGCTAAACAAAGTAAATATTTACAACACTTTTCCACAATTTATGATTTTTTTAACCATCATCATCAAAATTATACTGGTGGTTTTTTATAATATTCAACGTCTTGTGTGGAATATTCAAGTTGCCTAAAAAAAAATAAGTTCATTAGATTGAATGATTAAAATATAAATCAGCAATAATCATGTTGCATAGTTTAAATTTTTTAGAAGTGAAAAATCTAATAAATATAAATAACCGATGCATTTGAAAACAATGATTCTTACCAGGTAGTTTAGATTAATAATTTTTAAAATCAGGCAATAAATTGGTTGTCTAATGGACAGGGATTAAGCTGCACATATTTTTTAACAAACCCTAAATAACTTTTTAAAACGTTATAAAAAACAACAACAAAAAACATTGTGAGTTATGCAACATCCCCCTACCAATTTTTTTTTTTTTGTTTAATATAAAATTTTAACTTTTTTTGTTTAAGAAATTTTGCCTTCCAGATTAAAAACAGCTAAAATGAGGTAGCCTTATTACCAGAAGAAAATTAACTAACAAAACAATTTTTTAAGTAGAGTTTGATAAGAAAAAGTTAAAACTTTATTTTAATATAGGATTGAAAAGCTCTAAATATAAATACATTTTATTTTTCTTTAGTTGGAAAAACTTTTTTCTTGTGCTGTGCCCCGTAATGCATTTTGTGCCCAGCATATACCTGATCTCTTTAGCAGTTATAGATATATACAAGGCAAATACTGCAATTTTTCTAACAAATGCTTTAAAAATATTTAAGAATGAAATATTCTTTAATAATTCATTAAAAAAAAAAAAAAAACCTCAGAATAATGAATTTATAAAGCGAATTAAATTAATTTTAAGCCTGTATAAGATTAATTCAGACTACTTTCAAAGCAGAATATTTTTGTAGCTGTAAACACTTGCTTTTTAAAAAAGAATAAGAAACAACTTTTAAAAGAAAAAAAAAAAAAATCTTACCTGGCATTCTTGTGTAGATTCAGTACATTTAGCACAAATTTTAAGTTCTTCTGAGCAATTTGTGCAAACGTTATGATAAGCGGCTTTAACTGTTCTTTCTTTACATTTAATACTAAAAAATGAAATAAAAGCAATAATAAAAATAAACTATTTAAGTTGACAGTAGTAATTTAAAAGCAATGAATTACATTTTGTTTAAATTTTACAGTGAAACTTCTATACTTCAAAGATAAAAAAGATTGGTTGTTTTAAACGTTTTTTTACAGGAAAACTGCCCTACATTTGCGTCTCGAATAAGAAAAAACCAAGGAAACTCCCACCAGGCAACCCAAGAATGGACAGCACTATTCAGGACAATCTTTGTCACGTCCATTTAAAAAAAAAAATATTGCAGAGTTCAGGGCTTAGGCTTGAGGTTTTACGTATACTAGGCGCTTTCCTGCCTTAACAAAAAACAAGCTTCAATATTGTCAGGTGTTTATCTGTTCACACCAAAACAATTTAAATAATATTCTATTCAAACCATTAAGGAAATGTTCTTTATATTCAAATAGTTGTGTCCAAAGTTTTACAAAGATACAACTGCGCTGAGAACTAGTCTATTCACATTTGGCACAAGTAGGAAAGAACTAGTTTGGATAAGTTTAAAAAGTTTTTTTTAAGGAAATAAAAAAAAAATGCATTTGTGGGGAAAGTGTAGCATTTTGGTTAATTTAACAACTGGGTAAAAGAAATTAAAATACTGTATTTATAATAAAACTTTTATTTAAAACCATTAATTGCAGTGACCATGTGAAGAGTTGCACAGTTCTTACTTGAAATTAAATCATTGAATGCAGACTATTTTATGGGTTCTGTAACACAGTCCTGCTTTTATTCTGTTCACGTGGTAGGTCTTGAACTCAGCAACAGTACTACACATTAGATAAAATTGAGGTTTGACATTCGTGGTGTATTTGAAATGTATCACAAGAAGTCCACTCATTTAAATAAGTGTCTTATAAAATAATTAGAACAACAATATATCTTAATAAATTTTATCAAAAGCTTTGCAAGTAGCAGTTATTTTCATTTATAATTATCCAGAGAAATAAATGCGCCCCGAAAAATGTGCAGTATAATAAGACATGTCAGATACCTATTTCTTAAGAAAAATTTATAAACCAAAAAGGGCAAAACATCATGCATACTGTATACTTTCAAAAGTGCATGTAAAAGTGTTTCAAGCGTGCATGCACATTCTTTTAAAAGTACTTATCGAAAGGAACATTATGTATCTTGCAAAGATACCTGCCAATTTTTGCTAATTTTATTTAAAAGGTAGATAATTTGATATATCCCTAAAAATTTCGCCTTCTATGCAGTTCTATAGTAACCACAAATATTCCGGTGTTTGGCTGATTTTTTGTTACGAAACAAGTTTTTCAACTGTAAACCATTTTATTTCTAGTTAGCTATTGCTTCTCTTCTAAATTTGGTTCTATTAGGTTCTCTCACCTTGAATAATCAAATGTCTGAATATAGAGATTGCAAATTAAGAGAAAATATTGAACGGTAGAAATAAATGTAACGTGTTCACGTTATTGTAAGCAATTAATATAAAAACCTAGAAAAGTAGATTAAAATAGAAACGGAATCTTACCAGAAACCGGGAACAGTTAGTGCCTTGTATTTTTTATACCGAATTTTCCAAGAAATAACTTCTTCACATTTTGAACATAAACATGTCATCTCCATTTTGTTTAGTAACTGCGTTTTTTTGCTGGAATCAAATTTATTGTTTTTGAATTGAGAGGAATTTTTGTACTTTTGGGGTCTAGTTCGAGAAGCATTACCCTTTTGTGTGCTCATTGTTTAAAAGAAATTTTGCAGTTCCGGCTTCTAAACAAGTAAAAACAATAATAAAAAATAGAATGCAGTAGTAGAGTTTACTTTGAGATAATTACATGCCAAATGATATGTTAAACTAATTTTTGTTAGAGTTTGAAAATATACACGCTGACACTGTGTTGTTACACTGTAAATAAACAAAAATTAATTTTATAAATCTGATCAGGGAAAGATACAGTGAATACAATCACACGATAAACTTTATTTATCAATTTTAAGCATTTGGACGTAAAAGTCAATTCTTTTAAAGGAAAGTACACTTTGTGATTGGCTAATGGAATGTGAAATTTTTGATTTTTTTCAAAGTTGGATTGTGATTAGTCGATACTACTTCAAAAATGTTGCCAAGCGATGCAATCCAAAAGTTCCATTATCTATTTATCATCAAACAGTTCTTAAAGTCAAATACAAAAATAAAATAAAACGATAGTAACTTAAATATAAGCACCTGTATGTTTTAGATGTATATGTTACTCTCAAAATTTAAAAAATATCTTTCCATAATCACAATTCTCCTTCTACTCCATGGACTCTCAGCTCTCTCTATATTTGATCTGATCTGAAATAACTTTGTTTTCGACAAATGCTTGGTTCCTGTTTTAACAATTTTTCTGATCATATATGTATTTTTTTTAAAAAGTCAAATTTGTTACATTCATAGACCCATATTGTATCGATAGGGCAAAAATAATAGTATTGGAATTATTTTTCAATGCCTTCATTTATAATTTTATATTTGATATTGATTGCAAGTGTTGATATATTAGTTTAAACCACCTGCTTAATTTTTGAATATTACTATGAAAGTTTACCGTGGATTTTAAAAATTTCATGGGCTCGTTATATAATTTAAAATATAGGATTTAAAAAAAAAAAAAAAAAAATACCAATTTTTTTAGTTACAGAATATTAAAGTGACTGTCGTGAACGATCCCCGGATTTTAAAAGATAAATCATTGCTGAGGCAAATACTTTTTTCTTCTTTGAAAGATAGTTATTAACTTAAATGATTTGTTATGATTTTCATAGCTTTTATACTATTTTCATAACTATTATTCTTAAACACACGCATTAAGTATGTTACCACAATGCATTTAACTATTTTCTGTTTACAAATGGGATCAAGAAATAAGATTCTTGCCAATATATACTTTGATCAGCTATGTTGAATTTGTATCATAGAATTGTACATCCGCCGATTTTGATATTATTTGCTCTATTTTTTGTTGAATTTGTATATGGATATAAAGGAATATAATTTTATAGAAACATATCAATGGATTGACAAATTATTCTTATTTTTTTTGCTCGTGTACAACTTATTTTAGGTAAAATGACCAAACCAAAAATTTGTATTTTAAATATTTGTTTTTCTGTCTTAAACTTAACATCTTTGAAAAGCATTACATTACTGTTGAATTAATATATGAGAAGATTTTACATGCTATATATTTTTATACTTGTATATTAACATTAATGTTATACTTTCAAAAGTGAAATTCCAAAATCCTTTTTATTTTTATCATTCTTTCAGTTGGTGTTGTTTTAGTGGCACAACTAAAAAATTAATATGCTTAACTTTTTTTACTATCATTTTTCAATTACCATAAAGTATTTATCCTCATCAATTTTTGTGTTACCTTTTATCTAGGGCGAAATAATTCATTGTCATGGTTTATGTAACTATAGCACTAGATATAATGCTAATACTCAGTCACTTGAATGTGCATGTTTACAAAAAGCCTGATAAATGTTCAAAATTTAACAAAAGATTCAACCACCAGTTATGTTTAAATGATATTTTATCAAGCAGAGGTTTTAATGTGTTAAATTTCAGTTTATTTGAATAGTATTTCATTTGAAAAAATAATTTTTTGAACTTGGGATGAAAATGTTCGATTATGCATACTGCAGTTTATTTAATAATTTATTAATGCACTTACATTGATATTTTTTCACCACTCTCTATTTTTAATCTTAAGGAATATTATCAACATTATCTTGATAATACTATAAGGAATTTGTAGCAGTCAGAGAAAATATTTCTTGGTTTTTCTTATGTTTTTTAACTGACTTAATCAATTACTTAAGGGGTTTTCTTTTCAATTATATTTTTTCATACTGTACATACTCCTGTATTTTTTTCTTATAAATTGCTTGTTTCCTATTTATTGATAACTAATTTAAGAGTAACTTTTTTTCATTTCACTTTCTGAATGGATATGACTTTAAATATTTCTGTGTGTGTGTGTTTTTTTTTTTTTTATTTCGAATTATTCACTTATTTCATTTGTTTTGATTTACAAATTGTAAACTATTTATTGAGCACTTTTGCATTTAAGTGTTTTGAACTAGCTTAAAAATATCAAATCTAATCTGAATAAATAACTGTTGCTTATGGTTATAATTTTTTTTTATTACATATCTTGATACATTAACAGATATCTACCCTGCTTTTAAAAATGTAACAAATGCTCTTGTAAATTTATACTGCCTTGTTTAATCAAATGTCTTTACCTAACAAAATAACTTGAGCAGCATTCTGTATAGATCTATATTTGTATCAAGCATGCATCTATTCTTCAGAACTCTTTTCAACTAGAAACGTAAACATCTGCATTGTAAGGGAGTGGCGGCCCGTGGTAAAAAATGTTAGTGCAGTCGGAAACATGCGACTTCCCTTCACAAACACACACTTTCCACAATCATGTACAATATATATTTTTTTTAAAATTATTATTTTAAATATCGGATTTTTTTCTGCTTAAAAGTATGTAATTAGTAATGATGTTTGAGTGAAAAAATTTCAGTTTTATTCGAAAATTGAGTAACATTTAACTCTTTATAATTAGCATATTTTTGAACTGTGATTACTCGAGTTTTATGGGGCCAAGAAAATAAATTATCATTGGAAATTGTTCGTATTATCATTCTTAACGTTATGAACCTCCATCTAGTTTCTAGAATGTAGAGTTTTTTAATAGAATTTTTTTAACTTTGAAAGTAGAAAAATCACAATTTTTCTAAAAGCTTTTGCTTTTAGAAATCTAGCAAAAATCATTTTCTTTTGCAATTAACTGAAGTTCAAAACATTGAATAATTAATGCAGATTTGAATTCTCTAATCATTTTTCAAAAATATACTTCAGTTATCACTGTTTAAATGAAGTCTCACCCTTCCCTTTGTGAATTGAGTAATGAGGCAAGAAGTTTGCTGTTTATTTGATTTTTTTACACTTATTGTAGAAATTGGATCTTCATTTTAGAAAATTGTAAAATATATAATTTTAGTTTTGAACTAATGAATTTTGATGCCGCCCGACTGCACTGGCTGTTATGCATGAGCCGCCACTGCTGTAAGTTTACAAAAAAAGAAAAACCTGAATGTTAAATTCATTTAAATGAAAAGTGGCTTTTTTCTTCAAAGTACTGCCATTTAATTAATTTGAGATATTTTTACCAATACTAGATTGTTAAAACTACTGCAGTTTGCAAATCAAATTGGATTATTTTTGGTACTGTATTTCTCATTTATATGTATCAAAATAAACATGAAATTATCTACAAATATTTTATTTCAGTTGTTTCATTAAGAGAATGGCCTTAATAAATAATATTTCCAAAACAAACTATTTTCAGTGAGATTCATCTACATCTCTTCATTCTACAAAAATTTTAAGCATTAACTTATCTTTTCAAGTTTTCTTTATCCTCTTTGTACACCAAAGTTTGAAAACGAACTTTTCAGAATCAATTCAAAAGGAATTTGGTACATTATTTAAGATATAACTGTATAGCTGTGGCTATTTTGCCGATATGGGAGTACGACGATTCTAACCTTTTTTAATCTCGGCAACTGGGCCAAACCGGTATATTTGTGCTTCACCCCTTGGCTAACTGGCGGGAGCCTGGCTATACATAAAAACAAATTTGAAATATTTCCATTTCTTTTAAGTTTGACAATTTTCTTCGTATTTAAACACATCGTGTTTTGAATCACGTGAAAAATACTAATGAGAAGATTTAAATCCTTGTGTGGCTTGTTATTCACTAAATATCTGATAAACTATTGAAATATAGTGGTTTCTCTTCCCTTAATACTTTCTTCGAAAATTTTAAAGCTGGAAAATCCGAGTAGTTAATTTGGCTACAAATAGTTTACTGGAAAATTATTTTGATTTATCAAAATATCTTAAACTTAAATAAATTGCTTTGCACTCATTATTCAAGCTTGTACTAAATGGTTACATTCTTAAAAAAATATTTATATAAACTTTCTGCTTGTGGGCATACTACCTTAGTTGATATAGCCTTGCCATTGCCATTCAAGAAGTGGCAAATTTGTATCTTACTTTATCTGTTTAGTATTGATAAAAAAAATGTACCTGTCAATGTATTGGTTTTGCACAAAGAAAATGATGCTCACAAATAGCATTTGGGTACCAAACACTCTGCATATAAGCAGTCGGCTATTTTGTCTCCAACTGTTTAATGTAACTTATTTTTGCATCCTAGGTGCATCATTATATGAAAGGTGACTTTCAAAAGTGTTACATTTGATTAACAGTTAAATACTTAAATATAATTTTTTTTCAGAATGTGGAAGATCTGAAGGTTTTTTCAAGTCTTTTCACTTCAACCAAAATCAAGAGATAGTCAAGAGATACAGATGTACTGTTTGCTCATATTCAACTAATAATGCTCAGCATCTTCAAATGCATTCTGTAACTCATTCAGGAGATCGCCCTTTTCCTTGTTCATACTGCGGGAAAAGTTTTACCCAAAAAGGAAATCTGCGTCGCCATCTTATTTCACATTATAAAGTAAAAGATTAAAGCCTATCCTGACCAAAAGAGATAATCTCTATTCAGTGCTAGATGTGTGGGTAGATACGGGGTTATGCGTTTTCCCATTTTTCAAGAAAATTCCTTTGCATCTTACCCCACTTTTAAAAACACTCAATCCTTCTAAAAAGTACTAAAGAAATGTAATATTAACTTTTAAATTGAGTGATATTGAGAAAAAGTGATTTAAAGTTTTGAAATGTTAAAAAAAATAATAAAAAATTGTGGTGGATATATATCCTACTATTATAAAAATTTATTATCCTACTTTATAAGTATTTTTATTTACAAATACGGTTACACTTGGTCAACTTATAACTTTGGTGGAACTTTCTTTTAAGTTAAATTTCTATTCTTGTTTTATATAAAGACAAGCTATCTTAAAATATATATATATACATTTTAGAGTTTTCTGTTATTTTATTTCATGAAAGTATGTACATTTAGAAGCACTATTTAAATCTAAATAAACAATTATATTTATAATGTTAAATTATTATTTTACTTTATCTCTCACTTCCAAGTAAAGAAAAAAAACCTAAGGTGTGTATATTCATTAAAATAACAATACATTTTGAACCCTAGTTTAATGTTAGTGTTAGGAAGTATATACTATTTTCTTATTAGTTAATATTTTTATTATAAGATACAAAATTATAAAATTTATCTTTGGGGAGTTACTCTAGCCACCAACTTATGAGCATCCTCCCCATTTCTACCACTGTCTCTTATTACTATAATCTTTTTATGAAAAATGAAAAGATAGTTTAGACTGAAATTGCGGATTGGTATAAACTTTGAAATGTTTATATACAAACTTATATTCTTTTAAAAATATTAGTTTGGCTTAAATCCCAATGTCAGGGCAAACTAGTCCTAAAATCAGGTCTGAGGCCTGTAACATATGAATCTTCAAATAAAAGGCTATATCTTGGGATCAAAAAGTTGTCTTTTAACCACTGAAGTTTTGATAAGTAATGAATCAGAAACATTATTCATAAAGGATACTAAGCATTAAACTACTTATAGTCTAAACATTATTTTAAAGCACATTGTCATTTTGAATTGTGTTTAATATGTGTAGGAAGAAAGTAATTAAAAAATGTTTTTAAAGGATTTATATGCAATTTAATGTATTTTTGCAAAATGTTTGTATTGTAATTCCTATTTAGTGTTTTATTCTACACCATAACTGAATAATTCTGTATATTTAGATACTTTTAAAATTTTGTTCAAAAGTTTTATGCCTTATTAGTTCTTAAACTTTAGGTTATTTGTTACAAAAATAGTTATTTAATTAAATGCAAAACTTAAGCATCAATATAATGTCTCAAGATTTAGAGTTACTAAATGAAACAAAGTTTTTGCCAATATATTATTAGAAAAAGAAATCAATTAAATCGGTCAATTAAGTAATGGGGCAGTAGAAAGATTTTATGCATACAAATTTCTAATAACTGCCATCCCAGATTACGTGATACAATTGAAATAAGCAGTGATGTATATCCATTCTTTCATGAATTATTGCAACTAGAAATCCTTACTAATAGCACTGAGTGGGGTCACAAACTGTAAAGACTGATTTACACGCTTCCAGTGCTTGGAATGCGGGTCAATAAGTCAATTGGAAGACCACTGTTGTGCGTTGATCTGAATGGCACTTTGTGTTTTCATGAAGCCAGTAGCTTGATTAATCCAACTATTAAACAACTTTACTACCTGTCAGTGGTTATGGAAGAGCACAGGTGATTGGATGATGTGAGTCGCCGTCACCAGTCAATAGAAAATGTTTGTTCTACTGGAGCCACCCGCCAGAGGCGATCGCATGACATACTGGCTTCTTTTAGAACTGATATGATATTTTTGAACGGTGCTAGCTCTGACGTCATATGACTGGCAATCTTAACTGGTATGCCTACTGGTAGCATGTAAATCAGCCTTAAAATTAAGGCATGCCAGTGTTGGGAATCAATACAAGTATGTAAAATGTATGTTAGGATTAACTGCAATTAGCCCACAGTAATGAATTAGCTCCACCCTGTAAATCTATTTGGATGGGTCATTGGTTTGAACTACAGGTTCATGATATGTTGCCAAAAATTGTTGACAATAAGTAAGCAATTTCCTTGTCTTATCCAGCTAACTCTATTGTAAATTCTATAGAGGATATGTATGGCATAGTGCTTTGTGGTCTTTTCACTTGAATGGACAATTCCTGCATGTTTTAAAAACAAGTGAAATTAGTTTATATTTATGAAGAATTTCTTTCCGATTCTAAGTATTCAAACAAAAGTTCTTTAAAAAAAATAGTTATTTAAATATTAAGAAAAGAAAATGCCCCAAAACCGAGCCAAAATCAGTCCAATTAAAACACTTAACTATAGCTGTGACGTCTAAACATCCTTCAATTTCTATGGTTATCGTGAGGTTTCTGACAAAAATAGTTGGCGTTGGTTTGGTAGACAGTTGCTTAATCCCGTACAGGTTGGCGCAATTTGCAAAACTGGTTTTCGTTGCTGTGTTTCAAGTCAAGTTGTTTCAGATCAAGTGACGTCGCATTCAATTCGAGCTGAATGAATTGTTTTCTTGCCAAAGTCTAACAGGGGAACTTTGATTGCAATTTTTTTTTTAAAAAATGGACAGTGAGCAGAAATTTTGTGTTTATGGCTTTTTCGAAACATTTACAATTGAATAAAAAAAATTTTATAAAAAATGTAGGAATTGTTCATTGGATATTGATAAGTTTTAAAAAAAAGTATCTAAAAGAGGAATTGGAGCTTAAACTCTTTGGGGCGTGGTGGTATATCTCTGCGTGGTGGTATATATTTTAACAAACCTTGAAAAGTTGAAGTTACTCATATTAAATATTTTATTTAAAGTTTTTCATTTACTTAGCAATGCTATGTACCAATGGTAAATGCATAAATAAGTAAAAAAAAACAAAACACCCTTTAACAAATCAAAATGTATCAGTAAGTTGTGTGTGTTGCTATGATTAAGGTTGGTACATTGTGGGATGCAGTAAATTTAGTTGTGCATAATGGTGCATGTTATGTTTCTTTTCTTAAATCTTATTATGAGTCAATAAATTGTTTATAATAAAAAAAAAACATGTTAACGTTTTATACTAATTTTGAAGCTGTGAAGTGGTGGGTCTGTGTATACCCCACCATGCAAGTTATTAAAAATAATAAAAGAAATGATAAATTCTCTTTTTTTATAAGCTTAAAAATTTGTTATTTGCTGCTTGTATAAAGTTCTTTGTCCTTGTGCTGTATTGTCTGCAAAGTTCCATTTTGTTTTGGTAAAAAGTTATTTCAATGAAAGTCATTTAAAGCCTTAGTTGCATGGTGGGATTATATATGTACTATCTTTTAAAAAAGGACTTATTGAAATATTTTTTTTCTGATTTTGAGTAATGTTTTATGTTAAATAACTGAATTTTTTTTTTACAATACAAAATAACTTCTGTGTAACTAGGGTTTTTATTTTCTTCAAAATCGTGTACCTCAAAAAGTTAATATAGGCACTCTAGTCTTGTAACTTTAGTTAGGGCAGTTTGTATCCTCTCTAAGGAATTTTTATTGTAATTTTGGCAAGATGCTTTTCAATAAACTTAATCTGTTAGTTCAATATTCTTTAAATATATTCTACAGAACACTTTCTATTTGTTTTTGTGCCTATTTATATGTTCAAACTATTATAAGGATTTAGGTATTCATATAGGTTTAAATTAAAGAATTATTAGAAGTGATTGGCGCTTACATTTTGTATAACAGTGCAGTACTATATTTTAGATTGTGCATTTTTTTTTTTTTTTGTATAAACTCTAATGTTATTCTAAAACCAATATTGTTGTAACTAAAATTGGATAATTCTAAAATGCATGTACTTTTTTATTTATATAATAATTCTATAACTATTCATAGGTTGAGAATTAATAAACTAAATTATGATAGCACATTTTCTTTATTTAACTCAACAGTAATATTTCCTCAAAACCTTATCTCGTATTCTGACAATAAAACAAAATTTATTGTATATTTTTTGTTGGTATAAATCATTTGTATCCTCTTATTAAAGATTTTACTACCTCTTATTAAAGATTAACTAATTAAATCTTTGTTTATGAAAAAATAACATTTTAAAATTTGTATTGCTAAAATGTATTTTGATTAAAAAAAAATCACTTGAGTAAGTGGATATACATTGCATTTAAATCATTTTAAAATGTATTATTTAACAGAATTTATAACTTACTATTTTTTTTTTTTTTTTTTTTTGTACTTTGCAATTTTTAAAAAATTAAATGTCATTTGTATGATCCATAGTATGAATTTGTATAACATGGAGCTCATTATTTATTACAGATTCTTTGCAAACATTTCAACCTTACATTGTAACTTCCCGTTCTCTGGAGCTTCTAAAGGCAAAATATGCACAAAAACACACCAAGACTTATTACTGTACATTCTGCCCATATTCTTCTGTGTACTTGACAAATTACAAATCGCACTTGAATACTCACACTGGAGAAAAACCTTTTAAATGCGAGATATGCTTGAGAGGATTTGCACAGAGAACAACTTTGATCAGACATGTTATAACACATCAAAAGCCTGCAAGTTTCTAGTCTAAATTATTCCAAATGAATTTTTTTTTTGTACTTTGAATTAGTGAATCTAAATATTTTTTTGCTATTAACAATAACTTTGTTATTTAACCCTTTGGAGAAAACCCAAGTTTCTTGTTTTTTTTTAATTACATTTTTGAGTTTTTTTAAAAAAAATAAGACATTAAATATTTTGTAGACTTTTTTATAACATTAATACACAAAGACAAAATGTTTAGTGGGACATATATGTTCCAAAGGGTTAAGAAGCAAAATATTTACTTTATCGCACTTTAACAAATTTCTTTAAATGAGGTTTTATTGTGTATGTTTGTGCCTTTGCATAAACTTTAAACCTAATATGTTATTTTTAAATGTACAAATGCTTCCATGAAATTTTTTCTTAAGGGAACTGTATCTTTTGACTAAAACCTTGCACTTTTATCTTGACTATAAGATATATATTAATTTCAAATATGAAAGTGATAGAGTAATAAGTAAATGTCCTCTCCTCTTATCAACCTTCTAGAGCTATATATTTCACATTATATAAATTTAATATAATTGTACTTATATCTTTAATTTTACCAGTATTCATATATAATTTCAATTCTTAAAAATATTACTTTCTAAAGCACATCGAAAATCATGCTGAAGAAAACAAAGAACTGTGCAATGCTTTAGTCAAAAAATTTCCCTTTATTGTAAATTATGTTTCATCTTTTGTAAAAATAACTTAATTATATTAAAAGATTACATTAAATGTCTATATATATTTATTAATGTATTATAATTATCCCAGTTCATATATATACTAATCAAATGCAGTTTTTAGGTACCAATAAATAATAGATTTGTAGTGGACAAGTAGTAAAACTATTTTATTTAAACACTATCCATGCTGAAACCTATAGTTTTAGTTTAAAGAGAGAAAAAATATTGGTATAATATTACTTGGTTAATAAGTATTAATGATTTTATGTTTATGAACTAAAAGTTTTTACTAATTCAAATGAGTTTTTCTGTTGTGTTTAATAAATTAAAATTAGTGTAATTTACTAAACAACTTTTTTACTAAATAAAATTAGGCAAAAGTATAATTTAGTTTTAAATTAATAGTTAATAATTCTTAATTAGATGCATATTATTAGTTAAGATTTAATCATTAAGGTATAAGTTATTAGTTAAACCTAATTCTCAAATCAAAATTCTTTTTTATTTTATGTGAAATAATTTCTTTCTAGTTTTAACAGGTGGAATGCAACTGTATCAGTATCAAAGCTTGTTCTCCTCTTTTGATATGAAGTCAAGAAATCGCAACAATATCCTTCGATGGAGGAGCATTCCAGCAAAACGGCATCGTTGTACCCTTTGCCCATATTCAACAAATAATTCCAGTCATTTACAGATTCATCTGGTCACACATACTGGAGAACGACCGCATAAGTGCACAAAATGTGGAAAAACATTTTCGCAACGCAGCAGTTTGCGACGACATATCACATGTCATATAGATTTATCAATTCAAGTTTAATGACTGTACATTTTTATGCCTAATGCAGCAGGGATGAAAGTGACATGAATCAGGGAAAGTCAAAGGTTTGTGCAAAATTGATAAAATTTCTACTTAATAAAAACTGAGGAAAAAGATCTTCCATTAAAAAAAAATCCCTTTGCTTGCACTTGTTTTTTTGTACACGTTTTTTTTTTATGTTGTAAAGATAGCATACTGCTACTTTTTAGATGTTTTAGTGTATTTGTTTATGTGCATCTACTTACTTGGGAAGTTAAAATGAAAAGGAATTTCCTCTCCTGATTTTTGAGCAAATCTTTGTTAAGTGCAGCAAAATGTGCAGGATTCTTTTGCTTTAAAATAGAAACTCCTAGACAGGATTTTGCTACAACATGCCTGACTGAGAGCAGGGCAGCAAAGTTTATTATCAAGAAAAAATAGAGATTCAAATTAGCTGTAAAAGTTTTTTTTTAAAGGTAGAGTCAAATTTAGAAAATGGTTTTGAGAGGCATTATACTTGTTATTAATAGTGAAATTTTCTTTTAAAATGTGGAGACCTATATTAGTTATGTTACTTTTCAGTCAGTTTACAAACTATTGTGCAATTAATACAATGTAACTGTAATTAATATCAGATGAATAATGTATGTAAATGATAAATTTCCCCCTTTGTATGGAGTACAATGGAGTGTTAATACATTTGCTTTATTATGCGAGAGAAATATCATTGTAACAATTGGGGATTTATTAGTTTTGCTTACGAAATTCCTTGTCACTTGAAGTTGTTGGGAATTTATTTACAATTTTATAATTAAGTGTAACTTCCATTGATTGAAAGTTCATTTAGAAAAATGAACAGAGTGAAAAAAAGGCTCCTATTCAGTGTGAGAAAAAGGTAACTTGTTCTTGTGCTGTAAAAATAAAATGCCTTCTTTTAGTTAATGCAGCAAAAAATGGAATATTAATTTTTATAAGGATGTTATATAAATTAAATGATTACCAAATAGAATAGACAGGGCTAGATTTTAGTTGAGTAACTTTAATGTTAGATGGACTTGTTGTTAAGACTGGGAAATAAATGTACTTGGTAGTTTAAGTTTTAAATATTTCATTATCAAATAAAATGTATGTTTTTAATATTGGGGATTCCTGTAAATAAATAGCAATACATTTACATTTTGTCAATAAATGTTTATGTATGCAAAAGGATGTACAAATAATTTATATAAATACTTTTTAATTCTTTACTGTTGCATATGATGCTTGTGGTGTCTTTGGTAGACTGTAGGATTTAAAATCCCATGTACAAATTTTTCTGCTTATAGCAGTTTGGAATTTCTATATTTATACACTAACTATGAATTTTTGTGGCATGTTGCTTTAAGCAAATTTGCATTTTTAATACTTCATAGCTTAAAAGCAAGTTGACAAATTTAAATATCAGGGTTTTTATAATTGTTTGGTAGACTGTGATTGTAGTTCCTAGTTGTAGTAGTTTAATAGATAGAACAGCATTGTTGAAATGGTGGTGTCTTAATTCTATTTTTATTCCACTTTGTTTATATTAAAATTTGATTATAATCTTTTTATCAAATGGTCTACAAGACAGATGGAATAATTTAGCAAATTTTTACAAGAATGCCTATCTGAATTTGTTTGATATTTTATAGTGTACTAATAATTATAAGTTATTAATACCATCAAATACCAATGCTAGTATACTTGATTCTATTGAAATAAATCGGATGACATCAAAATCAGATGAATCAATCAGATGACCCCCAGTACAAATACCATTATGCCTGTTTTTTAGTGTGTGCAGCATGGGCTACTATTTGCTAATTTTCATAGAATTTACTTAGGTGAAGTAATATGTGTTTCAACTTATAGTGACATTATATAATTATTGTTTGAACTTTTATGAATGATTGATTTTAGATTTTAACTCTAAATCTGATGTAGAATAAACTCAAACAGGCTGCTAGTTTTGAAAACCAGCCTTCAATTAAGTGTAAACATGTATGTTTACAGTAAGGGTAAAGTTTGCATTCAATGCAATTTTATGTATTGTATTAGAACTTATATTTGCAAAGTTTTATATAAAATATAGTTTCTTATTTATTTTTTAAATTGTGTCTATAACAAGCTTGATTTGTTAACAACCACATAAAAATAAAACACAAAGAAACTCAAATGAAGTATAAACTTTTTATTTGCATAGGACATACTCTACTTAAAACATTGATCTAAGTTGTCTACCTTTGAGCAATAAAGGTTCATGTTAAAATGAAAAGATCAAATAAGATCATGTAACATGAGCTAAAGGATATCTTTTTTTTATGTCTTGACCAAAAGTGGAGAATATGCAAAAAGATATATAGAGAAAAATGATTTTGTTTTGCATCTTCAGTAAAATGTAAGTTTTTGGTTTCGTTTAGCTTGTTCATGTGGGATGGTGTGAAAGCAATTTTGTTTTTCTACTTATGACTTTTCAACATTGTAAGAAGTCATTTCATGTTTCTCTATAAAACTTGAGTGAAAACTTAAATGTAAGAATTTGTAAATATTTAAAAAATACTACAAAAGTATGGTTATTAGGGTTGAATGCAATAGAAATAAATGTTTACACTTGTAATATGGTACTTTTAGAGTATATATATATATATATATATATATATATATATATATATATATATATATATATATATATATATATATATATATATATAGGGAAGTAGTATTGAATTTAATCATTAAAAAAGTGGTGACGGTTTTGTTGTAAACTCAATATCCATCATAACTATACCATTCCAATACAAAACCTCAACCAACATCAATACTTACCAAGGATAACGTTACATTTGGTTTGTTGTGTAGTAAAATCATGGTTATTCTGTGAGTAAATTTAACAGGATCTTGAGTGCCAAACCACAGAATATTGTGATACTACAGATTAAAAAAAATTAAAACAGAGATTCCTTCATTAAGGTAAATGAACATTTCAACAAGAAATAATTTAATCCCTATTTTTTAGTATCGCAAATTAAATCCATGCAAAAAAAAAAGAAAAAGCTACACAAACATAATTTGAGTTTAATTAATATTTTCAAATTAGTGCAAAGAAAAAAGTAAATTTTTTGTTTTGCCTTTTGAGTAGAATGTAAAACTTTTTATTTATTTACGGTTAATTTTACTATTATAAGTGTTCATACTTGATTTACCTTTATTTAAAACCCATTCATGGATTAACATACTGACACAATTATTATTAACTTCCTAATCCCCTTTTAACAATAATTTATTCACATTAAAAAATAGTTTACAAATTATCCTACATATATACAAAAATTACCACCATTTTTCAAATCGAATATTTTCCTTATCAATGCCTAATTTATGAAACCAACTGGCAACATCATCAGTCATAGTAGATGGACCACATACAAAACATAGCGTCCTTTTCCCAGACAATTTTTTTATAGAATCTGCCACATTTTCCTCCCCAATACGACAATCTAGAATAGAAATGCTTAAATGTATTATTTGGTGATTGGTATGAGGTTTCTAAAAATCATGCCACACATATAAATACCCTAACTTAATATTTATGTGATAAAATTATTAATTAAATCAAATGTGTATATTTAAAAAAAAATTCAGGAATAAATATAAAATATGCTGTAAAAATAAGAGTTGTAAAATTTAACGAGGTAATCTGCTTTCAAGTAATAGCAATTTTAAAAGATTTTTTTAATAGAATACACTTGATTCAGTTGCCTGAGACTTAGCTGTATTGTGCGGATTAAATTTCTAAATAGTTAAAAGCTGCATTGTGTGAATTAAATTTCTAAATAGTTAAATTACCCATTTCTGCATTCAAAATATTGAATGCAAAATTAAGATTTAAATACAAGACAATTTTTATAAAATTAATTTTCCAGAAATTTAAAATATTAGATTAAAAAATCAGATTAATAAATAACAGGAAATAATATAAAAGCACATATAGCAAAAGTTTTAAATGGCTTATAATGTAAACTCATTCAGGACTGCCACAGCTTAATAGCATTGAAAATAGTTGCTTTAGTAGCCTCAGATGTAAAAAAATATTAGCCAAAATAGTATCTTTAAATACTAAAATTAATAGGGTGACAATTCTGAAAAACTATATTTTGAACTAGTTGCATGGCCCTGCGTTGCGGAAACCCATTATTGTGTATAGGTCCCTGCTTTTGACACTTCGTGCGAAAATTTCAGAGCTGTATGTCTATTAGAAGTCACTTAATCAAAAATAACAAAGGTAAAAAAAAATAAAAATACATAAAATTCTTCAAAATTTATTCAATACTTAGCAGGCTAAAACTACTCATGTTGAAAATTTCAGAGCTCTATGCCAGTTGGAAGTCGCTTTGTAATAAATTAAAGAATCAAAAACATGCTCGCTTCGCTAGCTGAAAGGTTAATTGCTGTGCAAGCATAAGACCATTTCACTCGCTAAGAGATTAATTGCTATATAACCCCCTTAATATTAGTATCCCTCCGTTGTCGAGAAATAAAAAAAATATTCCCATTCCAAAAGTAGTCGCCGAATATTTCAGACAGTAATACTATAAGCTGAAAAGGTAGCTTATAGGCCAATTTTGGCAAAAAAAGTTGCCATAGTAGCCTCGCCTCGAAAATAGTCGCTTTAATAGCCTTTGTAGCCCTGCTCATTACATCGAAAAATTCAACAAGAAATAATGCATAAAAGGACTCACAATTTATACCTGGACTTTTTGTATTTTGGTCTTGCCTTGTTACAAAATATTGGCAGGATAATGTTGGATGTTCTTTTTCCATTACATTAAACTGATCCTGAAATACCAAACATGTAAATTAGTTACAGAGAAGTAAACAATATCTATACTAAGCAATAAAGATTGAGAGTAATTGCATACTTAAGGATGTTTGTGTAATAATATAATTAAGAATTTTATGTAATGCATTTCATAAAGAGTTGTATTCAGTTGGTAATAAAATTATATTGTCTGGTAAGCAAATTCTTTTGAATAAAAGTTTCAAAATATTTTGTAGTTTATTTTATGGAATGAATTTATGAGTTTTTTTTCCATAGTAGTTGAAACATTTCTTTATATTTTTTACAATTATAAAATTTATATTTAAAATTACCTTAACTTTTACCCCTTAGAATAATTTCATTTATATTGATAGAAGTTAATATTTTTTTCACATTTCTTTCATTATTTGAGACTTTTAACATAAAATGCTAATGATAAAGTGAAAAAAAAAATAAAATATATATATATATTGTTATATACAGAATGTCCAGCAATAAAGAAATATCAAGGAATTTAACAATTCTAGGACACTTTGTAAAAAGCTACAATTATATTTTTTTTTTTCACTTGTAATTCAAGTATGATAAAAGAAATTTCACAAGAGGTATAAATCAAATTTAAAAAATTTATAATTAAGTTCATTTGTACACTGTAAATTTCTTTAAGTTTAAATTTTAATAGTTTACATTTAGGTTATCTTAATAGAGCAGATGACTGGGAATTGTATGAGAAATTCATATTGTTCTGCCCTGGACCACTCTGAAAATAACATGCACAAATCCTTAATACCAAAATACATTTTAAATTTTATAGAAATTTTCGTTATTATTGGATCCAGAAAAGTTATTATTTTTGGGATCTATTTTTACTATTTTTTGTTATACCCAATTTATGAGGGTTTAAAAGCAATTTTCTAAATTTCAATTTCGACTGTTATTACAAAAAAAAAAAAAAAAAAAAAAAAAAAGTTTTTATTAACAGTTTCAAACTTATCTTTTTTTGCTTTTGGTCTAGTGTTAGCAAAGTTGGCATTTATTTTTTGAAAAGTTTTCTTCCAAAGTGTAGCCATACATGAGAATGCACACAACAAGTAATTTTTTGTATACTTATTCTTCTATTATCAGGGTGTCTACTAAATTTCTGTAGGTCCATTTAGGGACTTTCAAAAATAAATTCATGATTTGCTTTTACACGATTATGCGAGTAAGTTAGATGCAATTATACTTTAAAATCACACTTTTTTCATTGCTTACAGACTAATCTCGAGAAAAGAGGACTTTAGTATCGAATTTCAGCTTTAATAAAGAGTAGAATTTTTAAAAATAAAGACAAACCATATATCATGTTAAAGTAGATGAACATTAAACAAATACTTTATAATCTATTCATTATTTTTGTTTTCTAAATTCTTGAAATTTTAATAAAAAATGAAGAAATAAACAATTACTTTAAAAACATTTCGTAATGTAATTTTTGTTTTTATGTTTTAAGCATCAAATGAATTTGGTAAAAAAATTATAGTAGTATATCAATTTGTGTATTTAAAAAACTATGTCCGAAGTGGTTCGATTTTGAGCATTTCACCATTTTCTATTTCTTTTCAGTTTGCATTATTTCTTTGTCTAATTGTACAATTTCCTGATTTGCAGTTTCCATTATAAGTAATTTTCTTTTTTTTTCTTCATTTAAGTTCAGCTTGAGCCACTGTTTAGTTACAGTATTGAAGCAAAAAATTTCAATATTTCACAAAATTGCAAAATCAATTTTAAACAATTATACAAAAATTGCTTTCATAGCATTTTTTTTTTTTTTTTTTTTACATCTATACAGCATAAAAATTTATATCTGTAACAAAAATGTAATATTGTTTATCAAGATAAAATAATGTATTTTACTTAAAATAGTAATTACAATAACAATTCGAAATAAGGATATACTGGAATTAAAAAAAAAAAAAAAAGCAGAAAAATTTGAAAAAAAAAAGGGAGGTAATTCGCTGATTAGCAGAAGGAATCGCATCCCTGGAGGAGATAAATTTTTGGGACAAAATTTACGATTTCAGCATTTTTTCGGGATCAGTTTTCCAGTTTTCGGATTATTTTCAAGAGTATCGTGATAATCGGGACCAATACACACCCTGATTATTCATCACATCACTTTTTTTAAAAACAATTTCTGGAGACGGCATTCAGTATCATTTAGGCTCATATGATACTGAAGTTTGTACTCTGTTTAAAAGTAACTAAGTGACTTCCTATGTTTAATCATAACAAGAAATTCACTCCCCGATTTTTAAAAAATTCTTCCATTCAAAAGATTAAAAAGTATATGGCAATAAATCTATGAGACAAACTTGAAAAGAGACCCTCTTTAGAAGTGGTGCAATCTCTGACTTTACATGAATTTATGAAGCACAACTTGTACACAACTGTATTCTAGAGGTAAAACATACTATGTCCATTTTCCCTAACTTTAATGATACGGGAAAGAAGACCAAAGTTAAGAAACTGCCTTTTCTTTTCTGGATCTAGTTCAAAAAATGAATATCACTGTTCAAAACCTTATATGAATTTTTTTTTACAAAATTACAATTGACTGGAAATTGCTGAAGAATGAACACCCTAAAAATAGTATGGACAAATCCAAATTCTTAAATCAATACTAAAACATATTTCTTATATTTAATTTCAAAGAAATGAAACAATTAAGACATCCCAAAAAGAACACAAAATACAAATAATACTGCAATCATATTTAAAAATCAAAAAATGAAGTGGAGCCTTACCTTTAATTACAGATATTTTACAACTTGGAATTTATATAAAAATATACAATCCAGCATTGATTAGTGTTTATCTCACTTCACTGTAATTCATTTTAAATAAGTTTCAACTGCATACTGTTTATAAAATTTCAAACTTACTCTAAAAACAAGCTCACATTCAGTTCTTGCACTATACAGTAAATGCACATTCCCTGGACGGACAGCAGCTTCAGGATGGCTTTCTGCAGTCCTTAGTAAGTCCCCGTATTCTAGTAGTATGGAGACCAAGGGGTTGATACCTACACCACCACCAACTAGCACAAGGTTGGATTCTGCTTCCACTTTGTCTGCTAGGGGATCGTAATAAAAATCGCCACCCACACGAATTTGAACTTCTTCACCACGAGTGCACTACAAAAGAATATTTTTATATAATAAATATTGGCATAAATGTGCAGTTTGTCATAAGATTTCAACCTATTCAACAGATCTTACATAAACAGTTATGATATAGTTATTATATTTCAAAATAACCTGTAGATTCATGGTAGAGATTACATTTTCTTAATTTTAAGACTGTAAAATAGAAATCTATAGATAAAATTCTTGGTGGAATTTAAAAGGTGATAATATACCCAGACTACAATTGCAAATAATTTAAAATTGAATTCAATAAATACATGGAGGTCTTTTTCAATGGAGGCCAGTTACTTCATGTGGCAGGAGGTAGTTTTTCGAATGGAGCCCATTTTATCATAAACTGGACTTTTAATGAAAATCATAACTAAGAGAGTATATATATATATCGGAAAAAAATTTACAATTTATTTCATTTTAATAATTTTAACTATTCCCTAAAGTTGCATGATTTTAACTTCATATGTATGTGTACAACTTACCTCATACCATCAAGATAAGAAAACCAGCATAGATTTTTTTTTTTTTTTTTTTTTTGAGGGGTATCAAATTCATTACATTTCAGCAAGTTACACCAATGTTAGGCAAAACATGCCACTAATCATTATAAATGAAGTGTAGTTTGAGTACGCATCCAAAAACTTGCTTGAATATTTTGTTTTATTTTATACTACCTATTGTTTACAGAATATTTAGTTATGTATAGGGTAATAGAGAATTAAAAATCTATTTAATTTAAATTTTTTAACATCAAAAGTCAATTATTAATTACAGCTAAAGGATGGTAAGTTTTAAAATAGTTTTTTTTGTTTTGTTTAATTATAAAAGTTCCAATTTAACAGCTTAACTACTACAATTTTCAGGCACTTTAATAAACAATGATAAAGAGGTGCTATCTTTAATATGAAAAATTCCTGTTTTTGTTACTTGGTGGTTTATAATTATTTTTCTTTATAGTTATAGGTGGATATTTTTAACAGAAATTTTAAAAGACACTGTTTAAGGAGTAAACTTAAATTCTGAATTTATTATTTGAATCACAAACTAAAAGTGAGAGGGTGTATTCAATAATATCTGTTTTTGTTCACAAAACAAACACAGGAACTGTTAGATACTTACATTTTTATGCACCCAATCTGTAGGAGGAAATTTGCCATATTTCACAGATAATTCTAAAATGCCCTTTTCCTTAGCTTCATTTGGAGCAGATGTCATACTGTATCCAGTAACTTCAGAAATACCAGGAACATAGAAATCTACCCTGTCAATATAATAGCAAAATTATATTTATTATTCATAGAAATTATAATAAGTACAAAAAGTAATGGCTGAACAAATCTATAATAATCAATTGATATGAGTTTGTATACATTATTATGAATAGTTAATTGTAGTTAAGAGATCAGAGATACACCTCTTTTTATAATTAAATAAAATGCATGGTAAAACATGCACGTATTATACTTTTGGGAGCACTGAGCTAAAGAAAACACTGGAGTGATGACCTTGGCTTCTTTTACAAGTGAGCTTGCGAGCCACGCTCATTAATACAGTATCCCTTAAAAGTCTAGCACGTGCTAGACTTTTAGGGCAAAACATTGCGATTTGTCTATTCAAATTATTCGTGGCGGGCTTTGTTGCTAACCAAATACTCTGCGTATTTTCTGTAAAATAGTGACGTATTTCTTTTAAAGTTCTATTTTATTAATTAACAGCGATAATACAGCTTAGAAAAAGCTTGTTTACATATATATAAATCGGGAAATGCCAAGGTTTGAGTGTTTCCGTATAGTGATCATCAAAACAAAAGTGGATATTTTGAGAAATGTCTCGCACGTTAATATAAATACTTTTGCGTCTTGAAATCTTCAATTAGTCGGTGAGCTTTTTACTTTGCCCTGAAAGGATTTAAGAATTGTTTATTTACTTTGTGTTCAATTTCGCGCAATTCGTAGTGTATCCAGTGAAGCTTCTGTTAAAGCCATAGAGCAAGTACTATTGTTCCATTTTGCTAGTAAGTACACCTGCATTATTCATACTTTTGTTATTGAAGAAGTATAAATTTATCTTTTAATATATTAAGAGGTGGTATATTTTATAAGCTACTGAAAATGAAATTGTAATTCAATTATGATATGCTCAAATAGAAACTGAATATTGCTTATGACAGAAATTGTATTAAAATATTTAGAATATTGCTTCTGACACAAATTGTATAAAATATTTAGTAAAATAAATTGCAATATCGATATCGAATGTCTGTTATAATTTGGTTATGATCCGATTACCATACGATATAGCAATTTTTGCCGTATTCTGAACTCTGTTAAAAAGTATATAATAAATTTTAATAGTAATGTAATAATTTTAAATTTGGAATCTAAATGCATATATTAAAAATGAACAAGATGACATGTAAATGGTTTCTAAGACATTCATAAGGATACTCACTACTCAAAAAGTTCTGAAAAAAGAATATGAGAAAGTTCTGTACAAAAATCTTGCAGGTGCAAAATTAACAAAACCTTTTATTTATTGTCTGTCCTTTAAGCTCATTAGTTTAAAGGTCTATTATATTGTTTTGTATGCAATACTTGAAAATAAATGTAAGAAAAACAAATTGACTATTAATTTCATCAATATTTATTTTATGATTCAATAATTTATTTTAATGTTTTTACAACCAACATTGTTTTCAATTCTGTAATATAGTAGAAAAATTTATCACAATTTTTTTCTAATTTTAAAATTAAAGTCATTGTTAGCTTTAAAAAAAAAAAAAAAAAAAAAAAAAAAAAATTCAAAAGTTAAAACGTCCTAAAAAGGATTGAAAACTCTTGGATAACCTTAACTTAATTTATTTGGTGCAAAGCAACACGAACATTTGGATATAAGATTTCAAAAAATAAAGTAGATCCATGTTGCACAGAAATTTTATTGTGTATGTAGCTATTGCACTGTTTTGGTGTGGTTCTAAAAAAGCCTCAAAATGCAGTACTGTGCTTTAAAAAGGTGGGATATTTTTAATCCAGCCGTGCCTCAAAGAGCTAAAATATGCATTTGAATAAAATTAACACACTTGGCCCAATTTCCCGAACATCCATAAAAGAATTTCTATCTTGTAAACATGGCAAATAAGTTAGATCCTGTAACCTAAATCTCTATTTTGCTTGATTTGGCACATTTCCTTTCTCATATAAACAGTATAATTTCCAATAAAAATAACACCTTAATATCCTGACTTTGGAAGCAAGAATTCTACTCCAATAAAAAATAATTTGTTTCTGTATAAAAGTTGCTGATTGCAAGTGAAGAGCCAAAACTTCCCCCATAATTATCAATGCATGAAGCTATGGGGAGGAACTACTTTTCTCCTTCATATTCGCACACTCGCTAAAGGGGGCGATTCGGTTTCGGCACGCTCAGTCAGCCCTCCAGTTCCGTAATCTTTAGCTCAGTGTTTGGGAGTCAGAAAAATTCTGTTTTCATTCCTATAGTATGTTAAAAATTGACATTTAATGCACTGTATTAAGTGTTTGAAATAATAGAAATTATGAATTATGACATTTGAAAATATACTACTGGAATAGTTACATAAAATGTTAAAAGAATATATTTACCATTGTCCAGCTTTAAAAGAGAAACCTTCTTCTTTGACATAGAGGCGCAGAATTTTTATTGTCGATGAAGCGTCAAATATATCCGAAACCATAGCAGTGTAAATTTTCTAGATTTGAAACAGGCATAAAATATTGTAGCTCATGAAGAAATAATGATGAAATGGTACTCTTCCGTTAGACAGGAACCAGGTTGACTCGGTTGTCGACAAATCTAAATGTTTACACTTATAAATTACGAATAAATGTATTGCCAAGCTTAAATGTTTACAGTTTGTGATAGGGTTGCTCTATAACAACATGTTATAGGAATTTTAAATGATTCGAAGATTTTTAGTTTGGGTGAGTTACTGCGGCAATTTGGCGGATTTTATCTGATACCCATCTAACTGAAGAGTACTAATGGAATCGTAGACTTTGTAATTCTAAAAGAAAAAAGTTAGTTAAAAGAAAGGTTGCTTGGAAGGTAAAGAATTTGAAATTTCCTGATAATAAATGTCCAATTGTATTTTTTTCGACAAAACAAATGAAAGCTATTAAATACAGAACTTAAGGAAACTTAAAACACACTGATAATAAATTTATTAAAAATATAATTGACAAAAAATTGGATCTCTTCTACTTTTGGAATGCCATTTTATAACTTTTTCCTTATAAATGAAGTTAAAAATAAATTTTCAGATTTCATTGTAATTTTTAAAACACTTCTAGATATTTCCAAGATGTTACACACCTAATTTTAAATAAGGTTACCAGTAGACTAAACTTAATTTAGGATTTTACCTAAAAGTACAGGCAAACATCAATTTATTTGACAGCAAATGGACATGACATACCTTCTGTCGGAATACATTAGGAGCCATCCGGAAATCTGCTCTGCTTGAATACCTTATTACACTTTTATGCAAATGCCTAAAAATAAAATAGATTGAAGTAGAAGATATTTAATTTTTTTTTATTATTATTATTTTGTTCCAATTTTGTACAAAATAAAAAATTTTATATTTAGCATGCTACACAATTTTATACATTTTTTGGATAACTTTTTACTTGAATTAAAAAAAAAAAAAGATTAGAATAGTTGGTTGGTTGCACAAGATTTTTCCCCGTGCAAGGACTATATGGCAAAAATCCGAGCATCACAGACTACTGCAATAAGTTCCAATCTCAAGTAGAGGAGATACTTTCTAAAAATGCCCTTCAAAAGGAACTGCTCAACATTTAAGTCTTGAGTAAGAGAAAACGCTGAACAATTACAAAAGGCAACCAAGAACACAAAACACTGAAGCATGGAAATGAAAGAACAAACATTTTACTTCAATAAAAATTGTAATTCTGGTACAGTTTCGATGCTAAGGTGAATTTTGCTAAAATGTGGTCACCATCAATTTTCATTGGTGTATTCCTAATTTAGGTGGAAATATCGCCAAGTAAATTTGGCAACAATTGATAAGCGACAGTTTCATATTTAGCAACCCTATTTCTTGTGGTTTTTAGCAATTTCTTAATTTGTTTTTTAATATATTAATGTCCTTAATTGCTAATTGACTATTTGCATATTTCTTATGATTTCAGTTGTCGTTTAAAATTAACAACAATTTTACATTAGGCACCATCTTGAGGATTTCAATCAACAGAATTTTTTGCCAGAATTACTAACTTTTCAAAACCACACCCACTCTTCTACATAAACTAGGAATTTACCAGCCTCTTTTTTTTCTCTTCTTTTTGTAAAAGATTGATCACAATTCAAGTGAACATTGAAAAGGATATTGAATTTGGTTGGTTCAAATATTTTCTTTGCGAGGTATAAGCGACATGAAAGATACATTGCACCAAAACATTGTAATAACATCTCAACCATTGGGTGTAGGTCTGAATAAAAATTAAGAAGGGTAAGGTTATATCTTCGAGGATTGTTCAAGAGTTTTAAATACAAAGTTTTTGGAGGCCTCCTATAGTAATAAAACACAAACTAGTGTGTACAGAAAGACCATAGGTACCTGGTGATTTTTAACTTTGTGGAGCTATAATAAAACAGCCAAACACAAATTACGGTTGCAATACAACTGTTTATTAATAGTGAGATTAAGGTGTTACAATTTGAACATAGTATTTATCTTTTAAATAAGCCAAGGAATGTTACCACGAAGCATTCGGTCCCTATGGGATATTTTTGTCAACTAAAGAAAAATATTTGGTTGACTTCAAATGGGAGGAAACCTAAAAAATTAACCAACAGGAATGCCACAATTAACCCGGGACCATTTGTTCCAATTCAAACAAATTCAACAATATACAGTATACGAAGTTATTTTAAAAAGTACCAGATTCAGAGGATGATAACAAAAGCAAATTTCAAGTTCAAATTCAAAGAGCAACATTTCCCCTTACCGTCGACAAGAAAGGCAATGGGAATATTTAAAAAATTGAGAGTAGTAGGTTTTGATTATTTTCGATATCATAATCAAGTAGATAATCAAACAATAGAACCAAGCAATTCTGTTTGTGGGTCGTTTAAAAACAATTAATAGTGGAGCGAATGTTGTTTCGTCATTAGAACTTTTCAATAAATAATAAAATTTTAAAAATACAAAAGCTTTAATTTATTTCTATTTTCACAGCGTTTTTTATTTACAAATGAGTGCTTAAAAGTACAGTTACAGTTAAGTATTAATGTTTACAAGAATTTCTTCTTCTATAAGTACTTCCTAAGTTACGTCTTAAAAAAAAAAAAAAAACTCTCTGCCTGGGTTGGCGATAGGCAAGATACGATAAAATGTCTACATTTTTTCCCCCTTCATATTAAAAAAAAATATAAAAAATTTAAATTTAGCTTTTATAATGGCTCTACTCTCACTCTAAACATTTCCGTTCAGGATCATTCGGGCAAAGAGCATTCAATTAACACGATTTCAATGAAGAGACAATGTTAAATTTTTCCGAGTGGCATAAACATTGTGCTCCTATATGCTATTTAAGTAATTAGCCTTTGTAAAAGAGGAGTGAAAGGGGGGGGGGGATTGAAAATAATTAAGGGATATTGTGTAAAAAACATCTATGAATGCGGATCATCGCACATTCTTCAAGTAAACTAAAATTCTAGTCTTTGCTTTGAAATCTGAAATGGGGTTTATAACTCCTATAGCAAACTGTTATAAGTTGCTATACTTAAGGGCGCTATCTAGTCAAACCGAAACTAGAAAACGATGTCAGCGCCTCTACAATGGGTGGAGCAGTAGGCGTGTGCAAAATTAGCCGAATCACATCTTCAATTTAGGTTAGGTTTACCCACCCCCGCTACTAGTAAAGAGTTCCGCATTATAACGGTAGTTTTTTCTTGATTAAGTCTACTATCAAGTATTCATTTCACAAATATTAGTCAGAAAATTTTTTCAGTTCCATTATGACTAGAAATAGCTATGGTTATATTCTTTATTTAAAATACACGTATTGAAATTTGAACAGGAGAAATCCACCTAGTATCTCTTTCACTATAGCCAGAGCCAAGGCCACTTCGAAAGCGTCATAATTCAAAATACAGCTGACTGCAACATCAGCATTTTTGCTTCTTTATATTTTATGGGAGTGTTTTCCAAAATGATCGCGCTGTTTTAGTTAAAGGAAAAATAATGATTCCAAGCAGATTGATAAGTAATAGAAATAGTGATATATCTAAAAAATAATAAGTATTTTATAGAAACAACTGAGAACGGATAATTAAAAAATTACAAAATAAAAAAAAGTTTTAAAAGTGGATTTTTAATAATTTTTTTAAGAGGACAAGTTTTTAATTTGTCTTTCTGATCAACATTAATTTAAACATGAAAAAAACTGAATCTGAAATAAAAATTTTTTAAAGTATACGTGAAATGAAAATATTATACAATTGTCGGATTTGCGTAAAAAAAATTGTAATTAATTTCGATGAGGTAAAAGTCGCCCATCCAAATAAAGTTGGCCCTGACCAAGTATTCCGCCAACTAATAAGGAAATTAGACACTGATTGGTTCCCAAAAATAAAAATCAAGCCCCCCCCCCCCCCTTCTTCTTAAATTGCAATGATCCTACAGTTTATCTTTTCAAATATGTATTACAAATCAGTTCTTCACAGGTCAAGACCCACCTTTTTAGAAAGGTGAACAATGGCGACCCACTTTTTCACTACATCATTGATTTTAACATTACTTTGGATTACCCATAAAATAACTTAATTCAAATTGTAATTAAAAAAAATAAATATTAAATGTCTTAATTTTTAATTACTAAAAATAATTAAATTAGTTAAAATTACTAAATATATCTCCAGTTCTTAAAAGTAATGCACACTTATTGTATGGTTTGAAAAAGCGTATAATTCAATGGTAATTTTTAAATTGCTTTTTAGTTACAAAGTGGTAAGAACTGTGATAAAACAATTTAGTATTGATAGACGTGTCACAAAATTATCGCTCAGCCGCTGCTTATTAAATCTCCCCCCCCCCCCCCATTTTGGTATTTCTTCTAACTTCCACTTTAAGTATATGAAAAACTCACAGGTTTAAAAACTACTCTCGTATAAAAAATGGTTCACGACCCATCAATAGGTCTCAACCTACAAAAAAAAAAAAAAAAAAAAAAAAAATTATATATATATATATATATTTTACAATCTGTTGAGTAATAATAGACTGCATACCGAGAGTAATAAAATAAATAAAAATTTATCTCTAGATAAATGTCAGTCGAATACTCAAATAAAATTAGCTAAATACAAAAATATTTCTATAAATCACTGGTATTGCAATTTAAATATTTTTACACAAATATTAACGAATATTTTACTTAGTAATCAAAAGTGGACAATATTTTAATCTTTTTGAAAATTTTAATATTTCTTAACAATTTTCGAAGTGGATGTTAGAAGAACTGCTGAAGCAATAACTGTCCCAGCCCTATCCGATACTTCATATCTATTATACACGTTCTTGAAGAATGTGCCTGGTCACTGTCCAAATGACTAGATTCAGATAAAGTTGAATCATTATAGGCTTCTATATGTTTACTATTTGAAGCTGAAACTGTGATTTTTACTTCAGAATTTCCCTTCTCAAAGTGTTCTTCATTTTATTCATTACTAGTTTAATACCCATGCTTCGCTACGAAATTTTAACATGTGCAGTATTTTAGTTAGCTGTGAGGTCTCGCGTTGCGAAAACCTGTCATTCGTGTATAGGTCCCAGTTTTTGACGCTTCGCCCGCAGGATGTTTCATCTCTACGCAAAATCGAGCTCGCTTCCTTCGCTCAAAGGTTCATTGCTGCGTAAGCATAAGCTAGCTTCATTCACTAAAATCTACTTGCTACGTAAAGCCTTAATATTGGAAGCCTATCCCATGTCGAGAAAAAAAAATTCCCCCGTTAATACAATAATACAACACCCCTTTAAGATTATTTTAACACGTGTTTGTGAAAAGTAAAATTAGAAGCCAAAACTTATTATGTTGAAACTTTCAGAGCTCCAGGCCTATTAAAAGTAGCTTTTTGTGAAAAAGTAATTAAAAAACAAATTAAAATTTTAACATTCTTTTTGTCAGTCTAATTAGAAGGCCAAAGCTACTTGTGTTGAATATTTCACAACTGTAGCTCAATTACAAATTTATATGTAAAATACTTGTTAATTAATTAAAAAAAATTAAAAAACAAATAAAATTTTAAAATTCTGTTTTTTAAAAATCCAATTAGATGGCCACAACTACTTATGTTGAAAATTTCAAAGCTGTAGCCCTATTTGAAATCGTTTTGTAAAATATATATTAATTAATTAAAGAAATTTACTTAAAAAAAAACTAAATAAAAGTTTAAAATTCTGTTTTTCATAAGTCCAATCAGAAGGCCAAAATTACTTGTGCTGAACATTTCAGAGCTCTACTCCAATTTTAAGTAGGTTTCTATAGATCTAGAAACAGATAGACACACAGCTTGTTTTATTATTATAGATAGCAATATCTAAGTCTTCGACCACCATTTTGATCGATTAGGAATCTTAATTCTCCGACTGGTACATTTTAGTGCCTGGGACAAATGCACTCATAAATTTTCTTAAACTTGCAGGATAAAATGTCAAACAATACTTACTAGTCTTCTAGAAGGATTTGGATAAAGTCTTCTAAATTCTCCTTTGGTATTTAAGAGTGAGACTTAAAAAAGATGCGTTTTAAATTATGCGCCTTCAACATCATGTTTATTCGTTTGACAGTAGGATATGGAAACTCTTGACCATATTTTTTTGGTCTTTGCCACGACAATGTCCTCTATTTCCATATACGAGGTTTTTTGTTAGTTTCATTATTACGTTTTATCTTATGCCGGTTTCAGTCATAGAACTTTCTAACATCATCGTAGACTAGTAACATAATGCATTTAATATTACTTAAATCACCAAAAAATTAACATTTTCACTTTGAAAGAGTTCGATCCACGATAAATTAAAAAAAAAAAAAAAAAAAAAATGACACAAACCAGCGCAACACAGCCTTACCTTGTTGCAGGCGGAGCTATACGAGAAACACAAGCCCCCCTACCGCATCACCACCACACTTCGCTAGGACATCGGAAAAGATTGACATTGCAATTGAAAACATTTAAATCTATAGCTGAAAATAATAATAATTTTTAAAAAAAGTAACAAGAAAGGCTACAGGCTTCAAATAGTGGAGGCAGCAAAAATAATTTTAAAGTATATTCCCTTTCAAAAGAGACTGTATATTCTTTAAGATTGTATCAAGTAGAGTTATGTTTGCACTTAAAATCTGATTTAGTGCAATGAACACATAGCTCGCAAAAAAACAATACACACATTGGGTGCGAGAGATCGTAAGTCTTATTCTAAACTCGGGTGCTTTTTCATTTTTGGTTTTTAAAATTTTATAGCTTATGAACAGACATATGAGCAGTTAACCGAAAGAGACTGCAACATTCACAGGCGGCCAGCAAACATTTTTTAATGGAAGTCAATAATATGCATTGCAAACTTTTATGTGCAATCGCAACTTATTTAAGCGATTTTGTGCTCAGTTCGAGTTTTCCTAGGGTTTGATCACTACTAAGAAACCACAGATTCTTTGCTATGGAGTAACTCTTTTTTGCACTATCACCGGCAACGAATCTAACTACCAAGTTTCAATTTGATTGGATGATAACAAGTGAGTTTAGCCATCCACAAATTTCCCGGCCACAAACAAACGACATCGAATTTAATGTAAAAGGATTTAAAAACTGGGATTATGGAACACCGTACAACTTTCAATTACACTTAATACCAGCCATGGTGCAATTGACCGTTTTTCATTAATTTAAAAAAAAAAAATCAATTTGGTGATAATTATCTCATTGACAACCTCTTCCCAAAAAAAAAAACCACCGCCTAAATGGAAATTTTTACAATAAATAATAGATAAGACTTTGATGTAAGTGAAACAGAGGAGAAACAGTCGTTGATGGGCAATGCTCAAGGAAAAAGACCTTTGTGAACTCATTTTTTAACTGTTTACACCATAATCGAAATTCTAATGGGATTTTGGAGGTGGCGGATGAGATTTAGTGCACTTACTTGATTGAAACCGCTAAGATCAGTTTTTTGACAATTGTTGAAAAACTTAAATTTTTCAATAACAACTACCTTTTGCACATGCGCAATTTTCACGAAAACCTTAATGACATCAGGTTCCATGGCCACCGCTAACCCGTATACAAAATTTAAACATCATAGGTAAATCCATTTGGGAGAAATTTTGACCTCGCACACACACACAAACACATCGAACACTTTTCTAGACCACTTTCTTGAACTCAGACGTGTGGTATTGCAAAAAAAAAAAAAAAAAAAAAAAAAAATATTAATAATAATCGATTTTTTTTTTTTTTTAACCGAATGCAATTCTTTCATCAGTATGTTAACGTATGAGCAATTGAAAGTAATAATTTACCCTAAAAACAAAGTTTTTAAAATTAATCCTTTATTTAGATTGCCAACTTTTATGTGCAACTAATTAAAATAATTTTGAACTCAGATCGACTTTTCATAGTGTTTGATCACAATGTAAAAAAAAAATCATTCATTCCATGCAATTGAACTAACACCTTTTTGCCTCCAAAACTTAAGAAAATGCATTGTCATTGATAGCGTGTCCATCAGCCAAGTTTTATCTCGATTGGATGAAGGTAAGTAGATTAATTAGTCCTCCGAAGTGAAAATGGAAACGTGTGTAAAAACTACCTTTTTAAACGATAGCACCCAAAACGATAGAAAGCAAAATGTCATTGATAACGAATTCATCCGCCAAATTTAAGATCGATTGGATGAAGTGGCCCTTAACCCTACAAAGCAACAATAACAGCGTTTGTAATAGCGTCCTTTTAGTGAAAGTCCCCAAAACTTGATAGAATACATTCTCACCGAAAACGAATCTGTCTGCAAAGTTTCGGTTTGATTGGGTGACAGCCCAAGGCGGTTAATTAACTCTCCACATATTTATCTGCCACAAACATAACCACACACAAAATAAATCGAAGTGAATATAAAGGATTTAAAAAATATTGTTTAAATTATTTGACCAAAAATCACATAAATAAAATTATCCAATATCGTATTCTTTAGATTTAGTCACTTCTTTACAACTAGCTAACAATTAAAAAATAAAAGAATAACTAAACTCCATCCCAAGCGTAGAGCGTAGTAGAAATCGTAGCGTAGAAGAAATATTAAATATACTTGTAAACATTGAACACTTCGTGTCGGCAAAAGGAAAAAAAATAACCCCAAATGGTGCCTCTCGTTCCATGAATGAAAAAGACAAAACAAACCTCATTATGTTTATACTTTTCTTACAACTGAAGCCATTATAAATCACTGTCACCTACGATGTATTCATGCGCGCATTCAAGAAAATCATAAAATTTAGAGTAATTAAATTGTAGTCGTTTAAATACAATTCTTAAAATTATAAATTTTAGACCATTTGAAAGAAAATGAATAATTCTACAGATTGCTGCATTTATTTTTTTCTTTTTGGTGTTGTAAAGAATTTTTATTAGCGTTTGAACTTCAACTTGAAAAGATGGAATTTTTTGAAAATATTTAAAAAATACTTCTCAATAAAATACTAAGCCATCATTACGCATCACCTTAAAAAACATTTCGAATTTTTTTATGGTGAAAAAATAATTCGAATATTTTAAAATTTTTTAGCACAGTGGTGTGATTATTTATATGAAAATCTCCTATACTTTAACATTGAGACTCAAAATGTAGGTGGCGTGTCGATAACAGCCTTAAGGCTTGGAGATGTTGAGCCTGATTCTCACCTCCGATCGAATCCGAAAAAAAATCGTAACCGGCTCTCTCGGAATCGGGTCATTTCTCGTTCAGTTGATAAGGAGTGATTCTGACCTCAGTTTTTCCCGAAATCGAAGAATGACGCACTTCCTCCGCTGAAAACTGCGCGGTTAGGAATGCGCAATAGAGTTTTCAGAACCATGTGCTGTTTTGACTTCAATTCAATGTTCATATTTTTTTTGTGGAACTCGTCCTCTCCTCGTGGTGTTGCAAGAAATGGCTTCCAAGAAAGTTGAATAGATACTAAAATGCATTAAAACATTTATTAGCTTTTCTGATGATAACAGACGAATACCTTTGGTCCCTCTAAATCACAAGTTACAATAGGTTTTGAGAATGAATGACTCAAAAAAAAAAAAAAAATAGTAAAACTTTCATCAAACATAAGCTAGGCTGTATTTTTGGCTTTTATTGTGCATTTTAACTTTTTGTGATGAACACAATGTTTTGTTTATGAATTAGAACATAGTGATAAAAATTATTGGTAAGTAGCAGGCACCCAACAGGAGATAAATATATGCAACAGTTTTAATTAGAATATTGATAAGAATCGCAACATGCAAATACTAATTTGCTAACAGTTGGCTGCCGTCTGAATTAAATGAACCACGTTCTTGCCTGGTACCACAAAACTATTTGGTAGTCAAAGGAAAAATCAGGTTGGTTAGTTGTTTTCAGATTATGTGGCGCCGTCATCAGCAACACGAGGGCTATAACGCGCCAAAACATTCGTCATTAGACAAGCCAACATACATTTACAAATATCCATGCCTAACACGGGACTCGAACCCGCAACCTCGCGGTCTAGAAGCTAGCACGCTAACCACTATACCGTTTGGAAAAATCAGGTTTTTTTTCGTAAATGTAGTGAACATATAAGAATTTATCATGATTATTTTTTCCTTCCTTTATTGGCTCCGTAGTTTTATGTAAAACTTAGGAGAAATAAGTCTTAATAACAGAAAAAATAAAGTAGTTCAGGGCTCATATTTCTTTTTTCCCGGTACTGTGTGACAAGTACACTTCTAATTTCTTCGATTACCAGCCATGCTGCAGATTTCGAAAGCCGACAAATTTCAATAAAATGAATATCGTGAGAGTCAAAGGGATTTGTTTTATCTCCAAATACTCTTTGTCTTCTCAATTCCCTGTTCACTAAATACTGGGTAAAATTCATAAAAACAAATGTTTTTGCAGGATCCATTTTGATGTTTGTTGTTTTAAAACAGCAGCAATAATAGACACTTCAACTAGAACAACCAATCAGAATAAACTTCGCCGAAATCTCGATAATCGTCATGGCATCCCAAGAGTTCCAGAGCAACCGAGACGCATTCCGAGAGATTGGACATCTCTTTAAACGAGATTTTTGAAGTGAGAATCGCAAATAATTGGAAAGTCACGTGACAACCCCCTTTCCGATTGCCATTCCGATTCGAGAGTAGGTGAGAATCAGGCCCGTTGTTAGTTGCTTAAAATTGCTATACGGCTTGAAGATCATTCAAATGTGTAAACATTTAGTTTACATATTTAAATGATATCTAAGCCTAAATATTTCCCAAGTAGTAGCATGATGTGATAAATGACGTTATCTGAAGGTCATAAAATCACGTCATAAAAATGGTCACTTGTCCATTTTGGAAACGACATCTGGACGTCATTAACGATGTTAAAAATGACGTGATTCAATGTCGCATAAATCACTATACCGTTGTTAAGATGACGTTTTTAATACCCTAATATTGACGTCACCTATATGGTTCTGAACGGCAAATAATGACGCTTTTTTGTTTGTTTATTACAGGTTATTTATATTTTTTATTATTTATTCTTATCATAGGGCGATTATTTAACTTTTTCTTATTCCCGAAATACAAAACTCCCATTTAATTCAATGTTAACTCTTTTCTTTTTAAATAATAAGCTTAATTGCAGGATTCATATCAAAGTATTAGTTTTAAAAATAAAATCACTTTGTAATTTTAAACAAGGACATGTTTTTTAAAATATATTTCTTAAGGAGATTAAATGAAAGTAATAAAACAACAAATTGTATAAATAAGAATATTTTATTATAAATTCATCAAGTGACGTGTTATTCCAATATAACAACACTCGAAGTATACAAGAAAACAAATATTAAATCGTCAGTCAAATTGCAGAATTCATATCAAAGTATTAGCTTTAAAAACAAAAACAATGTCTAATTTTAAACAAAGATATGCATTTTTTTAATATTATTTCTTAATCAGATTTAAATAAAAATAGTAAAACAACAAATTAGCAAAGAATATTTTATTAAAATTCATCAAGTAATAAGTTATTCCATTATAACAAAACTCAAAGTGTGCAAGAAAACAAACTTCAATACACTACACAAAATTATTTACAATTAGTCCAAATACAAAAGATATGTACCTACATATGCTCTATAGAACTTCAAATGGTTTTGCAGGGAAGATGAGAAATGCTTTAAACATTTGCTTTTTTATAATATTGTTACGAATTTTTGTATATTTGTAAATATTTCGTAGTGTTAATTTTGTAAATAGTAAAATTTATGTTCATCTCGCGTAAGGCAGTGCAATGGTTCGTCTTGGTTTGTTTCCCAGCAATGAATCTCTCAATGCTTGATAACGAGTTTTACAGAGGTAACTCTGGGAAGCGAGTTTCAAGGGGCAGGGCATTTAACATTATGGTAATGGGAATCTCGCCAAATTTGGTGAAAAATCGCCAAATGTCGCCAAACTTGGCGACCATTTGGTTACATTTTCGGTACATGTATCCCATGTATGTACATGTATAGGATTTTTCGACTACTGTCTGGAAAGTTCTCCAAATGTCCATCTCTGGAAGGTTCAAGTATATTCGCAGCCTCCCTTATATTAACCCGGCCGTGAGTGAGTCAGTCAGTTAGTTGTTGACTGTTTTTGAGTCACGGAGCTAGTTGTTAGCTGAGTCCGTTAGTTGACTGAAGTTAGCTAATTTTGAATCACTGAGTTAGTTGTGATTCTGAGTTAGTTGTCTCTCAACGTTCATTGTGAGAGCTGTATTCCTGACTGAATTAGTTAGTTGATTTTGAATCACTGAGTTAGTTGTCTCTCAACGTTCATTGTGAGAGCTGTATTCCTGACTTGAGATACTGAGCATTCTAAAGCGAACTGTTTTGCATTGTCTTTTTCGGCGATTTAGCAGTTGTTTGTCAAGTTTTTAACTGCTGTTTTGTGCTCTGTTGAGCTGAAAAGAGCTGTATTGTGTCTACTAGAACGAGAAGTTCTGGAGCTGTAAGAGAACTGTGAAGAGTTATTTTGGAATAAATTTCTGCAAGTTTTGATCTGCTTTGGCGTCAAATCTTTCGAACCCGTACAACGCAACAACTGGTGTCAGAAGTGGGGTTTGATGCCGATTACCAGAGCAATGGCGGAACAAGATGAAAAATTTGAACAGCTTTTTGCTTTCATGCAAGAATGGTGGGAAGAAATGAAAGCGAGCCAAGAAGAAATGAAGAAAAGCCAAGAAGAAATGAAGAAGGGAATGTCCGAATGCTGTGAAGAAATGAAAGCGAGCCAAGAAGAGATAAAGAAGGGAATGTCCGAATGGTGTGAAGAAATGAAAGCGAGCCAAGAAAAGATGAAGAAAGAAATATCTGAATGGTGAGATAAAAAGAAAGCTAGCCAAGATGAGATGAAGAAAGAGATTATCTCTGGCCAAGAGGAGATGAAGAAAGAGATTATCCCTGGCCAAGAGGAGATGAAGAAAGAGATTTTCTCTGGTCAAGAGGAAATGCAGAAGGATATTGCTGCGATCTCTGCCTGACAGGAGGATTTAAAGGAGTCTTCGAACGCGACACCAACTTGGCAGGACATTTCCATCTATAGTCCTATGAAAAAGCGATATTGGGCCCTCTGGGACTCTCTCCATATTCGAAACGACGTGTTGTACTGGAAGTTCGAGTCTGATGATGGAAAGACATCCCGATGGCAGCTATTGCTTCCAAGATCCCGAGTTACAGACGTTCGTAAAGAACTACATTGCAGTCCAATTGTAGGCCACTATGGAATAATGAAGAGATTACAAAGAGTTCAAGAGCGGTACTACTGGAGTAAGGCGAGGGCTGACGTGGAGAAGTGGTGTCGATCCGTCCGGAAAGAACAGAAGAAACACAGTCGAGGAAAACTGCAACGTTACAACGTGGGAGCTCCTTTTGAACGGATTGCGTTTGACATCTTGGGACCACTACCACGATCTACTGACGGCAACAGATACCTCCTTGTTGTCATGGGTTATTTTACGAAGTGGCCCGAAGCGTATCCTATCCCTGATCAAGAGGCTACCACAGTTGCAGAGGTAATGGTTCAGAGCTGGATTTCCAGATTTGGAGTGCCTCTTCAGTTACACTCTGATCAAGGAAGAAATTTTACCTCTGCTGTAATGAAAGGACTTTGTGATCTACTTGGCATTGACAAAACACAGACGACGTCTTTACACCCACAGTCGGATGGCATGGTGGAGAGGTTTAACAGAACCATCCTCAATAACCTCTCACTGATGGTTTCGAGAAACCAACAGGACTGGGATCAGAAGTTACCCTTGTTTCTTCTGGCCTATCGCAGTGCTGTCCACGAGACTACCGGCTATTCCACATCCCAGATGCTCTTCGGTCGTAATATTCGTCTGCCTTGCGATCTGTTGTTTGGCCGCCCTCCAGATGCACCTTCATCGCCAGAGGAGTACGTCGATGATTTTTAGGCACGGTTTGAAGATGTGCACAATTTTGCCCGAGATCGAATCCACGTGGCGACGGATAAGATGAAGACCAGATACGACACGAAGGCTACAAGACATCAATTCCACGAAGGTGACAAGGTTTGGTTCTGGAACCCGAAACGACAGAAAGGACTCTCTCCCAAACTTCAGTCTCACTGGGATGGTCCTGACTCAGTCCTCAACCGGCTGAATGATGTCGTGGTCCGAATACGTAAGTCACCAAATTCTAAACCTAGAGTCGTTCATTACGACAGGTTAGCTCCTTACTATGGCCATAGTGTGTAATCCCCATAGTTTGTAATCCCCCTTATGTACAAAGTGTATATAGTTAATAAAACCATGGTCACATGTGTATATAAATTTTTAAGTTTATTGTTTATTTAATTGTTTATTTAATTATTTATTTATTTATTCAGTAATGTTTCTGTTTTTAAATTAGTAAGTTTTATAGTTTAGTTATGAACACAGAGTGTTTGCTATTGCATTGAAAGTGAGCCTTCTTTCCGGGAACTGTACTGCCCGGGACGTGCAGTCCTTGGGAGGAGGGCAATGTTACGAATTTTTGTATATTTGTAAATATTTCGTAGTGTTAATTTTGTAAATAGTAAAATTTATGTTCATCTCGCTTAAGGCAGTGCAATGGTTCGTCTTGGTTTGTTTCCCATCAATGAATCTCTCAATGCTTGATAACGAGTTTTACAGAGGTAACTCTGGGAAGCGAGTTTCAAGGGGCAGGGCATTTAACATTATGGTAATAAGAATCTCGCCAAATTGGCGAGATAGAGCCAAGTTGGCGATGGTTTTGGCGACTAATTTTTGTCGCCAAATTTGGAGAGAAATCGACAAATGTCGCCAAACTTGGCGACCATTTGGCGACATTTTCGGTACATGTATCCCATGTATGTACATGTATAGGATTTTTCGACTACTGTCTGGAAAGTTCTCTAAATGTCCATCTCTGGAAGGTTCAAGTATATTCGCAGCCTCCCCTATATTAACCCGGCCGTGAGTGAGTCAGTCAGTTAGTTGTTGACTGTTTTTGAGTCACGGAGCTAGTTGTTAGCTGAGTCCGTTAGTTGACTGAAGTTAGTTGATTTTAGTTGTGATTCTGAGTTAGTTGTCTCTCAACGTTCATTGTGAGAGCTGTATTCCTGATTGAATTAGTTAGTAGATTTTGAATCACTGAGTTAGTTGTCTCTCAACGTTCATTGTGAGAGCTGTATTCCTGACTTGAGATACTGAGCATTCTAAAGCGAACTGTTTTGCATTGTCTTTTGCGGCGATTTAGCAGTTGTTTGTCAAGTTTTTAACTGCTGTTTTGTGCTCTGTTGAGGTGAAAAGAGCTGTACCCAAGTAGCACAGCAGTATTGGCCAATATCAGCCCTACATTGGCCAATCCCGATGTGGAACGGCGCAAAATCGGTCGTTCGATGCCGATATTGCCCAATCTCGCCCAATATTGGATAGACGATACTCAAAAGTTTGGAAGTTTGATGGACAGTTTTAAAATTGAAATATTTTATGTATAAGAAAGGAATGTTTGTGTTAATATGTTTTGCGATGTTTTTAACACGTTTTTAAGCATTTTTTAAAAAATCATGTATTTTGGAACGATCTCGAGTTACGGCCAAAACCGGCAGATTCCGATACAAAACGATGCGCAGAATTTCTCAAAAAGAATCGCCACCGAGTGGCTGAAGCAACTGAAGTGCCCGGATGTGTGTTTGGGAAGTTTGTTTATATCGCCGGCTCGACTGTCATTTGTAACATTAAAATTGAATCGAATTCTTGATATTGGTAAGTGTTGTCACAATAATTTGTCGATTTCATGTGGTTATGTTTCGGTACCTACGTATTGCATTGTTGGTTTTCGTTAATTTCAACCATACTTGATTGCCGACTTGGCATGGTTTGATCTACAAAATTGATGTTGACAAAAATGATTGGTATTCACATTAAACTTGATAAGGAATCAAGTTAGTTCCAATTATTTATTTAATACTGTTTAAAATATAATCAAGATTTTTATTTTTTATTTTTAGGAAATCCGAGCTTTTATCGCGTCCTTACTCGGATGCAAACTAACACTCATTTACCCATTCCCCCTCTCCATTGCTTGTTTCAAATCATGCTCATCATTGAAATACTTATACTACATGTTACATTCTAGTTTAAATATTTATAAATATTAAATATTTATCATATTTGTTATCGTTAGTTTATATTGCGGAATTTCCTATACCTGCTCCTTATAAAATTGAATATCCAAGCTCCGTGATTAGCAGCTCTGTTAATAGAATATATTGTGAATTGCACATATTGAGGAAACCACATTAAATTAAAACACGCCTATTACTCAATCTCAAAGGTGGTGTGGAATAGGATGCATTATCTCAATCAACCACTTGGCATAAAAGGTAAATGATTGTTCTAAAAAATGTCAATTTTAACAATATGTATAAATATTGTAATTATGCCTCCTATTTTTAAAAAAATACAGCAAACCTGTTAATGCAAAATTGCTTAACATAAAATCACATTTAATGCGAAGGAAAAGCGGTTTTCCGTACTTAAAACTTAACTTTAATTTATTTGTTTAACACAAAATTCGGTTAAAGCAAACAATTTCAGAGGCCAGATCGACTTAGCTTTAACAGGGTTTTACTGTATGTACATTTCCCTATTTAAAAGGTCTGTCTTGTGCAATTATTGATTACTCAGAAAAGAGCAATGAATGCAAATTTTTGAAATATCTACAAAAATATATTTTGAATGCCTAGCTTCCTTTGTGTTAATCTAAACACACTGTGCAAAGATGTTGTTTTTATAAAATAAAAATGTTTTTTTCATTTAAAGAAAAGACTCCATTTGAAAAGTAAACAAATATTGTAATCAAGTATTATTGTTAGTGCTATTCATAGTGCAATTTTCTGTCTTGGGGTGAAAAGTGTAATAGTTGTAGCCTTCCTTCCCTCGGCAGTAAAATGCCAGTATGGCCTTTCAATAGTTAATTTGTTATTCTGTTCAGTTTAAAATAAAGATACATACTTTTGTAGGGTTCATTGATGGAAATGGAGAACCCATAGAAGTAATTCCTTCATCTTGGTTCATCTCAGACAAAAGTTGTCTTTGGCAGTTTGCAATGAATGGGGGGGGGGGGGGAATTTACATGATTAAAGAATATATACCCTCAAGTCAACATGGCAATCATTTAATTTTAAAACCTATTGTACATACAGTAAGTAAATTACAATTTTTGTATAAGGTATACAAATAATTAAAGGTATCACAAATATTGTTTCATAAGTTTTTGATCTACTTATCAATTCAAGTTTTAATGGTGTAGATTTTTGAAATTGTGGACATGAATAACATATTTATTAACAGATTTAAATAATATCCTATTTTAATTTCCCAAACTGAAGATTGGTTTTTTAGTGAGTGATACTATAAGTGCGCTAAGTAAGATATTTAATTGTATAAATAAATTGTATATGAAGTTTTGCAACTAATTTGAGATAGCATATATCCATAATTTTCCTATTTAGATTCCTTTTAACAGGCATAAGATAAAGCTGAGCTTACTCGTTCAATATCTAGCATTGGGAGTGATTCTTCAGAAGATGAAAATTTATTAACACAGAAAAGCCATACTCATATTCCAGCCCGTTTCAAAGGCGATTCTCTTTCTTTGGAATCAGACAAAGAAACAAGCAAAAACTTATTTGTAAACCAAAAAGCGTGAAAACTTTCTCTAAGATTATATGACGATCAATTAAGTAACGCTCCAAGCAATTTCGATTTGATGAATTTATATTTTAAAATAAAAATTAGCAATGGAGAATCTCTGATCTTTCAAAAAAAAAAAAAAAAAAAAAAAAAAAAATTATCTGTTTCTTTAAACAATTTTGTACAAATCACCTTTGTCATATGCTTATAATTGAGAAATTAGTTCAGAAGAAAAAACAACAAAAACACTATGTTCTAAATTAGTTCCTATAACTTTTCAAGTGCAACAGTGTATTTTATATTTTATCTCAGACTTTTCAACAACACTTTTTACTATTTATTTTGAATTTATTTGGTGGTTAATTTAACAGTTTAAAAGAGATTTTTCTCTCTTAAAAATTATTTATTAAAATTTTAAACGGCTAAGGAAAAATGAGCGAGTTTATAAAAATAAAAAAAATAAAAAAAATAAAATAAAAAAAAAGCATTAGCATTTATTTCACAATTCATAGTTTTTTTGTATGCTTGTTTGAGGTTGGTGCAAATGTATGCGATTGAAATTCAAATACCAGTTTAGAATGATTTTCTTAAATGTTAGTAGAAAATGATTTCTGATGTAAAAATTTTACAAAATGTTAACAATCTTATGCTTTCGTGCAAAATTCTGTTTTTCATTTTGCAATTCTGTTTTTCTTTAATGGCAGTAAATGCTGCATTGCATGATTTCTTTTATTGACAACAAATTGCAGTTCCGTTACAAAAAGAGCTTGGATAAAATAAAAAGAGCTAAAGACTAGAAAAAGTTTGAGGCAATAATTTGATTTTTAAATTTTAATGTAATCTTAATTAAAACAGATATGAACAATTTTATATTTCAGGTTTGTTTTCTTCACCGAGGTGGAAACTTCAAAGGAAGAAAAAATATGTAAAATAAAATATGTATTATAAATTATAATAAACAGCTTGTATTAAATTTATGTTTTTATTATATATATGCACTGCAGAAAGTGACCTTTAATTTAAGTGTGCATGGTTTTTAAGCCATAAAATATCAAATAAATTATATTGGGTTTCAATTATCCGTCACCAAAAAGCAATTAAAATAGGAATGAAAGTATAAAAAAGTATTCATTATATGAGGTATACATGTAAATATTATTGTGGATTTTTAAAAATAATGTTTTTGTCAAATAATTTTTAGATGAAAACTTTTTCAATGTTGGGGGGGGGGGGGGATCTGCAATTTTAATTCACTTTATTGCTATTACATTTGAAGTGAATGAACTAAAGCATTAAAATGAGATTTATTTACTATCTATTCGATTCTTAATGTATGGAGAAAAATGATGTTTTAAAAATGAAAAGTGACTTCATAAATGAAATTGATCTGTGCATAAAAAATATACTTCACAAGTTTTAAATTCAACCTTCTATTTTTATGAAACCTTAGCATAAAAAGTTCAATGAGTATTGATTGACCTATAGGGACTTTAAATTCTACTGGCAGTTTTCTAGTTTAAAATTGCATGTATCTTTCTAAATCCTTGAATATCAGACATTTTGTTATCTAAATGTGTTTTTTTTGGTAGGAGAGGTGAAAACATTATTTTACAAATGTTTAAGTATAACTTAACAGATTATTAAGGGTTTTTGGGCAACAATGTGATACTAAACATTGAACAGCTCAAAATTGAATCTAAACGCATATAAGAATTATCATTTGCAACCACTCCTTCCACCAAAAAGAAAGTTCAGATATGTTGAGTGGCAAATCTATCCAAAATGCTCTGTGATATAGTGAAAAAACAGTAGCTGTTCCAACAATTGCTCATAGTAGTGGTTAAAACTGCTCATCCAGGTTTGGAAAAAAACATGTTTTTTTTGGTTTAAATCAAGTTTTTTTTTTTTTTTTTTCCTTTTCTAATTACATGTATACATATTTATAAATAAAATTTGACATAAACAAGAATAATTTATGCTCAAATAACAATGAATATTCATTTTGAAAGCAATTTGAACTAAGTAAAAAACAATTGTTCTACTTATGGGGACATTCAAATCATATTAAATTTTAATATTTTATTTAGACATTAGAACATATTTTATTTCAGCTAAAAATAGAAGTAATTTACAACATCAAATAATTAAAAAAATCTAATTATAAATAAAAATACAATTTTAAATTATTCTTAAAAAAAAAAAAAAAAACATTTGGTTTAAACCATGCTCATCGATATTGCCCAAGATTGCACATCAATACTGGCCAAAACTACTCGATATCGGTCAAAACTACGCATCGAGATCGGCCAAAACTGCTCCTCGAGATAGGCCAAAACTACGCATGGATATCGGCCAAAACTGCTCCTCGAGATCGGCCAAAACCGCCCTGCGATATTGGCCAATATTGCAAAAATGTTAGCCGTTCGGTGCTGGCCGTTCCGACATTACCCAGGATTGGCCAATCTTCCAGAGTTCCGGTTTCCGACATTGGCCAATACTGCTGTGCTACCTGGGTATTATGTCTACTAGAACGAGAAGTTCTGGAGCTGTAAGAGAACTGTGAAGAGTTATTTTGGAATAAATTTCTGCAAGTTTTGATCTGCTTTGGCGTCAAATCTTTCGAACCCGTACAACGCAACAATATAATTCAAGATTAAAATCAGTTAACAGTAAATTCAAAAATATAAAATACTCTATTTGTCCCCAACTTGACAAATATTTTGTTTCGATATACAGCTCACATTATATATTGATAACATCGGAAGAACAAAATAGGTTGTCGCTGATTTTACACCACTTGGATTCTGGACAAGAATCATGGTTCTAATTCCATGTTTTTTGTGCATAGATGAGTTTGGACTAATATTCCATTAGTATTAGATAAAACCCACCAAATCACAGACATAACTCATCTAAAACAAAAACCTTTAAATCATTTATAGTTCCTATAACAAACTGTTATAGGGTAGCTATAGCATAGGCTAGGGATATGTTGTTTAAACATGTAAACATTTAATAAATGTAAGGCTTGGTGAGTAATCATACTCAACAAAGGGAAATACAGATTTTGCAAATTCAGATCAGAAAATATTTACAGAGAAATAACTTTATAGTACAGGAGATATAGGTTTTTGGGTGGAACTAATTCCCACAGAAGCGGCGATTGAATTTTTTAGCTCGTGGATGATATCTTTTTGACATACTAAAAGTCTAGAAAATTATGAGCGTGCAAAATGCGTTTTTTAGCCGCCATCTTGGATTTTTTTGAAAAAAATCATAAAAAGTCATGTGTAGTATCAAATTACAGAAAATGTTATGCTGAAAAAGTTTATTATTTTGGTTTTAAAATGTAAGAATAACAAGCAAAATAGTGACCAAAAAACTAAAAGCTTATGCAGTATTAGTAATTATTATTATTAATAAATAATAAAATAGTTTCATAATATGAACGCATCATGTATTTCATCTATATCTTTCATCTTACATAAGAGAAAAGCTATATCTATTAGTATGCTTCTGAAATACTTTCTTTCAGTGCACTATTTGTGCAATCTCTACCAGAACCAGTTACAACCTATTTTCTTACATTCCAAGCCAGAACGTCGACGCTTACATATATCACTACCACACGGCTCATTTGTATCCGTTTTCCATGTGCAACGGATCTTGTTCAACAATAACTCTGGTGCAGGGCTCATTTCACATGTTATGGACAGTAGTTGGTCTCTTACTTTTTTCCAACCCCTCTCTTGGCAATATTAGTGTTTATAGTTTTCCAACAAAAACATTATAAATGTACGCGGTGAAGATGATGAACAACCGCATCTTCTGTGGATGGCCATTTTGCAATATTAAATTCACTTTTGGCAGTTGTGATTTTTTTCAAGTAGAGATTTTATCTTACTAGGTTTAGATTCTCAGTCTTTGGATTTCCACCATACAATGATACCAATATCTGTTAGTTCTTTTCTGTTAGCATTTTCTGATCCAAACAGAGTAGCACAAATATTAAATTCCTTACATTTCCAAAAATATCTATATGCTGCTGATTTACTTTTACTAAATAAAGAGCTTGTGGTAGCGCATCCTGTTAAAGCATGTGAAAAGAGAATAATTTTGCATCCCTTATAGCCAAGCGCATGTTGCACCGATTTAATATTACGTTTTTTATCGCTGGAAGTAGAAGACAGCAAACAAGTATTTTGTGTATTATGATAAATCAAAAGTACAAAGATATCTGTGTCCTCAGCAACAACTGTTACATGTATTTTTTCTGCTAAGGTCATTGCTATTTTCACTATAACTGCGACAGTATCGTCTCTAGCATGAATCACAATGTGGCCATTCTCTTCCAAGTGTTTTCCAATTATGTTTATAAAGGACTATATTTTTTTTATTAGAAAGAAAGGGTCCTTTGCCAATAAGGAGTGGAGAGCTCTTAGTTAGTTTCACTGAAACATGACCAAAAACTGGGAAATTTTCAGATGTATTACAACTATATAGCAGTCATATTACTATAAGCAATATCAAGTTGTGACAATAGTATCTAGTGGCTATACCATCTCCTGTAAAAAGGATGTAGAGCATCAGATATACACAAAAAAGTCATCAGTAACAGCGAAATTTACTGAGAGCTCTACACTTCTATTTGGCAAAGGACCCTTTTTCTCTCTCTTTTTTTCTAATAAAAAAAAATAATCTTTTATAACAATGCTTGGAAAACACTTGGAAGAGAATGGCCACTCTGTGATTCATTCTACAGCTGATGCTAATACAATTATAGTGAGAACAGCACTGACCTTAGCAGAAAAAATGCATGTAACAGTTGTTGCTGAGGACACTGATATCTTTGTACTCTTCATTTACCATAATACACAAAATATTTGTTTGCCTCCTACTTCCGGCGATAAAAAAACGTAATATTAAAGGTGCAACATGTGCTTGGGGTAAGGAATACAAAATTATTCTCTTTTCACGTGCTTTAACCGGATGCGATACCACAAGATCTTTATTTAGTAAAAGTAAATCAGCAGCACATGGACATTTTTAGAAATGTAAGGAATTTAACATTTGTACTACTCTGTTTGGATCAGAAAATGCTGACAGGAAAGAACTTACAGATATTGGTACCAAAGCATTGATATCATTGTACGGTGGAAAGTGCACCTGGAAAACGGATACAAATGAGTCTTGTGGTAAATGTACGTGTTGACATTGTGGCGTGGAATGTACCGAGATTGGTTGTAACTGTTCTGCTAGAGATTGCACAAATAGTGCACTGAAAGAAAGTATTTCAGAAGAATACTAATATAGTTGTTCTCTAATGTAAGACGAAAGATATTGGCGAAATACATGATGCATTCGTATTATAAAACTATTTTATTATTTATTAATAAAAAGGATTTTTAACACTGCATAATCATTTAGTTTTTGGTCACTATTTTGCTAATTATTTTTACTTTTTAAAACCAAAATGATAATATTTTTCAGCATAAAATTTTCTGTAATTTGGTACCACACATGACTTTTTATGATTTTTTTCAAAAAAATCCAAGATGGCGGCCAAAAAACGCATTTTGCACGTTCAGATTTTTCTAGACTTTTAGTATGTCAAAAAGATATCATCCACGAGCTAAAAAATTCAATCGCCGCTTCTGTGGGAATTAGTTCCACCTATAGCCTATTTTTTGCCTATATCTCCTGTACTATTATTATAGAGTAGTTAATTGCAAGGCAATAAAAATGAATGAATACAGCAAACACTTCAATTTAATATACACAAACTATTATTTGACAAAGTGTAAGGTTTCTATGAAGTTTCTGGGGTCATTATCCCGAAACACGCATCACAATGCTGAATTGATTGGACCACATTCCATAATGAATGTATGCATTCATGTCCAATTATCTTTTATTTATTCTGATAAACATAATTTTAACAGCAGAAAAGCGTTTTCCCAATGATTGGTTAAAATTCTTTCACAGAGTCAGTAATAAGTATAATTATTATAGAATAATTTTCAAAATGTATACTTTTGTGTTTTGATGATAATCATTTTGTGGGTTTGCGCTTTCTCTTATGATTTTGCAAACAAGGAACTTATTGACAATGAAACAATGGCAAACACAGAAAATAGCTATTGAGGAAAGGCAATAGCCCTTACTTGGAAGTTCCTTTTGTGTATACATTCTCTAAAGATCTTATAAGAAACACATTGATTGTTCAAGATAAAAATGGCTATTTATAAATATACTTTTATCTGTGAATTTGATACCAAAAACATAATTATCTTTCACAAGCAAATTGTGCACTTGAATTACAGAGATAAAATGACTACGAGCTGCATCGCTTTTGTTATTTAATAAAAAGAAACAATAATTAAGAAACGTTTAATGAGAGAAAATTATTACAAACTTAAAAAAAGCTATTTTACACCAAATATCAACAAGATAAGTACTTTTTCACCTTCAGTTTGTTTGTTCTTATAAGTTGGGGACAAATTTTAAGATCGCTGATTTATAAAGACTAAGGTGTATCCTTCGACTTCAAACAGGAGCGGAGGCCTAATAACCTTAAAAGCTATACTCTTTTTAAATACTAAGTTTCGGATCTCCTGCATTACATTAACTTTTAGTAATAATTAACCTTTTTAATAAAACTTTTCAAAACAGCATTAAAAAAACACATTCTATGAAGAAAATTGTTTATGATAATATTTTCAAATTGCATTGTATTATTTGAAGTTGACTATTCCAACTAAAAAACATTCATTATTGAAGGTATGAACAAGAATAAAACATACGATCAAAAACAAATATAATTTAGGGTCGGAATGGCTGATCAACACTCAGTTTACTAAGCATCAGTACTATTCGTTAAACCGACCAGATAAAAACCACCAAATTGCAGTCCTAACTTATTTAAAGTAACAACCTTCAAATAATTTATAATTCCTATAGCAAACAGTAAATATTTAGGGTTGGAGATTCATTTATACATCTTTTAAACATGTTTACATTAGGACTTGGTGAAAATTGCTATTCAGCAAACCGAAGAGTACCTAAGCATCTCTTTTTGACTCATTTGAAAAAAAAAAAAAAAAAAAAAAAAAAAAACTAATTAAACACATATACCAAAATCATTTCGAACAAGTTATGAAAGAAGCGACAGCATATGTATTTACTAATAAGGATAGAGTTACGGATAAATATTAATATTAAATTTGTGATGTTCAGGAATCAGTTTGTTTACATTGGCACACTAACCATGTCTTGAAATGAACATTAAATTTTAAGCACTGTAATTTGTGATAGTTGAAATGTAAACAAAAGAGCATAATAAGTGAAACGTGACTAAAAATAATTTCTTGTGTGCGTTTCTTGAAACTATATTAAATTACAAATGTATATTCCATCTTTTATTTCTACCAAATCATAGAATTATTTTACATTGACTTTATAATTTTAAACTATTAACACGAGATTTTCTTTGCCAGAAAACGCTTAATACGAATCAATTACTTACCTAAAACTTACTCACCTATTTGTTGTATACTATTATTTTTTATTTATTTTCTGGCTTTAGTTGATACTCAAAGAATATTACGAGTTTATTAAAATAAAATAGTCATGCAAGTAGGCTTCACAAGTAGAAGTGTGTATTCGGCCATGGGCCTGTGTAAAAAATAACAAAAGTTAAATGCGCGTTATATGATGAAGGAAAATGAATTATTGGCACATGAATGGAACTTCAAGTCATATGCATATTTGTTGGTGGTCAATGATGGAAACTAGGGGTGTGGAACATCTATAACTTTCAATTACACTATAGTACTGCTCAATGCATTTAAACCTGAAATGGATTGAGGAGTAACTTACCGTTTACTTTTTAATATTCTCATTAATTTTTTTAAAAAATGGCCAGTTTGGTGATAATTTTGGCTAATATTATTACATTGTCCAATGAAATCCCACCAATTGACGAAATGGATTTTATGTGTGACGATAATTATTACAATATATATTTCGGGTAAGTGAAACAGAGGAGGAATAGTCGTTCATAAGCAAAGTTAAAAGGAAGATTACTCTGTGTTAAACATATTAGTTTTTCAATTTATTACTCCTAGATAGAATTTTTACCGGAATTTCGGAAATGGAGTTGTTTAGAAGACTTAAAGAGCCTTTCCACAGCGAATTTGATCACCACAATCGTTAGAATCATTTTTTTCCCCAATTACTGAAAAACATAAATTTTTCAACTGACGAAGACCTTAATTAATAGGTCTTATATGGCCACTATTAACCCGTACTCAATAGTTGAACATCGTAAATTCAATCCGTTCGAGAGTTACAGGAGATACACACAAACCTATTTTCTAGAACATTCTTTTTCGAACTCTGGACGTTCCAAACAAGTAGAAATGAAAAGAAAAAAAAAAAAAAAAAAAAAAAGGGGGGGGAAAAAAAAAAAAAAACAAAAAACGATTTCTTTTTATATCGTGCAATACTTTCATTATCTTATCTCTATATATATAAGGCAGAGCCCTCACTCACTCACTCACTCATCACTAATTCTCCCACTTCCCACATAGTCACAACTCTGAAAATCGGCACAAATACCAACAATGGTAAAAATAGAAAAAGTAAACTATTCCGATCTCGATTAACCCACTTTAAGGGGTCGAAAAGGGGTTAAACGTTCCAAACGGGGGACATTCGAAAATCCTACTTCCCACATAGTCACAACTCTAAAAATCTGCACAAATATCAACAATGGTAAAAATAGAAAAAGTAAACTATTCCGATCTTGATTAACCCGCTTTAAGGGGTCGAAAAGGGGTTAAACGTTCCAAACGGGGGACATTCGAAAATAATACTTCCCACATAGTCACAACTCTGAAAATTGGCACAAATATCAACAATGATAAAAATAGAAAAAGTAAACTATTCCGATCTCGATTAATCCACTTTAAAGGGTCGAAAAGGGGTTAAACGTTCCAAACGAGGGACATTCGAATGTCCTACTTCTCATTTCGTCACAACTCTAAAAATTGGTGAGAATATCAATAAAGACAAACGAAGAAAAAGTAAGTTATTCCGATCTCGATTAACCCATTTTAAGGGGTGGAACAGGGGTTAAACGTTCCAAACGAGGAATATTCGAATGTCCTACTTCTCATTTCGTCACAACTCTAAAAATTGGTGAGAATATCAATAAAGACAAACGTATAAAAAGTAGGGATGGAACGGATGTGAGTTTTGCCGGATACCGGATTTCGGATATCCGGGGTACCATGTCTACCGGATACGGATATCCGAAACGGATTTCGCCGGATATCCGGCCGGATATTCGGTCTATATACTAAAAACAATAGTTATACGATATGCTATACGAAAAAATGGTCATGATATGAAGTATTAAGTAAATTATAATTAGTGGTTAGCGCACCGCGCTGCATGCCACAGGTTCATTGTTTGATTCGCGGACTGGGCAAGGTTGACTTAGCTGTTTATACCCGAAAGAAATAAACTGAGGAGGACCATGCATGCTTGGGAACTAAACACTGGGGTTCGGCGTCAGAATGACCATCTTACTGAAACATCTGCTATGTGACACACAAATGCCACAGTCGAGAAAGCTGAGCTGGGCCCAGCAGGCCTTAGTCCACACGGGCTGTCACGCACTGAGTTAATTTTTTTTATTTAAACTTTAGTTGATGAGTGAAAGAGATCTTTGTTGCTGATTTTATATCTTGTAATATTGATACTTTTAGTTTTTCATATAGTTCTGGCAGGGCTTTATCACGAAAATAATTTCTATTTGGAAGCGGATAACGAGGAGCTAGGTATTTTATTAACTGACCAAAGCCTTCTCTATTCACAATGGAGAATGGTTCAGCATCAAGAGCCATTAACTCACCTAAATTTATATTAAATTTTTTTTTTACAATGTTGAAGTGCAAAATATAGCTACTTTCAATTTACTTCATGCATTGTTTATAATTGATAAATGATTACAAAATTATACCGGAGGCATTTGTTAATAACAAAAGATTTATTTTAAATATTTTATCAAATTGAAGTCTATTTTTTTTTTTTTTTTTGCAATGCACCTAAAACATTAAGGATTTAAAGAAATCTCGTAGAAAACTTAAATTGGATCTATCGGAATATTCCGTCTTTAAATATAAACTTAAAAAATTTCGAACCCAAAATTCATCAACATTATGTTATACCATATTTAAAATATATATTTAATATAAACAAACAAAATTAGTACTTACATATTTTTGCGGTTAAGGCTTTTGCTTTAGGCTCATCTAAACTCCACAATTTTGGTACAAATAATTTCGATTCCAATGTTGTCTGCGTGCATTTCTTGTTTTGATGAATTGTTTTTTCTTGTTCATAAATATTTGATGCATTTAGTGAGTCTTTTAAGCTTCGGTGAATTTCCTTATGCACACTCATTAAATGGTTCCATAAGGGTTTTGTGGAAAAGGATTTTGGGCTTTTGCCGCGCACATTTTTTAAACGATTCTGTGGAGCAAGTAACACATAGGGCTTTGCTTTCGTCATTTCCATTAATTTTAAAATACTTCCAAATGGGTGATTTTAAATGAGCCATTATTAAAAATTATAAATTTGATTGTAATTGGAGAAAACTAAAATTCAATGCATTCTAGAGAGCTAAATATAATTTCACATTGTGGCGCTGCTTTAAAGACCTAAAAATTACAATTCTTCATTTTACGTCAGAAAAAATATACCAGCTTTCAACTTCTGCCAATGAAAAATCAGAAATTAGACCATACCATTCACAGCATAAAGGGGTAGGATATTATCGTCGATAGAACAAAAAAAAAAAAAGCATTGAGGATTGCGCATTGGCTATTTATTGCTTTTTACTTGCTAGCAAATGTCAGAAAAAAAGGAGGAAGTGATAATAACTAAAACTCTTAACAAGTCACTTATGTTATGGAAAAAAAGTACTATTTATTAGTATTTCGGTTCGAGTTTTACGGAGAAGCATTCAAATATAACATCTGGAATTAATCAGATCATAAACTTGGAATGAAAAGAACATATTGCAAAACACGTATGAAGGATGTGTATGGAAAAAGATTGGAGGAATGGTTTATGCTTATCAACTCGGCTTCAATAATACGGCGCCTCGGTGGTCGGATATACAGCCGGATATCCGAATGAAATTATCGGATGTCTGGTATTTCAAATCGGATATCCGACGGGGTTTCGGATATTGAAAAATCAGCCGGATATGCCGGATATCGGATATTTGCCGGATATCCGTTCCATCCCTAATAAAAAGTAAGCTATTCCGATCTCTATTTATCCACTCTAAGAGGTCAAACAGGGGTTAAACGTTCGAAACGAGGGATATTCGAATGTACCACTTCCCATATGGTCACAACTCGGAAATTTGGTACAAATGTCAAAAAAGATTAAACATAGAAAAAGTAAGCTATTCTGTTCTCGATTAACCAACTTTAAGGGGTCGAAAAGGGGTTAAATGTTCCAAACGAGGGATATCCGAATGTTCCTCTTCCAATGTAGTCATTTTTCTGATATTTTTTTGCAAATGTTAAAAAAATAAGTCATTCCAATATCGATTAACGAATTTTTAAGGGATGAAAAGACGACGCAACATTGAAACTATACGAGGATTAACTTAATGTCTAATTAACTTAATTCCAATACAGCTACTACTTTGAAATTTAGAACTAAGAGCAAACATAAACACAATAAACTATTCCAGTTTACTATTCACAATTATAAATTTCGTTTAAAATGTCAACAAAGGAAAGCTCCTATTTTGATAAATCAATTTGTCGGGATCGAAATGGGAGCAAACGTCTGAAGTGTAGAATACATGAATGTCTTTTGATTGCTAAAATGCTAATGGTAAAATTTCGTAGCGCAGCACGGGTATTCAGCTAGTATATTATATAAAGAGAAATTGAAAGTAAATGATTTTAAATGATTTTTTCGAACTTCTCTGATTATAATGTTGAATTTCATTAATTTCTTCGTAGCACATAAAGTAATTAGCGAATACTACAATTAATGTTTCATCTTTCTAGAGCTGTGTGTATTAAGACCATACACGTACAATAGTACAGTTAGAGCTTTGAGACAAATTATTTATTGCGTCTTTCAAAATCAAATTTCAGTAGCGATTAAAATATGAATAATTGCAAAAAGAATGTATGAATAAAGCAAGAATTTGAGTGTCATCCATACAAAGCCTAAGTACATGTTTCGTATGTAGAACTATAGAAAATCAAATTATGGAACTGGTGTGGAACTGTTAGGAAACAATACATGGGCAGGGCCTGATTTCTCAAAAGGCGTGTAAGGCCCGTGCCTAGGGCCTCTAAATTGCCTAAAAAATTCTGAATTATGTTGTAAATATCAATATTCTGTTCAGCGCACTTGATCAATGTCATAAAATTTGAACATATAGTTTAATAACTCCGATTAGTTATTATAAAATCTCAACAATTGTTTGATAAAAATTGTTGTTGTTGTTGTTTCTTATCCCAACTGGTCTAGCGGAGCTAGACCAGGTCCATGAGTTCACCCACCCTCAGGAAGTCGAAGAACAAGACTGGGTAACGCAGGAAATCTTCTTTTTCAAAATGCATGCAGCTAAGGAGGTGAGCCGGGCTAGCTGCACCGGAATAAAAATTGTAATAGATGCTAACCGAAATTGTCATTGGTATTTATATAACATCAACAATAATCGATGGGGGGCTCCATCAACTATATTGTGATAATAATAACTGTTTTTGTAAATCGGGAACTGTACATGGGTCTTGTATGGGACCCATATATTGAATATTGTTCATATAATGTCTAATTGAAAACTCTTTACACAGGGTGGTCAGTGTAAAAGAGTTTTAGATTGCTAAACGCTGTTTTATGCTGGCTATCCTGTAATATAGCCTTAAGGATGAAGGCAAAATCTCCAATTTTCATCTTTTCCTATTTTTTTTTTTTGTCCTTAAGTTATTTTTTAATGCAGCAGGACGGTCACCCCTGCTACACTAAGCTAAAAAAAATCAAATATGCCACAACAAACGAGAAGTGAAAAAAATTTAATGGACTGTTACTCGACGAAAACGTTATATATCGAAAATCAAATGAATAAAATTATAAAGAGTAACAAAAGTAAATAAAGTAAAACGCGTAAAAATAATGAAAAAAGTATTAGAATCTCTTTCTCTCTCAACTTTATAATTTTAAACAATTCAAACCAACAGTTAACAGCTCACAATTATCCACTAAGTGTATTTTTTTTTTAAACCTTAGAAAATTACAGTAAACCTAATTAAAGTTATAAAAAACCTAATCTATGTTTCTCTACGATTTTCCATTGGATCCAGTGTGGATCATCGTACAACTTTCAATGCCATTATAATACTGGTCACGGCATTTGACATGGAATGGTGTTATTTACCATTTTATATTCGGATGCATTTAAATGAAAATGGTGATTTATTTTTGCGATAATTCTTTCTAAAATGGCTAAAAGAAAAACGGGCTAAAAGTTTAAAAAAAAAAAAAAAAAAAAGAGAGAAAAAAAAATAAAAAAAAAAAATCATCGCTTAAATGGCGAGTGTGGCGATGTCCTTTTTTTAAATAATTCTTAATTCCTTACATGTAAATAAAACAGTGGAGAAACCGTCGTTGGTCAGAGATGGGCGATGCCTAAGGGAAAAGAACTCTGTGTTAAAGACATTAGTTTTTCAACTTTTTACAAATTTATCGCATTTTTTCGGAAAGGCAGATTTTTAGCACACCTTAAGAGGCATTACCACAGTGATTCTGATTAAAAACGTTAGAGCCGTTTTATAGCAATTGGTGAAAAACATGATTTTTTTTTCAATGGCAGCTACATTATGCACATGCGCAGTTTGGAGGAAAACCTTAATGGTGTATAGATCCCATGGCCACCAATAACCAGTATCCAAAAGTTGAATATCGTAGGTCAACCATTTCGAGAGTTATGCTGATCACAGACACACAAACAGCTATTTTTTCTAGAACCTTTTTTTGAAGTCAGGATGATCCAAAACGTGAAGAAATGCTAAATAATGGAAATTTTTTTGACCGAATACTATACTTTCATTATCCTATGTTAACATTTCGGTAATTGAAAATAAAATCCTTTTATGTTATTAATAATAGTTGAGATACTGCTATTTTAATTTGGACGGCAGTATAATAGTTTTTGTTTGAGTAACGATATTGGCCGGAAAACTTACTGGTTGGGTGAGTGAACAACAGAACGACAAAATAACGAAAAAATAAAAAAGTGGAAAAAGAAAACACATACTAAAAATCATGATAGTTTATAAGAGAAAAACATGCATCCCTCCTAATTTTTTTGCACATAAGATCTACCTAATAATATACAATTAATAATATATTCGTAATAGGACTAAAAAAAGTTTTTTTGCTGCTTTTTATTGGATAGTTAAGTAATTCAATTTTCTGGATGGAAACATGCAGAAAATTGCCTAGAAAGAAATGGAAAAAACCCCCAACTCTTTGGTTATTATTTTGAAATAGAACCACGTCTCAAGTATGATTGGATAATATTTTTTTTTCCTTGACTGCAATCATACCATGTACATTGCGTCGCTGCCCCACCTTCACTGTTTTGCCGTATACAACATACTTCATTCACCAAAATTGTGATGTATTACAGTAAAATACAGGGATTTAGTCGATTTCCGATGTCTATGAATGCGATGAGTTATGAGAACAAGGAAAAAACTGTTGAACTGTACTGAGGGACAGTTACTATAACTAAAAGGTCACTTCTGCGCAAGTTTACTTTGCCAAGAAAAATTTATAAATAAATTTTTTATAAATACTTAACAGTTACTTTAGATGCAAGTAAAGATACACCTAAGAATCGGAGATGAGAAACATTGCGACTGAAATCTTCGCAAGTGTAGGTTGATGGCGTTTGTGGTAACAAAATCCCAGTAAGTTTCGAGCTATATTTTTAAAATTATTCCACCTATTTTATTAAGACATACAGATTTTTAAATGACACACGTAAAGCTACGAATATCTGTTTTTATGAATTTGATGAATAGTCTTTAATTTTCAAGGAGGCAGGTGTGATAGAGGAACATTTTTGTAAATTGGATAACATGCATTGATAATTTTTAGTAAAATGAATACTGTATGTTTGCATAGTAATTCTTATAGTGGAGGTAACAAGGAGAACAATATGATAAATCGTTCTACCTGATTCTAATATTCTGATGGAAATTTACCGAAAACTGTGATATTTTTCATCTGTTACAGGAAAAGATTCTGCATTCCATAATTTCAGATTTAATTAATGTCTGCCAAATGTACTCCACGTTAGTAATTAAATAGAATAAGAGCAAATACTTAATTTTTGTCTCTTGAAAATTAATAATAGAACAAGAGTCTGTCTGGCCAGAAGTCGTAGCGTAATTTTCAACATAAGTAGTTTTGGCACTATAACTTAAATTTTGACAAACATGTTAACATTTCATTCATTTTATATAAGATCCCCCCCCCCCAAATCGCTCATAAGAGCCTTTTTGCTGTGTCGGTCAGATCAAAAGTTTCTAATACAATTGGACTACAAGGCGAGGACAGGTTTTCCCATCCTCCTTAACTGCGACATTCAAGCGAGACTAAGAGAGCGGAAAAGTGGAATTGGAAAGTTTCCGCAAGCCACTTTCTTATTTGTTTTATTTTGTAGGTCTGATTATACTTTACTTAAATATATTCATTTCAATTTCGTTTGTGTGTGGCAAGTAAATCCGCGGAGGACTAAAATTAACCCACTAGCTGTCATCCAATGAAGCTCAAACTTGGCAGATAGATTCATTGTCGATGACAATACATTCTATCAAGTTTTGGTTCGATCAATAAAAGATCTCTTTTACATACACTACGCTTTTATTATCATTTAGGAGGTGTAATTAACCACTTGCCATCATCTAATCGAGGTGAAACTTGGCAGATAGACCCGTTGTCTGTGAAAATGCTTTCTTACAAGTTTATCATTTTCCTTCTCTATATTTCAATAACATATAAAGGCGACATAATGGTTGGGTACGTGTGAATTTACGACAATAAATTAGATTTGTCTATAACTATATGATTCAGGATAAATTATTGTTAAACATGATAGCAGAACAATCTAACAACGAATACGTCTACACATTGAAATTTTTCTAACTGTAATTTGCTTTGTTATTTTGCTGCGTCCTCGGTTTTTTCATCTACATTTTTTTGGGATGAGAACATTTTTATTAAAAATTTTCAGAGCGTATTCGTAAAATCTTGATTGCTTTCATCCAAAGCCTAAGAACAGCCGCACGTTAAAACGTGAGCTGTCCATGAATAACGGAGGTCACCCCCTCCGCCCCTCGCTGGATCTGCCAATGATTCAAATTCTTAAATGAAGTTACCTATGAGTTCTTTTATTTATCGCAACTTTTGCTATTTTACTATTGCTTTTTTCATAGTAAGAGATGTTTTTTTAAGGGGGGGGGGATGTGTACATGCATCTATTAAAAATAAAAATTGATTTCATTAAAATATTAGAAATTTATTTATTAATATTGTTCAGTAAAAATATGAAGTTGGCAAAACCTTAAAGATTATATTTGTTTTTAACCTCAACCGATAGATGGCACACCAAACGTTACCTTAGAAGTAGATTAATCTTTCTTAAAATGTTGAAAGTTCATATCTTTCTTACTCAGATAAAATATTACTTAAGAGAAATACTTACTTTCTGACTTTCAATGACCTTGTTCGTGAGAAAAATAAACAATTATGATTTGAGGAGATTTGTAAAACTTTCTGTGTTTCAATACATCATACATTTTGACAACACCATTACCACAAACATTCGTTTTTTTTTTTTTTTTTTTTGTCGCATGAAGAATCAATCATACGACGAGGAAATGCGGCGATGTAATGTAATTACAATTATTTACTTCATTTCAGTATCTGTAAACTTATCATAAGAATAAATAAATAAAAACAAATGTTCATAATAGATACAAAAATCTGTTATCGGAAAAATGTATAAAGGAGAAATGACTTGCTAGTTGACAGTTGACAGAATAAATCCACATTAATTCTGAAAGTCACACACAAGGCTTTGAAATGAATGAAGGTTAACAGGACATCCATTAAAGGATCATCCTAGTGATTATTTTGCCACTGAGATTAAGACAATTATTTCTGTTTCCTCTTCATTTGTTACATTGGAAAACTCTGCCGTAATGCTCATGTTTTTCTTTACTTAAAAAAAAATATCTGAGATAAATAAAATTGCTTTGGAATAGGTTCATAAGATTTAGACTGGCGTAGAAGCATGGATGTCAAAATCACGTACCAAGTAATAATTGGTGCTTATTTGCAATCAATATTTCCCAAAAGTTAAAATTTGAGAATTTCCTTTCCTTTTTCAATGATAATAAAATGAAATTTCAACGATAGCATTTTATGGTAGGACTATAAGCTCACGAATTTATTTCAATAGAAATACGTTAAGAGTGCTAAAAATTTGAGTAGTTATTAGTCACTGAAAATATCAAAATATAGCATAACGGAAAGCAAAATTTCCGTGTAGCACGAAATAGGGGACTCTTTAGTATAAGTTTTATTTGCAATCCAATATATCGGCCTAATTGACCGTTTTTTCAAAATAGACCTGCAGTGGGGACATTTTCTTATGTGCTTTATATTTTGTATTTACATATTAATAATATATTTGAGTTGTAATTGTGAATCGTTATTGAAGTATAAGAATTGACTAATGTCCTGTCTATTTAGTTATTGCCTTAATTGGAATTAAGGAAGCTTAGATTTATTAATAGTAGTTTTATTAATAGTAGTAATTAATAGACTTATTACAAACACAAATAACAAAAAATGATGATTAACTACAGGCATAAGGCTCATCTAGGTTTGTCCAGTTTAACTCTTCTGAATAAACCATCAGTATAAAGCCAGCTGTCTTTTAAAACTGTTGATTTGGGTACAATTTACAATGTGGTTGGACGGATTGTTCTATTAATCAATCAATTTAGTGTAAAAGTAATGTTTCCTATTCTCCAAGTTAAAATGCGATTTAAATAGCAAAATAGCTTGTATGCGTAATCTCTTGCCTTGCCCTCCGTATTGAACTAAACCCTCGACATCACCCTATTTGATAAATTTAAACTGCATCAAATCTATGATCAAATCCCCTCTATATCTTCTTTTTTCCAATGTAAACATGTTAAGGGTCCTCAATCCAGCACCACAATCCAATGTCAAGTTTCCCTGAATCATTTTTGTTGCTCTACGTTGAACTTTTCCCAACAAATCAATATCCTTTCCTGCTCATGAAATATTGTTTTGATTATATACGCAATATACTTTTTGTTTCACTAAACGATTACGAATCACTTGATTTAATAACGATTTGGTATTAAAATTTATTAGTAAAACTATATTGTGTTTATTACATTGCTAAATAATAAACACAATATACTTTTGATGACAAAAATATACTTTTGATGTATTTAAAGCGTACCATAATTCTAAATAATGTGACCGAAAAAAAAAAAAAAGTTTTTAATATAAATTCTCTGTATGCATTTACCAATTTCTATGAGCAATGGACCATTTGCGCATTTTTTAATTTTTTTTTATTCAATTCTAAATGTTTTGAAAAGGTTACAAACACAAAAATTTCTTTTCACTGCGCTCTTTCTTTTTTTTAAATTTGCAATCTAAGTTTGCCTGTTTGATGTTGGCGAGAAAAAGACACATTCGGCCCGAATTGCATGTGACGTCACTTGTTCTGAAACAACTTGGCTTGAAATGCAGCAGCAAAAAACAGTTTTGCAAGTTTCGCTCAAATCACGCCAACCGGAACGGGATATAGCAATTGTCTGAAAAACTTACACCAACTATTTGGTAGAAACCTCGCGATAACCACAGAAAACAGAAGAATGTCGTGACGTCACAGCTAAAACATAACGTTTTGATCGGATTGAAATCGGACGAGGTTTCCGAGCATTTTCTTTTCTTAATATTTAAATAACTAATTTTTTTAAAGAACTTTAGTTTGAATATTTGGAATCAGAAAGAAATTCTTCATACATATAAACTAATTTCACTCGTTTTTAAAAATGCGAGAATTGTCCATTGCAACGTATTGAGCACCGATCGAGTTTTCGTAATGTTTGACCATTACGAATAAAACATCGATTCAGAATAATAACTAACTTTTTTTTGCCTCCAAAACTTGATTGAATGCATTGTCATCCATAACGAATTTATATGTCAAGTTTCGACTCGATTGGATGACGACAGGTGGGTTAATTATCTCTTTGAAGATTTTGCCTTGTCAACCTTAATAAGGGAAGGTTTCAGTAATTAAATATCGCCAAATTGTACATGTTTGAATTGAGTTTGATATCTGGATAATTGAACGTGATTAAAAGTTGATGTCTGACGTAAGGGAATAGAAACTTGTGATAAAGTTGCCTTTCAGGGACAACCTTAAAATTTGATAAAAAGCACTGCCATCGACAACGAGTATCTCTGCCAAGTTTCAAAGGTTCACCTTGATTGGATGACGGGAAGTAGGATTTTTAGTAATCGGAAACTCTAATAGAAGCGTTTGTAAAAGAGGCCTTTTAGGGACAGTGACAACCTCCAAAACTAATGCTTTGTCATTGACATCGAATCCATCTGCAAAGTTGTCGATTGGATGAAGGCAAGTATGTTAATTTGTTAACTGAAACGTCAACAGTAGCGCGTGTAAAAGCCGTATTTTTGTGACCGTGACCGACACCAAGACTTGATATAATATATACTTATTAATCATGAATCTATCTTCCAAATCTTTCAAATTTCTGCGCAATTGGATGACGGTAAGTTGGTTTATTAGTAATCCTAAGCGATTATATAAGAAGCGTGAGTAAAAGCGTCCTTTTAGGGACTGCCCCCAAAACATTGATTACATGCATTATCATCGACATCGAATATGTCTGCCATGTTTCAGCTCGATTAGATGACGGCATGTGGGTTAACTAGCTCTCGCATATTTGCACCCCATAAGCAAACACACAAAATATAAGTTAATAATAAAGGATTGAATAAAAAGCAAAGTTACAGCGATATTTGAAGTTTCATTAAATTGATTGTAACTGCAGTGACCAAAATTGCCTGAAATTAAAAAAAAAAAAAAATGAATGCAGGTTCGTAATTGACAAGAATAAATTTTTTTTTAAGTGTTATTGTGATTGTTCATAAGTATATTGGTTGATGGGATTACAGAAAAACTCAAATCAAAAATTTTTATTTGTTTTTATCTACCATAAAATTATTTGTTTAGAAAACAATTTTAAAGAAATATAAATTAAATTGTTTTTTTATAATAGAATTTTTCTTCATTCCAAAGTAATTTTTTTATAAATTAAATAAAATGAATTTTAAGAAACAAAATTGTTTGTCAAAACAAAATCGTTTGTTAACTTTAATTTGCAATGATTCAGTTATGGAATTTTCATTTGTTGACATTCATAATGGGCTTGGAAATGATAAGATACGAAGAATAATTTATAATTTTGAAAGAAAATAAATAAAAGTATGATAGAAAGTGATGGTATATTAATTCTCAAAGCTTTTACTAGTAGGTATATTAGGTATATACTACATATGATTTGTTAGTTAATGTATTTAAAGATTAAGAACTCTTGCATTACTTAGTAAAGTGTAGTCATTATAAAAGAAGCCCCAGGTTATTTTCAAAACATAAGTTTGGAATCGATCATTCGGAATTATGTTTAACATTCTGAAAAGCCTCTTTTACGTTGACTTCCGTGTAGAAAGGAAAAAAATGCTTTTAACAAAAAATAATTTCACTTAATAATGATTAGTTTTTAAATTTAGAAACATTTGTTAATCAAGAGTTTTATTGATTCTAAATAAGTAATAACTTCTGTGGCACTTTATTTCGAAAATGAAAATTTGTAGAAAAGTTGAATACTTATTTATTGAAAAAATCAGTTGGAATAAGAGTAAAGAACAGAAAAATATTGTTTGCAACGAGATTTACTGTTAAATAATCTCCTGTAGAATTAAATTATGAGTTATGCTATGATATTTCATAAACTTTTACTGTTTAATAAACTGAAATATAATGCACTGCTAACATAGTACAATCAAAATTTTAAAGGCGAGATAGTTAAGTCCTAATTGAACCCAAAACATTTTTATTATTGAGTTTATTTTGTGTGTGTAAGAAATCTTAAAAATAATGGAATATCGTGATCAGAATTCAGCAATCAGAATAAAAAAGCGTCTTTATTAAATTATTTTTAGAATTATTAAAATTCTTATTTATTGACTTAATAGGGCTTTCAGTTTCACACAAGACAGAAACCTTTAGACATGCAAATTAGGGTCTGGTGTGATGTGGAAATTCGCATTCTCGAAATTTTGTTGTATACCAGAGGTTTAATGACAATTACAATTGGCCATTTAAAGAATCGTTTTAAAGGTCAATCAATATATACTAATAGATATATTTCTATTGATGTCAAAATGGAGGCATTTCAAAATACAGTTTTAACCTGCACGCAAGTAACTCAACTTAGTAGTTATCTTCAACCCTGTAATCACAGCAAAAGTTTTTGTGTCCTGACTTTACTATCCTCCTCCTTCGCCTTGACTGATTCAAATATCGGAAAAATCTCGTTTGGAAACAATGTTTAAATAAACGACCGGGAAAGTGTTGGTCCACTTTCCGCTCTATATATAATGACAATTAACCTCTGATCCCTCGCAATGGCTCTCCGATTCACAAAGCAGTTATATGCATATGCATCAGCCCTTCGCAAAGCGTGGGTTGTTGCTGTGGTTATCTATTTATTAGGTCCATACGGAGGGTGTTTCTCTCTCACAACCTTCGGTATTGCTTTGAGCCTTGAATTGTAAGCCATAACCTTTTATTTTTATACAAATTATTGGGTCATAATTTTGTGTGATTGCTCAAAGTTTTCTTCGGGTACTTTGAATTTAGTTTTTATACTGAGGTCTTTTACATAAAATTATATTTTGGAATTCACGCGTTGACCTATATAATAGTAATGGGAATAGATTAATTTCGAAATACATTTAAAAAGTATAAACATGATTTAATAAATAAGTCGAAGTTACTAAAAGGCCGCTTTTACCCTAGCTACTATTGGGTTATTCTCCTGTAACAGGAAAATTACATGTCATAATATTTTACCACTTTAAAAATAAGTAAGAAAATAATTAATAGTCTTTTAATAAGTTTTCCATGTTCCAGGCTAAGCTTCAGATAAATAACACATTGAATTTTTTATATAAATGTATTTAAAAATATATCTAACATTCAAAAGTCCTGGCTTATCACTAGAAATGTCTATGCTGTTATAAATGTTAAATAAATTCATAATAAAATGAAATTTCCAACAACAATTAATTTAATGCTTTATAATAAAGTTTTTTATACAATGGAAAATAATTTTAAATATTTTTTTTTTTTTTTTTTTTTTTTTTTTATAATTAGAATATTACAAAATGTTTGTCACTGAAAAAAATATCATTGTCCTGGCAAATTGTATTACACTCAATATTTTAACTACAGGTGGTAGCAGCGTTCTATTTTTTGTGCCTATTCCAAACACCTTTATTTCTTTAGTAAAATGTATGAATAATTATTCTCAAATGGTACTTTTTGAGGAATTGTGAAGTTCTTTGCCATCAGTTATGTTTAATTAGAATTCCTTTCTTGTCACCTACAGAAAATACTTAGGCCAATAGAAAATTGTTTACACTACAATACATAATCAAGTTAACTTTTAGAAAATATGTACGTATACTTTTAACATAATGTGCCAGTTTCTAATTATATAAAAGTTTCATCATTGTCCTGGCAAATAAATAACACAAAGACAGCAAACCAGGATAATGATGCTTTTTATTTATTCAAGATAAAATTAAATAAGATACAAGTTTAAAAGTACCCCACTACTATGGTAACTAAATTTGAATTTTTTTTTTGAAATTTTAATTAGCATTTTTTTAAAGTAACTGGCTTTTTAATATTGGCACAAAACTCACATACTTTTGAAAATTTTATTTTATTTCTAATTCCATTTTTAAGCTTTATTACCTCTTCAAATAACTAATTAACCCATTGTTGTATTCCAATCGCGCTGAAATTTGTCAAATAGATTCGTTTTTGATGAGAATAATTTCTATCAAGTTTTGGGGTTGTCTCTAAAAGGACACTTTCACATACGCGTCTTTTGTGTGTTTAGAGGTTTAATTCTTGGGTCATTCAATCGAGTTGAAACTTTCCAAATAGATACGTTGTCTGTGACAATACATTCTATGAAGTTTTTAAGGAAAAAAAAAAAAAAAAGATAGTCCATGGCACGGAATTTATGGTTTTCTTCTTAGTGGTGAACTATGAAAAGTTGATCTCAGCTCAAAATCACTTAAATAAGTTGCAATTGCACATAAAAGTCATCAATACATATAAAGAATTTACATTAAAATTTTGTTTTTATGGGTTAGTTTTGTGTTTGTGAATGAACTGCTCTTTTTGACAACCTTCTTAAGTTTGTTTGGAACTCCTTCCACTATCCTTCAACATCAGTATGTTTTAAATATGTAATAATTAAATACTTAAACATAATATGATCTCTCCCATTACAATATGTCCTCCTTCATTGGAATTGACCTACTATTATTCTTTTCCACAGAATAACATTTAGTATCAAAACTAAAAATATTGTGGTCATGGGCCTTATCAACTAAGATTGCGTTCGCAATAAGATTTTTCCTCATTTTGGGTACCATTTTTTAAATTAAAATAGTTAAATTGATATTATTCTGGTGGTTGTATTTCCTATGGTTGTATTGATAATGCGCTGACTATACAATTATAAGTTGTTTTTACTTTCAATTACCCATATATATACATTGGGTAATGAAAGTGTAGTGGAGTATCAACTTTTATTATTTCTCTAACAGCAAATAATATTACCTTCTAGAACTAAATACTACTTAATTTAACATCTTGTTGCGAAGTATCCTGTTTTTAATCCGAGTTCTTTTTTAAGTCAACCTTAACTTTTGTTGTCAGGTCCTTCTCTTCTACATTAGATGAAATAGAGTTCTTGGCATGACGTCAGAGTCTGTTGGCTGTGGTAGGCGCCACAGTAGCCCCCCACCAGCGATAGCGAGACATTAACTGTATCTACTGTTGAATTTCACCCTTCTTCCTGATCGAGTAGTCCTCGTTACCAGGACCGGATTTGGAGCTTCTTGCTGTGCCAATGCTGGTTCTGTTTGAGAGCTAGCTGTAGGTGTAGATGCATCTGTTGCAGGTAGTACCTTTCTGTCAGCAATGGTTGCTCTTTCACTTCCCATCGCTTCCTTTGCTATGTAGGCTGGCTTGAGACGTTCTATATTTATTGTTGTCTCCTTGGTGCCCCTTCGAATTTTGAAGAATCTTTCACTTCGACTGATAACTTCAAAAGGGCCTTCATAAGGTGGTTGCAGACTCTTCTTCACTGCATCCGTTCTCAAAAAAACGTGACTGCATGTAGGCAGATCTTTGCTGATGAACACTGACTGTTTGCCATGTAGCTGGGGATTTGGAGGGAGTAGCTTACTCATTGCCTCTCGCATCTTCCCCACAAATGTTGTTGGGTCAGGAACACTTGATGAAGGGCATAGGAATTCTCCAGGAATGCGGATAGTTGAACCATATACCATCTCGGCTGTAGTAGCTTGTAGATCTTCCTTCCATGCAGCTCTGAAACCCAAAAGGATTGTCGGCAGAACTGCTGTCCACTGAGGGTTTCCTTGGGCCATGATTGCCGCCTTTAACTGTCGATGAAATCTCTCAACTAGGCCGTTTGCGGCCGGGTGGTAAGGTGTTGTTCTTTGACGAGCTGTTCCCAGGAACTTGGTCAGTGCATCATATAAAGAAGACTCAAATTGTGTCCCCTGGTCAGTTGTCAACCTGAGTGGGGTGCCGAAACGAGAAACCCAACCACTGTAGAAAGCTTTGGCAACTGTGTCTGCTGTGATGTCCACCAAAGAAAAAGCTTCTGGCCATTTCGAAAATCTGTCCACACATGTGAGACAATAGCGAAAACCTTCCGATGGAGGAAGGGGGCCTACCAGGTCGATGTGGACATGTTCGAACCTTGCACTGGGTGGAACAATACTGCCAACTGTGTTTCTGGTATGTCTTGACACCTTGGATTGTTGACACTGCAGGCATGTGCTTGCCCATGATGAGATGTCTGCATTCATTGATGGCCAGACGTATCTTTCTCCAATCAGTTTCACTGATGCTCGCGCACCTGGATGAGAAAGGGAGTGAAGATTATTGAACACCTCTCGCCGAAATAGTTCTGGCACAAAAGGACGAATGCATTTTGTCGAAATGTCACAGTAGAGAGTAACTGCTGGTTGGCCAATAGGCAATGGCTGTAACACTAGGGACGTGGTATTTGGGGATGACAAAATCCTCTGCAATTCCACATCAGTAAGCTGTTCTGCAGCCATCTGTTGGAAGTTGATAAGTGATGGTGTGCTGATTATGGAGATATTTATTCGGGACAGGGCATCAGCTACTGAGTTGTCGGTACCCTTGAGATGTCGGATATCCGTGGTGAATTGGCTGATGTAGTCTAACTGTCGCAGCTGTCTAGGTGAGCATTTGTCTTCCTTCTGGCAGAATGCATAAGTGATGGGCTTGTGGTCGGTGAAGAGGATAAAACTTCGACCTTCCACCATATGTCGAAAGTACTTAATTGCCATGTAGGCAGCTAACAGTTCCCTATCATATGCAGAGTACTTTTTTTTGTGCTGGTGAGAGAGTTTTCGAGTAGAATGCAAGCGGCTGCCATCCCTGTTCTACATGCTGATGCAGTGCGGCTCCCATTGCAGAATCTGATGCATCAACCACTATTGCCAGTGTGGCTTGCGAGGATGGGTGATGCAAGACAGTGGCCTCTGCTAAATCCTTCTTGCATCTATCGAAGGCGATAGAAGTTTCCTCAGTCCAGACAATGGACCGTTTGTCATTCTTTTTGGCACCCTTCAGGTATGCGTTCAGCGGTGCTTGAGTTGAAGCTGCATTGGGAATAAACCGTCTGTAAAAATTGCTTATGGCCAGAAATCGACGCATTTCTTTTACAGTCTCTGGTTTTGGGAAGTTGGTGATTGCTGTTACTCTTTCTGGCAGTGGAGTAATACCTTCGGGAGTCACCATATGTCCCAGAAATTTTACCTCGGTATGGCCAAAAACACACTTAGAAGCATTCAACCGAACACCATATTGTTCAAAGCGTTTGAAAATTTGTTGAAGGTGCCCAAGGTGTTGTTCCTCATCTTCTGAAGCCACAAGGACGTCGTCGAAATACGGAACGCAGAAGTCGAGACCTTGCAACACATGGTGCATAAATCGCTGGAAGGTTGCAGCTGCATTTGACAATCCGAAGGGCATGAAAAGAAATTCGAACAGTCCAAATGGAGTTGTTACAGCTGTTTTCTTGATGTCTTCCTAGGCGACTGGTATCTGGTGATAAGCTTTTTCCAGGTCGATGGTGGAAAACAGCTTCTTACCTTCTAGCACCTGCAGGTAGTCCTGAATATGTGGAACTGGATACCGGTCTGGAACCGAAATGCTGTTTAGCTTGCGGAAATCTCCACACGGACGCCAATCTCCGTTGCTCTTTGTGACCATGTGCAGGGGAGAGGACCAGCAACTGCTTGAAGGCCTGCAGACGCCAGATGCCACTAGGTACTCGAACTCCTTCTTGGAAGCTTTGAGTTTGTCAGGTGGAAGTCTTCTTGGTCGCGCGAACACAGGTGGTCCACTTGTTGGAATGTGATGTTGTATCCCGTGCTTGACCTGGCGTGGTGTGGGTCCGGCCTCGATGAGGGAAGAAAACCTGGAGAGCAAGGAATGAAACTTGGTGTCACCCCAGATTGATTTCACTCCGGGAGATTCCTTGAAAATAACCTTGCCATTTGATCGTAGCTGGGTGAGAGGGTCAATCAAGCAACCCTGTCGGATGTCAACCAGCAGTCCAAAATGTCTCAAGAAGTCAGCCCCGATGATTGGATGGGACACTGAGGCGATGATGAACGGCCAGTGAAATGCACGTCGCAATCCTAAATCCAACTGTAGGAGTATCTGACCGAAAGTGGGAATTGTTGTACCGTTCGCTGCGAACAACTGGAGCTTGGCAGGAGATCGGCTTTTCTCAAAGGCAGAGAGTGGTACCACTGAAACATCGGCACCTGTGTCTATGAGATACTGTGAAGCCGTTGACTTGTCCGCCAGGTACAAACGTAGCACCTCAGCCTTGCCGTCACCCACTTGTGCGAGTGACGGCTTCTCTAGTTTTCCTGCACGAAAGTACATGGGGCTGTACACTTTGTCGCTCTTCTTCCGAAACGCTGGTGATACCAACAATGTTCTGTGTCAGCTGGAGGACGGCTTGAACTTCGTCGGCGGCTGTTTCGCCTAGAGCTATTTCTTGACGGGTTACGAGGTCTTGTCTCCAGTCGTGACAAGCGAGTTGAAATTTTTGTCAGCATCTGCCGAAGTGTGTTGTCTTCTGTTTTCACCTCCTGTATTGCAGCGCTGCCAGCAACCGACAGGATTCCATCAGCCATCTCTGCCAATTTTTCTAGCTCATCGTTAGAAATAGCTAGAATCTGCTGTACATGTGCGGGAAGGCGTTGTAGAAATAGTGACTTTAAAAGCTCGTCACTTACTCTTCTTCCAGCTTTGCTTTTCATTTCCAATAGCAACAGTGAAGGTTTTTTGTCCCCCAGTTGCATGCCGGATATGAGGTCACGCAGACGTTCTTCCTCAGTATCGGCGTATTGTATACATAGGCGATTTCGGATGGTGGTGTATGGGTTTTCTGCTGGTGGGTTTAAAAGGAGGTCGCCAATGATGGCAAGCTCCTCAGGCTGGAGTGCCGAAACGACATGATGAAACTTTGTTGTTTCTGTCATCACGCCTGCGAGAACAAATTGGCTTTCCATCTGTCGAAACCATATTTCCGGGTTTGCACGCCAGAATGGAGGTGCTTTAACTGCAACTCGTGCAATGGATGGCGGAAAATCTGCACCGTGTGCGCTGCCGATCGCTTCTTCATTGGCCATTTTTTCAAGTTAGTTCTTTCAGAAATGTAATACGGGGGAAAATGAAACAATTTACTCCAGAGATTCGGCGTCAGTTGTCTGGGCGAAATATTCCCGTAATTTTTTGTGTCCAAAATTCAAGGGGATGGGACGTAATTGCAGTTTATATAGGTTGCGTGTGTCCGGGTCACCACTGTAGTGGAGTATCAACTTTTATTATTTCTCTAACAGCAAATAATATTACCTTCTAGAATTAAATACTACTTAATTTAACATCTTGTAGCGAAGTATCCTGTTTTTAATCCGAGTTCTTTTTTAAGTCAACCTTAACTTTTGTTGCCAGGTCCTTCTCTTCTACATTAGATGAAATAGAGTTCTTGGTATGACGTCAGAGTCTGTTGGCTGTGGAAGACGCCACAAAAGTATAGTATTCGATCAAAAACAAATTTTCGATTTTTTGCATCTCTCCACTTTTTGGAACAGTCTAATTTAAAAAAAGTGACCTAGAAACATTGTCTGTCTGTGTGTACGTGGTCAGCATAACTTGCGAACAAATTGACCTACGATGTTTAAATTTGGCGTGTTGGGTTGGTGATTGCACAGGGACCTACCATTAAGGTTTTTGTCAAAATCGCGCATAAGGTAGCTGCCATTGAAAAAATCATGTTTTTCAATAATTGCTAAAAAACGGCTCTAACGATTTTAATCAAAACTTCTGAAGGTGTTTTAAATGTCCCCACCTCCAAAATTCATGTAAAAATGCTTTAATGGCGTAAAAAGTTGAAAAAGCAAATGCCTTTAACACAGAGTTCTCTTTCCTAGAGCATACCTCATCAAAGATCGTTTTTCCTCTCACCCTAGTTTCAGTCATAAGAAAGGATTATATAAGAAATACCGAAAAGTATATCGCCAAAATCATCATTTTGGAGAAGTTTTTTTTCTTTTTCCCCCTTTTTTTTTGAAAAACCCATACAAGAATTACCGCAAAAAATATCGCCAAACTGGTCACTTTTGAAAATGAATGATGAAAATATAAAACCAGTAAATGACACAAATCCACGTCAGTATTATAGGGTAATTAAAAGCTGTGCGATGTTCCACACCCCTAATTTTTCTCTATTTCACAATAGTACATATTTTCATATAAATTTGTCTTGGTTTATGGCTTCTCATTGCGACTATTTTGAGTGCTAAAAACCTTTCTTATACTTAGCTTTTTCTTAGCATAATTATTCATTTCTACGTAGATGGAATTAATGTTATATTATTCATCACCAGTCTTTAATTCACTACAAGTTATAATTCTCTAAAATAAAATAGCATCCTTCCCTAATATAAATGTAATATACTCTGCATAATATACCCTGTCTAAATAGTGTGAACCTAGTTGCAGTCAACCGAGATATATCATTAGCACTGGTCCAACTTTCAGCTATCCCACTAATATCATAAAATCAATTGTCTCTGTAGACACTAAGCCACTTAATTCATCCATTTTATTCTATATTGTACACTCACTTCCAAAAATTAGGCATGGAGAGGAAAATGTTATTTTCCGTAAGTCAATCTGAATTAAAGAAGCTTAAATTGGCTGCAAAGGTAGAAGGAAGTATGCAAATATGATAGGTAACAGCCAATCACGGTTTCGCGTCGAGAAATATGCAAAACAGACAGTCGTATATAAGAAACCAGCATTGTGAAGGGTAACAGGAGTTGCATGTAAGTGCTGATGAAAGGTGTTTAGAACATTCGTGAGATTTTTTTTCAAACTAGACGTGTTTCTATGGCTTCCAGAAGACGAATGGAAGATTCTAAGCCCTGGCGGGCTATCGGATGCATTGAACCAGGATAGTCTATCACAGATGTTGTTCTTTACTTTGGCGTTCACCATTCCGTCTTTTCACGATTATGGAAACAATGCCAAACCAGCCAAACAGTTGTCCGAATACCTGTAACCCAGCGTTCGCCACTAACTTTTAGAGACGGGCCGCATGACTTATGTTGGAACTTTCCGCGGGCCTCAGATTTTTACCGAATACGCCAATAAATATATTGCTTTACTACATATGTTCAATGTTAGAAATGTGATAATTACTAAAGATTCAACAACATAAAAGGATTTTTAAAACTGAAACAATAATTTAACTTTTTATAATAATAAAATAACAATTGATATTTGATTTTTGTTTCAAATAATTTAAAAAATAATTTTCTTTACATCGTAAATCAAAGTCATAAAAAAAATTAACCTTTAGTGGCAATATTACAATGTGACGACATAAACTCATAATCAATAAAGATATTTAAACCATACCTCCTAAATCTTCCATTTTAGTCGATGTCATTTACAAGGCGATGACGGCCGGTCCGCTTTTCACTATCTACTTTGCGTTTATAACTAGTCTTCGACGAAATTATTTCACTGGAATAATAGAGATCGCGATACTTCTTTTCACGTCAAAACAAAAGAGATATGCATTGAAACACGCAACTCCTGCCCATCACATTCAGAAAAGCAGAAATCGAATTGTGCCATTTAGGAATTGAGGGGGTAGGGTATCATAAGTACAAAACTAAGGAATGCGTCATTGGTAATAATTCCAATTACTGCTTTTTTTATTTTTCTGGCAGTTTCGGGGGAAAAAGGATTTTTCAGACTTACTGACGAGGGCCACTTAATGGAAAACGCGGTTTGTGGTAGTTAAACACATACTAACGTAGACAAAATTATTTCCTCAAAATTAGATTTTTTCTCTTCTGTCAGGCGGGCCGGAGAAAAAGCTGTCGCGGGCCGGATCCGGCCCGCGGGCCGCCTAGTGGCTGACGCTGCTGTAACCGGTCACCCAATTGTTACGATCCTCTCGGAAAGTCGATGCATTGCTGTTATAGCCAAGCGAAATCGAAGATAGCTCTCCACACGTGTGACATCTATGGTTGCAGAGGCCATTGGTAAGATGATATCTGCAACTACTGTTCGACGAAGGCTACACATGAATGGTCTGTACGCCAGGGTATCATGAGTTTGTGTTCTTTTATCCGTCCAATCCAACGGGCACGATTAAATTGCCAGCATATGAATTAGACTGTGTCTGATTGGGGCTACGTTATGTACATAGATGAGTCCAGATTTGTCCTACAATCCGATGATAAGCGTGTAAGGATATGGAGAGAATAAGGCACACGCAATTAGTCCCAGAACATCACCGAACGTCACGCATTTCGCGGTGGAAACATCATGGTTAGGGCAGGGATTTCATTGGGATATCGCACCGACCTGCACATCTCCAGGCGAGGTTCTGTGACGGCTGTGCTGTATCGAGATGATGTCTTAGACCCCATTGTGAAACTGCACGCTGCAGCAGTTGGTCCTTCTGTCGTTTTAATGGACGATAATGAACTCTGCGGGGGTTGATCACCTCGTAACAAGCATGATCACACTCTGTACACTTTATATGCAGGTGAGGGGTGCTCACATACCTTATTAATGTCGGTTTTTGTTGCTTGTTTTGAATTTAAACATCATTTTATTAATGACGCAAATAAGACGTCATCTTATAATTTATGAAAATTTAATTTTTTTTTATCTCTGTTTGTAATTCTTTATTTTGTTTCATGAATAAACATAGATCTACTTACAAGCAGCATTTTGTGTCAATCAAAGCAGTACTTGTCAATTTTTTCGAATTTTACCGCTCTGTGCTTAACTATTGGAAGTAATGGTATATAGCATTTTAATGTAATTTTGTATTTCTCAAACTTATCCTCTGTAACTTTCGAAGGCTTATCTAAAAGCATTTGCTACCCGTATTACTAAATACCTTTACTGTTCTACATTAGTAATATAATAAGGGGTTAGTGGATATGATTTTCCTTCGATTCTGTGCAGCGTCGTTAAATATTTCTTAAATTCCTTTTATTAATCTTTGTTATTTATGCCTGCCCTCACACCAAAGCAATGTTACATTTTGCCACTGCAACTTTTTTTTACATCATTGATAAGACCTGCGTTCTTGCACCTGGTAAACAATATATCATCTCTTCCGCTTTGCTTTCTTTACTTTGCGACCTTCAAATAATATCAACCTTTAAAATATTTACTAATTTGAAAGTTTTTTTTTTTTTTTTTTTTAAATACAATAATTTTTTTTTGTTTTGTTATGATTGTTGCTAAATAATATAAAAACAATTATTTTTCAATTGAAGTTTCATATTAATTAAGTTTTCTATATAACCTGTCACGTAAACAAAACAAATGCTGCCATTTACTCTCCTATATCTACACATAAAGAAAATTAACTTATATTACTAACAGTTCGACGGGAGGAAAAAATTCCTTCTGTCGGCATTTGACTTTTAGTAACCAAACTTTAATTACAGTATTTATGGGCTTTATTTTCATTTCGAAGGCCGATTGTATTGTGATTGAGTCTCTAAGGAATACAAAAAGGATAGACCGATTTTCAAATGTAATACTATATTTAAATTAATCGCGATAGCATTTTTATATTTTTAATTTTAATGACGTTGAGAGAATTTTTTTTTTTACTATTAAACTAATTTGAAGCAATTTTTGCGAATATGTTCTTTGTCTCAAATTGTAAAGCTTTTAATATGATACTGTTGAGTCAAAACTTTTAATATTTAACTTTAGTAATTACGAAACATGGTTTTCATACAGACGTGTAGATATTTTAATATGTAACTTATTAATATATTATTATAACATATATATTAAGTAATATATAATTAATTAGCTTTTTAATATATTAATTAATTAGCTTTCAAATTAGCTTTTTAATTTTAGGATTGTATTTTTTGGCTTTATAAGTGGTCTTGTTAAATCTATGCTATAAGGATAAAAATATTTCAATGTATCGGTATTTAGAAAATAAGAGTTTAAACTTGGTAATATTTGAGTTAATTGCTATTATTCTGTCAAATATTAAGCTACAATCAGAGGACACTTTACCATGACGCGGAAAAAATTCTTTTATTAAAGAAGGCCATATATGGAGGAATTTTCTTTCTTTCCTACATGAGTGGAAGCTATGAATAAAATTTCGAAAATTGAATTCTTTAAAATGTGAATGACAGGAATTTTTACAATTAGTTTGCCCTTATCTGATTTTGCTCTTTTTTTTTCATTGTATCTGGTCTTCTCATATTCTACGTATAGAGAAAGAAACTTCTTAAAAAATATCAGTGACATCACGTTGCGGGAAACAAAAATTAAAGTTTTAGGTGTTTATTAATCATATTATATTTGAATCATAATAATATCACAGAAAAAGAAAAGTAATTCTAAGCATTTTTTACTTTTTAATAATTTATTTAGAAACGTTTGTTTAAGGTAGAGGAGATTGGGTACAGTTTTAAAAAGCTTAGAGCTGGATGTTGGGTTTGTGCGTCTGAAGAGATTTCACATTGTTGCATCGATGGCGGGGAGGTGCATTCGTACAGTGGGTTGAAGAATGCTCTATTGGGTTTAAGAACAAAAGTAAGTATTTTTATTAATTTTTTTACTAATTATTCTGTTACTATTAAAGTAATGTATTGTTTTTTAGTGATGAAAAGACTAAACTTTATAAGTAAATAAATAGTGATTTTTTTGCAAGTTAGTTTGCCTTGACTTAAGAATCTACAAGTACAAAAATTCTAAGTTTTACAAGTTTAGAATACTGTGTGTAATTATTTTTGTTACGATCAAATGAAAAACAGTCGTATTTTTGCTATTCATTTAAAGTTCTTTTGGTGTGATGGAGGGAATTAACTCCACCAAAATAGTCCATCGGTATCCCCAATTTTAATAACTACGAACCTTAAAAGATGTTTTTAAAAGCGAAAGTTCATTGAAATAATACTAAAATGTTACATTAAACGTCAGAAAAATATACTCTAAATCTCGTGTAAATCCAGATAGTAATTCTAGTTTTACTTAAAACCATAACTAATTATGTCTTCCGAAGGTGTTGGTATACGTTATATTATTTTATGCATTGATTAATTAATATTGTATGTACTGATAGAAAATACATTATAATGGTTTCGTATTGGTCTTAAATAGTGCAAGGTTACTTAATTCAGATGAAGATTTAAAATACCAACTAAGTTGGTACCTCTGCAAAATATATATTTAAGTATAAACAGAGATATACCTTTTCCAATTTGCTCCTGTAAAGTAAATGTAGTTTCTTGAGTGAAAATTCAAGAATCAATTCAAATACAAATAAATAACCTTTTATGTTCTATATTTCATTAAGAGATAATTTGCTTAATTATGATGCTACAGGTGATAAAACAAAATTGTTGCAATCTTACCTAGTCACCTATACCAAAATATTATTTTCTATTACTAGCAGATTGATATTTTTTGTGATGTTTACATTTCCCTTAATATAAACTTTCTTTTTTACTTGATTAATAATTGAATTGATACACAGTTGTAGTTAAATAAAAACAATTTGATTCAATTTATCAGAAGGAAAAAAAATAATCTAACGTTCAATTGGTACTGTTCAATTGGTATCATTACTACTTTAGTTTCAGATAAATGTTTCAAAAACGCTATTGTGATTATCAGTGAAAGGGCTACGAAGTCCTTCGACTATAAATCATTGGATCACACACTATTTAATAAGCGGATAAATGTTTGATATTAATTGTTCCAATGTTTGACTTTATGGACAAAACAATAACGATCAAACATGGGCGCCCCCAGGAGGGTGCAAGGAGGTGCACTTGCACACCCCTGGCTCTTGAAAATTTTAAAAAAATGGGGGAAAAGATGTAAACTCCAAGTTAAAAATAAAGCACATATGCTGTTTATACTTTTATGTTGCAATGAGTATTTTCCCCTCATCAATTTAGTCTTTTTTTTTTTTCCCCTGTGTCGTTTTTTATAGCTACTTTCTTGACGATTTTCTGGCGCTTGTTGTCTATGATTATTAGAGGGTGATGAGTAGAAGTATTTATTCCTTTTAATGTATAATCATTTCCTGTGTAGTTCTCAAAATTCTAGGAAAATGTTTTGTTTTTTAAGTCATCAGATAAACTATCTTGAAATCTATTTTTAGAATTCAATTAAACATATTCCAGTACAACATTCGTATTTCATTTTGATTTCTTTTTTCATTATATCCGAAACTTGGAAGAAATAATTTTTTTTTTACACTGCTGTATTTTTGCATCTCCGAGTTCCTTTATTCTAAACACTGTCTCTTGAGTGCCGTGAGTACTAGTTGGATAATAAAAAATCGTTAAAAATATATATTTTAATATTTTTAATATTTTGTATTTTTTTTCCTCTTTACAGGATTACGCTTTCAAAAATATATACCATGAATTTTAACTATTCTCATAGAGTATAATTTATAATGTATAATTAATAATTAACATTTCTAAAAAATATGAAAGATTTTATTAAAAATCTAGTCTTCCACCACCTTGCTAATATTCGTTGAGGCGCCCATGCGATCAAAAAGTTTAATTTTCGCATTAAAAATTTATATTATAATAAGCGAAATATTGTATTAAAATTGAAATAGATTAATTGAATATAATCTGAATAAATTAAAAGCATTTATAGAAAAGACAATATATTTCTCAAAGTTCTATTATAAAAACAAATTATACTGTCACGTTTAACTTAAATTACTCTCATTTAATGCCTAGCTTGACATTTAAATGCAGCCTAAACAATTTCACTGTCAAAGGGAGACAATGAGTGAATACGTATTTGACACACGAGAGGGTGCAATTTCAATTTATTTTCCTCTTTGCTTTAATTATCTAGATGAGTTTTAATACTTTTCTTCAACATTTCTTCTCGTTTATTTAATTATATGACTAGAACATAGTCCAAATACGGCAGTGAGCAGAAATGTCCTATTTTTGAGCGCAGAAAAATTTCTTATAGTATAATAAACATTTGTTGACCTCTGTGGTCCAAAAAATATCGCCAAATACGGAGGATAAAAAGCTAAAATTTCAACATTAATTTGTGCGCGATGTGCTTTGGAACGCGAATTACATAATGAAAAATTGGAAATTTGCAATATCTTTTATCCAAAAGGGTAAATGAAAATGTTTCGGTGGAACTTAAAAATTTTAGGAACATGGTAAATTAAGGAAAGAATGTGTATTCGTATTTTTTCCCCCTTTCTTTAAAGCTCAAAAGAGTTCGAGTTCGAAAAATATTGGGGTTGATTCTAAGATAGCCATTTATAAGCCTAAACAGTCAGTTTGCATGTGACCCAAAAGGGGTGCCATGAATGTAACGGAACGCAAAATACTCCTTGAGAGTTTAAAATACGGCATTTATGATTGTGTGTGACTGTATTTATTTCTAACAAAACTAGATATCGAGGTAAATATTTAACAGTCGGACATCTTTTGTGCAATGGATCTTTCAACAGACCATGAATTCTTGTAGAGAAATATTTTTTTTGCAGATAACATAGTACTCAGTTATAAAAATTGTTATCAGTATCGTTAGTAATTTTGTGGTTTAATTCGAATTGATTGAAGTTTTCAAGTTTAACTTTTAAAATACCTTCAGATGTATAATAATTTCCATTGCTTTAGATTCAGGAAGTTTTTTTGCAGGATATATTTAGTTGCTTTATTCAAATATCCGTAGGAAGATATATATGACAGTTTGCATGATTCATGGCATTTATCTGCTATTTTTCATCCCAATCCCTTTGTAAGTAGTTTTGGTACAAAACTTTAATATCAATTTATTTCTTTTCAATTATTAAAATTTAGACATCTAATTTATTTCAAGTTAAAAGATCTTTATAACAGCCTTAAAATTAAACAAGGCTTTCATCCCAACATAGAATAAAATTACAAGAATAGTTTTTTTTTAAATGATCCGTACTTTGATTTATAAGAAAACAGTACGCATTTCTTACAGTATAAAAACACAGTTCTGTTTTCTAATTCTAAAATTTTAAAAACTATTTTATTTAATTCTTAAATTTTTATTATACTAAGGAAATTGTAATTTTAAAAGCCTTTCAATCATTTTGAAATAGTTTCAAATATTGATATGTTGATTATAGAAGTGTATTAAAAATTTATTCCTAAACATTTAAATAACCCTTCTTGCAAATAGATTTTTCATCCTATGAATGGTTTTTCCCCTGATGGTATTATACATCAAACTAGATATATTTTTCAACGAGAAGATACTTTTCAGCAATAAATTTAAATTTAAAGTGGCTCACTGGATGCGAGAAAATTCATTTCTAAAATATATCCCCACCTTCAGTTGCTTTATTTTTAATAGTTATTTTAAGCTTGAATTTATTTCGTTTTCCTTAAGAGACCAGACCAGATACCTTGATTTTTGGTGATTTACTAAGTTGCGCAAAACTGATAAACCGCTATTTCTTTGCACAATGCACACCACGTCTTCGCGAAAAATAAAACCATAAAGCCCGCCGCAAATTTCTGTGACGTCAGGCTCATGATGTCAGAAGGCGAAACAAACTTTTGAGTCAGAAGTTGAGGTCGCCACTAGTTTTAATGTGCTCCTACCTGTTTCCCGATCATTTCCAGTTGGAATCGACATAAACTTAGAGCTTTGGATAAAAACCTTCTTTTTTAAAACAACTTTTTACTCGGCATGTCAATTCAAAGTTGTCGTCGATCTGCGGTTTTTTTAACGTAAATCTACGGTTTCACTACTTTCTATGGCACACGTCTCATGTTAGTTCTCTGTGGTGTAATACCACCAGGTTTTCAACTGAAGTGTTATTTTCATAGTTTTTTTAAGTGTGGGGGATTATTGGTGAGGATCGAGTTTGAAAGGCATGAAGTTAGCTGCTGGTGGTAGTCTGTGGGTTTTCGAAAGATCGCTGACCTTCCTGTTATACATATTGACCTTTTCAAATGCTCAAAAGATAAAAGGTAAGAAATCTATTGAACTATTTTTTGAAACACTTTAATCATATTTTTTTGAAAGTAGAAGTTTTATTATTTCTTTAGTTGAAGATAATTTTCAACAAAAAGTTTTCTATACTTTGTATAAATGAGGAGTGGTATGTGTTTGTTGGCACTGTTTAAAACTGTATTTTACAATTAAATTGATGAGCATAACAGCAAATCAAAGCGTCCCAATAACAATATTTGAAAGATATCTGTATATCACTTAAATTACTTGAACTGAAACCGAATGTAAAACTCTTAAATATATGGGATGATGAGTTTGTAAACAACAAATATAATGAAGTAGTTTGTCCCTTTCCAAGCGACTGATAATTGCTTTTTAGTTATTTATATTCTTGTTAGAAGTTTTAAATTTTAATTTTTTATCTGATATCTTAATCAAATTCTTTTGAATATTTTTAGTTAATCTTTTTTTAGTTAGAGAGTAAAAACATTGGAAAGCCATTTGATCACTTCTTACTTCTTTGGAAATTGTTTATTATGAAAAACATCCATTATAGACTTTGTTTGTCATGCACCAATGCTTTTCTTAGACATGCTTCGTGCGCTTTGACCTGAAATATAATGGATTGTGATCTATTCAATTCGGCGGCTCTTCAAAACAAGTAAATTCGTGTTGCGTGATGTTGAAATAAAAGATAAAAAGTATTTCAGACAATTGTGTCGAACACTTTTTAAGGTTTATACGGTCTTGTAAGGCATAATATTGAGCCATTTTGTTTGTGCGTATAACGGTATGTGTTTTGAAATGGATTATTTTGTTATGAAGATGAATACTTGTATGTGACATATACGCTATATTATTTAAAAAGAAATCCCAAATGAGGTTCAAGTAAAGTTATTCATTATACCAAAGAAATAGAAATCGATAGGCTTGCATCGATGCCTTAACAACGAAATTTTTCTAAAGAGGTTATGAATCGAACCGGATTTTATCTTAGTTTTTGGATAAATATCTATATTTAGAGCCTCCCAATAATCACAATTTAGTTCATTGTGTACAAGTAAACCAAAGAGATTAAATGCGACCGATTGGCGGCAAATATTAGATTTCATAACTTTTTCTATCGGACCATTTTACTTGGCGGGTTTTTTGAGGTATCAATTCTTTTTGTTGCGTTTGATGTGAGATACGGTCGATGAATGTTTTAACGTGAATAATAATATAGTCGTCTTAAACGCAAAATGAAAAATGCGACAACAACATTAAATTCGTAAACGACTTTTTGTATTGAGAGTGAGAATAAATTTTATGATGCAATATTGTGAAGATATATATATAGGTTTGCAATCAAAATCCGAAATGTTTCTCTCAAGTAGAAATCTTCTTTACCATACCAAGAAAAACTGTTTATTCATAATTGAAAATATGTACCTACCAGTTTTAACTTGAGTATAAAAATATGCAAATACAAAAAAAAAAAAAAAAAAAAAAAAAAAAAAATTAACTATGACATACTATAATACTCCAGTAGCTGCTTTATATATGAAATAATTGAGGATTACCAGCTTTGTAGATTTAAAAATGTGTTTCAAAACAATTTTCGCTTTAAATTCACAAAATAACATTTATTATCATTTTTAGAGAAACTTAAGCAAACTTCAGTGATGCAATCATTAAGGTGGCAGGTTACTAATCAGAAGGTGCCGACCAAACGGTATAGTGGTTATCGTGCTAGCTTCTAGACCCCGAGGTAGCGGGTTCGAGTCCCGTGTAATGCATGAGTGTTTGTAAATGTGTGTTGGCTTGTCAAATGACGAATGTTTCGGCGCATTATAACCCTCATTTTGCTGATGGCGTCAGATAATCTGAAAACAACCAACCAACAAATCAGAAGGTACGTGATTCAAGCCAACCAGGCAGCTTGATTGTTAATTTTTTTTTATTTTAAAATTAAAGTGGTTTTCTAACTCGAAGTTGAAGCACGTGTTTTGAGAGATTTGATAAAGATACAATTTAAACTCTTAATAACACTGTTTTAATAGTTCAATTTACAGAATTGAAGTCGCTTCCTGAATTTGAGCAAAAGAAGAATATCCAAAATTCGTTGACCGGTTTTAATCAGTCATTATCTTGGCTAAAATTCCCAACTTCGAGTATGATTTCTGGGGGATTCAGACCCTTGTATGTATCAAGTCATACAAAAGGCATTTCCTCTAATGAAGCTGAGAAGAATAAAAAACGGATTGGCCAAAATTCATCAAATAGTTTTAGTTATATACCTGGCTAAAGTTTACAATTACACGAATAATCAGAAGAACAAAATTCCGGTGACTACGAGGATTTTCAATAAAATTTTCTGCCATTGAGATTGTTTCATCATGTCGTTATTTTTTTTATTTACCCGAGGCAACTCGAAGGCAAAAAAATCAAGATTCTAGATTATGGAAGAAGAGCTGTGAGGGGTCGAAAACCAGCCTAAGCTCGGTCAACATGATGTAGACTTCGCAGATTCTGTCGCTTTGACATCGGGCTTTGCGGAAGAACACTGCCGAGTTTTTAGATACTTATTTTTTTTCCTATTACAATTTTCAAGTACCATTTTTATAAATTTTACTCGTTTTGTTGGTCGGTTAATTTCTCTACAACTGTAAAGAAAAGTCGCAACTGCAAGTGAAACTCGATTGGGGTCATTGATTTGAAAGATTTATTTTTGAAAATGATTGAAACATATAATTTTAGGTTGACTTATTAGGAGTGGTCCAATTTCCTTTCATCAGAGACATACATGCTGGGGATTCCCTTTAAAATTTCCGATGTAGCTAATTTTTTTTTTTTTTACCGTTTAATGATTTTTTGTAAAGCATAGTCCTAGCGTGGTTCTTGCGTCGGATAATGTCTAAAACTCATAAAAAGTTTCTCAAAGTTGAGGGAGAAAAATTAAATCCATAAAGTCGACGTAGTTAAAAGCTTGGGAAATAATAAGAGCTTTCTCAACGTTAACAATATTTTTATTCTTCCTCAATGTTAATGAATCTATAGGCTATAAACAACAGCTCCAAATCTCTAAGAAATGGATTTTGTTCGTATTCGCTTTTATTTCTTACTTTTGTAAACAGTTTTTTTAAAAAAAATATTTTGTCATTATTTAAAAACTCGAAATACAGCTTCAAAAAGAACTTTCTATTATTGTAAATTATTTTTGAGCGTCAGCTTACCAAACGTTTAAGATAGTAAATTTTAGAATTTAAGAACTTGAACTCGATTCTTGAAGACAACTAGTTTCAACCCTTTCAGAATATTCTAAGCATTTCGTTTGGTTTTTATATACTTCTTCAGAATCTAAGGTAAAATAAACAAATCCCCCCAAAAGAATGGAAATTCCCGCCAAGTTGTAAGTCCAATAAAGAAGCGCAATCAGAAACTTGATGAGGCAAATTTTTTCTGACTCATTTCACCATTATGCCATTCACTTATGTTTCTTGGCGGTGTGATATTTTAGGTGATATGTTTCTATCGAAATTTTCCCTTTAGCAGCTTTGACTTTTAGGGGATATAAAACTCCCAAACTAAAATTCATTATATATCGGTTGTACGGAAGATAAGAGACCAATAACTTGCAGTTTGAAAATATTAACTTGGCCGCCGCCAAGAAAAATAGGATCCATTTCAAATTTCACTACTTTGTTAGGCTAACAACAAGAACATTCTTAACACCCTAGTTGTTTAGATAAGCTTTTAACTATAATATTGTGATGTACAATATGAAAGAAACTGAATCTTTATATTACTTTTCTATGTTAATCTATATTAATTTCTCTATATTATTCTATATTAATTTAATTAGAAAATATGTTTTTTATTTAAATTGTATTGCAACACTTCTAGAGGTTTAACTTTGAAAAATGGCATAATTGTTTTTATTGAATTCTTGTCTTGTTGAAAAGCTTAACTTTCAAAAGAATTTCACTGGGTAACCATTTTTACATTAATGTGTATATCTCTAAAGTTTCAAACTCTTTCTGTGAGTCACGGTGTGAGCAAGTCAATATGTTTGACCCAAGTGTATGAAAATTTAAAGACACTTATTGGAACTTTGCGATAGAAGTTATAGATAACCTTTTTAACTCAATAACTTATCTTTGGTGACAAGGGGAAAAATAAAGAATTTAAACTGTAGTTGAACTAATTTTTTGGTGCTATCAGACTACAATTTAATAATTTCTGCTAACATTTCGAGAAATGTGTGTTGCATATTTGCATATCTTCTAAATGTAAAGAATAATTAGTGTGCATCAAATCCTTTCGGGGAACTCGATGTATTTTTATATTACAGTGTGGAACACTTCTAAAAATGAGAGTAACACATGTAAATTATATTTTAATGTAGAATTCAACAATTATCTTTAAAAATGCAGTGAGGCTCAATTTTTATAGGGAAGTGCATTTGAATGTACCAACTTGAGATAGGATACAATCAATTTAACTATTGCAATTTTTAAACGGAGACTAAAATAAAATACAATGAACTATGAGGTCCCGACCTGCCTCTCATCAGGGGGTTCGACTGGCCAATGACCTTTCTGGCCGGATAGCTAGAATAATCCTTAACGCATAAATAGAAACTCCAACATTTAATGAAACACAATTGTGGAACATCATGAAAAAGTATTTAAATGTCAGAAATGTGCACAATGCAATGTTAAATATGCACAATACGATGTCAAATTCTTACCCAAAATATAGTCTATTTTCTAAATGTCTATAGTTATTCTTTTGTTATGCTAAAGTATATTTTTTTTTCTGCACGTTTCTTTTTATTATTAAGTATTTTTTAAATTTTTTTTATTTAATTTTTTCTATAACTTTTTATAAATTTATATTAAAACATGGCCCACTTGATGGGCTCATTTTGAAACCTAAGTGACTGATGCTTAGTAAGAGGTTCTGATCAAACATAATTGTTAATGGCATTTTAGTAATTTTTTGTTCGTTTAGGTAGGAGACGTCACTTAAAGTTTAAAGTTAATTCTAAAGCAAACGCCGGAGTTATTGAGGACCGGGTTTCGAAAGATAGCTTCCCTAAGTAAGGGCCGACCAAACGGTATAGTGGTTAGCGTGCTAGTTTCTAGACCACGAGGTTGCGGGTTCGAGTCCCGTGTTGGCATGGGTGTTTGTAAATGTATGTTGGTTTGTCTAATGACGAATGTTTCGGCGCATTATAGCCCTCGTGTTGCTGACGGCGCCAGATAATCTGAAAATAACCAAATAACCCTAAGTAAGGAAATCAATTGTATAGGTGCCGACCAAACGGTATAGTGGTTAGCGTGCTAGCTTCTAGACCGCGAGGTTGCGGGTTCGAGTCCCGTGTTAGGCATGGGTGTTTGTAAATGTATGTTGGCTTGTCTAATGACGAATGTTTGCGGGGCATTATAGCCCTCGTGTTGCTGACGGGGCCAGATAATCTGAAACCAACCAACCAACCAACCAGTTGTATAGGTCTATTGAGTAGAACATTTGCTTCTTCATGCAACGATTTTTCCAAAATACGATTGCCAAAATGTAAATTATATTACACTAGCTGTATACCCGTGCTGCGCTACGAAATTTTACCAAGTGCATTTTAGCAATCAAAAGACATTCATTTATACTACACTTCAGACGCTTGCTTCCATTTCGATCCCGACAATTTGAATTATCAAAATAGGAACTTTCCTTTGAAATTTTTCTAAAATGAATAATTGAGAATATATTGGAAATGAGACATTTGAATATCCTTCGTTTAGAACCCTTTGGATCTTTTTAATAATTTTAAATAATAACTAATTTTTAATAACCAATTTTTTCTATATTTTCCCTTCCTAACATTTGCACCAAATATCAGAATTGTGATAACATTGGAAGTGGGTCATTCGGATATCCCTCGTTTGGAACGTTTAACCCCTTTTCCACCCCTTAATGAGGGTTAATCGTGATCGGAATAGCTTTTTTTTTTATGTTTTTTCTTTTTTGTCATTTGCAACAATTTTCAATGTTGTGATCATGTGGGAAAGGGGTTTCGAATATCCCTCGTTTAGAACGTTTAACCCCTTTTCCACCGCTTAAAGTGGGTTAATCGAGATTGGAATAGCTTAATTTTTCTATGTTTACCATTGTTGACATTTGTACCAGTTTTCAGAGTTGTGACCATATGGGAAGTGGGAAATTCGAATATCCCTCGTTTGGGACGTTTAATCCCTTTTCGATCCCTTAAAGTGGGTTAATCGAGATCGGAATAGCTTACTTTTCTATGTTTATCATTGTTAATATTTGTATCAATTTTCAGAGTTGTGGACATGTGGGAAGTGGGAGAATTAATGAGTGAGTCAGTGAGGGCTTTGCCTTATATATAGAGAGATACATATATATAATGAAACATTTGTTGCAGTTATGTGTGGTATTCTTAAATCGCGATAATTGTATAACATTTTAAAATTGATATTTAAATGCTATTTTAAGAAAGAGAATTTTCTTTAAATCACTCAATCTACATATAATTTGTAATCCCCTCTAATTTGTGGTATTAAGAACGTTATTATCCTCATAACTCAATCTTTGGATATATTAAAAAGATAAATTCTATTTTGTTCAAAATGTGCCGTAAATATTATTATTAAAAATATAACCCATAAAAACAGAGTTTTTAAAAAATCCTTTATATGCATAGTCATTTTTTTATATTCATTAATACAGCACCGATATCAAAAACATTTCTACCAGCAAAATGTGCGACAGACTAAGTTTCAAAATTTATTTATTAAAAATGAACGTGAATTTATGCTCTCTCATCCAGATATTTATTTATTCTGATTAAAGTAATTTTTTTTTTTTTTTTTTTTTTTACAACAGGAAAGAGTTTCAACAATGATCAGTTCAATGAAAATTTTAATGCGATTTGATGGCTGCAAGTTGGTTTATTAGTGTTCCATAAAAGCGACCTTTTAGTTTTTTTTATTTCGTGGCAAACTTAGCTTACTATCTAAACTACATAATGATATTTAGAAAAAAATCATTATGTATTTGTTTGGTGCTAACTGAGTGACTTTCATAGAATGTTTTTTCGTATCAAGAGTATTTAATTTAGTAACACCATTCACTTTTTTTTTTTTTTTTTAAAGTTTTTATTATCCTTTTCTAATGATCTATAGAAAAAGGAGATGTTTTTAGTGATGAATAACGATAGCTTGTTGAATATTAACATATTATGTTTTTCTTGTCGTCGATAAAATAATAATTTGTCAGAACAATTTAGCTCTCAAAAGAAACTTGGGTGAGGTAAAGGAACTAATTTTTTATTTCATGATTTTTATTATATAGAAACGTATGTAATATTTTTGAGGGGTAAATTATTAAGGTTGGTTGGTTTTCTCAACCACCTATTTTTGTGCACAATAACGGCTAATCATGCCAGGACTTATAGTTTAACGTGGATTACGAACAGCAATGAACATCCATGCTTAACCTAGGATTCGAATCCGGCACCTCTAGTATACAAGGCCAGAGCGCTAACCACACAGCTATTAGGTGGGCTTAAATTATTAAGGAAAGTATGCATTTTATATTAAGATTTTTTACCTTTCCTTGCACACTCTTTCAGTCTTCATTGTTTTACGTCCTGCAAATATTGAGGAAATTCTCTGGAGGACGCACGGGACATTTTCACTCTTTCTTCTCGTAAGTGGATTAGAATTGTAAAATTAGGACCAGTTTACGAATTTGAAAAAGAACCAAAATGCCCCGAAGAACTAAAATACAGCAGAGATTTGCCGATTGTATGTTTGTCAGAGCTGTTCTCTGGAGAGATGTTTTAATACTGAATAATCTGGACTGATTTTGGCCGACCAAACGGTATAGTGGTTAGCGTGCTAGCTTCTAGACCGCGAGGTTGCGGGTTCGAGTCCCGTGTTAGGCATGGGTGTTTGTAAATGTATGTTGGCTTGTCTAATGACGAATGTTTCGGCGCATTATAGCCCTCGTGTTGCTGACGGCGCCAGATAATCTGAAAATAACTGGACTGATTTTGATCGTATTTGATAATTGTGTAACATAAAATCTTAAATTTTTTTAAAGAAAGAACTATTCGTTTCTAAATTATAGTAATACTGGGATACTCTACCCCCCTGTCTACTAACTCTCACCAAATCTTCGGCACGCACGTATAAAAATTCAAACGAAAAGAAATACCGGACTCAAGGATTAAAAGCAGAATATTAGCCTTATATGTGAGTTGTCTTCGTATCGTGTCTCGCACAGCTCTGCAATTCGTTTTCAATCTAAGTGGACACGTCGGCAATTGTGACTAATAGTCTCTCGTCGATTGCTGGACTGCCTATTGGAAGTTTTTCAGGTCTCACGTTCAAGACTGAAATGTAGGGTGGTATCCCTTCTGGAGAGTGAAATCCCTTTGACATACAGATTACTCTTAGTCGCCCAGATTATGGTCTAACAATATCTAGGTTTTGTGTAGCTTTTAGTAGCGTAAATATCCCATTCTACTACACTAGTTTAAAAATGGTTGCTGTTTATTAAATGACTCATCCTTTAAACCATTAGTTCGTTTTATTTTTGTTTCAAATTGATAAGGGTTAACAACAAACACAATTTATAAAAAAATTGTCAAATGACTTGATAATCGATCAACATCTGCTTCGAACCATTCAGTAGAAAATAAACACATGAATAAATTAAGAGCGTTTAATGCTATTGCTACTTGAAAATAAATTGCAGGTGGGGAATTTGAATATCTTACTGTTAAGATAACCGTATCCCCCCGCCTGCAATGGAATTTTCATCTAGCAATAGCATTAAACTCTCTTAATTTATTCACTGAACTAGTACGACAAATTTACGTATACTAAGCTTTCTCTAGACAATTTGGCTTTAAGAATGTTTTTCGCAGATTGTTATTTCTCATCGGATCAACTGGGAAAATGACAATGGGAGTTGAGATGTCACTTTCCTTCAGTTTTTCAAACGAAGCGTTTCATTGTACAGAAAATTATACGCTATGAAAGAGACGTTTACATTGGTTGTGTGAGCGGTTGGCATTAGATTTTCATGTATAGTTTGGCGAGTTCCCAAACGGAATGAGTTCCCCCTCGATTCGGATTACGATTAAAGCAAGTTGCCGACATCAAATCGTTCTGAATTTAAACAGATTCGTTGCAGATAAAATTGCATATTAACAAATTTTGAGGATTGTCACTGACACTCAAAGGTCGCTTTTATAGACGCTTCAAATACTACTTGTGATTACTAATAAACTTACTTCTCGCCATTCAATCGAACTGCAACTTTGAAACTTGGCGCTGGTACACTCGTTATCGATTACAATGCTTCCTATAAAATTTTGGGATTATAACGCAACGATCATTTTTACACACGTTTCTATTGCCTTACGTCACACTTATTGGCATTTACTCACATTCTATTTTACGGATACCAAGGCCGACCGAACGGTATAGTGGATAGCGTGCTAGCTTCCAGACCGCGAGGTTGCGGGTTCGAGTCCCGTGTTAGGCATGGATGTTTATGTATGTTGGCTTGTCTAATGGCGAATGTTTCGGCGCATTATAGCCCTCGTGTTGCTGACGGCGCCAGATAATATGAAAACAACCAACCAATAGATACCAAGATTAATTCAAACATGTTCAATTCGGCAATATTTAATGACTGAAATCTTGCAATATTAAGGTTGATGAGGCAAAATCTTCGGAGGGCTAATTAACTCACTTTACGTCATCCAATTGAGCTGAATCTTAACAAATAGACTCGTTGTGGATCGCAATGTATTCCATCAAGTTTTAGGGGCATAAACGAAGTTAGTAAATAGTTCGGAATGGATCTTCCGTTCTTAGCTGTCAAACACAATGATAACTTGATCTGAGCTCAAGAAGTTGCAAATGCGCATAAAAATTAAGAATGCATATAATTATATTATATGCATATATTAAAAACTTCGTTTTTATGGGTTATTTTACTATCATTCCCGCTATGAATATTCTATTAAAAGTTACATTTTTTAAATCTTAAAATTATTTTTTGAAAAATAAAGTTTGAAAGTGACAACAAATTTGGGTTATTATGGTATTTTATTATTCAGTAACATTGATTTATTTTCCGACAATAGTCTACAGCCCAATATAAGTTATTGGATATTTATTGAAGAATAATAGAAGGAATTCGTTTTATTTATAGTTTTTTAGATAGCATCCGTCATAACTATTGATAAAATATATACATAAAAGTTTGACAATTCTCATGTTTAGTTTAAATTAAGCAATTCTCATGTTCTTTTAATTAAAATTTAATTTGAGAAGTAAATATTTGCTGTGTCTTTTGAATTTAAAGTAATTAATATAAAATTAAAGAAAATGTTAAATGTTTCATTCCTATTAAACATGAAAAATGTTAGAAATTTTAAACGAACATTTTTTTTAGAATTTTCTGTGGGTAGTCCACCTAGTAACATTACAATTTTATAAGTCGAATAATAGGCATACCTACAAATCTTTTGCAATTAGAGATAGTTAATAAAACCTTAAACTTATGCTGACATTTAAATAATATTAATTGTAATTGACATTGATTGCTTGGAAGTTTAAACGCATCACTGATTTTCATCCGTAAATCTCTACTTTAAACATCCATTCAGGGGGGATTCCAGCAATTTTTCTATTTTATTTGTATGCAAATTGTATCCTTTAAAGATTATGCGCATGTGTTCCAGTTTACTAAACCATTACTTTAATAAACAGAAACTAGTAAGAACTAGATTAGGAGCCTTAGTTCATTTATTGGTAGCTTGATCTATATAATAGCATCCGCTGTCACAGTTGCCCTGTAACCGGTAGGTTTACCTGAATTATTCGCATTGAATGTCGCGGATTTCTGAATAAATTATACGCTTAACTGAACAAACAAGTGTATGATTTTGTGCGAACATATACTTTTTGGTTTTGGATTAAATTTTAAATATTGTAATATGCTTTGCATTTAACTTTTTACTAAGAAACCTTTGAGAATCGAATAAATAAGTAAAATGAGCTTTCCTTTGACTAATGGTGTAGTGTGAATTACGAAAAGTAGTGCTTTATCACGAAGTTTGAAGTGCTATTCATATTTAAAACTATTATTCTTTTGTTACGCACGTTAAATAAAAAATATCCCCATACACTACCTTGTTTTATTAAAAGGCTGAGTTTTTGTTGGTGTGTGGGATAAGGGGAGGGGGAGTGTTGTTGAGACATTTACTTAAAATCCGAGAGTTCACATCAGGTGAAGGTACTATGCGTCTAGTTAACCTTCTAACACTCACCCCGTCGAAGAAAGTATGTTACATACAAAAGTACAATCTACAGGAGTTAATATCTCAAAATTTGCTTTTTAATATATACCTTTTTCACCACTTCGAGGCATTATCTATTTCAACTGAAGCGTAAGTTTTATTTACCATCCGGTGAATATGTTTTGAGACCAAATACAAAGTAGCATTAATAAGCGGTTGGCGCATGTTGCGAAGTGTTTTGAATCAACCATGTCGAAAGATCTTAATACAGTTATATTATATGAAATCATTCAAATATATTTAAATTCAAAATACACCGTAGAGAATAAGGTAAAGATAATTTTAATCATACGTTTTTACTTTAAAATTATTTTTAAAATTTTCAGCATTACGAATTAAACGTTAAAAATAAATATATGATTAATATATAATGCATGCGGAACTTGAAATTGCTATTAAAACACTGTCCTTCACCCGTTCCTTAATTATAATATTTCCAGACAAAAGAGATTAGATATCCAAATGTAGGAAACTATTAATCTTTTCAAGAATTTTTATTTTGTTTATCAACATATATTAAATGTAGCGATAATTTTATTCATTTTAAATTTGTCTAATTGTCTAAAAAAAGCTAGTTAATGACTAGTGATCGTTGTGGCTGAGTGTTATCGCACTACGACGGCTCATTTTTGAATCCTGACATTGTGCGCGAAAAAATTACCTCTTTAAAAACTCCCTTCTTATCCTAAGGCTTCGTGCTGATAGAAAAAAACATGGTTTAACACTATTCCCAGGCCCAGTTTTCGGTAACATAACACTCGGCATGAGAATAATAGCACTTAAATTTTTTTTACTATGAAATTGTATAGATTTTAGTGACAAATAAATCTGGTAACTCCAGTGAATAAACACAACGCTAAACATCCAATTTCATTAATCGAAATTTTTTTAAATGAAGGACGTAATTCTGTTTAAGGGTTATTACTCGAGAGATTTGAAACATAATATATCAAGATAATAACTTACACTTGCAGTGTTTTAAAACCCGCGAAAGAATGACGATTTCTCCCATCTTAAAATGAGAATATTTATTTACGAACCCTAAGGCCAAGAATTATCCTTGTTTGACACCTACCGACCTACACGCTGGGCGTAAAAGTCAAAATAATTTGTTGATACCACGAAAGATAGCGTGTGACAGCGTAGAGGAACAACTATTTCAAACGGAATACCTCACGGTATGCAGTGCATCTGGGTCAGGTTCATAATTCGCTTAGGACTTGCTCTCTAGGAGTAGGTTAAGACACATTAGAGACAGTAGCCAATCGGAAAAGTGCTCTTCTGACCTCAATATTTGGGAGAATTTTTTTTCCACGGTGTAGTTTTTTTTTATCTAACTTTTGTGGTTCCCACCTAGGTTTCAAATACCTTGTGACGATAATTCCAGGATATGTTAATTTTGAATGTTGTATTCAATCAATCGTGGATAATGAGATGTGTTAGAATAAAAGAGAAAACGATAACTTGATTTTAAAAGTAATTTTTAAGTTTTATATAGTTTATATTCAATGTAAATAGTTTGATGTTGATGAAGGCTTTTTTTTATGTAGGAATTGTAATGGACTTAATGGATGATAAAATACCAAACCTCGGCTCTTGGCATTATCAACTTTTTTTGTTTGAGTGCTTGAATTTGAAATTTTAAAAGCGTCACGGTGATTGGTAACACGTTTTGGTTAATTGTGGCGATGACAAACCCCCTCTCCCCCTTCTAAATTTTTTTCTGTAAAGGTTTATCAAATTAAAAAAAAAAAAATCTAATATAAATGAAAATTAGAAGAGCTACCATGCCCTTTTTAATCCTTAAATCATTTTAACTAGATATTCATTGATAATACAACACATGCCAATGCAATTTTGAAATAAAGTTTATTTAAAATACATTTATTAATATTTTAGAATCATAATTACTATTTTAATTAAATATGTAAGTACAAATTTTATTGAAAATTAAAATGAAATGCTTACTACCTTTGTTTTTATCAATTCACAGAAATGATAAACCATGATTTTTATTCAATTTGAAGCATTTCCATGTTCTGTGCTTCAGTAGTACCTTCATTCATTAATTCGGGACATGCATACATTTTTGCTATATTATTGTAACTATTATTAAGTAGTAATTTTCATGAAAATAAGTTCGCAATTTTTTCTCTATAATTATTTACATCCAAAGGAAACCCCCCTTTAAAATATTATGAAAATTACTTTAAATAGTATCGGGATACAATTCATGCATTATGCATATACATAGTGAAATTGGTTATACATGGATTGTCAGTAAGATGGAGAATGTTTTATTTTATAAGTGCGAATACATTATAACGTTTGTATTATTAGTAATATTTTAAGTTAATACGTGCCATTTTCGATTTTTAATTTCTAGAAAATAAATCTATTTTTACTAATAAGGAATCAATTATTGAGCTATTTAAGAAACATTCTATAAAATCTCAATTATTTTAAATAAGAGAATAAATGAACGCAAATTTTATATTTTCACAGCCTAGAATACTTTATTAAAAGATTGTCAAAGTATTTAAAAGAGCGCTATCTACCTTTCTCTTTCAAGGACAGATTCTAGCTTGACGTGAAATATCACATCACCCTATAGAAGATTGATGACTTTAATAAGGAAATAATAGCCTTTTCACTTTCAATGTATGAGGGTTGAGTAAATTTAAATAGATTTCATAAAATCTTTTATTAAATAACGTAGCTTTTGGTTCCCTTTTTGTGATAAAATATTTTTTTGCGTTTTAGTCGAACACTTGTTTTTATCACGAAAATATAATGGTTACAAGTTTAAATATCACTGTAAAACTATATTGTAATTAAAAGCATTAAATCTCTAAATTTTTATTAGTTAAACTGATATTTAAATAATAGTTTTAAATAGTGTGTTATTTCCAAATTTTTACTATAATTTTATTGTTACATTTTATAGAAAATTTAGAAAATTATTTATGAGAGATCATATTTGTATATGGTCTTTAAAAAATTATCAATATAAAATAATCAAAGTTTTCATAAGTATATTATGATTAATTAGCAAATAGAAATTTTTTAACTCAAAGAATTTGTTTTTCTTTTAGCTATGCAACAACAGTGCATTTAACACAAACGCTCAAAAGTAGTCGAAGATAAAATTGTTATGACAATTAATAAAAGTATTTTATAAATTTAAAAGAAAAAAAACCCCTCTTATTTTTGGTCTCAACTTCGGTTTATAAAACACTTTTAATCATACCCACTTCAGTTTACACTTTATTAGAATCGATTTTGTGTATATAAAAAAAAAAAAAAAAAAAAAAAGATATAGATATTTTAAATCATTATGTATGAAATGTCATGACAGTAAAATATTAAAAAATAGAAAGGAGTTAAAAAATGGTGTTAAGCGTCTTAATGGCTGAAGTTTTTGTAATTTGTTTTTATGATAGTTTTGAACATAACAAGAAATTATTTTTGTTGGTTTGCTTTCTCCTTTGAATATGAATGAAAATGATTGAGATAATTTGTATTAAAGTGATATACTAAACAAGAGAATAATTAAGTAGTACCATATTTATGTAAATAAATGCTGCGTGATAAATTTAATACTTGATTAATAAATATTAAACTGATTAATGATGTGGAGTTGTTCGCCTAAATGCAAATGAATTATTTTATTAGAAAAAGTCTTCTATTTGAAAATTTAGTACCTTTGAATTATGTCATTTAAATGTAAAAGTATAATTAATTCATCGATCGTGGTTTATTTTAAAATAATACTAAAACAAATTGATCTAAAATGAAAATAAAACGGATAAGGTATTTATTCGAATTCCCTTAATTTAGCTATTGGTGAATAACTCATTGTAAGATTCTCCGATTTTGTACGGAATCTGCGTAGGTTGAAATAATATGCTTTTGTGAGTATTAAGACACTGGTAGTTTGGCGAGTCCCGTCATTAGGGGATTTATGTATCCGAGTGATTGCTGTTTGCCCACTAATAATGAAGTGAAAAATTTCCTTCAAGCGTGCTTCTGAACACTTATATGAGATCAAATAGAGTCTTTATAATTAACGACGTTTGCTTGGCATTTTGACAGATTAGAATCCGTCAAATATGAAGGCAAAGGACCATTAAGAAAGCCTCCTTGCTTCTTAGACAAATTCACCTGATGATGTTAGTTATAAATGGCTCGAGAATATCTTTATATATTTATTAAGGCTCATAGTTGCAGTTACAGACCTGGGAAATAATTAACGATCATAATAATGGTAAAAGGGTATGTGTTTAGTTTTTTTATTGCACACGTAATAGAGTTTTGCTTATTTTGGAAACTTGTTTGGGTACAAATCTCGTGGTTTTATGTTTTTTGAAGTATGAGTTAAAGTTTTATTTGCTCTGTGAATTTTAAATTGAATTTAAGTTTTGAAGTTTCAATTTTGGTTTAAGTAATGTAATATATAACCTTTTCAAAACTAGGAAATTACTTGCATTTTATGTAAGATTTTAGATGTAGATTTGATAATGATATTTTGACTTTGATAGAAAAAAAAATTGTTGTAATAAATATTCATTTTTCAATTTGTAAAATTGAAAGTTCATTTGCCAATATGAAGTATAAAATATTCATTTTATCAATATGTAACATGAAGTAATCATATATCAATATATGTAGAATGAAATATTCATAAGATATGTAATATGAAATATTCAAAATATGTCAGATATTACTTTATTGGTCATTTAATGGTAAAAATAAATTTTTTTTTATCGAATTTAAAAGTAAACTACGCGATTTTTTTTTTTTTTTAAATAAATGACATTAAACGATTTAAGAAAAACTTTTAGCTTTAAGAAAACAAGCCGTAAAATAAAATTGGTAGTTACTGAGCAAGAAAGAAACGTCCTTGATGATAAACAGTTGAGATCTAAAATCATTTAAGTTGTTCATATATTCACAATGTAATTTGCTGATTTTGAGTTACTATCCAACTGTCCTTAACCGGCAATCGATTAAGTTAGCCTGGATAATATATCTTTATGGATGTTTTCTATAAAGTCATGATCTTGTTTGAATTTCACGATGACTAAATAATTCAAAAACCACCTACAAATTCATTTAAAACTCTAATAAAAAAAAAATTAAAAAAAAAAAAAAAAAAAAAGATAACCACTGTGCGCATTGGACTATTAAGATGTCAAGGATTGGTCAGAATCCTTTGCTTTCGAACTGATGAAGTGGTAAAGACTTAACCATGACCCACTTTTTCCTTCTCACCGCGATCCAATTGCCGCTTTCGTTCGGAAGCCTGAAGACGATTCCAATGTCGCCTTGAAGCAATTCAGAACCTTCTTCGATTTCTTCACCTGTTAGAATAAAGGGGTGAGGCAACGTGTCTGCAATCCAATCATTCGAGTCGGACTAAAGACGTTTGATACCCCAGGGAATTTTCCATTTAAAAGAAACGCTCTATAATTGGGGGCAATATTTTTCTCTAGTGCTCTGAATTCAATAGCTTAACCTTGCCGTGATAACATTAATTCGAAGTAATTGTCACTTCCGCCACAGATGAAATATATAATGATTCTCTTTTATAAAGAGTGAGCAAAGTATTGGCACATGATGAGTGCTTAGAAAAGATGTGTTGACTCGAAGAGATGACTACATTTAAAATGTTACATTTGACTATTGATTATTCTCTTTCGGTAACTAATGAATCTACATTAAAGACTATCTGATCTCTATTCTTCAATTCAAGTTGGATTTTCATAAAATAAAGAAAAAGGGCTAAATTTAACATTTCAAAACATGGTAACAACTATTGAATATAAAAGAAAGAAAAAACCCCTTTAAAAACTAAAAATATGTTGCGAGAGTGTTAGTATCATTATTTGTCTGAAAACCCTCAACGATCAAACATTTTGATTGAGCAAGATGTTTTTCAATGGACAGTATTAGTTTCACATTGTAGTATTATTATAAAGTAAACAATTTAAAAGATTCATTTTATATTAGATGTTTGTGTAAAATGTCTAAAAGTTAAATAGTGCCTTGTACTTCAATTTTAAATTATTGTAATTCATATATTTTCAGGCATAATTGAATAATTGAGTTAAAAGCAGTGATGAAGTCACTTACTTATCTACTCTTAGCAAATGTCATAATTATCATCTCAAACCATCAACACAATTCCAAAATATTATCCTCGTATCTGCAGCTTTTGAGGGTTTCAGAAATATTGCTAATTTTAGAACTTTATTAACATAATTTCGAAGCATTTTAAGTTTTAAAACTTAATTCTTACACTAAATTGAATACATATTATTCACTTCATATGGTTGGTTATAACTTAAAAATCTGTGATCACATTTTAGTCGATTTATTTTTATGTGTGATGTTCTTTGTAATTATTGAATGTTTTTTCTAAATAGCTTTTGGTAGTTTTTTCTTCTAGATAGAAATATCCTTTTCTTTCTTTCAGATAAAATATTTATGAACTTTTTGTAATTTGTATTCAATATCCAGTGATTAGACCTGAATGAAAGCCGTTATTAATTAATATGAATACTTATAGCAATCTTATTTATTTTTATTTTGTGACATGATTAAAATAATTACGATACTAAATTTTAAATGCAATATATTTCCTTATTAATGTAAGAATAATTTTTGACTGACAATTTATCACGTTAATTTTGGGACGTGAAATATTTACATTATGTTCAACAAAACTGTTTCAAGATAAAATTCAATTTGACGAGACGATGAAATTTCTGTTTTGGAAAATGTTTGTAATTGATAACAGAGTTTTAGAAGAACATTAAGAAATTTATTCATCCTTTGATTATTCTCATTGAATGGGAACTTAAATTATAATTTTAATTGTGTTTTCATAAATTTATTGTAGAGTAAAGCCGATATTGAAAATAAATTATGCATGATTACAAAATCCATTCGAATTAAAGCTATTAATAAAATAGTGTTGTTGCAAGTTTACTACTTTTCGTGACAGTAAAATAACTATGGCAGATAATCTCGCTGTAAAATGCTTCCGAAATAAAGTGTTAAATAGTGTAACTTCTCTTTAAGATTCTAAAGGAAAACTTCAGCCATTTTATGATACATAAAATGAAAGTCTAATGTTATTCATATTTGTAAACGATTTTATTACTCTACCACTAAAAATTTAATTTCATCACCAGATTGCTTGATTATTTAATTGCTATGAAGCTCTATAAAATAAACATTTAAATCGTAGTAACACTACAACAAAAAGTTTTTTTAAGTTTCCATCACGGTTAACTGACTTTTTTGATTGCCATTAGTTTAACTACATAATTTAATGAGGCTTGAATAAATGTTATACTGGATTGCTGGAAAGAAAATTGTCATTTAATGCATTTTAAAAATATATTCAACTACCTATATGTTAACATAGGGTAATAAAAAATACTATTACATTTGGTAAAAAAATAATCAACTTTTTTTTTTACATTTCTACACGTTTTGGAACATACTAAGTAAAAAAATGTGGTCTCAAAAATTTCCACATGTCTGTGGTAATCGAAACTCCAGAATAAATTGACCTATGATGTTACGATGTTCAACATTCGCATACGGTTAGTGGTGACCATAATACCTGTCATTCGGTTTTTTTTGGTCAAATAAATTATGCATGCGCATAAGGCAGCTGCCAATGAAAAGATTTGTTTTCAGCAATTGCCAAAAAACGGCTCAAACGATTTTGATTAATGTTATAATGTCTTTTAGATGTTCTAAATATTCCCACTTCCGGAATTGCCTTAGAAATTCAATAAAGACGTAAAAACTGAAAAACGAACGTCTTAGACACATAGTTATCTTCCCTTAGACCTAGCCCAATGCCAATCAATGACTGTTTATCTTCTGTTTACTTACCTGAAAGGATAATGTAATAATTATGGAAAAACATACTGCCAATTTCGCAATTTTGGCACATTTTTTTTTTGGCAATGTATTAAATATCATCAAATTGGCAATTTTAATTAAATTAATGAAAATTTGAAACAACCACGTTAAATTACACCTATCTAAGTCAAATTTAAATGCAATTGCCATTATTGTGTAGCTGAAAGTTGACGGATGTTCTACACTCTTTGTTTGGAAAGAAATCATTTTACTCTAAAATAGTACTACACAAAATGTACAATTTGTGGAAAATGTTTTTTTTTATGTTAATTTGGTTGTGTTCCAATTGCCACCGTCTTTCTCAGCGATCCTATGATAAATCGTACTCTCAGAGATCCACTAATAAAAAAGTAATTTAATCGCTGCAATTTACTATGAAAATTCAAAAATGTATTGATTTTTTCGTTTTAAATTTAGTGTAATAATTTTTTAACTATAGATATTTTTTTTAAATAAATTACAAGATTCTTAAATAAATTATTATTTCGTAAATTACGATTTTACAAAATAATGTCTGTATAAGTAGTTATAAATAGTATAAATATATCTTTAATTTTGATGTGGGTTGTGTTTTAAATTTTCTTTGATATTGGTTTTTATTAAATGCTAATATCTTATATTTAAAAGTCAATATAAAAAAACATTTTTTTTGAAATTTTTTTCCATGAGTATTTAATAATATACCAATTTTCATAATATTTCATTTGAAAAATAATTACAAATATATATATATATATATATATATATATATATATATATATATATATATATATATATATATATATATATATATATATATATATATATGTATTTGCATAGGAAATTGCAACATTGAATTTATTTTTTAACTCATTAATGAAATAATTGGACACAGAATCGCTAATGAGACGATCGCTATGGAGACAATACCGTTCAATTAAATGTAACACTGCTGAGTACATTATCTTTAATTTAGAGAAGTTCCTTTTTTTTTTTACAAAATTGAGACTACTAAATCAAATTTCAGTAATAAAATTCTGAAATGTTAGTTATCTATTTCATTGCTTTTATATTTTTCATGAAATACAGTGATATTGTTACTTATATTGAAGAGAAAGCTTTTTTTATTTCATGTTTACTTGACATTTTTAGTTTTTGAGTGTGTTGCTATTTTTGTAGTGATTTTGAACAAAAATTACTAACAATTTAAACATTTTATCAGTCAGCGTCCTAAAATTAATTCTTTAAATTTAGTGTAAATAATAAAAAATCGCATTTATCGTTTTTTGAAATGCTAAATTTTAAGTGATAAAACAACACTCAATGATTTAATTACTTCGTAATAGTTTATTAAAATTCTCTCAGGCGCTAAAGTATTTAAAAAAAGAAAAAAAAAAAAAAAGAATTAAAATTAGAACTACTATGGAAGTTTTATCTGTCTTCAATTATCAATGCTTTCGATCAATAAAAAAAAAAGTGGCACATTAAAACACTTTCACCCTCCATTTGATACTGTGCGTAATTGTTCCGACTCTTTCAGTGGAAATCTGTTTAGAAAATGACAGCTCTCGTGAACCAATTGACATTCGACGATAAGTGACTTTTTTATAAAAAACATCTAGCAGAAGTAGGTGCTAAAACAAAATTTTTATTTCAATTGGCTAATTCTAGATATACAGATAATGTCATTAGTGGAATTTCTGAGTTGATATTTAGTTTAATACGTCACGTAATTTTGGAAAGCCTATTTATTTTCTAGAAGAATTATGATTTTAAAAGAAAATAGCTTAAGGAAACATACCAAGACTCACCATGAATTAAGAACACTGATTCACATCTAAAGACACCTAGTTTTCTATTTAAAAAAACGTTCACCACTAATTATTTGTTTAATTTATTTTCTGTATTGTAGTTATCCAAACTATAAAACTATTTAAGTTCTCACAGATAAATAAGGAAGAAATCCGATTCTCATCATACATCAGTCACTTGACTGCGTGTTTTTAACATAAATATTTCTTATTTTGTATATGTTGTCCACGTATTAAGCTTTACTTTCCAGTTTTTTGTTTAAAATAACTCGGAGAATGAACATTCAGGTTAAAAAAACGTGTTCCTCTTTAGTAAATCGTTGTTTTTTTGTAATCACTAATAAGTTGATGGAAAATGACTTTTTGGCTAATATAATTTTACGTTGCGAAATAGGCTTGAAATTATTTTTCAATATTTATTAATTTTCAATTTAAAAAAAAAAAAAAATACTTCTTGGTGACTAGCTTTGAATGCTCATTACATTACAACACATAAGCTCAAAATGCTAATACTTACAAGTAGTAGAAACCTGTCGAAATTGATGGATAGTTTTTTTTACGACTCCAGTTTTTTTTTTTCGCCTTTTCAGTCAAACTTTATTTAACTCTTCTCTTCCATACACATGCTACTAAAGTTCTCCATAGAATTTATATTTTCATAGTTCTTCATAGCTGTATATTGCCAGAGAAATTCCGGGAAATCTAATTAGTTAACATTGTGAGAATGTTAATGGTTTTTGCTGCTTTGAAAACCTCTTTGTTTTAGAACTTTTCTAGCTTTATATTAATTGTGGCCTGCGTTGATTGATATTCTACAATTGTTATTCTTCCTGTGTACTACTTTAAATCTCTCATTAAAACAAAAACTCAAGTGTTGCATCATTAAGGGTTAAAACATATTGGTTCCCCGTGGATGGATGTTTTTTTCCCATTCTGCCCTAGGTTGATTTACCAATCTTTGGAACCTTTTAAGTGCATTTAATCCTTTTTATTTTATTACATGAAATTATTTAACAGGTGAAACCCTGTATTTCTTTTGTTTGACTTTGTATATATATATATATATATATATATATATATATATATATATATATATATATATATATATATTTCAGAAAATATTTACTTACTATTGGTGGAATCAATGCTCCTGAGAGTTCTCTTAGACTCCCAATGTCAAGTAGAAGTACCTCCCGAGAGATCTTTCAAAGAAAGAACTTTCGAGGGTCTCAATTGGGAGAAAACATAGAATATTTCATGAATCCCACCCCCACCCCCCAAAAAAAATGACGCTGGACTGTCACAATCACTGCCATGTTTATTAATTTTAAAAAGTATGTAAGCGACAAAAGGAGTTTCAATTAAGAGATCTCTCCCATTATAAAGGACATTTTCCAGCTGGATTGTTGTAGAAATCTAAAAACGCTTAAGCAAATTCTTAAATTATTAGCTTCAACTTCTTAGAAATCTAAATTGTATGCCATTCCGTACTCCTCAAACTAACTACGCGAATTCACCAAATGGACATGAGGAAACCATTATGTCTCAGTTTATCACTTGTTGTTCCACAGTTAATACGTATGAACTTTTCCTCTCTAATATTCCAATGGCTGCCAAAGGATATAATTTCTTAGTCTTATTTAAGGAACTATGCATTTCCATAAAATATTGTTCTTATGATATTCAAAATTCGTTTTTGCATATAAATTAATTAAAAAAAAAAAAAAAAAAAAATATGAATGTCGACTTATGCAATGTAATATGTCTTCGAAATAGCAGACAAGTGAATGCAATCACTCGTCAGTTTCTGAATTTCAATAGGAGCGTGCACTTGACTAGTGTTTCAAATGGGGTAATGTTTATTCTCAGGTATAGGTCTTCTAAATTCTTTATAACTATATTTTTTTGTATCAGTTCAAGCTAAAGTTTACGAAATGAGTATTTAGATTGTTATTTCCCAAGGTCTAAATGGGTTAACCCATAAGCTATAATTCAATACCTAAAATTCCCGCAGACTCTTATAGATAAGTTAAAGCCTTGACTCGAACATTTACTACCTGTTGTACGATCGTCAATCTGATATCCCTCAAATGACTTGTTTTCACTTCTGCGTTGGGGAATCTGAATCACCGTTCCAAATCACTCACTTCATAATGCCCTGCACACAGGTAAGCGGCCTTGGCCCGAGTCAAGGCCCCCAGACAGTTCGATCAATTAGGATGCGCTTCGAAACACCCTCCGGTAAATGCAGCTGGCTTGTCAGGCCAAGGTTGCAAACGTCTTCTGGACAATATTGAAATAAACATTCCGAAGACTATCCATAATGAAAAACCAACATTTCAAACAATTTTCCCGTTCTGCTAAAAGAGTTCAGGGTTGGCATGGTTTTTCGTGGACATATATCTGAAGGATGCGCAAAGTTGAATGAAAGTTTGTTTTATCGATATCAGGATTCTCTAATGTGTGTCGGTTGATATTGAAATATGTTATTTATAAAAACAAGCAGGACATAGGTAACTTTGGCTTTTATTTGGGTCACAGCAAATACATAATTTGTATTTAATTTTCAGTAGCTGTTTATACTTTTTTTTTATCTTCTGTTTTTTCTTGTATTTAATTTATAGAGTAAACGTATCAATCAGAATCATTTTAAGCTAGGAACAGAGCTCAAAGCATCACCAGTTTACGAGCGATTAACAAATTTGAAAATTTGTAAAAATATTTTAATTTTAAAAGTTGAGTTTCGTGTTACGACTTATATTAGTTTGCATATTGCATGACCGTAACTTCCTTGTATTAGTACACTAAATATATTTTTTTATACTTTTAAAATTAGATTAAGATTTAATAGATTTTGAACTTTTAAAAATTCTTAAAGACTATTAAATATCAAAGTAGTTAGTTAACACGCATAAAAAGTAAATACCATTTTAGTACAAAAAAAAAAAAAAAAAAAAAAAAAAAATTCCCTTTTCCCAAACTTTGTTATTTAATACTACTACTTATATCAGAGGCTGCGATATATCTCTTAAATTGATCTGCTAAAGAGAAAATATTAATTGAAAGGTTCAATAAATAGTTTACCTTTTATTTTAATGCTGACACTCTTAAGAGGAACAACATACAAGTAGTTAACCGTCACCACTAGTCAAGTCATTTTGTAATAAAAAATTTAATACGATGCCCTATATGAAAAATGTCTCATTACATAAAACACGAAAACGATTTTTTTCATGCAAAGACTAGTGAGAATGCACTTGATGTATGGAAATTACTTTTCAGAATTGGGTTCATAATTGTTCAAGTACTATCTTAATTGAAATGAATTGGCGAAAGTGTGGGCTTCCGTGTAAGCAGTTGAATATTAATTATACATTTTTATCTCGAGAGCTGAAATACTTTTCAACGTGGTTTGTTCGTAAAAATGGTTTGAAAAGGTGAAGCAAGAAGACTTGCAACATTTCAGTTGTGTAGTTGCGCATTTGTACCTTTTATTAGGTTGCATGTAAAATTAAAATAAACATTGATTCTTCTGTTGCACATCTTTAAACAATAAATTTGATCAAACGTAGGGAGGAATAATTTTCTAAATAATATTTGTGGTTTAATGTAAAGTTAAGAAACAAATCTTTGAAATACACAGAGTAAAATAAAATTCAAATCTACTTGCACCAATAAGAAGATAAATAATTGATAATAAACAGTCTTGTTTTATTATTGACAGTTAAAAGTTGTTAACTTAATTTTACTTTTCGTTATTTGGTAGTATGTTTAAATTTCTGGTTTTAGTAAACTATTTTTAAATGTTTCTTTGTATGTTACTTGACCACTGAGGTTTTTAATGTTTTTATTTTACAGTTTATAATTATTTCTCTCGCTAACAATTGAATTTTTTTTAAAGAATGATTTTGATACATGAGATTTTTTTAAATGTTCATTAATCAACCCTTTTTAAAAAATAGTATTTTTTTATTCAAATTCTTTACTTCAAAGAAATTTTAAATTTGCTGTTTTCAAGTTTGGCTAATTTTTTATTTCTGATCTTGTAAATTATTAGTATTCATATGAACTTCGTTGAGCATGTGCTTGAAGGATAACATTAAAAAACGTTATAAACACCTAACAAAGTAAATTTATACAAACACACCAAAAGATGAACATTATCATATGGAGTATCAATATATATATATATATATATATATATATATATATATATATATATATATATATATATATATATATATTGCCAAGAAACCCATATATTTTACTCATCGACAGGGTGCGGTGGTAAAATCACCTGTTCATATCAAATGCGGCCAATGGATGGTTAAATATTTGATATTTATGATTTTAAAAACTTTCAGTTTCAAATGTATTCTGAAAGAATCAAGATGTATATTATTCTGGCATTCGCTGGTATATTTACTGGCGAAAAATTTGATACTATATTGCACATGTTAACATTGTTAGTTATTGTTAACATTATCAATATTAATATTGAACATTATTAGTTTTCAGATTTTATTTCTAATTAGGCATAAAAAATATGAAGTGCTAGATGTTTAACTCTTCTCTTTTCGATACGAAATAAAATTTGAATGTCCTGAAACATTTACTAGATTTAGTGCAGAAAAAAAAAAAAAAAAAAAAAAAAAAAAATTCTAATTAATAATTTAAAACAGGAACTTCCGTCTCAAATATAATAAATTGATTTTGATGTTTCTTTGCAAAAGAAATTCAGATTAATAATCTTTAATACCCTTACGAATAAATCTAAAAAACTTTGGTTATAACTTCTGTAGAATTTCATTCTTTTTTGTTAAATGGGCATAGTGTTTCCGCATTATTTTTAAATTCATCAAACTGAAATTCACATTCACTTATCTACTGAACTCTCTAAATTAATGTTGCTCTTGGATCCAAAATTGCAAAGTAAAACGATCTATTGTTGTTCGTGTTTAAGGAACGCCACCCATACCTAGTCTGAAATCAGTTATAAATCATCATAAATTTGAATCATAAATCAAGTTTAAAGTACTCCTTAGGAAATAATGACCACTGCACTTGGAATTTTGATACAGCTTGTGTAGATGTAAGCTATCATTCATAGAAGGAGTAGTAGCTTAAACAAAGCTTGAAAAGGTAATTGCCAGGAGCCGCCATTTAAACTCGTTTCAAATCTTGAACATTCGGTATGATGACGTATTTTAACTATTGGTACCTTTCTAAGTCTGCTCTTGTAACTTTTTTTGGTTACATTATTTTTACGATAACTTAATGTTACTTAAGTAAAAAGAGTTATGTGACTTTAGTCTCAAAGTTACGGTGTGTGAGGGTGTTAGTATCGTTAAAGGTACTTTCCAGTAGACGCTACTTAAAAAAACTAGGGGTATGGAACATCACACAGCTTTCAGTTACACTATAATACTAATGTCAATTTGTGTCATTTACCGTTTTTATATTTTCATTATTTATTTAGAAAAAATTGCCAGTTTGGCTATTTTTTTGCGATAATTCTTGTATGGGTCTTTAACCCCTTCACCCCTCCCAAAAAAAACCCTTCGCCAAATTGATACTTTTGGCGATATACTTTTCTATAATTCTTATATTATCTTTTCTTATAAGTGAAATTGAGGAGAGAAGATAAAATGATCGTTAAATGAGGTATGCTCAAGGAAAGAGAAATCTGTGTTAAAGGCTTTCGTTTTTCAACTTTTTACGCCATTAAAGCTTTTTTACGGGAATTTCGGAGGTGGGGATGCATAGAACACCTTAGAAAGCATTACCACAGCGATTTTTATCAAAATCGTTAGAGCCGTTTTTCAGCAATCATTGAAAAACATGATTATTTCGATGGCAGCGCATGCGCGATTTTTACAAAAACCTTAATGGTAGATCTCATGGTCACCACTAAACCACATACCAAATTTGAACATCGTAGGTCAATTTTTTCGGGAGTTATGTTGACCACGTATACACAGACACATATGCACACAGACATTTTTTCTAGACAACTTTTTTGAAATCAGGTTGTTCCAAATCATGGAAAAATGCAATTTTTTTTTTACCGAATGCTATACTTTCATTTTCCTATGTATACATATTGGTAATAGAAAGTAAAAACGATAGACGTCTTAAAAATACATAGGGTCGTTTGATTGACTGTTTTTTGGTTTCTTCATATTTGAGATGTGTAAAGAGACCCCTAGAAAGACGTCTCTTGAATTTCCCACAAGGTCTTAATGTTATGGTATTTTATCGGAAATTCAAAACCATAATCTAACTACAAATGTTATGTGAAGAACTGTTGCACCGTATTGGTGTATTTCAGCAGTTTCCAATACGACTGACAATCACCACATTGTAATGGTATTGATGTTTTAAATGTTATTATGTTACGATTTGGTTAGCGAAAATAAATTCTAAAAAATTGATAAATGGGCACTAAAACCTTTTTGAAAATTATAAATTATTATTTTATTTGGTTAATTATATTATTAATCATTTCTGTAATTGAGCTAATTTTATGAAGGAAAAAGTATTTTTCTCTTTTAATGTTAAGTGTACTATTTTTTTGGTAATATATAAATCTGACTGTTAGGTAATGGACAACTTGCTACAGGGTTGAATTCTTTTCCTGCGCTTTGACATGAAAAATAAAAAGTTTATATTGTTCAACTTAAAAAACACCAGTTTTAATATTGTCACTCACAATACAATTTTAAAATTTGAATGCAATTATTGTACAAGATGTTACTTAATAAAAATCCAAACCAAAATTCTGTTAATCAAATTCAATTTTAATTATTCATAAGGCTATATATGGTATAGAGCAAATATCGGAAGGTTTTAGAAACAAATTTAAAAGCTTAAAAATGTCTGCCATAATCTGTATTTAATTATTTATCGAAAGATAAAAACATCGTTCCATTGCATTCTTTTGTGATAGAAAGAGACGCTGTACAATTTTTTAAAAGAACAAAAACAAAAATTCGAAAGAGAAGGATAAAAGATATTTAATGGAACCTCGTGTTAACAAAGGATGATCCCATCAAGGAATGACTTTTCTATCTCAGACAGTTTTTTACCCTATAGGGTACATGCTCAGGGAACACTGTCTTCTAAAAGGCGTTGGTAATTTTTAATGGACCTCGCGAACTGCCACTCCTTTAAATTCGCTTCTCTTTTACTTAGCACCCATTTACCAACGGCTGAGTTCATGGGTCAGTTAGCTCCAGTAGTCGTATACTCATTCTACTTTGTTTCAGTGCTCTTATTAATGTTGAACTAAGAAAATGAACCCATTTACCATTCTACTGAAGGAACCCGCCTTTAGCTTGTTTTAAATTCAGATGCTGAAATGGACGTTTCTAAAATTAACATTTGGAAATGGATGCTGTGCTGTCTTATCTAAAACAATCACTCGCCAAATTGCTGATGTTCATGTTTGGCAATGGGCTTGTTTCAGATTTGAGGACGCTAAGAGAATAATACAATCATGGTCTGTTGTATTCATTAACCGAGTTTAAAAGCTCATGAAATTATCATAAGTATTTTTATGCAAAATGAATTATAGTCGACTAAGTAAACAATTGTTGAAAGGGATATTTTTCATTCTTGATGAGAGAGACTGTTTGAATTGTAAGTGCTTTCTTCTGGGAAGGAGGGCACGTCGTGATCATGTGAATGTTAAACTAACGTTGCAGGGTAAAGATTTTAACCCTTTCATTGTTGAATTTTACTCCTGAGACAAGACCTCGGACTAAAATTTTGCTTGTTATTGATATGAAACCACATTGAGAAATACTTTTAAATTCAAGGATGAGAACTTTTTATTTAAATTTAAGATAAATGAACTCGCAGAAACTTTTTTGAAGATAACGTTTATGAAATATGACGTTTATTAAGCTCAGTAAAGCTAATTGACATGCATAGTTTCAAATTAAAAAAAAAAAAAAAAAAAAAAAAAATCGATGGAAATCGTTTTATATTTTTTTTACTGTTGTAACGTAAGTAGTTAATAGAAAAACTGTTTTCTTTTCTTTGTTTCGTGAAATTGTTCTAATTTTGTGTGTTTGGGCTGTTGTGTTCTGCTTGATTGAAATCTAGCTTATAAAAAGTGTGATTGCGAACTCAAAAGTCAAAGGGTTAGATTACCTTTCCTCGAAATTTTATGTGTCCCCAATACGTAGTTTTGCGTCATACGCTCGTGAATCAATAAGTCATGTTTGCACTTAACGCATTTACGCAAGTTCACACCATCCAGCATTTTGACAGTTATTGATTAAAACATAATCCATTTGAGTATGTCATTTTCTTAGGTAAATAATTATTAAAATAAAATCTGGAATATCCTGGATGAATTTTGCAAATATTAATTGATAAATGCATGAACTTATGAAGCTGTCAACTAGAAATGTCTATAATACTTCCTACAATCCAAATTAGGCGATTTTCTTTAATTACAATCTAACCAAATATGTCCTACACGTCTTCTTATAGTAGATGGGGATTATCTTTTTAACAATTTCATGTGACAAATGGGCAGCTATTTTTCATGTCATACGTTGTCCCAGTAAAGTGGTTGAGTGTCTCAACCCAATGTTGCTATTACATTTAGGTGAGTTGACATCAGTGCTGTGGCAGACTTTGATAAATTTGTTTTGATTTTTTTTATATGAAATTAGAACCTCTATCTTTAAAATGACTAATTTGTTGCTGTCTAGAAGCTGTCAGAACTTGCATTTATCACTAACTTCTTTTACCTTTTTTTTAATTGGCTAACGCTCAAACCATCACTATTTTGTTTTAAGTTACTATAATAAATTTCATGTGTTCTAGTAACTTAAATGTTTTTTTTAAGATTGCATGCATTTCAATATAGAAATTTATTGCGCAATCAAGGCACCCTTCAAACTTTTTATGATTTACGATTCTTCTGGCAGGAAACTTTTTGTATGTTTTACTTGTTTCGTATTGCTTCTTGATCTTGACTTATTAGCGTTTTATAAATGCTATGATAATATTTATTTTCCTATAGCATTGTTGATTTCATTGTTCGGAATTTCACGGTGCTAGACAGTTATTATAAAATGTAAAAGGAAGGCATAGTTTTACAGTATTTGATTTGTTACGGAGAATTTTATTGTTTACTAGAGTGCACACTGCATGTCGCTATTTTACCGAGTTAACTCCTTTAGTTATAGTGAAAGAAGTCTATGATGCCGAGTTTGGATTATCGTCAAATACAGTCGTATAAAATAAACTCAACTGAAACACATCTAGCCTCAAAATGAAAAAAGGAAAATTGTCGATTTATTTACAATAACAAATTTTAAATTTATTTCTTTTCCTTCTAGTTTTTTTTGCAATGTTTTAAGCAATATTTTAGAAAATAGCTTGAAAACAAAGGATTTATCAACCAGGGAAACAAACGCGGAAGCTGTTAGAAAACCCTCTAAATCAGCGTTAGCCAATACGCTGCACGCGGGCCAGATTTTTCTGCGGCCCATTGACGCCACAGGAGAAAAAAATCAAATTTCATGGAATTAACTTTTTTTTTGTGTTTACATAATTGTAATTTATCCCAAATAGTATTTGCAAACTATGTAAAATTTAAAATAAACTATTTTTTAAATATTTTTATTAGAATGGTAGTTTATAACCTATTTAAAACAAATGAGTAAAACTTAATTTAAAAAAATTATATATTTGAATTAGAAATAAAATTTAAAATTTTTTGCAGGGGAAACAACTGTAGAATTTTGCCCATTTCCTGAAACATCAGTGGGTTAAAATTGGCTGCAACAAATAGTATGACAGACTCTATTATAAAGAAAACCGAACGATTTTGACCGCTATCGTCTCACAATTGATATCGACTAGAACGGAATAATCTGGAAATACAGTTTAATTACTTTTATTAAAAGTTAGGTCAAGTCGCATTGTTACGTTGAAACAAAAGATTCACTTTTTTAGACTGATTTACTAATAAAGAAAATATTATTTTTGAATTATTTGAAAACAAGAATCAAATATCAATATTTTTTTTTAATATGAATTTTTTTTTTTTTAGTTTTCGGAATTGCTATAGAATGTTGAATCGATAATATTTAAAGATACATATATTGGTGTATCCGGCCTGCAAAAAGCTCCAACATAAGTCCTTAGGCCCGCATCTAAAAGTTAGTGGCGATCACTGCTCCTAATCTAGATTTTTTTTTTATGAATTATGAATTTTTTTTATGAAATCTAGAAATTATTTATGCCCTCTAAATCTAATATTTTATCGATATTTTTTTCAAAATTTTACACACATTTTAAAGAATTACGTTTTTTTAATTGATTTGGATTGACAATTTTTTTTATTGCGAATTGGATGCGAATGTCTATCTTGGCACTCTACAGTCTAGTAGTAGACACGATGGCATTTATAGTCAATGGACGATTTTCGGTTGATGGGAACGGTAGGCTTGGTAGGAGTTCTTAAAATTTTCTACATTTCGAGACATAAATCTGGGGCAGTTTTTTTTTTTTTTTTTTTTAAATACATCACTCAAGACAATTATTTCTGCACATCGACTACTTCCAGTAGTCCAGATCTTGATCCAACGATGCACAGTGGTCTGGGAGCGGCAAAACCCCCGGTTTTTAAGTTTTGGGAAAAATGAAAATTGACATTATTTTTTATTTTAAGGATAGTTGAGTACTAAGATTTCAGAATTTAGACATTAAATAGACATTTTTTTATTTATTTACACTCACCGAAAGTCATCACACAAAAAGTAGCTCGTTTTGACGTCAATATTTATTGATTTGCCATTAATGATATAAACTATTAAAAATATATATTCGCACTCTAATGAATTCTTAGGACTGTTTTCTGTGATTTTTGTTGAAATCTTTTTTTAATATGTGTTAAAATACGTTTTTCATGATGATTCCTATAATATCATATTTTCGTATGAATAAAAGGCTATAACTAATGTGCGCCAACGTGCGCCAAGGCCTTATTGGTATCAAACTGTTCCTTAAACAATATTTTAACCAATAAACCAAGAATCAGCTGCTACAATCTGCTACTTTGGTAATTATCTGCATAAATCTGTGAAGCAAGCTGTCCAAGCACCATAGAAAACACATAAACAAGGTTATGCCGCACTTGTAGTGACGTATAAAAATTATCGTTTGCTAAAATATTTTACAAATAATAGAGCTCTTGTAAGGAATTATAGATTAATAGCCCCGTTATCCAAACATGACTATTGTTTACTGTTTTAAGGCAATCTGCAAAATAATTTGGAAACGATGTTTTCCCATCCTTACGACCAAGTTTTGAATCAGAAGAAATGTTGTTATCCAACTGAAATTGATATTTCTGCATTCATCCAGAGAAGGTGGTGTGATGGTTCCACGGGACATAGTATAAACAGACTTCTGAATATGAGAGCGAGACTGATACAATTATGTTCCTTACTTCTCTCATACCTTTGTGTATGGTTATTACTGGTTCGATTTTGATTTTTTTTTAAATCTCAGACGCCATCGACCTGATTCTGAAGACCTATTCGGTTTAAATTTTCTAAATAAACACCCGATGTCCTGAGAGAGGAAGTAGTAGCCAGACCTCCTTGAATGACAAACCCATTACAGAGACTCATTTTCTAGTGCTATCAATGATCGACGGGAAGGTCTAATTCACGCAGCGTTTATGTCAGTGTGTCCGATTTGTAAATCCAACGAAATCAACAGAAACGAACAACTTGGAACTCTTAAAAAGTAAACCCATTTATCCCACTTGGCCTCTCATCACTCCATGTTCGAATAAAATTCAGTATTCCACATTGCATATAACATGGATGCTTAAAAATGGAGGAGTAATAATCAAACAAAGGAAGTGAAAGAAATTTAAAAAAGGAAAAAGGTAATTCTAGTTAAATCTCAAAAGAATAGAGAATTTTGGGTTTGCAAATTAATGAGGTGAACAACCAACGACGAAGGAGATTTTTCAAAGGTCCAGCTATCACATCAGATATTAATGGACTGGATAATAGCCTAATTCACAGATTCAAAATTATTCTCAATACTATCAACAGAGAAGCCTCAATAGATCTCCAGAAATTTAAGCAATACTGCAAGGAAACTTTAGAGATGTATGTTGAGCTGCACAACTGGCACTACATGCCAAACGCAGGTCTTCATAACAATATATATATATATATATATATATATATATATATATAATAATTTTATAACAAACCTCATAAAATATTATTAGTTACTATATAATGTTTAAAAATTTAGAATTTTCTATGTGTAAAGATAATCAAGAAAGTTTATCAACGTAAGTCAAAGCTGTATTTAAAAAAATGCTGAACCAATTTATTTTTTGTGTAATAGATAAATCGGGTTGGCAAAGTAAAAAACAAGTTTAAATGTAAAAAAAAAAAAAACTTACACAAAAACTTTATTTGTACCAACTTAATCAAATGAAGCTAAATACATTATGTATTTTTCTTTGATTTGAAAGAAAGACTGATATACACTTTCAGCTTATATTGCAAGCTAGTATAAAATATTATTTTTCTTAAATTCATGCTCCACCCGATTTACCGCACTTACCCTAGACTAAAAAGCTGACTCGTAACCACGGGGTTTGGGGGAATATTTAGGGTTAAACTTTACGTTAGGATGAATTTTCCTTCAATTTTTTTATTTATGTATTTTGATTTTTAAAGTGTATTTTTAAATCATTATAAATTAAAGAATTTTAATTAAATCTTTAATAATTTACCAAAATAATTTAGTGAATAACTAAGTAACAAATCAAAAAGAAATTTTTACTTAATTGTTATTCAATAATTATTTGACTATTCATTATTAGATCATGTATTAATGATTAGCAAATTAAATAATAATTTATTAAGTGTTCAAGTAAATTAAAATAATGAAATTATCGAAATTATTTAACCAATTTTATTCCCCCCCCCCCTCAGAAGTTTTCTGTTTACGCTCCTGCTAAAACGGTTGTTCGTACAAACTTGGCTATAGCATAAATGAACTCAGAGGGGTCAAAATACTTAAGAAACAGAGGTTTTCAAAGTTTTCTTCTCAAAATAGAAGTTTTTCAGGGTTTTTGCCGTTTTTCGGCCTTTTCCGACCACTGTGCGATGTTCTGTATCATCATGTTGTATTTGCACTAAGAAACTTCAAAACAACAAATCCAATTTTTGAAACATCAATCTTTTAAAGTCTGAATAGTTAATAACAATTAAAAATGTCGTTGTGAACAGCGTATTGCTATCAGTACAACAGAAACATTAAAGTTAAACAGTGGCGGCCCGTGATAATATCAATAATATTAGTGCAGCCGGAAACATGCGACTTCCCATCCTTGTCGACTTCTTGATAAGGATGCAAAGTATTAGTTTTTCAACTTTAGAATACAAACGTAAGTCATTTTTAAACTCTTAAGATGGATTTTCTTATTGCATGTGTACATTAGATCTTTTTTAAATATACTAGGCTTACTTTCTTAGCATAATTTTTTTTAAAATGTCAAGAAATGGTCAAAAGTCAATTTTAAGTATACTTCAACTTTACCCCACACAAATATTATGTAGGTTAATTACAATGTTTATTTAAACTAACACTCTGGTACATAAAATGTTGTCTGTTAGAATTTTATAAATTGTTTTATTTCCTGAAAAATTCAAAAAATCGGATCAAATGGTCTGTTGAAATAGAAAAGCATTGGTCAAAGTTAATCCGAAAAATTTCCAGATCACTAACACCTTTGTAAATATCAAAATTACTTTTCACACCCTAATTGAATAAGATATATGTTTAGTAATATTTTTTAATATGAACAAGAAAAAATTAAAATAGGAAACTAACTTAAATATTGCTAAGAAATTGAGTTAAATAAATCATTAAAGAAGATTTTTTTTCTAGGTTTAAGCATATACCTAGGCTATAAGAATTCTGAAATCATAAAAATTAAACACTCATGGAAGGGAAGAAATCCTTTCCAAGTACACCGAAGAGGACTTGAAATCTACACTTTTTCAAGTAAGAGGGAAAAAATGGGAAAATAAGAAAAACTGCCAGAAAATACAACATTCCTCATTCTACATTGATTAAAAAGCTAAGAGGGAAAACCCCAAAAAAATCACCCCCCCCCCCCCCCCCTCGACAATTCTTACACCTTTAGAAGAAACTCTTCTATCTAATTGGATAAATGCCAACGCAAGAAAAGGATTTTCATTAGATAAACTGATGCTTTTTGAAACTGTTCAAGAAATAATATCCTCTAAATTTGATTCTTTTCATCTAAATTTATTCAGAATTGAAAGTATAGGATTAGATAGTCTCTTCTATATTATTTTGATTTTCTTGTTTTAATTTTTTTAGTATATGCATAATTATCTACCAGTCTAACTAACTTTGATAACCTAATTTTATAAAACCATCGTACTATATTTTACACTGATGTTCCTGTATTTTCATTAATTAAAATTGATTATATTTATTTTTACTTCCTTTTTTTAATTCATTTAATAGTTAATTTATGAATATTAGAGCATTTTATAATAGAATTTAACAATCAACTTTTGGTTTTCTTCTGGAAAAGAAGTGGTCAATTACTAGCATGGCTGTGGTCAATTAGTAATGTCTACTTGGTCAATTACTGGCAAAATTGCTTTTAATGAGAAATTCTGATGATATTTTAAATTGTAAAAAGGACTGGAACACCATGTTAATTTATTATTGAGCTTCATTAATCAATTGATATTTTGGGAAGTTTTCATAAGATTCCGTTAAAAAATTTTCAAGAAAAAAATTTAAATGTGTAGAAACTTGGTCTAAATGGTCAATTACTGGTAGGTTCACTCTAATTAACATTTAACTCGCTATAATTATCATATTTTTGAACAGTGATTACTCGAGTTTTATGTGGCAAAGAAAAGAAATTATGGTTGGAAATTGTAAATAATATCATTCTTAATGTTATGGACCTCCATCTAATTTCCAGAATATATAGTATTTTTTAATAGAATTTTTTTATTATTGAAAGCAAAAAAAAAAAAAAAAAAAATCGCAATTTTTCTAAAAACTTTTGTATTTAAAAATCTAGCAAAATACCTTTTCTTTTCAAATCAGTTTGACTAAGGTTCAAAGCATCTAATAAGTAACGTAGATGTGAATTATCTAATCATTTTCAAAAAGATTATATCAAGCTTCAGTTGTCAGTGTTTAAATGAAGTTTCAAATGCCAAAAACACAATTTTTTAGATAATGAGTTTAAAATATTCAAATTTATTTTCAGAACAAAATAGTAATTCAAACTAATAAATTAACTCTCTACCCTTCAGATGATTCCATTATCTTGCAAAAGTTCCATCGAGAGATTATTTTAAAGCAGAAATTCTGAAGGGCAGCCGAAGTCGGGAAAATTGTTGATCTGGCTGCCTCGCTACACATTACAAGGGGGGGAATGCTCTATTGGATTCCATTGGTTGCCATGGAAACGCATGGCAATGTTGCAGCCGAAACGCGTTTCAGGAACACACGATTGCCTTTCGGAGGAATTTCCTCGTGAATTGAATATTGAGGCAAGAAATTTGCAGTTTATCGAATTTTTTTTACCCTTACCGTTGAATTGGATCTACATTTTAGAAAATTGTAAAATATATAATTTTAGTTTTGAACTTATAAATTTAGATGCAGCCCGGCTGCACTGCTCGAGCAGCCACTGAAGTTAAATGATAATGTCTAAAAATGTCTGACTTGGAATTTTTATAACTGCACATACCAATTAATTATAATTGAAGGACATATGAAGCATAGGAATATTACCGTTGAATTTTATATCTATCATGTAAAGAAGATATGCGCTTTATAAGAAAAGTAAACGTTACTTAATTGTCTTGAGGTGTGCCTTGTTTTTCCTGTGTATTACTTTTCTTAAGCTCCTAAATTGTGCAAGTGGGAGAGTTACCAAATAAATCTATCGAAATTCCGCACCCTATCATGCCTTATTTTTGAACAGCCTCCTCAATCATAGTCAGACGGCTTCAAATCTATCGATCAAAATGAAAGATCAATAGCTAACCCTATCACAGCCACATAGTATGAAAGGTAAGAGCATATTTCATGCCTCTCGTGCAATCAATTATTCCCAGATCACACCCTCTGCGGCCATTCCTGCACTTGCGAACGTAATGACTGGGTTTCTTGTAAGTTATAATTCCCTTTATTATAATAGGTGTCCGCTTTTGTTCTATCCCTTTCTAAGTGTGTTATTTAACGAAGCTTGGGAGATTTACTACGTCTCTATTCCAGCTCTATTCGTTTCCGGAACTACTGTTGTGTGTCACGCCGAAATCGGGCTAGTGGCGTGGGTTCGGAATTCGGACTTTCTATAATGAGGACTACCAGAGAGATGTGGCATAAAGTTAAGGTCGTAATTGGAATGTTTCCCATCATGGGATGGCATTTAACGTGCATTGAGTAGGTTGTAAATGACGTGAGATTGGTAACATGTGAAGCGATTGCTTAGCACACAAGTTTATTATATTGCTCCAGCCTACCGTTTTAGTTGTTGAAATAAGTCTTGGCAATTGTGGTGATGGGATGCCAAAAGTGGAGAGGAATTCTATTTTCCACATGGCTTATGAAAAATCCCTCCCCCCCCCCCTAAAAAACTTGCTCCTCTAACTCCTAAATAGTTGCCCCCTTCCCCTAACCTCGTAAAAGGGAAACTCAGCAGAAATGCACGTAAAAATTGAGGCTTTGGTTTACAATATTTTCCAAAATCAAACTGTTATATAATAGCTTGCGTATAGAGGGTAAATGGGACAAAGGATATATCTATATTTTTAGGTGTTGATGAAGTTTTCTCCTTGCTGAAGACGTCTACATTATTTCTTTGTTACTAGAATAAAGAAAATACGTTATGAAATCTTGTGCTATGACTTTTCTCTGGGAATAAATCATCCAAGTTGCGCCATTCTTATCGAACAAAAGCTTTGTATAGATAAAAATTTCATAATAGGAAACTGATTGAATGGAACTATGCACATTTTATTAAATTATCATTCATCTATGTTTCTTTGTTCTTATATAAACATGTCAGGATTTTATTTATATAATGAAAATTAAATACAATACAACAGTTCATAGGGCTCCGATAACCTTGCGGTAGAGTATCGAGCTCATAACCGGAGGGGGTTGTGGGTTCGGGTCTCCGTCCGCCAAATATCGGTACGTATCTATGGGGGCTGATGCACATTAAACCGGTCGTGGCCTCATTGTCCTCTCTTTGGTGTGGTGGAGAGAAAGGGGTTTACACTAGAAGATTTCGATCTCGTATTCTTCTAGATGCTCAAAATTACGAGACGTATTTGGCTGTGTTAAGCACTTTATAAGTGGCAGAAATAGACAGTCGGTAGTTCCAAAAAACAACAGTTTATGTGATTAACTTCCGTATTAACTTAATTTTTGGCGTGTATTGAATTGCTTAGCATAAAAAAAATATTAAGTATTTGCAAAGTACGGCGTGATTTGTGTATTTATGTTTTAGTGATCTTTATTTTTTTAGAAAGTTTCTTCGATATTTTAAATATAAATATTATACAAATATCTTATATATAAAAAATTTCGAATTAGAATGCTATTTTTATTAATCATAAAAGCCTTTAATTGCATTAAAAAAATTATTTCAATTATGCAGTGTTGCGTCTCTCTTAAATGGTGCGTTAACTTTTTATGTGGTATAAAGTTTTTAGCTGCACGAATTGTTTGTTGCACTATAAGACAATACGCGTAAAGTCTCTGGCATTTATTGTGTCGTACTTGATTTTGTAATACACTTTTTGTGCCATGCATTAAATACTTTAAAAAAAGACTGTTGAATATTAAAAATTGGAACAATTCTTAAAATCAAGTTAATAATACTCGTTCATTATGTTCTATATAAAAAGTTTATTTCAATGTTTAATTTTTGCATAGTTGTCGGCGTTTCAAAATAGACAAAAAAGTACCTATATTTTTGCACATTCAAAGTGTATAATTTAATAAATATTTTCAATCAAATATAGACTAACTATCATAATAATTACTGCTTTATCTCTATTATTGCAATAGTAAGAGTTTTAAATTATAGATTTTCAATGCAAATGCCAATTTGACGAGCAGATGTAAAATACGACAACATATTATGATAGGTTTTACTTTTTATAGTATCAAGAGTCAAGCAAAACATATATTATTTCTGATTAGAAATATTTAAATTAGTGTCCTCATGTGTTATAGTTGCACTGGACGCTTAATTCGGAGGTGAAATATTTTCACTTTTCAAAATTACACGCCCGATTCTTTTTATCTCCTTAATCTCGCTTGATTCGTCTGCTTTCAACGGCTTATTAAAAGCAAATGACAAGAAAAGTACTGGAACAAAAGCAGCATAAATTTGATTGACGGATAAATGTTGATGAATGGAATTAAGGGGGCGGTGCCAAGTATGGAAATCGTGTTTCGCTATTTAAATCGGAAAACTCTTGTTTCGCGAAGAAAATAGAATTTTTCTTTTCTTTATGGCCTATGGAATTTAATTAAGTGATCGTATGTTTGAGTTATTATAGCTTTCTGAAACACTACAAATGTTGTAGTCAGATCACGTATAGGTTGATATTCGATGAAAAATAGTTTCTTTGTGATTAAGACTGATTAGATTGTTTTGTTCACTTCATTAAAATATACTGTTTAGTATTGGCCAGGTGAAATAGGTAGCTACTTTTGCAACGAAAATACATAGTTTTATATTCATTTGTTATTTATACAATTTTATAATTTATTTACAAAAAAACTCTGAACTTTATACCTTTTTTCGTAATTTGGTATATTTTTGTGCAGTTTAGAATATATTTTTATATAAATGTAAATAGCAAAAATTTCATTTAAAAATTTATTTTAATTTTCAATAAATTGTATTAATGAAAATGCAAAAAATAACAATTAGTGTTTTACGAGTATCTATAAAATTATTTTATTTTGTTGAAGTTAATATTTTTTTTATCCTGTAAAGCTGAAATGTTTACTTATTCTGATCGGTGAGACTAAAGGTGGATCTTTTATATAATTGTGATACTCATGGTTTTATTGTCTCTTCGTTCCAAAGTGGGATTTTTATTTAAAAATTTAAGAATTTATACCTATCACTTCCATGAAATTTCAGAAAACAGGGATCAACACATAGTGGGACATTGCAAGCTGTACACACGTATCTTGTTCCCTTCTCATGGTCTTTAGTAGAGCACAAACGGCGAATTCTATATTTTTTGGCAAAGTTAGCATATAGTAACCAACTTCATTTAATCATACATAATCTGGAACAGTTTTCTTGCTGCTCAGGAAACTTACAGGTCCTTTGCGTTAACTACTTGAACATCCAAAAATGATTTGTCGTGCTAGTCGAAGTCGAAAATTTAATTGGTCTTGAGGTCCCGAATATCTTCTACTTACTTTCCAGAGAACGAAGGTATTGACAATTGCCAGGTGCGAAAATAGCTTGGAATGATTCCAAAACTGTTAATATTTTCCCATGAAATCCGGTCTATAATTGCAATAAAAAATAAGAAATGTCAAATAATTTAAATTTTTTTCTGTAAACACGTTTTGTGGTGCATGTTTTATTGATAATTTTGATATTTAGCTTTTATAAAAGCAAAATAGACTATGTACCATGAAATTGAATGATCGGTAATGACAACAACTAATGTATTTTATGAATTTTGCGCTTATTTGTTTATCAGTTAATTTTTTTTAATGGTAATTTTTTTGCACCAAGCTCTTTTATCGATTCGAATTGTGATTGGGACTTGTTTGATGTTCTTAGACATAAGTAAGTGTTTTAAGTAAGAAACATTTGAATCAAGAAAGGAGAGATAATAAAAAGAGGCGATACAAATTGTTGGTAGAAGATGAAATTTGTGTAAGATAAGATATATTTTTATATTTCATGATTTCATGAGAGGAAGAAGCAAGGTACAGTTTGACACCTTTGTTACTTTTCTTTTCCCACATTTTACATCCGTCAATAAGGAAGCAATTCTACAAGTTTCTATGATCATAAAAGATTTAGACAGTTGAATAGAAATCCTTTAAAAAAAAAAAAAAAAAAAAAAAAAACACGGTAGTCTGGAAGCATAAAAGAGAAGTTTAGATGGCAAAGCAACTTTTACCGAACTATTTCAGCATTTTTTCTTGCTACTTTCTATAAATTATACGTATTTTTCTTGTGAATTCTTAATGCACCACACCTTTCATTCATGCTTTCAAAATATACATTCTGAACGTAAATAATCGTAGATTAAAATTATGTAACATCTTAAGCTATATCACAACCCTATAATTACTTACCGAACTTGTACCTAGATTCTAAATGGGGAGAAGGGGGACGGGGGGAGAGAGAGAAGGGAAGGTATTGAAAAGTAAACCAAAGAGAGGTTTGCTTGACCTTAAAATAATTTCTTTTGAAATAAAATATTTCTTTAGCAATAAAATATTGTCTTTATCAAATGAAAAAACATTATTTATTTGTTTGCATATTGCTCATGAGGAGTTGGTTTTAAGTAATACTAAATAAAGCTTTTTAGAGTTTATTTTCGTAATTGAAATATTTGAGAATAACTTGTACAATGATGTAAAATTTCTATAGCATTTTAGAAAATATATATTTAGTTTCTTACTTGAATTTCAAATTGAAATATTTAAATTAAATTATATTATAAATAAACAATAAAAATATTAAAATTAGCTTGCTTTTAATGCACCAATTCGATTTTTTTTTTATTTTTTTTTAAATTTTATTTTGCAAAATATATTTATAACCTCAGAATTTAACTTGTAATTCTCATAGTTTTTATATTTCATATAAAATTATGTTGCCAGACCTATCTAGTAGAAGGTTAAGTTTTTGAGCATTATCATAAATTGAGTTTTTTTTTTATAGTAATTTGTCTTGGCATTGAAAAATAGTCTTGTACTGTACCCCCCCCCCCCAAAAAAAAAAATCAGAACGATGACTATATCTTGTGCTCTAATTGTTGAAATAACAAACAAAAGGTACCGTTGTAAATCGTGAAAGGTTTTTAATAATTGCATGTAGTTTTTTTTTTTGTCATGAGGGGTCATCTACATATTAAAACAGAACCAAACTTTAAAAAGTTCAATAATAACCTCATAATATTATCCCATATTTGGATTCAGCATCCAAAAAAAAAAATGTCGAAATACAAAAATTCATAATTTTCTAATGAATGGTTTGTAATTTAAATGATAAAAAGAAAATGATAAATTAATGTAAAATAAAAAAGTTGGTTATTTGGCCATAAATACTTAAATAATTAATATATTTCAGTATTTTTTTTTTTTTCAAAAGATAATTTGTAAATTGCCAAACACAAATAGCAATCAACTTTTGCATCCATTTCTTTTTTAATAATTAATTATTAATTAATAAAACAATTAAAAATTTTTTTTGAATACAAACATATATTTTTTTTGTTGCTTTCATTAGATTTACCATGGTCTAAAACCCCCACACAATTTTTTTCTTTCTATTTTGACTTTTAGTTCTCGATTTTTTAGTGAAAATGTAAAAAACGCTCACTTTAAGGGACCGTATAGTAGACGACTTTTGGAAAACTATCAAAGATTAATTCAAGGTAAACTAGAGGTGTGGAAAATCGCACAACGTTCAATTATCGTAAAATGGGGTGAATAGGAACAGCGAGGTGAATCGGAACAGAATTTCTTGAAATTACAAAAAGAAATACTATTTTATACAAACAAAGCAGTTTTATTTTTTAGATATATTTTTTTAATCTGTCTAACGTGTTTGGAATCGTGGAACAAATGTTTTGTGTGGTTTTCAACAGTGTTCTTTAAAAAAAAAAAAAAAAAAATTCTTAAATTACATTTATTTAAAACAACATTTTAAAAGCAATTTCAATAAGTTATCCTTTAAAATTTTTACTGAATCATGTGATTTTTTTATTTTATAAATAATTTCAACGATCAAGTTACATTTGTGTTTACAGTGAAATGTTTCTGTAAAATAATCACGCTTTGCTGAATACTGTTTACTAATGCCTACATTTTATATTTATTAACTTTCTAATTATCAGTAGTATACGTTATACTTCTGCAATTACAGTTTTCGATATTTTATTTATTTCGTGTGAAGAATGCACATCTTTAAAGTTGTAAATAAATTATGTTACTTTTGCGTTTACTTGCTATTTTTGTATTAATCTTAAACATGATTCTATAAATCCAAGTAGTTTCTATGCAGTTTTAAACTAATATTTGTATTTTTTAAAGTCGTGAAACGCTGCACTGACCTTTCGATTTCTCCCGCTGTGAAGTAGAACCTTAAAAATACCTTTCGTTGTATAGAAATTCTCCCTGAAGATCGGTCAAAAAATGGTCTAAACATTTTCGCTCGTAAGTGACGTGTTTTTCAACATATTGCATTGAAATTTCGTATATAGAGTAAATGATGTATTTTAAATCGAATGAAATGATAAAAAATAGGGGTTCGTATTGAAATTTTCGAAGATAGCGTTACTTTATCTTAGTAAACGGTCCCTTAAGAAAAAACCAAATTGCATCAGATATATAGAAAATCGTAAGCAAAACATTTTGGTGCAAACTGTAAGATTCTACAATAATTAGAACCGAAGATATAGCCATCCTTCTGATTTCTTTTTTGGGGTACTGTACCATGTTTGTAAAGAATTTAGTATCTCCGACAATGATAATAGATTTTTAAACAAACAGTAATAACTTTATAATGCAAGTCTTAAGATGAAGTATTCAATACATATTAGAAGCAATAGTTAAACAAAAGAAATTTTGAGGTTAAGATATGGAATATTGAATAAAGGCTAATAGTTGCTTAAATGAGATTGCAATTTTCTCAATAACTTTAACAGAATAACATCAGTTATATTTTAAATGTTTAAATATTATGGATATGACGATAAAAAGTAATAAGAATTCCTTATTTTTGTATTGCTAGAAACGGTTTGATATTCCTTTTTGATACTTATTTCCCATTTTATTATAGAATATTTTTATCTAAAATAATGCTTACTAATTTAACTCAATATTCTGTATTTATTACTTATAAAATTTTAATTTTTAGGAAATTCGTTTTTTGTTCTTTAAATTTTCCTTATGTTCCGTGTCAGTAACACACATTCTTTTGCAACCCAAATAACTCTTTGTATACAAAAATCGCAAGTCATGTTTTTCGATAATTATTTATTTTTATTACACTCCGATAAACGTTTAATGGCTATGCGAACGTTTCTCACTGTTTACTCATGCCGTTTTACTTACTTTTAATTTCACAACTGGATCATTCTTTATGAGCAAATGATAGCACGGACAATAAAGTTCAACTGTGAAAAGTGGACTCTTATATTTCTAATAATTAAATTGCGTTGTCCAAGGAGATTTTTCTTAAAGATTTATTCAAAAGGGCATGTTAGGGTAAAGCTGTTGAAAGTGGAAACAGGTTCATCAGCTTGCTCGAAGGCCGAAGCTCGCTTTTCAATTCTGTGGCCGCAGCTTCGACAAGTTGCCGGCGCGTGAGGAAAAAGGTATGGCGGTGGGTTACTTCATTGAGGTCACGTGACTCGACACGTGTTGATTTGCAGCTTCCGACAAGCAAGGCATGATTTCGTGGATAGAATGACAAAGTTAGTGCTTATATCTGATAATTCACCACAAGACAATAATGCGCTGTCTTTATTGACGATTATTTGGTGGACATTGAGGATCAATTGATTCTTAATAAATGTTTGATACATTAAATATACTCACTCGAGCTTTAGGATTTCACATCGCATTGTTCTATATATGGCAGTTATTACAGCGTAGGCGAGTTTTTGGTTATAATCTGCGAATTCCAATTAGACGAATGTTTGTAACGAAATGTACGAGTTAAAACGGTTTCGTTATGCTAGCATTAATATAATTCCTGAGAAGGAAGATTAAGTGAAGATAATTTGCTGGTAACACTTAGAAACCAATATTTTCCAATGGATCTATAAGTAAGTTAAACAAAATAAGCTTTATATCAAATAAATATAGTGAATATCATTCCGAGTTATTTGGAATTCTTTAATTCTGAAGTAGGAACTGAAAAATTGTCACCTATATGAATTTGCCTTACAAATTTATTCGAATGCAGAATGTTGCTTTATTATTGATACAAAGTAAGATTTTGAGATTATAATACTGTTAAACTTATAATATAGTTTAAACATACATATCATTGATGAGATTGTCTTTTGTTTATTTCTGTGCATTCCCTTTTTAATGAAGGATATTTTCTCAATGTTTGAAAGAAAACATTTTTTTAATAAAGTGAAAAAACAAAATTGGAATCTTTTACACTGTAACGACAGGTTAACTAAAATATGATTAAAATTATTATACAATTCTATTACTTAATTCCATTTTAAAATTTTGAGAGGACTTAATTTCCATTGGCAAAATATTATTCGATAAAAACAAGGAACATTATGAAACTAAGATATTTCTGAGTTTAACCAATATAATATATATTCTTAAATTATTTCAAATCCCATTGGAATGATTTAAAGCACATTAAACCTAAGCAACGATACTTGGTTATTTAGAATTGGAAGTATTTGTAGCACATGGAAGTTTGAAAACAGTTATTAAAATTGGCAAAACAGTTATTCTTAAAATTAGTTATTATGAATATAAACATACCATTTGTGATAAGAAAATGAAAATAATAATGATTAAATAAAATATTGTGTAACTCTAATATTTGTTATAATAAAATATTTCGTTCTCGTAATATTAGTCTAGTGGATTTTTGTGATGTGCATTAATAAGATCAGTTTACCCGACCAATTGGTTTAGTGGTTAGCGTGCTAGCTTCTAGAGCGCGAGGTTGCGGGTTCGAGTCGCATGTTAGGCATGAGTGTTTGTAAATGTATGTTGGCTTGTTAAATGACGAATGTTTCGGCGCATTTTATCCCTCGTGTTGCTGACGGCGCCAGATAATCTGAAAACAACCAACCAACCTAAGATCAGTTTAGCACATACCTTTATCATGTGTGTATCAAACTTATTATAGTTTATTGAACTTGCAAAAAGTGTCACCAAACCGATTACTAGAAACTAACAAGTCAGATTGCGTCAATAATTGCTTTTAAAAGGCTGCTTCTGCACATGTTTTGTTTCAGTTCATCGGGTCTAGATATCCAAACATTTATAATTTGGCAACATTGCATAACTCATATCTTCACCTTTTAAGATTTACGAAATACAACCGTAAAATCTCTACCAAATTAGAGTTTTTTTTTTTTTTTTTTTTTTTTTTTAAATAAACAAAAATACTAACAGGTTAGTGAATTTAGTTATAAACTTCGCGTAAAAACTTTTCACCGAATATCCCAGCTCTAAACCGATATCTTTATCTGTAGCTCATACGTGAACTTCTCATAGAATTACTATGGAAGCACTTTATATTGGAACTTCCAATGTAATTTTAGTGTTTGAATTCGCCTCCTTTCCTCGAAATTTAACATTTATAATATCTGTATAATTTTTAGTTTTGTCTGGGAATGTTGATCTAATCTGAAAAGATATGCGAACTTACAGTTCCTTTGTAAAAGCTTCTCACTACATTTGTTTAGAGTAGATGGTAAAATTCTTGAAAAGCAACAAATATTTCATCAATGATAGTTTTATTTAATATATTTAAGCATTTCTGATTATATATAAAACAAGACAATACACACATTTTCGGACTTGTTAATTGTTAATAATATCAATGTACCAATTCGTCCTTATGGTCAACGTGCCTCTTCTTGTCTTCTACTTTTTTTTTGGCAAATTGGTAAGTGGTAAACGTATTATGTGATGGAGATATTAGATAATTTTATTTATGATTTTAAAGTTAGGAAATTATGCACTTTTGATGATAATGTTAATTTTTTTTTATAGATGTCACAAACAATCAGATGTTTACTCATACGGAGAAGCAGAGGTATGATGGATGGTATAATAACCTTGGACATCCTGAATGGGGATCCGTTGGTAAGTTTTATCAACTTCAAATATGCAAAAATCGTAACTCATTCTTTTTTCGATCAATTTAATCAGCAGAGGACAAAGCTGGAAATGTAGTTCCTTCACGAATTGGTCAACTTTATTTGGCTCAAGTACAATAATATGCTAGAATTTACTAGAAGTATAACGAAACATCTTTTACCAAAATAAATATGGTTCCTGTTATTGCAAGCATGCTTTATGAAATGGACATAAAACACCAAAAAACTGATTTTATAGTGCAATGTGTTTTGGTCAATTTTATACGGACAATTCGTATATATTTGAAATTTTAAAATGGTGAATGTAATACAAGAAAATTAGATAAAATTATAGTATTGTTATTAATTTTCCTCGTTTTGTTGAAATGAGATCAACCTTTTCTTTTGTTTCAGAAAGTCAGCTAACGAGGAAAACACCAGCATATTACTCTGATGGAGTGTATATGCTAGCAGGAATGGATCGGCCTAGTCCACGAACACTAAGCCAAGCTTTGATGAGGGGAGATGATGGTTTACCATCGTTGAGGAATTTAACTGCTCTCTTCACATTTTTTGGTAAGAATTATATAACCCAAGTTAATAATTTGAATAAAAATTTTGAAGAAAAGAATCTTGAGTATAGTTATAGCAATAGTTAATTTTATTTCTTTGTCCAATTAGACTGACTCAGAAAAAAAGTTAATGTAGTGATTAATGCTTTGTTTAAATTGAAGATGTACTAATTAAGTTTTTGATGAACAAATTAGTAATTTTTTAGATGTCATGTTTGTAGATGTGAAGTCGGCGATCTATTTCTCGCTATGTCTTAGCCTGGAAAATGTTTCAGAAATACAGATGCTAGGTCAAGTGTTAGGTATTGAGAAATGGATTACCGATTTGACATCCGAGTTGCAAAGGGTGGGGATTATGTTGAAGTTTACAAAGGCAATGTGTTATATTAAATTTATTAATGCAGTGTGTTTAGAATAAACCGCAAAGCAATTTATTACCTCACTTAAGGCACCAATTCTTTAAATTTTTTTAAACTACAGGTTTATATTACAACCTAAAACATAGATCCTCCTTAAAATGTAGTCCTAAAGCTATTACTTTTCTTGTGAGCGTCCCAACGCTTTAAAGCTAAACACGCAATTTTGAAAGGTAATCAACTCATTTTCATATAATAAATGCTTATTAACGTTATTTTCTGGATAAGAATTGTTATTATCCTTTTCAAAAAAAGACAAACATCCCAAATTGTTGTTTAAAGATCCATTACTCGACTTTCAACGTAGCAGAAAAAGCTTACCAGATTCTAATCGGAACTCTTTTGTTTTTTCCCCACCAAATTAACCCGAGGATTATGGCGATTCAGAGGCAGACTTATTGAATCGTTCTTATCAAACAAGTGCCCGGGTAGTTTCTCACAGTGGAATATGTACCTTTTTTTGAGTAAGTTTTATTCACGCTATCTCCACCATCCCCAGCCGGAAAGAAGCAAGGCGTGTCCTTTTTTTAAATGCGCCAAGCATTATTTCTTAAAAGCCAGAGACTGTCATCTTGATGGTGGTGCATCCCACTCTCAGTCCGAAGTGATTTGCAGTCAGCTCCATTAATTATTAGCGGCGAGACGTCCGACATGAGATTGAGATAAGGCCAAAGGAAGAATGAATTAGGGGCTTGATTAATGGCAGAGTGACGGCCGCTCCACACTTGGGATATGCCACGATTTTCACGTCGTTGTTGTTATTTAATCGCTGTTTTTTTGAAGACTTCAAAGAAAAATAGTTAATCATGGTGGTTGTCGGAAGGTTTGAAAACCACGAGCAGGTGTTTAGATGAGTTTTCGGTGTGTTTAAAGGTGTGTTTGATATTTTTTCCTCCTTTGGCTTTAGGTTGTACTAATGTGTTTAAAAGTATTTTAACAAAACGTGACAGCAGAAACAATAAAAATTACTATTTAATTATCACTTATGAATGTATCCCCTAGTGTTGTTCGAAATAGAGATAGGGATTTGTGCATGTGAAGAATTGCTTTGTGTAGAGTAAAAACCTAACATTTAAATTTGTCTCTCCTTCAGGCCAAGTTGTAACATCTGAAATTTTAATGGCAAGTGAAGCAGGTTGCCCAATAGAACTTCACAAAATTGAAATAGATACTTGCGATAATATTTATGACAAATCATGCAGAGGGCATAAATTCATGCCATTTCACAGAGCTATGTATGACTCTAAGACAGGCCAGTCACCCAACAGCCCCAGAGAACAGGTAAATAGATTAATCATACTTATCATAAATTTTTATCTGAAATGACGTACTTGTATATGAACTCTTAAAACATAATATTAAGCAAAAAATGACATTCTCTTAGTAAATGTTAAGAATACGAGTGTAGTGGCATTTAAAAACTTGTCATTATCTTTTTTTATGAAAATTACAAGAGAAGGAGGCAGAGGGTATACTATATATTGGACTTAACCCATTTGATAAATAAATTATTCCAGCAAAAGTTGCTTACATTTGTGGCCTATTGTTTATGTATCTTGGGGAAAAAAGGTAGTACTAACAATAGATCGACATTCATATCAAAATCTGTAAAAGTACCTGTATGATAGGAGAGATTGATTAGTCTACTTGTGTGTATGGCAACATTCCCAGAGGTTCCCTATGTATAAAAAAAAAAAGCTTTGAAGCTGCCAAATTTTTCTTTTAGTTAATCTTTCAATTATTTCTATAATTTCTTTCATTCAGCTAAATAATTTTTTAAATATGCAAAATTTTTTTTATTGAGAGTAATTATTTTGTCCTGGATTATTTGCACCATCTCTTTCTCAGTGATTCTTCTCCAGATGTAATATTATGTGTGAAATTTGTTTATATGAAACTTTTATCTTTAAGAAATTCAATAATTAATAAAGGATTTTAAAAAAAAATCGATTATCTTGTTGAAATTATATGTGTAATTATTTTAAATTTTAGTAAAATTTCAGAATTCCATTTATATTTGTTATGGACCGATTCTAGTTTTAAATCTTGGGTACCTTTTTGAGGCACTGTAAAATATAAGCATTTGAGAATGAGTAAAATGTGATAATTTTAAGTACATTATGTTTATCATAGATCTTAAACATTTCATTCATTTTTGATAAATTAATTTTTGAGTCAATTTTTTAAATTAAAAATATCAATGTGCTCGGGGGTTGGGTCAATACCGGGGTTGGATTTCAGTATCTTCCAATCTGCGGCTTTATGCCTTATTCACTCGACCATCGATGCATGTTCATTTTTTCGCACGCTTGTATGAAAATATTCCCATAAATTCCAATAGAAACACATTTTTGACGTAGAAAAACGAGTTTGTAGTGTTATTTTATCCATGCTTTTAACATTTTTAAACTGACTAATACTTGATGTTTCGTTTTTAAGTAAGCTGAATATGTCTTTACTCATTTTTGAAAAAAAAGGGCTTAACTTTAGAATGAGTAATGAGTGTTAAAATATTTTAGTAAAAATATTTTTTTCAGTTTACGTACTTAATTTTAGGTAAGTACAAAATATCTCATGCTTATTTACCTATATATTTATTATTTCATGAAATGTAAACTGGCTTTTATGGACCTATAAGCTATTTCTGTTGAGAGATAGGGATTTCTAATATTTTGTAAAATACAAACAAAAAAACAACATCAAAACAAAACGAATCGAATGCATGTTTGATTAGTAATTTATAATTACTTCATACTTAAAAGTAATCTTCCTGCATAAAATTGATGTCTCTGCTAAAAATTGGTAAAAAACTAAAAGCTAAGTTCTGCTTGTGGTTTGCGTTATGAAGACCAAGCGCAATTATTACTCCAACAAAGATAAACCAAAGCAATCGTTAAAGCACTTCGTAACTGTATAAACATATAAAATATTCCATTTTAGTAACTCGCATGATATAATAAATAATTATCAAAATTTACAAAATATATATAGCTATTTCAGCCAAGTTCTGAAGAATGACGACAAACTTTATATAATTTTAATGTTCTACTATAAAAGAAGATATATTTCTTGGGTATCTGCAATTTTTTACAATATATAAAGCATTTACATATGATATTCTCAATTTATATATGTAAGAGAAATACTCATTAATATATTAAAATAATTGCGGTTTCTCTTAAAGGTTAGGTTTATTAAAACTTGCTCTTAGTAGATTACACAAGGAATTTTAAAGGATTAATAAAGAAAACTATTTCCAGGGCCAAATTTCATTTACAAGAGCAAATGTAAAAATCTAACTTGTTGCTAGAGGGAAAGTTTTTACATATTAACTTGAGCATTAACACAAACAGATCGCTTAGTTTGTCAATATAAGCAAAATGGGCCATTGAGTAAGAACTTCAAACTAGTTTGATTGAATTCAATAATATAAATTGCAAAGCTAAGAATTAAGCACTTTAATATTTTACTTTAAATACATTAGAACAGCACAAAAATTTAACTATGGTGTTTGCACAATATGACTTTAGTAAATTATCCAAAGTAAAGTTTCATATCAGGAATAACACAAGTTCCCTTTATGATTTAGGCCAAATTAAAAAAAAAAAAAAAAAAAAAAAAAAAAAAATGGATTGTAATCGCTTAAAATGTTAGAATATCAGCGGTACTAGTAGATGTTTACAAATTTTAACTTGCTGTAATTTTCCAATAACAGCTTTGTTTCATATTCTTTGAAAAGCTCAAATTATGGATATCAAACTTTTTCACATGAAATATTCATGAACAATTTTATTTACTAACTTATGGACATTGTTTAAATGGGTAGTTCGATGACGTTCTGTGCAATTGACTGTTTGATTAATGAATGTGACCTGTCTAAAGCAGTTTCAGAGATAAGTTTAGATTGATCGATTTTACGTCGTGACACTATCACCAACAATTATTGTCGTGCTTATAAAGTAATGTCCCACCTTTCAACGTGAAATTTTTGTAGCTGTGCAGTTCGCATTTTTTTCTTAAGTACTTCATTAACTGATAAATCTTTCTCACGAGTTTCCAGAGTAATGTTTCAAATTAAGTGGTCTACTCATAAATATATGAATAAACTTAACAAACTAATCATAAAATTAGATTTCAATGCTAACTATTATATATGAAATGAACCTATGAAAAGGTTTTATTATTATCAAGAACGATTTTTTTCTTATTGAGCAAGCATTTTGCATTGAGAAAGTTTCTGACTAGCATTCTTGTGATGAAATGTTTTCTGAATGGGGGTTACAGAGCAAAATTAACTTTGATAGAACATGAGAAATTCGTCTAAGTTTTTTTACGTTTAAATTGTTTCTACTTACTCTTTCGTTTTATAGTTATTCTCCATCAGTGACATACGACCCATTGATTTAAATAGTGAAAGTGAACAGTAATATTAAAAATAATAATAATAATTGAACTAAAGCTAACTAATTTTCATTCTATTTTCATTGTACTTGAAATATTTTAAGAATGAATATTATATTGAATATTATATTGCTGATTCCACATACTCTATAGTTTAAAAACTTCATATAGATATCAGTTTTTACCATATGAAAGAGAATATAGAATTTATCTTTCGAACTTGACCTTTTCTTTATAAAAATTCTGAATCATCAGATTATTGTAATAAGATTGAGGCACCAAAATATAAAATTAAGTAAAAGTAAGTTAACATTTCTTTCTTTTCGTTTCTTATGGGTTATACACTACGTTTTTGACTGTTTATAATATAATCTAACCATTTAAAATTTTCTTTACCGGGTGGATTTTGGAGCATGGTTAAATCTATACCATTAGATTTTTTTCGTAATATTTAATAGTGAGTGAAAATATTCATTGAGTAAGAAATACAATTCAGACATATTGTGTTTGTTGTACTTATCATTTTGTCAATTTAAGTTTCTTAATATTCGTATTTTCACGTAGCTCAAGCATACAAGCTTTTGTTACTATTTTACCTGTGTAGGAAAGTCATAGAAAAATCACAAAATTAATGTTCTTGTAAGGTTCAATTTAATTGTTAAGGAACAAACCGCAAAGGAAAACGGACATTTGAAGGTTACAACTCATTGCGTTTGAACCATTAATTCTCAGGTTAATAGCAGAGAATTAAATACTTTCTAAACAATTTTGGCTATGCGAAAACTAAATTAGATCTGTGGAAGAGTTGTAAGAAACTAAATTAGAGCTGTATATTGGACTATGTAAATTTAAGTAGAGAATTATATTGATGTATATTTTGAAATGTTTAAAATTACATTTTTAATAGTAACAATATATAATTTATTAATCTTCGAAATTTAAAACTAAGAGAAGATAATTATTTAAAATGTAAATAAAAAGAATGCTTAGTATGGAGACTAATTTACATTTAAAAAAGTTAGGAAATTAAATTCTTTCATATAATTAATAAATATAAGTGGTGTATTTTTTACGAAAAAGGATTGATCATTAATTTGATAAACAAAATAACTGTGCAACATTGGTGCATAACATATTTTCATTACACACTATAAATACAGTGTTTGAGATACTCTTCTTCTGATACCTAGTACATAGTGTCGCGAATTATCGTATCCAGCATCGAAATTGAGCTTCCTTCCTTATAAAAAAGTAATCCATCTTCGGAAAGCTATCGTTTTCATAATTGGGATCTACGGATACCCCCAAAGATAGATTTTATCAAGAGAATCAACTAGATTTATATCTTATACTACATCTTTGTGAATTACTCTATCACACCGCTGCAAGTTTGAGTATTGAATTTCTTGATCAAATTAAGCAGTGTAATCAAATGTTGAAAAATGCAAGTGCTGAAATTCGAAACTCGGTTCTATTTAATTTCATATCATGCTTTGAATCAAGAACCCATCATAAATTATGTCTTTAGGCAGTTAATATTTTTTTCTTATAAAAATAGTCCATTAACTTACGAGATAAGTTATTAATTTACACTAACTAATGTATTCATCGCTGAATTTGAAAATAAAAACAGTTGATTTAGACGATTTGTATAAGAAATATTAATGAAGGAATATTTATAATATTGTATAAAATTTATAGTTTGGAATTAACTTAGTTGACTAGATATATTTTCAATTCATTACAACGTTCAATAACTTCAGTTTATTGAATGGCACACTATTTTCAGTGAGTTATTATTAAAGATAAGTAGTTAAATATTTAATTTAATAATCTTTGCTATTTGGAATATTTAAATGCTTAATGTATTGAAAATAAAATATTTGTATTTAATATAAAAATGAACCTTTATAAAAAGACGTCATTACAAAAAATGAAAAGTAGATATTTCATAATTCTCTTTACATTGAAAAGTAAATGAAAATTTTAAATTTTAAAATTAAAAAAAAAAAAAAATGTATTCTAGTGAAATTGAGTTTTTATTTATGAAATAGTCTTTACGAAACGAAGTGGACTCAGACCAAACAAAATGCTTGGAAATCTAGGAAATCTAAAAATGTGAATTACGGTAACTTAACTTTGTGGGAAGACAATTTAAGACTATTATTCATTGAAGAAAATTTTAAACTTCAACTTAAACTTTGTAACACAGACATTTTTTTAAATTTCTGAATTAAGTATATCAGGTATGATATGCCAAATGCTTTCATCTCTCTTGCGTTAGAAGAGTTTATGTACCATTTGAATAACACAAAATAATCTTTATAATTTTTTTATGGTGAGAATGAGAGAAATTCTTTCTATTTGTTTAAAAATATCCCATATCAGAAGTTTTTAAATACTCTTATGTTTCGTTGACTGGTAATTGTACAATCTTATTTGAAACGTGTCAATAATTGTTAACAGTCGAAGACCAAATAAACTAAATGCTAATTAATTCTATTTTAATTTCAATTGCCAATATGTTAATATAGAGTAATGAAAGTAAGTATTAATTTCTGTCAAAATAATGTCTTTTTTAATTCGTCTGCGTTTGTGTTTGCTGCCAGATAATTCTCAAACGAATTGACCTATGCTGTTTAACTTCCCATTGAACCTGTCATTGAAGTTTTCATCAAAATAGCTCATGCTCATAAGCTAGCTGTCACTGAAATTTTTTTATTGATCAATTACCCCCCCCCCCCCAAAAAAAAAAGAGATAAGGATCGATTTTTATCGAAATCGCTGAGGTAATGCCTTTTAAGGTGTTGCAATATCCCTACTCCCGAAATTTGCTTACAATTTTTATAAAGGCATACAAAATTAAAAAACGAACGTCGTTAACATGAGAGTTCTCTTTCCTTGAGCATTGGCCATCAATGACTATTCTTCCTCCATTTCACTTACTTGAGATGAATAATGTAATAATTATCACGCAAAGTATTGTCAAACTTTCCAAGTTGGCAGATGTCTGGAATTTATATCGTGTAATTGAAAGTTGTGAGATGTTCGTCACTCTTGGTTTTTAATATAGTTTTACAATAGTTTAATATAGTTTTACATATGACTGGCAAAAAGGGGTAAATTTTATTTAGAAACAAAGAGATAAAAAGCATTTACATTTTAAGTATAAAAATTTAAGATGTATTTTAATCGTCCTGTAAATATCATTACTTTTCAATCTATTGTTTATATTCTACGCATGTTATATGAACTATTAAACCATTTATTAATATTTCAAAAGTTCAAAATATATCACAAGTGACGGTGTACTTTTTTTTATTAATGCATGTGAACCTATTTGATAAACCAGTATTGGAATAGATTATCACGCTTATTATATGCTTGCCATAATATATTGTCATTCCTCTATATCAAAAAAAAAAAAAAAAAAGGAAGAAGATAAGAATCCCAATACAATCCTAATCGCCTTACGTTAAGAATTGACAGTTCTCAGCTAAGGAAAAAACACTGTCCATTGTCAACTGAGCTAAGCATTTTTGATTTCTCAGGCCAAAGAAGATCCCAGAAGGGATAACCCATCTCAATCTCACATTAGACATCGAAGTGAAATGTACACAAAAATAAAAAACGGCGAGGCAAGTTTGCTTCAGCTTTAAATGATACCGGATGCTTAGTATCCTGTTGTCATCGAACACCTTGAGAAAAATCGTGATATCGCTTCTTTCGTTCAGTACCTTAAACTTAGGAGCAGGTGGCAAGGTGTGGCAGCTCAAACAAAGGTGGGATCCTGTCAAGGATTAACTAGTGCTCCATCACATGAGTTAAACCTTTGTTATTGATATGGAGGAGTTTGTGTCAAATGCTTAAGCAGAGATAGAGTTATTTGATGTTTATAATCTTTACCAATGTTCAAATAAATTAACTATGAAGAATATATGGTTAAGTGAGCGAAAAATACTCTCAAGTGAAATATGAGAGATTTACTCGATTTTTAAAGATATTTTCTAATTATAATTTTAAATTAAAAACTCACTTACTATTTTCGACTATATTTTTTAATGTAAAAATATGCTTTTTAACGCACATTTGTTTTCTTATTCAACTTTTTGTTCTTTTAGAAAAAAAGTATTTTACTATTTAAATTTTCATACTTTAATTATCAGAGTTTTAAAATTTCAATTACTCAGGTGATTTAAAGAAAACGACAAATAAATTAAATTAATTCAATCTTTGTATGCATAAAAAATGTATTTATATAACTAGCTGTAATTATTTAAAAGCATAATAAAGTAATTAAATGTCTCATTAATCTTCTCTTAAGTAAAATAATTTTTATAACCTTTGAAGTAATTAACACGTTTTATTTGAAACGATATTATTTAAAAGCCATGAATCCTTTCAAGAAAATTTTAACAAGGGTTTGATAAACCTCAATTTAGCCTAGTTTTGATAAATTTTACATACAAATCACTTTAAAAGTTGGTTTCTAATAACACTTTATTAAAAAGAATTTGAAAAAAAAAAAAAAAATTCCCATCTAAAGCAAGTTGATCCCGCAGAGTAAAAGTTTTCATTAATTATTGAAAAGCTAAGTAGATTAAGGAGAGGTATGTATCAAAAAGTAACTTTTGCGGATTTTTAATTTTTTAATTCTTTTCTATGCCATATAGCTATTTTATCACTAAAATAAGTCTCCGTCAAACAATCCAAAGCAAAGCAATTTTTTTTAAGACTATTGTCAAATAGAATTGTTTGTAAGTGTAAAACCGTTTGTTATGATATAAGTGAAAAGATATTTCGAGATGACTTTTGTTAAATTTTAAAGAAATTCCAACATTTGAATATTTTTTGTTTTATATTTCTCTTTGGTTTTAGTTTAATCTTTTTTTTTTTTTTTTTTTTCCCTTCTCATTTGAATATAGCATTTATTTTTTAAAATAGAGTTTATCGCTGTTATTTGTGAAGTATCAAGACTGACTTTTATGGATAGTTTCATCATTTCTTATTTTTAACCATGTGTATATAACGCTATAACTATTTTCTTAAGAAAACTTGATATTTACCGTGTAATGTATCAAATTAAATTGCATTTTAGAATCGGGAATTTGATTGGTTCACATGCAAGTGTTGAAATTATCTTTTTGAAATCATTGAATCTCCTATGCTGTTATTTTCTAACTGTATCATGTAGCGTAATATTTTGTAAGTTATAAATTATCATCCGATTTTAGCTGAGATTAATTTTACTAGTGCAGAAAAGTAGGATGACATAATTTTGACAATGGAGAATATTTTTATTAATAACTTTGAATTTTTGAATATTTTGTGATAGATCTTACCATTAAGAGAAAATTTGATGTTATATGCACAGTTCATTTTCTAAAGTTTATCCATTGCCATGTCATTGCTGACATCCCATCCATGTAATCAAAGCATATCAAAAGGACTAATTTTTTATCTCAGTCAGACTGAACTTGGACATTGCAAACTGAAATCTACAGGAATAAATAATAAATATGTTTATGGTGATATGAATTTATATGAAATGTTTATTGGTACTATGAAATTATATGAAAGGATAAATGTTTATTGATATTATGAAATTATATGTTGTCGTATCAAAACAGACTAGACAATGCAAATGCTACTTTGAACATTCATGTATTTAAGAGTTTAAATTGCTTAATAGTATTCTCAAAGAATCCTCATTGTATTTTTTTACTTACTTCCCTTAGCGTTCGTGAGTCTTCCATCACTTGAGGTTGACACGATGTATAGACATCATCAGAATAAATTGAGTGTCTTTTTTTTTAGTAACATTGGTGGTCTGTTAAAAGAATTCTATGAATCTCGAATCATTGGAAAAGGTGTAGTACAATACTATCGAAATTGAAGATCTTTAGCTACTGGAATTAGGGCGGGTTAGTCGAGTCAATGATGGTTATTATGAGATTTCTTGCTTAAGATAACACGTATCTTTTTAGTTTCATCGTTTTTTTAAGAGCGTTTATTCCGAGAATGACGTTTTTTCCTTTCTGAAAAGCTATGTGTTAAATATATCGATTATATCATTTTTTTTTATGACGAGATTTGAAGCGATAATTGAGTGACTCCGTTTTTTAAGGTTAAAATTAAATGAATTTTAATCTTTTATACATTTATCGTTTCTCAAAGGGTTCTGAAATTGATTACTATGGGTGATAAATCTCTTGAATAATTTTTTTTTATTTTTTTCGGTGAGATTGGATCATAAGTTTAAGGTGAAGTCCTGCAACTTTTTCTCATAAACTGGCGAGTTTTTTTTCTAAAGTAAATGTTAACTGATGAGAAAAGTAAGTTGATATTTTGAAACATGACTGATTCTTCTAAAACATTTATACGCAAGCATAAAACTACTTCCATTTGTTCTTAATTACTTGCAATTTGCATGTTAATAGATGCAGTGTTATTTAAAGGAAACGAGAATAAAAGTAGAAGTTAGGTAATACGACTCTTTTAACTTTTCTACTTATGTATATTAAAATAGTTTTTTTAACCTTAAGTATAAGAGAAAATTGTAGGAGGACAGTTGGGAAATTTGAGATGTAAAGGTATTCAATTCGATTGAAACTTATTATTTTATTCAATAAAATGAATTAATTTATTTGGTTTGCGAGGCAAGACTTAAAATATCGTCATTATAATGTAAACAGTTGAGTGATTAAGAAAGAATATATTGTGAAAGCAGTTTTTCTTGCTATTCACAGAATAATGGGGTCAAGTATTGTACTAAGTGGAGTTGTGTGGGTTATATTTTCAAAATCAATTACATCTGTTATTTCTTAAATAAATGAATTTTTTATTAAAATGTGAATAGAAAATATTTGTAAAACATAAAGTGCTACAAGGAAATATAGTCATCAATACAGATTGCAAATAAATGGGGTAACTTCATCATTTTTTAAAATATTTTTCAGCACTAGCCTCCCATGACCATATATTGGTTGCTTTTCCTTTTTAAAATTTGAAGATAAGAAAAACAACAACGTTTGATTTAAACTTATAAGTTAATACGTAATGCACGATTTTAAAAAATGCAAATAATTATTCTGTAAGCCATATGATTTAATACATAATTAGTTTTACTTTGGTTTTCAATATTTTTCCGATTAAAACCCTCACTTTTTGTAATATTTTTTTTAATCTTATTTTTAAATCTCAATATTATGTTTAACGTAAAGGTAATGAGAATGAGACATTTTTCTTTAAAAATTCTGATATCAAATTTTCAATTGAAACATACGTTTTGAAGTCATAAAAGTATGTTTTAACAATTGGTCAGGGTGTGCACCTGTGAACATGTCTCATCTGTCGAAAAGTACTACTTTTGCTTTTCTAACGCTGATTTGTAAACGAATCTAGGAACTCGGCAGTGTTCCTCCGTCATGTCCGATGTCAAAGCGGCAGACATGCAAGTGTATATTATGTTGACAGAGCTTAGGCCCATTTTCGACCCCTCACAGCTCAGCTTCTATTATAGCTAGAACCCTGATGTTTTCCCATCATGTTGTCCGGGGTGAGTAGACGGAAAGTAACATAATTGTTAACATTAAACCAGGAAACATGGTAAAAAAATTGAAAATCGCCGAAGTCTCCGGAATTTTGTTTTTCTCCTTCTTCTGATTCTGGCCAAAACTTTAGCCAGGGTTACAGTCAAAACTATTTGATGATTTTACACCATTCTTTTTTTATTTTTCTCAGCTTGATTAGAGGAAGTTACTTTTGTATGATTTGATGGGTAGGAGGATCATTGGCCCCACGGAATTGATCCCGATACTTAGTAAATTTAGCCATACCTATAGCTTAAACACTTTAATATCTTCATACCATTCTTTTTTTATTCCTCTCAGCTTGATTAGAGGATCAGCCTTTAGTATAAACTAATGAGTTCGAGAGTCTATACCCCCCAGAAATGATTGCTGAAGTGGGGAAATTTAGACCGGGTAATGGGTAATGACTGATTAAAATGGATTAATGGATTTCGGATGTTCACCTTTCACTCACTTTCAAGAAGAGACTTTAATACTTCAAGTTGAAGAATTAAAATGGTGTAATTAGAAAAAAAAAATTACTTATTCTTCAATTAAATTGCTTATTTATTAAAGCTCTGAAAACACGTGTTTCAACTTTTTACTTAGAAAACCACTTTCAGTTTAAAATAAAGTTTTCTTGGTGTCTGGTCGAATTTGAACCACGCACCTTCTGATCACTAGCCTGATATCTTAATGACTAACCACTAAAGCTTGCTGAATTTTTATTAAAATAATAACAAGTCTTATATTTCAAACTTAAATCGAAAGTGGTTTTGAGATGTATTTTTATATATTTATTCGTATGAGAAAGATGGTAATCCGCAATTTCGCATAAAAAGCAAGTATTTTGTTTGTATGTTTTACTTACTTTTTATAATGACTTATTTTTTAGGATATAATTGCATGTTTTTGTATTCAAGTTATGGGATAGGTACATATTTTTTATTATGAAATTTTTTTCTTGTTGTGGTTCGGAAAATTTCTTAAAAGAAACGAAAAGGATTTGGATTGCAAACCTAACTCTCTCTACAATATTAAATCATGATATTTATTGTCACTCTCGATACAAAGAGTAGTATGTGAATCTAATGGTGATGTCGCTTACGCCATTTTTTTCTTAGAGCGTCGACATGATTATTCACGTTAAAATATCCATTGGTCGTATCTTACTTATTTAGAACATATCAATTATTTTTGTTGTGTTTGTTACCTCCCCCCCCCAAAAAAAAAAAAACGAAAAAAAAACCCAACAAAAAACTAGGCGTTGTAAAAAGAGTCCGCCAAGTAAAATAATCAGTCAGAAAAAGTTGAGAAATCTTATGTTCGCCACCAAGCGGCCACGTTTAGTTTTTTTGGGGTACTTGTACACCATCAACTAAATTGGGATTATTAGGGCAATCAGTACATGGCAGGCTAGAATTTTTATAAAATTAATTTCAATTCAGGTTAATGGGCGCAAAGTAGCTGACGTAAATGAAATGAGATTAATCCGAAATAACTGTAGCCTGCCAAGTTTTGATTGCCTTTGTATAAGTACCTCATTCGTACATTGTGAACAAGTACCCCAAAAAAACTAATCGCGGCCGCTTAGCGGCAAACTTTTGTTTTCACAACTTTCCTAATTGATTATTTTACTTGGCTGGCTTTTTTTTACAACGTCTAGTTGTTTTTTAGGAGATTTGATTTTGAACGCTGATTTTTAAACGAGTTTGATTTTCTACGTTGATTTGTAAACGAATTTGATTTTGCAGAGCATGTTTATTGTTTGGTAGTTACTGCAGTGTATTAAAATAGATGGCGCTCAGATTTGTATATTAAGAGGGAGTCTGTTGCCGATACTCTTCAGATTTGATGTCCGATCCCAACAATTTATGCTGACATAAATTGCATGTTAAAATGCTAAAAAATAAGTTTTATTATAAATGTGTTGTGATGTCTTCTGTCTTCAAAGTAAAAGCAAGAAAAACGCCTAGCAGAGAAGTCTTCATTTTAAGGATAAGTTTTACAGTGCCGTTATTAATTACGAAATATTTTATTCAGTCAGAGATGCAATGTTCAAATTCAATGAGTAGTAATTTATTTTCGATATTTATCTTTATTTGATAAAGTTTTTAAGGATTTTTAAAGTTGGGAAAATAAACTTACGTTTTTAATAACTCTTGCCTTTTAATTTTTCTTATGACAGAACTACTTAAGTTACAATGAAATAAGAATATTAGAAATTATCATTTAAATTCCAGTAATGCAAGTGTCACGCTTATAGACACTCTGAATTTTACATTCGTTTTGAGAATATTTTAATACACAAGGAGTTCATAAATGCAGTTCATTTGTTTAGAGTAGTTTATAGCCTTTAGTAATTAACAAATTATAAAAATTTATAACTGAGATTACGGTTACAAATTATATATAAAAATAAAAAAGTAAATAAATTTTTTATTTAATTCAAACTGTCGCAAATGAAGGCTGAAGAGCAACAATTATGGAACAGATATTCAACATTTTATCAGTTTTTCTTTTTAGTTTAAAAGTTTTCCTACTTTTCCGATAAGGTCCATATTATAAATTTAACTTTACATAATTCCTTAAAATGCCACATTTTCATCTCGTGGTGAGAATTTGAACTTATTTTTTTCTTCAGACATTTTTCTCCCTGCTCTCGGTAGTATTTACAAAACATTTTATGAAGTGATTTTCCTCTATGTAAAAACCAAAACACAAATTATTTCAAATGTGCTAAAATGAAAAATTCATGTTATTAGAATTTGGAGGCGTCGATGATAAATTATATGCATAGGAATAGATAAATTTTCTACTTAGTTATTATAATGTTTTTTATATAGAAAAAGCAAATCAATTCTAATATTAAAAAATTAAAATAGTAATAAGACGGAATATAGCAAAAAGAATGTAATAAAAATTCACTTCTAAAATGGAAATGTGTTTAAAATATAATGTTGTTTCTTTTTTTAGAGCATTTTCTTTTATATTTAATTACTTTTCTCATATGCTATGTTATTTTTTATATTTAAGTTTTGCATTGTATGCACTTTCAGGTCAACCAAATGACTAGTTGGATTGATGGGAGCTTTGTGTACAGTACTAGTGAAGCTTGGGTGAATAGTATGAGGACTTTTGAAAATGGGACTTTGAGAACGGATTCCAGTGGGAAGTTTCCTCCAAAAAATCATGAGAGAGCTCCTCTCATTAACTCTCCGCCAGCGAGATATTTAAAAAAACTCAGCCCGGAAAGAATGTTTCGTAAGTTTTATTCTGATTTTCAATAAAATTGATTAACACCCAATTCTCATGAAATAGAAAGGAACATATCTTTGATTAAGAATCTTCCAATATATTTTAATCATAATGTTAATGATTCTTTACTTTCGACAGCACGTAGAAATAATTTAAAATAATAATGAAAATAATAATAATAATGAAAATGAACTATGAGATTTATAAAATTAAGGAACTGTATTCAGCCTGCAAAAGTTACTTTTCTGAATTACTATAGTAAAAAATAAATTTCTCATAACTTTTTTTAATTGAGTTTGAAAGGTATATGGATTGTTATTATACAAATTATATTAAAAAAATAATACAAATATCTTAGTTCAATAAAACTTAATTTATTTGCTACAGTTAAATTATATTTTGGATGTATTAATTTTAAATCGTCATAGAATAAAATTTTGAACTACAAGTGTGAGTTAATCATCTGTAGATACTTATAATCAACGTACAATATTTAAAATATATTAAATCTAATAATGAATATTTTAAAATATTCGATGCATCTAGTTTAAACATGCAATATTCAAATTAAAAGTTAATATTTTAATTCTTAATAACTGATTTAATTGCATTTTATTTATTTTTTGTGACAAATGGACAGTTTTAAGATTTCTGCGGTTTAGCTTAGCATCAAATTGTAGGAGTTAATGAAATGATATATTGAATTAGTCAAACCAAAGTTGGACAAAGCTCTTTTAATAATTTGGCCCCCTTTAAGATCATGAAAAACGAAGTACAGAAACTTATTAGGTGTAAGAAATCATGATATGTAAAGTTTTAATTTCATTTTTTTCTTTTCTAAACATTTTTTAATGTAAATTTTTTTTAAAGATATTCATACATGTGAATTTTTAAACGAATATTGCGTTTACATTGTGAATACTATACGACAAATTTTGAATGAAGTTTTTATTTTTTTAGTGTTGGGTGATCCCAGATCAAATCAGAACCCAGCTATTCTGTCGTTTGGAATTGTATTTTTCCGTTGGCATAATGAAGTTGCGAAGAGGATACAGGAGGAAAACCCTGACTGGTCTGATGAAGACATTTTCCAAAGAGCTAGGAGATGGGTCATTGCCTCACTCCAAGTAAGTGTTTCATGCTTTTATATTTTCATGATTATGTTCATTCTTATGTTCAAAAAATTATAAATCTTTAATCGAGTGCTTCTTTCTTGGTGAATAAAGAAAAACTTTCTTAAACTATGACAATTCCTTGATTTGTATAATTAGAAAGATAGTAGAGTATAAACCTAATTTTATATATCTACTTTGTTTCCTTTTTTATTTAAATTCTTTTTACTAACTTTATTCTTTATTTTATCTTTGTGGGTGGCTGTAAAATCCTACTTTCTATCATCCAATTGAGCTGAAACTTGAAAGATCGACTCGTTGTCGATGGCAATGCATGCTATTAAATTGGGGACAAAAAAAATTAGTGGATGGTTTTCTTCATAGTAGTTTAAAACCACAAAAAATTCGAGCAGAGCTCAAAATTGCTTAAATAATTTGCAGTAGCTTATAATTTTTCACCATTTTAAAATGTCTTAAATCTTGATATAAGTTATATGTACAGTACATATATCAGCATCTTTATATGATTAGCTGTTATTGTGCACAAAAATAGGTCGTTTAGCGTACAAACAAACTAAACCAATTAACATCTTTATGCCATTAATTGAGAAAGTTTATTAAATTTCTTATTTTTATTTTGAAATCATCCATCATTAAAAAATTTAAAAACAATTTCTTAGTGGATTAGTTTCCTTCCTATTAATAAAACATGAAATCATGTTTAGAAAAAAACAGATTTATTTTTTACTCTTATTAAATCATTACGTTGTTTTATAAAATTGTCGGAGTAGTGCTTCTAAAATGATGCATTATTAATATTTTTGAGAATTTTTAGTGCAGGTATATTTCATTTTCAAATTTTGAATTGAAACACTACGATTATTATTTTACAACATCCTTAAATCAGTTTAATTACATTACCAGAAAAATTCTTTGTTGGGAATTCTTTGAGCACTTCTCTATTTCAAAGAAACGTAAAGGAACTGGTTATGCTGGTATAAATTAATACAAACGAGGTAATTGATGTATCTATATATATTTTGGTATAATGAAATATTTTTTTTGCGATTCGTACTAAGCGATTTAGTCTTGCAATATCGAAATAGTTCAGCATCGAAAAATGGGTCACTTTTTCTCAAATGCAACCTTTCTATTGGATAAAGAATTACCCCTTTCAGTTCCTGTTTTCTTTCTTTTACGAAATGTGTAGATCAAATTGGATCGAATCACGGTAATGCAGTGCCCACCTATGGGTGGGGCTGTGCCACATAAACATTTTAAGGTAACCAACTTACAATCCACACCTCCAAAGATTCTGATACACGTTTAATGTGTTACGTATAAGCCTTGTTTTATATTAAGATGGACATTAGTTTTAGATTTGTGGGCTTGGTCAATTGCAAAAGAAATTACACGTTATTCTAGGAATTTACATTATAAGACGATTCCCAAGAAACAGATTAAATCGTTACGTCATAAACTAGTATTTTTCGGTTTTCATTATTATACTTTTTGAAATAATTTTTTAAAGATACTTGCTTTTGAAATATATAATTTAAATTTAATGTTGTCCATGACATGAATCCATTTTCCAACAAGAAAAGTTACCTCTACAATGTCTTTTTTTTTTTAAAAAAAGGGAGTAGGCACTGAAGTGATTGTGACAGATATCTTTGCTTCAATTCTTCTATTCTAGATGCAAATATAAATTTCCTTAAAAGACATCCCTGAATGCATTTTCCCCTTTATACTTGGATAACTCTCAGTTGTACAGAGCTTGCTCGGTTTTCTCGCAGTATATCAATAACAACCAACGTGGAACGTGATTCTACCTCTTCATATACCAATGTCAAATCGATAGTGTACATTTTATTGTCCAATCTCGGGTCAGTTTTCACCTCGTTACAGCTCTTTTGTTAATGTAGATAGAACTGTTATGCTTCCCCACGCGTATAAATTCTAACAAAAATAACAAAATGATTTTTTAAATTTTTAAAAGAAATCCGGTGAAAAATAACTTTGAAAATCACCAAAATTAAAAGGAATTTTCTTTGTTTTTGCTCAAATTTTAAAGCTAAGCCTAAAATTGGAACGATTAAAGTAATTTAAAAAAAATAAATAAATAAATTTTGGATTTTATATATCGCTATCTTAATCTCGAAAATGCGATATGACTTTTGTAGGGCTTCATTGAGAACATATGCCTGAATTTGCCAATAAATAATCGAGGAAAATAAGAATTTTACCTCTTAGCGTATGACAAAAACTAATATGTGGATATCCTATTTTTAGTTTGATGTAAGACTTTGCTATATTAAGTTGATAAGAATGTGCTGGAATTGGGATTTTGAGTATAAACTTTATAAAGGCTCTTTATAGTATCAAAATGTTTCGAAAGTAGCAATTAATTGAGAATTTTTCTCTCCCCACGATGTATAGTGCTGTCCTTGTGTAGGAGCGGTTCCGTGGTCGCGTCTCGGATAGATCTAAGCACTCTGTTTTTAAATTCAAAAAGCACGTTGGGGATTCTGACCTAGTTTTTCGTCGGGGGATTTCGCAGTAATTTCGTTTCAGTTTATGTGCGATTTAGCCCAAGGAAAATAACCTTAACATTAAAAACCTTAATGCACCTCAAAATGTTCCTAAATTTTCTTTAATTAAAACTTCTTTCTTGTAAGAGCAAATTCTCATTCAGCAAAACTTAATAAAAAAATTTCTAGAAAGCATGATGGACGATGATTGTAGTTAGTAAGGAGTTCATCCTTCCTCATCTATCAAAGCCAACTTTAAGTTGAAAAATCAGGCATGCACACATACCCCTATTTGAGGATGTAGTCTTGTTCTGATTGAAATTCCTCTATTTTTATCAACATGTCAAAATATTGAATTTAAAAGTTTTTTAATGAAAAAGATCGGTTCTATTAATGAGATTGTGTATAAGTCTCTATTATCTGTGTCGTGTTTTATGATAAGTAAATTCCAAACCTATTTAACCCTTTGCACTCCAGTGGTGCCTCTCAGGCGCCACACGATTGGATGCCAAACTACGAGAGGACCATTAGGTGTGATGCGGAAATTCGATGCAAGGCCAATGACTGTGTTTAGTTTCTATGAAGCAAATCCATAAACACCAGCCGAACCTAAAATGTCTCGAGTTGCTGATTCCTCCGCGAGATAAAGGCCTGGAGTGCAAAGGGTTAATAAATCTGAAATATTTAAATCATTTCACTACCTAAATTCTAATCCTACTCGTTTATAAGAAAGCTTAAATGAATTAAACCGATATTTTTAAGAAATTCAAAAATAGACTGCGTGATAAATAAAACTGGTATCCATAGCAGTAATTTTCTATTTAGCTGCTAATCGGCAAAAATTGTGAAATCAATAGTTTTGTCATTTTGTGCCCTTTTCCATAAACTAATCATCCTAACAGCAATAGATAGATGTATTTTTAATTATGTTCTCGAATGTCCATTCTCAAAGTTTTTGTATGAATCTAATGTGAAAGAATGCTTGATTCTAATTTAATACAAAACACGCAATCATAACTGTCTAGCTGTCTATTTCACTTAATGGGAAGATTCTTGTAATGAAGAAGCAGGCACCCTTCTGAAAAATTAATTATATTTACTTCATTTTTTAGTTGAATATGCCCGTATCTATAGTTTGGATATAGATTGCTTCGGATGATTGTGAAGGAGTAAGTTGAAGAAATTTTACTAATGGGGGGGAAAAATAAAAAAAAAATAGTTGATTCAAAACCGTGGTTTCCGAAATGAAGTTGTCTGCGTTCTTAACTTAAAACCTGTTTGTTTATTCAGAAATTCATTCAACAATTTTCGATACTTTTTATGTAAATATAATTAATATCGAATATTAGGAACAATTTACCGAGACTTGATATATTTTTAATCTTTTCTTAATTAATTTTATCATGTGGCACATTTATTTTTTGACAGAATATAGTTATCTATTAAAAAATATTTTGTACTCATAACAGAAGTTATTCATAAAAGAAGTTTACGTCATTAATTCTAAGACATTATTTAACATAAGAAAATTACTTTATATTTGACGATTTTCTTATTACAAGTAAAACTAAAATTTTTTATCGTGCCTTAATATTTAGTTTACGATTGAAATTGTAAATCTGCTTTTTATAAATGTTTTTCCAAATATTATAAATCATAAGTTAATAGTTATTGCTTATTTTTACAACCTATACGCAATCAACAAATTTCCTTTTATTTCCAACGCTTGGGAAATTAATATAAAACTGCAAAAATAACTCAAAATTAATGCAATGAGATGGTTTTGTTGGAATAATCATCAAATGTTTACTACAAGGACCCACATAGCGAGTTGAATTGGACCATGTAAACATTGTATAGATTAAAAACCAATATTTGAAACTAGTAAATTTAAAGTTTTTTTTTTTTAATATTTAAATTGTAGAACATGTCGTAGGATAACATATTTACTTTCCAAACTACCTTACACACGAAGCTAATCCGTCTAAGTAACAACTCCTGGACAGCTTTCGGAATAATCTGCCTCGAATCATTCCGTGTGGGGTAGACAACTGTAATTGCCGCCATAATTCCTTAATAACCATCTTACATGAGGAAGCTTCGAGTGGCGAGATCCTTAAACTTGGTCTTCGATGAAGAGTAAAAATAGCGCGCGCCCTTCTACTGTATTGGCGGAAGCCTCAATGAAGCATAATTGCCGAACTGCAGAGCAAAGAAAAACAGCGGTACAAAATTGGACTATTATCTTCCAAAGATGGCTATGGGTGTTTAAGAGGTTTCTTCCAGATGACCGATAGTAGCTGCATTGGGCGATAGTAGCAATGGTTGTGGAGTTTGTTGCTGTCAGAGTTGGAAGCGGCCTGTGATATACGGCCAATCTGGATGTAATAGAAGAGTCATTTGGCATTTGTTACTTATCTTTATCTGAAACATGAAAAAATTACCTTAGTTTTGTTATAGGTATTGTTATGATAATCGAAGCGTATTATATTGATATCAGTAACATTTTATCTATGATAGATACTGTGGTATTTTATAAGAGTATTATGTTACCGCTAGGGAAATGAACTTTTCATAATCATGTTTGCATCAAAAGTCTGAAGGCACCCTGCTTTTTCGTGCTATGGATTTTGGAAAATAAAAATCAAATTAACTTTTTTTTTTTCACGAGTAGAATTTAAATGGGAATCAGTACAGATGGTAATGACATTTTAATTAGTAAATTAATTATTTTGAGCAAAAAGAATTAAGTTTACGTTAGTGTATACGTTGTAGTAAATTTTATGAGTTTTGTAATATTTATATTGATATTCTAAAGATTATGTTTCTTGTGAAAAAGTAAACATTATATAAACTACACTAAAGTTAATTTTTTAACATCTACTCTAATCCTTCAACTACCTTAAGTTTTTGTCCTTTTTTTTAAAACATGTTTTGTTTGAATTGCACTTTATGAAAATGTATTAAAAATCAGGTGATTTCATGGTGAATTCCAAATAACCCTCTTGATAAACAATTGAAGGTTGAAAGGGAAAAAAATTATTGAATAAAATAAAACGAGAAATTTATTCAATATTGTGCATTGCCATTATGAAGCTATTGATGTGCATTATAAATAATAAAAGGGGACATAGAAAAGAATTTAAATGTAGAAATAATGTCAACCATATATGTTGAAGAAATATTTTTTCTTCTATTTTAATACTTAAGTATTGTTGAAAATTGTGAAAATTTAAAATTATTGCTCTCGTTTCATTTAACGTTGGAATATTTTCGCATATGTGATAGGTAGAGGATAGTCCCAACGCATTTATAATTTACTAATATATAGATGTATGAGGAAATAAGAGTTTTTCGCACGATTCAGTCCGGTTTATTCGCTTATTAAGATATTATTAGCAATTACGCTAGGTAACAAGCGTGATCAGGTTTCGTACTTTTTTCTAAGATTGGTCTTAAAAAAAGGAATCCAAAAATCACTTCATAATTATTGTGATCATAATTTATCTTCATGTAGTTAGAGCATGATTTATAGGTTTTTTTCATAGATTCGCTAGTTTCCTTTAAAATCGTCTATAGAAATCTAATGCTTTTGTATTTAAAAACATATTCTTTCTTAAGTAAAATTATTTTTTACTTTGTTCTGAAGTTATTTAACGTAACTAAAGAACTTGTGTAAGATGTTGAACAGAACATAGGAGGCGTATAATTGAATTGTACAATATTCCACCGTAAAAATTTCATGTTCAGCGTTTTTTAAAAAGCGTCCTTGTATTTCTGATTCCATATTCTTTACAATTTGTTACTTATTAGGTGTACCTTTTGGTGTTAGATCATACCACTTAGTTTTTATTGACTGCAATCATATTTGCATAATTTTTGTCATTATCAACCATTAATGCAGAAAAAAAATCTTTTCGATGAAAGTTTATATGATAAGTATTTATGTGCAACTAAAACTATTTGTAAATTTTTGGACGAACACAAAATTGTTTTGTAGCGAAATTTCCCAAAAATAGTTAGCTTAACCCAAAAGTACTATGGGATATTTCGCGTCTTGCTTTAAATGTATGCCTTGTTGTAATTTAATTTTTTTTTTTATCCTTCAAAAATTTAACTCAATAAATTCAATTTCCACTTTATAAAGGTTTTCATGCATATTGAAAAAATCATGCAACTTGAATTTTCAATATGCATTAAAACATTTTTATTTTAAGTGCTCAATCGCTTATTCAATTTAAAAAACATTTATTCTGCGAAAATACTTGGATTATACCTAAATAATTTATTCAAATGTGTTCCATGCACCACGCTTAAAAATGTCAAGTATACTTTAGATTAAATACTATCTTGCTCATAAACAGGTTGAAGAATGCGTTAAACTGTATTCTAGAAAGGTTAAGTGATGACAAATACCTTGGCTATCCAATGTAATATATTCACTATTGCATACCGAAACCATCACTTCTAATGAGTCGTGCTCTGATAAATCAAAGCATAACTAATTCGCCAAAGGCATGCAGAATATTAAATATCATCAGTCAACCATTTTTAATGATTACAACAAATTTATCCGTGAGGGCTTTGTCACATTCATACTATCTAATCACATTCATATAATTCTTCACACAGAGAGAAAAAAGACGAGATCTTATAAAGATCACGATGGTATTCATAGTGCGTAGATTTTAATATTTGACATGAGGGCATTTACCTTTTTAAGTCAGACATAACCTTCAATTGTTATGGATTATGAATTGAGTGATTGCTAGGGTACTGTTACGGGTAAATATGTGAATTATAAGTTGGGTGTAATTGCAGACATTTATGGATATGATTAGGATAAAATGATATAGATAGCTTTTTTGATAATACAATGTATAACTGTTTTGGTCATTGGGGCCTTTAGGAATGATGGATTTGGGCACGACTTTGATTTTTGATTCTTTATAAACAAAAACTATTCGAGTCATGATAAGTTATAACTTAAGTGGAATATGTTTAGCATCTCGTTTTGTTGATTTCTCCCCAGTGATTTTTCTGTTTACGGACGATATCTCCCTTCTTATATTATTATTTGATTATTTCAATGCAAAGTTTTATGAATTAAAAATTATATTCTACTATAAAAAGAATTTTTATAATGTAGATATATATTGGAATATAAAATATTCGCGTTCTTGAAGAACTTCTTTTGTTTAGAAAGAAGACATTGCAGATTCTTTCTAAATTCCTTTAAAAGTGGTTTACTTAATTTAACCAAATGGCGTAACTTTTCTGAAGCTTATTACTTTTGAAGTTATTAAAAAGTTATCGAACCTTTTTGAGAGACGTTTAATTAATGAGGTGTTTTTTTTTTTTTTTTTTTTTTTTTTTTAATAGAATATAGCTAGGCATATTTAATTTTGGAGCCATTTTTTCTATGAATGAACTTATTCTGATTGAACGTGAAATTCCACCAATCATATGTATATAAGTTAATGTAAACTTATTTAATTGCAGCTGAAAGTAATTGAATTCGTGATTTGATTTTGAAAAATAAATCTAATGTGTTCAGTGATAATATAGAAGCGAGAACAGCATTTATTGAGAAAAGTCTATAATAATCAAAAGGAAATAGAAAATTAAATCCATCATTATGAATTACAATATATATTAGAAGAATTATACATGTATGAACTTTACAATTTACAATTGAAATCTTCGGTGGTTATGAAAATCAAGAATTATGAAAAGTATACGCAAATATATTCAAATAAATTACTATATGTCACGTAGTTAGATAAGTAATTTTTTTGTGGTATTAAATGAAGGTTGTAACCAGTTCTACTCTAACTTTTAGAGCTTATAAAAGTTGCATTAGATTTTCAATGTGTTCGGAAAAAAAAAAAAAAAAAAAAAAAAACTTAAAATGTCGTATCAAGTCCGTAATTCATAAATATAATATTTTTTCTTTTATGGCTGAATGGTATTAATGGTTGAAAATCGTAGTTCTTAATTTCCTTTAAGATATTTTTTGAATGTTTTTTAAGTAATGTATACAACACACGTTACTTATTTCTGTTTCGTAGTGATGCCTTACATATTTGATATTTTTTTTTTTTTTCATCCTTCAAAAATTGAACTCAATAAATTCAAATTGCACTTTCTAAACAAAAGGTTTTCATAAATATTAAAAAAATCATGCAACTTGAATTTTCCATATGCATGAAAACATTTTTCATTCTTTGTCAGACCCTAAACATGACACCTGCTGATTCAGTAAACATTTTACTTCAATGTATTTCAGCAAGAATTCAATAAGAATTTTTAATTACATAATATGCATTTCAAAATTACTTCATTTTATTTAAATTGTAATTTAAAATGAACTGAAAGTTGTATTATAAAGTGTGTTAAGTTTTTAATTTGGTGCAAATTTCAATAAATAGTTTTAAATAGTGAACACATCACCATTCAATAAGTTTGAAAATATTTTTAAATATTAGGTGCCTTTGTAGGTGCAAGTATTTCTTTTTGTAATACTGATTGTAATTACGGATACCATAACATTTAACGTAAACATACCTGCTGGTACAAAATTCATATCAGATCAGTGGTAACATTCAGTTCATGTAAATCCAATTTTATTCAATTTTCAAAGTTATAAGCATAATACTGTAATCCACGTGGTAGAAATATCAATAGATTAGTTAATTTTAAAATATTTATATTTCATTATATTTATCGCCTTTATCTTTAAATATGGTTGAACAATTAGTAATTCCAGTCTTTTTTACTAAACATACATTACCAAAATAATAAGATTCATCATAATATAACTTTTTTATAATTATTAATTTTAATTACTCAGCTTGAAGTCATGTTGCTCTGACACAGTTAATTTTTTCTACTTATTTTACTTAGGATTAACAATACTTAGCATTATAGAGATTGCAGTAGTTGGTGATTCTTTAACAGTCCCTCGTTTAAAGATTGCAATCTCAATTTCAAATCTTTCTCTTTTTGGGCTGTCTTTTTCCCCCCACTTGGACCGAAGGATACTAAAACGAAGTCACGTCTTAGCAAAATGTCTATTAATCACCTTTTCACTTCCCCCCCTTTCCCTGATTGATAGACAGGTCAAATCATTGAGGCCAATATAAACACGTAATCATTCCCAGCATAAATTCGGGTCGCTTTCACTTTCATGGAAACGAAGGCAATTATTCCAGAAATCGAACAACAAACAAGTTTCTTTTCTTATTCCTTTCTCACGCTCTGACTGCAGGCAGCCTAAATTTCGACACTGTTGTAGGATTGCCTTTTAAATATGTATTCAACAATGCTCTGATTTAATCTTCACGAGAAGGATGGTAGAATTATGCCAATCAATCTCTGATTAAAAGACGTAATATCAGAATGAGTCAAGTAATTGATGTGCTTGCTTTGGTTCTTGGTGTTTAGATTTCCCTTTAATTGAATATGTATAGCGGGAGAACACAATAACAAAGGCGCGTGTATTACAATGATTGAGTGCGTACAGAATTGAAAATAACAAATGATTGAGCTATCGTATTGCATCATGCCAAAATCCACTATTTGAGGTTGCATATTTTTTTATTTTTTTTTTAATTATAATACTCGTGCTCGATTAATTAAATTTTCTGCATTTCGTTAATTGGGGGATGAGTTGATTGGGAAACTTTCTTAATATAATCACAAATTCGTTTCTATTACAATTCATGATTTTGAAGCATCATGTGGTACTAAATCAACATATTAAAATTTGGGTGGATCGTTTTAGTTTCAAAAATTCATTGCGGAGAGCATCTTAAGTAAAAGCTCCAATAAATCGTATGCAATATTCACAGATCAAACTACAAATTCTTAGAATATGAATTGTATAAAATTATATTGATCTATGGGATCTGTAAAAATGCACAGGAATTTATAACAGGGAGTATAAGAAATTTGGATCATTTGTAGACTGCATGACCATCAACATTGTGAATATATGATAAGCATTTTAATTATAGTATATATAAAATTAAGCCAACCTAACCTCATTTGTTGAGAAATATCAAGAGAATTTGTTCATGGATATATATTGATTTTTTTTTTTTACAAAAAATGTGTATTCTAAAATTCTTTCTTGCATTAATGAGATATTTTTAATGATATAACTTAACGATAATCTTTATTTAGTTTGTATAGATAGCATAATTGAAGAACTTCATGTAAATCAAATAGAACCAGTTCTACATTGCTAATTATCTAACCTGCTTTTTGAATGAAAACAAAGTGTCACATTCCGCACATCAGTTTTTTTTATCTGTTAAGATATATGATTATTAACACGTACTCTTTGATGATTTCATAAAAGTATTTTTCAACACATTTTATTTGGTACACAGCGCTCAATGCATTGCTAAAACCTGCCTTTCCATATTTTTGAGTGATGCCCTTTAATTCACAAGCCTCCAACTCCCAATTTCCTTGCTAAGCAATCAATCATTCAGATAATTGAAGCAGCTTTGTGAAAGTGCTAACAGCTTTAAAGAATTTGATGGATTTTAATTGCTAGTACCTTTTAACTGTAGAGGAAAAAAGTGCCTATAGCAATTTACTATTTGAAGCGCATTTTGCTTTCTGATCACACACCAAAATTGTTATATAGCTTTTAATTTCTATTCACTTTCGGTGCTTATTAAGTACGAAATATGTTATATTGGCCATAGACTTTAGTTAAAAAATAACACTTCTATGCCATTAAATAATCTATACAACAGAATTCTATACAACAGAATTCTATTCAATAAATCAATTGTAATGACAAGATTGAATTATTATTATTATTAAGTGAATTTTTTGACGTGCGGAGAATAAAGCTGCATTTCATTTGTATTTTTAGTTTTGCTTTATTACATTATTTGTGCAAATGTGTGCTTTTTGAATTTCAAGTATAAGTGTGAATGTTTCAACTGAAATTGTTTTATTTCAGAGTATAATTTTATATGAATACGTTCCTACATTATTAGAAGAAGAAATTTCTCCCTACTCTGGTAAGTTTTTAAGCATCTCACTACATATTTTAGTTTGTAAACTTGCATTTATAGCGGTCAACAAATGACTATGTATTTCTTCACAATAGTATATCATGTTATTTAAAAGAAGGAATTCAACGTCTGCTTCACGCAATAAATGAACTGTGTAGTGTTAACTTCATTGTGTTTCATATAGGATATAAACCAGATGTTCATCCGGGAGTTAGCCACGCTTTCCAAAGCGCCGCTTTTCGATTTTCTCATACGATGATTCCTCCTGGACTGTATAGGCGGTAAGTTTCCACGATTTTTTCCCCCTTTGTTAAACGAAATCGTGCTTTTAATGTTCTACAAATTTACTCGGCTAAAAAGGTTAATGAGGAGTGGCCCGTGGGTAGGGAAGCAGAATTTAGCACGGTTTTCTACCTCTCTCATCCACTGAGCGTGACGTAAACCACTGTCTGGAGATATGCCCCAGAGGGTTTATTGGTCTGTTTCAATGTATTTTCATTCTAAATGTATGTTTTAGTTTGTTTTTATTATTGAGAGAATACGAATACATGTGTTTGATAAAAGTATTCTTTTCCGCTGACAATTATAAAAAGTAATGATATTGTTCATAAAAGATGTAAATACAAATACATTAAAAACTAGGGGTGTGGAACATCGCACAACTTTCAATTACAGGCCAGTATGGCTATATTATTTTTTACAATAATTCTTGTATGGATCATCGCCAAAATAGCGATTTTGGCCTTGTACTTTTCAATAATCCTTATATCCTTTATTATAAGTGAAACTGAGGGGAGAATAAAAAACGATCGTTGATGAGGTATGCTCAAGGAAAGAGAACTAAGTGTTGAGAGCATTCATTTTTCAACTTTTTACGGCATTAAAGGATTTTTACAGGGATTTCGGAGGTGGGAATGTTTAGAACACATTAAGAGGAATTAGCACAGCGATTTTTATCAAAATCGTGGAAGCCGTTTTTAGCAATCATTGAAAAACATGATTTTTTCAATGGCAACTACCTTACTCTCATGCGTGATTTTGTTGAAAAACTTAATGGTAGGTCCCATGGACACTAGCAACCCGCATACCAAATTTGAACATCGTAGGTCAATTTTTTCGGCAGTTATGCTGACCACAGAATTGGGTAATATAAAGTAAAAACTATAATATGAAGTCTTGCTCAGTAAATACATTTTCTGGTTTATAGATGCTACATTGCAAAGACAAATTATTGTTTCTGTCAAATTTTACTGTTTTACACTTTTATCCCATGGTGGCTAGATAATTTTTTTTCATGGTATATATTTATGTTGCTTGTATTACATTTGATTGATTTCAAACTGGCATCATTTAATTTAACAGTGTATTTAAAATATCGAATCTAAGAGTAGTTTTCGTTTGATCATTTGAAAAAACTTTAAAAATTTCTGTAAATTTAATAACTTCTAAAACAAAGAGATAAAACATTTTTTTTTTATTTGAAAAGCCGGTTGAATAAGGCACTGGAAATATTTCGTCATGTCTAATAATTTCAAACAGGTTCATATTTGAAGAAAGACAGTCAACATTTAAAAAATAATTAGCACTCACTTTATAATTTATCATTTAAAGTTGCATGGTAATAACCAGGTGGAAAAATAAATTCCAATCTTGGTTGGCTATTTACCAAAACTGTGGTCGCAACCCCATGTCTTTTAATCAACAGGAGTCAAAAGACATGAAATTAACTTCTGTGTGTCATTTTTCTCGAGATGGTATGCACATCTTAACTAATGGTTCGAAGTAAATTGATAATTTGAGTTAAGTGGTGCGTCAGGGGGAGGGAGCAGTAAAATAATGCGATAGACGTCCAATTTATTCCTCACGTATGGACCACCCGCGAATTACATCAATGGATAATTATTTGCGACAAACTCTTTTTTTTAAATTTTTTTTTTTAAAGATAGTAGCTTCAGAAAAGCTCTTACCGAGAATGCGTTTACAATCGAATGAAATATGCTAAGGGAGTTGATTGTATATATTATTGTGCAATAAAAAAAAAGGATTTGACTATTCGTTAGATTATTTTTTTGGATATCTAATTTAATGGTTTTGTGCACTCTTGAGTGATGGCTTACTCATTAAAATTTTTTCGCAAACGCTCGGAAGGTTTTGAGTGAAATAAATTATTAGTTATTTCGATAAAGCTTAAAGTTAAATATTAGTTTTTATAAACAGGGTTTCAATGGGAATGCTGTATTGATGATAAAAGTATCATTACACTGAAGTACTTGAGAAAAGAATTCAAATACAAAATGTAACCAAAATATAAGAAATTTTTACATTTAAATTGACAGCTATTATTTTCGATATCTGTTTTGATAGCTATTATTTTCGATATCTATTTCGATAGCTATTATTTCGATACGTATTGATTGATAATATTAAAGGGGTCCAGTACCGAAATTTCTTCAAAAATCCCAATTTTTTTTTCTGATTTTAAAAAATAGTTCATACATTCCTGAAGAGAATGATGTTTTTATCTTATTCCTCGGGTGATTAGAACGCCACAAAATTACCTGTGATTTAAACATCACTAATGGCGTAACACCTTGAAGCGTCTGCTTAAAGTGCGTTTTTCGAGCACTAGTGTTTTTCACAGATGTTGCATATTCAAATCTCATTCAATTTGCATCTCCAGAACCATTAACAATTGGCTATTCAAATTTTTGGAGCATTTAATGTATATAGTTTTAAATATTTTGTTTTCACAGAATTTTATTTTTTTAATTCTGTTTTAAAATATAACATTTAGCGTAAAAGTTAATATAAAAAAAAGCAAAAATTTCAATATTTTAACTTTGAGAATTTTTAAATTTTTTTTAATTCACCTATCAAAATTCTGTGAAGACAAAATTTTCTTTATATAATTATGTAATACAGAAAGCCTTCACATTGAAAAAAAAAAAAATTTCTCGACTTATATCAAAATACGCAAACATCAATTATTATGGATTTTTCTTGGTTTTTAATTTTTTTTAAAAATAACTAAACACAATATTTAAAAAAATATTTTTTCAAAGATATATAAATAGTATCTCATACATAAAATAAATTTTTGACATAAAAATGTACATAAAGTTTTTTTTGTTTTCGGTACCGGACCCCCTTAAGAATGTAATAACATTCTAATAGTAAGAATGTAACATGAAGTACATTTGCGGATTATTTGAATTTTAGATATTCAGTTGTGAAAAATGCAATTACGATAGTAAATATGAGCTTTTATTTTATGTAGATAAATGTGAGGTTATCTTTTAGTTTACAAGCATACTAATAAACTAATAAAATGCAATAGGATAAAATCAATTATGGTAAATGCAAGGATAAAATGCATATAAAGAGAATAAAATAAACGAGGATTTAATTAGTTATGATGCATGCAAGAGGTTAAAATCAATTATGGTGAAGTTATTAGCTATCTTTAAGAATATTGGTAACTATGGCCTTATATTTGAATCATCAATACGAGACGGATAGTAAATAAACATAATTGAATTCTGCGATTTATTAAAAAAGCTATCTAATTAAAATTCTGAGTCATTGTTATTTTATAATTGAATGATTAATAAATTAATGGTTACCACATGTATATATATATATACATATGGTAGCGGTCAAATTATAAAAAATCCTTTAAAATCGTTAATTTACAAGCTACAACGTCTTTTGCAATTTGCCGACTCACATAAACAAAAAAATTCGGTGTTTTGAAAAACGACACGGCGACGTCAGGGAGATATTGAGATTTGTAGTCGCTAGAGCACACGTTTTAAGTGAATCTGCATTCGAAATGCTAAGATATTCAAAGATACCAGTGTGGTTGGTTGGACAGTTAGCCGAGACAATTCCTGTATGTAAACTTTTCTCGAAACGTGAAGTTGCTGCAAATTTCTTTCATCATCTGATTCGAAATCTAATTGTCCGTAAGTACTACAGAATTTATTGAAATGGTTTTGTCAATCTGAGCCTAACAAAAGTATTAGTTCTATATAATGGGCTAGAAGCAATCAGCGTAAAAATCCAGCTTTTGGCATCACCTAAAAATTTTCTTCAACAGTACCACTGTGACGGCAAACTTTTACAAGATGTAACTGGATAAGACACAGTTGACATAATAATAGTTACAGTCATGTGAAATGACATAGAGCAGTTGCTTCCGAAGTTGAAGAGATAAAGCGCCTAAGATTTCTTCTGATCACGCAACAATTACAGTTTATGAAACTTTGGAGCATTGGGAATAAACAGAAAATATAAAAGTTACGTGTTTTCAAACGAAGGCATGCATTCTGATTGAACAAAAACTTGATCAAGAACTTTCTGTATCAAGCATGCAAGCTGCATGTCTGAAATTGTGTTAGATGGTTCACAACACGATGTTTCTTCTGATCCCGATACTTTTCTTTTCCAACGCTTTAAATAAATTTGGAAATCCTTTGGCGAGAGCAAATACGATGCATTCATCATCGATGCATTCACTGTTGAATCTGTAGCAGACAGAAAGAATGACATCATTGCGTTTGCCAGAGAAATGTTCCTCTTTCTCAACGATTATTTTGAGCTGTTGGAATTGGTATTAACTTTCTAAGGTAGCTCTTCTCTTGGCGTACCGGGATATTTTATAGATCCAGGTGAACTTCACTGGGTAAGATGGATGGTAAAAGCCATACAGACCATCAATATATGGATATTCAAGGAGAAATTCAGACTAAGAGAGAAGTAAAAGCCATTGTTATATTTGTTTTCTGCATCTACTTGAAGTTGTTTTTTCTTACCTTTTTCCCAATGGCTGTTCCAAATACGCTAAGCTCATCGTAAACGCTATTCCAGAGCAAAGCTCGGAACAATTTTCCTTTCAAATTTACTGAGGTTCTGTGAATTTGTATTTACGAAGCCACTCTATTAAATTAATGGGATACTTATTCATGATGTTAAAAATTGCTGCTCCAAATAATAACTTGAAAAGAAACTTTATGACTACAAGAACATCATTGAAGGTATTTCTAATGTCACAACCAAAAGGTTCTTTCTCAACTTTGGTATCTCGGAAAAGAACTTGTTTTTTTCTCACTTTTTAAAGAAATGCCAGTACAAAAACCACATCCAAAATTATTACAGCACTTTGCAGTGAAAGTCTGAATTTAGAGAATATTATAAAGAAATTAACTCTCACCGTAAACGCTATCCATAAGCAAAGCTTGGAACAATTTTCCCTTCAAATTCATTGAGGTTCTATGAATTTGAATTTACTGAGCCACTCTATTAAATTGATGGGTTACTTATTCATGATGTAAAAAATTGCTGCTCCAAATAACAACTTGGTAAGAACATCATTGAAGGTATTTCTAATGTCTCAATCAAAAGGTTCTTTCTCAAATTTGGTATCTCAGAGAGGAACTTGTTTTCCTCACTTTTTAACGGAATGCTAGTACAAAAACCACATCCAAAATTATTACAGCACTTTGCAATAAAAGTCCGAAGTTAGAGAATATTATAAAGAAATTAACTCTCACTGTAAACGCTATCCCAGAGCAAAGCTCGGAACAATTTTCCCTGCAAATTCACTGAGATTTTGTGAATTTGTATTTATGAAGCCACTCTATTAAATTGGCGTACTTATTCATGAAGTTAAAAAAATCGAAATAAACTTTTTGCACTTTTATGGTCACCATTTTCATCATTTGTTCTAAACATGTAGTGCGAATGGAACCTCCTTCGTCTAAGTTTTTATCAAAGCAAATTTGAAATATTTATTTCAATAGAAACTCAGCTGTATCTGTATAATGTTTCTTTCTTTACAACAAACTTCATGCTAATTATTTTTATCCAATTAATTTATTTTAAATTTACATTATTTACTTATTTCACTTATATTTGTAAATTGGTGCTGCATACAGATTTTTATTTACCAAAAACTGAATATAAATTGAATCAAACTTCAGGAATGAAATGTTTTGTTTCAATTCATAAAATTAAAATGCATTTGTATGTACGATATTAAGGCACATGAATTTTTTTTCAATGTTATGCATCCTACAAAACTTTTTTTCAAGTAGATATGGTGGATATTGGAATGCTATATTTTGTATGCAAGATGGAAAAATATGCTCATGCGACCAATTTATTAATTGAAAACCCACAATAAGAACTTTTCATAAATTTTGAAATTAATGGCACCGTTCAAGTACTAAATTAAGTTGCTACCTATTCCCAAAAGACATTTTAAATGATTTAAATTTTTTGAAATGTTCTGATGGAGAGTTCGTAAATAAATGAAATCCAAAAATTATACAGTATTCATTTACAGTGATAAAACAAATGTTTTTTTTTTTAATTAAAAAAATGTTAAACGAGTTTGAGAATGATTAAGTAAACAAAGGAATTTAATTTATGTTTGACATTCCACTAACCCTCACAGTTCCTGAACGTTATATTCAAAGCCCCGCATATCATTTATCCGGATCCTAATTGAAAACGTCAAGTTGATGGGCATCTTGAAGGACAGCATCTTAAATTATACGTACGATGATCATCGTTAATTACTGAGTACTTGAGTCATCAAAATCAAGTTTAGCAACAGTATCAAATGATACTTTAATAGTTTGGGTTATTATACAAGATAAAGGTGGAGACGTACGCCCTTAGTTACAAATTAGCAGTTAAAAGTCAACGTATGCATCGAGATACAGGATCGTTCATTCTTAAGAATGAAGGTACGCGACATCTATAATTGTTGAGGCAAAAATAGAAGGTAATTAAAATCTGGACACAGAAAAAAGCTGCTCCGTCTCAGTAATTATGATGTCAAAAAGTATCCCGGACTTGCATTTCAAAGAAAATACCGGTGACAAATTAGAAATCTTTTCGTATGTATTTTTTTGGTACAGATACACACAAAATATAGTAAATTTTGATATACTGAAGAGGTTGGAAGAAAGATTAATCAATCGCGGAAGAATATTTATGGACATATGCAGTAATCGTGGATACAAGAAAAGGACTTCCCGCTTTTGGAATTGAAAACATTTATTTACATGAAATTCGTGTCGCCAGAAGATAAACTTGGGTATGATTTAAGGTTAGTCCAACCTCCCGACATAGAATCTAATTACTTATAAACGAGCATTTGGTAGAGTGTTTTTTTTTTTTTTTTAAAGCAAACGTTTAATTTTTAGTCAGGGTTACGATCTTGTATGAAGTGTAGATCTCCATATCTATTTATCACTTTATTCACATAATGCAAATAAATCATTTTCGTCAACTATAAATTTTATTTGTATATGAAAATAAGGATCTACGCTAAAATTTTAAATCTAAGTTATATATTAGTCTTTAAAACATTGGTCCATTTAGAAACTATATTTTGGCGAGAAAAAGCACGAGTAACCTGAATTTCGAAAAGTATAGACTTTTTGAGGATAAACGGAATATTAGACGATCTGTTTCTTTCATAAAAATTAAAAAGCGACAAATTTCTAAAAATAAGAATATCATTTTCTTAAAACGTATTACAATTTTGGGTCTCAGTATATAATTCAACTCGTTGGGTATTGTTTTTTCAAAAAATTCGGCTAAACGTTTTTTGAAGACAATAATTTTTTTTTACTACTAGTGTTTATCATCATTGAATAAAAATTCAGAAAGATGTTGGAATATTCTACCGGACTCTTTCGGCCATATGTGGTAAAAAAAAAATCAAGTGTCTGTTGTAAAAATGGTAGTTTTCTACATGATCTGTTAGTTTCAGGGTAATGTTCGATGATGTAATAGTAAAGACTACATTTTACGAATGGTTTGGCGTAAAACTCGCGGCTAAATACGATAGACTCGTAGCTAATTACGAAGAAGTAATAATTACTAGATTGGTAATATTATTTGTATTCCCTGCTAATTTGATAGTAGTCATTGAGGTATTTTGTCATGTATTTCAGGGTTACGCCTTTTGAACAGTTTTAGCAAAATACGCATCAGCAAGCCCACTGTCACCTAGATATAATGTTTATGGGGCAGTGGCAGACCCCCTAATTATTGCTCTATTAGTATTTCTCTTCATTCCATATTAGTTTCAGAATGATGCTCTATGAGGTACCTAAAATAGCAGTCACCTTCCTATCTATAAGTTCCAAGTTGGGTTTAGGATTTTCGGTAATCTTACTTGGTGATTTTTTTTTTATTTACAGTACATATTTAACTACATTGAAACTCTCATTGAAAATATCTTTACTAAACCGTAAAATTAAAAGATTGTATTTTTTTTATTCAGAGATGCCAAATGCAATTTCAAGAACACTTTAAGTGGATATCCTGCTATACGACTCTGTTCTACGTGGTGGAACTCAGAGGTACATATACAACTATTTACAAACTATAATTCACAAAATGAAACAAAAGATAATTTATTGCATTTCATTATATAATTGTTTATTTTGAAAATTGAGTGACAATTAAAAAAAAAATCTTAATATCATAATAAATTTGAAATAATTTTTTAAGTATAAATAATACTTATTTATATATTTATGTTAATTAAATAAGTACAACTTTACTGAAATATCGTAGCTTACTTCAGAGTAGTATGTTTTATTATGCACATGTACCTTTAACATAATACTCTTTCCTCAGTATTTATGTGTAACATAATTAGCTTTAAAATTTTTTTGGGTTTTTCAGGAAGTTCTCTTAGAGTCGGGCATAGAAGAGTTATTGATGGGTATGTCTTCACAAATATCCGAACGTGAGGATGCTATACTGTGCAGCGATGTACGAGGTAATACTCAAGTGTACAATATATTACTGCCTTAATATACTTCTATTATGTTTAATTTACAAATAATTATAAGAGTGAAACTATTTTTCATCTCATTTGGAGTTCGAACCACCTAATAATTATACAAATTATATGTTTTCTCGACATCAGTATCTTTTTGAAGAATGGGTTGAAAACACTGTATTTTAGCAAATCTAAAAACTGTAATGAATTTTATTTGAATACTGACTCAACGACATTTGAAGGTTGTAGTCCGATAATGAAATACCATTAATGTGTGATGTAGACATTAAATGTTAGTATACCCAAGACAAAAAGAAACCAATATGATTGTTAAACTTTCGAATCTATACATTTGAAAGAAATAAAAATTATGAAGGCCATTTCTATTTCAGAATTAATAGATAATTATGTTATTTGATCACCATAATTTTCTTCTCTTTACAAGAATATTTCTTCACTAGAACACTGATCTGTCAGCAGTTACAGAACCTAAACTAGCGAAGGACATTGTTACGAAACGCCTCTTTTGCAAGACAAAACACAGCATCCCACCTAAATGTTTCCTCAAAAACCTCTTTCAGACATAACTTTTTTCAGTGAGGTATCCCCAGCTGTGTGTACATGCGTGCTCGAATAAGATATTTCAAAATACCTTGATGAATCAACGAACCAGTTAAAAGAAAACGTATAATTAACGCGGGCACTTTTCGCAGAGAGGTCAGGACTGCTCTGAATTTCTTTTCATCGCTCGTCCTACAAATCGGAATGTTTTTTTTCATTCTTTTTGAATCTCTCTCTTTCATGCAGTTGCCATGATGAAGAGTCCGTGAGGAATCGGATGATTGACAATAGCGAGCAAGCAGGTGGGTGGAGTCACAATCGGGTGCTCGTATCGAGAATTGTAATTCAAAGACCAACGATAATTTCTGGAAAACGAAGGGTGTATCAGGGTTAAATGTTACAAAGTTAATAATTACCTGCTTAGCGTGTTTTTTTGTTTGGCTGATAGGTTTCATTGGAGTTTCATGAGCAGGTCAACGAGATAAATTTTTGAGATGGATGAATTGGGTGTGCAGCAAGACTACGATTAAAAAGATAAAATTTCTAAAAGAACAAATGTACTCTACTTCTCAACGAACCTGAATTTATATTGGTTGATGGATGCTTGTTAACTGTCCATTTTGTGCTGATTTTCATTTCTTTTGTTAATTCGGATACTATGCCGTAACTAAAGCAAATAACTGAATGTTACATTTAACATATGAAACTAGGTTAGTTTTATAACCAGTTTATACAGATGAGTTATAACCTGAAATGTCTACGGATTATTTTTCGTAACTATTAATAAATGTAAGTTAGAAAAAAAGTTGGAATTTATACATTATAAAAATGTTTTAGCAATGGGCGTACTTAAAAAAATAAAATAAATAAAAAATAAATAGTTCATTACGTTATAAATGTTAAAATTTATTTCTTCCTTTCAATGTCTGACGGGGAAAAGTCTGCATTGTAAGTATGATAATGAAAAAAACTATACTTACGGTAATATAAAATCTTAGTTTTGTAAGGTAAACTCAATAATTAGCCCAATAAATATTGAATTATTTAATTACAGTACAAAAAGAAACATATTAAAAAGTTCTATCTTGTATAATTTATAAGCAAAACTATTTGAAATAGGGTGCTACACAGCTTTTTATTTTGCCCTTATAAATGTGATATTACTAAAATTTGTTTATGTACTAGAAAACGGTAATTTTAAAAGAATTAATGTCACTTAAAATTTATGCGTCGGTGAATGGTTTTAAAAATATAACTTTTCTGTATAATTATTTCTCCCTCTTTTTATTATGATGTAAGTAAGGACTATTTTTTGTTGTGATACTTTGATGTTATAATTTGCATGATAATTACATGTTATAACCACTCAGTGGGTTGAAGATAATAATTATTTTGATTAATTTACGATACGCAATTCATTATCATTTAATACTATTCAGTGGTTTGTTAATTAGTTATTCACTAAAGTACAAGTCGTAATTCACTAAAAGAAAATTGTACATCAAATTCAACGAACCTTTTACTACAAAGCGATTTTTATTGCAAATTGAAACTATTTGTTATGAAACGTTTGTTTTTCAAATACTAATATAATCTTCAAGTACTTGAACTTAGCTGTACGGTGCTTTAACTAGGGATCCACTGATGGAGTTTGTATCCTAGAAGGTTCCTTACAGAAGAAGGTTGAACTATAAGTAGTCACGATGCTTTCTAAGATATATTGTTATACAAGCAGAATGGTGTGATTTCTCACAATTTTGAAACATAATTGGGAGGAAATTTCACTAAAACTAGGGGTGTGGAACATCGCACAGCTTTCAATTACTTTATAATACTGATGTCAATTAGTGCCATTTACCTTTTTTATATTTTCATAATTCATTTAGAAAAAATTGCCAGTTTGGCTTGTTTAAAATAATTCTTGTATGGCTCTTTCTCTCTCTCTCTCTTTTTTTTTTCTTTCTTCAAACCTTCGCCAAATTGATGATTTTGGTGAAATACTTTCCGATAATTCTTATATTATTCTTTCTTGTACGTGAAACTGAGGAGAGAAGAAAAAACGATCGTTGATGATGTGTGTTCAAGGAAAGAGAACTCTGTGTTAAAGGCATTTGTTTTTCAACTTTTCACGCCATTAAAACATTTTACGGGAATTTTGGATGTTTAAAACATCTTAAGAGGTATTACCACAGAAATTTTGATCAAAATCTTTAGAGCCGTTTTTTTTTAGCAATCTTTGAAAAACAGGATTTTTTTCCCAATGGCAACTACCTTATGCGCATGCGCAATTTTGACGAAAACCTTAATGGCAGGTCCCATGGCCACCCGCACACCAAATTTGAACATCGTAGGTAAAATTTGTTCGTGTGTTATGCTGAACACAGACACACACACAGGCAGACCTTTTTTCTAGATTACCTTTTTGAAATCAGGATGTTCCAGAACGTGTAAAAAAAAAAAAAAAAAAAAAAAAAAATTGTTGATCGAATCCTATACTTTCATTGCCCTATGTATACATATGGGTATTTGAAAGTAAAAAGTATCTCCGAAATCTGGAATTAGTCACAGTGTGCATTTTCCCGAACTGTCAGGTCAAGAATAACCAATACAATCAAACAAACCATTATACGATATTTTTGATACTTCGATATGTTTGATGTTTGTATTTTGTATACTATTCATAAGTTAATATATTTTTGTCAATTTTTCATCAATATTGCCAAATACTTTTTAAATAATTAGTTTTTATTATTAAAATATAAACATGCTCACAAAAATAATTTTGAAGCACGATGCATTCTTGAAAAGAAATCCCCTATATTTATACCACTTATACTTAAAACAACAATTTTATTCTTGTATGTTCTATTTAGACGAGTTATTTACGCTCCCTTTTGAATGGAGAATTATTTTAGATATTCAGTGTCATGAGACAACCAAGTACAAACCGTTCACATCCAATCATTTGTAATGCATCAGTTGTTAATGCGGTTGGAGTCAGCACGATCACTCAGCTAATGTTTACCTATTGTGCCTTAGCAACAATATGATAGGTGTCAAAATATGTGTTTCCGCTGTAAATCCATCATGTCTTTAAATGCATTTCGTGATCCGAAGACTCTTACCATCTCCCTCGAGACAAGTTACCTTTTGTTAAATCACGAGTTAGAATTTAGACTGTCAAATGCTTGAAAAGTTAAGTAATTGTAACTTAAGAAAGTAAACTATGAAAGAAAGGCGTAATGAATTTGTAACACTCATGTAAAGATAGAGGTACAGACTTGAATATTAAACAAGCTTCAATAGTTTATAAAGTAATTTTGTGGTCAATATTAGAAAATAAGGAATTCATTGATTTTTAATTTAATTTTCTTAAAAACCTGTTCAGTTTCCTCTCTCTCTCTTCTTTTTTTTTTTTTTTTTTTTTTTTTTTTATAAATCGTAACTGCATGGTTTAGGCGAGGATTTTACACACATTTTAACGTTTTTTTAAAAACAAAACAAAAAACAAATTAGTGGGGTGGAACTACATTTAAATTTGACATGGATTGGTGATATTGATGATTTTCGTTTTCGTATTTTAATTTAATTAAATATTCATTAATTTAAAAATGGCTAGTTTGGCAATATTTATTGCTAATAATTATTCGATTGTGAATTGTTGTTATAATGCCTATTAAGGTGCTTTCAACATCCCCTCCTCCAAAATTTCCGTAGAAATCGATAATGGCGTACAAAGTTGAAAAACAAATGACTTTAACACAAGAAGTCCGGCACATCAACAATTGTTCCCCCACTTGTTGCAATTACCCGAAAGGATAATTATCGATAAACATATCGCCAATAACGCCATTTTGACGTATCTTTTGCCACTTTAACAATTATCGTCAAAAATACCTCCAACTGGCTACTTTTTTTAAAAGAATGAAAACAAGGAAACGGAAGTGGTTGATTACACCAATCAAAATCAAATTTCAATGCAGTGACCAGTATTACAATGTAACTGAAAGTAGTCCACCCCTCTAGTTTAAACACAGAATGGTTCAAAACATGAAAAAAAAAAAAAAAAAAAAAAAAAATCCGAATATTTTTTACCGAACACAATACTTTTAGGGTAATTAAAAGTAAAAATACATGTTAACATTTATTGAAAAGTTTGATTTATTTGATACCCCAAAAAATGTTTAAAAAACCTTAAAAGGAAAAAAAAAAAAAAAAGCAAGAAGTAAAAGTAATAACTCAACTGAAAGTGCTTGAAATTTTAACTTGAAGAATAGTCATTTAGCAACAGCTACTTTTTCAACTAATTCTGGCGTGAACTTTGTTCTCAAATTATCCAAATTGACAATATTTTTAAATCCTTTATAATAACTTCGATTTTATTTGTGTGTGTGTGTTTGTGGCGGAAAAAAGTTGGAGGTACTAATTAATTTATTTGCCGTCATCCAATCGAACTGAAGCTTGGTAGGCTCGCTGTCGATTACCATGCACTCATGAAGTTTTGAAAGCAAAAGAAGTGAATGGGAGGGTTTTGATGGTTTTCTTCATTGTTGCATACTCGACGTGAATTAAAAAAGTAGCTTAAATAAGTTGCAATTGCATTTAGTGTTTATATATATATATATATATATATATATATATATATATATATATATATATATATATATATATATATATATATATATATATATATATATATATATATATATTCTATCAAACGTAGTTAGTTTTTGAATGGCTATCTATCATCTGTGGCATCTCTAGTATGCAGTTTCACTCGCAGGACAAGTTACAATGATTTGACTCGTATAAAAATCTCATTTAAATAATATTTGAGGGTCTGAGAAGCAAAGGGGTCCAAGTGACTTTTCCTAACTAATGAGAAAATACACTTTAAAGTTTCTTATTTATGTTAAATGTGTATGAAAATTATTTGTTCAAATACTAACCTCTGGAAGGAAGATATCACTAGTTTTCATAGAATTTAATTTAAATAAGAAACTTTAAAGTGTATTTTCTTAAAAGTTAAGAAAAGTCGCTTATACCCCTTTGCTTTTCAGGCCCTCATTTATGGATTTAATAAAATCCAGTGGGGAGTTTTAACTAGAATACTGGGAGTATAGCTTGTGTGGAAGCAATTATTTAGAGACCGTCATATTTAACACCTCTCTTTAATGCGGCCTTACTTGTCTTTTATGCAGAAAGAAATTTTCGAGACTAGTTTGCTGAATATCGTTGTATATTTTAGGAAAAAATAAATAAAATAATCCCATTTATTTCCCGCAAATTCTACATCTCCGGATCCTTCATAACTAAAAATAAACCAACAGTCCACCCTATTTTTTTAAGTAATTCGACACAATATTCTGAAGTGATAAAACATTTGGATTACAAATATTGCTTAATTAGTTAATGAACGCGAGTTATGAATGTATCACATTATTTTTCAAGTTTCTCTGGTTCTGCATCTTTTATTAGTACGTAGTAAAGTATGTGCTTTGACTGAGAGTAATCCAAACCATTTCATTACTTTAACAAATCATTCCAATTTGTAACTGGATCTCTGTTTCGGTAAGTTAACTTGAGTGATGTGTATGTCTGACAATGATGTATGAGGTCCTGTTTAACAGTAGTGTATAAATTAGAGGTTTTATATTGTGTCATATATGTTACAGATCGTTAGACACTTCAAAGCTTTAACAAGATCATTTACCTATTCAGTTTCAAATTTCTGAATTTAAATTGTTTGGTTATTTTTCTCTCTTTTATAGGCAAGGAAGATCAGAGGTGGTTTCGTTTCCTTGTATAGGGTCTGCAATATAAAATATAAGAGTTTAATAGACAAGGAGGTGATTTTTTTTGTGAGAAATCCGATTGACTGTCAGTTGGTTTGTTGGGATAAGTCAGGCTTTTCTTTCATTCGAGATGCAATTTCGGTGAAGTTCCCTTTTAAAAAATTACCCAGAAAGCAGCCCTTCTTCATACTTGGACTACTTTCAGTAGTCATATAGTTTTTATTACGACTAGCTTAACCCTTTGCACTCGAGGCCTTTTTCGAGCGGAGGAACCAGCAACTCGAGACATTTCGCGGCATTTTTTATTCGATTCTAGGTTACGGATTCGCTTCATAGAAACTAAACACAGTCATTGACCAAGCATCGAATTTCCGCATCAAACCTAGTGGGCATCTCTCGTGTTGGGGCATCCAATCATGTGGTGCCTGAGAGGCGCCGTTCGAGCACAAAGGGTTAATACCCACGAAATTTTACAGTGTGAATTTTAGCAATCAAAAGACATCCATGCATTCCCCATTTACCCCCGTTTTACCCCATTCTGCCCCTTGGAAATTGATTGAACAAAATTGGAATCTCTATGTTTACCCTTGTTGACATTTGTACCAAATTTCAGAGTTGACTACATTAATTTTCTTGGGATATTTCTCGTTTGGAAAGTTTCGACTCCTTTTCAACACTTTAAAATTAATTAATCATTGTAAGAACAGCTTACTTTTCTGTGCTTACCCTGGTTAATATATGCAATAAATTTCAGAAATATGACTGCATTTCGAAATTTGGATATCCTCGTTTGGAGCATTTCAACTTCTTTTCGATAACTTAAAGCTAATTAATCGAAATCGCATTAGCTAAATTTTTTTATACTCGTCCTTGTTGAAATGTGTGCCAAATTTCAAAGCTGTGACTACAATGGTTGTGACTACATACCCATTGTTTTGAGCGTATGATCACTTTTCGATTCCTTAATTTGGTTCTTCTATATCGGAATAGTTTATTTTTTCTATGTTTTTGTTGACATTTATACCAATTTTCAGAGTTGTGACTTATGAGAAGAGGGATAATTAGTTATGAGTCAGTGAGGGCTTTTATATATAGAGATGTTATTGTACAGAATAGTAATTAATCCTCGGATTCTACAGTAATGTAATTTTAATCATCGATATAGACAAACAACTGGATAGACTGTTCCATTGTCAATGCAAAGAGAAAAACGCGGCCGGGGATTGCGAAGCTGGTGGGATGATTAACCAATCACAGTTCATTTTTATAGTTGGAGGGGAATGCGAAAAACCTTGTTAAGTGTTAGAGTATATATATTTTTTGCACATTATTACTAATTAAGGCTTACTATTGACATTTCTGCTGTGAAGAACCCAAAATTTTATTTTCAATCTTCGGCAATCCATATTTTTTATCCCACCAATTGCATCTGGCAACGGCTTCATTTTCCCAACTTTAAGCCAGTTGTTTATCTATATCGATGATTTTAATGGACAGGAAAAGATGGTTATTCAAATATATTAAAATCATAGAAACTTCCTTTGCCAAATTTTTGTTTTATTAACATATTATAAAATATGACACTAATTGTGGAACTACAGTTCCTTTCACCGAAAAAAAATCACGTTTCAATGATGTGTAATAATATGTTTTCTAGAAAATATTAGTTATTCTGTAATAATAAACTGCTCTGATAAGAAACTCTTTTTAAAAATCCTTAGTTTTAGGCATAATTTGCGTTTTGGTACAGAATCCACTTTAAGCTGTAGGTCACGGCCTGATTAGCCGTTGGATATACAAATAGGTCGTTGAGTGTACAAATCAATTGCGTACCAATCCTCTCACTGAATCCAGAAATTTAAAAGTGCTTCTTAAAATTTCTCCATAATTTCGTTTCCTTCAGACAAGCTGTTTGGACCTATGGACTTTACTAGGCGAGATTTGGCTGCTTTGAATATTATGAGAGGAAGGGACAATGGACTTCCAGACTATAACACTGTTCGACGCTACTTCCAACTTCCAGTGTTGACAAACTGGTCACAAGTCAATCCTAAACTGTATGAAGTCAAACCAGAGGTGAGTGTCAAAGCAATTTACTTAAAAAAATAAATTCGAATGAGTATGAATGCATTTTACTTCACGATATATTTTTATTTTCAATTTTTACTTTGAAAATAGGTAACTGATAAAGTATATGGTTGTAATGCTATATAAGAAGTTACAGCCAAGATGGGTCTAAGATCTAAACTGTGATTTTATAAATACATGACGATTTTTTTTGCCATATAGCGTAAAAAGTCATCATAATAGACATTAATAGAATTTCTTTTACCCTTTCAGATGCAAATCAGGTATCAAAATTGTTTTTGTTGTAGAACTTACAATTAGCTTTATTTATAATGAGGTTGAGCATGTGTTCTATTTTGTAGAGATTGCCTTTCTGAACCCAGAGAGGTTTAGTCGGAATAAGTTCCCAGAAATTGCAACTGCAAAAATTCAACCAGAAATTGTGACCGAAAGTATGGGGAAGTACAAACTTAAAATCAAATTGGGCAATTCTCTGCTGTAAAAACAAGACATTTTAGCTCTTTTTTCTACTCATAAACAAATTAAAATTCTAAAATTGTTATGAATCTAGCAATTATGCTTTTTTTAAATATAGCTCTACTTGGTGACAAAGTTATATGGAAAAATAATTACTTTTACTAGGTCAAATATGCATTTATATCGTCTGACGCACGGGACACGGACATGTCAGAGAATTGCCCATTTGTTAATTGTTGAGCCTAAATTATAAGTGCTTCAGACGTCTGTAATATATCAATTGGAAGGTTTCGATAAAGTTCTAAGTATTAGATACATTTCAACTGAAAGAGTGCTTCTCTAGCAATCATATGAGAAGTTTGTATCTTGCACAAAAAAAGATTGGATTAGAACTTCTTTCTTAGATTACAAGCTTTCTCGTAATGTTTTTCGCCAAATTAACTTATGGCAAAATTTTAGTGTAAAAGAAATTCCAAATAGACAGTTTTTGTTATCAAATGTGGCAACCTTAATCGGGTGAGATTTCCGACGTTAGGTGTCGCCAAATTTTACATGCTTGGTAGCTGGACTTAATGTACGTAGGATCGTGATTAAAGCCGACTTTTTTGTGACAGTAATTATCATAATTCCCTTGTTTAATATCAATATAAGTTTCTGATGGTGGCGAATCGTATACAAAAACGTACTTTTTTTCTGCTGACGATCGTTCGGTCTCATTGCACTATTCTCAACTCTTAACAATGCTTTTAATTTTTTATGAATTGTCATTTATCTCGTGAGGTCCAAGTGCATTTCCATCTTTAATATCCTAATTTCAGATGTTTGAAGCCTTAGAGAAAGCATACGAAGGAAATTTGGAAAATATAGATCTCTACATAGGAGGCATGTTGGAAACAGAAGTGGATGGTCGCCCAGGACCTCTTTTCAGAAGAATCATCAAAGAACAATTTGAACGTCTTCGAGATTCGGATAGATTCTGGTTCGAGAACACAGCGAATGGGTACTGCAAATTTCATTCTTTAATAAGTTTTCGTTTAAAATTATGATTTGCTTTCAGAACGTGTCAGATCTATTAAAACCAAAAATTAAAACAAGTAAATTTGGCAACTACCTAGTGGTCATCTTCTAAGCTTACAATATTTTCAAATTACGATTCCCACTGCTGTAGGGACCTGAAACTGCTTTTTGCAGTACAAAAGTGACCAGTTAAATTAGTATTGTATATTGAAGTAGATCCCACCAGAGTAAATTATTAAATTGCGTGACCTGATGAAGCAAAGGCAACAGATCATTTCATTTCTGAGCCATAACGTTTTGACAACAAATGTTGCTTTTCTGAATTGTTGCAACGAATAAAAATTCATAAAAGGCAATTGCTCATGATTTTTTTTTCTTTCTAATTAACATAAATCCCCATATTCAGGAGTATGTTCTTATGTGTTTTCCTGTTTGGATGAATTGTTATGAAAATGACCTATTTTCTTAAATCTGAATTTACAAAGTTACTGAACTAAGATTTAGTCTAGTTCTATAACAGCAATCAAAAGATTGAATATTTTTAATGTTCTGTATGGTTGACTGTTTTAAATTACTTCTGATTTTTCTCTATTTATATTAATATATTTTAAAATTTTTCTTTGAAAGGCATATCTTGTGAAATATTTCGAAAATTGTTCCCCTTACTCAATAATTATGATTGACTGAAAAAAAAAACACTGACAGAGATTTGATCATGTATGCTTTGAATGTACTTCTTGGTGTATTCGGAGAAATCCAAATACAGTTATTGTGCAAGTGAAACCTATTAAATATCTATTAATTTTTTTTCTGAGACTTGAGTAACGATTTTTTTAGTAATGGAATGCTAAATGATATATTTTCAGATAAATATTGCGAGTTTAAGTGTACGCTACGAAATGTAGCCAATTTAAATAAGTTAATCTCGTAGAGATAATCTCCCTCATTTTTGCACAACCTTTTCACTTTCTTTAATTTTCTTTGATATTAATTACAAGGTGTTGGAGCTTGATTTTTTCATTGAAATTATTATTTGATATAAAGTACGTGTGTAGTTCGTATGAAAATATGAATCTTAAAATGATCTAAAAATACAAAAACATTCAGTATCTTTACAGAATCTGAAATAGCAGAAATCAAAAAATTGAAGTTGCGACACATACTCATTGAAGCAACTGATATTGAATCATCGGGTTTACAAGAAAACATATTCTTTTGGAAAGAAGGTAAATATCGTTTTATTTACAATCAGTCAACTTTAATGGTTCTTTCTATTGAAAAAAAAAAAAAAAAAAAAAAAAAAATTGGCTTTTCTGTTCTATTGTGTGTGCACTGAACTGAGACCAAAAGTTTTTCTAACTTGAAAATATTCACTGTAACTAAATTGGAGTAATTTAAATTCTTTGAAAATGTGCGGACTTTCGGAACGATCCATTGTGTTCGTGTCTGTATAGCATATATGTTTGCTTAAGTATATCAAAGTATCTATGTATCAAAAGATTTTTCTCTTCACACTACTACATTTGCTTGCTTTTTCTTTTTTGAATAGCTTCCTATTCGATACAATTGTTTGATTAATTTTAATCAGCTGTTAACTGATTTCAAAAATAAAACTTAAAACGAGTAAAATAAAATATAGTTAATTAAAAGAAAATGAATACAGTTTCAACGAATAAAATTTCAACAGCAGATGAATTAAACATGTGAAAAGGTGACAATTATCGTCAGATGAATATTATTTCTATGAAAGTTATGTCTTGATATATTTTACTATATGCATAAATTATTATTCGCAACAGTTTCAGTACAGACGGTTAAAATATCGAGATGTGCTTACTTGCTTTAAAAAACTAAATTGCAAGATATAGTACATGAATGTGTCGGTATTTGTATTTTGGTTGCGAATGGTGCACATGAACAGATCAGATAGACGGTTCTTTGTAAAAGTTTTCCACTTTATACAGAATTTAAGCTAAACTATTGATTCCCTTTAAAAAAATCAGAAGATAAAATAAACATTTTACAATATATTTCAGCAAAGATGTATGCAATAAATTTGAATAGTATTGCTTAAGGATTCTGCTTTACTCGAAGTTAGAAATTTTTTTCGTTCGGAATTATTTTGCAGTTTTTATGTTGCCATTGCTAGTGCGCTTTTACGATTTCTTTTCTTCAATTTCACAATGTTATTTAAATGAAATATTTTTTTTAACTTTAAATTAATAAAAGAAATTAAATTTCAAAGTGATAATTCTTTATAACTATGATTTCTCTTTCTATGTTGATAAAACTTATTTGGAAGTATGCTAGTACAAACAATTAAGATAGGCATGAGGAAAGGCGTTTTAGCAGGAGGAATATTTCTTTTTTTAGGAGGAATATTTTTTAATTTTAATAATTTTTTTACAGATAAATGTCTATAAAAAATCCCTTAAGTAATCATTTCATGTTAATACTTTATGATAAAATCTTACAATTTCCCCTTTCTTAGACTTGTATCTTCTCTAAACAACTTATATGTAGGTTAGCAAATAGTTTTTAACTTTCTGCTTGAGTAAGCTATTCGGACAGCTGAATTCAACCATCGTGTCTATGAATTGATGAATATCCCGTTATTTTAGTTATAAGCTCATTTCTAGCATTTTAAATTGCTAGTTTAAATTCAAAGCATGTTTATGGCTGAGTATGATGGATATATTAACATAATACTTTCTTCGTCTCTTATCATGAGTTATTGGCAAACAGTGACATAAAAATTTGTTAAAAAAAATTAATAGAAGTTGTGGGTTGGGCAACTAAAAGCTATATGATTGGCAAAAGGGAGGAACCTATTACACTTACTGTTAACAAGTTATTGAAATCATGTAGTTAAAATGACCCCATTGAATCAAGTCCTTGTCATCTGTATCTTTGACTGTACAAAAAAAGTAAAATGAATGATTATTGCAACCAGTGACAGCAACTTTCGTTTTATTTTGCAACTATAGTTTTCTGAAAACTTAATTAAATGACTAACTTCTGTAGATGAAGTAGTTGTGATAATAACTTTAACGTTATGGTTTGCTTTACATTGAATGTCAAATGCTGTAATAATTTGAAATTTTAAAACTGAAATAGGTTTAAAGAAACGGAATGTAAAGGAGATTAAAATATCTATTTGATTTTAAATATTATTTCTGTTCCTATCACAAGCATAATGAAACATAACACGCAAAAATTAACTACCTCTAAAAAATAATTAAAAAAAAATTTCTATTTATTACAAATATGTATTGCCAAAAAATTATTTTTGGCCGTTTATAGTTGTCTCACTAAGTTGGACACTACTTACTACTTAATTTAGGGTTACAGCTGCATTATAATCTCGACCGATATTTTCTGTAAAATAATTGAAATTGTCATAAATCACTTATAAGGTAAACTAAACAATATTAAAAAAAATTATATGTACAGTGTCCAACAAAAATTCAAACGTGAAATAAAGTATGGCACCGCAGCATATTTCACCCTTATTAATTACCATATATTATGCTGCAGTTTTATTTCTTTCGATGAAAAATTACTTACGAATGAAATATTCAAAAATAAACTCATTTGAATAAAAGCCAGTCGCATTTTGATTAAATAACTAAAATGTAATAATCATCTAATTCGATGACAGCACATTTCTTTATTACCAAACATACAAGTTGCTCATTTTCAAAGACTAGACAAATTACTAGCATCTTACCATGAAGAGGGAATAAGCGGCAAGAAGGGGGACCTCTTAGGGCCCGCGTTCTCCCAGGGTTAAATGCATTTAATTTTCCCATCATTTTTAGATTACGCGCAAAACAGTTCAGATAAATACTAATATGCAATTCATAACTGAAGTTTCGATACAGAATAATGCTTAATTTTGACACCTTAAAAATCATTTTCTGCAGGAAATATCTGCCCACAACCAGCTCAGTTAAATGGATCCATGATGGAGCCTTGTCTCATGCTGGATGGGTATGACTACTTCCATGGAAATGAAGTGGCTTATATTTATTCGTGTATTATTTTAGCCTTCATACCTATAGGTAAGCGCATAGTTTTATATCTATATATTTCAGTGCTACCATTTTGGATTAATTTTTTTAAATAAACTTTTATCGACTCTATAATTTATAAGCGCTTGATTGTTCGTACTCTAATTAAACCTCTTCTAACCCAAGGAGGACGCCTTTGGGGTGAGATCGCAGAAATATTACAATTTTAATGGACTCTGAAAATAAACGACGTTAAAATATTCTAGATTTTTGCGAATAATCTAATTAAGATTATGTAATTTTATACAAAGTTACTTTAGGAAAATTGAAATCAGTTACGAGAGTTTTCAAGTTGAAAAATTAAAAAATGATATTTAAAATTTCTTTAACGTTCCATTATTCACTTAGATCTTAACTGAATAACAGATTAAACTGATGAAAAGAAAAATGTATTATTTTATCTTCAAATTCTAAATACCTAGGAACGTCGTTGGATACATAAAACTAGCTCTTTTTTTTTATCTAAAAATTTAAAGAATTTTCTGTTTGTGAACTAAATTCAAAGAAAAGCTAAATGATTGGGGCGATTTCATTGATATGATTGACAGAGGAACAAGCATGCATTGAATGAAAAACTTTAAACACCGTTGTAAGCATCGAAATATTTAAATCATAGCCTATGTCACTTCTGTCAATGCATATATATCATTATCCGCATGATGTATTGGGATGAAAATATTACTCCCTAAAGCATCAAACTTAACAGATATGATAACTTACCAGTTATACCCACATCAATGCTCTGTAATATTATTCACTTGTTTATTAAAATCGATTTGTTATTCTTCGATCTGTTATTCAGACTTTAATGCTAACAAGAAATCAAAGACAAAATCTTATTTGACACATACTAAGTGTAGTCCTAAGCTCATAGCATTCTTTAGGTTGCTATAAAATTATATATTTTTTGTCACATGAATTTTTATCTCGGTTTTAATTTCCATTTTAAAACTTGATTTCTTTCTAAATCGATCCAAATAATAGGCTTTCAATTTTAAAGGTGAAAGGTAATCAGCCTTTATTTAGTGTTAAAGAAATAAAATATTTCAATATTTGTAAGGAGTTACAGTCTGTTGATTATAAACATATAAAAATATGTTAAGAAAAATATTTTAGGACGTCATTCGTTATCATTATATATAATTTAATGCAGAAATAAAAATAACTACTTCAATTTTCCTTATGAACTAGTTTTCGCGATTAGATTTCTTGAAAGTCGTTAATGGATTATCTTTATTTTAGAGACTATATTTCACTTTGAGTTGGTTGGTTTAAATTGGTGTTACTAATGGTCACAAAATGGTTTAAATTTTTATTGCATTGAGCCATTTCATAAGTTTTTACATTTACAACTTATAAATGAATTTGTTTAAAAATCAAAATGTTTAGTTTATAAATTCTTAAGCAACTTTTAAGTTTAATAAATTGTACTTTGTAACTTGAAAAGTGCCTCGATTTTTTTGTTAAGTCTTTTAAACGAACTCACTTTAGAGTTGTTCCATAAACTTTAAAATGTTATGTGTATTTTAGGAAAATACCTACATATACTTAGTTTATTATATTATTATTCTATTCAGTTTGTACTGGCATGGGCTATGGAGTTATCAAACTTCAAAATAAGCGCCGTAGAGAAATCAAACTCAAGAAAGACTTGAATCCTGGAAAGAACTTTGATAAACTGTGTAAGTCGAGATTGCTTTCTTTTTTTAAAGACAAATTATTTTACTTAAAGACAAGTTAAGATACAAATCCGAAGCACCCTCTATCGACCTCCCTAAAAACTTCCGATTTCTCAGACTTTTCTTAGCAATACAATTTTTATTTTAACGATGAACTTGCGCAGTAATATCCCATACAACCATTTTTCGAAATTGGACGTAAACTAGCAGAAGGAAACAATTGACGTATTTGACATGAAGCTATCCTTTAGCATAAATGTTTAAAAAAAACAAAAAAAAAAAAAAAACATTAAAGGTGTGTGCTATAAAAAATCGGAAGTTTTCGTAAGTTTTGCATTTTCTACAGTTTTATTTCTTTTGTTTTCATTTTCCCCTGAGATTTTGGGGATGGAGAAATTCCCCATTCAAATTTACTAAGTACCGCAAGTTTTTATATTTCTTCCTATAATGATCCAATGGGGATCTTCTCGTTTTACATCCTAATACACTCTTAAAAATTACTACAACTTAAGGCTAAATAGGATTATACGCTACATTTCTTCTTTGGATACATTTATAGACGTGAAAGAGTGGCTGCACCAGAACCACAAGCGATGTGTGAAGGTCAAGATAGGACCGGACGAATTCATCTGCACCATCAACCGCAAGGGAGAGATCCTTAGGAAAGTGGACTTTAAATCCGTCAACTCTCTGGTCATCGAAGTCACCAAAGACACCCATAAGAAACCTATGCTTCTCATTCGATCCCCCAGAGATCACGACTTGGTTAGTAGCGTGATTTCCTTAATGTCCTCCAACCCTAAATTAATTTCCGGGTTCGCGTGGATTACTTTGTTCAGCAAGCGAAAACTGCTAATTTTGAACTATTTTGAGGGAATTTTGAAATTGTCGTTGAAATGGCAGTATTTTTAAATCTGAAAAGTTAAAAGTCGTGACCGAAGTCGAAATGATGTGGTTTCGTGGCTTTTTAATTTACAGCAAAATTTTAAAGGAAATGTTTTTATATTTTTAGTTTATAGAGTATAAAATTCCAAATAAAATAGTATGATAATTTTTTGTGCAGAGCTTTTGAGCTTCACTGCAGAGTAATGTTACACTAAAAAACTTCCTAAAATTTTGTCATTTATAAATTCATAAAATAAATGAACTTTTAACTGCTATTTTGATTTCTGATGAACAACAAGGCTGTACTTTGCAGGCTGTTAAAAGAAAATAAAGCAAAGTTGGAGTATTCATTTATGTGCACTTTGTATGAAGAACTACTATTGTTTATCCCAATATTGCTACGTAGAAAGTATACATGTACCTATCAATATAGAACTAGATGTGAGAATAGTGTTACTCGTTAAGAAAATTATATTGGAAGAATTACATTGATACAAATGCTCACAAACGCTTATATATTTCACAAAATCATTTTCTATGTAAATATTATACTTATAGTTGAAATAACCCACAATGTCAATATATTCAGTACTTTTTACTTATTAGTGACAGTTTCGCTCCTACTCTGCTTGACTACTGTTAGAATTATTTTTAATTCAGTCCTTTATTTTTAGTGATTCGAAAAAAAGCACTACATTTCTCCTAAACTGAATACGTGTTCCATTGTTCCATTAGCTTAAATGTAGATTTTTGTAGAGTTATTTTGAGTTTAATATTATTATAACTATTATTTTCTCTCTGAAATCTATGTTTTTCATCCAGGTACTTCAGTTTCAACACCAGCAGGCAAGGAATAAGTTTCTGCACAAACTAGAAACTTTTCTTGTAAGCCGAAAGAAAACTTTAGAAACAATCGAAACTTATAGAGAAGCGATGCTTGCCAATGCAGAAACTAAAGAAAAACGTCAAAAGCGATTAGAGCACTTTTTCAGGGAAGCTTATGCTTTGGTAAATATCGAATTTATATGTTATTCTTTGGAATTTTTTTTCCAATTTCAATACATGTATTACTTATATAGATTTCAAGTTTTAAAGGTAAGTTGTTTGCAATTAGTGCAAAAAATTTCACAAGGGAAATAAGTTGCAAGAATATACACATTTTCAGAATTTGTATTTTACAATAACCGCTTCAGTACCACTCTAGTCAAAGCTGTTATAAAAACTGCCCATCATTATCTGTAACCTTTGGATTCTAAACCATAAATTCTATTGATATGTGAAAGCAAATGTAGTATTGGAAATATTAGAGTAAAAATTCTAAAATTCGTTTGTATCTCATTTGAATTGACATGCAGTTTAACTGACGTTTTTTTTTCTTCTCTCTTACAAAGAGTTTCTTTTCTTTGGGACCACCGGATGGCTGTGTGGTTAGCGCTCTGGTTTCGCATGCTAAAGGTGCCGGGTTTGAATCCCGGGTTAAGATTGAATGTTTGTTGTGGTTTGGAATCCACGTTAAGCAGTTGGTCCTGGCCTAATTAGCCGTTAATGTACGAAAGTATAGGTCACTTAACGCACAAACCAACCAACCAACCATATCTTTTCTTTGGCGTCCGTCATATTCGATTAAGCTCTAACCGTTTATGTACCCAAGTTTTAGTTCTTTTATTCAATGAAATGTTTGTAAATGTTAAGTTTTTGCTTTTTAATTTGTTTTCTGAATATTTCCCTGTATACATACTGGTGACATTAACTAGATTAAAGATATTGTATTTCTTTTATGAGTTCTTTATTTTTATTTCATTTAGACTTTTGGACTGAAACCCGGTGAAAGAAGGAAACTGGAAGACGTGGGTAGTGACATAATCATGGTAATGAGGACTTCTTTGTCCAAGAATGAGTTCGCAGATGCACTTGGCATGAAGCCCGATTCACTGTTCGTCAAGAGAATGTTCAATTGTGTGGACAAAGATAAAGACGGACAGATCAGCTTCCAAGAATTCCTGGACACAGTAGATCTCTTTTCGAGAGGTAAACAAGGGATTAAAATTGATTATTTTATGCATAAAAATAAAAATTTCTTGCTTATTTCTTTAAAAAAAAAAAAAAAAATGAATGTTATTTTTGATAAAACGATGCTGCCTTCCAAAGTAAAAGTCAGCATCTCCGCGATAATTCGTTTCAAAGTAACTTAGGTTTTTATATATATTTTTTTATTATCAGTACTATTAGTTACAACATTTTTTAAAGATTACACGCGTTATAATTATGCCTTACGGCAAACGAGTCAAACAGTTGTCCGAAGATCTTTGATCGACCGCCCAAGGGTTACGATTCCTGAAGATCGATATTTTGCTGTTGTAGCGAAGTGGAATCGAAAAGCGACTTCCCATGTGATATTTATTGTGGTGGACGACGAGCGTCCATTGGTAAGATGATATTTGTCACTATTGTGCGCCGAAATCTAAGCATGAATGGACTACATGCCCGGGTACCACTAGTTTGCGTTCCTCTATCTATACAATCCAGGCCGACCAAACGGTATAGTGGTTAGCGTACTAGCTTCTAGACCACGAGGTTGCGGGTTCGAGTCCCGTGTTTGGCATGGGTGTTTGTAAATGTATGTTGGCTTGTCTAATGACGAATGTTTCGGCGCATTATAGCCCTCGTGTTACTGACGGCACCAGAAAATCTGAAAACAACCAACTATCCAATCCAGAGGGTCACGATTAAAGTGGTGACAGCAACATTGTGCCGTTATTAATCATTAAGTGTCATTATAAATCACAGAAAAAGTTATTAGTTAATTAAATGATCACAATAAAAATATTTAAAATATAAAGAATTTTTCTAAATACATCAGATTCTCGATGGATTCCCTCTCAAAGGATTCATCCGAAATTATGACGCCGACCAAACGGTATAGTGGTTAGCGTGCTGGCTTCTAGACCGCGAGGTTGCGGGTTCGAGTCCCGTGTTTGGCATGGGTGTTTGTAAATGTATGTTGGCTTGTTTAATGACGAAAGTTTCGGCGCATTATAGCCCTCGTGTTGCTGACGGCGCCAGATAATCTGAATACAACCAACAACCAACCGAAATTATGACTGGGAGGTAAAATAAGTGCCTTAAGTATAATTGATCATCGATTCCACACGTGGAAATTCTGCAATCTCTAAATTAATAAAATAGTAAATACCGCGGTAATTGTGAAGGATAATCTTCTATTTATACATTCTATCATTCGAAACTCAATAGCGGAATAATTTTCCTTTGAAAAACCAATTAAGAAGTTATGTTTCTTTGCAATTCGGAATTTAGTTACAGCCATCCTGTTGTGTGTGTAGTTTCCGCGTAACCTAATGCACTATGAAAAATTAATTGCAACTAATTAGCCTTTCCAAAGGATTCAAACACCTATAAAGCTAAAAGATATGCTGACTACTGTGCAATCCATGACTTGCGCCTTCATAACTATTCTTATTGCTAATTTTAACACGCTGTAAACTTTATTTTGAAGGAGAAAAAAAATTATTTGTAAGTCATCTCTGAAAGGCTGACATCGTGTGTGTTTGTGTGTGTGTTTTATTTGTAACACCTAGAAACGTATTTCGCCATAGAATCGATTTCATTAAAAATATGAAGTGCAAAACGCTTATAAATTTATATTTTTTACTTGCCACGATGTAATTAATTCTAGTTGTAAAACCAACTAAAATTATTTGAGTGAATTGTTTTTTTTCTGTTTCAAATGACAGCTCTCCCCCAATATTTGTTTTTCTTTTTATCAATTCGTGCATTAGTTCTTGCACTAAGTCATACATCTCACTTTTTGACATCTTCATCCAACCTTCATAAACGTTGTTAATTTTTTATTCACATATCTCAAGCGAATTTATGTCTGGGGTTCTGGCTAGGGGTTTCCTCCGCTATTGTAAGAGCAGATGAAAGAATTATCAATTTCCCAACAAATTTTCGCCGACCAAACGGTATAGTGGTTAGCGTGCTAGCTTCTTGACCGCGAGGTTGCGGGTTCGAGTCACGTGTTAGGCATGGGTGTTTATAAATGTATGTTGGCTTGTCTAATGACGAATGTTTCGGCGCATTATAGCCCTCGTGTTGCTGACGGCGCCAGATAATCTGAAAACAACCAACCAACCGATTCACCTCGTCGAAAGAAGTGAATCGGAACACTCGTTGAGATTTGTCTGATCTTATTTAAACGTTTATAAGGTGAAAAAAAAACAAGTAATAATGCATTGTGGTGAAAAGAAAAACAAAATTATCATAAGAAATCCTTTAATATGGCAGAGTAGCAGTATGGCCCAGGTGTTACACTTGCTCCAATAAAACACAATCAACTTTTAATATGACAAATTACATATTGATTTTGTCAAAAAATATGTTTGAAAGTGTGTAAACTCTGCTTCTAACCTAATTCAATACAAGATTACATTCAAATAATCTTCAAAATTAGTAATATTTTTCAATCCACTTTATGTTTGCATATCGTAAGACTACAAATTTATTAAGATATCTTGCCCTTGTGCCATGAAAATCAAAATCAACCAATCTTAAGATATCTGGAGGAAGAGTGCATGTTGTAAAACACGCCTATGTACCCATAATCTTGAGGGTTTAAAACTTTGCCTTCATACACATTGATTGTGTTTTTCCTTATACCTTAAAGATAATGAAGTCATCTAGAGAAAACTTGGAACAACTGGGTTTTCTGCCATGTGGAAACTAGGCTCCTCTTCTGACATTTATTTAATCCTGCAATCTTGATTACTGTCTTGAACGGAGTAATTAAATTCTTCTTGTCGTTGAACCTTGTGTGGAACATAATCTTGCCAAAAAAAACGCTTTTTAAACCACTTTTCTTGTGATCCGATTCATCTCGCAAATCTCAAAATCAAGACGAGACATAAAAATTTGTGAAATAAAAAACTAAACTAAACTAAACTAAATTAAATATGGCATGCTGTTTTGGATGTTTATGCTTATCTAAAAAATTATTATTTAAGTCTATAACAGGTACATGTTTGTAATTACGGGATAAGTTTTGGAGAGATTCAAACTCAATGGATTGTATGTACGCTGTTTAGGAATTAAAAAAACAAACAAAAAGAACAGAGTTGAAACCCCCACATAAGATATGTTCCAAGAATTCAAAAACATTGGCCAAATAAAAAAATATATATAATTAATAAAATTGCTTTATTTGTATAAAATAATAATTTCTTTGTAATTTAAGGAAGTTTCTTTTCTATTCACCCAGCTGTTCTTATTCACCCTATTTTACGGAGCTTGGATTTTATATTTCAAACTTTAGAAAAAAGGTTATAGATCTAGGTTTGATCCTTTATCGAAGTCATAGTAAAATAATATGCAGTACCGAAGATTCATTTGGAATTAACTTAAATTTGTAATCACAAAATGCTGTATAAAAATATAGAAAACATATTTTCGAAAGTTTAATTGACTGTTAACTCATTTAACACTTCTAATTCGAGTTATTCTCCCTAATAAGAAAGTAATATCAACTATATTTGATTTCTTACTGAATAGGCAAAACAGAGGCTAAACTTCGAGTGATTTTCGACATGTGCGATGACGACGGAAATGGTGTGATCGACAAACACGAGCTCACCAAGATGCTCCGATCACTGGTAGACATCGCTAAGACCAACTCTCTGGGTGAGGATCAAGTGATGGAACTTATCAAGGGCATGTTTGGTACGGCAGGACTGGATGAAAAAGACAAACTGAATTACGATGACTTCAAAGTACTTATGAGGGAATTCAAGGGAGACTTCATTGCAATTGGATTAGACTGCAAAGGTAGGTTTAGAATGCACTACACCGACATAGGTGTTGGTAATTTGTAATAAATCAAAATATTATTTGGTGACAAGGTGAGTGCATTCATTCTGTAGTACTGTCAATCGAAAGATGTTTTTTGTTTAATTTTGTTCTGTTTTACATACTACCATATGCCAGTGTCGAACTGACCAGACGAAGGCACTCCTTAGTAATTAAGATTTTTTTGAACCTATAAATAAGTATTTGAATAATAGAGATGATAGCATACTTTTTCTTATAACATGCGCTTATTTGTAATGCTATTTTATTGTTTTTAAAATATATTTTTTTTGTAAATCAAAGTTTTCATTATATTTTACAATATATAATTTTTTTCAGGAGCCAAGCAAAACTTTTTAGATACTTCCACAAATGTTGCTAGGTAAGTTAATTATTGTGCTTAAGGAGTTCGTAAAGATATAAACGTATTATTACATATTAATAATTTTTTTCAATAATAATGCTAAAACCCTTTTTTTAATATTTCCTTTAAAATTTTTATTTTTTTAGGATGACAAGCTTTCAAATAAACCACCAAGTAGAAGAAAGGAAAAATTATTGGCGTTTGAAATACAACCATATAGCAACGTTCTTGGAAGAATATAGACAACATATCTTCTACCTTTTTGTGTTCTATGTTATAAACATAGTTCTCTTTTTGGAGCGATTCATATGTAAGTCATGCAAAGTACATATCATTAACCCCTTGCCTGTGGAATATATCTGAGAAAAACGTGCTAAAAATGGAGAATTTTTTTTTTTGGGGGGGGGGGGGGGTTCGTTGAGATTTAACGGCGCAAGGGCAACACGACTGCCAAACTGAATTCAAGCTTCATGGAATTGAAGCACCGATTTTTCTCTTGCCCGGAACTCAGGTCGGACATTTCAAAATTGTCGCATTTGCGTTGTCCGAACTGAGTTCGGGCGTCACAGACAAGGGGTTAACATATGGTTAAAGAAAATATGGCAACACCTGGTAAGACATGTAACCTTAGTCTAGCATGAAACCACTTTTGGCATTTACAATTCCTTGAAGTCAACTTCTTGGAAGGAATAGATTCTGTATAGGATCTTGTAACATTCTTCCTGCGCAATTGTTTCGTTATTGATGATGGAGGTGGATAGAGATCCCGAACATTTGCATCTAATACATAGCACATGAGTTCAATAATTTGGGATAGGGTGACTCTGGAGGCCATAGCAAATGAGAGTGAAAATTCATCTGTGCTCTCAGAAAACCTGTCCTGGACGATGTGATCCCTGTTAAAAGGGCATGAATACAATATGCGACATGCAGGCTTTATGAGACGAAACGCCAATGTAGAGATCTAATTCTCATCATCTGCACCTCAGAGCCAAATGAGCTTAAGTAACAATTGAGAAATTTTACATGAAACTGAAAAAAAATTCTACTCCCATTTGACTCTTTATACAACTTTTAGTTATAACTCTTGCTAAATACTTTATAATCTTGTTTAGTAAAGTTATGATGTTATAGTTCAATAAAAATAAACATTGATGATTTTGTCTACAATAAAACAAAAACGCGACAAACTTTTCTCTACCCCTAACAAACGTGCGAGCAAATATTTTTCCAGGTATTTCTGTTTTCACGCACGGCCTGTATATTACAGGTTTGCTTTTAAAGTACACAGCAATATTAAGGGAAAGCTAACCCTAACTGTCCTCTTTCCCCCCCTCATTAGACTACACATACTTCACAGAGCACATGGATCTCCGCCACGTGATGGGTGTCGGGATTGCGTTTACTCGTGGCTCAGCAGCATCACTCTCCTTCTGCTACTCCGTGCTTCTGCTTACCATGTGCCGCAATCTCATTACCCGAATCAGGGAGTCATGCCTGCAGCAGTTCGTGCCACTTGACTCGCACGTGCAATTCCACAAGATAGTCGCCCTCACTGCACTCTTCTTCACAGGTTGGTATTTGTACATCTGTTTTAAGGGGAATACTTCAAACTGTAAACTAAAAATATAGACAATTACCCAGCCCTTTCAGTAACATCGATACCAAATGGGGTTTACGAATACATATAGAGCAGGGATCACTTGTTTGTTTTTAGAAAATAACCTAGAAATTATACGTTTCGCAAACATCGAAATAACGGACCCGTAAATGTTTTTTTCTTTTGATAATAATATGAAGCATTTCTCTCATTGTACAAAATACGCATTTCCCAATAGACAGTTAAAAAAGTGCATTTTGTTTAATAGTATCGAAGTGTGTTGAAATTTAGCACGTAATTCTGTATTCTAGTATATCAATGACCAAACTTTGGAATTCAGCAATTTTTAAATTTTTAGCCTTCCCAATAGCTTTCATCCAAATTTCCTGTTGGTTTTACCCATTTAAATATTTTATAGCTCATCATTTAAAAACTGTGATGAGAAATAAGTATCGATTCCTATTACAAGATATTATGGATATTATAAAAGACTATACATCCAAATAGTCTCTAATATGAAAGGGAGTTGAAAGTGATTAGTTATTCCCTGGATTTTAAAGGAAGAGGAGATTATCTTTTTCTCTGTAAGGTGGTTGATGTTTTTCTTTTGTAATCCATTTCAGACAGCGAAACGTTCAAATTTCTTTTCTTCTGGCATTTCAATATAATCATCGAAAGTTAAAAATTTTAAGAAAAACTGGAGCTCCTAATCCAAGTTCTGGTGAATAATTTGACAAACGAAAAAATTATATCGAGTACGGCAAACTGTGAAAATCGTTCCTTTTTCGAAACCGGCTTTTCCGTAATGAACGGAAATTGAATTTTTAAAAACAGTAACAGCAAAACGGATTTTTCTTTAAATCCTTTATAATAACTTCGATTTTGTTTATTTGTGCGTGTGTTTGGTTGCATATCTGAGGACAAATTAAACCATTCGCTATCATTCAATCGATCTGAAACTTGGTAGATAGAGCCGCTGCGAATGAGAATGCATTCTATGAAGTTGAGGGGGCTGTCACTAAACCCATACTCCGCTTCGAGTCACTTTGCCCGAAAGTCACTTTGTTTGAAGTTCATTTAGCCCCAACAATGCTGGTATGCTGTGAAAAGTCACTTTTCTTATTTGCCTGGTTTGATACTCGGGTATTTTATTTTTCTACGTCAATCCCATGATTTGCCCAACTTAATTTTTTTCGTTTTTAATACTTCTAATCAAACCAATTTTTTGCTATAATTAAAAATTATCATACATTATGCAAATCAATACTTGTAATTGTTTTGACCGTCGAAAATTTGATTATTTCTGGACACTATATGGCAGAAAAATTAAACTGTTAAAGTGTAAAATATATAGTAATTTTTTAATCAGAATTTTTCTTATATACATTGACACAGTCAAAAACATATGTTTGTTTACAAAAAGGAATTTTCAAAATGTTGAATGAGATATGATATTTAGATAGTATAGGAAATATGGTAGAAAGCTTTGCAATGTATCGATTTATGTAATGTTGGACCGTGGTGCTTGGACCAACCTTGATGGGCCTTGTGCCTGTAGGTGGTCGTCATTTTGTATTTCTATTTCACTTTTCGAGGAAACTGCGAAAACCAAATTAACAAATAGCTAATAGATTTTTTTTTAATTATATAGACATTGTATTTGTTTGAAATATTATGGAAAAACCCAAATGTTTACCAAACTTTACGATAAGAAGAAAAGAAAATTTAAAATTACTATTTCATTTACACTTAATTGTGTATTGAATATTAATAATCCATTCGTATTGTTTCTTTCACATTTTATCAAGCGGAAATATACTTTATTGTAATGTGTTTTTATAATTTCTTAGACTAATTTTATTTATGCCTTTACAATGTTATTGTTATTTGAATAACATATTGTAAATACTTTTAATCCAATTACTATGCGTTATTATAATAAACATAAAATATAAATGATTGAAATGAGAATGAATTAGTACAATTATTAATTATTTTCAGTTTTGTTATATGTGCTTTTTTCTTCTTTTTTCTGCAGTTGTTCATAGTGTAGGTCATTACATAAACTTTTACCATGTTTCCACTCAACCTCTTGACCACCTTCGGTGCTTAACACATGAAGTGCATTTTGAGTAAGTAAATTAAATGAATTTTTAGAAATAATAAGTATGTCTATTGCAAATGTTTTAAATTTAATGTTTTTCTAGTTCAGATTTCAAGCCTACCATTACCTACTGGCTCTTTAAAACAGTAACTGGTAAGTATTTCTGTGCAACTTAAGTTTTCAATAATTTTTTTTCCTTCCCCCCCCCCCCCTTTTTTTTTTTTTTGGAGTATTAGAATGTTGAAGAAATGAATATTTACTCTCTGAACTCAATCCTTTGCCTATTTTATTTTTTTTAAAAATAAATGAAAATTATAATTAAATTGTTTGAGGATATATTACTGGGTTGTTAAAGCTAGTAAGGGTGTTAATTATTTGTAACAGGTGACAATCAGCGTTTTGCTATTCATTCTGTATAAGAAATAGCATTTCGTCCATGCTGAAACTCGTATCTAAATTTAAGATACAATGTATTTGTACCTTATTTATGCACTTGTAAATAAGTAAAAAATTGTCTCGTCTTTTATATAATAACACGTTGACTGCCATATGAGTTGCTTTCAACTCACATCACTGGTTCAATCTCTTCTCCAATCAACGCGTCGACGAGTGCTGTGGTTGGGTGGTTTAATAATTTTGGCGCAAAGGCAACACGTGGTTCATACTGTGCCAAAGAAATTAGTGAACATCAGTTTAAAATTTAAGAAACAAAGTATCGGAAAAATTGATATAAAAGTTAAAGTTGAAATATTTTAGTGGATGGAAGCATTACACAAAAAATAAATAGCGGTCTGTCAGACCGCATACAGCAGTTAAAGCTTAAATCAATTTGGCTCTTTAAACCGGAATCGTACAAAATTCGGTGTCAACGTGTTAAGAGAATTTTCTCTCCTTAGGTTATTCCAAATTTTACTTCGCATCGAAAATAATGTTAATTTACAAAAAAGTCTTCATGTTTGTCATTTATTTCAAATTAATGTGTGTCCTTTCATATCAATCAGGTTTCAATTTAAATCTTTGTTTCAGGAATCACGGGAATTCTGCTTTTTGTAGTGGTTTGCATAATCTTTATTTTTGCTCATCCGGTCATTCGCGAAAAAGCCTATAGTTATTTTTGGATGACTCATAGCCTATACGTCCTCCTCTACATTCTCTGTCTTGTTCATGGTCTTGCTAAACTCACTGGCGTAAGTAATGTTTTATATGATTAATTGACTTGGAGCCAAAAATATTATTATCGGTGCCGCAATATAACTTTAGTTATAATAATTGTTGAAAAGTAATTTTTCTGCTTAATTATATTTTTAATTCCAACTTTAAATCTGTTATTAAAATTTTGTATTACTTCGATACAAATTGTTATCGCATTTATTAATTCAATGTTCGAATCAAATAAATTATTTTCTTCCAGAGTCCTAGATTTTGGATGTTTTTCATTGTTCCTGCCATTATTTTCACTTTGGATAAAATTGTTAGTCTTCAAACAAAATATATGGAATTAGATATTATAGATACTGAGTTACTACCTTCAGGTAAGTTCACACACTTTGGAAGTTTTATAGTTGGTTTTATCGTTAAATTTCTAAATCTTTCTACGAGGCCAGTGATGAACATTGATCGAAATCGTTATTTTCTTGCCTTACCCCATTTGCATCCTTTTCTGGCATCTTAGGGTGGTTCGAATTTTTATTTTTTATTTTTTTTTATTTTTGAAACGCATGAGGTGAAAAAAGTTGTTGCATATCTTGATAAAAAAGACTGTAAAAAATAAAAAATAAATATATATATCTTCCGATCGCGCATTCACCTCAAAGTTTGACAAAAATACAAAAAACTATTTTTCCAAATTTTTTTATATTTCTAAACGTTATATATTTAAAGACAATAGTTTGAAATGTGCAGTGAAAGGGAATTAAAACACAGGAAAATACTATTCTATGCATTTTTAAAACATATATTAATAATAAAAAATATTCAAAAATAAATTTTTTTGTTAAAAAATACATTTTTCTATAAAATGGTTACTTGCGTTATTTCTTGCATACTTTTTTAAAATTGCTTTATTTACTTCAAGCATTCACTTCAATGTTTTGACTAAATACAAAAATACATTTTTCCTTCAATTTGTAGAATACACCAATCACTAAATTATAAAGACACATTAGTTTGTATTGTGTGGAATGAAGTAGATAGAACTTGAAAAAAAAATCAAATTAGTAATTATTCAATAATAATCTTTTGCTCATAACCTTTGTAACATTTATAAAAACTGTGTTTTGGCGAGTTTCAATCTGACTGGCCTTTCTCGTGGTGCCTTCTCTTCCTTTGAAGTTCATAAACTTACTTGCTTATTCATTGGATCATAGCGCACATGGCTGTGGCTGCAAATAATTTGACAGATCAAATTGCACGTTGAAAGACCACTACAGGGGAAAATTTGCCTCCTATACTTCAATGAATTACCATTCAGATGCCTATTTAAACCTGCAGATAGTACTACAACAGGACCAACATCTTTCAGTGGGAACATAGATAAAAAAAATGAAGAATTGTGAAAAATTTCCCCTGACTGATTTTTTACGTGTTGAATGTTTAATTCCTCAAGTTGAAATGCAAGTACTGAGTCCAGATCAGTTATATCTTCTTGATATATTTGCATTAAGAAATAGTGAATTTTCTGAAGGGACATAAGATCATATATGAGGCAATTCGATTGTCTCGATACCTCCTTAAATATTTAGTGGAAGTTTTAACTGAACGAAATGCTTCCTTCCCTCACTCAAAAAAATTGATTTCGGCAATGATTTTGTACTAAAATTTTGTTAGAGAACTGGGTAGTCGGATTATGAAATCTCGAGAACTTTCTTAGAGAAAGACAATCAGGCATTTCAAGGCAACCAAACTTAACTTTATTGTCCCTGATTACGTGGGCATAATTAATTTGAATGCTTGTAATAGGACCAGGACCGTATTTCTAAATAGGCTAAGTAGACTGCAGCCTAGTGCGGTAAATTTTCAGGGAGCGGCAGTTTGATAATTGATCTAAAAAGTTAAAATGAAGTATTTCAGACGTTAATAATATTTTCCGTACTAATTTAAGAATGCATGTTACTTAAAAATATTTTAGTCCTTCTACATAGCCTACTTTCTAAAACTATAGCATAATACAAATTGCCAGCACGCAATTTTGTATTAAAACTTTCTTGTAGTGCAATCTAATTAAAAAAGATGAAAACACCAACGAACCTTTTGTTGTGTAAAACAAATGTATTAAGCAAGTATGAAATATAGAGGGGGTGGCAAATGGACTTTAGCCTATAGGCGGCATATTCTTAAATCCGGGCCTGAATAGGACTCTGAAGTAACAAACCAACATTTGTTAGTAAAGACTAGCGCATCCGAGGTAGCACAACTGTATTGGAGGAAACAGGGGAAGACTGGAAGATTGACTAATTCTGGCTGAGCATAGTTCCAAAATACACGATTTTTCAACAAATAAACATGTCAAAACCGCCACCTAGTTTTATTTCTCATAAATACAATATCCCAATTTTAAAACTGTGCATCGACATTTCAAAACGTCTTCTATATTTTATCCAGAATTGGGCGAGATTGGCTGATTTTGTTTCCAACGACCTATTCACAACGTTCCACATCGGTATTGGCCTATGTCTGGCGAAATTGGCCATCATTTTTGTTCTACTAGAATCATACTTCAACTTGTTTTCTTGTCACTCACAAGCTGTGAAACGCTAGTGTAGAGAGAGAAGACAGAAAGTGGGTGGCGCTGGCACCAAAGACGTTAGGACAACACTTTTTTTTTTTTGGAGGGGAAAAAAAAAGATCCATAATGCCCGACTTTTCTACAAAAGTTTCCTTCTAAGTGGGAAGTCCAAGTTCCAAGTGCATCACTGGGATAGTAAGTTTGAGAAAAAAGTGAACCAAATGAATAATAGTATGTTTAAAAAAAAAAAATAAAAAAAAATAAGAAATAACGTTAGTACCCATTTTACAGAAAAATCATTGTTTTTTACAAAATTTTTTTATTTTTGATTATCTTTAATTATTCATATTTGTTTTAAAAATATATGTAATAGTGCTTTCCTGTGTTATACTACTCTTTCACTACACATTTCAAATAATTGCCTTTCAAATACATAACGTTTAGAAATTGAAATTTTTTTTGGAAAAATAGTTATTGTATTTTCTTCAAACTTTGAGGTAAATGCGCAATCGGAAGATTTTTTTTTTTTTTTCAAATTTTTTTTTTAACAGTTTTTCTTATCAAGATATGCAATATTTTTTTTCACCTCATACGTTTCAAAAATAAAAAAATATTTTTTTTTCGAACCACCCTTCTCTACATGTGATACCTAAGGAGTTATTTTTTCGGTTCTAAATATTTTAACAGACTGCCCTGGTTTTAATCTCACACGTGTACGCTTTTTTAATACTCAACTTTCTTCATTGTCATCACTTTTAAATTCACCCTCTCACGTAAACTTTTTCAGTTTCCTTATAGAAATTCGATTTTATCGCCTTGTATAATTTTTTTTTATGATCATTACTTGTAAATATGACTTTTGAAATGTCATTTTACCTTTTTACTATGACTTTTCAAATTTTACTCTCCTAAATTAGTTGTTTACACTACACTTTTTTAAATTGATTGACTTTTACTGAATTTTACATCTTTCTAGTGCTGTTTGGCCGTAGAGAAGCCAACCAACCAACTTTAAGTGACTTGCACGTCATTATTAAGTTTATAAGAAAATTTGATCATATGCTTTCAATAAGAAAAATGCTAAGAACTTCAATAAATTTTTTCAAACTGTGCAAATCTTTGACTTTAACTAAAATATACATTTGTAAAAATAAGGGTATTTTTCCTAGACATTGTTCCCGAAATCTCTTTTACAAGGGGTGTAACTGAATTGGGTTCTACTCAACATTTATCGGAAAAGAACCGAGTTTCTGTAAATTACCTTTGCTATTTTACCCTAGATACGAAATTAGTTTCTTCCCTGTTTTTCTAAGCGTGGAGCTTTGCCATCAATTTTAATAAAGATTGATGTCAACAATGGTGGGAGACGAAACTATGATTGCGCTTTAGTCCACACCATACATGCCAAAGGGCTCTTAATTTGATTAGTAATGCAAGATATGGTGTATTGCTTGAAATGTAACCTTTTGCACTCAAGAGGTGACTTTCCCATCAAAACTAAGTTAAAAGCGAAAACTAAAAATGTGATGCTCTTTCATCACGTGGTTTCATGCGGAAACTCGGTAGCTATAAGAAATTCACTCGGTATGCGGAAAAATTCACAGGTATGCGGAAAATCTTTTCGTTTCTCGTTTGTTTGTGCGAAGAATGCATCGAGTATAAGGCCTTTCGATCTGTATAAATCCAGCTGACCGACATTCTTAATTGAAAAAAACTAATTCAGGACATTACTTGTGTGTGGAAATAACAAATTTCAGAATGCGATGAAATGAATTCTGTAGTAGCTTCTTAGACTGCAGTGGAAAAAACTAAATGCCTTTTGTACCCAAAAAACATAACTTCATACTTTGTGTCTTATTATTTTGTTGCGAATGCATGATATGTAAACATAATCTCTTTCCAGACGTGACCAAAGTTAAGTTCTCTCGCCCTCCCAATTTCAAGTATCTCTCCGGTCAGTGGATTCGTCTGAGCTGCACTGCGTTCCGCAACGCGGAATACCACTCCCTCACGCTCACCTCGGCACCACACGAGAACTACCTGTCGGTTCACGTCAAGGCACAAGGACCATGGACATGGAAGCTCAGGAACTACTTTGATCCGAATAACCTGAGCGATGGACCACTGCCCAAAGTGAGTTCCATATCTTCTCGATGAAAAAAATTTGCCTATGTAATTTGTCCAAACAACAATCAGCAGCAATCACGGGGTAACTTCTTACTGATTATTTGTTACCTGGATATTATAATACGACTAAAAATTAAAATGGAAATTAAAAAAAAAAAAAAAAGTAGCTGGGAACTAACTTCTGGATGTAGTTCAAAACGCCTAGGTCTTAAATAAACCATATGAAATAAAGTACTTCATAAATATAAAATTATAACAAAGCGAGATATGAACGTGGTTATGTAGTGAAGACTAATCGTCGATTCAACGAATAAAGAATTCTGCCAGCGTCAGCGAACTGGTGGCAGAACCCGCTAGCACATATTTAAATGTAATCGAACTTTGAAAAGTCCAATGAAGTTTAAAAATACTATTGAAGTATCGAGAGCAGAAAAGTTTCGAGTCGCTGTTTTTAAATTTTGGTATTATTTTTATTATAAAGTATCGGTTTTCATCTAAATTATTCCCCCCACATGATCCCGCATTATATTTATTAAAATGCAACATAGTGTTTTAATAATTTTATTTTTATGAAAGGGCATATGGAAATGTTTAGAAATCTGATTAAAACAACTAAATATCAACTGTATATCAATTGGGCTTCAAACATTTTTTAACAAATTGGCTGCTACCATATTGAAATAAAATATTAACACAGTATCAAACTGATATGAATGTGTGAGGTGGGCAACTATTCTTCATAAGGCGAGACTTCAATTTAGTTTTTGAAGACGCAAACTTCAGCTAACCTCATGAAGCGAAGGGAACAAGGTCTCTGAATTCAAGAGATCATGATATTTGTTTTTTTACTTCGGATTATGAGATAAGGAACGTCATCTTTAATCGGCACCGGCTGATTGCGATACGTTTGCCTTAAGGAGAAAGAAGCGATTCCGGATGAAATTTGTAACTTATGAACCACCAGTAAGTCAAACTGAAGCCAATATGTTTATCTCCAGACGATAAAACCCTGTTATTTTTTCCTTCAGATTCGATTGGAAGGTCCTTACGGCGGCGGTAATCAGGATTGGTATAAATTTGAAGTGGCCGTGATGGTAGGTGGAGGAATCGGCGTCACACCCTATGCTTCCATTCTCAATGATCTGGTATTCGGAACATCAACTAACAGATACTCAGGAGTCGCCTGTAAGAAGGTAAGTTCAGCCATTTTAGTATCTTTGGTAACAATCACCAATATTAGATTGAAATTTGATCAAAAGGCGGGGTAAATGTTTACCAATTTCAGTTGTCCTGCCATGTCAGTCGCATTACACACATCGGCGCCGGTAGGATTATTTTCGGAGGGAGGGGGGGGGGGGTGCAAAACTATTTGATTTTTGTTCAAACCTTTACTTCTTCAAAAACATTGATTGCATTTCCTAATGAAGTATTAATTAAAAAATTATACGTACATTTTCTCTTTGTGAATAATTCAAAAAATCACGGAGCATATTTTTAAAATCCTTTTCTTTGTAGCTTTTATTTGGTATGAATCGCAACAGTGTTAAAGGGGGGGGGGGGGGAATTAATATAATTTTCTGGAAGTTTTTTTTTTAACAATTCTTTAATGTTTTATATTTTTTATCATCCAACTAGTTGTCGTTTATGTCATTAAAATCCATACAGCCAACCAAACAACCAAATAGTTGTCGCAGTATTCAAAAGATTTGTTTACCTATTTTCAATTAATCTATTTATCTATTTTCAAAAGCAGGGGCTTCAAGTTTATCCCCTTATCGCCCCTCTTTTACAATGAAATATTTAACTTCCTTTTGTACCGTACATTTTGCTGTTCTTCATCTGAAAAGAAAATGTTAAATTAAAGCTGTAAACAACACAAAATTGAACTGCCATAAGAAATTGAATAACAAATATTTTTAACTGCTCTTGCCGTCTGATATCTATTGATTCCCGAAGTAAAGTGTCTTTGTGATACGAATTGAAAGTGCAATTTCTAATTGACCCTTCCTTTACAATGATAAATTTAACTCTTTGCACTCCAGGCCTTTTCCGCGCGGATGAATCAGCAACTCGAGACATTTTAGGTTCGGCTGGTGTTTATGGATTTGCTTCATAGAAACTAAACACAGTCATTGGCCTTGCATCGAATTTCCGCATCACACCTAATGGTCCTCTCGTGGTTTGGCATCCAATCGTGTGGCGCCTGAGAGGCGCCACTGGAGTGCAAAGGGTTAACTTCCTTTCTTGGTTTCCCTTTAGCTCTCGTTTTGTTTATACTGAAAATGAAACGCTTACTAAAATCTGTTAAATACAATGTAAAATTAAAAAGTGAAAGAGCCGCGTCGAACTATAAAAATTGACCCGATTTATTATGACCTAAATGGATTCGATTTCATCCTAAAGAAATAAATCAACCCTTTGGTTGGTTGGTTGGTTGTATTCAGATTATCTGGCGCCGTCAGCAACACGAGGGCTATAATGCACCGAAACATTCGTCATTAGACAAGCCAATATACATTTACAAACACCCATGTCAACACGGGACTCGAACCCGCAACCTCGCGATTTAGAAGCTAGCACGCTAACCACTATACCGTTTGGTCGGCAAATCAACCCTTTTGCGTTCGAGAGATATCTCAAGCACCACATGATTGGATGCGGCAACTAGATAGGTGACTCTCGCTCACCACTAGGTTTGATTCGGAAATTCGATGCAAGGCAATGTCTGTTTATGGTTAGTTTCTTTGAAGTGGATTCGCAACCACGAACCGAACCGAAAATGCTGCGATACGTCTTGAGTTACTGGTACCTCCGAGCGAAAAAGGCCTCAAGTTAAAGTATAATTTTGTACTATGTTAAGAAGGTGTCTATTTCTACCTTGAAATTTAATTTGAAAACTGAAATTGGTGGAACTTACGTAACTCTTCTCATCCATTAAGTTCACCCTATGGTTTTGAAAGAGGGAAGCGTGTCCCTCTTGCGAAATGTACTGGTGTTTGTAATTTTGCATCCACGTCAATTTGTAGGTTCCAGAGTATATCCTCGTAATTTTATATAAAACGGTATTTTGGCATGTCAAAATTACACAAAGATTCATATGAAGGACAACTTCTAGTACACAAAATGAAATCCAGAATAGAAAATCACCGATATTCCAGTTTATGTGTATCATAATCAATCTACCGCTGGAAAATGAATAGGACGACTGTAAAAACAATGAAGCATATAAAAGATGCGCATTGTTGACAACTGTGAGGTTTCTTTAATGCAACAATGTGGAGAGCAATTATAGTATTAATTTCATTGTTGATAGTTAATATACTAAAATTAATATCGTTATCAAGTTTATATGAAACATGTTTTTCATTATTGAAACAAAATTGTTTTACCTTCATTATAGTTATCTTTTCCTCCCCCGAAATGCTATAATACCGTATCATAGTCCAAATTTATGTAACCATGATTATTGTTTAACAATATGATTGGGTCTTGTTAGGAACGATTGTAATTTTACCTCATCTCCAGCACTGAAATGCATAAAAAGTTTTTCATGCAACAAGTACGTCAAATGGATCAATATTACCCGAGCATGAAAAATAACATCTATTCAAAATTTAGAAGGATACAACATTGTACATTTTATTATAAAAAAAACATACAGAAAATTATTTGAATTAGTCGGATGTTTTGAATGTTTCTTTATATTTTTTAATAATTTTTTTTTTGTTTCTCTAGTATCTATTCGAAATTTTGATTAGTGCCGTAATGAGTTTTCAACCTCCTTTACCATGTTTGCTGAAAGAATTATTTTCTGGGGGTTGCTAGGCTATTAATCTTCGTATGTCAAAAGTGCCGGGTCCGAATCTCTGGTTAGGAATGGATGTTCTTTGTGGTTCGGAATCCACGTTAAGCTGTAGGTCCCGACATGATTAGCCATTATTCTGCACAAGTATAGGTCGGTGAGAGCACAAACCAACCAACTGATGTAGCCATACATAAGATCTATTACAGATTTTTACAAACATTAGGCGGTTTAAGCAAAACTTATTTTTTATAGTAATGCCAAATTTTCTATACAAACATCATAATTAATTATTCAACATTAAGAAACCGAAATATTTGTCATGAACTGCACTTCAAGCAGTTGTTAATGAGCTTGCATTACAATTTGCAGCAGCCGATCAAACGGTATAGTGGTTAGCGTGCTAGCTTCCAGACCGCGAGGTTGCTGGTTCGAGTCTCGCGTAAGGTATTGGTGTTTGTAAATGCATGTTGGCTTGTCTAATGACGAATGTTCCGGTGCATTATAGTCCTCTTGTTGCTGACGGTGCCAGATAATCTAAAAACAACCAAACAACAATTTGCAGCATAGATACGTTAATAACTCCTAAATTTGTAATAAAAATATTCTTTGAAACCAAACACTAGGTAAATTAAGTCACTATGAAAGACTATTGTAGGTCATTAATTTATGAAGTATCTTAAATTCTGTTTTAATTTGCGTTATATTCAGGTGTACTTCCTGTGGATTTGTCCCTCTCATCGACACTTCGAGTGGTTTATTGACGTGCTGCGGGACGTCGAAAGGAAAGACGTCACCAATGTGCTGGAGGTGCACATTTTCATCACGCAGTTCTTCCACAAGTTTGACCTGCGTACCACTATGCTGGTAAGAAAAGGGGTTGCATCAATACTTTTTAACTCTGCAGAATTTTCTTTCAAGTTATTATATTACAAGGTGAGACCGAAAAGTAAGGTGACTGATGTCATAATAATCACTGTATTATATATTTACGTACATCAATGTCCTTCAAAGTAATTCCCGCCGTCTACAATACACTTCTGACAACTTTCATACAAGTTCCTTAAACTTCTGAAAAAGTCCTCCTTTGAAACTGTCTTAAGTTCCTTGGTAACAGCAGCTTAAATGTCTGAGATGCTGGAAAATCGGTTTCCCTTCAGTGCCAATTTCAGTTATGGAAAGAGGAAAAAAATCTACTAGACTGAAATTAGCACAGAAGGGAAACCGATTTTCAAGCATCTCAGACAATCAAGCTACTGTTACCAAGGAACTTAAGACAGTCGCAATGGAGGACTTTTTCAGGAGTTTCAAGAACTTGTATGAACGTTGTCAGCAGTGTATTGTAGACGGCGGGAACAACTTTGAAGGACATTGATGTATTTATCTGGAAATATATAATACAGTGATTATTATGACATCAGTCACCTTACTTTTCGGTCTCGCATTGTACGTCTATCCAGTTGAAATTTGCGTCTGAAAACACATTTGAAAGTGACACTACGGTAAAAGTATGTGATTGAGTGACATGTAAAGAATATTTGTTAAATTCCACACAAACTTATGACCTCTAACGTGATCGTAATATCATATTTCTTAATTTTATCTTTCTTAATAATAATAATAATAATATTTTAATAAGTTTTAAGATAGAGTTCCACTTGCATTTTTAGTAATATTAATAATAAATAACCTTTTCCAAAAACGTATAATGAACAAATTTTAATTAAGATCCCACAAGAACATGATCAGTCAAACGTTTACTATTTTGCGATACTGTCATTCAGATTCTAAAGTATTTTTGTTTTTCTTTAAATTTTTGATCATTGGGGAATTTACTTTACCAAACTGTAGCCAATCCTACTTGTTGAGCCCCCACTGACTCGCTTAGCTAAGGCGCGGTTTCATGATCAGAAAATCGTGGCATCTAACCAGTGCATTGCCTCAACAATAACGTTTATAATTAATGGTGCCAATTGCACATGAAGGAAGTATATCGAGGCCTAAAAGTCCTCTCGTGGGTGATGAGAGAGGTGCTAAATCAGGTGTCGGCCCCTCATCATCTGATTGAGTTTAATCTTATGAGTCATAATTGTAGAGATTTCTGCTTTGATTGTTATGGTGCAATATGGCCCAAGCGTAGCTCTAGCATTAAAAAACTTCAAAAACAACATGCTTGTCATTATTAAACCTCAAATACTTGTTACCATCTCGAAGCAAGAAATTTATGTAAGCATTAAGAAAGTAAACTGGCGATAAGGAATTTTTTCAACTTTATTTTTGTTAATTAAAATTTACTTAAATTGTAACTTTGTACTATCTAGTTACCTTGATTTTTTCTTCTTATTATTTGCAATTATTTTGGTTTATGATTATGTAATTTCGAAATTAACATTGTGTTTTTTTTTTTTTCAGTATATCTGCGAGACACACTTTCAAAGAATATCCAATTGCAGTATGTTTACTGGCCTCAAAGCAGTAAATCATTTCGGAAGACCGGACATGACGGGCTTCCTCAAATTTGTCCAGCAACAACATGCATACGTAAGTAATTAGTTTGTAAAGTGCAGTTGTAATTAAGGTATAGTGCAGTTGTAATTAAGGTATAGTGCATATAAAAAGCTTGGTTGTCAGAAAGAAGCGTAAAATGTACTGATTTTAGAAATGATATTAAATATATATGTAAATTGATTTCAGCTTGTTATAAATTTTTATTGGAAATGCCCTATTGAAAACTACTAGAGGATATCGTAATTAAAGGAATGAAAATTAGTTTTATATAAACACTTGTTCATGGCAACTTTTTCTATGATAAAAAGGCCGAAAAGAGGAGAATTAAGAGATGTGTCAGCCTTATGTAAAAAATAAATAAAAAAATTAAGAGATGTCACAGGAAGAATATCATATTTCACTAATTTCTATTGTTCAAATTAAAACTATGTCGCATAACCTATGGTTCAAAATAGAGTATCGTTGTATCCCACCTAATGGCTGTGTGGTTACAGCTCTGGCCTCGCATGCCAAAGGTGATGGCTTCGAATCCGGGTTAGGCATTGATGTTTATTGTGGTTCGGAATTCACGTTAAGCTGTAGGTTCCGGTCTGGTTAGGCGTCATTGTGCATAAAAATAGGTTGTTGAGCGTACAAACCAAACCAACGAGTATCGCTGTTCTCTGTAGTTTTTCTTTTCAAAGTGAGAAGACCAAGTGAGACCATTACAGTCCTGTGTTTTTTATCGGTCTGTCTGGAAGGAACTTTCCGAATTTTCATTCACTCAAGTCAAAGTGCCTGGCAGATTCTCCTGGAAAGACCCTGAAGGAATCCACACAGAGCTTAATGTTACAATATTGCAGCGTCTTTTAACACAAATAGATTTTACTTGTTTCGGTCTCCTCTTCCAATGATGAGCCGATTATTTTTAGGTTCTACTATAGAATAAGATGCCATGGATTTCTATATTTTTAAATCGGCATATTGTATACTCAGTATATGAGTTAGTATTTCGTGAGGGTTAAAGGTATGCATAATAAATGTCACGGCAGTCAGCAATTTGTTGTATAGCAATGCGCAGCGCACTATGAACAGATTGAAATTTACTCGATGCAGCTGTGTAGATATATAGGGGTCCATCGCAGTAGAATATATTTTTGTTAAGAATGTATATAAGTAATGCTTATATACATTTATTCAACACATGCGCTAAGCGTGTTTTGTCTTCTTTATCGTTTTGCTGGTGACCGGGGTTCCTTTTACGACAAAGCAATGTGTTATGGAATATATATATATATATATATATATATATATATATAGTTGAGCAATGGCCAAAAAATTACTAAACGTGTTGTTACATTTTGTGATACACGCAAAGGACAACCGTTTTTATGTTTACCGTGTTTCAAAGAAATGCATTAAAATGCCTTAATGATGTAATACTGTAATAAATAACAATTTTGTTAATTTTTAATAAATTTTTTATAACAACATCCAAAAAATTAAACTTTTTGTTATCATTTTGAATCCAAATATCGTGGCGATAGTAGTACTTTTTCACACTATTGCGGAAAAGTAACTTTATTCTCGCACTAGTGTGAAAAAGTATTTTTTTGTCACACGCCTCGTGCTCAAATTATACAGGCGAGGGACATGTTTACCAACAAAGCAACTCCGGGCCGGGGAAGGGGGAGAAGACATTTAGTTAGCAACAATCTGGCTTGTAAAGCATAGTATTCAATGAGAATTTGAGACTGTATTGCAATAAAACTGTAAATAATCTAGTTTCAATTGAGTAATTCATTAAACAGACGTTCTTTATGAATTTTAGACATTCTGAAATATATTTTGACTTAGTTAAAATTGTAGTTTTTATTTATTAATGGCTCTTAAATGATCAAATTTCGGTAAGACCTCGGTGAAAAGAGCCGATTTCGGAGTGATTTTGGTTGGAAACGTAACGAATAACCGGTCCTATGATGTCACGTGCCCCTCGAGTCAAGTCTTGGTATTGAAATGACATATTTTCAGAAGAAATTCATTGATTGGAGTTGTCAACATTAATAAATATATGTTTTAAAAATATTGTTTGCACTTGATTATAAAAAAAATTGTATGCAACACGTGGGAAAATACTTTTTTAAACTCAGTAAATTATTTGACTTGTGCTATCGCACTCGTCAAATAAGCGTTTTACCTCGTTTGAAAAAGTATTACTTTCTCCACTAGTTGCATAAATTACTATTGAGTAATTACTTAAAATAATGTAAATATTTTAGTTTTATATCATATTTTACACTGTCAGCCACCCATGGCTGACGCGGCTTACACGGAAAGTTCAGTGTCAGCCACCGATGTCTGCTGACAGAGCGCTCAACTTGTTAACGACTTTGGTCCCCCTGGTCTTCCTACAACTATTCCAGTGTTTGAAAAATTAGTTCCAAAGCCGAAAATCACGTTTTGACTCTCCACAGGTTTACATTTACTTGCATTTGACCTAATTGTTAGCGCTTGATAATCCTTCAGGCTACAAATTCTGGTAAATCACATTGTTGGGATAAATCTCAAATTTATATAAAAAAAACCTTTTGAACTATTCCCTCTTACCTTGAATTTAATTTTTATTTACTGATGGCAGGCACGCTTTTTCTGACTTCACACAAAAAATTTGCATAACCAGGAGTCAGCAAAGAGGCAAAGTTTAATACCAAAACCTTTTCGTTCAATCAATATTCTGAGCTGGTTTTTAGCAGTGTATATTAATATAATTCATATAATTTATTGGGTTCTCGTGACTTTATCTGACGTTGTTCTTTATAGATCGGTATATTTAGAATTTGTTTTATTAAATCGTGCGTGGCATATTTATTGCAGGTTAGCAAAGTGGGTGTTTTTAGCTGCGGGCCAACAGCCATGACGGAAAACATTACGAAATCTTGCGAAACAGTGAACAAGAATCGCAAGTTGCCTTACTTCATTCACCACTTCGAAAACTTCTAAAGTTTCATCTGCTTTTGTCAAAGAAGGGGTGAAATCCGTCTATTTCACTTCACTTCTCTCAGCAGTCAGCCAAAAATAAAGAAAAGCAAGTGATGTTCTGACGATACTGTGATTCATTTTATAGATTTGTGAGACTTTTCTTGAAGGAGTCCTTAGCACACAGAACTTTTAGTTTTGAGCTGTCGAATCATAGAATTATTTCAGATATTCATTCCAGAGAAAAATACTGTGTATAAATATTAGTTGCTTTTCCTGTCTAAACTTTTACTTTCCTCTTTAAATTTATGTATTGAATCGCATGTATATTGTGAAGGAATATCGCAATCGACGGGATTCATGTTCACTAGTTAGGCGCTATGAGAAAATACTTTTACAAGACTTTTAAAGATTAAATGGATTACATTTTCCAATTTTAAATTTGGCGTATTTCTTTTTTTCATTTTTATGAATAATTTTCCCTTTAAATCTGTTTTCAGAGTTATATATATTTTCTATAATGTTTAAAGCTATATTTGTGAGTACTACAATGTTAGATGGTTATTTAATTTAATATTTATTTACATAATTTTACCAGAGCTTGGAGAGCGCATGTTTATTTTGCGAGGTTTTTTTTTTTTTTTATTGTACAGTTATATTTTTACCATGTAAAATAATTAAGTTATGTTTTTATGAAAATAAAGAATTTTAATATACAATGTAGTTGTATTTTATAAATTTCATGATATCATTTTATATTATCAAAAGCAGCATTTTCACATCTATTCTAAGATTAAAATTTTTTTTATTCAAGATAGTAATGCACTACGTCATTAAGCAGTTGTTTCGATAAGAGTTATTTCCATAATAATAAATGCAAATAAAATGCTTCGAAAGAGATCAAAAACCAGCAATAGAAATATCGTAAAAAGCAAGATTAGATTAAAAAGTAAGAATGCAAATGAAAATATAATGTCCTTGTAAAAGTCCCATTTTCGACTTGCAAAGGTTTACTAGATATTATCTTTTGCTTCGTTTTAAAAAAAATGTTGGGTAGATACAGATAAACTGTCGACTGTCGAGTAGATACCAAAATATTTTATTTGGGGGAATAAAAGCTTTAATATATTTAGTCTTTTTCAAAAGCAATATAATATACTTTAGATTATTAAGACTTGGGATGCGTAGAAGGTTGAATCAATAATTTACAGACCATAAAATAGGAAATAAGTGGAATAAATTTTTTAATGAAAATTTCACTTAATTCACTGGAAATATGCTCATTATTTAATTTAAGGTCACGAAGTAAAATAATGGGACATAAACAGAAATTTTCTTAAATTGAAAACTAAAACTGCTTATCATAGTACAATAAATTTATAATAACTCTTAAAACATTCGTAAATACATAAAAGAAAAAAAAATGTATACATTTATAAAATAAGCTCAATCTACATTTCACAGCATAGTAATCATACACCAACCAATTGCACATATATATATATACACTCTAAGATAGAGAAATTACAGTTAATTTTTCATTGGCTTCTCTGACAAAGAAATAGAGGTAGGCCGCGTCGTGAAAGTGGTGTGCCCTTGTCATGTGACTAATGACGCCCCCGACCATCAACTTCTGCCCTAACTCTTCGGCTTCTATGTCGTCTTTTGCAACACCCTCTTGAATCATCCAGTCAACCAGCTGGTGGCCCCAAAAGCAATCCTTATAAAAGCTCTCTTTCCACCTATAATAAAATATAGTTCGTCAGTAGTACATAACCTGTATCGTTATCTTTATACAGGACTGTCATGTTAAGAACAAATGCCAAAACTATTGCAGAATTGTGCAGACGCTTTTTATTTAAACAGGTTTCTGAAATGTCAACTAAACTCTTTTAATTCTGGAAGCAGTCAGTGACTATTTTACAAATAAGTCATAAAATAACATTTCTACAGATAAGTCGGTGGGATGTTTGCTTGCGCAAACGATGGCTGTACAGTATCGTAAGAACGTTGTAGCAAGAACTGGGCAACTAAGAATTATCCGTCAGGTTGAGAATGGGGAAGGATGTTTTCCGAAATGTCTTTCATAGGGAAATTTTAAAGGTATTTGTATCTTGAGAGGAGCTAACTATCACAACGACACCTTTTCTGCTCCCTTTAAAAAGAGATATTGCATAGCTCCAACTAGAGCCGATCCCGAGATCTCTTTTATGATTTTCGAATATTCTGCATTTGGACCGTATAAATTTCCACTCGTGCTAAGGCGCTTGAAGTGAGAAAAAATTAGTTTCGAAAAATGAATGGAAAGCTTGAAATTTGGTTGATATCACTGGTCCAGAAGAGGTAAACTCCACATATGTGAAGTTAAAACTTAGACTTTTATTCGAACGCTAAATAAAATTGCTACAATCATACATGGATTACTTTTTAAAGTATCCTGTAATTTCCTTCATTTATAAAATATTAAAAAAAAATAATAATAATTCTTAATATAGCTTGAAGTTTCAATTAGGACTTACTTCCGGTCTTTTGCTATACTCTGAAAGCACGATTTTAAGTAAAAGGATTTGAACTGATTGCAGAAAAAAGCCTCGTCACTTTTTGCGTCCAATTCTGAAAAATTTGCCACAAAGGTCTCTTTTCCATAGCGAATATGTCTCCACCTTTTAAAGAGAAAAATATAATTTTAAACTATCTCAATCAGCAGTAAACATGTGTGAAGCAAAGTGTTACAATAAAATCATCCAAATAAAAAAATATTTAATCATAATAGTTAACTTTCGTGTTTTGAAATACAGAATCAATAGCATAAAAATATTTCAAAGTTATGGGGAAATTAATTACTAATATAACTTACCATCTCGTTATTCCTATTGAAAGAGACCGAGTGTCAATTCCAAATGTCAGTAGAATAAAAAAACCCTGGAACGATTTCATTTAAAAGTTAAGTTTTTTACAAAGAATTATCAATTTTTGTACAGTACAATATATATATATATATATATATATATATATATATATATATATGAATGAACGATGGCTACATCTTGTATTCTAATTGATGAAATAACAAAATAACAAAAAATAAGCACCGCTGTAAATCGCGGAAGGTCTTTATCAATTGTATATAATTTTTTTTTATCATGAGGGATCATCTACATATTAAAACTAAACCAAACTTTAAAAAGTTTAAGGGTAACCCCATAATATTATGCCATATTTAGATTTAGAATCTAAAAAAACATCTAAATACCAAATTTCATGATTTTTCCATGAGTGGTGAGTAATTTAAATGATATTAAAAAATGGTAAGTTAATGTTAAAAAGAAAATTTGTTTTTTAGCCATAAATTCTTAAATAGTTAATATATTTTAGCAATTTTTGTTTAAAACGATAGTTAATAAAAGGCCAAACATAAATAACATGCAACTTTTATATTAAGGCGTCTTCTCACTTTAGGCAATTCGAAAATAGGCTATTTTCGAGATTTTTTTCGAGGATTTTTGCAAACAATCATGGGATAAAATGGATCCTATATATTAAACACATCTTTCAAGTACAAGATTATTTTTTTTTGAACAATTTATTTTAATAAAACTTTAGCATCGAAAAACCCGTGTAGAAATGTAATGTTCGTGGCTTGTTGATGAAATTTCGGAAACTATCCGGCCGATTGTCATGAAATTTGAATGACATATTTTTCATAGTTATGGCTATAGCGCATATCATCAGATTTTTAATATTCGCGAAAATAACAAAATGGCGCACGTTTTTCGAAAAAGTAAAAAAAAAAAAAACGCGTTTTTTTGCAGTTTTTTGTAAAAAAAGAATACTTCAAATCAAAATTTCAAAAATCTGATGATATGCGCTATAGCCATAACTATGAAGAATATGTCATTCAAATTTCATGACAATCGGCCGGATAGTTTCCGAAATTTCATCAACAAGCCACGAACATTACATTTCTACACGGGTTTTTCGATGCTACTGTTTTATTATAATAATTGTTCAAAAAAATAATTTTTTTTTCTTGTACTTGAAAGATGTGTTTATTATATAGGATCCATTTTATCCCATAATTGTTTGCAAAAATTCTCGAAAAAAAAATCGCGAAAATAGCTTATTTTCGAGGTGCCTAAAGTGAAAAGACGCCTTAAACAGTTTTTTTAATAATTATTAATTGCGGGTTCGAGTCCCATGTTAGGCATGGGTGTTTGTAAATGTATGTTGGCTTGCCTAATGACGAATGTTTCGGCGCATTATAGCCCTCGTGTTGCTGACGGCGCCAGATAATCTGAAAACTATCAACCAACCAATCAACCAATAATTATTAATTAATTTTTTTTTTTTTTTTACATTTTTTAAAATAGAAACGTGTTTGTTTTTCTTCCATTAGAATTATCATGGTCGGAAATCCCTCCAGATCTTTTTTCATTCCATTTTGACTTTTGGTTCTCAATATTTTAGCAAAAATGTAAAAGAGCTCACTTTAATAGACCGTGTAATAGATTACGTCTTGAAGCACGTGAGACGTTTGCTTCTTCCCCACTTTAAAGAAAAATTTGCCCTCAAGATTGGTCAAAACATTTTTGCTCTTAAGTAACGTGTTTCTCACCATAATGAACTGGAATTTGGTATCTATTGTAAACAAAGTATTCTAAATCGAATGAAAACATAAAAAATAGGCAGTTCGTATTGAAATATTTAGATAGAGTTAAATTTACTTAGTATACAGTATACAGCCCATTAAAAAAAATTGTACCAGACATATAGAAAATCGTAAACTAAACATTTGGGCGCAAACCGCAAGATTCTACGATAATTAGAACCGAAGATAAAGTCATCATTCGGATTATTATTTTTTTTTGCATACTGTACAACATTTTGCTAAGCCAATTTGTTGGAGCCGACCAAACGGTATAGTGGTTAGCGTGCTAGCTTCTAGACCACGAGGTTGCGGGTTCGAGTCCCGTGTAAGGCATGGGTGTTTGTAAATGTATGTTGGCTTGTCAAATGACGAATTTTCGGCACATTATAGCCTTCGTGTTGCTGACGTCACCAGATACTCTGAAAACAACCAACCAATTCTGTTGGAACATTTTGGAAGGCCATTAATTTATGGCTGAAAAACCTTATCCATATCTTTTGAATCATTGGTGTTGGTCTCAGATGAACATGCAGAGCTTTTGTAAAGCCTTTTACTAGATTGAAGGATAAAATAGATATAGTCCAAAACAACCCAAACGACTCAATTAATGGTAAAAAGCATTTATCAAGTTTAAATTAAATTAATTATATTGTTTAATAATACTATGTTGTATTAATATAATGTAATTATTTCTAAATGCTATAAATAGGATTTGAAACAAACTTTAAGGCATGTTACACATAACTCACCTGACCGACAAACAATGATGATTGCAAGAATTCTAAAGGAATCATAATTTCCATTGCGTTGCTGTGAAACAATTTGTATAAGTTGGACACAAATTTCTGAAATTAAAATGATAATTATCAACCGGATCATTAGATCGTAACACATACGGCAGTTTCAAAATGAACATGCTACACAAGTCTTTTGATTTCATTTCGAATTGCTTAAACAATCTTGCGTCTTAAATTATAGAAACGCCCTATTAAAACTCTTTTGTTTTTTTGTCACATTTTTCATCTGATAGAACAATGAAGTAATTGAAACTATTTCAATTTAAAGGGAACACAAGTAACTGGAATGGTTAAATGTATAGGATTAATTCATAAAAGAGGTTAATTTTAATAACAATTCTCTGGGAATTGAAAATTCCATTAATATGTTTTTGGTTTCAAATTTTTTTTTCTCTTATGATGTTTTTATCTCAATTGCAAAAAAATAATTTAAAAAGATATGTTTACGTCATTTGTTTCTCCACTTGAGCAATATGTACTATTATAGTTTAAGACCACCAGATTCTTCTTTTGCTCTAATGAAGAAGTAATCATAAAGCATTCCACTTTGAATTACTGCATAATGTATTAAAAATACCTGTAAAACTTGTAGCTTTTTATCTTCTTAAGTTTGAGTTATCTTTAACAATTATATGGCATTGGTTCTATAATTTTATTTCCAAGACATCTTCCGTTACAATAATTAATTTACATTTTGGTGCTCATTCAACTAATTTTTGTAAATCCCAATCCATCTTTTAACCCCTTTTTAGACGCGAATTAATTTGAAACAGCACAGCATATCTCTTGCTGTCTAAATTACTTCACGTATAAAGTAAATTAATTAATATCCAACTCCTTAACAGGTCTAATTTGACATACACAATCGATTTGATTATTTAATATCCAAACTCGATAAAAAACAGTAGCATTGGATTTTTATACAAAAGAGAATTGCTAGGTTGACATAAGAGTCGAAATATTGGTCAATCTGGTACTAAAAGAGTGGTCCGAATGTCAAAGACATCTTCCGCAAGATCTTTCAAGAGGAAACTGAAGGCAACCTACAATCGGTGGGAGACGATTTGTCTTAATCGCCGTCCTGTCTACTCATTTTTGAAATCATAGATTACAGAGTCCCACATGCGGGCAATAGAAGTAGAAATCTCTCGTAACTATGATGGGCCTTCTGCCTCTAAGCAGGAGGTACGGTTTTAATTCAATCTAAGATTAAAAGGCATGATGCGCAGAATCTCGAATTCTACGCAACTGAAATGTGTTAAGTACTTGTGAGTAGTATTACAGGGCGACACTCTGGAACACCCACCTTGTTACACTCTAGCACACTCGATTGGGAATTTTGAAACTCGAATCTGTTTCAAATTTGAAACGATCATCTTTTTCATATTTGAAATCTCGAAATGTCTGAAGCTCGAAAGTCGCGCACAAAACGCCCAAAATTGAAAATACCTCGTCTCGAAAACTCAAACTCACTGGAAGCGATAAATATGCTAAAAAAATTCAATTGTCTTTTAAATAGTCAACTTACTTGAAATTTTTAAAACCACTCGATAAAACGGAATACGTGTGGAAAAAGCAAGTATAATGGTACCAGTACACTCACGCCGAGACAAGTATACTGGTACCATTATAATGTACAGCACACTGTTGAAAAGAAGCAATAATAGCGTGGTTGTGAGGCAAGTTGACCATTTAAAAGACAATAGAATTGCTTAGAACATTTCACTCTTCAAGAGATCATAGATGTCGTAGGTGGAACATTGTGTGTGTGACTTTCACTCGAGTTTGACTTTAACGGATGCCTTAGAATTTCAAATGCATTTTGCGTTTCGAATTGTTTAACTTTCAAGACAATGCTTGTAATTATGTTTTTTTTTTTTTTCTTCTTCTTCTTTTTTTTTTTTTTTTGTTAGCAAATTTATCGCTTCCAGTGGGTTTGAGCTTTCCAGACAAGGTATTTTCAATTTTGGGGAATTTGTGTGCTACTTTCAAGCTTCAAACATTTTGAGTCTTCAAATATGAAAAAGATTCGCGTTTCAAATTTGAAACAGATTCAAGTTTCAAACATCCCAATCAGTCGTGCTAGAGTGTAACAGGGTTAGTGTTCCAGAGTGTTGCACTGTATAGCTGCTCTTGTACTTACAAGGGACATTGTGATGAGCAAGAGAACATGCAGAGTGAAGAAGCGAAATGTCCACGCTTGTCTCGCATTGGAAACATGTTCACTTTTCCCGCCATTATGAAGTATCTCTTTGTAGTACAGATCGGATTCCTCCTTCTCACTCAATGCGGAAAGGACGCTCAAGCTGCGCTTTCTGTTTAAAAAAAAAAAAATAAAAAAATACAAATAAAAATACTATTTCTTATTATATTTAGTTTCATTAGTAGTGGACACTTAAAGTTAATTATTAATTAGCTTTTGAAAGATAAGGTAACCAAATCGAGACAATCATAAAACAGTTTAGTTAATCATTCTTTTAGCATGTCAGTTCAGACTGATATCTCACCACTTAGAGACGAAATGGTTAAATTTTAGATTTAGGTATAAACAGTGTACTTTTGAACGTTAATGGGAAAAGTTAGTTCACCGAACACAACTCGTATTTAGCGTGAGTTGACTTTGAATCTCCTCTAGCACATACTAGATTAATATAGCAGAGTTGAAGCTATAATTTATGAACTTATAGCGCGAGAGCAAGCCGCAAAAAATATCCGTTTTTTTACATTATGATGTCTTCCCTGTATTATTTTGAAATTTTCAGAGCTCTAGGTCTATTAGAAGTCGCTTTTTGTGAAAATATTAATTAAAACACAAATTAAAATTTTAACATTCTTTTTGTCAAAAGACCAACTAGAAGGCCAAAACTACTTATATGGAAAATTTCAGAGCTGTAGCCCTATTTGGATCGAATCGGAATATTAATTAATTAATTAAAAAATTAATTAAAAATACTAATAAAAAATTTACCGTTCTAATTTTGAAAAGTCCAATTAAAAGGTTAAAACTACATATGTTGAAAATTTCAGAGCTGTAACCCTGTTAGAAATCGTTTTGTAACTTTTTTTTATATACTTATTTAAGAAAATTAATAAAAAAAACTACTAACTAAAATTTTAACATTCTGTTTTCTAAAAGTCCATTTAGAAGGCCAACATCACAGAACATCACGCATTCCGCGGCGGAAGCATCATAGTCTGGGCAGGAATTTCATTGGGATATTGCACCGACCTGCACATCTCCAGGCGAGGTTCTGTGACGGCTGTTCGGTATCGAGATGATGTCTTAGACCCCATTGTGAAACCACACGCTGCAGCAGTCCTTCTTTCGTTTTAATGGACGATAGTAAACTCTGCGGTGGTTGATCACCTCGTAACGAGCATGATCACACGCTGTACACTTTGTATGCAGGTGAGGGGTGCTCACATACCTTATTAATGTCGGTTTTTGTTGCTTGTTTTGAATTATGAGACGGTTGAATTTTTTTTTTTTATCTCTGTTTGTAATTCTTTGTTTTGTTTCATGAATAAACATAGAGCTTGCTGGTTGACAAGAAATACTTGCAGCATTTCGAGTCAATCAAAGCAGTACTTGTCAATTTTTTCTCATTTTTTACCGCTCTGTGCTTAACTTTTGGAAGTGAGGGGGTATATATAGATAAGGGAATAAATTATGAGATTTTATTATCCTCATATAGTGATGGAACAAATAACATAATGAGCACTAAAACAAATATTTTTATTTCTCCAGTGTTTTGCAAAAAACTATGATGTTCCTTCACCGGGTCGTTGAAATGGCAATTATTATTAAAAGCTAGCTGCGGGGCCCAGCGTTGCGAAGACATGTCATTGTGTATAGGTCCCAGCTTTTGATTCTTCACGAACCGGGTTCGCTTCGGTCATTGCTGCGCAAGAATAGACTCATATTGCCCTCTAAAAGATATTTGCTACGTAAACCCTTATTATTAGAATACCTTCTCTCTCCATCGAAAAAACAACAACTTTTCCCCATTAATAATAATTCCCTCCCCCCCCCCCCCCTTATTCCCCTTAATAATAGTTTATAGAAAGCAACATTAGAAAGTCAGAACTACATATGTTTGAAAGTTCAGAACTACATATGTTTGAAAGTTCAGAACTACATATGTTTGAAAGTTCAGAACTACAAAGGTATGAAAGTTCAGTTCTACGCCTATTGGAAATCACTTTGTAAAGAAACTTTAAGAAATTAAGAAATAACTTAATTAAAAAAACTAATTAAAATGTTAACATTCAAAAAGTAAAATTAGAAAACAAAACTTACTTACGTTTAAAATTTTAGAGTTCTACGCTTATTGAAACTCAGTTTGTAAAAAAAAATATTTAACAATTACAAAAACAAAACAATTAAAAAAAGTAATTAACATTTTAACATTACGTTCAACAAAGGTACAATCAAATCAGAAGGCCAAAATATTTTATGTTGACAATTTTGTGATCTACGCGTCTTTTGAAAGTTGCATTCTATAGGCCCATAGCCGTACATACACACAGACTTTTTGTTTTATTATTATTATAAATATGTTACCATATACTGTGAAAATCGAATAACTTTACAATAACGCGAAACATCTTATTAAGATTATTGCCTCAATACAAACACTTATATAATTTATTTATGTTAAATATTTAAAACAAATGCTGTTTCAAACTGGAAAAAATAGGTCATACTTGTAAAAAGTAGTTGTTACATCTTCAGAATCCATGCAAAATACTAGGTTGTTAAATCCTTGTTCCTTTTCACTTCTAAAACCTACGTTTTAAAATATACACAAATAGATAAAATTGCAAAAAAAAAGGAAAAAAAAAAGAAGAAAAAAATGCAATTTAACATTAAATTCTAGGTAATTGTAACAAAAAAAAAATATTTTTTAAAAGATATTAATGATATAGTTGAAGAAGCATTTTTATTAGAAATATGCAGATAAGATACATTTGATAAATATTAGGAACTTAAGGTTGTTCACAGATACTCAAATATATATCCAAATAGTAACGAAATTTTCATTACTATTTGAAAATATTTTTGAGTTAGATATTATATTTTGAGTTTAATATGTTTTAAACTCTTACTTGATGTAGTAGTAGGTTATAATTATTTTTTAGTCGAAATTTCAAATATATTCAAGTAGTCACGTTTTATTTAAACATCATTTAAAAAAATTTATAGAAAGTTATAAAATGCTGGATTATTAATAATATTAAAAAAGTGGAGTGTTACTATGATTCTTCTAGTTTTTTTTTTTTAATTATAACTTTCATATTAAATGTAACAATTTTAATAAGGACATTTGAAATGTATTTGATTTATAAAAAAAACATTGCTTTTATCTATATTTTAATTCCTCGTACCGTTTCACCATCATTCTTATTTTTACAAAGTACTAATTCTTCTACAAACTTTTCTACTTTCTTTTCAAAATAAAGTAAATTCTGAAAACATATATTCTTACTGATGAGTGTCGTAGACTCTATTAAAAAAAAAAGAAAAAAATGTATGAACAACTTTGTGATTCAAACATCTCTTTACACTATGGTTCAAACAATAAGTATTTTTGTGATTCATATATTTAATAGCTCATCACTAATATCGCTTCAGCCTACAAGCTTATGATATTATATGAAAGTAACATGTTTGCTTTATATACTTTTTGTCCTTGAGTTTCAAACACTCGTTAAAATACAGGTGTTCATATGTTCACAAGTAGAGTCAAGAATTTGGTGTATTCAGAAAATTTCCGACATTATAGAATAATACAAAGTTGTAAAATGGTGATAAAAAAGTAAACTAACAATATCACGATGCGGTTTTTTCACAGAAACGCACGGAAAAAGTCGGTGTTTCCTCTAGAAAGACAATAGGTGAAAACGAACGCAAACAAGTGGAGTGGAGCTCTGCCTATATCATCTCAAGAAATTTCTTTTAATCTTTAAGACTTAAATTCTTTTAATCTTAAGGCTTATTTAATCACTTAAGCATAAAAAATCTGACTTACATGAAAAAAATTATTTTAAGCATAAATTAACTAATTTTAAAGATCATTAAAAAGATTAAAAAGCTTTTTATTTTTCTATAATATTTTTCTAACGATTTTATTCGATAAAAACTTTCCGAAATTAACTACTTTCTAAGTAAAATTGGTAATATTACATCTTTCACAAATTTGACGTATTTAATTGAGAAATAAGAGCTTAAATTAGAAATTCATAATTTATATTAAAATTACACTTAATCAAAATAAAATATATTGATAAATAATATAAATTTAAATTATTATTACACTTTCTTATTATTCAGTTTTTTTATTATTTTATGTGTGTTATGCTCAAATGGTGACTAATCTTCAACATTAATTTTTTTTTTTCATTTTGAAGTAAACTAAGTTTAAAAAAATGAAATGTATTATTAAGTTTTATTCATAGATAGCTGACATTTACTATCTTAATAAATAAATTAAAAGATGTATAAAATAGTTCTTTTTAACTTACTTTCTAAAGGTTTCCTCTTGGAATGTAACAACAAACAAACAACGATTACCGCTATGGTAAGAGCCTGAATCACTGTAAAAATCATCAACTGGAATAAAAAAAGATAGAAATATGCATCTATTTTCTTTGCAATTAGTCGATATGTAATATGGGATAATGAAAGTATTGAATTTGGGTAAAGAAAATGGCATCTTGAGAGACTCTTCTCACCAAGTATATACGTACTAGATGTGTTCCCACGAGGTACGGAGATACGTCAAGGTGTTTTTTTAGATTCTAGAAATTGACACTTCGTAAGTTAAGGTCGCTTAGAGTGCTGGCTCGCTTATCACGCTAAAAGGTTTATCGATATGCATGGCCAGGCTGGCATCGCTCAACAATTGTAAAATTTCTTTGACTCGCGCTATTCTCGCTAAAAGGTTTATTGCCACCCCATTAATACAATCACCCCGCCCCCCAAAAAAGTCCTCCTTAATACAAAAATATATGTTCATTAACTATCTCCCTCCCCCCCCCCCCCAACTTTTACGGAAAAAACAATTTTTAAAACCTTTTTACCCTTAAAAAAAAAAAAAAAAAAAAAAAAAAAAAAAAACTTAGGGAAAGTAATTTGACTACTATCCTCCCCGACAAAAAAACAAAAATAATTATATTAAAACAATAACTCTTTATTCCACCTTCCAAATATTTTTAATCTTTTTCCTTGAAGGGAGTAATTAGACTCTTCTTCAGTCGTTGAATCTTGTGTGGAACATAATCTTGCCAAAAACAGCTCTTTAATATCACTTTTCAAGTGTTCCGATTCACCTCGCAAATCTCAAAATCGAGACGAGGCAAAACATAAAAATTCGTAAAATAAATTTTTTTTAAAACCAAGTTAAATTAAGTATGGCATGCAGTTGTGGATGTTTATTCTTATCTAAAAATATATTTGTTAAGTCTATAGATGGTACATATTAATTACGGGATAAGTTTTGGAGAGGTTAAAACTCATTGGATTATATGACGCTGTTTCAGAATTTAAAAAAAAAAAAAAAAGGACAGTGTTGAAAACCCCACAAAACATGTTACAAGATTCCAAAAATGTTAGCCAAATAAAAAAAAAATATATAATTAATAAAACCGCTTTATTTGTGTAAAATAATAATTTCTTTGTAATTTCATGAAGTTTCGTTCCGATTCACCCCGCTGTTCCTATTCACCCCATTTTACGGTAGTTCATTATTGATTTAAGATATCGAAATCTTTTATATTACCAGCATGTATTCATAGTTGGAGTTAGTTCTTCCCAAAATGTAGGTCTTTTTAATATCACAACAGAAAACTAGCAGGCACACAGCAGATATAAATACACCACAAATACTAAAAAAGAAATTCGATATAAATTTACAAACAATAGTTACAATAAATTAAATATGAGTATATTACTATACTTAAATCAAAATAACAATAAAAATAATAATAATAGTAATAATAATAATAATAACCTGTTAGTTTGTTAGCTTTTCGAAATCAGAACAAAGTTTTTAAGGATGGCGTAATGATGTGTAATGTTAGAAACCAAACTTAAAAATTAATCTAATGAAAGATATCTAAAAAATGAAAGAAATCGAATGAAAACTAAGGCTAGAATTCACATGGGTCAATGAATACATTGCAAACGTTAGGATTTCTGAGAAATTAGGGAGAGGGGGGGGGGGGGGAAGCGTTGTTTTGAAAATATATATTATCTCGATAATCAAAATTCTTGGTATCAAGAAAGTGTGTTATTCTGTGGCCCTAAAAGAATATGAGTGTCTTAAATTTTAACCCTTTTCACTCGTATGTCCCCGTATGGGGGACATCACTCGTTTTACCATCGCGCTCGTATGTCCCTGTACAGGGAACATCGCATCTTGCCCTTGCGCCAGTAAATTTCAACAAACCCAAACATCCACCAACTTTCTTATTGCTCCTTTCAAGTGGCGCAGAGAAGTGGTCGGACCGTCGTGAACCAACACTTCTCACTTTCTCTTTTGACACAAAACTCCGCTCAAATGCTTTTTCATATATCTTGGTAATTTTAACATATTTTGATTTGATTTCTTGTGCCATTTCAAGAGAAAACTTCAGGAAAACATGTATTTCTCAAAAAGTTTGTGCTGGAAAAAGTTAATTCTCCGTAATCACTAATAAACTTCAATGTCCCCTGAGAGGGCACATCAGAGTGATATGCTAGAATTACGAAGTGTCCTGAGTGGGTACAGCGGTTAATGTGGTGTAGTGTAATATACTTAAGTATTCTTAGTAGTTTCAATAAATTATTTTGGCAAGTTGGAAAATAAAATATTATGTGGCCACATTCCCATCCTAGGTTAAGGGGTGTATTCAGGAGCTATATTTTAAAATTTTTGATTTAAGGATAGTAAATCTTCTAGTTCAATTAGAAAACATTTCCATCAAAAAAAAAAAAAAAAAAAATTCTTCTTGATCGAACATAAAAAAAAAAAAAAAAAAAAAAAAAATCCGAGTTATTTGCTAACTTTCTAAAGCATAATTACGAGTGCAAAGGGTTAAAATACTTCAAGAGCGATTACTAATATTCTATAAAAACATAATACTTTCTGTATATTATAATTTCCTACGGATAATGGTTGATATGACTATGTTTGCTGAATCGAAGTACTACATATATTGAAATGCCAACTTCAAGTTTTATACATCTTGTATGTTATAGATTTTTGAAAGGGCCATATTTTAGTGTATGAATAAGAATATTTAAAAATATGTTTAATAATTACATGAAAATAACAAATGAGAAAACGAGAAATCGTTTGTAGAACACCGCCGAAAAATTCAACGAAATAAGTATTCCTGCCCCAGTTAGTAACCAGATGTATCCAGTAATTTCCCCTCCGTAGTACAACGCCATTTGACTGTAGACGATCCATTGGTGAGTTTCACCAAGTCTCCAGAAAATGATGCCACTAGATATCAGCATCTGAGGAAGAAAACAAGATTTTGTTATAAAGAAGATAACATTAGAAATGAATCTTTAATAAATGCATATTTTGGAATTATCGAAAGTAGCAGCGTACTTGTGTTAGGATAAGGTATAAGACATAACAATAAGGAACAGTGGTCCATTTTCTTTTCAAGAAGATTTTGATCCCAACGAAAATCTGAAAACATATTTTAGTTAGTATATTCAAAATTTCTCCTTAAAATACTTTATTTATCACTAGTCGGCGCTCGGCGTTACCCGGGCTTAAACATCTGAGGTTTCGTATAATGTCTAACTCGTTTCTGAAGTCCGGAAATAGCTCCATTCAAATTAATTAAGTCCATCGCGTTATGAGTATGCCTTTCTTAATCCTTTATCATCGATTTCCCCACCTTAACAACAAGGCATGGGAATAAAATTGTGTTCTCGTTAATCTGGATTAGTTAAGGAACCTATAGAAAACAAAGGGTGGGGAACATCGCACAACTTTAAATTATACTACATAATATTTGTCATTGCAGTAAATTTTAACGCGGTGTTACGTACCGTTTTCTTATTTTCGTTCATTTAAATAAAAACGGCCAATCTGACGATATTTTTGGCAATCATTTAAAAAAAAGAAGAAAAAAAAAAAGAAAAAAAAGAAGAAAAAAAAAGAGGCTAAATTGGTGGTTTTATTTGATAGCCGTACAATTTTCCTTGCTTGTGCGTGAAATGCAAAAAAATCAATCTTTGATGGACGATGCTCAATGGCAGAGAGTTCTGTGTTAAAAGACACTCGTTTTCCAACTTTTTACGATTTTATCGCCTTTTTATGAATATTTCAGGGGGGGGGGGGAGAGAATTTTAGAACATCTTCAGAGGCATAACCACATCGATTTTAAACAAAATCACTAGAGCCGTTTTTTAGTAATTACTGAAAAACAAGATATTTTCAATGGCAGCTACCGTATGCACAAGTGAGATTTTGGCGAAAACTTCAGTAGTAGGTCCTTGTGCCATCACCAATCCTCACACCAAATATGAACATCGCAGGTTAATTTGTTCGGGAATTATGCTGATCCCCCCCCACACACAAACTCCGCTCAAATGATGATTTTGTCAATGTACTTATCAATAATTCCTATATGATCCTTTCTTGTGAGTGAAACTGGGCAGAAAAATAAAACGATCGTTGATGAGGTATGCTCAAAGAAAGAGATCTCTGCGTTAAAGGCATTCGTTTTTCACCTTTTTACGCCTTTAAAGTATTTTTACGGAAATTTCGGTGGTGGGAATGTTTCGAACCCACTTTAAGGGGTCGAAAAGTCGAAAAAGGGTTAAACATTCCAAACGAGGGATGTCCGAATTAACCACTCTAAATGTTGCCACAATTCTGATATTTGGTGCAATTGTTAAGAAGGGGAAATATAGAAAAAATTAGTTATTTTAATATGGAATAATGAATTTTTAAGGGATGAAAAATAGACGTAACATTGCAACTATACCAGGAATATCCTGTCTCACTTCCAATACAGTTACAACTTTGAAATTTAGAACGAAGAGCAAGCATAAACACAATAAACTATTGCAATCTCGATTAACTCATTAAAAAGAGTCCAAAAGGGGCTAAACGTTCTAAATGAGGGATATTCAAATGTCTCATTTCCAATATATTCACAATTATAAATTTTGGAAAAAATGTCAACAAAGGAAATTTCCTGCTTTGATAAATCAATTTGTCTGGATTGAAATAGGAGCAAACGTCTGAAATACATGAATATCTTTTGATTGCTAAAATGCACTTGGTAAAATTTTGTAGCGTCACACGAGTATTCAGCTAGTTTAGTTATAATAAAAAAGTGTTGTTCCAGTATCTAGTTATGCAACATTTACTATTTTAAATAAGCAAATTGAAATACAGACAAGTCAAATTTCTATTGATATAATTTCAGTTATTTATTGATAAATATAATATTAAAGATTACTCAGACATTACTCATTGTTTTTATTTGGAGGTTAAACGTAAATTACTTAAAGAAACATCAGTTACTTTTTATATTTGTGTATTTTATTTACACAGCGCAGAATTTGGTGTTTTCTCGAAATAAAATAGTATTTGCAAAAGTATACGTCGTCGAAAACTCCAGAACTTGATATTACGTCTCTAACTCATTTAGATTCCAATATGTTTTCGGATTGGTATAAACAGCTGTTACAAAGGACAAAAGGTCTTATGATCGTTGAACAAACTCATAAGTGATCAAGGGTATTGAAAAAAATATTGCGATTTTTCTGTATGCAACCTTATTGATTTTATTTAGATATGATTTCATATAAAAAGGCAATCGACTTCAAAATAGTTTTAAACGATTAAAATCAATTCTGGGAAATTGCGGCTTTTTAGGGAAGAACGGTCAAAATATGAATCATGGGAAAATGCATTATTGATGTCATTTTAATTTTGACTCTTTTTGAAATATGTTTAATTTAATGTTTACTTTAGCGAGGCAAACTTTACACTAAAAACCTTTCATGTATAAAATGTTCAGCAATGGCATTTTCAAGTACTAAACAAATATATTTTACAAAATTATTCCAGTGGTCTCTCATTATTCTCTATATAATCTACTGTATACTAGAAATAAAGAAAATTTGTAGGAAATATAAAAACAATAAGGGGATTTTCTTAAACTAATTCTCATTGTTTTTAATTTAAATAATTTAGTCAATTGTTTAGTTAATTAAAATGAAATGGCTAATCTTTATCATAGGTTTAGGCATGACACAATGGTGTGTATAAATTAAAGTTATCTCTTTAATTTCTTTTTACTTAACCCCAAGTTCTTCTCCCTCTGGAATAGCTTCTCCAGTTAAAGTGTCTTTAGTAAAAGATTCCGCCCAGCTCCCCTCCCTAAATCAACATGAAGACATTATTTATTGTCCATATGAAGACATGTCAATGACGTCAAGTCAAACTGACGTGCTCGTCTCGTGCTTAATAGAACTTTTATGGTTATAAGGAAATAACCAACTGGGAAGGCTAAACTGTACTCTAATTCAAAATAAAATAATATAAGTGTGATACGGTATAAAATATCAATAAAATTGTATTACTTTATACTTATATTGATATGTTTTCTATAAAACTGCACGATTTTAACAAAAATTCCTCCAGTCATCTATGGAAAAAATGCCACTGAGCATTAAGTACAGACAGGCAGGCAAAATGACAACTTTTTGAAAAAAAATTCACCATTAAAGTTAAGTGACATGTAAATGATATATATAATTTAAAATTAGCCATTTTCTTTGAATTAACAGTCATGGGTGAAAGTGAAAGGGTTAGGGGATTATTATTTGGTGGATTGCAAAGCCCAAACACATAGGTTTGTGCAATCGCAGTGCAAAGAGGCTAATATTTTTGTTCAAAGCATTAACGTTACGACTTTTTTAACTGTGAATTTTACCTCTTTCCTCCGCCTCTTAGGCCCATGGGCACAGTTCGTCATGAATTCAACACCGCATAAGCAATTCAAAACCGTCGTCCAACTAAACAATATATGTGCACTACATACACGATTTGATTTAAGTATGAAGTTACTTACATCACAAGAAATGCTGAAACATGCTATACAAAACAAAACTTCTTTCAAAAGTGGAATGTATTCGTTGATATCGCATTTGGGGGCGATGGTAAATCTGCCGACGATGTAAGATGCAGGGAAACTCAGGAAACTTGTTATGATCAACGCGGCACTCATCTGAAATGCCACAATGTCCATTGATATTATTCTTTTACTTTATGAACTCAGAAATATTAAGAAATTTGAATGAATAAGAAATATATTGCATGAAAAGTGAAACTACTAAGTACACTTACATATCTTTCTACAACATATTTGACATCTCATGTAGGTCATTTGTCATCGTACCGTGACAATTTTCAATACTTATCACGAAGAAATCTGCCTCCAAGAGGAGAAAGGTAAAAATCACTCTTGAGCAATACTTTTTTTTCTATAGTTATTTTTTTAAGAATTCATACTGTTTATTAATGATTTTTCTCTAAATGTATCCTTCGATTCTCAGTATAAGATTAATTTCATTACTATTTTAACTTTCTTTAAATGCTTTTCAATGGTAAACCAAAAAAATGTCGAAAATATTCAATACATTAAAAATTTTTCTTCCAATTAGTAATTTTACGATTTTACATGGTGTTATTCAGATGCCATACGTAATTTTTATTGCAGATTATCATACATAAGGATAAATAGGAAAAAAATTTGAAGTTTCCGCAAGTACGTCAAAATGACATCACCTACGTCAATACTTGTAATATTCGCATCCGCAAAAATCCACCAAATTTTTTTAAGGTATAAGGAACTATAATATGTGGTCAAAATGGTGTTAAAAAAAAAAAAAATATGTATATATATATATATATATATATATATATATATATTGCATTGGTAACATAAAAGAGAAATGCACACTTCGTGCAAACGTCCTCTTTCGATTAATCACTATGACATTTGGGATTTTAGACGGAAAAAAAATTAAAATTGAAAAAATTGAATAAAACTCTATACTTAATACAGTATGTATGTGCAAAAATTCAAGCGTCTAGATGGAATTTTTAAGCATCGAATTTTGGCCAGTTTTTAGAGGCAAATGCCTCAGTGCGCGTAGTGACATCTCGACTACAAAGTTTTATCATTAGCAGAACTTAAGTACTTGAAGTTTACATATACATATAAAAATTCGAGGCAACTCTTAACTTTGTGTCTAAACTTTTGAAACCAGCACATTTTTGCAAATCAAACAACTTAATTTTGAATATAGTATTGAAGAAGTAATTTTTTTTTTACATGTTTAAAGAATTTTATAATTCTACTATTACAATTCTATATTTTAAAGACGAATGACGTCATTGTCTACTAGGGCGTATCGAAAAACACTTTTTGTGGAAATTCAAAATTTCAAGTTGATAAAAAGTTGTCACTATGCTCACATGTTTGCCAAAAATTTTTTACTTCAATCGAAAAATATTTAGGTCTCCCGGAACGGATCTGAAGTTTGATGTTTTTAGACAAAAACAAAGGATTTTAATTTTTTTTTTAAGCATAAATATAAAGCAAATTTTTATTTTCAAGAATAAAAATGTCGAGTTTATAATACTAATTAACTGTAATAAAAAATTATATCTGCCATTTAATAATTAGGTCTCCCTGAATCTACATGAAAAACTTAACTTTTTTACAAAATACGGATATTTTTCAATTTTCAACTCATTCTTTTGGTTAGTTTCAATTATTTTATTCATAGTCTAGGTATAGTAGTACAACATTTTGAAATATCGGGAATATCATTTTATGAAATGGCGTTCACTAAACTCAAGTATTAATTCATATCAGTTATGCACGACTCCACGTTGGTTGGAGTCTCCAACCAACAAAGACTCTAGGTTTGAGACATGAAGGCAACGTTATCGAAAATGATTCAATGTCACAGGGTTTGAATGATGAAAGTGTACATGATAGTAAAATGCTTCTACCTTGGGAATTATTATAAAGTTGAATTATTACAGTAAAATAAGAACTGCCAGAAAATCTATTCTCTTTTTCTAGAGATTGTGACCGTAGAGCCAATCTCAATTATAGTAGAAGCTCAATCAGCAAGTCTCTTTTGTGGAATTTAAATGTTGTATTACAAGAAAACCAGGCAGTGGTAATAGATAAATCGAATGTTTTTCGAGAACCGGTGAAATATCATCAATTTATTAGTTCAACTATTTTTCACTCTATTTATTTAATCGAAAGGATGAAGTAATAAATATAAAAATTGTAAGTTGTAAATGTGGTTGCATAAATAAACGATAAGAACATATATCTTTGATATAAGAACTATATTCAATATATTTCGGACACGCAACTCCAGACAATGGCTCTGTACGAAACGTAATATCATCATTACATGACGTTATATTGTAACCCATAAGGGAGTATAAATTTTCATTACAAACTCAGCTATTTTTTTCAACTTCAAGATTGGATCAAGTGATACAATACATATACGTGAAATTCGATTTGCCATTTTTAATCATCTTGAATGGGAGATGTTTCCAGGGTTTCTGATTGCTAAACCTTGGGGGCATTTGCTTACTAGTACAGCCTGACATATTTTCCAATATTTCTGGTCGGTGTTCAACTTTACAAAGTCAAAGTTTGGAAAAACCCTATCAATGTTATTGTATTCAACAACTGGTAAATCTCGACAACTTGTTAGACGTTTTCTTTATGGACAGTAAAAGAAGTACGTTAATAAATTGGAACATCGAGAATAATCATTACTTTCCTAAGAGGCAATTCGTTTAAATGAAATAAACAAACAATTGCTTGTACTGGTTATTTTAAAATATTTACGAAGAATGAAATTGATCAATTAGCGACTTCAGTATTTCATTCATCACCATCATAACCAAGACCTTGAATAGTTTTCTTATCAATGCAGCTTTATTTCGTAAGTTGTAATGATGACACTACGTTTCACCCAGAGCCACTGTCTGCAGTTGAGTGTCCAAAGTATGTTGAATATAGTTCTTGTACCAAAAATACATGTTCTTCTCGTTTATTTATGCGACCATATGTTAAACTTACAATTTTTATACTTATTACTTCATCCTTTCGATTATATAAATAGTGAAAAATGAAAATAAGAGTGAAAAATAGTTGAACTAATACCTTAAGGATATTTTAACCACTCACAAAAACTTTCGATTTATCTATTACCATTGCCTGGTTTTCTAATGTTACAACGTTTAAATCCCACGAAAGAGCACTTGCTAATAGAGCTTCTACTCTAATAGAGATTGGCTCTACCGTCACAATCACTAGAAAAAGAGAGTAGATTTTCTGGCAGTTCTTATTTCACTGAAGTAATTAAACTTTCCGGCTTTTCCATGGTAGAAGCATTTTACTATCATGTACACTTTCATCATTTTAACCCTGTGACATTGAATCATTTTCGATAACGTTACCTTCATGTCTCAAACCAAGAGTCTTTGTTGGTTGGAGACTCCAACCAACGTGGAGTCGTGCAGAAATGATATGAATAAATACATGAGTTTAGTAAACGCCATTTCATAAAATGATATTCCCGATATTTCAAAATGCTGTACTACTATACATAGACTATGAATATAATAATTGAAACTAACCAAAAGAATGGGTTGAAGTGAAAAATATCCGTATTTTGTAAAAAAGTTAACTTTTTCATGTAGATTCAGGGAGACCTAATTATTAAATGGCAGATATAATTTTTTATTACTGTTAATTAGTATTATAAACTCGACATTTTTATTTTTGAAAATAAAAATTTGCTTTATATTTATGCTTAAAAAAAATTAAAAATCTTTGTTTCTGTCAAAAAACATCAAACTTCAGGTCCATTCCAGGAGACCTAAATATTTTTCGATTGAATTAAAAAATTTTTTGGTAAACATGTGAGCATAGTGACAACTTTTTATTAACTTGAAATTTTGAATTTCCGAAAAAGTTTTTTTCGATACACCCTATTGTCTACGCATCTATATCGTACTGCTGTACTGCCTGGGTCTTGCTGCCAACCCCTCGCCAATTTTTCAATAAGATTCTACCCCAAGAAAAGTATTGATATGTTTTACATCTAATATTGTGTCACTCTTCATAACAAATAACCAGCACCAAAAGTTCAACTAACGTATAAATCGTTCAACCGCCAACAATTCATTTCAGCTTTTTCTTCGTACATTATACATTACATTATTAGTTAACTAGTCAGTCGTTTCTATACTTCTGACACTTTATAATACCATTAGTTGATGTCCATCACGAATACTCACACATTTGCGTAATATAACTGTCTTTTTTTATATCAGTGTATTTAATGGTCTTATACAGAAATATCATATATGACTATTATAAAAGTCCATCACACAACTTTTGAAAAGCACATTTCAAAAATTAAAAAAAGTTCAATTAGCAAATCTTACCCCAGCAAGTGATTTCCTAAACTCTTGTCCTGACAGGAAGATTGCGGTTGCTGGAGATATAATTCCATAAAGAAGTGCAAAATCCGACAATTGCTTCGAAGAATCCGATTCTTTCACAAGAAGATAAGTCATTGTATGCATTAGTAGAGGAGTTAGAAACCTGGATACGAAAATATAATAAATTCCTGAATCATGAGACTATAAGTACGAAAAGCATTCTGTAGTTGGTCTTACATTTTAACAGCAAGAAGGATTACCCCAGTCACAACTGCTGAAGTGATAATGTATCTCTCTTTCCTGACCATATTGAAACCAAGAATACTGAGAACGCAGCCAGGAACTGTGGCTGCAATAACCTGAAACGTAATAGTTAAACAGTGAGAAGTTTGAAGCAGTAATTTCCCAAATTATAAAATAGTTTACAATGTATAACTTAGACAACTACGCAAGAATCGAAGCCTATTTTAACCATTGTAAAAGGTTGTAAGATGATATTTATATTGTTAAATGGTAAACATTTATTTTGTTAAATTATATGGTGTAACAGTGCAAACATGTAAAAAATTCAAGTATTGTTAGAATACATTTTGTTAACTTATACTTTATAAATGAAATAAACGCTTCTAATTTTCATGAGCTCAATGATTTATCCGTGATTCATAGGTTTTATAAATATTTTCTTATCCGCAGTTTTAGAGAATAAGAATGCATGTACAAACCGACAGCTCCTACTTAAAATTAATGGTTTGTTTGTTCATGCCATATACTGTTTGGATTTTATTAAGATCTATTATAGTTTTTTTTTAAATACTAGGTAAGAGAAGTAAACAAATTAAACGGAATCTTATCATACGCTGTGGTGATAATACATGCATTTTATCATCAAAATATTTACAAGTAAAAATTGCCAATAAAAAATGTGTTGAAAAAAAATCTTAAAATTATAACTTTTCTTTTTGTTATGAGTAGATAATGTTTTTTGTTTTTAAATTATACAAAATACATTAAATATTTAGAATAATAAATATTTTAAGATAAAAATTAATAATTCGTTAAATGTCTGATATTTACTAACTTGAAAAGGCTGATGAATAAAAGCAGGCATCTTGCCTTGGAATGCGAAATTAAGAATGATTCCTAAGGTAGTGGCTAACACAACTGGCCCGGATTTCAATATGCTTTTAAGAATGGATGGAACTTCTTGTTTGGTTACAATATCTTTCCACTTAATAGGGCCTTCAGTGTGATTAGTTGTACTGTTCTCTCTCATTCGCCGTGTTCTGTGAATTTCAAGCAGGAAAGTGCCAAGTGGAACGAAGAAAATCATGGTCATTGCTGGCATTAAAAATAAATACTTCATCATTTGAGGTCTGTCTTGCTTGTATATTGCTGACACTAGGAATATAAAAACAAAACGTTACTATTAGTTAGGTCTGAGAATGAAAAGTTTTATTTATAAACTAAAAACAAGTGTGTTAATCAATCTTCCAAAGTGACATTAATAGCATGTATAAAAGTGGTCTTTTAGTGATGTTGGCAGTCCCCCAAAACTTAATAAAATGCATTGTCATTGGCATCGAGTCTACCTTCCAAGTTTCATATTGATTGGACGGCGGCGAGTACGTTTATTAGTTAAGAAAACAGTCAGGTTTTCTTCAAACGATAGTTTGTAAAAGAGGTAAACCTAAATACCATGAATCTCTTGAATCCATTAGATTCAATACGTCGAAAATGCTTTAGAATTGTTTTCTTTTTATTCTGACTTTTTATTGCCAAAATATAAGAGAACTAGTGGGTCGTGTGCGCAGCCTACACATTAAGGTTAAGCAGTTATGGATTGTTAAAAGCAAATACTGCTTAACCAGTTAGGAATTGCATTCCATTGCTGAGTGATATAAGATTCCTTAGGTTTTCTCAACGTGCTTAAATTATAGAGTATTTGTGATACAAATGCCAATTTTTGTCACTTCTCAGAATGTTCGGAAAAGTATATCAGCTAACTCATGAAAAGTTATTTGTAGTTTAAAACTTCGGTACTCTTCCGCTAAATTATACTGTATCGGAAGGCATTTCCTCTTATTCGAATTTGAAAACACGATATTCTGATACAGTGTAGCCCTGGAGCTTTTGTGCCTGAAAATATTCCATACAACGAATCAAGCAAAATAATGTGTTTCTTAAGAAAAGTCTTTGAATTATTATGGCGCAATAACGATTAATATATATATATATTTTTTGTATAACATATGACATAATTTTTACAGAACCAAATAAGGAATTATTAATTTTAACCAGTTAATGTTCGATAAAAAGTTTTATTAAGGGAATAAATCTCGTATTCGCGAAATTTTTTCTTACATAATAAAGTAATTTTAACTTAAAATTGAAAAATATACATATTTTTTTAATTTTTTTTACAAAAAGTAAAGTCTATACACTTGGAAAGGCTTAGATTTAGTAGGTGAGTTTTAGATTTATTGTCTATTTTTTTAAAGCACTTTTATATTTTTCTTTATTTAGAGTCTGGCTATCGTTGCCTTTTTCTTTAAATAAGATAATACAATACTCCTCAAGTTTAAAAACAAACTGCCACCTTACATTTTTCTTTGCTGCAATTCCGCGCAAATGCATTACCAAGCACGTGAATTCAAACATAATGTGACTGACATTGAGATCTATATCACTAAATATCTCCGAAGTAGAGTTCCAAAAACTTGAAACTTTAATTTTTAAACAAAAAATACGATATACAATTGTAAATAAACTATTATTCCAAGCGGCGGACATCTTAGCCTTTAAATTGGTATATTATGCATAAATTTTAGCATTGTATAAAGGAAGAAAAAGGGATCATTACACACACACAAAAAAAAAAAAAAAAAAAAAAAAAAAAACCTACAGAAATTATATGCAAGACTTTCAAACAAATAACACTGGTGATAAATCGTATCCATATCATAGAGACTCCATTAGATATCCAAAACAATAAAATTCCTTAGGTTTCCCAACTTGCTTTAATTGTTGTTTTCTCTTTCATGTAGTACTGCCATCTACTATATACTAATCTATCATCTACTTAAACATAGAATCCTCTCTCATGAACTTCTAAAATAAAATACAAATTATCTTCGATTTTCAAACAAAAAGTACAATGTACAATAGTAAAAAATTATTCGTCAAAAGCGTAAATTATAGCCTTTAAATAGGTATATCATTTATCAATTTTGGTTTTGAACAAAAAGAGAAAGTTAATAAAAACTCATAGAAAAATTTATAAGATACGTAAAATTAACGTATTTTGGCACACATATCGCAGTAAATTTAAAATAATCAAGTGTTAGGTCTTTCATTTTCACAGATGATCCTCAATATCAACAAAAATCTTAACTACTACGTTTTTACTCATATATGACACTTCTTTAACATTTAATAGGTAATTTTATATTTAATGTCTATAAAGTATTGTAAATCGAATGACACGGGGGAAAATAAAAGAGGGATAGTGAAAAGAAATAGTTTAAAAGATTTTGCTTTATAAACTAGTTAATGATCCTTAAATGTTTAAATAGAATGAAAGAAAATCGTTACAGGGACACACTGGTGCAAATAGCTTTATTTAAAGAGTCATCAAACCGAACATAACGCTATCGTTCACATTTTATTGCGTCTGTACAAATATTAACTTTCCTCAGTGATAATGAGAGTATCGGAAAGCATTATGAAGTGTCGAAAGAACCTACAAAAGGTTTTACTAAAAGGTTATTTAAATTTATATTTATCAATAAGAAAACCAAAAATTGACTAAAAACAAATGACATGCGAAATAAAAAAAAAAATCTCGGAAAAAAATTCATTCGGCTTGAATTAAATGTGACGTCAAGAAACCTAATCATCATGGCTTGAAATGCAGCACCGGAAACCAGTTTTACAAGTTTCTCGCAAATCGCACCAACCTGTTCGGTATGGTTGATCGGCAATGATCTACCAAATCAGAGCCAACTATTTGTCAGAAACCTCACGATAACCATAGAAACGGAAGGATTTCTTGACGTCACAGATTTTGTTGTGTGTTTTGATCGGACTGGTTTGGGGGCATTTTCTTTTCTTAATATTTTAATGACTAATTGTTTTAAAGAAATTTTGTTTAAATGTTTGGGATCAGAAAGAAATTCTCCATCATAAATATTAATTAATAATTAATTTCACTCTTTTTTTTTTTTTTTTAAATACGGAAATTGTTCATTAAAAGTGGTGGATATATATATATATATATATATATATATATATATATATATATATATATATATATATATATATATATATATATATATATATATATATATATATATATATATATATATATATATATATATATATATATATATAACACAATGCTGTTCACTTTATTTATACTGAAGGTCCCCTAGTTACAGCTAAACCTAGACGGTTAGCACCTGATCGTTTCATAATCTCCAAAGCTGGATTTCAGCATATGATTCAACTCTGTCATATGCGACCTTCCAAAAGTCAATATGCTTTTTCATTGCTCATGGTGCTCAAGGAGGGCACAGTTGTATTGAGACCTGTAAGAGATTATCGAGCTTTTAATGCTCAAACTATCAAAGAAAAATATCCTATTCCCTGTATTACTGACTTTACAACCGGATTGCATAGTAAACAAACGTTCAATCATATTGATTGAATTAAATCTTATCACCAAATTCCAATTAACTCTGCTAATGTTCCCAAAACAGCAATCTGCACACCATTCTGGCTTTTTGAAAGTTTGGTTTTACAGTTTGGCTTAACGAATGCTTCATCAACATTCCAACGCTTCATTGATGAAGTAACACATGACTTACCATTTGTTTCCACTTTTATTGATGATTTTACTTGTTGCTTCTAAAGACGAAACTGAACATTTAAAACATTTAGAAACCCTGATAAATGTAGTCCTCGTCAACTACGTCATTTGTATTATATTTCACAATTTTTCATTAGTATTCGTTTTACCAAGGGTTGTGACAATTCTGTGGCCGGTGCACTATCTTGAAATGAGATAGACGAAATTTCAACCACTGCACTTGATCTCAATGAACTGACTGCTGCTCAATCCAGTGATGTGGAATTGCAAAAACTTCTGCAGTCCAACACCTCTTCTTTAAAGTTAAAACAACATTATTTCCTTCTAGAGGGCATTAATCTTTATTGTGATATGTCTCAAAGTCATGCTCGCCCTTTTGTTCCAGAAAGTATGCGACAGAAAATCTTTCAATCTTTACATTTCCTTTTTCATCCAGGTATTCCCGCATCCATCGATTTAATCGAAAAGCGATTTGTATGACCTGGTATACGCAATGATATCAAAAATATGGTTCGCAGCTGTGTTAAATGCCAAAATAACTCAGCATACTAAATCTTCTATCGATATATTGACCTTACCTGATGCTCGTTTTGCTCATTCCATATAGACTTCATTGGTCCTCTTCCTTTATCTAAAGGTAATCAATATTGCATAACTATAATCGATCGGTTTACGAGGTGGCCAGAAGTTATTCCCACGTCTGATATGACTGCAGAAACAACCACTCGTGCCTTAGTGTATGGTTGGATTTCTAGATTTGGATCCCCTCTCACCATCACTAGCGATCAAAGCAGGAACTGTGAATACAATCTCTATAACCAATCTATTAGGATTAGCTAACCAATCTATTAGGATGTAACAGGATTCTAACCTCAGCCTACCACCACCAGAGCAATGGAATTCTGGAACGCTTCCACAGTCATCTTCATGATCAAACGAAATGAACTGAAGTACTTCGAATCGTATTATTAGGTTTGCACACTGCACTTAAAACTTATCTTAAAGCAACCTGCGCTCAATTGGTTTATAGTACCTCACTTAGATTACCATCTGATCTTGTTTCAAGTGATTTTACAACCCTAACCATCAGTTCGTCATACGTGTCAAATTTAATTCACACGATGAGATCATTAAATCCGGTTAAAAATTCCATTCAAGGCAACCTTAAGGTGTACGTAAATCCCTCCTTACAAACCTGCACCCATGTCTTTTAAGGTCTTACAAAGTTAATCCACCTTTGGCCCCACCTTATACTGGACCTCATTTAGTTGTATCTCGTACTGATAAAAATTTCACAATGGATATTAATGGTAAACAATCCACGGCATCTATAGATCGTGTAATATCTTCTTATCAACTATCAGACTATTTTACTTGATCTCAACCTCTTAATACTCTTCTGGAAGAAACTGTTTCTCCACAACCTCTTCCACAAACAACCACCACTACCGTACGGTCCGATTTCCCAAGGGTCTAGTTACAGAGTATGAAATATAAAAACTTTGTATCACATTCTCACTCTATGGTGAAATTTGCAATTGTACAACTATATTGCATTCTTATGTTATTATGCTGTCTTGTGTATTTTCATGTTTTTGCATTCCCGTGTTTATAGATTTCACAGTATTACTAGTTTGTACTTGCATATTCATGTTCTGTTCATAAATTGAATTTTTCTTGTATCGGGATTACATCACTGGAGGCATACTCTGTGGCGCTCATCTTCTCTTCTAAAATTCCTCTCAGTCAATCAAAGTGGGGAGCAGTTCTAACTCAGCCACTCACAGCTCTGCGCGTCTCTGTCATCATGTATACCTTCCCGCGCTTTTGAGTATTAAAACGCTAGTTGCTGGAGAGAGAGGTTGGAAAGAAGAGAACGACAGAGAACGTCAGCGATAATGCGAATCATGCTTTAACTATACGGTTGGAATAATGATATATTTTAATACTTCTGGATCTTTATTGGTAAAGTCATGGACACTATCATATTGGAGTCAGATATCAGATCTACGCCTACATGAAGGACAGCCCTCATTGCCCATAATACCTTCCTCAAATCCAAAAAAAACTTATCTACAAAATGAAAAATTTATTTGACTAGTAATTAAAATTTTCGTAGTATTATTCCCATTAATTGCAAAATTCACATTCATTTTAGGAGTGGCAAAATTCAAGAATTTTCCTGAAAGTTTTTGCGCATCTTCAGAGGTTTCCCTTATATATACAGGTCTTAAAAAGTTGATTTCTGATCTTCAAACAAAAAAAATACAATGTACAATTGTAAGTTATAGATTCATCAAAAGTAGGTCTTGCCTTAGTCTTTAAATTCTATAATAATATTGAATGAATTGGACTACTATACTTGAGGCACATTATTTATTGCGCTAGAAATCCGAGTAGATCCCGCTTTTTTAATGGACACTAAATTTCAACAGTGTAAAGGAATAAGAAAGAAAAACACTCTTACTTAGAGGATTTCCGACCGGCAAATCGTTGGTGTGAACGCAGAACACAGCCAGCATCCCAGCAATGCCCGCATTGCCGTTGATGGCGAAAGAAACTCCCGCTACCAGGAGGAAGACGATGAGTTTAGCAAGGAAGAGTGCCAGGACAAGTTCCCAGCGCATGTCGGTCAAGTCAGCGTCAGCCAGCGTCATGCAGATGATGCCCGGCATGCCTATGTAGGTCACGAATGCACTCACACCTCGGAGATCGGCAGCGGACAGGAGCTGGAACTTGGCCACTAGGTACCTGGAAATGAAGCAATGTGTAATCGCATCTCAACTATCAAGAGTAGATCATTCCAGATTTATAGTATTCTCCAGAATACACGATCGTCTAAAACGTAGGGTCAATAGAGTCCGTCTGACGCAATATGTCTACAGCTGAGTTCTTGATAAGCAGGCGCGCATCAGGGGGAGAGTTTTGAAGGTTAGAACCCCCCCCCCTCCCTCCCTCCCCAGGATCCCTAACATCCCGGTGTTTAGTTATGAATGTATAAGACACACTTGGTAACGGAAAATGATTTCAAAATAATACGTTTTTAATCTAACATTATTCAGACCGAGCTATCAGACCCCAAAACTGAAATAAATGTCATACTTGTAAATCTCATACTATTAAAAAAATAGTTGTAGACTGATTTTCGATTGCTTATTTTTAATATAAAGTATCATTTAAAATTTTAAAATGTTTAACATGTGGGTGCCTGTTTTCCAAATGTTGTTCTTGTGTTTCAGTGCTACACGCCCTTTATTTCAAACGCCATTAATGTATAATAAAGTAATTCTGATGTTGATGTTTGTCCGTTAACCCAAAAGCATTGCTTTTTCTCTAATTGAATTTAAACAAACAAGGAAAATTTCGTATTAATTTATAATCTAGTTAATATAGATAATACGGGATATATATAAAATATGCCATATTGGGCTGTTTTGTAAAACTCGTGAAATGGATAAAAACGATTTTGATATTTTGGCATACGTAGGTGACAGATTAAGGAACTGCAAAAATATTAATGACGCATGAAAAATATGGGACATGGAATTTTTGCGCAGAAGTTGTTTTTGAAAGAGAAATACGGAAGCAAACTTGACGGAAAACCCCTCCCACAGAAATTTTCTGGTTGTGCCCCTGCCTGTTGAGAGGAGACACATTTAAAATATCTAATTAGTTCACTGCCTTGAGAATAAATTATAACGAGCGACATGATATATTATGAGAAGCATCAAAAGAAGGAAAAATACAAAAGTTTTTGCCAAAAAACATTGTCATATATTTAACATACAACCAAAAGTGGTGCCGATAATATTAATACAAATTCAAGTAGCACTTGAAATTTTAAATTAGAAAAAAATGTAAGGATAAGTGAGTGGTATTGCAGTTTCTTTCATCCAATGACTACGCATTTTCGTCAAAGAAAAAAATTTTAAATATTTTTTTTATAACAACAACGTGTAAAAAATTAAACTTTTTTTTTTTTAAACCAAGAATTGTGTCGAAAGTAACACTTTATAGTGAGGCGAGCAATAAAATATTTTATCAAACATTTGTTGAAAACTTCTATTGAAGGATTCTCTAACTCCTAAAAATTATAAATACTGAGCGGTAATACGCTCTTTGAAACACAAAAAGTCGTACTTAGTCAAACAATCAAGTTCGAATATAATTTAAGCTTTAACTAAACAAGCTACAAGTAGCACTACTTCAGAAACATCGTTGTTTTAACATTTTGTGGTATTGCTTAAAAATTAATTTGTTCAAGAAAATTATAAGTTTATGTTAATAAAACGCTGTGAATAATATGATACAATGGGATATTAAAAATATTGCCTATTTGCTTCTATCTAATATGACTTTTATTAGTTTTTTAAGTAATGAGGATAAATAATTTCTATTCTGATTGGTGGGTTGTATTAAACATTTCACGAGGCAAGATTTACACTGAGACTATACTGCATCAAGATATCGTAAAAACATCTTTAATTAAAAAGTCTTTATTTCGATGGAAAGCCTTCCTGGAAGTTTTTTTATTAAAGAAAACCGTCTCGACTTTGCATTTCGAATAGATAAGAGCCTCCTGAATATAAAATAAACAAAACTATAAAACCCTCCCAAAACGAGTAAAAATCAAAACCTATCATAATTACCAAAGTGTCAACTTAATTCGTGAAAAAAGCAGTTTTAAAGATTGCTTTCTTGACACAAAACTTTTAAAGGTTTAAAGCTGAAAAAAATTTTTAAATAAATAAAACTTACCCAATTATAACGAGAAAATAACATTGAGCTAGTGTTGGTGCGAAGTCCGCAAATGGAAACGGATCGTAACTACGAAAACAGGAAGTTTCAAAATCTGATTTATTAGCCTGTAAAAGATAACATGAACAGTAAGATTCTAAATTGTAGTGTAAAATTAATCAAAACAATAAAAATAATTATTAAAAGAAGTGAATAGAAACACATTTTAGTTTTATGATGATACCCGTTATGCAGTTATTATAAAATAAAAAGTTTTCGAAAAAACTTGCATTAATACATTCAACTTTACATAAATATATATATATATATATATATATATATATATATATATATATATATATATATATATATATATATATATATATATATATATATATATATATATATATATATATATATATATATATATATATATATATATATATATATATATATATATATATATATATATATATATATATATATATATATATATATATATATATATATAAATTGAGTTTGTAATATAATGTTAAAAATCTGAAGTTTCTATTCAACCAACTATATGGCAATAAATAGCAATAGAACGTGCCTCATACAATGGGGTGAATAGAAACAATTGGAAAAAATCAACGTATGGTGTCCCTTCCTTTGGTTCAATGCTAAATATATTTCGTATTATACAGTATATTATAAGTATCAGTCATGGATTAAAAAATAGAAAAAAGTATTTTAATATTTTTTCATTTTAATGTTTTATTTCACAATTATCATAAATATATCATGCCCTTCTTGATTCTTTTTAAATGGATAGTAAAATGTATGCCTTTGTAAAATTTCTGTTAACTTATAAAGGATTTTCAAAATGATCCTTATGATATAATAAAATTCCTGTTTTAATGATATAAACTCTAATTTTTTTAGGTGATATAATATTATGTATACCCACCTTCTGACTACTTGAATTCTTGAACTTGGTTATAAAGAGTAACTAATCCACATTTCTAGAAACCAACAATGACACTTTCCTATTTGTATGCCTTTCTATCATTACATTTTTTTTTTCTTTCATAAAATATCAAGACACTTGTTTTTAAAAATTACTACCTCAGTTTCAAGATTTTGTGTTTTCTTTCTTAGGCTGATTTTTCGTGGATCTTCATCTTAATAGTCTCTAGCGTTTTTTGTAATTTTTTCCAATTTTAAATCTCGAATGCTATTTTAGAGATGTAGCTATAACGCATTTTTTGCAGAAAAATAATACCAGTTTGAATGAGAGAAAAAAAAAAAAACTCATTTATTAGTGAGGTCAATTCACTCCACATTTTTAAAAATATGCAGAGCCGACTACGATAGTAAATAATGCCCTCCGATTTGATGAATCTCCCGTAAGAGCAGAGGCATCAAATATGTTTCCCTAAACCACCACAGGTGTCGTTAGTTGAGTGATATGGGTACGAAAATAAAGATAAACAAAGGTTTGATTGGCTGATAGAAGCAGCAAACTGTGCATGTCCCTTTTTTCAACTAATCCGGTCGGTGAAAGCTGAGGAATCATAAAGCACCTCACATTGCATAAGAGATTAACATATTCTAAAGTCTTATGTTGGGTAAACAAAATTATATCTGTATCCAAAGTACTACTGTGAGTAAGAACTACAAATGACACTTCAAGATTAAGCAAGATCGGTAAGTAATAAAAGAACAAATGAGTTATAAAAACGCGGTACATTTTATAAAACTACATTTGAGAACCTGCAGAATAAAGTACAAATATTTTTTGTTGTTGTTATGTTATGTTATTCTAGATGGAAAAAAATTACCTGAACTTGACAAATTGTAAAAAAATATTGTCACCACTTTTGTTTGACCTACTAGGTACTAGACGAAGAAGACTAAATTAGGTTCGGCACAATTAATGAGGATTTATTATTCTATAAGTAAACAGCCCCGGTCATATATCGCAATGGTTGTTATCATATATGCGATGTAAATATTCAATTATTATTGTTATTATTATTTTTTTTTTTTTTGTATTTCTACAATTTTTGGAACGCACCGAGTTAAAAAAAAAAGTAGACTAAAAAAAATTGTCTGTGGTCAGCATAACTGTCTACGGTTTTCAACTTTTGAATACAAGTTAGTGACTAACCTGGTGGCCATAGGACCTGTCATCAGGGTTTTCGTCAAAACTGCGAGTGCACATAAGGTAGTTGCCCTTGAAAAAATTATGTTTTTCTACAATTCTGCTAAAAAGCGATTCTAACGATATTGTTCAAAATTGCCGTGGTAATGCCTTTTAACGTGTTCTAAACATCCCGATCACCGGAATTCTAGTGGAAATGAATGTGATAAAGGGGTAAAAAGTGGGAAAACGAATGTTTTTAACACAGAGTTCTTTTCTCCTGAGCATCTCCCGTCAACAACTTTGTCTCCTCTGTTTCACTTAAAAGGAAGGGTGTTGTATGATTTATCGTAAAATACTACAGCGACAAATTCGACACTTTTTTTTTTTTCTTTTCTTTTACCAGTGTAAGAATTATCGCCAAAGCTATCGCCAAACTGGCCATTTTTTTTAATGAATAAAAATATGAAAATGGTATGATACTTCAATCCATTCGTATGTATGTTATATATTCTGCTATTTTATTCCAATCTTAATACATTTTTTCACACTTGGTCTTTGAAGTGGTCTTTCTGTAGTGAGGTTGATGTTACCAATTGCGGCTTTGAACTTTTAAGACGGGATTAAAACTAGCCATTTAAATTTGTAGTTGAAATTTTGGGAGGTATTGAAGGCGGACCTAGTTTCCAGATTCTCTGGAAATAGTTTTGGATAGGAAACGAAGTTTTTATAATCTGTTGCACGAGAAAAAAATATATAGAGATAGATAAAATTTAGACGCCAACTTATCCGAAAAATCTGCATTAACTACTCAAGCCTCTTATGGCGTGATTTTTGAAGTGACTGCTTTGGTGCCTTCTCCCGTGAAAATTCGACGATCGTTAAGTGAATTCTTTCGGTGTGTCTTCAATAAACAAATTTGGATTACCATCAATGCAGTTTTCCATGATGCGTTAGGGTAAGTTATTAGCCTTGATATTCATCATTAGGAGCTTAAGCTTATTTTTTATGTTATTTTTAGTTTGGTCATGTTTAGTATTTCAAATTCTGTTGTTTCCCTTCCTTGTCAGAAGCAAATGGGTATTGTGAGATTTATTCTCGCAAGCACTATCACTATAAGATTTTCTGGCCAATAATACAATACATGAAACTTACAGTGTTCATATTAAAAAAAACATTTTAATAAGCAAAATCCATAACTAAAATAAACGCTTCCGCCCAACACCGGGCAATGACGAACACTTCGTCTAGTATAGAATTAGTGAATGCATCACGCTTTATTCAGAATTTTATCTAGTCTAATTTCAAACAACTGTTAAATATCGAAATACAGTTAGATGATTTAGTGGAAGTTGTCAATGAGATGGCAAAAAAGAGGAATTTTACAAAACAATAATTTTAAGTTAAAAGAAGAACTAAGCATTATCTGGGCAGTGAGTGTTCATGCCGGAGGGGCAGTTTTTCACAACTTTTAAAAGACATCAATTTAGAGAAATAACTGTTACAGTAGCTCCGGCTTAGATGAAAAGACAGTGAAAAAAAATTTATGCGTACATGTTTCGATTTTATTATACTTTTCACTTTATTCCTCAAATAAATTAGCAAATAAAAATTTATTTAAAAAAAAAAAAAAGCAAAATCCATTGTAACAACTACAATTTTAACTTAGAAATCACAATGAGAGAGAATGAAAGAACAACAAAAGTCATATTACATACCATCCCTTATTATAATCCGACTCTTCCAATGTTAAGTGCAAGTAACATTATACAGCATGAACACTCACTGCGTTTAAAGAGTTCAACTGGTCAACTTTATCACCGCTCAACGAGATAACGTCAGGTTATCCCTCACATATCACTGAAGGAGGAGGGAAGCATTGTATATGACACTGCAATTGAGTCGAGGGCACTCGGGAGAATTTAAGGCACATTTCATCACTTGGACATCTCTCTTTTTGTAATCCAGCTGAGAGTACATAGAGATACATACGTCATCCTTCCTCAGACAATCGAAGAAATATTAGAGATAGCATGAAGTCGCGTGAGAAAGACTTCCCTCAATGTTAGTATCTTTAACTCTCACTCGTTTCTTCTAAATCATCGTCAATGTCATGTTGAATATGAATCAGCAAGTACCCTAGCTACCCTGAAATTTTGTTTTCTAATTCAATTTGAAATAGAAATAATATTTTCTAGATTTTATTTTAATTGTTGCGTCTTTCCTAGTCATCAGTATAGTCATAAACACTCATACAGGTCTCTCCCTAGATCTTGACTAAGACAAAAAATGTGTTAAACCTAATTTTAAAGGTACTGCGATGCAGATGAAGTAGTAGGGTCACTGTATGTTAAAAAATTATTTCATTTTTAAGAAAAGTAATAGCACTCAAAAGTTGCTCCTCCACAAATAAAATTATACATAACTTTTTACAGTTAAAATAAATCTTGAGGTCTCTACCAGCCAATGAAAATGGGGTTAAGATGGCAAAATCGAATAATTTTAATGGGCTTTTGTTGAGTACTATTTTAATTAAGGAAAGAAAATTTTACAGTTACAAGGATATAACACAATTCCTCTATAACAAAAATAAAATTACATATAATTTTTTATAAATAAAATAAATCTTTGTCATTTGATTTGGAGGCATTTAAAATAGGGATTAAGTTGTAGAAATCAAGTATTTTCAATTGGGTTTTACTGAGTTTTTTTAATAAAGTAAATAAAAATTTATAGCTATAATGATAAATTAATTAAAAGAAACTAAAATGTTGCCTTATTAAAAAGAATTAGAATGACAAAATAATTAAAAAGGAATTAAAATGATGCAACAATGAAATTCTTTTTACTGTCAAATTTCTGCAGCGTTCCTCGTGACTTATAGTTGCTCTGACAAATCCATCACGATTTTCTGATCTAACAACAGCGACTGAAGCTTCAGTCAGTAGCTTAATTTAACGATATACAGCTTAAATTTGATAGGGATGCAAATGAATGTCGGGAGTTTCTTTCATTTCTATAAAATTCTTTAGTTCATCATTTGAAATATTTTCCAGATTTGGTGGAGAAGTGACAACACACATGTATTTATATATTAAATTGGTGCAGTCTTCAGCTTGAAATTTTATGTTTGGAATTCGAAAAACTCTCTCTTCAATTCTTTTTTTCAGTTGATTATTTCCGTCTTTTAAAATGCTTCTCAGTCTCAACTCTGTGATACTGGCGGTAATCACTTATCATACCTAGAATTAGACTTTCAGGATGATAGAAAAAAGCTATTCTTTGTTGACTGGATCGATAACTTTTTTTTTGTGATTACACCTAAGGTACCTTGTTGATTCAATTAATCTGTAGAGACATGAGAAGCTCCATATTTACTAATAACTACTATACTAAACTATATAGGGACGTATAAAATCTTAGAGTAAATTCCACTAAAATCTTTAGATCAGCTGATACTTTATTGGTTGAAACATACAGTCTTAATTTTCAACTCGCTGTTGTAAGCCACCTTGAATGTGATAAATTTCAAGGATTTTTATTGGCCAAACTCTCATCACTTATGCCAGAAGAAATTCCCCAACAAATTTCATACAGGTATTTTTGATCTGCTCTTAGATTTTGAATATCAACTTTAGGTAGAATACAAGTTATGGGGATAAAATTTACCAAAGGTTTTTGTTCTCAATGTTCTAGTTGTTTCTCAATAGGCCCACTGAACTCTCATGGTCCAAGTGTAGATCCATCTAAGTATCGGAATAAATGACGAAGTGGTAGCTAGTTGTTATGCAATAGACATATAAACCATTGGACGGGACGATTTAGATGGTTTTCAAAACATTTTATTGCACAATTTTTATAACCTGTATTGATATTAGTACCATCACATCCCACAGATTTCAAATTGTCATATCTATGTTTCTTGATAACAATAGTTTAATTATAGATAACACTATATTCTTACCTGAGCCAGAAAGTGGTATGGGTATGACCTATATATACTGATTTTGGTTCAACTAGTAAAACTTAATGTTCTTCGTGATGAATATCGAATTAAATAAATATATTTCTTGTGATACTCACAAATCAGTTGTAAAACACATTTATGAGATTTTGTTGGAATTGATGCTTTCACCCATATCTTTTCGAAATTTAGTAGCTACGATTTGGCTGATATAGGAAGTACTAGGATCTTTCCTAGAGAACAGACTACGTTTTAGGTCGTATTGAACAAAAATTAGCACTTTTTATGATAGTTTCATAAGTCGGTTAGTACAGAATCACGAAATTCAAATGATGAGCCAAAAATTGGACATAAAGTTAAACTTCTAGGTGTGATATGTTTTTTTTTTTTTTTTAAACTTTGCTCTGAAACTCATTATTTAAAATTCAAGTTCAAAAGCACATACTTGGTATAAAAACAGACACTTTGAAAGAAAATAGTCTTGCAGATATTTTTAATTTTTTTTTTTTTTTTTTGCTATTTACTGATATCATAAGGCAACTTTCGATACATATTACGTTAAATATTTCTAAAATTTTCTTTTTCGGCTCACCCTTTTAATTGGTCGGACTCTGACAATCACTCTCGCTAAAAGGTCCGTTTCTACAAATGTTTATATTGTTGCAAGTTCAGATGCCAAGCAAGTATAGTCTTGTAATATTTAATGACAAAATCTGACACTGCTAAGATTTTAGACAAATGTTTGTAAAAATACGCCAATCTGAAGTTTTTTGTTTGTATTATTTCCCTTTGTATAAAATTATTTCGATATTAATTTAGAGTATAAGCTAAAACTTATTTTCTTAAATATAGTTCGAAAGATGAATCCATAAAATGCTGTTTCATATCATTACATGTAATTTCCATCGTATAAATCGACCTTTTTACTTTCAATTACCCATATGTATACGGTAATGAAAGTATAGCATTCGGTAAAAAAAAAAAAATCGATTTTTTTTGCATTTCTCCACGTTTTGGAAAATTCTGATTTCAAAAAAGTGATTTAGAAAAAATGTGTGTGCATGTGTGTCTGTGGTTAGCATAACTCCCGAACAAATTGACCAAAGATGTTCAAATTTGGTGCGCGGGTAGGTGGTGGCCATGGGACCTACCATCAAAGTTTTTGTCGCATGCGCATAAGGTAGCTGCCATAGAAAAAAATCATGTCTTTCAATGATTGCTAAAAAAGGGCTTTAACGATTTTGATAAAAAATAGCTGTGCTAATTCCCCTTAAGGTGTTCTGAACATCCCCACCTCCGAAATTCCCGAAAAATTGCTTTAATGACATAAAAAGTTGAAAAACGAATGCCTGCAAAGCAGAGTTCTCCTTACTTAAACATAGCTTATCAACGATCGTTTTTTCTCCTCTTTTCATTATCAATGATAAGAAAGGATAGTAAAAGAATTATCGAAAAATATATCGCCAAAATTCCCATTTTTGGTGCAGTTTTTTTTTTTTTTTTTTTTTTTTTTTTTTTTTTTTTTTTTTTTTTAAAGACCTATATTACAATTATCACAAAAAATATCGCAAAGTGTTCATTTTTTCAAAACGAATGGTGATGGAAATATAAAAACGGTAAAGGACAAAAATCAACATCAGTAATAGAGTGTAATTGAAAGTTGTGCGATGTTCCACACCCTTAGTTAATTTTTAACCACTTAAAAGAATTAAATTTGACAAAAGTAATATATTTTTGAAAATTTAGCATAGGTAAAATTATTTATTTGTTTATTTTTCATTTCGTTCGCAATGGATTCTATTACTCATATGTTACAACCAAATTCCTTTCTGCCCCTTATGAAATTTGAAGATAAGCTTCGTGGAATAAAATGGCGAATCAGCGTTTTCGTAGGTGTCTTTTTGTAACTTCTGATAGAAATATCAAGTTGGATTCTTTTATTTGTTTCAGCGTTTCATTGCATTTCTATTTTATATTATTCCATTACTTCTTATTGTCTCCGAATACATTGAAAATTATCTTAAATATTTCATTGTCAGAAAATAAGATTCGTGTTTTACAAATTTTAAACATATATCTGCTTAGAGTTCGCAACATTTTAACATCTAAAGCTTCATAGGCAAAAGAAAACATTCACAAAAATTTCGAGAATTTATTTTTTGTAATCCATCTACATTGAAGCTCCCGAAAAACTGGTATAGGCGTGCGTATGCAAATAAAGGAGGCATGCAACCAATCATGGTAACGCGATGTTATTGGAAGGGCCTGTATAAGACAACAGGTGTAAGACTAAGCTGTTTGATCAATTTTTGCTGCTACAGTGGCAAGTTATCAAGGTTTAAGTGACTTTGAAGGTGGCGATATAGTCGCTGCACGAGATACGGTTCGTAGCATCTTCGAGGTAACTTAAGACATTTAGATTTATGCGTACAACCATTTCACGAGTGTATCATGAATGTCAATTATCAGGTAAAATTTCAAATCTCAGACACCGGTGTGGCCGGGAAAAGAAATTGAAAGAATGGGACCATCGATGACTAAGGAGAATCCTTAACAAGATAGACATGCAGCACTTCCACAAATTGCTGCAGATTTCAATGCTGGGACATCAACTATAGTGACAGCGTGCGATCAGTTCAAAAGACCATCCTTTACTTGAACTTTCGAAGCCCCAAATCCACTCTTGTACCGTTGTTGATTACACGGTACAAGGCTGTATGCCTCACCTGGGCCGCCAATACCACCATTGGACTGTTGATAACTGTAAACACATTGCCTCTGATCTGATGAGTCTGGTTTTCAATTGAATTGGGCAGATGGACATGCATGGGTATGGAGACAACGTTATGAATCTATTCACCCTACCTAAAGGGAACTGTTCATCTTTAAGCTGGTGGAATTTTCTTCTGCTGGGTTTAAATTCATATTGTTTCATGTTTATTTCTCTTTTGATTGGTCCATTACTTTAGTTTCTACTCAAATTAGAAGTATGTTATATTTTGTTCTAAGTAAAAAAAACCTCCCAATTATTAACTTTATATTAACTATATAAGACTTTTACCTTTAACTATATGATTTTCTCTAAACTTGATTTTTCAAACTTCAATGTACCTTTTCTAGCTAATTAGTAGAGATGTAGTATATAACTTACAGATTAAGAACTTACAGATAAAAAAAATTCCCTTTATTTTCATAATTATTTTTTTAAATGTCAAATCTTTGTAAGAAAAAGAGGTTATCTGAAATAAAACTGCAAGATTGATTAAAATTTAATTAAAAAAAAAATCCGATAATATTTGTTACTTTAGTATCTTGAATGAGATCTATTAAACTTATACATAAAAAATTTCTAATTCATTTTTTAAGTACTTTTCAAGAAAAGGTACATCCAAAATAGGTTATTTTACATTACTGGCATTAGGAGGTACTAAGTCCTTTTAAGCGATTTTGAGCTCAGATCGACTTTTCATAGTTTGGCCATTACGAAGAAAACTACCGATTCTGTACCATGGGCTAATTCTTTTTTTTTACCCACAATATTTGATAAAATACATTGCTATCGACAAAGAGTCAGTCTGCCAAGTTTCAGCGTTACTAGATGACCGCAAGTGGGTCAATTAAGTCCTCCGCCACACAACACAAACAAAGTCGAAATTAATATAATTGATTAAAAAAAAATTAACCCATACAAAAGTTTTTAATGTAAATTCTTTAAATGCAATACCAAGTTTTATGCTCAATTGCAACTTATTTAAGTGATTTTGAGCACAAATTGATTTTTCATACAGAATAAGAATAGTTAAACACTATGAAAAGTGACTAGAATGCATTGTCTTCAAGAAAGAGTCTACATGCCTAGTTTCAGATAGATCAAGGCCGACCAAACGGTATAGTGGTTAGCGTGTTAGCTTCTAGACCGCGAGGTTGCGGATTCGAGTCCCGTGTTAGGCATGGGTGTTTGTAAATGTATGTTGGCTTGACTAATGATGAATGTTTCGGAGCATTATAGCCCTCGTGTTGCTGACGGCGTCAGATAATCTGAAAACAACCAATCAGATAGATTAGATGACGGCAAGTGAATTAATTAGTTCTCCGAAGCGGCAATAGTAGCATGCATGCAAAAGTATATAATTTTTATTAATCTCCTCTGTATTTACGAAGTTAAATTCTCAAAAATAAATTTCTAAATCTTATACAGAAAGAAAGAATTTTAGAGATTGAAATGTCTTCTTCCTAGTGGTGCAACAAAAGAAAAAAATAAAGGTGAACCATATTGCGATAAATGGTTCTGAAAATAAGTCGAATTCATTGTTTTTGATATTTTGATAAAACTAACAACCGAATCCACACAGGTCCAAAACAATTTCAGAACTGCGTATGAATTGTTTAAAGAATTTTTTTATTATTCATTTCTTTTCCCACCTCTAAAAACTCTTGAATGTAAGTGTTATTGGGTTTCTATGAATCAGCTAGACCAGGGGTTCCCAACCTTTTTGCACCTGCGTACCACTTGACTTTTTGAGAAATTTTGGCGTACCACCAGACCTAAATATTTAAATAAACGTATAATATTTACTCTTCTAAAAGTGTTCAAAGGCTTTTTGAATTAAATTCATGAGAAAACTTCATATTTAATGGTTAGATATTTGTTTATTTATAACATGCTTATAATAAAGGAGAAATAAAAATATTAAAATGGTATTAATTTACAGTTTTATTTATTACCCATAGGTCTAAAAACATACAAATAAAAAATTAGTACAAACTCAGCAAAAAATTAATCATCATACAAAATATACTTTTATAGTCTTTAGTGCGAAACTTGTTGTTGTATGCCTGTGATTAAAATATCAACATTAGGAGTAATGGAGCTTATCTTCAATCTTAAGTCCTCTTCAACACTTATTTTGCTTCTATGTTTATTTTTTATGTACAAGAGTTCAGAAAATCCACTCTCACACTAGTAACTCGTAACAAATGGCATAAAAAATAACAGAGCTTGCCAGAAAATCAAAGGGTACTCGGTTTTACATCCGATCCAGAAGTTAATTAAAGATTTCTCTTTAAAATAATCTTTCATGGAACTATCTTCTGTAAGATCGATAAAACTTTCTTTTAGTTCACCTGAAACCACAGTACCACCTGAAACGTTCCCGCGTACCACCAGTGGTACGCGTACCACCGGTTGGGAACCCCTGAGCTAGACAATTAATGTTCCTTCGGAGTATATAATTTTCTATAATTAGGATGCAACTGTCCTTTAAATCTTATCAGTCACCGCAACCCAAACGTAAGTGAACTTATCTTTCAAATGCAATATAATAAAACGACGTTACCTTGCTCTACTATTTTGTATTTATTCTGTATTATTCAGAGTTTAAGTTATAAAGATAATGAGTTCTTAGTGTAATAAACGTACCCATGTAGGTCAGTTTTAGTTTATAAATTTTGGAAAATATTTTCTTTACCTACTACATAATTAACTCATCAAAAACATTTTTTTTTTATTTGTAAAACTTCGATGAATTTTCTAAATGTAAGTTACGAGAAGTTTTCGAATAAAAAAACTTAATATAAAATGTAGTATACAATTTAATTTAAAAGTATTATATTTTCCTCATTTACGACTAAAATGTAACACAAAATTCGATAAAAAAAAAGTAAATATCTGCCAATTTTTTGAACTTTAAAATTGGCTTTCTTTATTAAATTGGCTCTCTTTTGTTTGGTTAAATTTTATTTCTTATATTTATTGATAATTTTAACAGTTTAATTATTGGAAAGTTTTTGGTGTGATAGGAAATTGCCATTTATGATTAAACGATATTTTGGGTCACCTTAAGTCGGTAATGATCCTCCTAATTTATTACGTTAAACGTTTTTCCTGTTAGTTTGGTGAGTGTTTTTTTACGAGTGCTATTACAAACTTAAAAAACATTAAAAAGGATCCTACGATTTGTTTGTTTTTGTGAAACTAATTAAGTTTATAATGTTCTCATAAATATGATATGCTGATAAATATGAAATACTAATAGAATTCTTCAAATAAGAATTCTTTTCAGATATTTTTAATAATTTGATGATTATAGATTTATTTGTTGCAGCAATGTTTACATCCATTTTACAAATCGCTCATTAGTATTGTATTTTCAGAGCAGTTATTGAAACTTGCTACTGTATTTAATAATTATGAAAAGCAATGTAAAGAGAGACTCTCGTTGTAGTGACATAGTAATGCAAAACTGCTTGCATTTTCTATTCTGCTAAGTGAATTTTCTCAATGAAAAGCATGTAAAACATTTTCGGATGTAAAAGAATTTCGATTTTTTTCCCCCCTCATGTGAAGTCGTTATAAAATGGAGCCTCCAAGGATCCTCCCAAATATTGACGATGACGAAATTAAAATTCACACACAAGAAATGTTAATTATAAAAAAATTCTGCATGTCTAAGTTACAATAATATTTGAATAAAAAACAATAAAAACGCGATTAAGTTATTGCTAATGCTAAAAATAAAGATAAGAAAACATAATGATAAGGACAATGATAAAGACAACATCACCAAAAATATATATTGGGAGTAAAAATAAGTTTCCGCCGTTTGACAAAAAAAAAAAAATAAAAAAAATAATCAGTGGCAGCCAGTGGTTGAAAATGTTAGTGCAATATATATATATATATATATATATATATATATATATATATATATATATATATATATATATATATATATATATATATATATATATATATATATATATATATATATTATGCTTATAGTCCAAGGTAGCACCATTAAATCGAGAAACTAAGCACCAAATGTTGGTTGCAGCTAAATGAGGACCTAATGCAAATGGGAATGCAAGGTGAAAAATGTGGAACAAAATTTTGAATTGTGGATTAACTATTACATGCTACTAGAAAGAAATTAATACTTTTGTATAACAAATTTTCTAAGCCAAAGAAATTTATATATAGATAACTTAATCTAAAAATTATTGACGTTGAAACTTATTTTTAGCATAGTTGCGCATTTGTCCAGATAGAGTAAATTTTGGTAAAACATAACAATGGTTTATGAGTATAATGAATTTTTAAAGCATTGTTTAAAAATAACGATTCTTACAAAACTTACAAAGATATTAATAATACGTATTTTTAACAAAAGAAACAATGTAATATAAGAAAGGCATTATTATCATTAGAGAAATCTGATTCTGTTCAGTCATAAGTTTAGTGAGAATCAAACGAATTTGCAATTACTATTGATATTGTGAAAAGAGTGATATTGTTTTGCTTTTGAATTGACATACATAGAATGGAGTTTCGTACTCGAAAACGCAAATACTGCCCATCTCTTGAAACCATCCAAGAGGAAACGCAGTTCGATTTGGCTCTTCTTTCAGAGCAAGACTACTCCAGCATGACTTACTCAAGGATGCTGGCCGAAAGACCAGATGAGGTTTCTCAATTTATAGACTGGTGGATCGCCACACACCGCTGCCAGACCAACTCCGAAGCTGTAGCACTGCCAGCTTCAACTACAGAAACCAACGTTCCGGAGGATAATACTCAAGATCGAAAAGACAGCTTTAACTTTGTCGGAAAGTGGAAGAGGAAAGATAATGGAAAGTGGAAACTGCTCAAAAGCTTTGTTTCAAAGCACATTTTCCGCAAATAGATTTACAAAGATGGCATAAAACTTACTGAAATGTTACTTCCTGACATATGACATACTGATTTGTGACTAAATGAATTGTGACTTCCAATATATGACTTCTTGACGTATGACAAGCTGAGTTATGGCTTCCAACTTATGACTTCATGATTTGTGATATCTGGCTTTAAACAAATATCGATATACTTTTTATACTTTTTCGTTCGGCAGTAGGCAAGGGGGCCTGCCAAAAATAAAACTCCCCACATGAGAAACGATGCATGGTCACCTCCTCGTGGTGTTTCTCGGGTAACGCTAAGAACCATGCCATTAAGATTAATAAAAAACATCCCCATTTTTAGAAAAATATAGTTAAAAACAAAATATTCCCTGCAAAAAATCGTTATTAAGCTGATAGGTTTATAATTTTGAAATGTCATTGGCAAATATAATTAAGAGCAAAATACTCCATGCAAAGAATCGTCATTAAACAGATAGATTTATAATTTTGAGACGTCATTGGCATTTATAATTTATCTTAAATATTTGAATGCATTAAAAAATGTGTGTCTGGATAATCCACCTGTTGTGAAGAAATTGCCTGTGGTCAATATCCTCACTTGTTGAGAAACTCTCGAATATTCATCGATGGATCAAATAAAGTGACATGGTGTATCGAGTGATTGGTCATCTCTGACTAAACATCTCAGCGGCAACCACTGCAACAATTCCTTTGAAAGTGGATTGCAGTCAGGAAAGTCCAGCTTTATAGCATGAGAAGCAATTGCAGGTACCCCATCGAATGGAATGTTGAAATATACTAACTAACCAACAATCACTTGGTCTGCCAAACCCAGCTGCATTTGACCACAACTGTCCAGCAGATTATCTGAAAGTACAAACTTTTTGATGCCGTGATAAGTAATCGAACATTACCCTGAAATTTACAAGGAATGTATGAGTAAGAATCATTTGCCAAACCACATTTGGTTGGAATCGCCCAACAGACCCATCCGAAAGTGAGGTTTTAAAGTGGAAATATAAGACATCGACCATTTCTCTGTAATTCACTGCTTAATATAATAGTGTAGAAAGTTCCGATAAAAAATAACAACATAACACATTGGCGCTTGTAACTTAAGCGAAGTCACGCGCTATAGAACTAACTTACATAAAATCGTCTGTCTCGTACGATGCTTTAGCGATGTTGTGATCCTTGGATTAGTAATCTGACTCCATTTTAGTTTAACATAAATTTATTATACTTTAATTAACTAAATAAACAGCAACGATACAACATGCTAAGAAAATATTCATGGAACACAAGTAATAAAAATAAAACTGCTCGCCAGGAAAGTTATTTTTTCTGTTGCTATGCAACGCACGAGACATCATCTCATCTCGTGCCAATGGAGTTCAAAATGTCATACCAACAAGCTCGCGCTGCCACAGGGGTCCCCCACCAGTCCAAGGGACGATCCAAGTTAATAACCGTAGCGATCGACGAACTGCACCCGTCTACCGGACTTGGTAACTGTTACTTCCGTCGGAGCACTCGTTGAGGAACTTGACAAGGAATTGTCCGGAATCGTTGAGGGAGCAGCTGTTGTTGAGGGAACTGAAGTCGGTGAAGGTACTGGAGTCGGTGAAGGTACTGGAGTCGGTGAAGGAACTGGAGTCGTTGAGACAACTGGAGTCGTTGAGACAACTAGAGTCGTTGAGACAACTGGAGTCGTTGAAACAATTGGAATCGTTGAAGGAACTGGATCTTTCTGGAGCCCGTCATTATCCATAAAAGCAGACTTCAGGCGATCAATCGACACCGTGTTATGATGCCCGTTAACCTCTAACACGAAGAACTTGTCAGCTCGAGATACGACTCTCCATGGTCCTTTATAGGGCTGTTCCAGGGGTCGTCTTACCGCATCAGTTCTCTCAAACACATGGGACGTTCGGTGGAGGTCTCCGTGAATGAAGGCACCTTGCTTAGAGTGATTTGAGAATGGGACAGGACGTACCTCTCTCATCTCTGCACGTAACCTTCTCACAAACTCAGCTTGCGAGATGTCTTCTGGCCCTGAAGAATTCCTAAAAAATTCACCAGGAAGTCGCAAAGTAGTTCCATACACCATTTCCGCAGCAGTTGCCTGAATGTCGTCTTTGAGATTGCAACGCATCCCCAAGAGAACGGTAGGGAGGATGTCACACCACCTTTTTGTGCTGTGGCACTTGATGGCTGCCTTAATCTGGCGGTGTATACGCTCTACAGCGCCATTACTCATTGGGTGATAAGCAGTGGTTCTGATCCGATGTACCCCCTAACAACTTAGTAAGAGAAGCAAAAAGGTTGCTTTCAAATATAGTTCCTCGGTCAGTAGTTACAATATCGGGTACACCAAAACGAGCAATCCAATTAGCGTAAAAAGCCTGTGCTACCGTCTCAGCTGCCTGATCCTTTATTGGAATGGCTTCAGGCCATCTACTGTACCTATCTACGCAGGTCAAAATGTAACTACAGTCTTTCGATAGAGGCAAGGGTCCCACTATGTCGATATGGACATGTGAAAATCTGGCGTTAGGTGAAGGAAACGACTGGAGCACTGATTTATTGTGGCGTGGCACTTTTGACTTTTGGCAAGGTATGCAACTCCTACACCAATTTTTGCAGTCTTTTGTCAAATCTCGCCAAACAAAACGCTTACGAACTAAATCAGTCGTAGCCTTAATGCCAGAGTGAGAAAGTCCATGACAAATATCAAACGCCCTGCGACGAAATGAAACTGGAACATAGGGCCTCACAGTACCATTGGATACATCACAAAAAATACTTCGGCTTGATGAGGGGAATGTCAAAGGCTTCAACTCAAGACCAGAATCGGCGCCGATCAAAGCTTGCATCTCCTCATCAGAATCCTGCGTGATGGCCATTTCGTCGTTGTCTAAAGGTCCTGGGACCTGAATTGCAGAAATACGAGAAAACACGTCGGCAACTGGATTCTTGTCGCTAGAAATGTGATGGAAATCCGTGGTAAATTGACTTATAAATTCAAGATGTCTCTGTTGTCTCAGAGAACATCTATCTGTTTTTTGCTGAAATGCATATATTAAAGGCTTATGATCAGTCAGAACTTTAAATTCACGTCCCTCTACCATATGTCTAAAATGACGAATCGCAGAATATATCGCTAACAATTCTCGATCGTAAGTGCTATATTTGCACTCAGCTGGTGTTAATTTACGCGAAAAAAAACCTAAAGGTTCCAAATGGTCACCTACAGATTGATGCAATGCGGCACCAATTGCAATTTCAGAAGCATCAGTAACAAGAGTCAACTCTGCATTCGGAAGAGGGTGCACTAAAAGTGTAGCATTAGTTAGCATTTCTTTACACTCATTAAATGCTTTCTCGTTAGCCTCGTTCCAAACAATTGGGGTCTTGTCTTTTTTTGCTTTGCCTTTTGTAAGCTCATACAAACACGCTTGAACACCAGCAGCGTTCTTAAGGAACCTGTGATAAAAATTTAGCATTGCCAAAAAACGACGAAGTTCATCAACCGTTTTAGGAAGATTGTATTCTTTGAGTGCCTGAACTTTGGCTGGAAGAGGAGAAATTCCTTTACCAGAGACATGAAAACCCAGAAATTCAATTTCACTTTTACCAAACTCGCATTTCTCTAAGTTTATAACTATACCATACTCACTTAACCTTTCAAAAACTCTATTAAGGTCAGACTCGTAAACTTTGGGATCACTTGAGGCAATAAGAATATCATCAAGGTAGACATAACAACACTCAAGACCGCGTAAGACTTCATCCATAAACCTCTGAAAAGTTTGCCCAGAGTTACGTAATCCAAAGCACATTTTTACGTATTCAAAAAGCCCCACCGGGGAAATGACTGCGGTTTTTGGAATGTCTTTAGGCTCTATGGAAATCTGATGATAGGCCTTTACGAGGTCTACCTTTGAAAAAATATTTTTCCCTGCAAGTCCATGTGAAAAATCATGAATGTGAGGATGGGGATATCTATCCGGGATAGTTTGGAAATTTAACCGCCGAAAATCACCTACAATTCGCCAAGTATTATTTTTCTTTGGTACAAGATGTATTGGGCTTGCGTAAGGACTACTAGAAGGTCGAATTATTCCTTTTTGTAGTAGTTCTTCAAATTCTTTTTTGACGATTTTAAGTTTTTCTGGCTATAAGCGCCTAGCTTTAGAATATACTGGTGGACCTTTTGTCTCTATATAATGAGTGACAGAATGAGTCATTCTCTCATTACTTAAATTCAAGTTAACAAGTTGGGGATATTTGGCCAGAATTTTATGGTACGGGGATGCCTCTGAAATTAGAGTTAATCCTAATGTGGGACCAGGTCAAATTGTGGCTTTGGCATTAAGCTTAGTTAGGCCATCAACAAGCTGTCTATTTTTAACGTCTACCACAAGACCAAAATGCTCCAAAAAATCTGCGCCTAAAATTGGATGCGAAACATCAGCTATCCAAAAAACCCATGTAAATACTCGACGCAACCCGATATCTAAGTTATACTTCTTAGTACCGTAAGTGCGAATTTTACTGTCGTTAGCCGCGTAAAGAAAAAGTTCCGAAGGTGTGCTTTCTTTCACAAGTCCTTCGGGAATGCAGCTTATTGCAGCACCACAATCGACCAAAAAACGAAAGCCGGAATTTTTGTCAATAACAAACAGACGACTGGAAAGTAAGCTGCCATCTGCCGCCGTTAAAACAGACGCGCTTAATTGTTTTCCGTAAACTCACATGGTTTAATGCAATCACGGGCTTTATCTCCGAAACGTTTGTGGTACCAGCATAAAACATTGCATGACCCTTCTCTACTACGGGTGGTTGTTCTATTTCTATTACGACTTCGAAAGCGCTGTTTAGAGCCATTTAACAAACTTTTCATATCAGCGCGAAGTGCTGCCATTTCATCCCGTAGAATTTGAATCTCTGTCTTTTCATGTCCTGATGATACACTAGAAACCGCAAGTGTGCAACCTGATACTTCATTGACCTTGTCGGCTATTTTTGACAGCCCATCTAAAGTTTCACTGCTTACAGATAAAATTTGTTGCATAGAAACAGGGAGGCGTTGAAGCCACAAAGATTTCAAGACTTCGTCAGTAATTTTTCCATCGGCCAAATTCCGCATCTAGAGAAGTAGCTGCGAAGACCTTTTATCGCCAAGGGTTAAATCTTGCAAAAGTTGCTTGAGGCGAAAAGAATCAGATTGCACAAAATTGCTTAAAATTCGTGATTTTAAAGTTATGTACATATTTTCAGTGGGGGGGGGGGGGGTGCGAACTAAATCGGTTGCACAAGAAAGTACACTTGCATTCAAGGCTGTAACCACAGAATGAAATTTTGTGGCATCTGCTGTGATACCAGAAATGTGAAACTGTGATTCGAGTTGGCCAAACCATAATTCTGGGTTATTTTCCCAAAATGGGGGCGGACGAAATACAAATCTAGCCGCCTCCATTGTGGCAGGTAACGAAAATGTATCCTGATCACCCTCGTGTGACATATTTATATACGAAAGTCCAAGAAAATTCTTACAAAATAACGTACGAAAATGGTCATCGAGCAGGATCTAATTCATCACTCACCAAGTTGTGAAGTTCTTTATTAATTCTTCGGAGATGGTGTATTGACTAGCAACATCCAAATTCGAAACGATCGAATTGCCATAATCTTCAAAAATAAACCTTCCAGGCCACTTTACTTTCACATTGGTACTTGCACTTCTTATTACAATCTGTGAAACTTTCCAGTCCAGCCGGTATTCGCAATAAGGTTACTCATGAAAGTTCAGAGTCCGTAAAAAGTCACCACTTTAGCGATGTTGTGATCCTTGGATTAGTAATCTGACTCCATTTTAGTTTAACATAAATTTATTATACTTTAATTAACTAAATAAACACCAACGATACAACATGCTAAGAAAATATTCATGGAACACAAGTAATAAAAATAAAACTGCTTGCCAGGAAAGTTATTTTTTCTGTTGCTATGCAACGCACGAGACATCATCTCATCTCGCGCCGATGGAGTTCAAAATGTCATACCAACAAGCTCGCGCCGCCACAATGCTCTCCATTTTCGTTTAAAGACGGATTTATACGCTACCATCAGTTGGAGTTCCAGCTTACATCAACACTATATGATGTTATGAGACGTCACCTGGCTGCTGATTCCAGTACACCAAACATTTTCTATTTACTGGCGCCAACTATTACTTTAACCAATCATGTGAGCTCTCCCGTGATCACTGATAGACGGCGCCGCGGTCGCTTAGCTGAAGTCACAGAACTGACGTTCTAAACTGGAGCCCCGGTTGGTAGCGTGTAAATCCGGCTGAAGTTCGAGCATGATAATGAGGAACTTTCACGTTTTTTGGTTTTGTTTTTAAATAAAAGTAGAGAAAAAATCATGGAAAACAATACCATTCTTTCAAAAATTTGAGCTCGGATAGATAGTTAAAAAAATATTTAGTTTTTCACTTCGCAATTTGGTGGGAAAAAGCCGCTTTTGGTAAAACGTCAACGAGGAGATAATGAACCAGTCTAAAACCTGTTTTAGACGAAGAATGATTGTGGTTTCCCCTTCTTTTTGCGACTGCATCTCTGCGTAACCACGTCACTGTTTTTTCATGCGTTTTTGGTCACGTGACTTTTGCTGTGATTTCGGCTAATTTCAAACTCGATTTTTGATTAATTGAAAGCATAAAGATAAAAAATAATAGCACTGCTCAAATATATTCGTTGGATAACACTAGAAAATACAAAAAAATATTAATTTTCCTCACTCGTGCAAGTTCCTCATTATATAATTATTCACGCGGTTGCTAGTTTTAGCTTCTAAGGGTTCTGGTTAAAAATTGTTTATTTTTGAGAAAATGTAGTAGCTTATTACGATGTATTAAATAAATTTAATTAAATCATCAAAATACAACTCTTCCACACTACAGTCACGCAATTTCAAGAATTTTAAATTAGCGCAAATGATTTTTAAATCTCTACCACAAAGGAATTTTAAATATTTAGCACACACGTATTAAAATAGAATTACACACAGTATTATTAGGATTGGAGTTGCATCGAATGATAACACATGTGACTTATATACAACCAATCACAAATTATCTTTCCACTCTCAATTGAATTTTTTCCTTCCATTAGCTGATCACTTTATATTTTTCATATTTTCCCACGGAAAGAAATAAAAGAAGTAATATGTCATAACGAAAAATCAGCATTTGTTCAGATTAATAAAAGTTATCGAACTTTGGATTTACAAGACCACAGTACATGAAGTATTATTCAATGTGAATGATGATAATATAAATTATTTTAAATAAGTAGTTGAATCAGATATGCAAAATATGTTGGCAAAGGGAAAAAAATTACAAATGGCGACCATTTCGTAGCCAATAAAATGTCGCTAATTGTCGATGGGTTCTTCTCGGTGAGTAGTAAGTTTCTCCTCTATTTATATATGCTAGTAGTTACTAGAATCCTAAGTTTTTTTATTACAGTCTCAATGGAAATACATGCGAATTAAGATTCGTATCTTTCGAATATTGGCCCGATCAGGCGATTCAGAGGGGGAAATCTTGATTTGGAGATTTTTCCCTTTGTATTTCGGGTGGGCCGAAAAAACTTGTTTTTGAAATCGGTATGGGAGTAGTACGGAAAAGTTGCCTAATGGGTCAAATAGAACACACACAAAATTTCGTCAATTTTGCTCAATATCTTGTCGCGCCCCTCTGGCATTGAAAATGTAAGAAGTGACAAAAAAATGCACTTTTAAGCCATTTTTTGGAAAATTTTGTACATTATTTCTAAAAAACCAGCATTGGGTATAGCATGAAATAGTTGCCTGCCTAATGTATCATTTGGAATACACACAAAATTTCGTCCATTTTGCTCCATATTTAGCCGCTCCCCTCTTGCTTTGAAGAAAAATGTGCCTAAATGTTGCAAAATCGTAATAGATTCGACGTTAGGGGGGGGGGATAAAAAAATATTTTTTCGAAATCGGTCTTGGAATAGCGTGATGAAGTTACCTAAAGTTTCTAGCCGCGCTCCTGTGGCATTGAACATGTCCAAAATCATACAAAAAATTAACTTTTAAGCCATTTTTTTGGAATTTTGGAAATTATTTTTAAAAAAATGACATTGGCATAGTATGGAATAGTTTCTAATGTGTCAGGTAGAACACATAAAAAATTTGGTCTGTTTTGCTCAATATTTACCCGCGCCCGTCTTGCTATAAACAAAAAAGTGTCTAAATGTTACGAAATCATAAGATTGGACTTTAGGGTGGACCAAATCTTTTTTTAAATTTGTCTTGATATAGCATGGAAAAGTTGTCTAAATGGACGGTTAAAACACAAGCAAAATTTCGTCAATTTTGTTGAATATCTAGCCGCGTCTCTCTGGCATCAAAAATGTCCATAACATTAAAAAAGTGCACTTTTAAGCCATTTTTTGAGAGATTACTTAAATTAAAAAAAAAAAAAAAAAACAGCATTTGTATAGCACAGATGGCTGCATAATGGGTCAGAACACACACAAAATTTCATCCATTTTGATTTGAATCTAATGCCGCCCCTAGATTCCAATTCTTCATCTTTTGTACACATTGTAAGCGGTGGTTGTGTTAAGGTGTATTTCGATCAGTCGATGAGATCAATGAAATCAACATCAGTAAATTTGAGTTCAGGAGGTTTGAAAAAGCATACGTCTTCAGATTTCTTATTCCTGATGTTCAGGATTCACCTCACTGCTAATTCCCGTATATGTTATTGAGAATCCGTTAGCATTGAGACTAGCATATTTTCCGGATGGTCAAGATATGCATTGTTTGAAATTATTCTTGTCTGTAATTTTCTTGACATGGTTAGGCAACTTCCTTGAACGAGAAATCATCTTCCAGACATGTCTACCCCCCCCCCCCATGAAATGTGGTTTTATTTTTTATCTCGAACCACATTGGTGCATAAACCAGAATCAGAAACTTTACGATTATATACGAAGCTCATCTGTTGGATTTTCGGTACCGACGTATATTATACATAGGTACTCTTTTTCATAGCCTACCGAACTCAACTTTATGCCGTTGATTACATTGATCTCATCGATTGGTCAAATTACACAATAACAGAACGCCTCTTACAATGTATAGAGAAGATAAAGAATTGGAAGATATGTGGCAAGAACAAGTTCCTATAAACCATTTGAGAAGTTTCCATGTCACACGCAAGCAGTCGAGAGATGTGTTAAACTCATATCTAAAGCTTTAACGAAAGTTTGAGGTGATGCTGCAAAAGACGGTTACATACGGGCTAAGATTCAAGCAAGAAGAGAACTTCCAACATTTGATAATAAGGAACAGTACTATTCTAAAAACTACACTTTATAAGCATTTTATGCCTACTCTTTTTTACTTTAAAATATTTGAATTTCTCAATTTCTAAATATAAGTATTATACTAGTAAATATACTTCTGATTTTTAATATGCATGTAATTTATTTTTGTGATTTTTGAAATGCCAGGAGTAGCTAGATATTGAGCAACATTGACGACACTTTTATGTGGATTTTAAGTGACCCATTCAAAGTACGATGCTTTTCATCCCTTTTTTTAAATTTTACTCAAAGAGGCGCCCCTAGATTCCGATTAAAATGGATGAAACATTTTGTGTATTCTAACTGATCCATTATGTATCCATTCCGTGTTATGCAAATGCTGGTTTTTAAAAAAATTTAAGTAATCGCTCAAAAATTGGTTTAAAAGTGCATTTTTTGTATGTTATTTACATTTTTGATGCCCGAGAGACGCTGCTAGATATTCAACAAAATTGACAAAATTTTGTTGGTGTTTTAATCGACCCATTAGGCAACTTTTCCATGCTATGTCAAGACCAATTAAAAAAAAAAAAATTGGTTCACCCTAACGTACAATCTTACGATTTTGTGACATTTCGACACTCTTTTGCTATTAGCAAGAGGGGCGAGGCTAAATATTGAGCAAAACGGACCAAATTATGTGTGTGTTCTAACGGACACATTAGGTAATTATTCTATGCTATGTCAATGTCATTTTTTAAAAATATTTTTCAAAAAATTCAAAAAAATGGCTTAAAAGGGAATTTTTTGTGTGTTTTTGGACATGTTCAATGCCAAAGGGGCGCGGCTAGAAATTGAACAAAATTGATGAAATTGTTTGTGCGTTCTATGATCCATCAGGTAACCTTTTCACGCTATTCCAAGACCGATTTCAAAAATACATTTTTTTATTTCCCCTAACGTCGAATCTGTTATAATTTTGCGACATTTAGACACATTTTTTTTGAAAGCAGGGGGGGGGGGGGCGGCTAAATATTGAGCAAAATGGAAGAAATTGTGTGTGTGTTCTGACACAAAAGGCAACTACTCCATGCTATGCCATTGCCATTTTTTAAACATAATTTCTAAAAATTAAAAAAAAATGTCTTAAAAGTAAATATTTTGCCTCTTTTTGGACATTTTCAACTGCAGAGGGGCGCGGCTAGAAATTGAACAAAATTGATGAAGTTTTGTGTGCGTTTTAACTGACCCATTAGGTAACATTTTCACGCTATTCCATGACCGATTTCGAAGAAACATTTTTTTTTATCCTCCTTAACGTCGAATCTGTTACGATTTTGCGACATTTAGTCACATTTTTGTTCAAAGCAAGAGGGGCGCGGCTAAATATTGAGTAAAATGGACGAAATTTTGTGTGTGTTCCAACTGATACATTAGGCAACTATTCCATGCTATACCAAAGCCTGATTTAAAAAAAAAAAATTCCAAAATTTTCCAAAAAATGGCCTAATAGTGCATTTTTTTTCATTTTTTACATTTTCAGTGCCAGAGGGGCGCGGCTAGGTATTGAGCAAAATTGACGAACTTTTGAGTGTGTTCTGTTTGACCCATTAGGCAACTTTTCCGCACTATTCCCAAAACTATTTCGAAAAAAAAAATAATAATTTTGGGTCATTTTCGGCCCACCCTGATATACATGTTAAACCTTGCAAGCATACCAAATTTCGTAGTTCTAGTTTTACTAGAAGTACTTTAGTATATTGTTGATCAGTGTGAGTGGGTCTCAAAATATACCGTTTTCTTCGAATTAGATTATCACGACCTCTACCAGACCTATAAGTTTCAATTCTCCAATATAATTGGAGATTGTAAACTTAGAGGTGACTAACAGTTAGCCATAAGAAAAAATTTAGCTCTCAGGTATACTGTAATATACAAATCCGAAAGAGTCAAAATGCTGCTGATTTGCTTCCAGTAAAAGGTGTCTGGATGTGAACTTTCCGAATGAGCTGACATGCACCTAGATCACCTTTCAAATGATACAGCGAATTTAAAACCTGTGGCAGACAAATTTTCAAAGTCCTTTTACTTTGGCAAATGCGTAACTTCTATCCAGGAGCAGGCAAAGTGCAGAAGTTTCATGAAACATTCCACCGACATGCTAGCAGATGCAACGATATAATTGTACATGTGAGAATTCGGCCCATCAAGTGAGTTTGAAATTTTATCCTTTGAGGGTCAGTCTTTAGCTTAAATTAGTTTCCATGCATCTGTTCGTTTATAAGGTCTTCAATGGGACAGGTGAGATTATACAGAGAAGACTGATTAATGCATGTGTTCTGCGTTACCAGCCAAAGCACGTACTCAACAGTGACATTTCTGCGATGTGAGAATGCCGGTTGTTGTGAATAGAAAACTTCACCTTAAATAAATCTTACAAGTCCGGGGGAAATAACGATATCGACTAAGGGAGAATTTTTATATAACAATTTTAATACGTAAATGCATTGAGAGCAGCAGAGCTGATATCTGCTCTCTGCCAAGGTTACATCTCTTCTCCTCTTCTTTTCATCCAGTGTTTCTTCTTATACATTTGGCGCGCATGCGCATACATTAATATAAACAGAGAATGTAATAGTATTAATCTATTTGCAACACACTCCCACCTTTTGAGTGTACCTTAAGCTAAAACACTCAAAACAACATACACATATATTCATTACAAACTACTTACTTAATGTATTATCTATACACAAAACACAATACAAATATAAAACAAAGAATTTAAATCAACATTGATATTCAAAATACAAAAGAATACAATTTGTTTTCACACTCGTACAGGTACTTTCACAACTCTACCACTACTGGTGGTCAAAGGAATTGGTTGTGTGTCCTGATTCTCTAAGTTGTTATCCATTTCCAGTCTGTATAACCTTTGAACTGGTCTTAAAAATTCGGTACTTTCAGTTTTAACAAGTGCAAGTCTTATGTGCCCATCTCGACCAGGAATGAGTTTTATCACACGTGCCAGATTCCAATAAGCGCGTTTCCTTTTAGATTCCTCGAGAAGAACAATTTCTCCTACTTTGAGAGGCTTAAATTTTGAATCTCTAATTGCCTGCTGCCTTAATTGCCCCAAATATTCTGAGCGAAATCTTCGTCTTAATAATTCCCTAATTTTTTGTACATACTTTGCTCTCTTACTTAATTTTTCTTTATCTACATTATCAATATCTGGCACTCCAGATTCTTTTATTTCGCGCAGAAACATTTCGGGAGTTAACGGAAAACCGTCCTCCACATCTTCCGACACATAAGTGAGAGGTCTCGAATTAATTACTCTTTCGCAATCACATAGCACGGTGAGTAACTCTTCGTAATCGAGAGAAGCACGACCTAGAATCTTGCGGACAATTTGTTTCACCATTTGGATCAACCGCTCCCACCAACCACCCCACCAAGCAGCTGTCGGAGGGTTAAATTTCCAACAAATTTTTTGCTCAGCGGCTTTTGAACAGAGAGTATCCCAATCAAGGGCTTCAAGAGCTCTCTCTGCCCCAAGGAAATTCGTTCCATTGTCCGAGAAAATGGTGGTTGGCCGCCCTCTACGTGCAACAAAACGTCTTAATGATTGAAAAAAGATTTCAGTACTCAAGGATGTGACTAACTCCAGGTGTATTGCTCGATAGACTGCACAGGTGTATAAAACTATGTAGGATTTTCTCCCATCTTTCAAATAAAGGGGTCCCGCCAAATCACATCCTACAACTTCAAAAATTGCAGCATCACGAACTCTATCGTTGGGCAAGATGCCCGGAGCAGCATCACACCTTGTTGCCTTAAATCTTTGACACTTTATACATGATAAAATACAATTTCTTATAGTTTTACGTGATTTCAAAATCCAATATTTTTCTCTTAAATGAGACATCAGCATAGACGTACCTCCATGCAATAAATCATTATGTGTGCTTATTATCAACAACTTTACTACAGGATGTTTTGATGGTAAAATAATTGGAAATTTAAAGTCATTTGTATCGTCACGATATGCGACGTTAGTCTTAGCTCTAATTAATCCATTACTATCGACCATTGGTCTAAGTTTTTTAAGATTCTCATCTTTTTCACTAGCAAATGATTCTTTTTGAATTAATAACAATAGAGATATTTCTGCTTTATCTATTTCTGCAACCGATAAATCCTTAGAAAAGTTTTTATTTACATTTCTCAAGTTATTATAAAATCTTAATATCCAAGCAATCATTCTAACAATCCTTTTAAAAGATGAGAAATATTTATAATACCAATTACCATTTTCATTATCTTTTGTTAATGTAACAATTATAGTTTTCCGTTTCTCTGCATTAACCAGGTCCTCATCTGGCTCGTCATTGCATTTTGGCCAATTATCTTCCTTTTCAAGTAACCAATCCGGTCCCTCCCACCATTTACTAATCATTAATTGTTCTACGGAACATCCACGAGAAGCCAAATCGGCAGGATTTAGAGCTCCCGGAACATGATTCCATATTACAGTAGGAGTCAAAAGACGAATTTCTCTAACGCGATTTAAGACATAAATCCCCCAATTTTGATCTCTTCGTAGCCAACACAAAACTGTAGTGGAATCAGTCCAACAATGCACATTAGCGTTAGAAATATTAAGATCCTTAATTATTGAAGACAATAACCTTGCCCCTATGCAACAAGCGAGAAGTTCTAAACGAGGTATAGTGATAGGCTTTAAAGGTGCTATTCTCGATCTTGCGTTAACTAACCTAATATCTACTAAACCTTTACTTACCACTCTTATATACACGCAGGCACCATAGGCCAATTTACTCGCATCACAAAACAAATGCAAACTTATCGAGTCATTATTTTCCGTAAAACCTAGCCATCTAGGAATTTTAATATCAGATAACATATGCAATTGTTGTCGCCATACCTTAAACTTATTGCTTAAACGTTTCGGAATTTCTTCATCCCACTTAAGTTTCAAATCCCACGTTTCTTGTAAAATCAATTTAGGTAACAACATCACAGGAATTGCATATCCGATAATATCATACAATTGATTTGCAACAGCCAACACTATCCTTTTTGTAATTAACTCATCCGATTCGTCAAATTGTTTCACGATACAAGACAAATTGTCCTTACCTGTATCCCATTCCAAACCTAGAAGTGGTATTTTATTTTCGATCGGAGACTGTTCCTCAAAAACCGCGTTTAGTAGATTTGATTTCCAACCCCTTAAATTAAAGTGACCTGACGACATAATTATTTGAGATTCCAGAACAAATTTTTTCATTTCTATTTCAGAATTAAAACTTGTTACACAGTTATCAACGTAAAACGCTGTCTTAAGGACTTCTGCTGTGTTACTTAAATTCCCTGGAACTTGACTTAAATGATATTGAATTGTCGCGGCCAATAAAAACGGGCTACAAGTTAGTCCGAACACTACTCTCTTATGTTTGAATTCTACTATTTTTTCTGGGTCATCTTTATCGAACCACAGAAATCTTAAAAAATCTCTATCCTTATCTTTAATAGAAATTTGTAAAAAAGCCCTTTCTACATCTGACGTAACTCCAATTTTATACTTTCGAAACTTATTAAGTAATGATGGTATCAATTCTATTAAATTAGGTCCAGTAGCTAAACAATCATTTAACGAAGGGCAACCTGTTAAGTGCGCAGACGCATTATAAATTGGTCTTATTTTTGTCGTCTGATTATTTTCCTTATAAACAGGTCTGTGGGCTAAATAATGAAGACCCTCCCCTGCATTGTTTACCTTTTCAATGATACCCAGTGATAACCATTCAACAAAAACTTTCCCATAATTATCAAAATTATTCGAAGTTATTAATTTTCTTTTTGTACTAGAAAGGCTCTTTTCTGCCAATACTTTATTATCTGGCAAAAGTGTTTTATCTACAACCCATGGAAGTGAAATTTCGTATCTCCCTTCATCATTAATGCCAATGGTTTCTTTAAAATATTTCTGCGTTTCAACTTCTAAATCTTGTTTAGATTGATTAATGGCAGATTCCGAGATCTGGATGGTATCTAATGCCCATAAGTCTGAGATACATTTCCCCCTCGCCAACAAGGAAGTATTAACCAGATGGCTCGCCAAATTTCCCTTCTTTTCCGCACTACCACTTGGAAACGAATTAATGGGGCCTATTAAAGACCATCCCAACCTACTCTCAAGTGCAGTGAGGCTCGTATTCTTCAAATTTAGTATTCGCCCTGTCAGCAATCTTCCCAAAATATCTGATCCTATCAATAAAGCAATTCTCTTTTCTACTTTTAGTTGCGTATTTTCTAAATCATAAATCTTAACTCCTTGATTTTGGAGTGTTTTTATCCACGGACCAGATGGGACCTGTTTTATATCAGAGCAAATATTCGGTACACTTAAAACTTCAAATTTACATTGATATTTTCTATCAACACTACTTGCTTCAATTAAATAATTATCATGCACACTTTCTTCTGTTTCAACACAGCCAAAAAGAGAATGTTTTAACTTAGTTTTTCCAATTGGTTCATAATTCATAACCTTAGCTATATTATTACAAATATATGACTTACATGAACCTGTGTCAAAAATGCATCTTATTAACATTTCTTTAGGACCATTATGCAATCTTACAATTAAAGTTTGAAGCAATACATCAGAGAGTTGCAAGACATTATTATTAAGCGTATTTGTTTTGTTTTCTTCTTTTTCTCTAGTTGAAAGATTTTCAACTTGTTTAGAGGCCAAATCAGGACATAACAAAACAAAATGCCTTCGTTGACATAAGGGGCACTTATGTCTAGATCTGCATGAATTTGATTGGTGATAAAGTTTGAGACAAACAAAACAAGCCTTCTTTTTCTTAATGATTTCTTTCTTACAATCTAAACTCATAGAAGCAGCTTCATTACAACTCTCTGAAAAATGATATTTTTCACAAAATATACAAGTATCAGATTTCTTAAATTTTTTATCATGCGATACAGATTTATCATTAAACAATAGATCAGAAGTAGTAGGAATAATCTTAGTTTCTACCTTATTAAATTTCTTAGAAATATTTACTTTTTCAGAAACAAAAGATTCCTTAGCCATATTAACTCGAAATTCAGATTCAACTTCATTTTTAACAAAATCTATTAATTTGTCTAAATCCGTCTTACCCGTTACCTCCATAGACAATCCTCTTTGCCTCTCCCAAATATGAATTAAATCACTTGGAAGTGCAGACTCAACGAGTGGAAATAAGAAGTCAGCATATCTGTCCTTGGTTAATCCTAAAGACTCTAAGGCACGTAATTGAGTCTGTAGTTGGTCGTACAATGTTGACAAGTTTACGTTTCTTTTGTCACTGATCACTAAAGTGAGTAGATCTCTTATGTAAACTTGTATTAGGACACTTTCTTTTCCAAATCGTTCTTTAAGGTAGTCCACAGCTTTGCGGTAGTTAGCACTCGTTGACGGGAAGGAGTTAACTATTCGCCTGGGCGGGGAATTCTCCAGTGTGGCTTGAATAAGGTACTGGAATTTGTCCCTTTCGTCGAGACTTGCATCCTCGTCTATCTTAGAAAATTGGGACCAAAAACTTAGCCAGTTCCTTGGGTCTCCATCAAACTTCCGCAGCTCGATCTCCGGTAACTTCTTCTTCTGTCCAGAGGTCGCAGTAGTGATGTCTGCCAACGCAACTGCATTTGAAACTCCCGTTTCAGTAGTAATCCGAGGATTCAACCTTCTCTTGACTAGAACTCTTAAAGCAGCCAATCGTTCATGGTATTCTTCGGATACATCATACTCTTGTTGGTACTCATCCGACGTACAACCCTTTTGTTGATACAGTAAGAGAAAGTTGTCATCTAGGATTCTTAGTTGTTGAGCTTTCTCTGATAACTGGTCAAGGCTGATTTCCAGTTCTATTGTGTCCGACACGTCATCAAGCAAAGTGCTTAATTTATTTGCAGCTCTCGTAAAAGCACTCCGCACTGACGCACGTTTCTGCTTAGTTGTTTCTAAATTCATTTTATCGTACGTAGTCGATATCTGTCGCAAACGCGACGCTTAATCCCGGCAGGGATGCCACATGTTGTGAATAGAAAACTTCACCTTAAATAAATCTTACAAGTCCGGGGGAAATAACGATATCGACTAAGGGAGAATTTTTATATAACAATTTTAATACGTAAATGCATTGAGAGCAGCAGAGCTGATATCTGCTCTCTGCCAAGGTTACATCTCTTCTCCTCTTCTTTTCATCCAGTGTTTCTTCTTATACATTTGGCGCGCATGCGCATACATTAATATAAACAGAGAATGTAATAGTATTAATCTATTTGCAACACCGGTGAAGTTTTTCTGCCTCTTTTAGGTACTAAATTACGCTTTTCTTCACTTAAAAGAATGACCATCCCTAGACAGGAGCTGATGGCATGTGTCCTGAGTGCTAGACTTTCAAAAATCTGTAAAGATGAATTAAAACTACCTTCAGATACAATTTACTTTCGGTCAGATTCTAAGACAACAAATGGGGGATTTTCGAGGACAACAGAGTAAAACACCGGTCCAAATCAAGGGTCACACATCTCTGGCCATCTCAGCCCTTTTGATCTCCAGTCACGTGGCTGCTCTCCTCGTTAACTCATTGATAGCAAATGGTGTGATGGACCTGTTTGGTTATGGAACCCCCAAATTAGTAAGTCAACCTCTCACGAATCATCTGATAAATTCAGAAAAGAAAAAAAGTTTGATAAAAAGTTTGGTAGCAGTACACGAAGAACCGATGTGGTATGAGAAGATCAAGTTTCCTGAATAGCTGAATGGATTCGTAGATTTATGAATAACTAGCTGAATACCGTGCTGCGCTACGAAATTTTACCATTAGCATTTTAGCGATCAAAAGAAATTCATGTATTCTACACTTCAGACGTTTGCTCCCGACAAATTGATTTATCAAAATAGGAACTTTCCTTTGTTGATATTTTAAACGAAATTTATAATTGTGAATAGTAAATTGGAATAGTTTATTGTGTTTATGTTTGCTCTTAGTTCTAAATTTCAAAGTAGTAGCTGTATTGGAATTGAGACATTAAGTTAATCCTCGTATAGTTTCGATATTGCATCGACTTTTCATCCCTTAAAAATTCGTTAATCGATATTCGAATGACTTATTTTTTTAACATTCACCCTTTTAGCATTTGCACCAAATATCAGAAATATGACAACATTGGAAGAGGAACATTCGGATATCCCTCGTTTGGAACATTTAACCCCTTTTCGACCCCTTAAAGTTGATTAATCGAGAACGGAATAGAATATTTTTCTGTTTAATCTTTTTTGACATTTGTACCAATTTTTCGAGTTGTGACCAAATGGGGAGTGGAACATTCGAATATCCCTAGTTTGGAACGTTTAATGCCTTTTGCAAACCTTAAGTGGGTTAATCGAGATCGGAATGACTTACTTTTTCTACGTTTATCTTTATTGACATTCCAACCAATTTTCAGAATTGCGACTATATGGGAAGTGGGATATTCGTGTTTGCAATGTTTAACCCCTTTTTCACCCCTTAATATGGGTTAATCAAGTTCGGAATAGCTTAACTTTTCTATGTTTGTCTTTGTTGATATTTTCACCAATTTTTAGAGTTATGACCATATGGGAAGTGGTACATTCGAATATTCCTCGTTTGGAACGTTTAACCCCTTTTCCACCCCTTGATCCACCCGAGATCGGAATAGCTCACTTTTTTTGCGTTTGTCTTTATTGATATTCACACCAGTTTTCAGAGTTGTGAAAATATGAGAAGTTGGGCATTCGAATATATCGCACTCATTTGGAACGTTTAACCCCTTTTTGACCTCTTAAAGTGGGTTAATCGAGATCGGAATAGCTTACTTTTACTATGTTTACTATTGTTAATATTTGTACCAATTTTTAGAGGTGTGAACATGTGGGAAGTGATACATTAGAATATCCCTCGTTTGGAACGTTTAACCCCTTTTCGACCCCTTGAAGTGGGTTAATCGAGATCGGAATAGCTTACTTTTTCTTTGTTTGTCTTTATTGATATTTGCACCAATTTTTAGAGTTGTGACGAAATGAAAAGTAGGACATTCGATTATTCCTCGTTTGGAACGTTTAACCCCTTTTCGACCCCTTAAAGTAGATTGATCGAAATCGGAATAGCTTAATTTTTCTATGTTTGCCTATGTCGACATTTGCACCAATTTTCAGAGTTGTGGACATGTGGGAAGTGGTACATTCGAATATCCCTCGTTTGGAACGTTTAACCCCTTTTCGACCCCTTAAAGTGGGTTAACCGAGATCGGATTAGCATGCTTTTTCTATGTTTAACATTGTTGGTATTTAAGCCAATTTTCAAAATTGTGGCCTTGTCGGAAGTGGTACATTTGAATATTCCTCGTTTGGAACGTTTAACCCCTTTTCCACCCCTTAAAGTGGGTTAATCGAGATCGGAATAGCTTATTTTTTCTTCGTTTGTCTTTATTGATATTCGCACCAATTTTTAGAGTTGTGACGAAATGAAAAGTAGGACATTCGATTATTCCTCGTTTGGAACGTTTAACCCCTTTTCGACCCCTTAAAGTAGATTAATCGAAATCGGAATAGCTTAATTTTTCTATGTTTGCCTATGTCGACATTTGCACCAATTTTCAGAGTTGTGGACATGTGGGAAGTGGTACATTCGAATATCCCTCGTTTGGAACGTTTAACCCCTTTTCGACCCCTTAAAGTGGGTTAACCGAGATCGGATTAGCATGCTTTTTCTATGTTTAACATTGTTGGTATTTAAGCCAATTTTCAAAATTGTGGCCTTGTCGGAAGTGGTACATTTGAATATTCCTCGTTTGGAACGTTTAACCCCTTTTCCACCCCTTAAAGTGGGTTAATCGAGATCGGAATAGCTTATTTTTTCTTCGTTTGTCTTTATTGATATTCGCACCAATTTTTAGAGTTGTGACGAAATGGGAAGTAGGATATTCGAATGTCCCTCGTTTGGAACGTTTAACCTCTTTTCGACCCCTTAAAGTAGGTTAATAGAAATTGGAATAGCTTACTTTTACTATGTTTACTATTGTTAATATTTGTACCAATTTTTAAAGGTGTGACCATATGGGAAGTGGTACATTCGAATATCCCTCGTTAGGAACGTTTAACCCCTTTTAGACCCCTTAGAGTGGTTTAATAGAGATCGGAATTGCTTACTTTTTTTACGTTTGTTTTTGTTGATACTTGCGCCAGTTTTCAGAGTTGTGACGAAATGAAAAGTAGGACATTCGATTATTCCTCGTTTGGAACGTTTAACCCCTTTTCGACCCCTTAAAGTAGGTTAATCGAAATCGGAACAGCTTAATTTTTCTATGTTTGCCTATGTCGACATTTGCACCAATTTTCACAGTTGTGAACATGTGGGAAGGGATACATTAGAATATCCCTCGTTTGGAACGTTTAACCCCTTTTCGACCCCTTGAAGTGGGTTAATGGAGATCGGAATAGCTTACTTTTTCTTCGTTTGTCTTTATTGATATTTGCACCAATTTTTAGAGTTGTGACGAAATGGGAAGTAGGATATTCGAATGTCCCTCGTTTGGAACGTTTTACCCCTTTTCGACCCCTTAAAGTGGGTTAATCGAGATCAGAATAGCTTACTTTTTCTATTTTTACCATTGTTGATATTTGTGCCGATTTTCAGAGTTGTGACTATGTGGGAAGTGGGAGAATTAGTGATGAGTGAGTGAGTGAGGGCTTTGCCTTATATATAGAGAGATTGCTGAAAAATCCATGGGCAGAGAGAAGATACTCTTTCTATTTCTAAAATTGAAGTGGCAGAAAGTGCACTTTGGCTCAACGCGCAGCAAAGTAGCTTTACTGTACCAGGTGATTCAATCAAATGATTGGTGGTTATGACAGATTCAAAGGATTTGATAGCAGTAAAAACCAATTTAACTGATCGAGAGGATGACTCTTTATTTCGGTATCCAATGTTTTTACCATCTAATCATCGTCCGGTAACCTGTTTGATACTGGAATTCACACACAGAATTTTCATGCTGGTGTTCAATTGATTTCAGCAAAGTTAAGGGGGAAATTATGGATTATCTCTTCCAAACGTCTGACTCACAACACACTAACCAAATTTGTCAGGTGTAAAAAAAATTTCAGCAAAATTTTGAGATAATATACCGATACAACTTCTTTTGATCTTGTTAGAGATGCCTCTAAGTTTGAAATTTTAAGCATCTATTTAGGTATTCTGCTCTTCCTTAAAAAACAACAAATGCTGAATCGTGCTTTTTACTTGCGTGGTTTATAGAGCAGAGCATTTGGAGCTTATCTTTGATCTTAGCTCAGAGATTTTCATTCAAGCTCTTAGGAAATTCATAGCTAGAAGAGGTAGACAGTCCACCAAATATACTGACAACTGAGAATTGTAGAAACTTTGTCAAAACCAATAATCTTTTACAAAGATTGGACTGGAAAATCTTTATCTCGAAAGACTTCCCCATCAGATGGAAGTTTAACACCAAACATCACTAAAGATAACACCTTGCATGCGAGTCAAAGCTTTTGGCGATTTACGAATGGGCTCGATTCGCTCGCAGAAAGGTTCATTACTATGGAAAACCAAACTCGCTTCGTTCGCTAAAACTTTCATTGTAACAAATACAGCTCGCTTTGCTCGCTGAAAAGTTTCATTGTTACGCAAACACAATCCAAACACAAAAAGTTAATTGACACACAAGCACAGGCTCATTTCCCCCGTTGAAAGATTCATTGCTATGTAAGCACAAACTCCCTTCGCTCGATGGAAGGTTCATTGTTGCGCAAGCATGGGATCACTTCGTTCGCTAAAAAGTTCATTTCTGCGTAAGTATAAGCTTTCTTAATTCCTAAAAATTGCTTACTACGTAACACCTTAATATTAGAAACCTCTGCCCTGCCGAGGGAAAAAAAAATATGTTAATACAATAATACAAGGTCTGGCTATTAATTTCCAGGACTAACGTAACTGTAAGAGAACGAAAAGCCGGAAGATGGCGCTGATGATTGCATATTGAAGAGCGTTTTCTTGCGCATGTGCAGTGCAATCGGCTCCATTCTGAAGTAAGTGGTTCTCGTGGAAAGGCGCATTAAAACGTAGCTCTTAAATTCTTGTTGTCGAAGTGAAAATGGAGCAAAGAATTAACATTAAATTTTGCTTCAAATTGGTTATCCTATCTAGGTACGCAGTGTCAGTATCAGAGTTGTCGATAAGTTCGCCACATGCGTCTAGTCTCAATTGCTTTTGTTCGTCCCTTAAATGGTGTGGAACGAATCTGGAACAAATCATGCGTTTGCCTAGGTCTTGCGTCAAAATTCGCCGAACAGTCTCTTTGTCCATGTTCAATTCATTGGCGAGTACTCGAATAGTCAATCGACGATCACATTTCACCATATCTCGAACTTTTTCAATTGCTTCCGGCGTGCGTACGGACTGCGGCCGACCTGTGTGTGGATCATCTTCGACGCTTTCGGGCTCGTCCCGAAAGCGTTTAAACCATCCAAAAGTTCTTGAGCGGGATAATGCTTCCTCGCCATAAATTTGTTTTAACATTTCGTAGGTTTCCGCAGCTGTCTTGCCCAATTTGAAGAAAAATTTAATGTTAATTCTTTGCTCCATTTTTACTTCGAACACAGGAATTTAAGAGCTACGTTTTAATGCGCCTTTCCACGAGAACCACTTACTTCAGAAGGGCGCCGATTGCACTGCACATGCGCAAGAAAAAGCTCTTCAATATGCAATCATTAGCGCCATCTTCCTGCTTTTCGTTCTCCTACAGTTACGTCAGTCCTGGAAATTAATAGCCGCACCTTGTATAACACCCTTCACTCCTTTGAAAATATTTTAACATGTGTTTGTGAAAGCAAAATTAGAAGGCCAAAAGTACTTACGTTGAAATTTTCAGATTTTTATTTGAAGTAACTTTTTGTAAAAATATTAATTAAAAAATTAATTAAAAAACAAGTTAAAGTTTTATCATTCTGTTTGTAAAAAGTCCAATTAGAAGGCCAAAACGATTTATGTTGAAAATTTCAGAATTGTAGCGTTATTAGAAATCGTTTGGTAAAATATTTTGTAATTAATTTAAAAAAACTAATCAAAATGTTAAATTTCTGTTTTTCAAAAGTCCAATTAAAAGGCAAAAATTACTTATGTTAAAAATTTCAGAGCTGTTCCTCTTCTTGAATTTACTTTATAAAAAAAAATTAATAATAATAATAAAAAAAAACTAATTAAAACTTTAACATTCTATTTATAAAAGGTAAAAGTAGAAGGCCAAAATTACATACGTTGAAAATTTCAAGAGATCTAAGCCTATTTTAAGTAGCTTTCTATAGACACATAGACAGTTTGTTTTATTATTATAGTTTACTGGAAATTCATTACTGTGAATTTTTTTTTTTTTATAAAATAACTGATTAGAAATTTATTTAATATATTTTGATGCATGTGATATTTTTAATACCCTAAGATTGTTTATTGAACATTTTACAACCAATGTTCAGCGTTGTTAAAACATTTTAGTGCCTTAAACATGTAATAAAGTTTTCAAAAAAAAAATCCTTATCTAGAATATTACAATCTGTTTGGTAAAAGAAACTAATTAAAAGCACATTAATTCAAGTGAAAATAAACTGTTTACTCATCTGCAAAATTTTACTTTATACGCAGATTTTAAACAGAACCCTCTAAAATGGGAGCAAGCAAGGGAAATAAACAATGCTTTACATGAATCATATGTTTAATTCTGGTTTATCGTACTGTGGTGAGATCTAATATGAGAAAGTAGTACTAAAAGAATAAATGCCAATCGTTAATCTATGCTCAATGTGCTCCACTCTCCCATATTTGAGGCCAGAGAAAAAATATCGCCTTCCCTTTCTCATTGAAAATTAAAGAACGGTTGGTTACCAAATAAAAAAGAATGTTCATTATTTTACCAAATAAAAAAGAATGTTCATTATTTTACCAAATAAAAAAGAATGTTCATTATTTGCAAGTTATGAAGATGTAAGATATTGTTTAACTCATTCAAAGTCGATTTTTGAACAGTATCGGTCAACTCCCCTCTGACAGATCTTTATATTTTAAATCTACAAAGCAATTCTTTACATTAATAACAAATTTTTAGAATGTTCTACTAGGTACCTAAACTTGAAGTTGCTTGTAAGACTAAATGTATTAGTTGTTACAGTTTTAATTAAAGTTATGGGACACTGAATGTTAAATTCAAAGAATTAGGTGCATATTTTTTCTCAGCAATATTATTTGTAATAAATATTCTCTTAACGACGTTATCGTTCAATGTAAGAATCACTGAAATAATAAATTTAATGTAATAAAAGATTTGAACTAACATTATCAGTTTGCCTGCAAATCTACTATTTGGAATGATTTTGTCTCTTCCTTTTAGCGAGTTTTATTTCGAAAATTTCTGTAACATTCTTGCATTCATTAAGTTCAAACTTCCCCCAATGATAAAGTTATGAATAAAACTGATGATTTTGGACAGAATGAATTCAGATTTCAACTAGGGGTATGGAACATCGCACAATTTTCAATTACACTATATTACTAAAGTGAATTTGTGTCATTTATCATTTTTATATTTTTATCATTCGCTTAGAAAATATGGCCCGTTTGGCGATATTTTTTATTTTTTGTGGTAATTCTTAGACGGGTATATATATATATATATATATATATATATATATACTAGCAGACCCGACAGACGTTGTTCTGTACACACGTCGTTAATTCGAAAATTTCAAACATTCTTCAATCAGCTGTAACAATCTGGACTGTTTTGATGAAAATTATTATTCAAGAGTTATTTTAATATCTAACGTCATTACATGTACACTTATACAAATTCGACCGATCGGTAGCATGTGAGTATATACTGTGTGTGTAAGTATGCATATACTGTATGAGTGAAGTGAAATGTAGAAGCTGTGTTAACTAAAAAGATGCATCTATTACCACACTCCACGGATGAAATTTGTAGACTGGATAATAGCAGCCACTGTCTACGATTATTGACACGGATATTTCTAGGCGTCACCGAAAATTTTAAGTGAATGAAATGACTGATTACAGGTTGGGATATTATCCGTGGAGTGTGGCAATAACAGCGTCGTAAATACAAACTTTAATTTGTTTTAAGTAAAGGTAAAAAATCTTATACTGAAACTATTTTATAACATTTATTTATTAATTTACAAAAACTTAATTTATCTTAATGCTATTGGATGTACAATATTTTTAGTTAATCCTTGAGGCGTATAAACAAACAACTTCGATGGTTTTCTAACTCTGGAACACGCAACATATAATTGACCGTGAGAAAAACACGGATTTTCTAAATCTAAGCCACAAATTGTCATCGTTTGGCCTTGTGACTTATTTATAGTCATAGCATATGCCAAGCGGATTGGAAATTGTAAACGTTTGAATAGTATAGGCGAATCTGAAGGAATCATTGGGATTCGTGGTAGAAGTACAACCTCACCTTGAAATTTTCCACTCAAAATAGTAGCTTCAAGAATGTTGCCCATGATTTTTTTTATAACTAATCGCGTCCCATTACATAATTTTGGAGCATTCAAATTTCGAAGCAAAATTATAGGTGAACCAACCTTCAGTCGCAAATTATTTGGTGGCATTCCAGGTAAATCTAATGAATTTAAAAATTCTACAGGATAGTTAACAACTTCATCAGGATCAACAACAGTGTCGATCGATTTAAATGTAGTTTCATTACCAGGCAGTAATTGCTGTATTTTGAAATTGATGGCATCAACATCTAAATTTTTCGCAGCTAAAATTGCTCGCTCTCGTAGCCATCGATGATTAGTACAATTATGTCTCAAATCTGGAAAGATACTGTTTATTAACTCATCTTTGGTAGCCACCATGTTGCAAAAATTCTCTGGAAATCGAATATATTGTGTATCTTCATACAATTCAATTTTACCATTGCCAATATCCAACAATTTTTCAGAGAATCTTGACGCTAATGGATCATTTTGAAGTTGAACGCGCATATTAATAGTAAGGCATAATTTGCTAAAACTTCGCCATAGATAAGATTCTTTTAAACATGCATTTATTTCGTCTGCATATGTCGCGCGTGGAATGACTGGTAATGTTTGTCTGAAATCACCAGACAGCAACAATAGAGCACCACCGAAAAGCCTAGTATTATCCTTGATATCTTTCAGGGACCTGTCGAGAGCTTCAGGCGAATGCTTGTGGGCCATGGTACATTCATCCCAGATAATAATTTTGCATTTTCTCAAAACTTGAGCCATGCCTGAATGCTTCTTTATGTTACACATTGCTTCGGGATTTGTGTGAACATTCAAAGGTAATTTAAGCGCTGAATGCGCCGTCCGTCCACCATCAAGTAACGTTGCTGCGATTCCTGATGAAACAATAGCCAATGCAATATTATTTTGTGATCGGATGCGCGCAAGTATCAATGAAATGAGGAATGTTTTACCAGTACCACCTGGTGCATCCAAAAAAAAAAGAATCCACCTTGTTGCGCTGCAATTGATACATTAATTTGATCATATACATTTCGTTGCTCAGCAGTGAGCAATTGTTCATTATTGGCAACAAAAGTAGCCAAAGAAGTTCTATCGAAGTGGTGTTGCCGTTGAACATCGCTGTTGATGGTATCTACTGCTGGGCGGTTCGGCGCTGGCATGCCGAAATGGATGAGTGGCATATTCGAAATAAGAATACAAATATCCTCAATAATTATTAATGACTCATTATATATTTCTGCGGAGAATTCAATATTTTGATTTTGATTAGTAATTCTAATCCGATGTAAAATATCCTCACTCATTGAGTCTTTATATTTGTCCCACAAAGCAGATGCTTCAGACGGAAAACACGTTGTCAATATTATTGAAAATAATTGACGAATTTGTTGTGGAGATGAGCTCAGTGCTGCATCTGCAAGTGTGAGATCCCAATGGTTATCATCCTCCAATAAATGTAACTCACGACACGCATCAAAGAAAGTGTCGTATAAAGTACCATTGACTTTTCGCAAATATCGGAAAGATGTTGGTCCAGGAACGTTAACCAATAACAAACGCAAAAAAACAACATTCGCGTTGCTTAGGATGAACTGTATATATTCGACCTAAAGTATTCGTCATAAATATGTCGGTGAATCCTGGGACTGGAATGCCTCGTTTCCGTGGTTCCCAATTTTTTGATTGTTTATTCCACTTAAAAAATTTAGGAACATCAGTATACATTAATGTCCTTGCGAATTGACCAACAACATCTTGTCAGCAACAAAGGTTGAAAAATTCAGTAAGAGTTGTTTTTGGAGCCGTTAAAGCTTGTTGTAGTGCAGTATGTTCTGTAAAGTAAACACGCTGTCCGTTTTCAAGATGCACAGCCAAATGTATAACAGCAGGATCCCTTTCATGTATAGGAAACGAAAAAATGCGCCAAATAGCTTCGTTACTGCTTATGTATCGACCCATTTAATAACGTGTAATTTCGTCATTGTCATTTACATTTTGAACAGCGAATACAGCTTTATCACTGCCCTTGTGAACATACTTACAAATGTATTTTATAGATTTCACTGAACTGCATAGTTCAACGTTTATGTGCGCTTTATAGGTTTTGCACAGCAATGGTGAATATGGAACTACCCAGCGATGATCAATATCTACTCTCACACCGTTTGACAGACTCAATTCATATGATTGACCGCCATTGTCTACGTCTCTAAGCCGGTAAGATGGATAACCGTCAATATTGGTGATAGTATCAGATTGGCATGGTTTTGGAAAACGTTTCGTACATTTTCCATTGTCCATACATAGTGACATCATGTTTAGAGTACCAAACGGACCATGAATCATATTAGTAGTTACAATGTCAAACAATTCTTGATCAACATTCGGATCTGAATTTCGGCTGAAATAATTTTGTCGATTTCTTCTGGGTGTACTTTATCCACCAATCAAATCAAAATATGCTCATGAGGTAAACCTCGTTTTTGCCATTCAACAGAGTAAAGCCAACAACGTGTTTCACCAAATACCGAGTGATGTGTAATCAAATTCATCAAAGATTTTAATTTTTGTTTAAAAACACGTGCAGTGATATCATGGCGATGCATCGATGTTTGACCTGGCAACAACAAACTTTGAATTTCATCCCAGTTTGGATTACACGTAAATGTGATAAAAAGATCAATCAATTTCTATTCATAGTTAATATTTTAATTAGCACACGACTTAAACGAACACAATAATAACACAAAATTTCAAATATTTTTCTCAATTTGATCGCAGCACCAACTGTCGGGACAAACTGAAATTCAAATAGAATAATATTTAATATTTGATGCTGCGATGGTAGCGCAGTCTACCGGATCGAATGTAAAACATTTCAAAATTAACAACTACTTAAAAATGAAAAATTAGTTAAATAAACATTTTCCAGTGGACCAAATTGTGAATCTAAACCATCCTCGAATCCCCGTGAACTCACACAAAAAATTTCATCAAAATCGGTCCTGCCGTCTAGGAGGAGTTCAGTGACATACACACGCACAGAAGAAATATATATATACAGATTATATATATATATATATATATATATATATATATATATATATATATATATATATATATATATATATATATATATATAAGCTTCGCCAAAATGGGGATTGTGGCGATACACTTTTCGATAACTCTTATGTTATCCTTTCTTATAAGTGAAACTGATGAAAAGAGAAAAAAAAAGTCATTAATGAGCTATGTTCAAGCAAACCGAGCTCTGTGTTGAAGGCATTCGTTTTTCAACTTTTTACGCCATTAAAGCATTTTTATGGGAATTTCGGAAGTGGGGATGTTTAGAACACCTTAAGAGGAATTACCACAGAGATTTTGAACAAAATCGTTAGAGCCGTTTTTTAGCAATGATTTTTACATGATTTTTTTCAATGACAGCTACCCTATGCTCACCCGCGATTTTGACTAAAATCCTTAATGGTAGGTCCTTGGGCCATCACTAACTCTCACACCAAATTTGAACATTATAGGTCAATTTTTTCGGGAGTTATGCTGACCTCGTACACACATACACACAGACAGACATTTTTTCTAGGTCACTTTTTTGAAATCAGGATGTTCCAAAACGTGAAAAAATGCAAAAAAAAAAAACAAACAAACAAAAAAAAAACATTTATTTTTTATTTTTTGACTGAATGCTATACTTTTATTACCCTATGTATTAGGGTGGGCCGAGAAAATTTTTTTTAGAAATTGGTTTGGGAATAGCTCGGAAATGTTGCCTAATGGGTCAATTAGAACACACACAAAATTTCGTCAATTTTTCTCAATATCTAGCCGCGCCCCTCTGGCATTGAAAATGCAAAAAGTTACCCAAAAAATGCCCTTTTAAGCCATTTTTTTGGAAAATTTTGTAAATTATATTTAAAAACCGGCATTGGTATAGCATGGAATAGTTACCTAATGGGTCAATAAAAACGCACAAAAAATTTCGTCAATTTTGTTCAATTTCTAGCCGCGTCCCTCTTGCATTGAACATGTCCAAAAACACACAAAAAATGCCATTTTAAGCCATTTTTTTGACATTTTTAGAATATATTTTTAAAAAATGGCATTGTCATAGCATGGGAATAGTTGCCTAATGTGTCAGTTAAAACACACACAAAATTTGGTCCGTTTTGCTCACTATTTAGCCGCGCCCCTCTTGCTATAACCAAAAAAGTGTCGAAATGTCACAAAATAGTAAGATTGTACGTTAGGGTGAACCAATTTTTTTTTTAATTGGTCTTGACATAGCATGGAAAAGTTGCCTAATGGGTTGGTTAAAACACACGCAAAATTTCATCAATTTTGTTGAATATCTAGCCGCGTCTCTCTGGCATCAAAAATGTCCATAACATTAAAAAAGTGCACTTTTAAGCCATTTCTTGAGCGATTACTTCAATTTTTTTAAAAAACCATCATTTGTATAGCACAGAATGGTTGCATAATGGGTCAGTTAGAACAAACAAAAAGTTTTATTCATTTTGATCGGAATCTAATGGCGCCCCTAAATTCCAATTCTTCATCTTTTGTGCACATTGAAAGCGGTGGTTGTGTTATGGTGTATTTCAATCAGTCGATGAGATCAATGAAATCAACGGCTTTAAATTTGAGTTCAGGAGGTTTGAAAAAGCGTACTTCTTCAGATTTCTTATTCATGATGCTCAGGATTCACCTCACTGCTAATTCCCGGATATGTTATTGAGAATCCGTTAGCATTACCACTGACATATTTTCTGGATGGGCAAGATATGCATTGTTTGAAATTATTCTTGTCTGTAATTTTCTTGACATGGTTAGGCAACTTCCTGGAATGAGAAATCATATTCTAGACATATCTAGCCCCACCGTGAAATGTGGTTTTATTTTTTATCTCGAATCACATTGGTGCATAAACCAGAATCACAAAGTTTCCGATTATATACGAAGCACATCGGTCGGATTTTCGGTACCGATGTATATTATACATAGGTACGCTTTTTCATAACCTACCGAACTCAACTTTAATGCCGTTGATTACATTGATCTCATCGACTGGTCAAAGTACACCATAACAGAATCACCGCTTACAATGTATAGAGAAGATAAAGAATTGGAAGATATGTGGCAAGAACAAGTTCCTATAAACCATTTGAGAAGTTTCCATGTCACACGCAAGCAGTCGAGAGATGTGTTAAACACATATCTGAAGCTTTAACGAAAGTCAACTTTGTGGTGATGCTGTGATGTGCTGCAATTTGAGGTGATGCTTCAAAAAACGGTTATTTACGGGCTAAGATTCAAGCAAGAAGAAGTGAACTTTCAATATTTGATAATAAGAAACAGTACTATTCTGAAAACTACACTTTATAAGTATTTTATGCCTACTCTTTTTTACTTTATAATATTTAAATTTCTCGTTTTTTAAATATAAATAAGTATTATACTAGTAAATATACTTCTGATTTTTAATATGCCTATTATTTATTTTTGTGATTTTTGAAATGCCAGGAGTAGCTAGATATTGAACAACATTGGTGACATTTTTATGTGGTTTCTAAGTGACCCATTCAAAGTAGGCTGCTTTTCATCCTTATTTTTAAACTTTTACTTAAAGAAGCGCCCCTAGATTCTGATTAAAATGGATGAAACTTTTTGTGTATTCTAACTGACACATTAAGTAAAAATTCCGTGCTATGCAAATGCTGGTTTTTAAAATAATTTAAGTAATCGCTCAAAAATTGGCTTAAAAGTGCATTTTTTGTATGTTATCGACATTTTTGATGCCTGAGAGACGCGGCTAGATACTCAACAAATTTGACGAAATTGTGTGTGTGTTTTAACTGACCCATTAGGCAACTTTCCATGCTATGTCAAGACCAATTAAAAAAAAAATGTGGTCCACCCTAACGTCCAATTTTTACCATTTTGTGCCATTTAGACACTTTTTTGCTTATACAAGAGCGGCGCGGCTAAATATTGAGCAAAATGGACCAAATTTTGTGTGTGTTCTAACTGACACATTAGGCAACTATTCTATGCTATGTCAATGCCATTTTTTAAAAATTATTTCCGAAAATTTCAAAAAAATATCTTAAAAGTGAATTTTGTGTGTGTTTTTGGACATGTTCAATGCCAGAGAGGCGAGGCTAGAAATTCAACAAAATTGAGGAAATTTTGTGTTTGTTTCAACTGATACATTAGGTAACTTTTTCACGCTATTCTAAGATCGATTTTGAAAAATCATTTTTTTTTATCCCCTCCTAACGTCGAATCTGTTAGGATTTTGCGACATTTAGGCACATTTTTGTTCAAAGCAAGAGGGGAGCAGCTAAATATTAAGCAAACGGACGAAATTTTGTGTGTGTTCCAACTGATACATTAGGCAACTATTCCATGCTATACCAATGTCGGTTTAAAAAAAACAAACACTCCAAAATTTTCCAAAAAATGGCTTAAAAGTGCATTTTTTTTGTCACTTTTTATATTTTCAATGCCAGAGGGGCGATGCTTGATATTGAGCAAAATTTACGAAATTTTGTGTGTGTTCTAATTGACCCATTAGGCAACTTTTCCGCGGTATTCCCAAAACGATTTCGAAAAAAAAAAAAAAAAAAAAAAAAAAAATGTGTTTTGCCATTTTCGGCCCACTCTACTATGTATACGTATGGGCAGGGCCTGATTTACCATTAGGCCCACTAGGCCCGGGCCTAGGGGCCCCGAAATTTGGGGCCCTCAAATTTGGAAAGTTTTCTGAAAATTTTTAATTTAATGGTCTTTTTATGGGAAGTACTGAACAAAAATAATAAAAAATTTTTAGTTACACATCCGCAAATTCCATATTTTTTATAGTCACAGAGAGTAAAATTAGATAGATTAACCTAATAAAACCTAATTAAGAAAATCTTTCCAGTTCAGCCATTCATATACAACTTTTTCATATGTATACGGTGACAAGGGCTTTACACCGCTGTTCTCCTTCTCTCGCCTCTTGTAAAGAGATGTTCACCAACCAACCATATACAACTTCTTATATTATGAAATGAAAGAGTCTTTGTGATTGGTTGGTTTTCAGGCTCTTCCGTGGACTTTTTTGACCCTCCTTTTTGGTGAGATCGTGGAAACAGTGGAAAGGTTACTTTGTATTATTTATAATTATTGTTATAAAATTAAGTAATCTTTATTATTATATAATTTGTGGACCCTCTGTGGTAAAATGTAAGTTTAAAATACAGGAAAGTGTGCTTTAAAATCAGTGTTCATGGGGGGGGGGGGGGGTCTTGATTAATTCAAAAGTTTTGTGCAAATCAAGATCATACTAATTATAACAAAAAAGTCGTGTGTAACTATGAGTTTTAATTGTAAAAAGTTAGTCTTAACGAATGTAGATTGATCTGGTAATATTGTGAAGTAAGGAAATAAATATTTGCTATTAGGGCCCCTCTCTGAATGTTGGGCCTATAGTAAAAAAAATACTAAATCAGGCCCTGCGTATGGGTAATGGAAAGTAAAAATGTGTCAACCGTCACTTAAAACGGAGATTCGCTTAGCCGTTCTTGAAAAATAATTTACAAAATTGCGGGCGTTGCCAGTTTTCCAATGCTTTCTTCGTGTACTTGCTTTCCTGTATTTGAACTTGTATCATGTATAAACATTCCCATGTAAACTGCAGTTAAATAGCTACGATGTCACTTGTTTCTGAAGTTTCTTCCTTTTTATTCCAACTAATGGCTATATTCATGGTAAACTTCTAAGAAATGCCTATTTGCATTGTTTGACCCAGATAAATGAAATACGCGTTTAAGATTGGCTAATGGAAAAAAATTCGAATTTGCTTTATGAAGCTATTGTGTTTGGTCGAAAGTGATGACAGATGCGAAACCTCAACTCCAAATGACGTTCGAATAAAGTATAACCTTTAACTTTTACAAATATTAAATTAAAGAGAAGGAATAAAATTGAAAATGTTTGGGTAAAAATGGTAGCGTTTTTAAAGTATTAAATTTTTGATCTTCACTAAAAACAATATTTCCTTACATATTATTTTCAAGTACACTATAATAGTTTACTTTCTTATAATCAACTTCATATTTTGAAATGATTGATATTACAAATATTTTTTTTAAAATTTTGTATGCTATTATATATATACTTGATAATGATATTGAAAGATGATACTTGACAGCGATATTTAAGATGATATTGAAATATATATTTGGTCAATAAAGTTTTAGTTTTTCCATGCATTGTAAACACAGTTGGTACTCACCTAATAACAAACTGACAATAAGTACTGAGACAACTGTTAGCAAGCACCTAATAGGTGGGATCCATGGAAAAGGCATTTTGTACAGTGCGAATACTTCTCTGTGAAAATGAAGTATTGCATTTTTAACACAAATCGAAAACAATAATCAAGTGATCGAAATTTAAGAAAGATTATTTAATAAGAAATTACAATTTATTAACAAGGTGATAGTATACTTTTTCAACAACAAAGAATATGTGACAATATAAACACTAACAATATATGCAATTCTCTCATAATGCCTTAAGTGAAATACTGGGCGATTCATATTGAATGGGACAAAAGCAAAGTATACCTGGGAACGCTGTAATTAATCCATTATCCTGGCCTTAAGTCCATGGGGATTGTGAAAAATGTAGTTCGGTGTCCGTCTCCAATTAGTGTTTGGTCATGCACAGGAAAGACATTGCGTAGACATGCGGCTGCTCTGCAGGCTTGTATAAAAAGAGTAAAAAGAGATGTATGCTGATATTGTTCAGTTGTACTGATGTATCGATGTTATATATATAAATTACTTCCCAGGTCCAGGGTAAACTGTACTACAACCTTAAGCGGATTATCTATTTTTTAGTATTTTTTGTGTTGAGGACAATTATATTCTTACGACATCTTGAACCAATGACTGCAGTTGTTCAATTTTGGATTTTAATTAATTATAGAATATTCCCTGTTAATGAGTCCAACACGTCAGTTATCCGTTGCTTCAGTTACTGTAAGTCCTGGGAAGTGAAGTCACGAAGACTTTGCCTTTAACAAAATCCCATAGAAAAAAATCACAAGGGGTTAGATCTGGAGATCTCGGCGGCCAAGAAAGGAATAGCTCATCCCAGCGCGGCCAATACAGTGATGGGGTAGACGATCATTCAGGTATTCATGTATGTTGTTATGCCAATAGGGAGGAGCATAGTGTTGCTGCAGAATGAAGCCGGGATCAGCTTTCTCTAACTGAGGGAACAACCACTCTGAGAGCATGATTCCATTCAATATGAATCATCCTGTATAATGTTTACGTTGATCCTCTCAAAGTGAAAATATAAAATTCTTTACTCAATCTTGAATTAAGAAATACCATCTGCATTGGAAGATGTTAAAGATAACTGTTCAAAAGTGGCGTCAAAGGAGGTTCGTTGCATAACCATCATCGAGATGTTTCATATTAAAATGTTTCCATTTATCCAATGCTTTCAATGGACTTTACATTACAAGTTACAGCCAATATTTTACATTCGATTTGGATGCGTTACATTGTGAGACGTGATGGAAAAGTGTGTTGGACACTCGCAATGCATAAAGTCTTCCTGATATGAGCCGACTTATGGTCTAGAGCAGCGTTTGCCACAACTTTTAGAGACGGTCTGCATGACTTATGTTGGAGCTTTCAGCGGGCCGCAGATTTATACAGTATACGCCAATAAATATATTGCTTTACTACATATGTTCAATGTCAGAATTGTGATAATTACTAAAGATTCAACAATATAAAACAGTTTTGAAAACTGAAACAATAATTTAACTTTTTTATATTTATAAAATAACAATTGATATTTGATTCTTGTTTCAAATAATTAAAAAAATAATTTTCTCGACAAGTCATAAAAGAAGTTAATCTTTTGTGACAATACTACAATGTGACTTGACATAAACTCATAATCAATAAAGATATTTAAAACACACCTCCTAAATCTTGCATTTTAGTCGATGTTAATTGCGAGACGATGACGGCCGGTCCGCTTTTCAGTATCTACTTTGCGTTTAAAACTAGTCTTCAACGCCATTATTGCACTGGAGTCATAGAGATCGCGATACTTCTTTTCAAATCAAAACAAAAGAGGTAGGCATTAAAACACCCAACTCCTGCCCATCACATTCAGAAAAGCCGAAATCAAATTGTGCCATTCACGAATCGAGGGGGTAGAGTATCATAAGTACAAAACTAAGCAATGCGTCTTTGGTAATAGTTCAAACTATTGCTTTTTTATTTTTTCTGGCAGTCTCAGAAAAAAAAGGGGGAAAATAATTAATAGTTTAAAAAACTAAAAAATACGCTTTAATAGAAAAGTGAAATAAAAAGTAGAAAATAATTTTAAATAAGTTTGAAATTAGAATAGAGTGATTAACAAGAAATATTTATTTTATCGTAAAAAAGCGTGGGGTGCTTTTTTCATAATGGCTCTATAGTCTAAGAGACCATGGCCGGCTACCTGTATGTATTTGACCAGACCTGAGTTTTTGTACGTTAAGGCCCCTATACCTACCATACATAAGTAGGGGACTCACTAAGCTCAAAGTGGTGGACGCGTCGAGCGCTCAGGTAAGACAGGTATCGATTTTCGACTAATTTTAAATCCATTTGACCACGTCTGCCGTTTTAAAATTTGAAAATATATTATTATTACTATAGGAAAATAAGAATGGCAGACCATTATCGCGCATTTTACTTTGTGGCAGACAATTTTGAAAATGCTAAAAAAAAAAAAAAAATTTGAAAGTATTTGACCAGATCTGCCATTGATATATTTTATTTATTATAGTCTTAAAAACTTATATTGAACACGGCAGAGGTCTACATTGCGTACACACATCAACAAATAATAAAATCTTAGCTACTATCCGGCCAGATGTATATGTATTCCGTTCGCTGTTTTACATCAATGTAATTTACTTTATCACTGTATTTAGAGAAATTAAATTTTTTTCGTATTCTACATACTAAACTTCATTAGTTAGATGAGAAATAAGTAGATTTTTTATGGAATCATAAATAATATGGTATAATGCTTTTAAAAAAATAATTCGATTACTCATTTTAATTTTTTTCTTTTTATTTTGTTAAGAAAAAATTGAAAAGTGTTAAATGAGTTAAAAAAATATATCATGCATATATCAATCTTCATTCATCATCTTCATCATCGGGGTCATGTTCATCGTTAGATGACTCGTTTTCATCATCTATTGAATCGGATTCTGGAAAAATAGAACGTAAATTGTAAAATAAACGTAATTTGATTAGAACAAGTTCGAGAAAGAATAGATGTTTATCAACTTACCAGGGACATTGGTGATTAAGTCACTCACAAAAGATGGGAGTTGGTCACCTTCGAACCATTTGAAGGCATATGTGTTGTCCTGCTCAATCCAACCATACTCCAATGGGTCTAAATTTGTGGGTTGCTTTTTGTGAGCATTTCTCCAAAGAGAAGAAATATAGTGGGCCCTCAAAAGTTGTTGATAAAGCTCACTCTTACACGGTGGTATTGAGCTTGCGTCAAAATTTTGAATTTTTTTTCTAAAATTTTCATTGATGTCTGAGGCTTTATAGTTGTTGACGAATAGTTGGAACCTTCCATCATCTACATCATTAGATTTTTTGGCATTGTATAGCTGGCAAGTGAAATGTTGAATGATGTTAAATAGCTCTTGTAGCTGGTCCTCTGTTAAATTTTCTTCACCAAGATGTCGAGGGTTGTTCAATTGAAGGCAAAGAAATACTAGACTGCGATGAAAAATTTTTCGTGATATCTGTAGAATTTTTTTTTTCAGCGCTGTAAACGTCTTGTAACAACTACTATGATAAGCACAATAAAAAATTTCGTCTGGTAGAATAATTTCTTTATATTTTAATTTATGAAGTTTCCGTAACCTTAAAATCTTTCGACATTTTGCCATTATCTCTTCCGAAAATATAAGTAATTTCTCAGTTTTTAATACATTGGCACAAAAAACACACTTCACTTTTTCTTTATCAATCGACATAATGTCAGATATATATGACAAATAATAGACAAATGAAGAAAATAAAATAAAGCAGAACTATGTATTTTATAAAATTCACGAAACACGAGGTATCTGTATGAAAGTTCACAAATATACTGAAAACATCAGGCAATAGCCGTTACGTTGGGGTTGTTACAAGGCCCTTCCAGGTATAAACCCTCCATTATTCGAATGCTAGTAATATAACTGTAAGAGAACATACTATAGGTTAGAATGAGTACATACAATAGTAATACATAGGAAAAAGAAGAGAGATAGCTGTATAAAATCTGTGCCAAACATCTGGCCGGATAGTAGCTAAGATTTTATTATTTGTTGATGTGTGTACGCAATGTAGACGTCTGCCGTGTTCAATATAAGTTTTTAAGACTATAATAAATAAAATATATCAATGGCAGATCTGGTCAAATACTTTCAAATTTTTTTTTTAGCATTTTCAAAATTGTCTGCCACAAAGTAAAATGCGCGATAATGGTCTGCCATTCTTATTTTCCGATAGTAATAATAATATATTTTCAAATTTTAAAACGGCAGACGTGGTCAAATGGATTTAAAATTAGTCAAAAATCGATACCTGTCTTACCTGAGCGCTCGACGCGTCCACCACTTTGAGCTTAGTGAGTCCCCTACTTATGTATGGTAGGTATAGGGGCCTTAACGTACAAAAACTCAGGTCTGGTCAAATACATACAGGTAGCCGGCCATGGGCTCTTAGACTACTACTCTTACCAATATCTGTCATTAAATATTTTCAACAATTGACATCAAGCACCCCACGCTTTTTTACGATAAAATAAATATTTCTTGTTAATCACTCTATTCTTATTTCAAACTTATTTAAAATTATTTTCTACTTTTTAGTTCACTTTTCTATTAAAGCGTATTTTTTAGTTTTTTAAACTATTAATTACTTTCTACTTTTTAGTTTGATTTTCTATTAAAACGTGTTTTTTAGTTTTTAAACTATTAATTATTTTTTCTGTAAATTCTAATTTTTTTTCAGTTAGTGTACAAAACTCTCCAGTTGTTTCTGCCAATAGTCACATGCTTGTCTCAAATTTAAGTCATGTGTATGCCTTAGTACACACCGTATTACTTGGCACAAAACACTACCATGTCTCTGAATATGAAAAATCACTAATCCTGCAGATCCTGGTAAGGATAATGCGACTAAAAAAAACACGCTTTGTATAACTGTCGTTCAAACGACAAATCTTTCAAACGGCACACCAGGGTTCGATTTCGGAGAAGGTTGGTTGGTAGGAATTTAACGGCGCAAGGGCAACACGAGTTAATCCTTGTGATAAAGCGACAAACTTATTGGTCCTTAATAAGTATCGGTCCTTAATAAGTATGCCAAATTTCGAGTTAATCCGACGTTTTGAAGGAGGTCAAAATCATGTTCAAAGATTCCGTTACATACTAACATACATACATATGTCTGAAGCTAATAAAAGCGTATTAAAAAAAGGATTTTTCAGACTTACTGACTCGGGCCACTTAATGGAAACGCGGTTTTTAGTAGTAAACACATACTATTGTAGACAAATTAAAATTATTTCCGCAAAATTTGATTTTTTTTTCTTCTGTACTGCCGGCGGGCCGGAGAAAAAGCTATCGCAGGCCGGATCCGGCCCGCGGGCCACCTAGTGGCTGACGCTGGTCTAGAGTGATAAGTATCCGTTAGCATGTGAAAGGTTTCAAGTCCCAGTAGATTCCTCATTCTGATGTAAGCTGTTTTTCTCTTACTTTAATTTTTTTTTTTTTTTTGACACAACGGCAATTGTGAAAGAAAACCTCCTCGATTGTAGGACAGTCCAGTGAAAGATCTACGAGTTTTTTTCCTATTATAGACTCAAATGCGGGATTGACCAGGTTGCCTTCTATAAATTTTGGTGAAAGTATTATAATGTATGATATTTTTGGCCAAAATTTACGGAAAATTGTTTTTGTTTGAAGCAATAACACTTCATGCATTTCTAATGTTAATATACATTTTTAAAGTAATTTTAAATGCACCGCAATTACGAGTGGGATATTTACATTCATTGAATTAGCTTCCATTCCCAATAAAACTCACTATTCAATACAGGGTATAAGTGAGTAATGTGTGTCAATCAGAATTCTCTTGTTACATATTTTAAATGGTGACGTTGCTATAGAAATAAAACTCTTCGATTTAGAATAGGGGTGATGTATGTAGGTAATTGGAGAGCTTAATTCGTTGGGGCGATGAGGAATAATTTGCTTGCATAAATCTATTTTTATAATCTACGAAACATCACCAGTACGCCATTAGAGCGTTGAGCAAGTCAACGCAGACGTCTTTTTTCCGGGTACACCTTAAAGAAAATGGGCTTGGTCTTGCTACCGCGGTAACAGACAACTCTTGACAAAGTGACGTGAGCTATTCTTGTATTAAATCGATAGCAATATGCATCACAGTACAATGGATTCTTTGAGCGCCAGAAAGAATCACCCCACAATTTGACTTTTGCTGTTTCAACATCGTTTTGTTAAAACATTCATTCCAGAACTAGCTAAAAAGGGTTTTATCGAATGGTTCCTGAATGGAATGCATTCAGGCATCGATGATTTTGACAAAATGATTTAAAAACAACAAAAATAAAATTGTGGGATGGTCCGTTCTGGCGCCTTACGCCTCAATTGTATTCAGGCAAGATTTCTAAAACCAATAAAAATTAATTAATCCTTCTTACTCGTTTTCTGCGATTTTCTCAAACTTGCAATTCGCGGGAGTAGAGCACATCTCTGTCGTATTGTTGAACATATCTGTGGGGGTGTTAAGGTGTTGTTACACCCACTAGTTTCGAGGGAGAGTGGAGGATATCGGTAGCCACTGAATAAGGATCCGAATCCAATCCAAGCCACTAAACAAACTCCAATCACTACACCGAATACTGTGGACTGTTAAAGGAACGGAGGAAACGCATTAAAGAAAACTTAACTTCATAAATGCATTCTTTAAAATGCGCAGCAATAAAGAGGATGTAATGGTACCAATACACTCTCGCTGAGACAAGACGAACCGGTGCGAGTGGGAGAGTGTACCACTCGCACTGGCTCGACTTGTCTTGGTGAGAGTGTACTGGTACAGTACGCAAAAAAAAAAAAAAAAAAAAAAAAAAAAATCCGAACGATGGCTATTTCTGCGGTTCTAATTATCGTAGAATCTTGCGGTTTGCACCAAAAAGTTTTGTTTAGGATTTTCTGTCTATCTGATGCAAAAATATTTTCTTAGGGGCCTGTATACTAAGTAAATTTAACTCTATCTTTACAAATTTCAATATGAACCCCTATTTTTTATGTTTTTATTAGATTTAGTATACCTCATTTACCTTATATACCAAATTTCAGTTCATTATATGTTGAGAAACACGTCACTTATGAGTTATAAGTGACGTGTTTCTCAGCATGTTACGAGCGAAAATGTTTTGGCCGATATTGAGGGCAAATATCTTATAGCGTGGAAGAATGGAACGTTTTGCATGCTTCAAGGCGTAATCTACTACGTGGTCCCTTAAAGTGAGTTTTTTTAAAAATATTTTTGGTAAAATATCGAGACCCAAGAGTGAAAATGGAATGAAAAAAATTCTGGAGGTGTTTTCGACCATGGTAATAATTCTAACAGAAGCAAAAAAAAAAAAAAAAAAATTCTACTTAAAAAAAATGTAACTTGTTTTATTAATTAATAGTTAATTATTAAAAAACTGTTTAATACAAAAGTTGCATGTTATTTATGTTTCGCCTTTATGGTTTTTTATTTATGGTAAAAAAAACAAGTTTTCTTTTTAACATTAATTTCTCATTTTTTTAACATCACTTAAATTTCTAACCACTCATTGGAAAATTATGAAATTTAGTATTTAGACGTTTTTATGGATTCTAAATCTGGGTTGCCATTCAACTTTTCAAAGTTTGATTTAGTTTTAATATGTAGATGATCCCTCATGATAAAAAAATTGTATACCATTTAATAAAAACCTTCCACAATTTACAACGGTATTTGACTCTTGTTATTTCATCAATAAAAATACAAGATATAGCCATCCGTATCTAGAGCCTATCATATGTTCTACAGGTTACTTTTCATGTTGAGTTCGCCCTTCTTTAGGTTTCATTATACGCAGAGATAGATACTATAAGCTTAATAGGAACTGCCTTATGTGAAACATTTTAAACGCGTTTTTCTAAGAACCACCTTTTGTTGAGTTCGCCCTTCATATCCGCAAAGAGAAATATGCCAGTAAAGAAAGAAGAAAGAAAAAAAAGTAATTCATATGTGATACATGTATGTTACCTTTATTATAATAAATGTTTTATTCCTATTTTTTCACAATAGCTCTCGCATTTTAAATCGAATTTGTGATTGAATAAAAAGCAATTCTCGACAAAGAAACATTAAACTTATTGTATAGGGAGAGTTTATCAATCAATATTAAAAGAAATAATTTCTGAAAACAATTACTTTATCAGTTGCTTTTCTTGTGAGCACCCCAATCAAGAAAATGGCAAGGACTGGACCTTCGGCCAAACTCAGGAAGATTACACAAGTTTGTAAGATACTGTCGATTTTGGCGATTGCAAAAGTAAGACAAATGCAAAGAAAACCATAAAGTAAACCTAAAAGAGAAGTAATCACTATGGCGAAATTCTTAGCGATAAAGTAATTAATTTTAATTAATTTGCATAAAAGCTAAAACTGTAATTTTCTTAAACGGAATATTTAGTAAATTTACAATCGATGAACTTCATCTAAATGTTTAATTTCAAAAGTAACGAAAATCATACTTTTCATCTTATGGAATTTTTAATAAGTTTCAAGAGATATTATCTTCAAACATGAAATTAGACATCTATGCTTTAGTTTACAGTTTTAAGAAACAATTCATAGATATTAATTTGATTGTTTCATTATTCACTGCTCAAAAATAATAGGGGAATAACATCTTTTCTCTAAAAGCATTTCAGTGGATTAGTATGAACCATAGAATTGCATAAAAGTATGAAATTTACAGTGGTCATCTTACGTTTAGGGAAATTTTCTCGAAGGTCAGAGCCGACAACAGCAAGACATGGAGGATTCCACCAACTCATGACTAGTATGAACAAAAACGTCCTGGGGCTGCCCTGGAGCTGAAGAGCGACAGGAAATTACAAACCACCATCACCAGACTCATCACCGGACATATTCGCACACTTGCATATGTTCAGGGATAAAAGGTGTGTGCCTCAAGTGTGTTTCCCATCAAACTTCACCGGACCATCTGCTTTCCTGTTTGGATTTGGAGAAGAGCGATCTCTTTAAAAACCCTGCGCTGGTTCGAGACTTTCTTTGGGCGTACGGTCTCTTGGACTTGGTCTAGACTTGTTCTAGATCAAGTGGAATAAGAAACAACAACAACATGAAATTTACAAATAAATATCCGTATGTAACATAGCGATAAGTAAAACAACACAAATTTAGTACGAGTAATTTAGCCACTAGATTTTAAGTACGAGAATGAATCTCAAAGTAACCTTAATGACAGGAAATATCATTAAAGGTCAACTCTTTGAAGTGTATGAGTTTTAATATGGATGCATCTATACAATTGCACACTAATCATGGCACTCTATTCTTTTACATATGCCTCCGCTGTACACTTTACGTTGTCGTTTGTGACTGTGTTATTTTATTTATCATTATGTTACATAAAAATGTTTCTTTGATTTGAATTTATGTGTGTATGCTGCTCAACTGAAAAATTATTAGAGAAAAACTGATATTCTCCTAATTTTGCATTCAGTAAAGTGCTGCTGATACTTTCACTTGACATGATTGAGAAAAAATAATAGTTTTGAAAGACCGAAATTAAAAAAGTATTAAAAGCTACCTAAAATCTTGGCAATGGATACTGTTCTGATGTCTGTTAGCCGAGGAAATGTTGGTTGTATGAAGTCGATCACTGTGACTGTAGCCAGTGAATTAAGAGCAGAAGACATAGTACTGAGGGATCCGCTGAAGATTCCAACAATGCACAGACCGGTCACCCCCGGAAATGCTTGAAGTCTAGACACAATGAAGTAAGGAACGAGCTGCAAAATCCCACATTTAAAAATTGACGGATTTGTACAAACAGCAGGCATGAGATAATATTTCCGAAGTTGAGGTTTCATTGTTAGATCAAATTCATTAGTTTGTTATTACATGTATATCCAATATATTAATTATTTCATGATTTATTTACAAGCTCGTTCAACGAATCTCGATGTATGTGTATATTACGAAAACTCATACGGCATATTGGATCGAAAATCATACGATCTTCCCACTTGCATGGTATTTGCGTTAGGGTGCGGCTTATATGCCACTAAAAATTTAGTTTTTAACGGAACACGCTTTCAAAAGATTCCTTTTTGGTGAGAAAATGCATGTGTAAAAATTTTGGGTAATTTAAATAAAATTTAAGGGTTACCAGCAATTGAACTACCGCTATCATGGAAAAAATCGAGTTTTTTCACTTTAATGTATAAATGTGAGAACAAGAAAAATCCCCATAATTAGCTTTTTTATTACTTATAATTATTAATAAACTTATTACATGCATATGTAGTGTTGTACACAATTCACACTGTGTATATATATTTTATTATGAATTGTTAATAATGAAGCAAAATTGTGAGGTCATGAATTTTTGTTTTCAAAAGAAATTGCTGTAATTGAATTTTTTCCCCCTTAAATGTTACGAACTTTAATGTACCTGTACGCACTAACTACTTAATTTCTTCAAGTTTGCTTAATCACAAAACAATTATTTTATTTGGGCAACCACATGTTGTTTTAATTTCGTTGATATTTAAGCTTTAGCCCACACCTCCATGACAAGTATAGCTACTGAATGGCAGGCATTTTTAATGGTTTGCTTCAAAATATGCTTGAAATGAAAAAATAGACATGGTTTCTCTTTTGAATAGAAGTTTTCTATGATTCAGTGAGAATATTTGGCCTATGAGACGGTTTGCTTCCTTTTAATAGGTTTAATCATGAAAACAATAGTGTTGCCCTAATTAAATTGATGATTTAGAAAATATGATAATTCAAACTAATCTTAGAAATAGTAATAAAGATTAGAATACATTTTCAATGAACAGAAGCTGATTAAAATCATTAGAAAGCAAAGAAAAGGCATAAGCAGTTGCATTAGAAAAAAGTAATCATAAACAGTGAAATGGTTGAGTTTACATTTAAGAAACAGTTAAAGGACGACGTTAATGCACTTTTACATAGCATTAGTTTTTTTTATTGCAAAAACAAGGTCGGCAACTATAAATAAAGAGAGGAAAAAAATTAAAGCAATGAGATAAAAAAAACCTAATCCCTTCAATTAAAGAAATATTTTCAAAATATCAACTTTAGTACTTTTCTAATTTTAGTTCTTTAGTTAAAATTGATATGTTACAACTAAATTGATTCGAGTTTCTTGGAATAAAATCAACATATAAGCTACTTGAAACATAATACATAAAATAATTCAATAACTACTGGTCAAAAAATTAAATATTCTAATGAATACATGCAACACATTAATTGCAATGCTTGCGTAATGCTAAATTTGTCTGATTATGCCGAGCTGGTAAACCAACCAGAGCTGGTTTGCAACCTCTAAATATCATTTGATTTTAATACAAAAAAAATTGAATTTTTTTTCTCATCAAATGGAACAAAATGAGAGGGTGTCACGTAAAAAATTAACACCTTCGAAAATAAGACGCACTCTAATTTGCATACATACGTTGAAACGAAAAATTCAATTGGACACTATTTTGAGCAAGAGCTACACGGCGTCTCTATTGCATCATCATAGCAACGAGATCTGAAATACCTGAGAATAGAGTGTTAAAATGGAACGTGGTGGAGGTAGAGTCTACCCAGTAGTCTTAGAGATGACTGCAAGTTTAGGTACTTCATCGAACGTATTCTGAATTTCTTATAGAGTGTAGAAATATACTAGTTAATTATGAATATACCGGTTAGCTAGGGGAAACATGGGGGAAAAATGACTTTGATTTTGTTGAGCTAAATCCGATAGACAAATATATCATCACTTCCCAAATAATGAGCATTCTTTTTTATTTAGGGATCCATCGTTCTTTAATTTTGAATGAGGAAGAGTGCAGACAATTATCAATTTCTGACGCCAAATAAGTGACCCAAAAGTTGGCAATAACGTCATTGATGATGCTACTTAGGCATTTACATTCAGACTTCTAACTAAAGTCGAGTACTTAAACAGCAACTAAGAGTGAACTTACATAACATTACGTAAAAATAATTAAAAAAAACTTAGGTAAATGAAATAGATTACTGTAAAACTTAAAAGACTGGCTTAGGCAAAACAGCCTTACTTGGTCATATTTAGCGAGACCAACTTCTTTCAACATCAGCACTGGATCGTACAAATAGAATACAGCATAAAGGAGCACTCCAAGTAAGCAGCCAGATGCCAGCCAGATGCCTGAAGAAAAAGTACAGGTAATATGCTCCACAGGATAGACCTACAATGGACAGATTCCTATAAGCACATCCATCAAATAGAGAGCTCCATGGTAAGAGACTTTTACCCATTAATATTACGTAAACCATTAAAGAAGTTATCCCATATTTGAGAATGGCCGATTGTCTATTACAGCCCCATGAACATGATATAAATTATTCTAAATGGCCGAAATGACTCTAAATTGTTCACAAAGTTAACTTTGCAATTTTTTTAAAACACTACAGTAATACTTTGATGAGTCACAGTAGCAGTCAGTAAATAAAAGTGAAATCTTAATTTACTGACCGGACTCATAAGTCCCGTCGGTTTTTCCAAGGTACTGTATTAAAAGCTGCGAGTTTAAATGAATACAGTACAATGAGAAAACTGTATTGTATTGTATTAATATAAACTCGAAGCGTTTAATACAGTACTATGAGAAGACCGACAGGACTTATGAGTCCGGTCAGTAAATAAAAGGTTAAAGTTAAAGGCACATTAAAAAAAGCTATCCTCATTTCGATAATGATAGACAGTCATCACAACCTCATAAACCTTATGGAATTCTTTCTATCACACAGAGACGGCCGAAATACCACTCAATTGCGCACCAGGTTATCTTTGCAATTTTTTACAAACACTATATTCGATGCTGAAGATTATTTACTCAAATCACTTCTGTAATACTTCAAACTTTAGTTTGCACCGTGTTCGTACCAACTTGTACGATATGATAGAGGCTACTTATACAATCGATGTAATGTATTACTAGAAGAATAAGGATTATGGAGGTTGTATTTTACCGTTGAGATCTTTTAATGCTGCTCATGCTCAGTGACCTTTGCACTTCTATCTGACTCGTTCCCCAGAAGGCAAGTCCAAAACAGAAACCTCGAGAAAAGCAGTTCCAAAAGGTGTACCTGGTCTCAAAATCGAATCGGAAGCTGGTGAGAGAAATCAGGTATTGAATTTCACACAATCATAATTTAAAAAATGCATTGAAAAAGATATAGCAAAATACACTCACTGCCAAAAGTTAAGCACGGAGTGGTAAAATGCGAAAACATGGACAAGTACTGCTTTGATTGACACGGAATGCTGCAAGTAAGTAGCTCTACGTTTTTGATTACTCATACACAAAACAAAGAATTACAAACCGAAATAAAAAATAAAAAATATCGATTTTTCATAAATTATAAGATGATGTCTTATTTACATCATCAACAAAATGATGCTAAATTAAAATCAAACAATAAAAACAGATAATAATAAGGTATGTGAGCACCCCTCACCTGCATACAAAGTGTACACCGTGTGATCGTGCTTGTTACGAAGTGATCAACCACCTCAGAGTCCAGTAATCGCCATTCCTCCTGTAGGGCAGTTTCTAAATCTCTGAAAGTGGCTGGTGGTGAGAAATGTCTACATACAGCACAACCGAGGGCATCCCAAAGATTTTCAGTTGAATTAAGGTTCGGTGAGCAAGCCGATCACTCCATAAGCACAATCCCCTCACTCTCCACAAAGTCATCAACGTTGGCAGTTCTAGGAGAACGCGCATTATCACCCATTAACACGAAAAAAGGACCCTGCTGCAGCGTAGGGGAAAGTACCCCAAAACGGGATAGCTTATCTATTCTTCGCTTTATTTCTTGTTGTGTACAAGGTACATTCCAAAGCTAGACGTCATTTAAAAGTATACCTTTTCAACTACTTAAAATAAGACCTTTGTCACATTTGTTCAATAATATTTATGTGAAAATACTGGTTTCACAAAGTCTTACACGATCCCGTTTTACCCTACCAAGGGTGGGTAAAAAGGTATAGGGATTTTTATGTTATTAGGTTTTTGCTGATTTTACTTTTGATTTAGTTTTTAAAATAAAAATAGGCTACGTTTTTATAGGAAGAAACTTTTTAATTGTAAATTTGAAAAATTACATAACACAGAAATCGCATAAAAATGTGTCGTCTTCTTCTTCTTCTGCTCTGGAACAGGCTTCGTGGGCCCATCCCTGGCAGCTCGAGCATTGTATCCAGCCTTCTCCAGATTTCGATTCAAGATACAGAGCGTTGCAGAAAATACATGCTTCATCTTTTTCAGCTTCATCTTCTGAAGACGACGACGTCCAACCTTGGCTAATTGATGATTTTTTTTTATTTTTTTTTTTTATGTTTTCTTATGTTAGGTCCATTTTCTTCGATTTTTGAAAAAATTTTTAGATTCAGAGTAACATTTTTTAACTTTATCTGCCTGTTTTGCATTTCCATTTGGTTTTCTTTAACGCCTCGTTTGTTTTCTCTTCGGAACATTCAAGAGACTGGTTTTGGCAGCCCTATTTTTCAGCTTTTGAGTTCTTTCTCGTTCTTTTTTTTCACGCTCTTCTTCTTCCAACTCAAGTTTATATGGGCTTCCTGTTATAATTGCTGTTTAGTTGTGATTAGCTTATGTTTTTATAATATTATAGTGCACACAACGTGTGGTTTTCTGGTTTATCTTTCCATACGCCGACCCCCTAAAAAAGATTTAAAAACAACCTCAACTTTTTTGAATTTAAAACTTAAATTTTTGGTCAAAACATTTTTCTGACTTACAGTTTTAACCTATAACTAAATTTTGTACATAACTCAGGCCAATTATTTGTACCCCAAAAGTAAAGTAAATTATTTTATTTCGAAAATATAATTATTTAAAATTAAAATAAATTGTTGTAATTGATTATACATATTTTAATTCATTACTTATTTCAATTTAAATAACTTAAACACATTGCCAAAACATTAATGGAAATGGTCGGGTAAAATGGTACACATCAAAATTGTATCCCGTTTTGGGTACCCCAAAAGTGTCCCGTTTTGCCCGACCGTGATGCTTTTGACAACATAAATGGCTGACCCCTGAACCGTCACTCACTAGCAATATTTAAATACATGAAATTGTTGTTAAAAGAGCTATGAACAAAACACAGTACTTACCTGAATTGTTCCGAAGGACGGAGAAGCACAATGATAGTTGTTCTGCAGTTGAAAAAAGTACAAAGCAAGTCAAAAACTCACTTGAAAACTTTGAAAAAATATTTCTTTGCAAAACACGGGGCTAGCGTTGAGAGATCAACTGAGAATGCTGTCATGGTGGTCGGGAACCAGTTTAGCCTTTCTCCTGCGAGATAGCACCACCAGTCAAGATCCGAGGCTCAATATCCCGTTTTGCCCGCCTATCCCGTTTTGGGGAACTCTCCCCTACAGTTTCATAATGGGGTCCAAGACTTCATCTCGATACCGTACAGTCGTCACAGAACCTCACCTGAAGATGTGCAGGTCGGTGCGACATCCAATGAAATCCCTCCCCAGGCCATTATGCTTCAATCACTGAATGCTTGATGTTCGGTGATGTTCAGAGGCCAATTGCGTGTGCCTTGTTCCCTCCATGCTCTTACACGCTTATTATTGTGTTGTAGAGTGAATCTGAACTCATCTGTGAACATAACGTTGCCCCAATCAGACGCAGTCCAATTCACATGATGGTGGCACCACTTTAATCGCGCCTCTTTTGATTGGATGGATAAAGAAACACAAACTCGTCGTACCAATGTGGACAGACCATTCATATGTAGCTTTCGACGTTTAGTAGTAGCAGATATCGTCTTTCCAATGGCCGCAGCAATTGAGTGGTTCAAAAATATATGGGGAAAATTATTTATTTTTTTACCTAGAGACCAGGACACCCCCTCATTTTTTACATCTACCCATACAAATGTTCTAGCAAATTTTCAGAATTCTACTTCAATTAAAAAATGGCGCTCAGTGAACAGTAAAATTTCGCATTTTGGGCGTTTTTGGGTATTTGTAGTGGATTTGGTAATAAGTATAATTGAAAGCAATTTTGTTAAAAAAGTTTTTATTTATACCATAATTTTTTTTTTTTTTTTTAAATCAGTTAGTAAAAGTTTATGAAATAACTAAACACTAGAGGGCTACTCTCCTGCTCACAAACGCTCGTAAATCCCACGTGCTACTCCATAAAACTTTTGAAATTCTGATAAAATTGCCCCCATAAATTATGCGGTATAAAATCCTGAAAAGTATTCAAAATAAACTTATTGTTACACCTAAATACGAAATTACTATTTAGTGTGGTGTTATGTAGATTAGTAGTGTTGTTTATTTCATCATTTTACTAAACATTACAGTACCACTTGGCTACATTTTTTTAAGCCGAAAATGGTCTATCGGAAATTATCTAAATATCATAATATCACTTGAAATCATAAAATTCTCACTCAATAAAGAGTGAACTATCCAATACAAATTGTGTCTAAGTTTCAGCTCTATTCAAAGTTTCTAAATGTACAGCTGTACTTAATGAACATTTTCAAACGACACTCAATCTCCTACCAAAGAACAACAACATTTAATTGAAATCAATCGAATGAACAGTTAATAACATCTAAAAAATATGGGTTAGGTATGGAAATTGTAAACAACATAACTCCTGTAGATCTTGACATTCAGATTATCGAAACCCACTGTCATAGTAGAGGCATGTTCGATAATGTAATATTGAAAAATTACCATATCAAGAGTTATTTTTGTAAATAAAAAGTAAATATCAAGAGTTCTTTTTGTCACAAATTGTCCAAGACTGGAATTATCTTTCAACGTTTTTAAGGGTTCGCACCCTTATATATTTCTGGAATTTTTTGAGTTATTCATATCTGCGATACTTTTTAATTTTTTTTGCTGTAATTCTGTGTGAAAATATGGCCTAACCAACCAATTCATTTGAAATATGCCATATAAGCTTTTTCAAAACTTTTCCAGCTGCAATTCCAATTTTAGAATCAATTATCTTATACTTTTTAATGTTTTCCCACATGTTCAGGTCACCACCAGAAGCTTCAAAAGAAAGTGGGGCTTCTATCCATGTCTTTACAGTTCAAAAAAGCAGTAAACTGCACAAATCGCTGGAGCTACATATTTCTTCTCTTTATTAGTTATATTTAAAACCTCTTGCTGATCTCTAAATAGAAGTGCGGAGGCTGGTTATTTGCCATCCGCTTTTGTAAAAGCTCCTATCATTTCTATGTGTTATTAATTACTATTGATTAGGACAATACATATTCTTTAGACGTAACACTTTTTATTCTAGGTTAAATGTAATATTTTGCTCTCCGCGGAGCTTAGTACATGTCATTCATCCAGCGCACGAATCAGAGTCAGAAAGCTGGAATCACATTTTTAGCGTCCTTCTTCGAGAGTCCTGGAACAAGTTTAGTTGTTCTTGCAGGTGGCGCTAGCAGCCGGTGGCTCTGAACTAGCGCCGAAGCAGAAGGATTTAAAAATGTATAGGAGTTTAGCCATCCACGGTGGGTGATGAATAGCACCTGCTGCTCTCCAAAGGATTTTCTCTAGTGGATTGACCAAAACAATTAATATCAGAGAGATTACTTTTTATAATCATTTTTAATCATCATATATTTATCCACAGTTGAATGGAAGGCAAAATTTGAAACTTTAATTTTCTGGAAATTTATTTGTGCAATTCTTTTTCTAACTGTTTTAAGTAAAACGGTTAACGCAGTGATTCTCAACCACTGTGCCACGGCACTTTTGTGTACCACCAAATTCTTAAAGTGTGCCGCCAAATTTTAGAAATGTATATAGTAAAAATTATAATGCTTTTTTTTTTTATTACGAGTAAAGTTTAAATTAAAGAAAAGTACTTATATATATATGAATATTGTAACGAAGATTTTTCACTTTCTACGCTAAGTCACATATTTCTCTGTGTCTCGTTTTTGACCTATTTTTTACTCTAGTTTTTTACATACAACCCCCTGCAGGTGTGTGAGTGTGCTTCTTGTTGTCTGATGTTTGGAAAGCACATCCGTTGAGACTTTGTTTCCTACAAATTCCGCCGGCGATTTCAAAGATCACTTCGCCACTTTCGGATTAGATTTCTACGCAAATTTTTTATTGACCATTTGGCAACATTAGAGGAGATAATTATTCATTATTTTCCAAATTTAGATATAAAAAAATTTGATTGGGTTCGTAATTCATTTGTGATAACGAATACTTTTGTATTTGAATTAACTTTGAACGAAGAGGAAGAACTAATTTCGCTTTCTAATAATCGAGATTTAATTTTAAATATTCAGAAGAATCAATTAATTCCTTTTGGATTAACATTAGATGCGATTATCCAATGATAGCCAAAAAAGCTTTAAAAATATTATTACAATTTTCAACATCTTATTTGTGTGAATTCGGATTTTCAGTATTAACCAACATAAAAACGAAAAAAAGACCGAGACTGTTATATGTAGAAGGCGATATGAGAGTAGCATTGTCATTTTCACGACCAAATATAAATGAAATTATCAAAAAACATCAAGCTCAAATTTCTCATTAAAAGTGTTCTTATTATTCATTTGTAATTAATCCCTTAATAAACGTACTGTTGTTTTTGTAGTACATATTATATTATTTTATTTTACATTCCAAATTATTATCAAACTATTTTACACAGTGTATTATAGGTAAGTAAACAACTTTTAAACTTATCTTTTTCTTTGTGTGCCGCCAAATTTTGAAAACGTTAAAAGTGTGCCTCGACAAAAAAAAAAAAAAGGTTGAGAATCACTGGGTTAACGGTTTAAACAGGATAGCCACAATAGTTCACGTCCGATTTTTAATTAATGCATGCCTCTTATACACAACCAATAGTTATACTCGTAGTATCACAACTTTGTCCAAATTTAATTCTCAGCTTGCCATTGTCTAGCATAAAAATAGTTTTTTGAAATATATTTCGCTGTTCTTCCACCACTCAACTTTGAGACACTAAGAAGTTTTTCGATACAATCTCTCGAAACATACAAAGACAAAAGATCAATCTTTCTTAATCCAAAAGATTTTGGCAGACGTTTGCAATTCCAATGAAGGGCTATAGGACAGTAGATTTGAATGTACCCATTGCTTGAGTCATCGAATTCTTTATTTCTTCTATTTTTTTTCCTTCTTGATTTTTGTCCCCTCATTAAAGATTCTTCATTCTTCTTCGTTGCCGACCAAACGGTATAGTGGTTAGCGTGCTAGCTTCTAGACCGCGAGGTTGCGGGTTCGAGTCCCGTGTTAGGTATGGATGTTTGTAAATGTATGTTGGCTTGTCTAATGACGAATGTTTCGGCGCATTATAGCCCTCGAGTTGCTGACGGCGCCAGATAATCTGAATACAACCAACCATTCTTCTTCGTCAGCTGAGTTAAATATCATAGCATAGTTTGGAATAAATCTTCTAAAGAAACTTGTTAAACCAAGTCATCTTCGAACATCATGTACATTTTTAGGTTGGGGGAACTTAGATATAGCTTCTACTTTTCTGGATCCAGGCTTAATTCCGTTTTTATTTATAATAAATCCAAGATACTCCACTTCTTTCTTTCCAAATTCGCATTTAGGAAGTTTCAGGGTTAAATTTGCGGACAGCAGTGCTTTAAATATTTCGGTTAACTTCTGCATCATTTCTTCCCACGTTTTTGCCGGAATGAGTATGTCATCTACATAACATAATACACCCTTGTTGCACAACGGACCTAATGCGTGGTACATCAATCGCTGAAATTCTGCTGGAGCATTAGTTAAACCGAAAATCATCCTCTCGAACTGTCCTGTTTCATCTGGGGTTATAAAAGCCGTTTTTAACTTTGCTTTTTCATTTAGGGGTATTTGAAGATATCCGTGCGCCAAGTCTAAAGTTGTAAAAAAACTGCAGTCGTGTAATTGCTCTAATAAATCATCAGTTTTGGGTAATGGGAATTTATCTTTTATTGTTTGACTATTTAAACGTCTGTAGGCAACAACAAGTCTGTTCTCGGCAGTCTTCTTTTTCACTAGTATGACAGGACTTGCATAAGGCGATCTTGTTTCCGATACAATTCCATTTTCCTTCCATTCTTCTACAATTTCTTTAATAGCAGCTCTTTCAGGTGCATTCGTTTTATATGGTTTCATACATATGGGCTTTGACCCTTCAACTTCTCTAATATCCATTTCTGTTAAGTTAGTGCATCCTAGCTCCGAAATGTTCATAGCAAAACAATCTCTATATTCATTCAATAGTTGAACTAATTCTTGCTTCCGTTCATTTCCAATATTAGAATCATTTTTTATCTCGCTCAATTTTACGGGAACTTTTTCTTTAAAATTACTACAGCTCAATGAACTTGACTTCTTTTCTTTAACTTCGACATTTGAACACAATTCAATAACTTCCTCTCTGCCAACACATTGACCTCTCAAAAACACGACATTTTTGTTTCCAATATTTGCTAAAGGAACGCACGTTTTTCCATTTTTAACTTCCAGTAGGCAACCAAAGTCTTCGGAAGGATTTTCTATCATAATTAGCCCATTTTCGATATTCTCTGCTTGAGATCTGATAAGATTGACTGTATTTTTCTTTAATTCAGTTGCCTCAAGAACTTTAAGCCGGATTCGATCTAATTTTTCTTCAATAAGAAAGTTACTAAAGGGTTCTTCTTCCCGATATCCGATATGAAATCTTTTCCCTATTCTGGCATAAGCGATGTAAGGGAGATCAAGCCATGTTCGTCCAATAATAAGATCAACTGGCTGCGCATTATCAGGAACAATGTAAATACTTATTCCTCGGCCTTTAACGTTATCGACTTCAATATCAGCTTCAATTCTTCCTATAGTGGTCACTGCAGGCACCTTTTGATTTCCAAAACCATATAATTCACTGACAGCAGGTTCGAGCTTCAGTTCAAGTTTCTTAGCAACTGACATCTTTAGGAGACAACAAGAACTGCCTGTATCAATTAAAGCCTGTACTTCATCACAATTATTAAGTTTTGCCTTTTTCAAGTACGAAGTACTCTCTTCGGCATTTTCACCTTGCGTAACAGATAAACTTTTATCACTTGAACCACTATTTTCAGCTTTTGAAAAACAATTTTTGGCAATGTGTCCTATTTTATTGCATTTTCGGCATGTTACAACTGGTTTTGGCAACGGGCAGTCCTTGGAAATATGCCCAAAATTATTGCAGTTAAAGCATTTTGGTTCACCTTTTTCATTATGTGTGATACGATACAATTTCTTCTTTTCATTGTTCGTAGAAGTTAAATAATCTTTAAAGGAATTCCGTTTGTAGAAAAACCCTTCTTTACGAGGTTGTTTATTCTTGAAAGTTGATCTCCATGTATCATAATCGTCAAGTTTCTCTACTAAATCATCTGGATTAACCAACCTAGACCAATCATCAATAAAATTGTCTTTTACTTCTTGAGACACTTTACGTTTTATTTGATCCGCTATAATAAGATCACTCAACTTTTCAAAACTGTCTACTTTAACTCCATTTATCCATTCGTTAAAAAAACTTCTCAATTCGTATGCGAAATTTTTCCATGTACTTCCCACATTCTTGTTATGCATAAAAAACTTTTGGCGAAATTTTTCGGGTGTTAACTTGTACCGTTTTAATAAAATCTGTGTAACTTCTTTATAATCGTTTGCGATTTCTTCAGTTTCTCTGGCGATTAACTGAGCAACGTCATAAGGTAGTAAGCCAAGCAAATGAGTAACCCAAAAATTTTCAATTATATCCGCTTGTTTAGCCAAACGTTCAAACATAATTAAATATAAACTGATATCATTTTCATCAGGGTTAAATTTTGAATCAAATGATGAAGCTCTAATTTTGATTTTATTGTCGTACTACTAATATTTTGATTGGCGACAAAATTAGTTGACCTATTCTCTGATTCAATACGCAATTTTTGTAATTCGAATTCCATTTCAATTTTTCTTACCTCGTCTTGTCTTTTACGTTCTTCAATTTCTTCTTGGCGCCTACGTTCTGCAATTTCTTCTTGGCGACGATTTTCTTCTTTTTCTTTTCTTTCATTTACTATAGTTTTTAACCATTCTTTGGCACAGTCTTCATCATACTCTTTGCTAGCCAAAATTATCCTCTTTAAATCGCTAATTTTATGTCTATCATTAACATCTTCACCTAATTCTTCCGCTAATATTTTTCAATCGCATTTTCTTGCATTAGCGAAAACAGCCATTTCGTACTTACGATGGACTTTCCTACGATGCAAATGGTTTCAAATATATCCCACTTCTGATTTTGTTGGCTTACTGTGTACTTAATTTAACACATCTTTAGAACACATGCATATTTATTTACAGAATAAACGTACTCGTAACTCGTTGCATTTACGTACATACCGTATCCGATGTTCTAAAAATCATATTATCTTTAAATTCCATCACAATCACTGTTGCCATCTCTAACTTACAAATATTTGCTCTTAGAGCTGTCGTTCAATCAAAAAGATACTTTTTCATCTTTCTAGGAATTTTGCTAATTTTTTGTAAAAAATATTGGTACTTACCGTTTGAATAATAAATACTGCTGAAACGGTATACCTCGTACATTTTCCAAATCTTACCTCCAATAACTGAAACAACACAAAGTACACGATTACCATATTTTTTAAATAACAATTATACAATTTAATGCATGGTATAAATTATACAATAGATTATTTTTTTTCATATCGCACATTTCACTTGATATGCTTATAAACTAGTCTTAAAATTAGTGTTCGTTAGAAAACAATTAAAACAAAATTTCTTTTGGTGGGTTTATCAACTGCAATTGTTATAAATAGGGCAATTAAATTTTTATTTTGAATCCATAAAACTAAATGGTGCATACGTATTATCTCTTCGAGAGCTAACGAGACAAAAAGTTCGCCAAATGGATTATCTTAGTCCATCAAAACGGTCGATTTGGACAGTTACTACCCAATCCGACTTCCAGCTGTGGCAACCTAGAGGAGGACCCCGAAGTTAGTTGGAGTCAAACCAACTTTTAAACAGACCAGGCAATTTGAGCTGTTTGTCAAAAAAAAAAAAAAAAAAAAAGAGAGAGAGAGAGAGAGAGGAAGTTCATCGACTAGATAATTCATTAACAATTAAACTATCATCATCACCACTAATCCGCTATGGAGTATTTGCTGGTTCTACTTAACAATGATATTAGACTTCCGTTGACGAGCCCATAACTAACTATAGTCGATGTAATTATCACGCTTTCAGACATCACAGCGGGTTTTTATCAGACAGAAAGTATTGTTGCACAAATTGTCTGTATATATTGTAAATAGTGACGTATTATTTCAAAATTCTATTGTAATTTATTTTTATCCAATTTTATTTAGTAATTAATAGCGATTATACAAGTTAGAAAAAGGTGGCAACACCTAAAGTAATCGAGAAGTTTCGAGATATTTCTTTTCCGATGAATTGGCTGGAAATTTCGAGAATGTCTCACGCGCTTGTATATAAAAGACTGGAGAACGGGAAAGTTTTGAGATGGACTTCGGACTTCGTTGAAAGCTGATCGCTTTGTTTACCTATTGGAGTGAGCTTGTATAATCGCTGAATTCGAAGTTATTCTTGTTGAAGCTTGAGAGTAATTAAACTGTTGCCTGTGAATAAATTTTGTGAGTTTCCTGAAGAGAGAATACATATTTGTATACCGTGAAAACTGTGCCATCATTGCCTCAGTGGAGAAATTCATAACAGTGGTGTCAGAAGTGGGATCTCGTAATTTTGAATGCCGACAACTAGAGGAATGATGGAAGACCAAATGAAGCAGTTGATGGAAATGATTGCTGGAATGAAGGCCCAACAAGAATCCACTGCCGGCGAAATAAAATCCGAAATGAAAGCCTGCCAAGAAACCGCCGCAGCCGAAATGAAAGCCTGCCAAGAAACCACCGCAGCCGAAATGAAAGCCTGCCAAGAAACCACCGCAGCCGAAATGAAAGCCGAACTTTTCGCTACGATTGCCGCCGGACAAGCCCGTCAAGAAACGACTAACGCCGAACTCGCCGCTACCATATCCGCCGGTCAAGCATGTCAAGAAACGACAAATGCCGAACTCGCCGCCGCAATTGCCGCCAGTCAAGAAGCGACATCATCAGACATTAAAGCTTTACAAGAAGCGACATCATCAGATTTTAAAGCTTTGCAAAACGCAACGTCATCTGACATGAAAGCTTTGGCCGATAAGTGCGAGTCCACATCCGCAGCCGTAATCAAGATCAGGGAAGAAATGAAAACCGAGCTATCGTTAATGGTAGAATCTACTATTATGGAGGCAACATCATCGGTCCTGCAATCCGTGAAGGAAGACGTTCTCACTGCGGTAAGAGATGAAATGGAAGAAAAGGTTTCCAATATCAAAGAAGAGCAGGGAAAATTCATGGATGCTGTAGAAGAAAGGCTACCGAAAATAGAAACCCGCGAAGCTGTGACCATTGCAACGCCTAATTGGGATAATGTTTCCACTCCCTTTATTGCGCCACGTTCCAGCATCAAAGTGGCCACTTTTGATGGGAGGTCGTCTTGGCGCGTTTATCAAACGCAGTTTGAAATGATTGCTTCTGCGAATGGTTGGGACGATACTTCGAAAGCATTCCATCTCGCGGCATCTCTTCGAGGTGAAGCTGTTGACATTTTACAAACACTACCTGAAGAGAAGCGGGGAGAATTCGTGGCGCTGGCAAGTGCGTTGGAATTAAGGTTTGGGGAGCAACATCTAAAGGATTATAACAGACTGCAACTGAAAGTGAGACAGCAGAAGGCCAATGAAACTCTTCAAGAATTGGCATCGGATATAGAAAGACTGTCGCTCCTCGCTTTCCCAGACTGTCCCTCGGACGTACGAGATAACCTGTCTCTTCAGTATTTCGTGGATGCCATCAAAGATCCCGACATACAGCAAGCTACCAGGATGTCAGACAGCAAATATCTAAAGTCCACCCTCGTCTATGCCATGAGAGTAGAAGCCGCACAGCAAGCTTCTAGAAAAGATCGGCGTTTCGTACGTGGAACATTGGCAGACGATTCCTCTGAACTTTTCACTAAGAAGTTTCAAGAACTGGAAAACAAGATGGAGCGAATTATGAGAAATATTCCTGGTTCGAAGGATCGAAAAACCAGAGTGGTTTGTTGGCTCTGCAACCGGGAAGGACATTTCAGACGTGATTGCCCTGAATTGGACAGGAGAGGGGACAGACCCTCGTCCGAGTCTCAGCAGTTAAACTAAAGAGCGGCTATCTCGTGAGGCGGAGGTCGCCGTGTAGAGCAGGTGGTGCCCCACTCAGCCTCTATCACATCTCATCCCTTCAAGGAGGAAACCATGGTTTATTCGTGGAGGGCAAGATCAATGGAACTCCCTGTCGTCTAATAGTTGACTCAGGGGCAAATGTAACCATCTTACGGACGGATGTAGCCCGGCGCCTGGACAGCCAACCTCTTTACACGGCGCCTTCAGTTTCACTACAGACTGTGACTGGTGACAAAATTTCTGTGCATGGGAAATTAAATGTCAACATCTCTTTTGGATTTCACACCTACACTCACACCGTTTACGTCGCTGAAATTATTGACCCATGTATTCTTGGATTGGACTTTTTAAAGAGAAATGGAATTACTTTGAATTTCGAGAAAGGCGAGCTTCAAACGGGGAAAGAAGAAGTTTCATCGTTCGGTTTGGACTCGGAAGAGCCGTGTGCATATCGAATAGTAGCTCTTGAAGACATCACCATCCCCTCCATGACAGATTTGGTTGTAAAAGGTTCAACAGAGCTCCCGAAGGCCTTCCGATTTGGAGTAACGGACTTCCCATCATCGAATAGCGTCCCGAAAGGAGTGGTAGTAGGAGCGACGCTTGTGGATCTCTCTCAAGAGGTGGTGCATGTGAGAATGGCCAACATCGGTGATTCTAAGAGAGTTATCAAGAAAGGAGAAGAAATTGCCACTTGCACACCTGTTACAAGCATCGAACGAGGATCGAAGGAGCTTCCGACCGCACCACCCGCGGATTTAGTGGACCAGCTTCTCGAAGACTCTCGGTTGGAAAGAAGGCAAGAGAAGATTGTCGGAAACCTTATAAAAGAATTTCAAGACATTTTCTCCATGTCATCGAAAGATGTAGGAAGAACAGAGCTTACTCAACATCGAATCGATACTGGGACCCATTTACCTATTAAACAACATCCTCGAAGACTTCCTTTCGCAAAACAAGAGGAGGTCGGGAAACTGTTACAGGAAATGGAAGATAATAGAGTTATCGAACCCTCCTCAAGTCCATGGGCCTCTCCAATCGTACTCGTTCGAAAGAAGGATGGTTCCACCAGGTTTTGTGTGGATTACCGGAAGCTGAACGAAATTACGAAAAAAGACAGCTACCCTCTGCCAAGAATCGATGACACTTTGGACACTCTATCGGGAAACCAGTGGTTTTCGACTTTGAATTTGAAGAGTGGATACTGGCAAGTGGAGATACATCCCGACGATCGTGAGAAGACTGCCTTCACTACCGGCCAAGGATTATGGCAGTTTCAAGTTATGCCGTTTGGCTTGTGTAATGCACCGGCTACGTTCGAGCGACTAATGGAGACTGTGCTTAGAGGACTTTCCTACGAGACCTGTCTGGTATATTTGGACGATATCATTATCACCGGGCGGAGTTTCGATCAACACTTGCAAAATGTGAAGAACGTGTTCTTGAAGCTTAGGGAAGCCCACTTGAAACTTAGCCCATCAAAATGTAAGCTCTTTAGGCGGAAAGTCAGTTATCTCGGACACATCATCTCATCCGATGGAGTAAGCACAGATCCAGCCAAGATCCATGCTGTGCAAATTTGGTCTCGACCGCAAGACGTTCATCAATTGCGAAGCTTCCTAGGACTGTGCACGTATTACCGTAAATTCGTGAAAGGTTTCTCCAAGATCGCCAGACCCTTGCATCGACTAACAGAGAGCAAGCAGAAGTTCCTATGGACTGCCGACTGTGACGACTCCTTCAATCAACTGAAGAACGCTTTAACATCCGCGCCTGTTTTGGCTTTTCCCGATGTTAACAAGGACTTTATTTTGGATACAGATGCCAGCAATGAGGGAGTGGGCGCCGTTCTTTCCCAGGAAATTGAAGGACAGGAGAAAGTCATCGCTTATTTTAGTAAGAGCCTGTCAAGATCCGAGCGGAACTACTGCGTCACAAGAAATGAGTTACTGGCAATAGTAAAAGCCGTTGAGCACTTTCATCATTACTTGTACGGCCGAAAATTCCTTTTAAGAACTGATCATGCGTCTCTGACTTGGTTGCTGAATTTCAAGAATACAGAGGGACAAATAGCAAGGTGGATTCAGCGCCTGCAGGAATACGACATGGATATCCATCACAGAAAAGGAACGTTCCATGGGAATGCAGACGCTCTTTCTAGAAGACCATGTCCGGAGAACTGTCGATTTTGTTCCAATGCCGAGTCTAAGTTTGGGGTTAACACATCGGCCGTTCGGAAAATAACTTCCAAGTCAACTACTTCAGACGTGGATCCTTGGAGTGATCAGAATGTCCGCAAAAGTCAGGTCGAAGATCAGGACTTGAAACCTCTCATTGAATTCATGGACGCAGCTACCGGAAAACCCAGTTGGCAGGAAATTGCATGCTATAGCCCAATAATGAAGAGATATTGGGCTATGTGGGACTCTTTGCACTTGAAGAATGGAGTACTCTACCGTCGATGGGAGTCCGATGATGGCAAAAGCTTCCGGTGGCAATTAATCCTTCCAAGTTCTAGAGTTACCAACGTTCTAGAAGAACTTCACAGCAGTTCTACTGGAGGACATTTTGGTGTCACGAAAACTCTTCAGAAAGTCAGGGAGAGATTCTTCTGGGACAAAGCAAAATCCGACGTGGAGAAGTGTTGCAAGTCCTGTGATGCATGCAATTCACGAAAGGGACCGAAGACCCGAACTCGTGGAAAGTTGCAACGTTACAACGTAGGAGCACCATTCGAAAGAATTGCTTTAGACGTCTTAGGATCAGGAAGCCACAACCGTAGCAGAAGTCCTCGTACGGAATTGGATCTCCCGATTTGGCGTACCCCTGCTGATACATTCCGATCAGGGGACGAACTTCAACTCTGCCGTCTTCACTGGGCTGTGTGACTTGCTCGACATGGAAAAGACTCGTACAACTCCCCTGCACCCACAATCCGATGGAATGGTTGAACGATTTAATAGAACGATTCTGAATCATCTCTCCTTGTTTGTTTCCAAGAACCAGCAAGATTGGGATCAGAAACTTCCATTGTTCCTTTTGGCCTACAGAAGTGCTACTCACGAGACCACCGGATATACACCATCTCAAATGATTTTCGGAAGAGACCTTAGACTACCCTGCGACCTCCTCTTTGGACGACCACCGGACACCCCTTCCTCGCCTGTCCAGTATCTAGATGATCTCCAGGCACGTTTGGAAGCCGTACATCGGTTCGCCAGAGAAAGAATCAACATCATGACAGAGCGCATGAAGGTCCGCTACGATGCCAAGGCCACGGAACGTTCATTCCAGGAAGGTGACAAGGTGTGGTTATGGAATCCTAAACGTCGGAAAGGACTCTCCCCTAAGCTCCAGACGAACTGGGAAGGGCCGTATGTGGTCCTTAAGAAGATCAACGACGTCGTGGTAAGGATTCAACGGACACCCTCCTGTAAACCTAGAGTTGTACATAACAATAGACTAGCCCCATATTATAGTAGAAGTGATTGAATTGCCTTTCTTCTTAAGGACTTCACTGCCCGGGACGTGCAGTCTTTAAGAAGGGGGAAATGTTGCACAAATTGTCTGTATATATTGTAAATAGTGACGTATTATTTCAAAATTCTATTGTAATTTATTTTTATCCAATTTTATTTAGTAATTTATAGCGATTATACAAGTTAGAAAAAGGTGGCAACACCTAAAGTAATCGAGAAGTTTCGAGATATTTCTTTTCCGATGAATTGGCTGGAAATTTCGAGAATGTCTCACGCGCTTGTATATAAAAGACTGGAGAACGGGAAAGTTTTGAGATGGACTTCGGACTTCGTTGAAAGCTGATCGCTTTGTTTACCTATTGGAGTGAGCTTGTATAATCGCTGAATTCGAAGTTATTCTTGTTGAAGCTTGTGTTGAAGCTTGAGAGTAATTAAACTGTTGCCTGTGAATAAATTTTGTGAGTTTCCTGAAGAGAGAATAAATATTTGTATACCGTGAAAACTGTGCCATCATTGCCTCAGTGGAGAAATTCATAACAGTATTCTTTAATTGTTTATCACAAAACCGAAAAAAATTCTCTAATGCACGCTAGTATGACTCTTCTCATACCTACAATGCAGTAGTTTCTAGTGCCCTGTCAGTGAATTAAAGACTTGTTTTTAAGCAACTGTTTAACCACAAGTGACATCGGAATAGGTGATTCCATAGAACAACTATGATTTAAGAGTGCATTAAACATCAGAAACTAAGACATTTATGATTGAAGAGTGCATTAAATACATCAGAAACTAAGACATTTATTATTGAAGAGTAGAAGGAAGAAATAGTGGTATTGGGATTAGGAGTTGCTCTAGTAGCACGATACGGAAGTATGTTTTTCAACAAGGTATGTTTGTCTGTCAGAAGAATAGGCCCCGCCAGAAAGTTTGGATGGTGGCTGTCGCTATAAAAATAAGATTAGTCAATTTATAATAACTAGAGGGCTCCACCCCCTGCTCGCTGACGCTCGCCAACCCCCTGGATTGCTATGCAATCCCCTTGGCTCGCTTTGCTCGCCTAAAAGAGAAGCATTTAAAATATGCCCTAGCAAAAAGCTATTTCAGCTGCATAATGCCATGAAACTGAACCTTTTATTATTTATGAAGAGTCGGAATACTTGCCACGTCAATATTCTATTGCTGTCGAGACGCGTTAAGCAGGGACAGTGTGGCAACGTAGTAGAAAGTTCTTGGAAAACAACAAAAATAAACAGTCTTGTAGATATATTTAAAAAAGATCGGTTATTTCATTGAACAATTAAAATTTACGGGCTGGTTTTGTATGAAGCGCCAAAATAATTAAAGTTGCTTATCGAAATTTCTTAACGAAGCAATCATATGTTCACTTAATCTTTTTTGCGATACTTAGAAAATAAAATAAAACAGTGAAAGGTCAATTATCCAGCATTTAATCAACCGGAATTTTTTGAAAATCAAATTTGGCGGGAAAATTAGCCATATTTCGCCAATAGTTTTTTTTTTAAATTTTCATGTGAGATTTTGAAGTTGAGTGGGTGGTTTTATTCGTTATTTTGATAGTTTTTAATTCGTAATAGCTGAATTTGCACTGATTAAAGATGAGTATAGGTTCAGATTTACTGCACAACGCCTCTTAGCGATTTTTTTTTAAAATTGGCGATTTAGCGCTGAATGCAACCCGGCGACCTCCGGAACATGTTCCAGCAGATAACTTTTCCGAAAAGTCTGATTTATCCGGAATTCTAATCTAAAAGAAATGTACACATCTTGGATCTATTTATTCTTGCATCATCGTAACTATTAAATCAATACGTTTTAAACAGGCAATAATTTATATCTGTAGACTGTAATAAGAAAAACAAAATATAGCGAATCCAAGTTGTTGCTGTTGCCAGATGTATTAGTCAAATTTCAAAAGATATATTGTGATTGGCTGGAAATTCGTGCATAAAGTGCATTTAGAAAATTGGTGATTGAAGTCGTTGCCATTCTGCTCACAGAAATACAGCCAAATTTGGACGTTACGCAAGAGAATTATATATATATAGATGGTGTTGCAGGGTTGCATACAGTGCTTTGGCTGCATAAAAGGTTTTAGTACGGTATTCAACTTGGTGAAGAGAAGTCTAGTTCTTGAATCAATCTAGTTTCATAATCTATGAAATATCGCCAGTACAACATCAGAGCTTCCAGGAAGCTAATATTGAAGTCTTTCTCTTAAGCTGAGCATCCACTACAAGCAGACTAGAGCGGAGCACAGTGGATAAAATAATGCGCCGAGTATACTGTATGTAGTTGGCGTCCATTAACGCCACCTCTGTTTTCGCTTGGTTTTGTTTGGAACTTCCGACTGTCTATTTCTGCTATTTATAAAGTGCTTAACACAGCCATATACATCACGTAATTTTGAACATCTTGAAGAATACAAGATCTTAATCTTCTAGTATAAACCCCTCTCTCCAACCCCACCACACCAGAGAGAGGACATTGAGGCCACGACAGATTTAATGTGCACCAGCCCCCATTAGGTACACACCGATATTTGGCGAACCGAGGACAGAACCCGCAACCCTCCGGTTACGAGCTCGATGCTCTACTGCCTAGGCTATCGGGAGCCCGGCAATAATTTTTTTCTGTAGACTGTAATAAGAAAAACAAAATATAGTGAATTCAAGTTGTTTTCTGTTGCCAGTTGTATTAGTTGGCTGAATTGCTGAATTTGGAAATTTGTGCATAAATTACATTTAGAAGATTTGTGATTGAATGTTTGAAGTCGTTGCCATTCTGCTAATAGAAATACAGCCGAATTTCGGAGGCACGCAAGAGAATTATATGTATAGATTGGTATCTGTAAGCACGCTATCTGTTTTGACATTTTTTTTATGCTTGTATCTTAAAAGTTATTAGTTTTCTCCATTTGATGATATCTATAGAGCCACGATGACAGACGTATAGCACTAAGCATTTTATCGGCATTTTTGTAATTTAAACGTGTTAATTATTGACACTGAAATATAATATTTTAAAATACTTCATTATGCTTTCTGTTTCTGTAGGAAAATTTAGTTAAATGATCAGAATTTCGAGTTAAAATGTTTTTTCTTATTATTATTTCACTGTTATTAAAAAGTTTAGTCTTTATTAGTGTTCCTTAAACATCGATAGACTATCGATACTATCGAAAAACAATCGATACTATTGTTTTCCAAAACAATCAAGTGAAAAAATCGATAGTATCGAAAACGCTCGATACTATCGATAGTATCGATACTATCGATTGTTTTAAGCAAAGCAATACTATCGATTGTTTTAAGGAAAGTTGAAATATTATAACAAACTTATGTAAATGTCTATTTTTTTTTCTCGGAACAGTATTATCGGACAATACCTGATTTATTCGGGTAAAAAATTTTGTTATTATGCTCTACATTATCGTAAGAAGCTTTTACAGAGGCTATGCCTTTTTTTATGTATATAATATTGCTTGTACTACATGAAGCTATTACATGCAAAGTGTGCAATGCACATATACTAGTTCGAGAGGTCACTGCTAGTACCGCATACAACATCGCACATCGCTCTGAAACTCATATGGAATGTAGAAATATGCTAGCTGACCACCAAACACTTGGTCTGCCGAAATGCATTTGACCGGAATTGTAAGAAAAGCCCTACGGGGAAGTGCAATTATTAGGTACCTAAATATACCATCGAACATCACTCTGATATTCACAGAGGTTTAAGAGGATTATCAATCGAATAAGAATTAATTGGTCTGCCGAACCCCATTTGGCCGGAAATGTCCGGTAGACAATTCCGAAAGTGCAGTTTTTAGGGAAATACGTCCTCGAACATGACTCAGAAACTCACATTGAATGAAGTGGATTACCTTTAGAATTATTTGGTCTGCAGAACCGCATTTGGCCGGACCTGTCTTACTCGATAGGTTATCCACTTCATTCTCTGTGAATTTCTGAGTCATGTTCGATTACGTGTTTAGAAACCTAAAAAGTGCCCTTTCGGATTGATCATCCGGACAGGTCCGGGCCAAATACGGTTCGGCAGACCAAATGATCCAAGGGATCAATGGAATATCATTTTACCAAAGTTACGTATTTAAATCAAAACCACAATTCATTTCCCAACGAAATTCTCAAGTTAACCTATGAGATAAACTGTGTTAACACAGAAAAATATATAAAAATTTATATTGCATTTTGGGGAAATAGATTATCTCGTCGGGAAAATTAAGAATTTCGTTGGAAATAAGTTGTGTTTTACAATTTACGATCATAACTTTTGAAAAATTGTGTTAAATTTTCTCCTTAATAATGCAATATAATAATTACAGAGCACATACTGTGTGGAGGCATGTTATATCGTCGGGAAAATTAAGATTTTCGTCGGGAAAGTAGAGGTTTAAATTTAAGAACACAACTTTTGTGAAATTGTATCAAATTATAATATGTTATTCATTCCATTGATAAAAAAAATGTGATTTATTCAGTTTCTTTACCAAATTCTTTATGCCGACAAGTAAAATTGCTTCATCACAGAATCCCATTGTGGAAATTAAAATAATTATCAACTTAACAACACAAGTTAGATTTTAATAGTAATTGTCATTAGAAGACCACCTCTACACCCGTTTTATTGTAGTACATCATCATGCCCAGATATCAAGTATGTACAATACGGCAACATTTCAAG